>OX383256.1:1250904-2499309 GCA_947522985.1 Lithophane socia
TTTTTCGCAGTGTGTAGTTTAGTCATAGGTAGGGTATATACTTGAAAAGGGTCTACCCTTTATAGCAGAACTTTTTATGTCATAATATTATTTTGCATAACAGCGCATAGCATAACCTTCATTTCGCAGAAAATCGTTTGGCATACACTCATTTATAATACATTAAAATCGCATAATTTTGTAATTCAGAATCATCTTTAGGCATAAATTTCATATCCATAATAATTAAAAAGTAGAACCATCATATTGCAGAAAGTTCACTGTCCGAATCGTTTTTTGGCATACATTTCATATCGATAATCATTAAAAGGTAGAACTATCATATCTCAGAAAGTTTACAGTTAGAATCATCTTTTGGCATACTTTTCATATCATTTCTGCGAGCAACTTGAAAGTAGCGCTCGCCGGCCGCTGCCGCGGCACCGCTCGCTACGCTCGCTCGGCTCGCGCGCGGTTGGTCACAGTTTTAACCTAACCTAACCTTACCTATTTCACTCAGTTCAAAATGAGTAGAGTCGGTTTTGCAGCGATAAGTTCTGCCATCTTCTTAATATGCCAAGTGAAATTATTCCAAATAATCGTCGCTCTAAATAAACGTTATGTGAAACGAAATTATGCGAAATTAAGCTTTGCCAAAAGTAATTATGCCAAATAAAATTCTGTCATCTTATAAGTATGCCTTTGTAAATTCGGACATATAAACATTCGGCCAAACAATAATTATATTAAATGATTTTTATGCCATATATATATTCGTTTAAAGAAGATTATGCCAAGTGTGTTATGCCAAATAAATTTCGGAGCATCAAAATTCTGCCAGATAGAGGGAACCCACTTGAAAAACACTCCCTAGAAAGCCTTTTGACATTTCTAAACATTCATTGTTTTTCCAACCTCAAGATGTTATATTATTCATGTACCTGTTTAACACCTTGACACGCCTTTTTTTTTTGTCAACAGGGTAAGCAGAGGTGTACTCATTCGCACAAATGATGTTTGATGTGTAAATGGGTACACCACGTCGTCATCGTCTGTCCCCTTGAAGCAGGTCTTTTTTTCAGACAAACGAGATTTATCCTCCATAAAATATAGCATTAGACAAATATCGGCCAACATAACGATAGTTATTGTGTTGTATTGTTTGAAATGACTGCATTTTAGTGTTCAAATTATGTAAATGGTAAATACAATACATAGCTTTGTATTTATCATAAAATAACGGAGCTTATCTTAAGCAGGAAATAACGAGTGCGTTATAACGTTATTTGTCTAATTTTATAATGAATGGAGTAGGTATAAGTGTTCTTAGATTATTTGTGATGAGTGATAGATGTGCATAATAATTATAATAAAACCAGCAACAAAATCTCAATTTGATCTAGATTTATTCGAAATAAATTCTCATTTTCACAAACAACAATATGGAATATTTTATTAAATAGGATTTGTACTCGTACCAGGCATAACAAACATACTCTCACTACGATAGTATCTATAAAATCCTCAAATTGCTTCAAAAAATATAGATTTGTTTTGTTTTAAATACTACTCATGAAAATAGTAAAATTATAAAGATTAATAACATTTAGAAGGGCTGCAGAATGTATCATTTCTACTACTATGATAAAGGACGATTCTAATACGAGCATTGATAATTAAATGCATAATAATATGGTCAGGGAAATTATCAAACTGGCACACTTCGTCATTTTGCCGTGCTATAGCCACTTCATAAAACTGTCAAAAAATGACAGTTGTGAACTGTCAAAGAATGACAGTTCTGATTTAATTAAACGGACAATTTACTCTGACTTTACTTTATATCCATCTTCAAACTTGCTCATTGCGTGTTTGATACACATTTCATTGACGTAGGAATTAATTTTCTTTCAGTAGTAGACTGAAACCTTATGTTATTAACTAATTAGCATACTCACTAGTATCTTAGTACTAAAAGTATGAACACACTCGCGTTACTGAATAGTATTTCTTTGGTTGCATTGTTGTAAGTTGTAAAGGACAAAGTTTTTTTTTAATAAATATTTCTAAGGGCGAATTTCACCAAACTTTTATACCGAGTATAAGTCTTATCCTGCGAATAAATTTTGAATATTTGACAGTTTTTCCATACAATAACTGTCAGACGCCATTTTTATTCCACGGTTAAAAGACTTTGGTAAAATCAGCCCTAAGTGTGCACATGTATTCAGTGAATAATTATCTAACCTTCACAGAAAAAGAGGTGGGATTGTAATAAATGTAAATATTTGGTACATACGAAAAGTATGCTGTTCTTAGCAATATACTAATAGTTTTGTTCTAAAATGACACTTTTTTTGTGTCCAGACACTGAGTTTACAAATAGTTGGGTACCTACCTTTATACGTACAATGTTCAAAAATATTAAGAGGAAGAGGAAAAATTTTTATAACATAATTATAAAATTATTCTTATAAACTCACAAGTGAAATCATTTCACATAAAACATAAATTTTGTCGCTAAAATCCGCCCATTTGATTTTTTTATAATTTTAATATAAGTAGGTACCAAGTGACACTCGCGCAATAAAGCGAATCTAACGACATATTATTATCATTCATCAAAATCGGTTCAGACGTTTATTAGTTACGAGGGAATATAGGGACGGACATACATACATACAGGTCAAACACATAACCCTCCTTTTTTGGCTTCGCCGCAGTCGGGTAAAAAGGCACATTACTGACCTTCCTTTATAAATACTCAAAATATGAAATAGATACCTATTTCATCTACTTATACAAAAATATAAAATTGACCTGTCTGTTTTTGTAATGTCAAAAATCAATTTTTTACTAAAATAAGATATTGTTTCGTATATACTTTCATTTGCAATGAAAGTATATACGAAACAATATCTTATTTTTTTTCTGTCTGTCTTTTCCGGCTAATCTCCAAAATGGCTGGACCGATTTTGACGGGACTTTCACTGGCAGATAGAACTACTGTAAAACTACTCGATAAATTACATCATTTCACTATACTTTACAGTTTACGGAGAATAGAGTTATTATGTATATTCTAATGAAAAGAACTAAATTGTAAATGTACAGTCAACATAGGGTATCATTGCACTTCACTATATTAGCAGTTTTTGCGTCCATTGCTTTATTTTTTCTTATCCATTGTACCTATTTAATACTTACAACATTTGTCAATAACGGCTTGTACAATAACCACTCATGACATGACAAATACCTAATCTGTGCAGAATAAACAATTTTTCTTTCTTTTCTTTTCTTCTTTCTTAATAACCACACACATACAACTTTATGTAAAAAATTGGTTGCATGCCAACCACCAACCTTCCATATACTTTTTTGTTGACCGTACACTAAAAGCTCTGTAAATCAAAACAGGTTGAGTACACAGCTGACAACTCCAATAACTCACTAGTTCACTATCGAACATTGATCTAATTAGTTTTCTAAGGCTAAGTACGCATTGTGTAAAACTTTGGAAGACAGCTACTGATTTTAGTTATTAAATAAAATGTACAAAAATATTTAAAAAATCGGCCAAGTGCGAGTTGGACTCGGACCTAAAATAATAGTTAAAATTTAATTTTTATTATTTGTTGTTATAGGGCCATATGGAAATACAACAAAATCAGTAAAAATTTCAACTGTCTACCTATTACGGTACATGAGATACAGCCCGCTAACAGACAGGCAGACAATGGAAGCTTAGTAATCTTTATTACTAAGCCGTTTGGCACCCATCGGGTACGAAACCCTAAAAATAAAGAAAGCTGGATAAAACTTTTGTTTCAGCTGAAATGGGAACTAAACCAAGCTGAAAGACCCCGCGGCCCTCATACAAAATTACTCTTACCAAAAAGCATTTTTACAGGCATTCTTTCGACCGAAATTAATACTCAAATTTTTGTCCAAGCATTTTTGAATTGGTTCAAGTCTACTCGAAAAAAAACATAGGTTTCCGTTCTTCGCAGTAGGGTACAAAAACATAGAACTACACAATGCGCCCTCAGCCTAACCGGGCAGTACTACACAATCCATTGCGGAACTTAACTATCGCTATGTACATGATACATTGCTCCTTCTGTTAGACCTCAGTGTCGTTGCCGCTGCTATTGCCCTCAACGTACAGCTGGAAGCGAGTGTATCCCGACGGCTCCTTCAGACTCTTGTTTTGAATTATGTTCTTGGCCCATGCTCTGCATCGTATCACGATGTTGAGGTTGTGTGCTGGAGGTGAAAGAAAAACTCTGATAAATTATGTTTTTCCATCGAAAGCCGGCGAGGGCCTAGACAAGTGACAATCACTTCGAAAACGTTTCGTATTTCTACAACGACTTTCAACAGGATTGACATAAGCTTTTCGATAGCTTATGTCAGTCCCATACATTTTTGCCTTTTCTATCATCGTTATCGCTGATAGTGAGTCTTTATGAGTCTCCAAACCACCATTGCGCTAGCTACTTTGTCAAAGGAGAATTAATCATAATCGTTCCAGTTGCACGTAGGTCAGATAGGCAGTCGCTCCATGTAAAATACTGGTATTCAGCTGCATCCGGTTAGACTGGAAGCCGACCCCAACTTGGTTGGGAAAAGGCTAGGCAGACTATCTGACCTCCACATGCCAGTAACTGGATTATCATAAATGTGAGTTCCGACAAATACCAGTGGTATTAGTTTTTGGTATTAGAATGGAATAACTCTAAATATCCTTCAAAATGATTTAGAATATGATTGATCGTCTGTAATTACGCAATTAGGGTAGTCCCTTGAAAGGCAAGCAAAGGAACAGCAGTGAGTCGATGTCTATGGTCTTATTAATGATGAAGTTACCTGGTGATGATAACCGCACGGCGACCAGCGGGCTCTTGTACCCCTTTTCATTGTTATAGGGGTAGAACGCACCCGGCATCCCTCGGCCCCAGGGGTACTCTAATTTTGTGTCATTCGCTTTTTCCTCTTCACATGACACCCATACTTGCTTTTGCTGTTGCGAGAAAATTGAACGATTGAGTATATTGTATAGAAAACTACGAATCCTAACTAATATTATAAATCCGAAAGTGAGTTTGTTACGCTATCACGCGAAAACAGCTGAACGGATTTGGATGAAATTTGGCACATGGGTGGATCATGACCTGGAGAAGGACGAAGGATAAGTACCTTATCCTGATATTCCTACGGGATCGAGACTTACGAGGGTGAAACTGCGGGGCGCAGCTAGTTGAGTATAACAGTGGATGGTTCCATGTTTTAGTCAAATCATGTGCTGTTTTCCTGTAATTTCACTGTTATCTTCAAACTGAAACTGCATAGCATTGTGCTAGTTGTATTGTAAATGCACGCAATAAATACATGTAGTATTGAGGATTCTATGAACCTGTTCTTGATCTATGTAGACCTCCCGCGGTGGAAGCGATTAATGAGGTCTACAATGAAACAAGCGCATCCTGTAGATGCTTTATTCACAAGAACCCATTACGACTGCTACTGATGGTATGTATTCAAAGACATCATAGTTCTCACCTGGGTTGGGTCCAGTCCTTGTATGTACTCTGTCAGGTCCTCCGGCATGCCTGCGGGCAGCTCTGTGACATCATAGTAGTCTGGTTTCCAGCCAATTATCTAAAATTATATTTAAATTAATATTTTAGATTATAATTTTATACATATGTTTTTTATTTATTATATTATTTCTGATTTGATTGTTTTTCTCACCTATTTATTATTAATGTAAACCGGAAGTAATAAAAGTATACTAGCAATCTTTTACTTAAAGGTACTTAAGTATTGTTTGTATTTACATAAGTATCAGAAAAAATGATTTTTTTTCTACAAAAAAATAATCCAATTTTTATCGTAAAACTCTCACTCACTCGATAGTTTCGTAAAACTTCGTAAGTTTTGAAGTAATATCAAATACGACAGCTCATTGGTCAGTTAATTTATTCAGTACTTATATATGGGAGCATCTACCCAACAACTTTATCATAAATTGTTACCTAATCATCAGTTAACTAACTACATTTTATAGTGACCGTGTCATTAAAGACATATTTCTTTAATAAACCTTTCTTTAACCTTATTGGGAGCTATATGTTTGAGCCGTTTGGGGTTGAAACACTAGGGCCGTGGGGTCCGAGTGCTCATCGAGTATTTCGGGACATCGCTAAGCGATTGGTCGACTCTTCACGTGACCAGAGGGCTGGCCTATTTTTAGCCCAAAGAATCAGCATTGCCATTCAACGTGGCAATGCTGCCAGCCTTTTGGGCACCTTTCCCATTGACAGCGATGCGGACGAATTCTTTGATGCTCAATGAGCCCCTCCCCTTTATTTTTTCTTTTTAATTTGTTATATATGTAATTGTTTTTTAGTTAATTTAGTATAATAAATTTAATAAATAGAATGACTTGTCTCTAGGACGGTACGACTGTGCGTTTGCTTGGTTTTGCTCGACTTGGCGACTTGACTTGACTTAAGGCTAGGACATTTTAATTAGCTTCGCTGTTTTTTGGATACGCGCGCGGTCCGGCCGGTAGCTTAGCGAAAAGGTTCCAGCACTTACTTTGTTGACTTTAATGAAGATGCAAGGGTTGTCGGGGAACCCGTAGTGGTCTGCAGCAGTGCACTCCTTCTTCGATGAGTACCAGCGCTCACTGCTGTATTCTGTAAAAACATTTAAATTATCGTCACGCCAACGTTATAAAGAAGAATTTGACAACATATTTTAGTTAAACAGGGTCGTCCAATTTCACAATTACCATAAAATTAATCTTGCATGCTTTTGGGAATATTCTCAGATTCTATAATAGGTACCTAATATCAAAAATGGTATTTTTAAATTGTTAATCTGGCTTTCTTCCACCTAATTACAAAATTGGCACAGATAACATCACAACTACCTACCCCTGATGTTAGTCACAATCGTGAAGGTCACTGATCTATGCTAGTAGAATACCCATACTATCTATGTTCCATGTCAGTACATTTCCATTGAAGTATTGATTCGCTACAATAGCCCGCTGGAGCCCATATACTTACATACGTGAGCGAATTGCTTCGTAGTGAGCCACGCCTTCGGGCGCGGCGGTTGGTTTGTACTAGTGTACTGAGTATCACACTTCTGTGCCCTATGAGGTACCAGAGATGAAGGTCAATGATCGAAAGAATGACAAAATACTTGGATTTATTTAAATTAAGTTCTCGGTGAGTAGGTTATGGAGATATGAAATACGGTATGTATTTCAAAAATGGATTTTGTCTTTATATCACGTGGAAACTTTGGGATGCTGCACAAAATGCCTTGGTACTTTATTTTTTTTCATTGCCAACTAGGACATGCTGCCATAAAATAAAAAGAGGGAAATCACTCTGCACAACCAATTCCAACAACAAATCTGCTTACAGACCTGATGCTGATCGCAGAGAAAATCAGAAAAAAGAAAGCTTTACCACTCAAATTGGAATGGATTTTTTATATTGGTGATACTCATTGAAGGAGGTCCCGCGATTGCGATTGGTTATTTTTGTTCTTAAATGGACCCCATTAAACACGAGAAATTGTTGCTAGATTTTCGTATAGATCCTATGTTTTAGGTAATAATAAGTAAATACTCACGTCCAAAGAACTCTTCGAGCTGGTGAACATACGGCTGGTACTCTGAGCTGTTCTCCACATTGTACCGCAGAACAGCTGTCTCATACAGGGGTCGGGATGCCACGCCTGGGTTCGCTCCTGAAAATAGGGTATAATAGTTTTATTCATTGTTTGGCTTGATGAGGAGCAGGGCCGATGACAGACACGTCTTCTACTTTTTCCTTCCGTGTTCCGAAGTTACTTAAACCTGGCACAATTAACTTATCGCAGTCCACGGCTGGACATAGGCCTCTCCCAGGCTGCGCCACAACACCCTGTCCTTCGCCTTCCGCATCTAGTCTGTCCCAGTCACGTTTTTAAGGTTGTCGGTACATCTAGCTGTGGGGCATCCCACACTACGCTAGCCGATGCACGATATCCACTCTAGGACTTGTCTGCTCCACCGGCGACACGCGTGGCCTTTGATCTAATACATCTAAATATATTTATATCTTATATATGTCTCGGAAATGAGGAAACCAGGGATTTCACGAAATCCCTAGGGATACCCCAAAATCACGGTAGATGTCGAATATTCTTGTTTATTACGTGTTCTTACTAAAAAAGTATATACGAGAATGATAACAAAAAAAATATTTATAACAGATTTGGATGTTCGGCACATGGGTAGACCATGACCTGGATTAGGACATAGAATACTTTTATGCCGATATTTTTACGGGATCGAGACTTATGCGGGTGAAGCCGCGGGGCGCAGCTACTATTGAAATAAATGCATACAATGTAACTGCCAAACAATGTATGTTTACATGTAAAACATAGGGCAGGATGTGACACAATTCACAACAAGTAATAATTAAAATACTCTATTGTTTGTATCCCTTTTTACCTACAATTTAACAGCCATACTTATTAAGGTCGCACTACGCGGAATTTTTAACTGTGTATTACACGGTGAGCTAATAAAACTTGTAAACTGTTTCTGATAAGGTGCTGCTAAAACGATTGTACAAGTGGGTAAGGTAATAGTTATGGTTTAATCACTGTTACTTTAAGTAAAATTCTAATTTTCGGATTTTAACTTGTAGCTGGTCAAACTGATAGTCCATTATCATGTGGGTACATACCTGGGTACCCATCGTAATAAGCTAAGAAACTGAAAGGGATTTTGGAGAATAGGAACATACTTTTCTCTTCCCGCAGCTAATTAATCCTCGAACTCATAGATTTCAATTAAACCAACAACAGGCACGTTTGAATTGTCAAGGGAGTCAGTCAGAAAGATAAAACTAGTTGCCCATTCCAAAGCGTTGTGTTCCTATAGAAAATAATGAGCAAGAAACTCCATATCTCCATATCATACAAGTTAGTTCTAATCTAACAGCACACCCATAAAACATATGATACGTTCTTTAATGCTAGAAAAATCGTAGGAAATCCTTGTCCATCCCACCGCTATCCCAGTCAATTGTCCCCCGCAAAGGAACCGTCCGTAGGAAGCCCATTACATAATAAAAAGTACGGAACAGCCGACCTGACCGACGACGTCTATATGCGACATGACCTCCTTACGATTTATAGCACAACGACTATACATTAATAGCTCGTAGTACGTACGAATAGTAACTGGTAAGTACGGCTCGTACGATGTATGTGGCGAAACGTTAGGATCTGGATACGTCTGTGGAATCCAATATTAACGAAGGGACCAAAGTTCGGCGATGCCAGAGCCCCGGCATCGGCGATAATGATGTAAAAGGATACCTATTTTCAACAGTGGATGATCCTGGGGTCGTCCATAAAGGGGTATTTACTGGTTGATTTATTATGAAGCCGAAAAGAACCGACGTAATAAATTATTTTATATGTCCTGGTCGTGAATGTCTCGCTCGGGGAATAATCGACTGCTACGTTTGAATGTTTATTATATCGCTAACCTCTTTTATACTAAAGGTTTTTATCCACGTATCAATCTGCGTAGCCTGTTCCCAACTATGTTGGGGTCGGCTTCCAGTCTAACCGGATGCAGCTAAATACCAGTAGTTTACATGGAGCGACTGCCTATCTGACCTCCACAACCCAGTAACTGGGTAATACGATACCACTTGGTAAGATTGGTTGTCAGACTTTCGGGCTTCTGACGACACTCTTTGACCGACGACGTTTTTATCCACGTATACATACATATGTATTTGAATTCGGAGGAAGACAAGTTCGGACTGCATAAGCTTAAGTTCTGAAGCCCTAGTCTTTCAAAAAATGCTCATGAAATATCTCAGAACTTAAGCTAACGCAGTCTGACATTTCAAACAATTCTGAGAGAGGAACATGAAAGTCTTTGGGTGAGCCCTTCGCCCTGCAGCGCTACATTAACAGACAAAAAAAAGGTTTAAAGAACTTACCAATAAGAGACTCTCCTAACAAATACGTGGGCCGGTTCGGTTCCAGTGTGAGGTACAGCCCTCCCATGCACAGCCCGAACATCAGCGCCAGCACCGCGTAGAACACCAGGTAGAAGGTCAGCACTATACCTGGAACACGAAGGTTGAACATTAGAAAACTTGCATGGAACGTAGCAGTTGATATCAGTACGTCGATTCTGTAAATTTAAAAAAACAACTCGCATCTCACATCGCTATTCACTCTTACTTCGAATTTTGAATCGGGTTCGAGCGCGAAGTGAGCGTTGATGTGACGGACGAACTACCTTACTGAATGCCACTTCTTATGTCATCTCATACTTTATCTGTCAAAATCTCACGGTTAATTTAGTTCAACTCGCTGTCACGCTCGCAAGGGTAGCGCTAGTGTATCAACCGAGTTTTTTGAATGCCAATCAAGAAACTCACAGCGGATTCAGACTCGAAGTTTAGAATGAGGTCTTACAGAATCACACCCCTGCACTATGGAAGATCTTTCGAGGCCAATGCTATAACGTTTTCGAAATGGCTGTACTAGGCAGTGCATCATTTCGCCAGTTGGCTTTAAATACGACTAGCGACCCGCTTCTGCTTTGAAAGGGTTTTTATGACTTGACAAGACATCGAAATTTCTTAACTATATGTAAGTTTAATATTAACTTATTATACACATAAACCTTCCGGAATAAATTCTCTAAACGATGGTGAAAACCTCGTCAAAATCTGGTACATGGTTTACAAGAACAACGCGGACATACAGACAAACACGAAAAGCGACTTTAATTTATAATTTACTAGCTGATGCCCGCGGCTTCGCCCGCGTGGATGTCGGTTATTATATACTAAAACCTTCCTCGAGAACCACTCTATCCATTGGTGAAAACAGCATGAAATCGGAGCACTAGTTTTTGAGTTTACCGCAAACAGGACGACAGACAGACATGGCGGAGGACTTTGTTTTATAATATGTAAGGATGTATAGATGTAGAAGTAGGCGTTATTTAGGCACCAATTCAGACTAAAAGCTGCTACTTAGAAGTTTCTATTATACACAGTGATTTTTAATTCACTGATACACACCTTTTAGGGCGTGAAAATAAATATCGAAAAAAATATCAGCTGTTTCATACAAAAATGCAATATTTACCTTTTGAAAATGTATGAAACAGATGTATTTTTTCTTGCTATTTCGATTTAGTCCCATTAGTGAAAGTTATTTATGAGTAAGTAGGTACCTCCAGAATGGTTAACAGTGAATTAAAAATCACCGAGTAATTAGTTCGTTTAGTTACCTAGAATACAACAGGGCATCCGAGTTAAGTAGGGTAGGAGATACTATCTCGGTCCAAGTGTACTTACAATGAACAGTCTGGAGACGAATTTACCTAACCATGACATCCTGCCATGTCATGACGTGTCGTGACCACGAGACTCATAGGAATTAAGTTGTCGGTCCTTAGAAGGAGACTTACAACGTTTATGAGTGACCCAACAAAACGGTCCTAGCATTAAGCATTCGTATCAGTGCTAAGCTCGTGGCTAAGTAATAACACCCGCACGGGTCGATCCATCAGGTTAAGCTACGCTTGCCGGGGTCGGTCCATCGATGGGTGATCATCTGTACATACCGACCCCAACATAGTTGGGAAAAAGCCAGACAGATCCAGTACCTGACACCTACAGTCCAAAAATTATGTTTTTATTAGAAGACTTGGATGCGAAAGATAAAAAGCCGTGGATATGGAACCGGTCGCCTCCAACTGGAGATGTTGGTGATAAGCTGGACGCTGGAGTAATTTGTAGATCTTTGCTCATTATCTTATACCACAGAATAGATAATAGTACTTTTTTACTAACCAATAATTTATACATAAAGATAGTAATGGAAAACCTGTTTTCATTCACCATTTTGAGAGCAGTGATGATGATATAATTTACACAAAAGCGCCTGTCTGGGTTCGAACCCACGACCTTTCTTTCTACTTTTAAGTTGGCCGTTACCACTGGACCACCACTGCTCCTCCAACCAACTCCTGAGGGCCTAGACAAGTGACAATCGCTTCAAAAGCGTTTTGCATTTCTACAACGACCATAAGCTTTTCGATAGCTTATGTCAGCCCTATACATTTTAGCCTTTTCCATCATCGTTATCGCTGATAGAATGTCACTTTATCTAGGGCCTCTCTTTAATAATAGCTAGGACACAAGCTAGATGGATATAATCTACGAGGCATATCAGAATTAATGTGCAGAACTTACTGCTTCACATCCCTGGCTAACTGCCAGTTCCATTACATAAACAAATAAATAAAAACATTAATCCATTACGACCATTTCCAAATCAGTTGTAAACTTGGTATGATTACAAAAATATCCCTTTTTCCAGTAAACAAAGCTTGGCTGTGTCAGTCAATGGTAAGGAGTTGGCACGTGGTGGACTTGCTGTCGGATGAGACTCATTCGTTTGTTTCGGTATTGTCTGGTGATCTTATGACTCGTAGAAAACAGGCCTTTAGAGACAGTGTAAAAAGCTTTGACAGTTTGACTATAAAGGCCTTAGTTTAGTTACAGTATGAAAAATTCCCTATATTATATTTTCTTCTTATAACTTACAACTTAGCAAATAATACAAATATATCACTTTATTTAAACTTTTGCCAAAAAAAAAATCTAAGTATATAATATGTGGATTGCCTACCTATGTCTGTGGATTTATTTATTCACTCGTAGCATCCAAACGGCATCGGCAGTTATGACTATCAGTTAAGGCAATACATAATCCATACTTCCATACTTAATATTATAAATTCGAAAGTAACTGTCTGTCTGTCTGTTGCGCTTTCACGCCAAAACGACAGAACCGATTTAAATTAAATATGGTACACCGATAGGTTAGAGCCTGAGAAAGGACATAGGCTACTTTTTATCGATATACCACGTGGGCGAAGCCGCGGGCGGAAGCTAGTATAACATAAAGGCTGCTGCTATAGGGAAAAAATATTTTGTTACCATCGTCATTAAAAATCTAACCCAATAATTGTCACACTAACAACGAAATCAACAGGTAACCGACTTACCATTAACTAATCCATGCCCTAGCACATAACAAACAGTCTTCCTACTAACCTAAATCACCAGCACCCGACTTCCAACCTTATACAATACAAAATAGGACACACTTTACAAGCACTAATCACTCTTCACGCTGATAACTATGACGAAAGCGTTCTAATTTTAAAAGCTGTTACAGAAATAGCGCGGACGCATTTCTTCGTATACAAAATACTGTTTTTATGACATTTATATTGATGTGACTGTCTAGTGTCTGGAGAATTTTGGTAATAAAATTTGTGGATTGGGGCCTAAACGGCGACATTAGCAAATCCTCTAAAAGGAATTCCGAAAGGAATCCTGAATTTCCAGGTGTCATAAGCAATTCCTCTAATTTGACACAAAAGCAATTCATAATAATGTGTGGACCATTTTCCGAATCTCCATAGAAAACTGTCAAATAGATGAATTATTTCTTAATATGAATCGCACGTAGATCATATTATGAATTGTAAGTTTGTGACATTTTACGAAGATTCATAACATTTGAATTTTTTTCTTATTATGATTCTGCAACTGTTATCGCTGGCGAATCGCACCAGTATGTGCGCCTTTAAGCCCCACTGCTTTTGGATAGTACAGAAAGTTTGGAATTTCGTCGTATTTCTTTATACACATAACCCACGCCTTCTTCCCATGGGGGTAGGCAGAAACTATAGAATGCCACCTGCTACGCTCCTTACTCCTTTTGCTTCGTTTACGTCCATATAATAATTCTTTTCAATGTATACTTACAAATCTTTTTGAGGCTCACTGTACAAGTGTAGGTAGCTACATGGACAAAACTTCCACAAACCCCAGTTCTTTGCAGGACGACTCATAACTATAATGTATTCTGAAACTATTAATGGGGATATTGCACGCCCTTAAGATGATTCCTTGTGACGTAAGAAGACCATTAGAGAAGCATCTAGACCCGGAACATCTGTAGGCCACTCTGTTTGTCCGGATGCGGGAATTGAATCCACGGCCCTGAGCTAGCCAGCGGATACTTTGCCGTTGCGCCAATTGGGAGTCGGGTCATTAAAATTTAAGATTCTCCATCTCGGTGTTGGTGCCGTACCTTTATCTTCTATATTACCAGTAACGTGCATTTGTTTGTCATTTAAATGACATAAGCTCGACCAACAAGTTACGTAACAACATCACGCATGTATCACAGGGGGTCGGCAGAGTAGACCTACTCCAGCATTGCATAACACACTCATAAACTCATTTATCTTGACAATAATTTCAATAACATTCATTCCGTTATTTTCGTTGCCGAACAGACGATATTTTCAAGCATATTAAAAAGCAATGGTGTATGAATTTCCTTCAAAATCCCTCAGATTGTGTTTTTTCCGCAATAGGGTGAGGCTGACACATAGAATTTCTTAATGGAAAACCCAATAACACTTTCCTACCCTGGGGATCGAACACAGGACTTCATGCTCAGTTGTCGCGCTTTAGATCCCTGAACCAACAAGCCAGTTCACAAATGCACACACGGCCTCAAATCAAGCTATACATTTCCAGTTTATGCTGATCTCGCATTGCATAAGATTTCCGTACAATGCGAACTCAGCTTATACTGGAAATGTATAGGTTGATGTCTAGCCGTGTGTAACTACCCAGGTATTGTTATTGTTACTCCACAAATACTTGTATTGTTTACTATAAATAACGAATGTATCTTGCATTCAATCAGAACATCAGAAGGTCGACATGCTTCACTAGGCCATGTGTGCCAGAATCTAGTGAATGAACGAAGGACGCGCATTCATTGGGAAGGAATGATTTGTGTCATTTACATTATATTATAATCCTTACATAATAAAACAAAGTCCTTTGCCGCGTCTGTCTGTCCCTCTTTTCGCGATAAACTCAAAAACTAATGCACTGATTTTCATGCTGTTTCACCAATGGATAGAGTACTAGTGGTTTTAGTATTATAATAACCGACATCCACGCAGGCTGCTATTGGGTTTTCCTTTAGGAAATTCTTAGTAACAGCCCGGAATTTGGTAGTTGGTGGTGTGCGTGTCTCGGAAAACACGTTAAGCCATTGGCCCTGCGCCTGATCTCTCTCCGGTCTTGTCGGATTGCCGTCCCATCGAGTATGAGAGTGAGGGAAGAGAGAGTGCACTTGTGTCTGCGCACACACTACTTGTGACCATGGCCGAAATAAGGTCTGGAGGACTATAATTTCATGACACACTTACAGTAGCAATGGCTTACATTTTGACAGTTCAACAAAATTCATTGCGTTATTTACGTTGCTAACCAGACAAATTCGAACATGAGCAATGGATTAGCATAGGATATCCCTCGAAATCATTCAGATTGTGATTGATAGTGTGTTACGCAAGGTCGTCACTCGTTCCCTCTTGAGGTCTTGATGCATGTGAATTGACAATGAAGGACAAAACAACGATAAAGTTTTCTCAAAATTCGTTTTGAAAGACCACGACCGTTTCGTTAGATTAGGTTCACTATAAGAGTACGTTTATCGTTCGCTTGAGCAAGCTTCAATAGTTGACAACTTCTCATTCAGACTGCACTCCCCTCGTCCTTGGCCACAGCATAAAAGAATCATCACAAAACATTCAGTTGGTCCGTATACCTACTTGATTGTCGCACTGATTTCTATGGCTATACAACACGACCCTTCTGTGTACTTGTAATCTGTGCTTAGGTAATGACTTATTTACTTGTGAATTGAAAGGAATCAAATTACCGACATGAATTTTGAAGACGGTAGGTACCTAAAGATTATTGTAGCTATGTCTAAAGAATGTGTTAGAGATCACTTAGTAATAAATTCGCTGAATTTAAAGAACTTAGAAAAGAGGTTTCTAATTAATACAGGTATCCGTGCATGAGGCAAGCTTATATTCCTTACTAGCTGCGCCACACGGATTCACCCGCATAAGTCTCGATCCCGTGGGAATATCGGGATAACAAGTATCCTATGTCCCAACCTAGCTCCTGCTCTACCCATGTGCCAAATTTCATCTAAAACAGCTGAACGGAGAGGACATAGCAGTTAGTTTGTTGCATAGCAGTTAGTTAGGACGTTGTTGTAAGTACTATGGTAGGGATAGTTTAGTAGATCTCGATTTTTAGGGTTCTGTAGTGAACAAGGAATATAAGGAAACGCGCTATTTCCGTCTGTCTGTCCGCGGCTTAGCTCAGAGACTCTTAGTACTGGAAACCTGTAATTTGGCATGGGTTTACATATTAATCACGGCGACAAAGTGGTATAAGTATAGTATCATAATTACGATCATTATCAACCCAGAAAATCAACATCATCAGCAACATTGTATTTTTCTTCCAATGTCGAGGAACAAAATACAAATTATACATGAAGAGTACAATGGTCGATCATGCGACAATATTATAGTTGCTGATGATCACTTATTGATACCATATCGATTGCCCATTCAGTATGAGTATGCAATATACATTTAATTAATTGAAGCTGAAGCTGCTGAGCTGCGACCAGTTGAAGTATTATTGATTCAATAAGTAGTTCTTGCAACGTCACATTTATGTCTACACCTAGAATAACTAAATATACACAGTGTCAATAAC
The DNA here is from genome assembly GCA_947522985.1 of Lithophane socia. NCBI lineage: Eukaryota > Metazoa > Arthropoda > Insecta > Lepidoptera > Noctuidae > Lithophane > Lithophane socia. The sequence goes on from OX383256.1 coordinate 1,267,632, forward strand.
CTTGCTAGTTTCGATTTAGCTGAACTCTTAACGGGGCTTGGTATATTCTACTTCAACTCAGCCTATCGCAGTCCACTGCTGGACATAGGCCTCTCCCAGGCTGCGCCACTACACCCTGTCCTCTACCTTCCGCATCGAGTCACAGTCACCTGAATTTGTAGTATCTGAGAAAACGTCGAACTTCTCGTATTAAATTTGTGTAAATATTATTTAGGTAAGTGCCATTTCTGCACTATTACTGTTAAGTTTACCTGTATGTATAAGTACAGTAAATGAACAAATAAATAATTGTTATAAGCTCCTTTATTTATAAGTACGTTTAAAAGTTTTAGATGCATTTCAAATACCTACGCATTTCTTACTGTTTTTTTTTTTGCTGTCCCTGTCATATCGAACCCTGATATAGATATCTATCCTATTAGGACTTGTTATGTGGGTATATATATACAATTATTAATAAGTAGGTTACAATTAGTAATAAGGAGTTTCACTAAGGTAAGGCGGACCAATAAATGCAATTGTAACAACTTCAATTCAAAACCGAATTAATTGGCATTCAAGACCATTGCGAGCATTTCAATATCATCGACACTTTTGACCGCATCAATATTTTTATAGGTACAATTTATTGCAGCTGAAAAACGTAAGATCTGGGCATATATGAGTGTAGATATCTTTTATACACGAAATCTTTTTAACTGGTCTGTTAAAGAAAACAGCTGTTCCCTACATTTATGGTTCGCATAGCCACAGATGTTATAATACTACGGATAGCTCATCAAAAGTAGGCGGAACAGCAGATTTTATTTTCGCGTTTTCAGGTTTTGTCCAATACAGTTGTTCATAATGATGAGTACAATGACCCCTTACGAGATTTCGTGTATGAATAGATACACCTTACATAGAATACTTTTTAGTAAGCACACCATAAAAACAGATATAAATGGATGGATTCAGGAAGAAGGAGAGTTAAGAGATATACAGTGTTAAGGACACTTTTATGAGAGCATTCTCAGTAATAGTTAGGTTAGAATTGTACCCGGTAAATGGTATTAGGATAAGAGCAGCCCTAGACTTTAATATCATATTTTTAATGTCCCGTAGGACATAGGACAGGGTAGAAACGTATTTCTACCCTCTTCTGACTTCACAAATTCCAATAATATCAATCTTCATTACATTGTTCATAATAACATTAATTATCATCAAAAAAATATACAAAAGGTGAATTTCTTATCACGTTGTTTCGTCTCAATCAAGCCGTCGCCGTCGTCGTGCGACTTTTACGGTCATGCAATTATTGATCGATAATAGTGCGTACAGCATGCAAAATGGCAGCTAATTTCCTGCGTAGCACGCCAGCCATGAACGTAACTACAGCACAACAACTTGATAAATACGAAAGGAAAATTAATTACATAATAAATAAATAAATAAATATAAATAAATCTTTATTTTCCAAAACTGTATACACGATTTTTTACACTTTTAGGAACATGGCTAAGTGGGCCAGAGCAAAACGACTCTGACTTCTAAACTAGGGATAACCTGTTTCTTAGAAGTCAGTGTGCCTTCGAAATTATAAAAAAAAAACAAAGATATTTTTAATTGGTTTTGAGTGATAGGTGTGTGTGTGTGTGTGTGTGTGTGTGTGTGTGTGTGTATGTGTGTGAGAGAGTATGGGTGGTATGTATTTGTATATAAGAATGAGTGTGAGCGAAATATTTATTAACTCATGGGTGTTTAATTTATACTTGTTCATATGGAATTTAGGTTGGAATAGCTTCCCATCAGAAGATTCTCCGTCTTGGGATAATCAAGTTTTAAAAGATGTTAAATGATAATGGTTCCTTAAAGCAGATGTCAGACGATTCTGGTCGGACCAAAGCCTGGAACTGCTGGTTGACTGACCCTTCCACTTTTACTGTTACTTTTTAACACAATCTGTCCTGCTGCGGGGTAATTACGTAATAAACAAAATGACAATGGATTGCAATGGGTTTCATTATGACAGTTCACCCAAATTCATCGCGTTATTTACGTTGTTGAGCAGATTAATTTTTCAAACTTAAGAAGCAATGGGTTAGCATTGTCCTTCAAAACTCTCGGATTGTGACTGAAAGTGTGTTATGCAATAAGGGTTCTGGGTCATTCGCAATAGGTTACAGGGGGCTGCCATCATTATTCCACTGCGAAAAAAGGATGGTGCTAGCGGTCTTGTATAGCTCCGTCTCTCACTAACACTGGAAAAATGGTCGCATAGAAATTGGTGGCATTCATACGTCGTAGTATAGGTGCTGATCTTGCACGTTATGGAGCCACTGCCCCATCCGTTCAATACTACACCTCATTCATGCTGGTTGTATTTATAGTAGGTCTTGAGGTGGTTCTTTTCAGTCTTGTGAAGGTAACTGGGTTTGACATATTGAGAGAACAAGAGTTACAATTCAAAACACTAGACATATTTGAGCTAGGTACATCAATGATAAATAGATAGAATAGAAACTTCTAGATTCCCAGTCCAACGCAATAAATCTGTCGCATAAACTAATATAAATGAATCGTTTTGACACTTCCGGGCGCCTTGCGTATAGTGTCGGTAACAGAATCCGTGCATCGTGTTTCGTGCGCCCGCGCATCGATATTGCATCGTTTGCTATTGACGTAGGTCATTTGATATTGTTCAAGGGTAACAGTTTGCTGATGCATTGATAGTGATCATTAGTGTTACATGTGAAAGGAATGCAAGCTGTGGGTACTTTTGGTTTTGCCGTGACAATTAGTGGCTAGCTACTTATTCAGTAATTGGAGATGAAATGTGAGTTGTGAGCCATCATGTCCTTCTACAGGGTGTTAGGGTAAATACCGTTATCCTTGCAACCAGTGGTTTGGTTTCATTTATAGAACGTAAAATCAATTGAAAATTAAAACTTTTTTTTTCTTTTTTTTAATTCTACATTTTACCACAAGAGACGCAAGTTCGTTGTCCTATGCGCTAGGGCAATGAACTTGCGTCTCACGAGCACGGTGTCGGATAGAAACTTTTTAAAATCTTTTAATGAAAATGACGTTTTTTTTTGTTGTGTTCGGTGATTTATTTTTATATTTAAGTCAACTACCCATGGTTTGAATGACAAGACTGTTTACCCTTACAGCCTGTATAGGTACCAAACTGTCTAGCCGTCACCACAATTGTCGTATCGCACCACACACAGCAAGATAAAACTGGATACGTAGTAGTATTTCCAAAACCGAGCACAAATACAAAAATCCACAAAGCTCTTTCTCCAGGCTGGGACCAGACTGCAGACCTCATGGTCACCAGTCAGTCGCGACTACGATCACCAGACAATCGAAGCGGTCACCACACCTGAGCCACCAGGGGGCCATGTCTACTTATTTACAAACGTGGCAGTGGTCTCGCAATGATGAGTTTTGACAGATTTTGTATGGCATATCTGTCACAAACTGATCATTGTGAGACCACTGACACGTTTGTAAATTAGTAGACTTCGCCCCCTGGTCCTGATGTATCCTACTTTTTACCCGACTACGGCGAAGAAAAAGGAGGGTTATTACCCGACTACGGCGAAGAAAAAAGAGGGTTATGATTTTGACCGGTATGTATGTATGTATGTATGTATGTATGTATGTATGTATGTATGTATGTATGTATGTATGTATGTTCATCTGTTCCCTCCTATCTTCCAAAACACTTCTCACAATTTGACAAATGAGGTATCGTTAGAAGCGTCGTGATTGTCCGCTGGTTATAGGCTATGTGAAGCCACATTAAATTAAAAATGGCGCCCTCTAGAGGACAAAAAGTGAGGAACTTAAAAAAAAATATGGTTTAATCGTACCATGTTGGGTATCAAATTAAAGGGCTTAATGAGCACATTTCAAAAATATATATATTATAACCCCAAAAGTATTTTAAAAAAATCAAGTAACAAAAACTAAAACCCAACTACGACTTAAAAGATATAAACAAGGCACCACAGACAGACAAATTAAAAATCCGGAGTCACACGTAATCTGTTCGATTTATGCCCTAACACGTGTGACTCCGGATTTTTAATTTGTCTGTCTGTGGTGCCTTGTTTATATCTTTTAAGTCGTAGTTGGGTTTTAGTTTTTGTTACTTGTATACATAAGTATACAATATGTGAAAGTTTGTATGTTTGTTACTCAATCACGCAAAAACGGCTGAATGGATTTGGATGAAAGGCACACAGATAGTTTACAACTAGGATACTTTTTATCTCGGTACCACGCAGTCGTAGTCGTGGGCGGAAGCTATAGTTTCTATCTAAACTTGTAGCACTGATGACAAATAATATGATCCCCCCACAGTAACAGGTCTCTTATATCATTCTGTGGGGGAGGTCGGCATTCAGCGGTGTCGCTTATGAACAATTTTGATTTTATGACCGTACTTGAAGAATCCCTCCTAGCTAGCAAATTAGATAATAGCTTATTCTTTATTTTTAACCAGACGAGTGTAGGAGTGAGTTAGTCGTAGAATAATATTCTAATGTACGATGGAGAATGACAACTTGCAACTGTTATTGCACAAGTTTTCCTTGAACCAGCGGCATGGTGGCGCCTGTGACAGCTTACAAATTATAAAAATCCAGTTTAACGACTCAATAAGTTATAATTCCAGCGGCACGTAATTAACACGACCCGTAGAAAAATGTAGGTAATAGTGTGCGTATGTGTCTCATATTTAAACGCGGGTACTGCCAATATTTAGTAGTAAATTATCCGATTTTTTAGCCCCGCTCCTGAAGTTTGTAGTAAAACCCTTAAAAAGTTACAGGGCATTTAAGGCAGCTCCTCAATTAATCAGACGTCTGGATTGAGGAGCCTCGTTATCTGGATATTTTGAAAAATCGAAGTGCCACGAAAAATCGAAGTATCTTAGCAAAAGTTCCAGACATTAGAATACAAATGCAGACAATGGAAGAATTATTTGTGATTCTAGCAATGTGGCCAACGTCTGGGATAGCCTTTCGAGGAATGAGAATGCCTACAGCTTGCAGTGTTGGGAGACAGCACGCATGCATCTGTGATTGTTCAGGAGTATCACCATGTATACATATATAGGTACGGTTCGTATTTAAAACGTAAACATATTACAAGTTTAGCAAAAGCGGGTAGAGTTATATTGTCAAATCTCGACAACTGTCAGAATGTATGAATTGCGGGTTAATTACTCTGTCTACCTAGCTAGACAGAGTGGCTAGATAGGTTCTAATCTAAAAATTCAATGAAGTAAGTTATTTATGCCAATCAAGATAATTAGCGATGAACTTATTCTATGTTATTATACCATTTATAACCGTTTATCTATTTGTACAACGTTGCAGATTCATAGATCAGATTTCGTTTGATATTCTTGTGTTCATTAACGTATAATGATGATGATGGGTAATAATGTCTTTGAATTAGTTCCTTCATAGAATTTCTAGGGATTTACATTGTACAGTGAAACTATACACATAATATTAAAATGAAAAATAGTACCTAAGCAGTGTAGATATTATGTGGTTTAAATGGTTGTAATATTTGTTCTTTTGACTGACTCATCAATTATGTAAGGATTATGAACTTAGATCGAAACTGTTTTTTATTTACCTGGTAAATAAGTTTGTACACCTCGCTAGATTTAAACAGTCAGACCAAAGAGAATTAAACAGTCATTGATTATTACGCTGCATGCTGAATTATACGCGTTATGACAAATAAAATAATCTTTTTATATTATTTACAATTAAAAATCTACTGAGTTACAATCTAGCGCATCCTGGGCATACATTCCTGCTACCTCCTGCTCCTCCTCAGTCCTGCTCACTGGCTAATATGTTTGCCCCGGGGCATATCCTTACGATATTAATGACAGAACGATAGGAAAAATAACAAATAAAAAAATAAAGCTAGACATAAACATTTGGTCAGTGGGTCGTCTTAGGGGCTTAGATTCGTTTTATTTTATTTTTTCTAAACTAAACTCCGACACAAGTACTGTACAAGTAGTAAGTACCTAGAGACCTCCCTCCGCTTAGGGCGTTTGTGCACTACACGGAATTTTACCGTCCGGCAGTCCGATGGTGATAGCACTTCAAGTAATACTGCTGCGTTCACATTTTACTGCCGGCGGTAAAATTCCGTGTAGTGCACAAGCGCCCTAAGAGTAATAGTGTTCTGTGGTAGAGATGATAGAGAGAGTAGGGGTAGGTAATGGTTGTAGTTTTAAGTTGGTTATTAATAAATACTTACTATTGTAACTTACTGGGGCTGTCTCAATTAATATATGACACGTTTGAGAGGAAAGAAATATTTTTAAATTTTGTAAACATACCCCATCTCTTCGGCGTCCTTCCCAGGAAGCTGTTCTCATCAGGATTATAGATGGCATTCATAAATCTGGAGAAGCAAGTCCCCGGAGGAGGAGGGGCCCGGACCCACTCCTCAACGCCATTCGGTTTGCTAGCCATGATATTAACCCGACTTTTTTTATAAAAACTTTCGATTTATTCGTCTGTATGCGAACAGGGATGTAAATGATGCGCGACCGTCATTCACGACGGTGTCGGGAGTACTGCGCGCACGCAGCCGGGTTGCGGTTAAAGTGTCCCATGGGTGTCGTTGTAAATGTCTGGTTTTATGATTGATGTTCGTTGTTGGGTGGTGTGAGGATCTAGTGGTTTCGTTTGTTTCCATGTAGCAAGTCTTCGGGTTGTTTACTTTGAAATTTTGGTCTAATTCACTTGACCCCGTTCCCTCCCAGCTGCTTACAAAGGTACGGTCAAATGCACGTCAGTAGTAAGCCAGTAACGGCTACTGTAAACTATGCAGGTATGTCTGTTTATAAAACACTAGCTGCGCGCGGTTTCACCCGCATAAGTGTCGGTCTCGTGGGAATATCGAATGCAAAGTATCCTATGTCCTTCTCCAGGTCATGTTCTTCTACCCCTGTTCCAAATTTCATCCAAATCCGTTCAGCCGTTTTAGCGTGAAAGCTTAACCAACAAACAAACACACTTTCGCGTAATATTTTCATTAATTAGTTGCATTAACCTTCACATTATGATAAACTAACTGCTACATAATTATATAATTACTTTATTTACATGATACATATTTAAACTATTAATAAAACTATATCACGTGTGTTTATGTTTCGAGTTACAAGTATAAGTATGTACTTATTACACCTTTACCTACCTGCTACGGTAGCTATCGTGTACTTAGTTTAATTTGTTTTTAAAAGAAACATGACCAATTAAAACAACTGAAAGAAAGGTTTTTTGTATGCTTTAGTCAAAATAAACTATTCTATTTTTGCCTTTATTTAGGAGCAATGGTTACCCATACAGGTCTTATTTGAGCTGAACAAGGAGCTGTGACTTTTTGCTTAGAACCAGACATTTCACAAAAAGTCCGTCCCTCCCACCCACATGCCTGCGACACTCGTTAACATATGTGCACAGGGAACATGTGAGACAGATCGCCACGGTTTACCAGATGAGGTTTTTGTGACCACACCAGACGCATTAATAAATGCATCCACAGTGTGACAATGTAAGAGTGCGGCAGAGGAATAAAGGAATTGAAAAACCGGCCATGTGAGAGTCGGACTCGCACACGAATGGTTTCGTACCACCGTACAATATTTAGTAAAAAACGCCATAATTAAAAAATATGTTTCTTATAGCCCCCCTTTAATTTTTAACTTTAAGTACCTACTTTTATTTTTATTACTTACCTACTTATTTGTTTTTATAGCGGCAATAGAAATACACAATCTGTAAAAAGTACCTAACTGTTTACCTATTACCGTTCATAAGATACAGCCCACTGACAGACAGGCAGACAGTGGAGCCCAGTAAAGGGTTCCGTTTGTCACCGTTCAGGTACCTACGGAACCCTAAAAATTACATAAAAAACTATCAGAATAATTTAGCGATAAATCCCAGAGGGCCTAGACAAGTAACAATCGCTTCGAAAGCGTTTCGTATTTCTACAACGACTTTTGACATAAGCTTTTCGATAGCTTATGTCAGTCCTATGAATTTTTGCCTTTTCCATCATCGTTATCGCTGATAGAATGTCACTTTGTCTAGGGCCTCAGGAGTTTTTATGTAGGATCCAGCATGTTACCCGTGACTAGGTACTTACTTTTGCATAGCTACCTTCCACTTACAGCCTCAAAAAAACGCTATACATCGACAAGAATTAATTTAATTTTCTATTTTGTTCCTTTTAGGATTGTATCTATCTATCAATGTGAAGGCACAAAACATATTGCACATTGAGTACTTAATGAACTGTATCTAAATACGGACTATTCTCGTGATACCCAGGACGATATGTCTCACCTTCACTAGCAAGAAATCCCACAGGCAGATTCCAGTCTTCTAAAGGATCTAACTAAACGATTGAGCCGACCTTGGGCACGCAAGGTCAGCCACAAGGGAGTGATTATTGCCACGACAACTAGTCTGGACCGCATCCGTACTTACTTCCACCTATTATGGCAAAGAGGGCTTAATAGACTGTTTTAAGGTGCGCACACACAGCAAGCATTTAAAAGTAAACCAATTCGGTTCGAATAATAAATAGGTACTAATATTAAATTCGAAAAAAACTCTGTCTGTCTGTCTGTAGGTATGTTACCTTTTCACGCCTAAACCACTGAACGGATTTCGACAAAAGGCAAGCAGATAGATTGCACCCTGGGGAAGGACATAGGCTAGTTATCGACATACCGCGCAGGCGAAGCCGCGGGCGGAAGCTAATAATATTATAACGAACCATCACGACTGTTTCCCCCGAAGTTTTAAGCATCTATCTATAGTAGGTTCACCCACATTTTCATAAACACACACACGTCATACCTATCATACCAGTAGGTACTTACATTATTACAAAGTAGGTAGGTATCTGGTCGAAATAGAGAAAACGAATTTTCCTAGATAAGAGACCTACCTAGATCGATTTTTTGCCCCCGTTGACCCCTATAATGCAACTTTAATCGAAATATTTATTAGGATAGAATAGGATCGGGTAGACTCGCGATAATCTAAGAAGTCCCTTTTGACAGCTATAAAAATGCTTTGTGTAGCGATGAAAAAAAAAATAGTTTCTTATAAACTGATTCTCGAGACATCGATTGAACATACTTAGAGAGTTTGTAATCGAATAACTAACTAACTAACCTACATTGCTTAAAACTGATTCTCAAGGTTTAACGTTTTTTTATATGCACGAGAACGAAACGTCAAAACGGACTTCTTAGATTGTCGCGAGTGTAGGTACCTACTTTTAAGGCCGATAGTACGTTCTCGTGAGATTATTGTGCGACATCCACGCGGAAAAAAACATTATAATTCGGCGAGCCCTGTGGCCCCTGTGCGTCGAGTCTTATTGGCATAAACGAGGCAAATCCAACGAGCTTCAGCAGAGAAATATCTGATGTAAAACGCCATAACAATAACACTGCCCGCCCCCGGAAGAATATCATTACAGTAATGTTCAACAAGGTACCTACTACCTATGTTGCTCGAGCTCGCATCCGGACCGTTATTAATTTCAGGATTATGTCGTTAATCCTCCAAGATTTAGTGAGTAACCGCCTTTAGTTTGACGCGGTGCGTTCGGATCCCACTCGCTGCACTATTGTGGACCCACTTAGCACAAATAGGTACCTATAGGAATGACCACACGTTGCGTTCTTATTCTTTTCCATACTATTACCCCCCCCCCCCTTCCTCGAAGACGCAGCAGCGCCCCCGATCAGGGAACAATATCGATCCAAATCACTTAACAACAGACTAATCGGCTTCGAGTGTCCGTGGAGTTTCTTGCCCGTTCTTCTCCATAGGAACCTACTATGCTTTGAAATGGGCAACTAGCTTCATATTTCTGACTGACCTCGACTCCTTGTTCCAATCCAAAAGTGCCTGTAAATGGTTTTAGAAAGGAAATAGCGGATCCACTTGTCTGCACGCAATATTTCCCCACCGCCCCACAAAATAAATGGTGGCCCCCTCTGGAAACGTTGTACGTTTGTGTTCGAAGCCAGCCAGGACCAGGACCCTATTCAATACAACTGAGAAACTGACAATGCAACATAAGTATAATAAATTCTCTAAATCATGGATTTAAAGATATCATCATGTTTTGTTAAGTCGTAAAAACCGTGCGAAGCAGCGACCCACTAGTTAACGACGAACCAATGAGATAAAAAGGCGTTCAGAAAGGAGATCGAAACTAAATAAAAAAGAGAGAAATCTTTTTAAAATTTTATTGCTTAAAAATACATTTCAGGCACTTTGATATGGAAAGATATCGTTCACTCTAATATACACTTTATTGCCTTACCATAAAGCTTATAATTGTATAAAATATTTCAATACATACATCTCTTCTCAATATTAATATCAGTGGACGGATATGGAATGAGATTCATTTGATGAAAGAACTTCCCTTTAGTGAAGTCGGTTTAATGTCTTTTTTGAATGAACCATGTATAAAAAGTACATAACTAATATAGAAAATAAAGATAAATCTTTAAATAAAAACATATTTATAGAAATGCTAATTCGTATAAAAAATTACGTTAGTAATAAGTAGGTACTATAAGTACAAGGTAAAAAAAACTAAACTATTCGAGGCTATTTGTCATTATTTTGTTTAGAAAGCGATTGAAAACTATCAGTCAGTCTTGAATATTAAGATTCTGTTTTGAGATTACATAAAATAATATATAGTGAATGAATACGAATTTGGCGATTGCAAATATCGGGCTGTTAGGACTATCAAGGACGGGTCTAACTGAGACGAATTCTGCTTAGGGTCTATAGTTTTATGATTAGAAAGTCACGCGACTATTCGTGCGAGTTTGAACACCTCCATTTAAGTAAGTTGACACAATAAGTGGGCGCGAGCGAATTTTTCACGCACCTCGCGCGGTTTTCGCCTCAGATGGACCAGAGCTTTACATCGCTAAATAATATAAATATTTTGGAAGTCTATATTGCGGAATTATTAGGACAAACTAAGGCCATCTTGTATAAAATAAAAAGAAAATATTCTATACAACGTCAAACAGAAAGGTGTGGTAAAAAATTATCAACTGTCCCATACAAAACTACCATACCTACTCGATCCATATATTGGGCGGCTGTTTATTTTTTTCTCGTTTATAATGTTGGTTCCATGAAGAAAGTTGTTTAGTTTGATGGTCTGTGCCACACCCTTAAAGTCAAAGTCAATGTCAACTTTGACTTTGACTTCTATTTGGTTCCATGGAGAAAGCTGTTCAGTTTGATGGTCTGTGCCACACCCTTAAAGTCAAAGTCAATGTCAACTTTGACTTCTATATTGGTTCCATGGAGAAAGTTGTTTAGTTTGATGGTCTGTGCCACACCCTTAAATTCGACCACACCTTTAATACATGCTGTATATTCCAATCGAATAAACTTGTTCTATGATATTCCCACTTACTATAGTAATCACTGATCAACTGGGCATAAATGCGTGGAAAGTCTGTATGAAAACATACACAGTATTCTTATGAACTAATTAACACAACACACAAAATATTATTATCTACGTAGTTACATACACAACACAAATATAAAGGCATATCAAAAGGATTATCATTGGACGGATTATTAAAGTCGAGTTTAGAACATGAGCTTGATAAAATAATATTAATATTACATATACCTAATATTATTAAATCGAAGTTTATCTTTACTATTTTATGGGCCGATTTTTCAATATCAATTTTATCTGAAAAAAATAAAATGCCGTTTGACAGCTTATGTATAGAAAATATATTTTCAAATCGTCACATTTTTTCTTCAGATAACATTTATTTGACGATTAAAAAATCGGCCGCATCATTTACATAGAATTTCAAACATTGAAATAGAAAACCAGTTCCCTATTTTCACGTTTATCAATGAATCAGCCCTTGACAAGACTATTAAAAATACATAAGTATAATATTCACACTGGCACTTTCGTGATTCAAAAATACAACTTTCAATGTCATATTATCTTTCAATGTCATATTATTTTTCAATGTCATATTATTTGATCTACTGGAAAGACCAAGCTTTAAAAAGCAAATCTCACACAATTATTGCAATAGAACTATCTGTTACATACATATCATGAACTAATTGCTTTGGTCTACTCTTTCTACTGGAAAGACAGTGTTCAGTAACATCCTGGAATATGTAATGTTATTGTTAAATAGCTACAACACTTTTTTCGTATTATTTGAACATTGGTATCTTATATTTATCTAATTTAACGTCTTTTTAACCCCCGACGAAAAAAGAGGGGTGTTATAAGTTTAACGTGTGTATCTGTGTGTCTCTGCGCCATCATAGCTGCCAAACAGCTGAACCGATTTGTTTTTTTTGGTTTTGTTTGAAATGTGACTTGAGAGTGTTCTTAGCTACAAAAAAAAAATAGTTTATTAGATGCTTTGTTTTTGTCGGGGGTTTTCTTAATTTAATTTAACTTGCTATGACGTACATTTTGGTGGCCTTCGTGTTACACACATACCAACAGCCAACACACATGAAAATTTATGAATACGGCTATTACTATTTCGTGGCCTATTTCACCACCTTCTGATATATTCTTCTTAACTATCTAGCAGATAACTTCATACAATTGTTACACTTTTATTGACACAGTATGATGACCTACTATTTTTGTCTATCCAGACATTGAAAAATTAACTTAATTTTTTCATATATTCAGGATATTACTGTACCTCATACTTAGAGCCGAGTAGACGCATTTGGACGGATACTGTAGTAACTATTCGATCATCAGCTCGAAGTGAACTACACCCAGTCGTTCTCTCCTATCGTACTTGATGTTCTTGGCCCAGGCGCGGCACTCGATGTTTATCACAATGCCGGCTGAAAAAAGGAAACAAATATAGGTTATTACATAACAGTACTACTACAGAACTTGAGTACATATAGTTCTCGTTTTTTTTGGTTGGTATATTAGCGTGTGCTAGCTGCCATATGGCTAATAATTAGATTTATGTGTTGTGTTGCATAATGTAAATGATTTTGCATACTTTTGTATAGAATCAATTTTTTCTAACTGAACAGACAGCTGGGCTGCTGGGGAGTTTGTTGCGCCACTTCTTCTTCCCAGCTAAAGCACTAGGAAGTGGTGAAGGGTGGGCGTTTTTGGGGGAGTGTCGTATGTGATTTTGCCGTTCGAAAAGTGCTGATTCTCAGCCTAGTTTGAATAAATGACTTTTGGTTTGAACACCTATATTCACCGAAGTTTTCACCGGAGTTCAAGCGAAGCAGAGATGTGTATTATGAGTGCCTTAACCTGGGTTTTTTTTTTCTTTTTCTTTTTTTGCCTTCCCTTTTGGGGATAACGCAACTGGCAGATAGCTGATGTTATAAGGAGTAACTTAGGCTACTTTTATTTTAGGAATAGAATTAGGGTCCATGTGGGAGAAGCCGCGGGCAGCAAGTAGTTATTTATATAATCTATTTATATAAATAAAAATGATACGCTGTCTGTTCGGTGGTGAGCGCATCACTTGAGAACGGCTTCACCAATTTGGCTATTTGTTTATTTAAAATGTTCGTAATACTTCGAATTAGGTTTTTATAGAAAGGAAAGTTTCCCGGGAAATATACAAAAATCGGGAATACTGAACGTACTTCTTCAATGGGATATTTGTATGAATTAAGTATTGCAATTTGAACAGGACATCGTCTGTCTGGTCAACTAGTTTTATATATAAAACATTGTACTCACTCCTCGGTCTCACTAAATGAATAGCGATTAGGGGACTCAGGTACCCCTCAGCGTTTTCATACGGGTAGAAGTATCCTGGGAACCCAGGGTAGGGCAGGTAGTTGATGGGCCCGATGTTCTCCTTGTCAGCAGGCGTCTCACCTTGGCACGATACCCACACCATGTTTCCCTATAAAGGAAACATTGTTGATTAGAACATTTAAAATACTGGTATTCAGCTGCATCCGGTTAGACTGGAAGCAGCAGGCGTAGCATGGCGCTTTCCATCTCTACGAAGAATAGACATAGCTTTTTCTATACAAAGTGACAGTTCGTTTTTTCATTTTTGACATCCACCGTAGAAATCTTTCTACAATCTGTCATTTTGTCTTTCATTTCTAACGATCTTTGTCTAGGTCAAAAGACCTAGACAAAGATCGTTAGAAATGACGAACTTTCTTCCGCAATAGTCTACGTACAAAAATGTACGTAGACTATTTCGGAAGAAAGTTTTCTATCCTTACTGTCAAAATCACACTGACAACCGATAAATCCTATGATAAAACAAAGAATTCTGAGTGTCGAATTATGTAAAAGAGTGAATTTCGTAAAAAGTGCAGTTGACTCTTTCTACTTTCCTGCCGTCTCGTACTGTCTACTGTCTACGAGAAAAGTCATTTTTGTCTACTCTTCCGTCGACAAAACGGTGCTCATGCTACGCCTGCCGACCCCAATTTAGTTGGGAAAAGGTTAGGCAGATGTTGATTAGAACATTTACTTTGTAAGTTGCATTTTTTTTTGTTTATCTATCAAGGATAAGGCGAAAGCGGCAGGGTAGCCCGTGAAATTCAAATTTTCTTAAGTTTTCTGAAATTACCAATTAAAATATGAATTTCGCGGGCTACCTGAGCGCATTCCCCTTAACTGAGAAAATGCATGGTTTTGAGCAGTTTCCCGATACATATAAAAAAATATTTTTCAAAGAAAAAGCTGGAATTATCATAATGGCAACACTAACATAGTCAGGTTTATAGTTTGTGAGGTTCCAGATGTGCTGCCGCAGCTCTAAAGGCATCTCCTGGGGAAGGTCGTCCATGCCCAGGTAGAACTCAGGCCGCCAGCCGTAGATTCTGTAACATTGCTTGTAGCATAAGTCAATATCAAAAGTCGCAATTTTACTTTGATCGTTTGCGACGAACAAATCTATTCAGCTGTTCTTCAGAACTGAGCAACGGATTTCGAATTTCGATGCGGTTTTCGCCACCATTTAGAGAATATTCCAGAAAAGTTATGAAAATGAGGTTAATACTTACAAGTAATAAAGAAATCTTGATATTAGTCAAGTGGTTAAACCGTGCGATGCATGGGTGGGTCGCTATATGAATAATGAAAAGTGTAATTCAAGGAAAAAGACGTGATGCACAACAGACAGAGCTTTTTGATGTTGGAAGTCCTCAAATACATAAAAAAATAAACATCCAGTTCCCAAATAAACAGATACTAATATTTACTTTTTGTGTGGTGTGGATAAGACGCAAATTTTGCTCCAACTAGTCCATTTTTGTGTTAAATGACGCATAAATATTTGAATCATGTTTACTGCAAATAAATGTATTATCTTTTGTTCTATTAAAAAAATAAACCATGAAACGGCACTGACTTGTTCAACTTCAAGAATATACAGGGCGAAGACTTGTGGAAGGAGAAGTGGTTCTCGTCGATGCAGGGGTCCAAGTCGCGGATGTCCACGTCGCAAACCTTGCCGGGAGGGGGGAGCTTGTTGAAGTCACAGTCGTAGATGTTCTGACCCGCGCCCGCGGTCTGACCTTTCTTTTTGTATACTGTAAGTGGTTAATAGGGTTCAGTTTAGGGCTGTTTTTATTTTTAAGAAGAATATTAAAACAAGTATAATTGTTCACAACTATTGTATCATACTGACATTTTTCATTGGTTCATTATTAGTCGGTTATAAAAAAAATGATGCTGTTCCATACATTTTGACCGCGTAGGTATTGCACTCATATTTTGACTGTGTAGGAAACAGCTGATATTTTTTTAATAACCGACGAAAAATCATGTACTGAATCCATGTTATCCGTAAACCCTGTTTGTTAACTCACCGGATAAGAAATCAATCAGCTGATCTTCCCAGTACTTATAGCTGTCATACCCAGTTCCCTTGTACCATATGAGAGTGCTCCTAACATCGGGCGGCAGCGGCCGGAAGCCTAATCCTGGACTGGAGCCGATCACACTGTCGTCCTGCTGCAGACGTGGCACTCGAGGGTTGATAAAGTGCTGGAGGAAGGTTACCATGCAGATCGCGAAGAGGGCTATTAGAGCCGCGTAGAAGATTGAGTAGAAAATCAGGATTTTACCTGCAAGAGAAATATTACTGTTATAGAAATAAACTGCGGTCGCAAGCGCTACTGCTGAGCATGAGGTCCTGGGTTCGATTCCCAGGTCGCACAAAGTGTTATTAGGTTTTTCCATCTGGAATTTCTCAGTAGCAGCGCATAGTCTAGATTTGTGCCCGGTTGGTGGCAATAGGTTCACTCCCACCATTGCTTAAAGATAAGTGACATTCAAACATCAAAAATGTATGGTTAAACAGTTGCTAATCATTACTTAACTTTAAGCAACGTTTATAAATAAACCCCCCTGTGTCTATGATTTAATTAACCAATATAGAAAACTCAAGAGTCTCTATTTATAGTATACAAGTATAATTATAGTGCTGTGGGGCCGTGAGGCACAAAAGGTGGCGGGACCAAAAAGCACTAGATAAGTGAGAGGGAAGAAGAACTTTGCCCTTCAATGATTCACTAAAGTGCGAGTCAGACTCGCGCACGAATATTCCGTACCATCTATAAAAACGGCAAAAAAAACACGTTTGTTGTATGGGAGCCCCTTAAATATTCTGTTTATTAGTATTTGTTGTTATAGCGGCAACAGAAATACATCATCTGAGAAAATGTCAACTGTCTTACTATCATGGTTCATGAGATACAGCCGGGTGACAGACAGACTGACAGACAGCGGAGTCTTAGTAATAGGATCCTGTTTAACCCTTTGGGTACGGAACCCTAAAAAACAAAATGCCTTATCTATTCTAACCTACATTGTGGTATAATTTATAAGATAACTTTTTGACCTTTTGAAAGATTATTTAAAGACAGCACATCATGTATTTTGCTTCCATCATTTATATCTTCCATAAAGTTATTTACAATGATATTTTCGCTGCTTCTTTCTATAATCTCTAATAAATCAAGATTAAAAGTCATTTATTCAAACTATGTTCAGAATCAACACTTTGTCAACACCGTCTGTGTGTGCCCAAAATGCCCACCCTTCTATAAATCTGAGTAACCAAGAGACCTGATGAATATAAGTACTAGGATAATTAAAGTGTGCCTAGAACTGACAGAGTATAAGGCTTCTAAGCAGATTAGCTATGGTATAAAGATTATTTATGTGATTATTTACGCTGGCTGCCAGGATTTATTTCTAATTAATTGGATAAAGGTTTTAGCGGAATTGTCTTTGACCTCTTTGCTCTTGAAGTATAATTATTATTATTGTACTTTTACATGTAAGTAAGGGCTGATTTTTCCAACGGCAGTTATCTTTTATCCATTAAAATTGACTTGAAATTATTCCTCAGATAAAGATATCTAGCGTTGGAAAAATCGGCCCTAATGTTAAAGAATAGATCCAATTGCTCAAGTTTTAAAGTAGATACCTAGAGTTGAGCCCCTGTTGGAAAGTTTTAAACACTTAGTTGTATGATGAAAGCACAGAAATAAAATAAATGGCAATTTAAAAGTAAACAAGAAATGTTAAGACGTCTCAAATCTATTCGATAAACTATGCGACATGAGTAACACAACGTTATTTATTACAAATTTACAATAGCATTACGGAGAGCGTTGCCGAAACTGCCTATAAGCCACGCCCTCCATACAAAACTTTATTTACTACAATTATTGTGTAATACTGGAAATTAATTTGACTGAAAAACGTAATGTTTCGATCTCATGAAAATAATAAGTAAATAAAACGGTTCACTGACCCCAACTTTCAGGCGTTCGTCCCAGTATTTCACCTGTTTCTCCATTGTAGAAAAAATTACTAAATTTCTGCTTTCCAGGCCTCCGTGAAGGCCTTGTATCCATTTGGAATTCTTCTAATCTAGGATTCCTGATCATCTTCTTTTTGAAAGGTACTTTCTTTTATAAAATCTCGAAAATAACTGAATTGTAAACACAATACACACGCCCAGCCGCTGCCGCAAATTTGAAATAACTAGAGGTGGACGGGGACGGTAAATTCAACTCACTATCACTTCTGGTGTTAGTCGACTATTTATTAGAGAGGCAAATCAATCGAAATCAAGTATTTCCTCTCAATTTATTTTGATCGCTCGAAGCATGCGCGATACGGTTGGAGAGGTCGAAGCTTGAAGAAAAAGCAGCAAAAATAAACCTTTTTTACATTCCCAAAACGAGTTTTTTATGATTGTGATTTTTAATTCATCTTAAAAACCGCTAAGCTGAACTTTTTGAACAAAAAAAAACTTTAGTGAGTTGCTTGATACGTATGTACCTAGTATCTCTAAGTAGTCAGTGGTTGCTTGTCAGTCAGTCTGTCATTCACAGAGTACCTACTTATATATAAAGCTGTCACTGTTGTCATAGTCAATAGTCATTCTTTCAAGTGCTTTCAAGACAATTTTGTGATATCGTTATTTCTGTGCACTATTTGTAAAAACTTCTGTTACATTATTACATCATTACTCTATAATAACGCGATGGGATCTTCAGTGCATAAAATAATTGTTATAGTGGGATTTATATCCTTATTCCACTCTGCCTTTTCGGCTGCCCAGCGTAAGTGTTTACGCCACATGATTCTTTACTTTTAAATAATTCAATAAATGGTTACTATTATTATTATACTTTTGTTGTAGATCGTTCGTACCTTCGGATAACATCACAGGAATTCACTACCTTGCCTTTGGATGTAAGTAATAAACTGACAACAATACGAACAAATTGTTTTATCGAAACTCCTCCATCAGGCTAATTTCTGATTCCGTATTCCTCTTTTCAGATTGTGGTACAAGCCGTAGCAAGTTTATTCGCTGTAATGTGGGGGGTGCTCAACGTAGCTGGTAATCTACGAGAAATACCAGCAGCTGCTGAACTAAACACTGTTAAATGGGAAAATCAGAGGAATCTGCCATCTTTCTACATCTTCAATCACAGAGGAAAGGCTTTGGCGGATAATTACTTACCATGTGGAGGGAAATGTGAATTGGAGAATTTAGAATAATAATACAATTTTAGAGTAAGATGTTATTTATAGGAAACAGTCCTTTTACTCAATAATATCCATGTAAGTCCTTGTTATCAATTTCACATATTATTGTATGTACTGAGCATGCCAGAATGAATCTGTTTGGGGTTGCCCCTTATGTATACACACCTCAGAAATCCAACATTATTATAAGGGGCATCAGGATGCACAATTAATGTGCCAGCATCATTCTCCTGCCTTCATCATCATAAATTATTTACTAGGGGCGGTGCAACATGTTTCTTTGAATGAATATGTGTTGATAATATAAGGGTTCAGTTAATTTTATAATTTCATCCATTATCTGTAATTAGAGTATAATAGTTTGTATACCACTTTTTTTTTTTTCGTAATGTCATCAGTTCTCAATGTAATACTTTACATCATTGAGTAACTTCAAATAACCTGAATCTGGACTGTTATGTTTAAGTTGTTAGCAAAATATATGTTTATAAAATATTATTTAATAAGTTAAAAGAAATACTTTATTATTTATATCAACATTATTCATTTGAACAAAGGTTAAGAGTAAATAAAAAACAATTCATCTTAAAATATAGCTTTTATTTCTTATAATTATTTAAGACTTTTTACATTGCTTTTATAAATGTTTATTTATAGTAATCACTTCCTGCAATGTTACAATCAGCTAGAAAATAATGATTGATCTTATTTCTTAGTCATTTCTTCAGTGAAAAGTCACCAGTGGCTTATTAAAATGTAAGTTAGCAGTAATATAAAAAAATAAACAATGATACAAATTGCTAGCTACAGCAAGTATCTTGAATGAATTAATTAATATACATCCTGCAGAACATTGAAACTTTACAACTAAAAGCCGTCTGCTCCACCACTGAAGTCCAGCAGAAAATTGTGGAACTACATTATTTTAAATGCAATGACAGACACTAGTGCCGCGTCTATCGGAGTTGAGTGGTGGCGTAGACTATTGCATATACCTAACCTTATAACTAAGGCACGCAGACATAGTTTCAGAGGTATTTTGTTGGTTATTTTCAAAGCTAAAGATAACTCCATTTATACGTTTATTGAAAGCTGCTCTTATAAGCATCATTACAATAAATTATTTTTTGTAAAAGATATCCAGTACCCTACAATTTATAATTCATTGCATACATCAGTAATCGTAGCCATTCAGTATTGGAACGCAGGCAATGCAGTTAGACAAAGTCAACAGATATTTTGCTAAGTTGCACTTAAAATAAGAATATCCTATCCTTTCATACAGTTCCTTGCAGTCAACATTAACAATGGACAATAACACAAACTCCTTAACTCTAAATGCACATAACCATTGTCTAATCACCACATGGAGGCTATCGGCCTCCTCGTCCGCCTCTGAAGCCACCTCCTCCTCTGCCACCACCACCGTAGCCGCCACCGCCACCACCACCGCGGCCGAAACCTCCCCGACCGCCACCACCGCCGCGGCCGAAGCCACCGCCTCCTCCTCGGCCGAAGCCACCGCCACCGCCTCGGCCGAAACCACCGCCACCGCCGCGACCTCCGCGAGGACCTCCACGACCGCCGCCACGACCTCTCTTCGCGCCCGGGGGTTGCGGCAAGAACCTTTTCAGCGGCAGTAACTTCGCAGGATCAATATAAAACTGCTGTCCATCCTTGAAGCTGTTTGCTTTAAAATTATCACTCATCTTAACAGACACGAAGTAGTCGCGCAGGTTGCCGAATATCTCGTCGATTTTTCCGATCTGTTCTTTGTTTTCGAGGAAGATTGGAGCGTTGAAGTAAGGGACGTCTTCGATGTCCACCTTGCACACTAGGTCATCTTGCACCGTCCAGCCGTAGTGTCCTAGGGGGATGACGGACTCGGGCGGGCCTTGGTCTTGTCTGAATCCACCGCCACCGCCTCCGCGCCCGCCAAAGCCTCGGCCTCCGCCTCCACCGCGACCACCGAAGCCGCCCCGGCCGCCGCCGCCTCCACGACCGCCGAAACCTCGGCCTCCGCCTCCGCCGCCGCCACCGTAACCACCTCGACCGCCGCCGCCACCACCTCTACCGCGGAACGACATTGTTTAGTAAATAAAGTGCCGCAAAATAAAGCGTGATTTGAGATATAACCTCAAAACGTGCGTGATATCACCATGCACGCTTGTCTTTCTGTCTGACAGTGACAGTTCGGTCGGTCGGCCAATGTTGCCACTTTGCCAGTGCTATCACAGATACATAACTCATATGCTAATGCTGAGGCCACACCAACGGAAAACGCCGTTGATTATCGCGTTGATGAACTTTAACCGTAGGTGTAGCCACCACTTACCGCGAGAATTTTACAACGGCATTCACATTGGCGTTGACGTTGAAGAGATTTACCGCGAGAATTATTGCGTTGAATGAAGCGGCCACACTAAAGTGGGTGATAGACTTGCTTACGCGGTCTTTAAGTTCGCGACCTTACTCGGCTCGCCGTCAGTGATACACGTGAAACTTTCTCAGAATTTCATTACGCACGTTTATATCACCCACTAAAAAGAGTTCCTTGTTGACTACGGAACCCTAATAATTAGCACTCATTAATTATAGTGTAGCAGTGTCAACGTCCATCTTGAAATTCAGGGAAGGAACATTACCGCCAATTTTATCGCCAAGAAGTCGGTAATTACCGCGTTGTATTGTATTTACAATACCATTGGTGTTGACCGTAGTGTGGCCGTAACGCAATAGCAAAGAGTAAAGTAACTACGCAATAGTTTATTTCTAATTCTACATTTTCTGTGACAATCGCTGATCAATGTCAATGACAGTGACATTTGTACTTTGTTTGACTTTGTCAATTTCAAAATTTATCGAAGAATAATTTTACCGTTTTTCAATTTCGATGATTGTTATTGAAAATGGATGGTTAAAAATATTTTCTTGGTGAATTTACTAGTGTGTGGACTTGCTGTGGACCCACTGTTTTTTACCTTGGACACAAATTGTAGGAATGAATTTACCGTACCGTACAATAAAATACTGATTTATTGCTTTTCCTAAGTGTTGTGTGCAATGGCGACGCTGGAAGACGAATTAAAAGATTTGAAAGAGAAAAACAATGAATTGGCGCAGAAAGTCCAGTATTGGAAGATGACGGCTGCACAGAAGGACGATGAGAAGTTGGAACTTATGAAGGAAATTAATGATTTAAGACTAAAATTGAGCGTAAGTGTTCATTCCATTCTTAGCACAACTCGCTTGCTTTGAAAGCCTAATGCAATGTTTTTGTAGTTTTCTCAATCACCGTGTTTTAGAGGACACTTTATTATGTTCGGAAAAGTAGACTATCATTATAAAATGTAGAATATGCAATTTTTTTTCTGAAGTCTATTATTTTGAGTTCGAGTTCCCAGTTTAGCTTTGGCTAAATGTTTTTAGAATGCCTTTAGCTAGAATATACACTAAGCTATGGCTAAGACGACCCACGGACCATAAAATCATATGAAATCATTATTCTGAAAATGAATCCTTAAAAATATCAAAAATTATTTTTTGTACAATAGAGGCTCAGAAACAATGGTGGATTTCAAGCAAGGAAACTGGATGCTGCATTACAAGAGGCGAGTGAAAAGGCGATCTCCCATCTTGTCAAAGCTTCTGCTGAAATTGCAAAAAGCATGGAAATAGCTAAAGTGTACATGAGAGAACGTCAGGAGTTGGATGCTCAGTCCCCTCGTTGGAGTTCTATTGGTGGAACACCTAAGGCGGAAAAGAGTGAGCGGGTCCATCGTGTCCCTCCGATGATGATGGGAGGGCAGTCCATACAGCCCGTTGTAGCTCTTAGCAGGACTATGTTGAATATTAGTAACCCAAGTAAGTTATGCATTAATATAAGAAATAATCTGCATAAATCTAAGGCAGTTCATTTACAATTTTGTAAATTGAAAAGTCACTTTCTTCCTGGATACAACTTATTTGACTACCACTGCTGGCTGCATGCTATGATATGTTTGACTCTATGAGGCCGTCAAAGTCACCCAGAGAGCCCAGAAAAAAAATATGTGTTAAGTTATGGTTGTTTCAAAATGCTTATTTAATTACACAAAACTTCTTCCAGGGTCAACAACAAGGAGTCCTAATCAGAATCGTAGCTTATCAGAGAGGGCAGTGCCCATGCACATGTTACAAGGTAAATAAAATAAAACTAAACTTTCCTGACATTATAGCTTTTTAGAACGCTGGATTAAAGCTAGGAAGTGCTACAAGTCAAGTCATTTATACATACTGTGTATAAATGACTTGACTTGACACAACTATTTACACTACATAGTAACTAGTCTGAGTTGAGCTACACAATTACTGACAAATGCATGCACTGACTGGACAGGTCCACTCAATCTGTGTCATTCTTTCCTCAAAAGACCATTTCAGACATCAATCTAAAGGTCTTTACATGATCTGACCAAGATTATGTCTGATCTTTAAAAGAGACTGTGACCTCTAGAGTTTGTTTCGGCCTTTCTTCTCAGAGTAGTCAGACAGGAAACGCTGACCTTATCTAGTTAAAAAATAATTATGGTTGACATGTAAAAGTGTTTGTACAAACCTACGGTTGACATGTAAAAGTGTTTATACAAACCTACTTACAGAAATAGAATCATTATGGAAGGTTAATGTGTATAATATGTTAATATTAAAGTTAAATATAACTAAGAAATCTCAATGTTCTGTCAAGTCATAGTTTTATGTTTGCCTACACTGTCCCACTAGATTTGGGGGAGGCCTTTGCCCGTCTCCTTAAAAGTCCAGACATAATCTTGGTCAGGCCATATGAGGACCATGTAGATTAGAGTCTGAAATGGTCTTTTGAGGAAAGAACCACACAGATTTGAGTGGACCTGTCCAGTCAGTGCACGCATTTGTCAGTAATAGTGGAGCTCAACTCAGAACTTAAGGAGCTCAACGACTCGACGAACAATACCAAAGAAAGGACATTTGGGTAGGTCGCATAAAGTTCTCAAATTGCCAGACGGTAAGGTAATCTATTATTTTTCAGATGTTTACATACCATTAACACGGATTGATATATCTGATCTGCCCAACAACAACTTGGAAATGGAGATTGATGAGGACTTAGAGGCAAATAATGCTGAGGACAGCCCCGAGGAGTTTGGTCAAGACAGGTTGGGAGGTAACAACATGCCAGACATTGTTATAAAAACTTCAAGCATATTTAAGATAACATCACGCCTTGTTTCCCAGAGGTGTACCTACAGTGCACCCATATTTCCGCCCATAGTACACCCATATTATGTCTCATGTAAAAGGGGGCGAGCCTATTGCCATCAATTGGGCACGAATCCAAACTCCAGCCTGGTACTGAGAAAATTCATGGAAATCTGGATTTCTAGGTCAGGTGACCTGGGAATCAAACCCAGGACATCATGCTCACAGAAGCGCTTGCGACCACTAGCCCAAAGAGGCAGTTATTCATATTTAACTTTATTTGTTGCCCAACTAACCCAGAAGGAGGGTCATTTAATAGGCCATAATCCTTGATTAGGTGAGCAGACATCATTTGTAGCTGGATAGTTAGTTATAATCAGTAAATCCATTGCCAAGTCTTGTACGTATGATTCAGTTTTAATAAATTAATTAAATACAAATTCATCACTAAATCATCATCACATTCATCATTTATTTATAAATTATATTCTTATTTATTTTGACAATTTTTTAATAAAATACACAATCTAACACTGACATTATGTACAAAAGGAAAAAATAAAATATAAAGGAAGAGCTCATACATTGGGCATCAAAAAATTCTTCCGCATCGCTGTCAGTGGGAAAAGTGCCCAAAAGGCTGGCAGCATTGTCATTTTATTTATTTATTCATTCATTTTTACTCTATTTTATAACAGTAGCTGCCATACAGATCCTTATTTAGAAATTCATAACTTTGATATATCTTGACAGGTGATGACGATAGTTTAGAATCAGATGACCACATATCGGAAGGGGATGAATATGAATCGTAAGTACTGATACTTTTACTATAATAACAGGATTTACAGATTGTACTTTAACTTAATTTTGTTAAGTCAAGTAAGCATTGCATACGAATTCGAACATTAATATATTTAAAGTTCATATTCGGTTGCGACGCTTGATCAGAGACGTTTATACGAATATGAAATTTATTTTCGTAAAATCATAATAATATTAGTAAAGTCAACGTGCGCTCCGAATCGTGCCCTAGGTTGGCAAGCTTATTTTACTATTATTTTATGCATTTTCACCACTATCTATTTTATAAATTGTATTATTACTTTATGTTCTTCACTACAATCAATCTATTCTATAAAAAGTAGTAGTAATGCGTAAGGATATCCTAATATAATATCTCAGTTTATTTATAACTTTACAGAAGTAGACTGGAGCCAGTGAGCGAAGAGGACACAACTGTGACTGCAAGAGAGATAGAGCCAGTAAGGTATGTAATCTATATATACAGGCTGTAAGGGTAAACAGTCTTGTCATTCAAACCATGGGTACTTGACTTAAATATAAAAATATATAACCGAACACAACAAAAAAAAAACGTCATTTTCATTAAAAGATTTTAAAAAGTTTCTATCCGATACCGTGCTCTCTAGCGAAAGGCTGACTGACTGAGGCAGGGGTCGCGCTCGCGGCCGGTCAGGTCACATCTCGCACCCACCGCCCGTGTTGAGACGCAAGTTCATTGCCCTAGCTAGCGCATAGGGCAACGCACTTGCGTCTCCTGGGTTAAAATGTAGATTTAAAAAAAATAAAAAAAAAGTTGTAATTTTCCATTGATGTTACGTTCTATAAATGAAACCAAACCACTGGTTGCAAGGATAACGGTGTTTACCCTAACACCCTGTATAGAGTACAAAGCAGATTAAATGCCTTATGCATTCTCTACCATCCAACCAAGGGAGCAGGAGAAAGCCTCATATTTGATTTTTTGATTACAGCCTAAGGTTGCATATCAGTCCTATGGAAGACCCCTGGCACAGAGCGGATCCCCCTCGAGATAAACAACCAGAGCCGCCCAAAGACAACCAGCCGACCCCCCCACAAGGTGGCTGCCCATTTGAGAACCCCCTCCCTGGTCCTAGTTGGTTGTTAGATGATGCACCAACTCATTCTGATGCTCCTAGTAATTCTAAGGTATGTATATACGGTATAAGGTAAGGTATGTATATAAATGGGGCGCCAATCCTCATGCGAATATTCAAACTTTGTGAACGAATTATAGTGATTGAAAACCGCGCGGAATGATAACTCGCGTTGTGGACCCATATACCAATAATAATAATAGTCCTTCAGGCCGAATTTCGGCCATGGTGACCAATGTCAGCGAAGAACAGCCTTCGGCGCGGGAGACATTATAGTGCACAAGTGTGTGCGCAGACACAGGTGCACTCTCTCTTCCCTCACTCTCATAGTCCGATGTGATGGCAATCCGACACGATGCGTATGAATCCGATTCGTACTATACAAATAGTACGAATATTTCGGACATATTATTTAAAACCAATATTTTTGCCTGGGCAACAGAAGGACTGTATTGATTTGAAAATAGAAACCCAAGTCACATACATTTCTACCACTAGGTGGCGACACGCTAAACATTTTGATAAACACAACCATTTTTATAACATAAAATCACTGTACCCACATTTCGCCAGCTAAGTTCAGGCGGGCAAGCCTAATGCCATATACTGGGCACAAATCCAGGCTCCGGCCTAATACATAGCACTATTCCCGACCTGGGAATCGAGCCCACCATAATCAGCCGTCGAGTCTGCGACCAATGAACAGCGAGTCAATAGTATAATAGTTGTCAAAACCTGTAATTACATATTCAGGGACCTGCGTCAAAGAGTGGTAGAAATCTAGAGCCGGATTCTACCACGGAAGTGGACAAAACTCCTGTTACATCGTGCAGAAGCACTGGAGAAAACACAGAGGTACTGAATTCAAATGTTTTATTTGAGGACTATTTACATCCCTCTTCCTAAAACGTCCCAAGTCTTAGAAAGGTCAATTCACATAATGTATCACATTATGTGAATTGGACTTACATTGTTCTACTTCCTAGATAAGTATTAGCGGTATGTCTGAAAGTGGCGCTGGTGACTCCAAAGTTGTGTGGAAATCGATTGTGATAAGGAGGAATAAGGTGTGTGGTGTCTGTCGTGAGCAAAGTTTTGAGTATGAATGTGGATGGCTATAAGAGTAAGGCCAAACAAATAAAAAAGGGGGATGACTACTGAAATGACGACTAACAGAGAAGTAGCTAGGGAAGAAGACATGTTGCGCCTACCCCAAACAATTGGGATATTATGGGCAGAAAAAAAAAGATGTGTAAAAAACGAAAGCAGTAATAGACTCATTGCCGGCCTTTCTCTCTAAGATCAGCTCCCCGGCCCCGAGCGCCAGCCCCGCGGCGGCGCGCGCGTTCTCCCCGACGCTGCGCCGGCGCAAGCGCACGTCGTCGCCGCCGCCACTCGCCACGCCGCGCCAGTCGCACTACTCGCCGCGACCCAACTCGGCGCGACGGAACAGGTGCGGTGCCTCTACGTGCATTAGTTATTAATTCAATTGACGATTATCACAGCGATATCTTACGATATTATTTCGTTAGCACAAGCGGCCGTGTGCTCAAGGTGCTGGTAGCTAAGATGCGGCTGGACGGCTCCCCAGGCGAATTGTCGTCTCCTCCGAAGCGCGCTCGCTCGCCTTCCCTTAGTGCGTTCTTCGACGCGCCCAGCCCCAACGGTGCTACTGACTCCAGAGTTATAGTGTCGTAAGTATGGATAACACCACCACACCACCCCACCCCTGTTTGTGCATTTATGAGATGTAAATGCATGATTGGGGGGGTATGTTTAAGTTTATATAATGTCTGTATAACTGTGTGTGATTTGGCGCGTGGCTAGAATCGAAACTGATGCCGCCATCAATTCAACAAAACATCAAACAACAAAGAAAAAAGAATATAATATCTGTGACAATTTCACAAACGATAACCAATAATGCCCCCCTGTCAAAGTCATTCAGGTGCCAAAAGATCATTAGTACTAAATGCTTCATGAGGGTGTATTTAAGTACGAAAACTGTCCTCACTTCAAAGATATTTAAGGCTAGGGTCTCTTTCTCTCTATCTTGTCTGTGGTGTCTTCTCAGCGAGCGCGCGGGCGAGACCGCGCTCATGTGTTTACAAACATAGCATTCGGTCGTCGTCGGTAACAGACGGCTACAAGTAGACGGTCGCGGTCGGCAAATGGTTAGTTAGACCGCAGCCTAAGCTGTCAAAGTCAAACTATTTGCATGGACGTGCGATTGAGAGTCAAGGGCAATATTCGTTCAACACTTCAGTTTCCAGCCCTGAGAGAGGTTACAATTTACCAACTAAATATATGTGAGGCATGACGGGCAGGGGTGGCAGTCTAGGTCCAGGGGGAAATATCTGGCCTCCTATAATCCTAAACACAATAATATAATAAAGTTAACAAATGCAACTCACTATTCAATATTCTGAACAGTAGGTTTTTACCTGCACAAACTAGCACAAATACCAACATAAAAATTTTCTCACCAAAAAATCCACAGCGAATCCACAACCAGATTAGATTTGGAAATAGCCGAACAATCTGCACAAACAACTCTTCGCCAAAGCCTCGAGGCCCAACGAGTGAGAGCGAACAGCTTAGAGAGAGAGACCCAACATACGAGTAGAAGACGTGTCAGTCGAGAACACGAGAACTCACGAAGAGTGGCGAGCGAACACGAACGGAGGCATAATAATCAGGATGGTCACGACAGGTTGGCATGTTGTCAAATCTATTACAGTATAGCTTTATCAGCCTTTAATGTTCCCACTGCTGGGATACAGGCCTGCTCTCTGTGAGTGGGCTGTAATCTACCATGCGGGCCTAGTGCGGGTTGGTTGATATCACATGTCTTCGACTTTCTGGTTCTACGACTCGCCAGTTTTCTCACGATGTTTTCCTTCACCGGTAAATCCAGTTACGTCAATAATTAATTTGGAATGTCTTAATAATATGGTTCAAGTTTAACACAAATTCCAGCCGCTGTCTCTGCAGGATAATCTCCGGGAACTTATGTAACTATTATGGAACCGGGAATAAAAATGGTCTACGGCTGTGAGGAGTAAAAAACAAATTATTTAAAAAACAAAAAACCCGCCTGCAAAAACGCATAACTTAAAAGAGAAAAACAAGCATTATAATCTGTAGAATTTCGGTGTAACAGGCGGGGAACAAACAAAAGTTACGCCACCATATTTCAGGTTATTGGTTTGTTCCTCGCCTGTAATACCGAAATTCT
This sequence comes from Lithophane socia, assembly GCA_947522985.1. NCBI lineage: Eukaryota > Metazoa > Arthropoda > Insecta > Lepidoptera > Noctuidae > Lithophane > Lithophane socia. Next base: position 1,297,143 of record OX383256.1, read on the forward strand.
ACAGATTATAATGCTTGTTTTTCTCTTTTAACTTATGCGTTTTTGCAGGCGGGTTTTTTGTTTTTTAAATAATTTGTTTTATTTCAAGCTTTTTAGTTTTATTAATTTACATATTTGGAATTAACTCATTACTAGCTTTTATTTGATACTTACCAATAATGTAATTTAAAAAAAAAAAAACCTTCCCCTCCCTTTTTTTATTGCAGATGAAATTTAAAAAAATCTATAGTCTATGTCACTCCCACAATTAAGACGAACCTTACGACACCTCGTATGTTAAAATCCGTCAAGCCGTTTAGGCTACAGAGCGCGCCAAAGAAATAGACATACATACATACAAACATACATACATACATACTCTCGAAAAACATTACCCTCCTTCTGGGGCAGTCGGGTAAAAATGAATTTGAATGAAGAAAACAAACACCCGAAAATGGTTTGCTACTTTGCTTCGCAACTTCGAATGGATGGATTTATTATGGATAACGGACTCGACTACGCTATGTAGTATGTACTAGTAACGAGTGTTACCTACGACTCGACCGAAAAACCTAACAAACAAAATAACGAATAACGAAATTAATAATAACCAAGTGAACATATTTTTAAGAAACCTGAGCTGACTGACCAAAACTCACCAAATTAACGACAATCTGAGACACAAAAAAATGTGAGACGGTCATTATTACACGGAAAGTCTTAACACCGCTATTCAGAAATTATCGTCATTAGCTCAACGCCATCTATCGAGCATGTAGTTAATTGCATGCTTTTGCTAATTGCATGTAACTATCTACGTGCTTGTACAGTGGTACCCAACTGATAAGGCGCGTCTGCGCAAACGATGATTTCGTTTGCGCAGAAAATAAAGTATGGTCCCGAAGAATAACGAAAGAACTTAAAACTTACAATCAACCTTAGATCAATACTATAAGGTTCATAATACACTGCAGCTGTTAGTTCCCGTCTCACTCGCAAGTATGGCGGCTGACTAACATGCCACGCGGCGCGCGCTAACATGGCGGCAGCTGCCGACCAATAGCGGTGCAGGAAAAAAGAAGCGCGGTGCGTGGAGCGCGCCGATTGGTCAATAGCATTTCCCGCGCTTTGAAAATTCATCTTCTGCGCAGGTACATCGGTAAGCCATATCAGTTGGGTACTACTGTAACGCGTTCAACCAGATTCTCGGTGGGCTTTTACAACCTACTAAAAATATTATTAACTAATAACTAGTTAATCTTTTTTTAACCTACCCCATGAATAAAATGAAGAAAGTACGGTAATAAGTTTGATGTCTATGGTGTTCTGTGTGAGCGTGTAGGTGTCCGTGGCATCGTAGTTCCGAAACGGAAGGTCCTATTTCAATGCAGCTTTTTTTCATTAAAAGGCAGGTTTAAACGGGATGGGTCTTAGCTATGTTTGGTAAAAATCAGTTCAGCTGGTTGAGGATAATTAGCAGATAAAATGGAAATTAATTAACACTTCCTCTCGTCCGATCGACTTGAAATTTTGTACCCTATATTAATCTAATGACACTGCAATATTATTATACAACCAGGACAATCTGTCATTCAATTGGTATCGATGATAAAGCACTTCAGCTGTGCCCCGCGGTTTCACCCGCATAGGTCTCGATCCCGTGGGAATGTAGGGATAAAACGTATCCTATGTCCTATTCCAGATCATGGTCTACCCGTGTGCCCATCCTCTCCTCTCTAAAGTAGGGAAAGTCGTGGAAGCGCGGCGCCGGCGTCGAACGGTTCGCTTATTGCATTTTTATACTCGTAATAACTTCGAAATTAAATGTCCAATTCCAATGAATTAAAAAGTATTTTACTGCTACATAAATACCCTTGGTGTTAAAAGTATTTATTTGAATAATAATTAATACTATGTTGATAAAACCCCTTCGCAAATATAATGCAATAATTTCGAACAAATTTGATTACCATAAAAAAGGTTATAGTGCGTCTATCATAAAAGATAGACATATGCTGTCGCGGACTTTTTTTTAGAAATTTTAAAGAGGAACAATTCCATCATACATGATATTTGCGTAACTTTAACCGTTTACGCAGCGCAGGCAACGGAAGCTCTCAAAAAGGAATAATTTTTCCCGTTTTTACAACATTTTTCACTTATGCTCCGCTCCTATTGGTCGTAGCGTGATGTTATATAGCCTATAACCTTCCTCGATAAATGGACTATCTAACACAATTAATTTTTCAATTCCAACTAGTAGTTCCTAAGATTAGCGCTTTCAATCAAACAAACAAACTCTTCAGCTTTATAATATTAGTATAGATAGTATAGATATAGATTACTAGCTGTGCCCCGCGGTTTCACTCGATTTGGGATTGAGTCATTACTAGTTTTTATTTGATAACACTAATATTGTTGTAATTTTTTTTTTTAAACTTTCTCACTTTTTTTGTATTTTTAGCTGCAATATTTATTTATTTATTTATTTTTATTTAAATGCCTTAAAAACTACCATTACAGGTCGTAGCCTAATGCGATAGCCAAGGAATGTATACATAATTAAAATTAAGATTATAGTTTATAACATAACATAAATAATAGTACTTTTGCGAATTCACCCCAGTGACATGTAAATATATCAATTTTGACCTGAATATCATTGATGGTGCGAATTGCTTGAGTAAGAGGAGTTTTGGCCAGCAAGTTGGTCCTGGCTGATGGTACGACCAGCAGTGGCGGGGGCCTTCGCCTCCACACATAGCGGTCGGGTACGTACAAGTGCAACCGCTGCAGCACTCTCGGATTGTGCTCAATGCCTCGGAGCAGTTTCACCACGTACGACACCAGCGCAAATTCCCGTCGCACCCCTAGTTGATTGTACCCCACCATACCCAGTACGAATAGAGTGGGGTACATCAAAGGGTAAAATGGGTATACCCCATACAGTTTCTTGTACAGGTGGCGCACGAATTTCTTCTGGACTCGTTCCAACATCCCTGAGTACTTAGCCTCATGTGGAGCCCATATGACAGCACTATGTTCCAGATGACTCCTGACTAATGCGTCATACAGGGCTCTGATAGCTGTGATGCTGGTAAAGTCTCGCGTCTGCCTCAGAACAAAACCTAAGTTTCTAAATGCCTTTTTGCAGATCCTCTTTATATGCTCGCGAAACGACAGTTCAGGAGTGAGAACAACCCCTAAATCACGTACCTGCGTGACTCGTTGCATCGGTACGGCATCCACTACGTACTCGTAGAGTAGAGGTGCACGGGCGCGGGTGAAACTTATTGCCGAGCACTTGGATACGTTGAAATAGAGCCTGTTCTCATGACTCCATTCCACTATCCTATCAATGTCATCCTGCAAACGTCTACAATCAGACTCCGCCCTAACCTCCAACAGCAACTTGAGGTCATCTGCGAATAACAAACAAGATCCATTTTTAACTACTTCTGGTAAATTATTTATCATTATTATAAATTCTAGAGGCCCCACGTTGCTGCCTTGACTCACCCCGGACCAGGTGTAATACGGCTCTGATTCGCAGCCATTGCAGTCAACATACTGCTGTCTGCCTTGCATATAGCTGGCCAAGAACTTCAATAGATGTGGCGTGCAACCGATTTCTGCTAATTTACGTAATAATATGTCATTATCGACGGTGTCGAACGCTTTTTTGAAGTCAAAATAAGCAACGTCAACCTGCACACCAGCATCCACTGCTGGCACCACCTGTGACATGAAGTTAAGGAGATTGGTGGTAGTGCTGCGCCCCGGACGGAACCCGTGCTGCGCATCCGATAGCTGAGCGCGGACCTGCACCTGCATGCTGCGCTGGATGGCGGACTCGAAAACCTTGGCCGGTGTCGACAACACGGCCACTGGTCTATATCCACTGATGTCCGAACCCGCCTTACCTTTGGGGACTGGAATGACACGCGTTGTCTTCCATCGAGTTGGAAACGTCGCTGATTGGAGACATGTATTAAATATGTAGTGTAAAGGTTCCGCTAATACCCTACTACAATCCCTAAATAGGAAGGCTGGTATACCATCTGGGCCTGCTGAACGCTTCGGTTTTAGGCGCTCGAGTGCCTCTCTGACATCCTTAAGACTCAGCGAGTTTAATTGCACGTGCGACCCACTCATGACACCTGCCGCCAATGCCGCGGCTGCTTGTGGATCCAATTGTGGTGGCTCACCACTGTATACCGACTCGAAAAACATCGCAAATTGCTTGGCACATTCAAGATCCGTTAGGTGTTGACCATCCATAACAATAGTTTGCCTATTAGCTGTGCTGGTCTTAGTTCTTATATATTAGTTAGTTAATATATAAATTTTATATAGCCTATGTCACTCGCACAATTGAGACGAATCTAACGACACCTCAATTGTTAAAATCCATCAAGCCGTTTAGGCTACAGAGCGTGCCAAAGAAATAGACATACATACAAACATACATACATACATACATACTCGCGAAAAACATTACCCTCCTTCTGGGGCAGTCGGGTAAAAAGGAGAAAACTTTACTACACGAAAAGTCCTTCTGTGAGACAAAGTTCAAATACATTAAAAAAACCATTGACAATACGTCTTATGTCCTAGACATCTAGAAACTTCCTGATTGATCCAGATTCGCTGACTGATCTATAACACGACAAAAGAGACAAAAATATCGAATAAACATGACCCCGAATCTCATCAATAAAATCTTATTCCAGCAACCACCGCGGCAGGCTGACAAGCCAAGATACGCGCGACAGCAATCAAAGCAGTCGACAACGCAGTCGGATAGACAGCCATGACAGTCGCGACAGTGACAGCGGCAGCGGGGGAGGGGGGGATTCGGTCAACGAGGGGCGCACGCGCAGGGCCAGGAAGACTGTCACGTATAAGGAGAAGCCTTTGAACAGGTAATAAACGTAACAAAATTTTACTGAATGGGGGTATTGCCTGAATGGATAAGTACAGGTAAACCAGAAAAGGTATGCGCTTCGTAGGCCAGTCATTTTTGCCAGTAGTGTAAAATCAAGTTTGCAGCTTCGAAAGACCTGTGCCCTGTTTATCAAAACTTACCAAGCCTTGTATTAACCAAATGTCATTATTTAGTTCACAAGTACTTATATTTTCCGTCTTACAAGTTTACAAGTGTCGTGCTTAGTACCGCAATAAATGTTAAAATCCGATTTTCTTTTTTAAAATGTGTTCAAAAGAGAGAGATGACCTGATGCCCGTGTCCCAGCAGTGGGAACATTATGGCTGATTATGAATATGAAGATCAGCTATGAATTTAACGAAAATTAACATTCTAAGTAACTTACACACACTTGTAAATGTGTAGACTTGTAACTTTTGATAAACAGGGCCATGCTCACTGCGTGTATTTAAATGAACCAACCTCTTATTAAACAGTTACTACTTACAACAACAATATTCGTAAACTATACAAGCAATAGAAAATTCTTGTAACAAACCCAAGAAATTATAAATAGTGATAGGTACGCACGGCTACACATCAAGCTATACATTTCCAATATAAGCTGACCTCGCATTTTACAGAAATCCTATATAATGCGAGATCAGCATAAACTGGAAATGTGTGTACCGCTTCTCAGCTGGATAAAGGCAACATTATCGTTCCTTTTTGTTTCAGAAAATTAAGGAGGTGATCATTGCCGCTTTAACGTACTTAAGAAATTGTTGATTGTAGCTTTAATATTATAATTGTATAATACTCGTTTATCACCGCGAACTACAATATAGTTATTTACAAAAATCTTTTTGTAAAATGTGTAATTTGAAAGAAACATGTTATTAGTCCACTACTGGACATGGGCCTCATACAAGCATCGCCGCTTGGACCGGTTCTGTGCTGCTTATGTCCAGCAGTGGACATCTTTCGGCTGAAATAGCTTCAAATAGTAACGGTCACCGCACTTTGGGCAGTCAGCCCAGTTACTAAACTGCTGTCTAGATAATCAAACGGGTGCTACACAAATGTTCGGGTCGGCAGGACTCTGCACAGCCGGGTGGCATAATCGAATAAAATTATTTATTTATTCATAAACTTACATTTACTATTACAGGATAACCCAATGCGATAAATGAGCTTATCTTAACTTAATAGATAGTAACATCTACAACTAATTACAAACAATGCATTCCTTGTGAATTCACTCAGAACAGAAAACAACAGAATAAGTCCCACTCGCTATGAGTTTGAGCGTGAAAGTTAAAAGGTTGGTCCGAGCATGCGGCTCCACTAGCAGAATGAAAAATGCTAAATGAAAATTGAGAGAGAGATGGAAAATGCCGAACGGAGTTTCCCGATCGGCACGAACCGAATGAAAGTTCAACAAATACTGATGTCGACTTGAACATGTGTGTAGGTAGCACCCTAACTCTGCAAAACGAGACCAGTCCAGTATTATTTCGATATACTTTCATGTTTATTTTTAAATTAAAATAAAGACTTTAGGGTGCCATAGCCAATCGCAGTCTATTTATATTTAAGTCTGTACAGTCTGTAAAGGCGAAAGCGCCGGAGTAGCCCGCGAAATTCAAATTTTATTTCGACTTGCAATTTGCAGGTCCGCATCAGGTTTTATGTTGATCAAAGTATGATTCGCGACTGCAATAAGTATGTAGTTTAATTATAATAGTTAAAATCATCAATACAATTTGTCTACGTTCAAATTTGAATGACTAATTCATTAAATCATTACATTTGAGGTCAATTCTAACTGAGAGATGATTCTAATTATTATAAATTCTATAAATACCCCGTTGTTGTTGTCGCAATAATATTTTGAATCATAATTCGACCTGGCAGCTGGCACACACGTGAAAATAGCAAAAAAAAAACAAAGAAAACTTGAATTTCGCGGTGTACCTTAGCGCAGTGTTTTTGAATACGCGACCCCTTTAGAAGTTAACAAATTCTAGCGACCCCCTAGGCCCCGTCATCCTTCTGACTGATTTTTTATTTTTAGTGTGAAGTGAAGAACCTAGAAACTTGCCTTTTTTCTTTTGTCCACGACCCCCTGAGATGGGGGGTCGCGACCCACATTTTGAAAAACACTGCCTTAGCGCATAAAATCAGCAATACAACTCTCTAAGCTCATGAAAGTGTATTGAATGACTATTTCATGAAATCATGACATTTGACACTTTCATGAAATTAGAGAGTTGTATTGCTGATTCTAATGTTTATAATTCTGTAAATTCATATTTGATACGAGCGCTAATAATATTTAGATCAACATACAACCTGATACTGACCTGCAAATTGCAAAAAACGTAAGAAAATTTGAATTCCGCGGGCTACCCTAGCGCATCAACCTTAAGCAATGCTCAGAGAAATAGGCGGAGCCTATGTCCCGACTTGCCGTATTGTATCTTGGGACTTAGCATTAGGGCTGGCACATCTCAATTTATATATTACACGATGTATCTATATTTGGTAAATGAAAGGCTCTATGGATTAGTGCAAACATTATTAAACCAATAAGGATTTAGTTGATAATGATTGTCCATGACATTAAAGTTTTTGTAATTGTCTATCTAGGGGCCAGTTTCTCTAACGAAAATTATCACAAAATTAATATGACAAATTGTCAAACGCGCGTAAACTGCTGCCATTGGCCGTTGAACCAATCACAGCAGAGTACGTGCCCTTGACAATTTGTCGCATTAATTTCATAATAAATAATAATTAAATTTTATTTAAATGAATAAATAATGCTCATTTAGGGATCATTTTACAAACGCTTACTTTGAAATCATGTACTGTTGTGAAAATATTAAAGTTTACGTTATATAGCTAATGCAAAATACACCTTATTCTATTCAAATAAAGTTCATTTTGTATTAGCGAAATAACGCAATTATTTTCACTCATATGCCAAGTGTAGTGCCAGCATAAGAAAGATGTAATACACTGACTGCAAATGAGCAACCAAATTTATCGCTGACGATAAAAAAAATATTTATGTGATTCAAACGTCCACTGCTGGACATAGATCTTGATGCTTCCTATTGTGATTTAGAATGTCTTATGTAATTCAGTGTGCGCTTTTATAAATTCTAACGTGACGATATCGTGTGCGTCCACGACCATAAAATGTATGGAAATAAGTTCACGTTATAACGGTATCGTTGACGAATTAATTGAAAAACGTCTTCATATCATCATCCGCCTAGTCTTTTCCCAACTATGTTGGGTAATACGATAGCCCTTGGTAAGACTGCTTTTCAGACTTTCGGGCTTCTGACGACTGTCAAAGATCCACAAATGACAGCCGGGACCAACGGCTTAACGTGCTTTTCGACGCACAGCAAAGCGTCTTCATAACCCAACTTGATATTATAAATGCGAAATTAAGTTTGTTTGTTACTTTCACGCTAAAACGGCTGAACAGATTTGGATGAAATTTGCCAAATGGGTAGACCATGACCTGGATCAGGACGTAGGATACTTTTATCCCGGTATTCCCACGGGATCGAGAAATATGCGGGTGAAACTGCGGGGTGCAACTAGTATTTCCAAAAATTTTACTTCCCTGTGTTATCTTGATGGCCGTAATGTGGACGTGGGTCTCCACAATGATATCGACACGTTAGAAATTATAAAAGCGCACAAAACCGATTTATAAACAGTATTTATTAATAACCAACAATAACTATGTTAAAATATAAAACAATGTTTCGAATATACACTAGTTATGACAATATCCTCGCCGCTGATCTGATTAACGACTGATACCCGCAAGTCTAATGTATTTAATGTTTCAATAAATTATCGAATACGTTAATGTTTATTTATTTTTGATCCTGTCTTCCGCTGCACACTTGTGCGAGCCACTGCGTCGAATGATACCATACTTACGTTTTTGTACGCGGTGTGAGCCGAAGTATGAAAACACGCGGAAAAAACCTAAACGAACTTGGCTTGTTTCTCTTCGTCCCCAGAGTGACCTGCGCTTTTAGGCCCCGCTTGCTAATTAGGTCCTATAACTTTTCGCAGAATATTATGTCTGTGCCAAATAAATATTAAGTTAGTATTTTCTTTATTTTTACCCCAAATCACTTAATACGTTTAGGGCTGATTTCATCAAAGTCAGATATATTTTATCCGTGGCATTATAATATCTGTGTCCGTGGAATAAAATTGTCGTCTGACAGTTTGTGTATGGAAAAACTGTCAAAAATTCAAAATTTATTCGCAGGATAAGACTTTCACTCGGTATAAAAGTTTGGTGAAATTCGCCCTTAATAATCATATTTTAAAACATTGCTAAGTTTCTGCCAATCGTTTGAAGATGACGTAGACAGAATACTATTTTAAAAATATGTTTAGCGTTAAACGCATGTAGTAATTTGTGTTGCAATGTGGAATAAGTGAAATGAGCAGGTTTTTGCACGTAATAAACAAGAAATACATTGTCAAAATTTATTGAAAATAAACGATATTCGCTAACAACAACAACGCACACCATTTACGTGATTCTAATAATGATTACAGTCTACTTAGATGGAAATAGAACGCTTTATAGCAGTAATCAGAACAACCATGTAAATACCAATAAATTGTCATTTCCGGCAAATATCTTGCTAGGGTCAGCCCGGGTCATACACTGCGATTATTGGCTGCCATAATTAGCTTAACAAATAATTAGTAGTAATAAAAAGTTTCTAAGCAGTCGTGTCTGAGTAAGTTAGGTGGTCGAGGGCCGTGGCCAATGTCTAGTCGCCAGCCATCGGTTTTGGTGATAAAAAAGTATCGATCGTTAGTATGCGTTCGAGTCACTAAGGGTCCAAACACACGTACCACAACGTCACCACGTGGTTGATCGCTAATTTGTATGAGAATGAGTAGGTAGTGTCTATTCACACGGGCCACATTTGGCCGTCAATATCAACCGTTTGGGCGATACCGATCACATCATGGCGATAACGCAACCACAACGTTGCGTTGGGTCAACGCGACCTATCTGCAAACAATAGCCACAGCGGGACCACATCGCAAATGCAAGAAGCTGCAGCGACACTATTCACAGGTAACCACTGCTTGCCCATATTTTGTCGCTGCGATGTGATGTGGTGTGGTTGTGGTAAGTGTGCTTGGGCCCTTAAATGGGATTCATTTTGACAGTTCACCCACGTCCATTGTGTTATTTGTGTTGTTGAGCAGAGGAATTTTTCAAACATACGAAGCAATGGATTAGAAATATCCTTCAAAACTGTCGGATTGTGATTCAAAGTGGTTTACGCTTACGCAATTAGGGTCCTGCACGCGTAGCATGACCTCAATAGAAACGGGTTTTGTCGACGGAAGAATAGACAAAATTACAGATAAACAATCACAATCTGTCATTTTGTCTATTCTTCCGTCGATGAAACCCGTAGAAATCCCATTTCTATGATTATCATGCTACGCGTACGTGGTAGCGTAGTGTGAGTCATCTGCAAGTCTGAAATAATTGTTCCGATTACTACCACGTAGCTTTGGGTTTTAAATGTCTCTTTATCTATTGGTTTTAATGATATTATGAATGTGCGGCTAAATGGAGTTTTACTAACATTGATTTAATTATTATTATTATTATAAAGCGATTTATCAACCAGTTTAATTCCAATATGAATGCGAAATGTAAATATTATAGGCCAATCCATCCATCAATAACATGATTTTATTATTTTAAAAGTTCCCATATAAGTATAGATAATTTTATTTCATGAAATGGTAACCCTATCGACATTACAATTTATTCAACATCACATCAATATATTTCAAACAAGCACCACAATTTGTTATAACTACAGCATGTTTCAGAAATGCGTGGACGTATTTAAGGGTGTTGTACAGACGATTAAACTGAACACCTTTATCCATGAGAGCTGTCCTTTAAACAACTTCAATACCTACCCGACCCAAATGTATGTACTCAAAGGGTAAAACGGGACCCTATTACTAAGACTCCGCTGTCCGTCCGTCTGTCTGTCTGTCTGTCACCGGACTGTATCTTAGGAACCGTGAGAGTTACACAGTTGAAATTTTCACAGAAGATTTATTTCTGTTGCCGCTATAACAACAAATGCTAAAAAACATAATAAAATAAATATTTAAGGGGGCTCCCATACAACAAACGTGACTTTTTTGCCGTTTTTATAGATAATGGTACGGAACCCTTCGTGCGCGAGTCCGACTCGCACTTGGCCGGTTTTTTAGATTACGATGTTGGTACCAAAGTTGTTCAGTTCGATGGTTTGTACCACACCCTTAAATCTGACCACACTTTTGTAACACACGCTGTATAACAGAAAAAATAAAACCAAAATAAAATCAAATAAAAGGTTTAATCGCTACACCTAAGTTACTTAACATAATAAAATATGGAATAAGTTTTATTTAGGTACACAAACAAGAATGTCAATTCAACTAACATAATCATTGAAATGTCATAAGTTTGGCAATCTTGCCTAATACCTAACGATACAATGTGTATGTAGCAGCCTAACATTTTTGTTTACCTGCCATGCAATTCTGGAATTCATTCCTTTGAGTTACAGTTCAATTCCGATTGCTCTAAGTTTTTCTTTTTGACTTTTCAGAGACGATTTATTAATTATAGGAACTCATTTGCAACATTGTTGCAATAAACAAAATTGAACTGAAACAATTTCTCATTAAATGGCAATTTATTATGATTCTTTTCATCGAAGTCTTCAATCAATCATTACCACTCTCATCAATCAGTCAATCAATCAATAATCTTATAACGTCGGGCGGGGCTATGTCGACTGTGGGTGAGGTAATTCCAACTAATGAGAGTAATTCTAATGTATTGATACATAAGTATTTGAATTATTCTCAGTAGTTAAAATTGCCCCACAGTCGAAATAGCCCCGACCTTACAACAATAGTCTAGCTATAATGTTGCAATCAGGGAAAGTACATGTTATTTGTGGCTGTTAAATAAGTACGTTTACATAATGCAAAATGTCCCAAAACTGTAATAAGTTAGTAAGCAGTATTTTGTAGTTCTTGTTGACCACAAAGCACGGAAACGCCTCTGCGGCTGTCAGAGACTATTGTAACACTCTTCATACAAACCAAGCGTGTCAGTGAACGTCACCGTTTACTCATAGAGCGCCACAAGGTTTGACGCCTGGCAAAAATCAGAACTAACACCGCCATCTTGTTTTTTTCAATTCCTTTTTCAAAACACTTGCACAAATGTTCACCAACAGCGCCCCTGGCAACGTCATTCGAGCGCCAAAAGATCCTTGTAGTAGTGTAGAAACTGACAGCCAGTGACAATGTTGTAACAATGCCCTGTGACAGCTAGCCTTCAGTTGTTGTTGACTTATCTGGCAGATCATATCATCTATTTTAAATTCATCTGGTAGATAGATCTGGACACTGAAATAGCCTCTAAGTCGAGTAGTATTTTTTCACTCTGATTTAGAGCCTATTTTGTGTTAAAAATTCAACAATACATTCAGTCATGAAACATGTAAACCGACTTATTGAACAGTATTTATGTACGTGTGTGTGTTTGTTACTCGGCTTTCTTGTCAGGTGGTGCGGGCGAAGGTGGGGGCGCCGCTTCGCTCGGTTTAGGCGCAGCTTCGCTCAGTTTGGGCGCAGCATCGCTTGGCTGAAGCGTTATCGAAGTTGTAGGTTCAGCAGGCGGTGTAGTTTGTTGCTGTAAATATGGTAATTTTATTAGATTAGGTCTGCATACTGTAGTAGTGGACTGTGATTGGGTGGGGAAAAGAGATCTTTTAGAAAAATAAGAAAAACATACATTTTAGAAGCAAAACGACCTCGTGCATGTGCTTTTCGGGGTCCCAGAACTTTGAATGTGCGTATAGCGCATTAAATTATTTTTAAACACAAATTCGATGCGTTACAAGTTTAGGAAATAAACAAATAACTGTTAAGCCATGGTTGCTTTAAAAAGTAGACAATTTACAAAGCTTTTGCACTGTACAAATCTATGCATAACTAGCGGTCCGCCGGTCCTTCTACCCACGGTATTTACGACTTAATTGACTTAACAAAACATGAGATTTGAAATAAATTAAGTATCTAAAATTCTAAATAATGGTAAAAACTTTATCAAAATCCGTTCCGTAGTTTAGAAGAACAAATTGGCCACACAGATAGACAAGAAAATTATTTTATAATCTATGTCCATACTTAGTAATTAAAATGTGAAAGGAACTCTGTCTGTCTTTTACCTTTTTATCCTTAACGGCTGAACGAATTTCGATTAAATTTACTTACGCATACAGGTACACCATAACCTGGGTTAAGATATAGGAATACCGGTAGTATGTTGTCGTGGGATAATTTCCGACCGCCACGCGGACGAAACCGCGGGCAAAGGCGGGTATGAAGATATAGACAGATGTAAGTGACCGGCTCTCGAAACTTAGGCAGTACCTCAGTAATAGTGAGTGTCGAGCTCCCAGCTTCCTGGCCATGCTGTGGACAGTCCTGCTGGTGCTGATGATGATGATGATGATGCTTCCCACGCTTCTTCTCCACGTGCCCGAAGCAATGCTCGCATTCGTCATCGCTGTCCTCCTCCGAGTCTGACTCGTCGAACTTTTTCGGTTTTTCGTATATGCAGCAACCTGGACGATGGAAAAAGGGTTAAAAAAAATGTTAAAAGTCATCTGCTTTAAAAAAAAATCATTGCACTACGTTCATTGTCCACGAAAAACTTAATTTTGTAAATGGAACAATAAACAATGATGTGGCCTGATGTATTCAGAGGCTGCCTAGCCTTTTTCCAACGATGCCGGGGTCGGCTTCCAGTCTAACCATACTAATAATTTCACGCCCCAACGGCTGAATGGATTTTGATGAAATTTGGCACAACGGTAGACCATGACCTGGGTTAGTACATACGATACTTTTAATCCCGATAGTACGCTCCCGTGGGATAAAGTTCAAAAGCTAGTTGCAAGTAAATTTTCTATTTTTACTTTCATGTGCTTACATTTAGACTTCTTCTTGTTCATGTGCTCATTGTCGACGGTGTCTTCGGTCCACACCACCTTCTTGCGCGTCTCGGTGCGCGTGGGTCGCAGGGTGATCACTGCCACACGTTCCTGCTGCAAGAACATTACACTGAAGTCAGAAGAGAAGATTATAGACAGAGTATGGTGTGTTCTCTGAATTTTCTCTCTTGTTTTATTAGGACCGACGCACTAAAGCGATCCAACGCAACATTAGAAATTTCAGAAACGTACGCATGCCTTGTGACGTCGCATCGCTAATATTAGGGTCGGTCCTTAGACTTACCTAAAGTTTACGTTATCATCAGGGAGATTGGCGTAATACCGGAGTCTGCCTAGAGTCCTAATTTATTTATTATCTACAATACGGTTGATATCATTTGTGGATCTTTGACAGAATCTTCAAAGATCTTTGGTCGTTACGGGTCGTCAGAAGCCCGAAAGTCTGACAACCAGTCTTACCAGGGGATATCGTATTACCCAGTTACTGGGTTGTGGAGGTCAGATAGGCAGTCGCTCCATGTAAAATACTGGTATTCTGCTGCATCTTGTTAGACTGGAAGCCGACCCCAACATAGTTGGGAAAAGGCTGGGCAGATGATGATGAGTACAGTTGATGAATCATGGCCAGTCTGAACATGGCTCTCCAAACTTTCGCGCATGTTCTTTCACTCACACTCGCCTCATGTCACCATTTGGTTCCTAAATTTTTTTATTGCGCAGGTTTCTGCGCGAAGTTCGGACTGGCCATAATTCATCGGCCATACTGAAGTAGCTGAGAGTATTTCTGTGGAAATGTGTATTTGATTTCACCTCTGCATCTGGTATCTCATTCATATTTTGTGCAATATCAAGTCACCAATCATACATCGTCAAACTAATTTGCCTTCTATGGCGCTCATCGACATGAAATTGTATTCTAGTTTCAGTATAAAGATACTTAGCAACAATAATGGCATACCTACATCTCATAGCTACATCAAAAACTTTAATGGCTGAGCTCACTGCGAACATAAAAGAAATCAAAATTCAAAACAGTAAAATTCACGCATCCAACTCAGAAATTAGTAAATCAAACGCTGAAATCGTACAGTCAATAGATTTTTTTAATAAACAGTTCGAAGATATGAAGATGGAAGTAGAAATATTGAGGAAGGAGCGACGCGAGCAGCAAACCCACATTGAGTCTCTTGAACGGAAAATAGTAGATCTTCAGCATAAAGCGAGATCTTCTGCCATAGAACTTCGTAACATCCCGCAAGTAAGTTCCGAGTCTAGCTCTAGTCTCATCAAGACGGTATGTGGCGTTGGCACAGCAATTGGTGTACACATTGATGAAACAGAGCTACGCGATATCTATCGTCTTCCAGGGAAACCAACCACCTCAACCTCAACCTCCCCGCGCCCAATAATTGCAGAATTCTCGACAGTGCGAACTAAGCAGACACTACTGTCAGCCGTGCGTTTGTATAACAAAGGAAGAGGTAAAGACGACAAACTAAACACCGCAGTCATGGGTTTACCTGGTGACCGCCAACCCGTGTACATCTCTAAACACCTACCTGCAAGCACCAAAAAGCTTTTTTACCAAGCCAGAGAGTTCGCCAACAAAAATTCCTATAAGTTCTGCTGGATCTCCAATGGCAATATATTTCTGCGAAAGATAGAGGGAGACAAACAGATTCTAGTAACCTCTGAAAAATGCCTCGCTTACCCGGAGAACCCAAATCACATCAACTGACTATCTCAGAATGTTGCTATTTCTTTTTATTTTTATTTTGTTCTGTTTTTCATACTTTGCTTATTTTTGATTGGAGTTTTAAAATTAACTTTTGCACCGAACAATACACTCTTACCTACAATTATCCTGTACACCACATACACAACAATACAACGCACAGTAACTATACAAGTCTACGTACTAAACTACAGAATACCTAATCCCATCACCATACACACTAATACATTAAATACCTGTCGAACTGCTACCTACCATAAAATATCAGTATTTGTAACATTATGGTTCATTAATATCTTGTCCATAAATCTACCACGCCTGCTGCAAATATGTACCTGTTTAACTGCTATGTACCAAACAATTAGTTTACAGATACCGTGTCCTCAAATCTGCTACTGTTTCGTTCGACTTTCTTGCACATTCTAGAAACAAATGGCTAATGTAGATATTATAAATAGTGAAATAGACGCGCTCCATGTTTCTAAATCGCTCAAGTGTCAAGCTGAGAGTTGCATGCAGTTCATAAAAGACCCAACAAAAGGTTTAAAAATATTACATCTTAACATAAGAAGCATTTCTAAAAATTTCGATGAAGTTTCAGTGCTTATGCGATTATTGGGTTTCCAGAGCGACGTGCTCGTTCTCACCGAGTGCTGGTTAAGCAAACTTTCACACTTGCCGACCTTGGATGGATTTACGTCATACTACACTAAGAACACATACAACCAAAACGACGGTTGTGTTATATACGTCAAATCTTCCCTGAAAGCTGATGTTAGAGAACCACAATTTGCTGACGCGAACTGTCTCATTTGTCGCATACAGGATGTTACAATAGTGGCTATTTATCGCCCCCCGTCCTTTAAAAACATCAACAACTTCATTGACAGTCTCGATAACGTTCTCAAATTAACAACTCCTTCCGTGGTCCTGATCGGTGACATGAACATTGATATTAAGATTGATAACATTGATAGCAATGACGTATTATTATATAGACACGTCATAAACCAACATCACGGCGCTTAAAAACGGCAAAAATACTAGATAGCTACTTATACGCATGAAGAAAGGGAAAGAAAATATGACACCGTACGGCGGGATGCCTGTTGCTAGAGGGAGATAAATATACATCTTAGTACGTAATTTCGTATATCTAAATTAAAAACAAACGTAGTGTCGCGCGACAGGTTGGTGCGTAACTAAGCGCGATGTGGCCAATTGGCTTCATTTCATGTTGTCATTTTAGAGTGCGGACAACGTATCTATAGTTTTATATATCATTGATTGATAGTCACTCAGATGAGTATTTAACCTGTGCAGCCTCTAACGGACTTCTCCCAGCACATCTGTTTCCGACACGGCTCACAAACTGTTTAGACCACATCTTACTCAAAACAAATAAATCCGCTATGACTTTCGTTATTGAATCATCCATAACGGATCACGAACCGCTGCTATTATTTCTACAAACCAGGAGAGCCAACTCGGATGTGAATCATACTAGAACAAAAAATTTTTCCAAAAAAAACAACCGACTTCAAAAAAAAACACGAAAAAAGTGAAAAATAACTTTAATTTCGGAAGTCGGTGTCTTTGCTTTTTAATTTTCGTTTTTTGCCACCGACTTCCGAAATTAAAGTTATTTTTCACTTTTTTCGTGTTTTTTTTTGAAGTCGGTTGTTTTTTTTGGAATTTTTTTTCATTTTTCACTTTTTAGTGGTGGTACCTACCCCATACAAGTTACTACCTGCTATGTAAATAACAGTGAAGGAGTCTAATAATGATATCGTCTACATAGACTGTGGGAAAAATACGTAATATTGAAGCTAGCGCAAGAACTACGCAAGCAAACTTAATAAAATTTATATGGGACCATCTCGGGAGTATACCCTTTCGAACTAAAAAATAATTTTTAAAATCGGTTCACAAACGGCGGAGTAATCGGTGAACATACATAAAAAAAAAAAAAAAAAAAAAAACAATCATCCGAACGTAGTACCTCCTCCTTTTTTGAAGTCGGTAAAAAATAGACTATGAATCCACTATTGAGAACATCAAAACCCATGACTGGTCTCCAGTGTTGTCAATCTCTGATCCTAACGAGGCTGCGGATGCGCTAATATTTCATCTTTCCTCTATTGTCACTAACCACACTCGGGAACATATTGTTCCAAGAAGAGAACGTAATTTGAAGCCTTGGATTACGCCGGGTCTACTCCGCTGTATACGACACCGTGACCGCATGCATGTCAAACTCAAAAAGTCGGATGATAACCTTATATTAAAAATCACCTACACTCGCTATCGCAATTTTTGTAATTCCCTGCTGAGAAGACTTAAACGCTCGTATGATAAAAACTTTTTCCAAAAAAAACAACCGACTTCAAAAAAAAACACTAAAAAAAAGTGAAAAATAACTTTAATTTCGGAAGTCGGTGTCTTTGCTTTTTAATTTTCGTTTTTTGCCACCGACTTCCGAAATTAAAGTTATTTTTCACTTTTTTTTAGTGTTTTTTTTTGAAGTCGGTTGTTTTTTTTGGAAAAAGTTTTTATTTTTCACTTTTTAGTGGTGGTACCTACCCCATACAAGTTACTACCTGCTATGTAAATAACAGTGAAGGAGTCTAATAATGATATCGTCTACATAGACTGTGGGAAAAATACGTAATATTAAAGCTAGCGCAAGAACTACGCAAGCAAACTTAATAAAATTTATATGGGACCATCTCGGGAGTATACCCTTTCGAACTAAAAAATAATTTTTAAAATCGGTTCACAAACGGCGGAGTAATCGGTGAACATACATAAAAAAAAAAAAAAAAAAAAAAAAAAAACAATCATCCGAACGTAGTACCTCCTCCTTTTTTGAAGTCGGTAAAAAGGAACAGTTTCGCAATGCAAAAAATAATGTCAAGGCTACCTGGAATGTAATTAAAAAACTGTCAGATCTTCAAACTCAATCGTCTCCCTCTTTTGACCTGCTACATTTATTTGATAACCCTAAATCCTCGCTTAATCACGTCAATAACTTTTTTGCTAATGTGGGCAGTAGCTTGGCGGCGAAATTTGAATCACCCTCCATGGTGCCCAGCCGTGGGTCGAATTCTAACTCGTGTCGCTCAATGGCCCTCTTTGAAGTAAACGAACACGACGTTGACTCCATTATCTTGGGTCTCCGGACTGATTGTGCTACTGGTTCAGACTGTATACCGTCTAAAGTAATAAAGGCCTCGAGGTGCGTATTAGTGCCAGTTATTACACATATCTGTAATTTGTCTATAAGTGCAGGTGTCTTTCCAACGGTGTTTAAAAAAGCAGTAGTTCACCCCATCCACAAGTCTGGGCGCAAAAATGATGTCAATAATTATCGTCCAATCTCTATTTTAACAGCAATGTCAAAGATCCTAGAACGAATACTGAATAAGAATCTTATCAGTTTTCTCGATGCAAACAACATCTTAGCGAATAACCAATACGGTTTCAGAAATGGAGTTAGTACCGAAGACGCAGTCATGGATTTGTCCAATCACGTGGCCAGGACGCTAGATAGAAAACACAAGTGCCTTGGAATTTTTCTTGATCTGTCAAAGGCATTTGACACCGTTTCTGCCCCTGCCCTATTGAGTAAAATGGAAAGCATTGGAATACGAGGAAACCCATTGAATATCTTCGCAGACTATCTCAGAGATCGTACTCAAATAGTGAAAATCGGCCCACACGAAAGTGATGAGCTCCAAATCACATACGGCGTTCCGCAAGGCAGCATTCGGGGCCTACACTCTTTCTCATTTATATAAATGAACTCTGCAAACTGCCTCTCGACAACTGTAGGATATATACGTACGCCGATGACACTGCCCTTGTTGTAGATGGTTATGACTGGCCCCAGACATACCAAAACGCCGAGGCTGCGCTGTCCACCGTAATGAAATGTTTGGCCGATAACCTGCTCACCTTAAATGTTGATAAAACGCAATACGTTCCCTTTGCCATTCGGTCAAATCAGTGTCCCTCAAACTTCCTTACCCTAAAAGCACACGCTTGCGGTTCCTTAACGCAGTGTAGCTGCCTCCTCCTCGCCAAATCCACTTGTGTAAGGTATCTAGGAGTACTTATCGATCAGCATCTCAACTGGCACCCACATATAGTTAAAGTCACGTCCCGCATACGAAAGCTAATATATGTTTTCAGGAAGCTACGAAACTCAGCCGATTACGAAACGCTAAAACTAGTATATTTTGCCCTATGCCGGTCTGTCCTAACGTACTGCTTGCCCGTCTGGGGTGGTGCCACCCAAAATGCATTTATCCGCCTTGAGAGGGCCCAGAGAGCTGTCCTTAAGGTAATGCTTTCTCTTCCGCGCAGGTACCCCACTGAACAGCTCTATTCCGAGTGCAAAGTACTCACAGTCAGGCAACTTTATGTGCTCCTATACAAACACTCTGCCCGCCCTCCAAAGCAACCGACTGGCAGACTCAAACATGATGTTTTCCCCCGCGAACGGCATAGAACTGCTTTTGCTAAGCGCCAATTCTACGTTAGTAGCATTAAAATGTACAATTTTCTTAATAAAAAGATAAAAATCTATTCGTGCCCTAAATATCAATGCAAAAACTTACTTAGAGATTATCTCCAAACACTAAGCTATGACAACACTGAGGATCTTCTGGTGGGTATTTTGCAATGATAATGAACTATAAATCCAAATAAATACAACCATAACCGGATAATTATGTACTTGTTACTCCCTATTCTTCATCACTGCACACATCCCACACCTACTCACTACATACGCACACACCACACTTATTCCACACATACATCCTACACTCTCTCACAACACACACTCAAACCCCACTTTTTGCACCTCACCATTAAGTTAAACGTTCCTCATTATGTTTTTTTTTTTTTTTTTTTTTTTATATAAATCAAATCCATTTTTCTTTTACACCACTTGCTAATGTTTAAACGTCCTGTTTTTGTTTTTGCTTTTGTTTTTGTATAATAAGGCCTTGTTTGTTACGAGAGAATCACTGACTCCTAAGACACAGGCACATACACCTAGTTTAGGAGTCAGAGTGTTAAAATGATTGTGACCTAGATATAAGCCTTATTTGCTTATAGTTTTAGGCAATTTTATTTTTATTTTTGTGAAGGCTATCGGTGAAATAAAGAAATTATTTATTTATATTTATTTATTTATAGTCACCTCTCTCTCCTGATCTCTACTGATAACAGAGTAATCTTTGTGTCAGATAACCATGGACCGTACCTCTGCACATAATACTCGCGTATCTTATCTACTGTAATATTGTTTGTTTTTAATAGTCGCGGGCAACTAGTAGCTGCCCCGCATATTTGCACATGCATAATTATGTAAATGTGTGGAGGTAATGCCATTTTATTTCAGGCAGTAAATGTCTACCAATATTCTTTATTATTCTGTTTTGTTGTGGATTATAGCTTTTATTTTTCTTCCTATCTTACTGCTTAGAGGTTCTTGTGGTCAATTTGTATCCGGAAACTACAATACAATATATGCTAAAATAAAAATTAACATTACAAAAAGTATTTATTGTTCCCATTGTCTCCCTGTAAATAATATCAATGTAAAGGAGGATCGGCAAGAATATATGGAAGCTGGTCTCAGCACCAATAACAACCACACATATGCCATTAGATAGGTATTTTAATATACTACAATAATTACCATGGCGGCTCATTCCAAATCGCTGTGTGAAAAAAGTTGTGGCGATGTTTCGCAGGACTGACCTGGACGCTAGATAATTGGAACCTTTGAATATTTAATCACTTCTGGTGATCATAGTTTGAATGTTTGCAAATGTATATGCATTCCGATGATAATATGGAACCACTGAGCTGGTCTGATTATGGATCTGGACGCTTCGATAACGGAACTCTTGAATAGCCACTAGTAAACCCATCGAGTTTGGGTTTATTAGATGTGTCTCAGCAAGTTCTATCCATTTACATGATGACGAGGACCTGATGACTGTCCTAGACGCTAGATAACGGAACTCTTGAATAGGTACTATTAAACCCATCGAGTTTGGGCTCGTTAGATGTGTATCAACGAGTCCTGTTCATTTTACCTGATGACTGACCTAGACACCTACATGGTGCCATTGAGTTGGTCTGATTATGAATCTGGACGCTAGATAATGGAACTCTTGAATAGCTACCAGTAAACCCATCGAGTGTGGGCTGTTGATTCCTGGAGTCCTGTTCATTTTACCTGATGACTTACCTGGAACCTTTAAATGGCTACTAGTAAAGTCACGAGAGCTATTCGAGTAGCTATTCAAGAGTTCCATTATCTAATAGGTAATAGGTAATACGGGCTGGTATCCGCAACTCCACGTCAAAGCGCGTATTTTGCGTATGGGTGGGAAATCACTTATTCGATCCACCCCAGCTCCTCCAAGAAGGCCAGCAACGCCTTGGTGTTACTGACCATCTCCCTTAGGGTACCTGGGTTACCGAAGTACTTTGCCCTGTAAGTGGCAACCACCGGGCAGTGTAGTAGCACATGAGCTGCTGTCTCGTCGTCCTCCATGCAGGCCCTGCACAGCGGACTGTCTGTGACTCCTATGACAAAGAGGTGTTTATTAAAAGACCCATGGCCAGTTATAGCTGCTGTAACAGTTCGCAGCTGTTGTTTCGTTAGTCGGAGCACCCGCTTCGTGAGGCGGCAATCGATGGCAGGGAGTGCCTCCTTAGCCTGCCTGCAGTCACCTTGGTCCAACCATAGTTTGTGGTGTTGATCCCTAGTGCGTTTCCTTACCAGAGAGCGTAGGTACCCGAAGGGGAGTGGCGCAATGGGTTCGGGCCCCACCGGTGCCATGCTCGACCCCCTACGGGCAAGTTCGTTCGCTGCATCATTGCCTAGTGAGCCGCTGTGTCCTTTGATCCATTGAATGGTTATATTATTGAGGTTACCCACCTGGTTAAGGCGCTGGTGACACTCGTATATCAGCCCAGAGTCAACAGTGTGGCTGTTTAGCGCTTGCAGAACAGCCATACTGTCTGAGAGTATTCGTATCGAGTAGTCCTTAACTTCCCTGGCCATGATGGCTGAAGCGGCAAGAGAAACACCCATGCATTCGGCCTGGAAAACTGTGTTGTGGACCCCCAATGGTGTGGCTATGTGTATGTTGAAGTCCTCCGAAAAGATTCCAGCACCTGTGCCACTACCTGTTTTAGAACCATCCGTGAATATGCGTAGCTCTGCAGGACGCAACCCCTCGCAATGGCGATCCTCGTTTCCATTATCTAGCGTCCAGGTCCATCGTCAGATCAGCTCGATGGTACCATATTATTCAAATGGTTGTATTATCATCGCACACAATTGAAAATATTCAAAGTAGACCACTGGAAATTATTAATATTCAAGTATTCCGATAACATAGTGTCTAGATCCGTCCTGCGAAACATCGCCACAACTTTTTTCACACAGCGATTTCAAAAGAGCCGCCATAGTAGTTGTTTCTCTATATTAAAATGCCTATCTAATGACGTAGGTCTGGTTGTTATTGGTCGTGGGGACCATTTTGTCCGGTCCTCCTTTAATGCACAATTACTTATTTAACAATATTAAACAACACCGATTTTGAACGGTTACAAACATCTAAAACAAAGGTAGGATAGGTACACATTATACTTGATAATGGCATTATCACTATAGTGTGAAACATTATTATCAGCAAAACAAACATTTTGAAAATATTTGAGTATTATGAAACACACACAAACGTACACTTAAAACAGTTACTACATAATATATTCATATCAAAAATATTGCTCAACAAAATATCATTATATTTTTAAGTTTTTTTTCGTTTTCATTTTGATTTCTTACAACTATTACTGAACAACTTTGTTCTCAAAGAGCCCTTCAATCTTTTTGTCATGATAACCCAAAAAGTTGGAAAGTATATCTTTGGTATGTTCCCCCAACTTGGGGGGCGCAGTCCTTGCGTCATTTCCTCCCAACCCATACACAGTTGGGGGACCCACAACCTTGACTGTCCCTGCATCAGGATGCGGCAGTTCTTTCACCAATTTTATTGCCTTCACATGGTCATCATCAAACACATCCTTCATTTTATTTATGGGGCCATTAGGAAAAGACGCATGCTTAAATATATCTGACCATTCCTTATTAGTTTTCGTCTGAATCACCTCACTAATTATTCTAATAATTTGGTCTCTATTTTCGACTCTTTTAGAATTATCTTTGAACCTCTCATCACTAATCAATTCCTCTTTGCCTATAATCTTGCAGAAGTCAACAAATTGTGCATTGGAACCTGTCCCAATGACCATGTGACCATCTTTAGTTTTGAAGGCTTGGTAGGGGACGAGGTTGGCGTGGGCGGTGCCCCAGCGTTGTCCTTCAATGCCACAGTTTAAATAAATCGTGGCAACATTAATCATGCTTGATATTTGGGTTGAAAGTAGGTTGCAGTCGATTTTTTGTCCTTTTCCTGTCTTCTCTCGGTGGTAAAGAGCCGCCATGATTGCTCCGAAGGCGTGCAGGCCTGTAGTGACGTCAGTGATGGCGACGCCGGCCTTGACAGGGTCGCCGTCTCGTTCTCCCGTGGTGTTTAGGAGACCACCCATTGCTGATGCTATTACGTCATACCTGCAAATTGGTGAAAATCAGACAAGGATGATATTAGTAAAGTAGATTAAAATCGACGTGTGTAGGTGCTAGTAAAGGTGCAATTGGTATCGTGCTGGCTGTCTGTGTAGGTTGTATACTATTAATTGTGCTATGGTATGTTCGATCCAAGGAGCCTTACAAAAAAAAAAAAATACAAAAAATATACATACCTCCAAAATATCTTGGGATTTTTTATGGCGCTTCTTAAACATACCTACTGATTTGGACCAAACAGAATATATCATCGAGGCCAGACTAAACTAGCCCAGAAAAAAAAATGGGATGTTATCATAAATTAGTTTTGAAATGTCATGGACTCTCAACTCACCCAGGTTTCTTAGCATAAGGTCCAGTGGACCCAAAGCCAGTGATGGCACAATATATGAGCTTTGGGTTGACAACCTTCAGTTTATCATACCCAACTTCTAGTTGGTCTAACTTCCCAGGTACAAAGTTTTCCACCACCACATCGCATTTCCTTGCTAAGTCATATATCACTTTCTTTCCTGAAAAATAATGATTATTTTGTGAGTTTAACATATGTAGAAAATTTTATGAGTTTAATTTTTTTTTGTAGCAGCTTTTTAGAGTCTGGATTTCAGTTGATAGCAATTGCCTATTACATGGGACTTAATCATCTGACGAAATGTGGGTGTACTTTAGTTACACCTCTGCCCAACCCTTTGGGCAATTCAGGCGTGATGTTATTTTTTTGTTTTAGGAAGAAAAAAGTTAGTGAATCATGTGAATAGAATATTACTAAGAATATTACTCATTGGCAATGATTTTGAACCTTGAAACCTTTAAATGTTTTACATAATGTAATAATGACAGAATACTCGAAAACACTATACAGTAGTTGACACCTAAAGATATGTTTTAGGTTATGTACCAATTAATTACTTATGTGCAAGAAAAACATCAAACGTAAGACAATGTAACTTTCGAGTAAGGCAATGTTTCACAATCATGCTAAATTCAACTTTATACCTTCGAAACAAAGTTTATTTTAGTATGTAAGATCAGCTTGTTTGTGAAATTATGATAAGGCTAACAGATTTAATAAATAATAGTAGCATTATCTTATGTCCAGTTTCAATTTCCATAAATTAATTGTTTTGATAGTAAACACAGTATTTACAATACCATAGAATGGAAGAATAGACAAAATGACAGATTGTGATTGTTTATCTGTAATTTTGTCTATTCTTCCGTTTACTCAGAAATAAAAAGACCTAGCACCTAGTAGAAGTAAAACAACTAGTATGGAAGAACTAGACATATGTTGCGTTGCCCCCAAATAAATTTGTATAAGGCCAGGACAATGGTTATGACAACAGATTTCTATTACAATCTTTAGAGTACAAGGTATCAAAGGTCAGATATGAGTACAAATGTCTTATATCAGATGTAGGTAAGATGATCATTAATCTAACCTTCACATACATACAGTGGAATGTTCCAATAGGAAGTATTCAAGTGTGAGGTTAGAATAAATTGGTTATGGGTGGGAAGAAGACGTTGAAAAAATAATAAGCCACAGTTTGACATACTGACGTTAAAAGACCAACCAAATAAAGCAAGCAAATCTTTTTTACATCGTTTGTAATAATAACGTGAATGTGAGTAAGTAATTTTGAAAATAAAAATTAAGGAAACCTTACCTTCTTGTGTCTTGAAGTCAATACAAATACTCTTTTTATTTCTGTTCACTGACAGGTAGTAGAATGAGTCATTTTCCTTCTTCTCGTTTATAAAAGGAGGCCCCCATCGGCGCGCTTCGTCACCACCCAAACTCTCCACTTTAATCACATTCGCCCCCAAGTCCCCCAGCGTCATAGTACAAAACGGTCCCGCGATCACTCTACTAAGATCTAAGACATTCAAATCCTTTAACAAACCCGATTTCGTGGAGTAATCATGTTTAAAAATCGTTAATTGCGTTCGTAAAACGCACTGGCCGAATTTTCTCAAGTTTTCCATAGCGCCGTTAAAAACAATAAGATTCGAAATGTACAAAATGATACCGATAACAGTATCGTCGTAATATATGATCAAATAGAAAAGATAAGGAATACCACAACAGTGTTCGGGATTACCTCCTGTGTTTGTGGGGAGACGGTCGTAACGGCGGTGCTGGTAGTAGCCATTTCTTCAGGTCTTGCTAGGCGTTCTCGCTCTCCCATCAAACGGTGTTTCACTTGAGATATATATTCACATTATACGTAAGAAGTAAAGGCTAATACCGCGTTATAAACCTTACTAATTTATCACACCTTTTCCGCAGTAAAATAAAAACAACCTGTTCCTTCAGAGAACTGTCACTGTCAGTGTCAATATTGACACTCTGAACTTGACATCTTGAGAGTTTGACGTCTTTACTTTTTAATAATTTTGTGATACCACCTTAGCAAAAATAATGCTTTCTTGCTACTTCTTCTAAAGTCTGGCAAACGAAAGTTGAACCTGAAAACACGCGCGAAATTTAAAAAAACAAGACTGTTTATCCCTGTACATAGTGCGATATGACGTGATGATACTTGAATTTTTAATTTATTTAAATGAAATTAAGTTTCAATTATGAACACGTGTTCTTGCACTATGTGCAGGGATAAACAGTCTTGTTTTTTTAAATTTCGCGCGTGTTTTCAGGTTCAACTTTCGTTTGCCAGACTCTATCACAAGTTCTGTATAGTATAACAACTAATAAATAAGTGATGCCAAATCATAAGCCAAACCAACACAGCTTTGCAAGTACCTATACCATTGTTCCTGTATGAACAGTGCTTGCACATGATAGGTAAATAGATCCTCTCTGTACTGGATGTCGCTACGTCCCCGTAAGGGGACGTGGCGTGCGGGGTCGGGGCTCCGCCCCTTGCCCGCGGAGGCCACACCGTGGCCCGCAACTGCGGGCCCGTCATTATGTTTGCCTAGACGGCTTATGGCACATTTGTCGGACGCGTGTTTTTAACGCGTCCGTGTGACTAGTTGCAATGTGTTTTTCTGTAGGCGCGCCACGACGCTATATCCTAGGGTGTAGTTTTCCCTCGCCCCGGTCACAAATCTAGCCGTTTGCGGTTTGAGGGAGAAACTGTTGTGTGTATGAGCGGCTTGTAGTGTAATGTACCGCCGCTCAGTGACTGCGTGCGTCGCGGCCCGCGTCGCGCCCGCACGCGTTGTGTATAGGCGTCTGTTTAGTGATGGGTGTCTGTGTTAGTTACGTAGCATGCCTATATTAACTTAGCACACGCTACGCAACATATGTATGTGTACATAAAATATGTAAAGTCTTATTGTATCGAGTGATCCGCGTGTAACCTGAGTGCGGCTCACTCGTGGCGTCAGTCCGGTGTGGAGGGGGCAATGTCCGCGGCCAGGTCGCGCGGGAGGGGTCTAGCGTCGGGGGGGCGCGCATGCAACGGCGCTATCTGTCTGATAAAAAATTGCGCAAACATTCCCTTCGCCAGGCGCCCTACAAAATCGTCCAGGCTCTCAATCCCGAGGTCCCGGTGTATTATGTCGTTCACGTTAACCGAAGATCGTCTCTTTGCAGCTACACTGGCATTTATCTTTCTGACTGACCTAAAGTCGGTTATAGTTCTTAAACTACGCGGTTTTTAAGTTCGCGACTTTACTCGGCTCGCCATCGGTGACACACGTGAAGCTTGCTCCAAATTTCGTTGTTGGATCACCGACGAACTTTCTCGGCGGTTTTAAAGTCCGCGTACTTAGCATGACACACGGGCGAGTAAGCTCGCCGAGCCATAAGTACGCGAACTTGCTCACACGTCTATCACCCCTTTTAGTGATGACAGAGGAGACGATAACATAGAAGTTCTAAAATCTTTAATGAAAACGTTGTGCTACCTAGTCTATGTAGTGTGTTTTAGTACCTAGTTCCTAATTTCACCACCTTTCGATATACTGGGCACGCTGTTGCTTCTTCTTGCTATTGTTTTGTAACAGGCGCCAATGTTATTTCGGTATGTTCTCGCGCCTGATGAAGTGAATAGATAACAGATCAATTAATAATAATCAATGGTATATGGTATGCCGGTAGCTTGGACCCTGTTCCCGATACCGGTGGGCTACTATTTTTTATATTTTTAAATGTTTTATATATTTTTTTATACTAATATTTAAAAATATAATTTATATGTATGAAAAATGAAATAAAGAATAATAATCAATGGTATAAGCAACTTGCTTTGAAATATAAACTTGTGGACTCTGAGGTACCGGATTACAAGTAGGTATATCAGTATGTGCCCGACCCAGTTCTCGAAAATGACCGTCACGTTGTACTGGGATCGGTCAATCATTACTGATAGGACTGCTGTTGCCAATAAGCCTGAGCTAATATAGTGGTGATAGGTCGATTACCGCGCTGTGCAATTATTATCGATGTTACCATTACACATGACGAGAATCTCGTGAAAGCTGATCGAGAGCCGACTTTGATTTTGACTTTGAAACAAATATTATCTCGTCTTAGCACACGAGGTTGTTGAAATGTGGAATGTGAGCTCGGACGTCATTGTGCCGATTGTCGTGACTGCCAATATCCTGATTGCCGAAAGCCTCGATCAACATCTCTCGAAGCTGTCGTTGGGGGTTGGATCAAGGTACCTTCTCCTCGAGGAGATTCCTGAATCTGCAGCCATAACCACCGCACCGGTAGCTTGGACCCTGTTCCCGAAACCGGCGGGTCTCGACTTTATAAATTTTAGGGTTCCGTTGTTGGGATGAATTTATCCCAAGGACAAACTTAACCTTGTAATTGAAAAACATGTTCTCCCATAGGTGGAGTAGATTCCAACTGTAAATGTAAGTTTTTAATATTGGCAGATTTACCATTTATTTTAAGAACATAAACTTCTCATATAATACAGGATGTAAGGGTAAACACCGTTATCCTTCCAACCAGTGGTTTGGTTTCATTTATAGAACGTAAAATCAATAAGATAATTACAACTTTTTTTTATTTTTTTTAGATCTAAATTTTACCACAAGAGACGCAAGTTCGTTGCCCTATGCGCTAGGGCAACGAACTTGCGTCTCAACATGGGCGGGGGGTACGGGATGTTACCTGACCGGCAGCGAGCGCGATCCCTCCCTTAATCAGTCAGCTGTTTCGCTAGCAAGCACGGTGTCAGACAGAAACTTTTTAAAATCTTTTAATGAGAATAACGTTTTTTTTTGTTGTGTTCGGTCATTTGTTTTTATATTTAAGTCAACTACCAATGGTTTGAATGAAAAGAGTGTTTACCCTTACATTACATCTTGTATTATGAAAAAAATATTTTTTCCCTTTCATTTGATATGTCAGACGGTACCTACCTACAGAACTTTTTTTGCAAAACTTTTTTTTTTTAATTCTTCAATTTGCCCCCAAAACGTGACCCCCTTATTCAAAATTAATTTGTTTTCTTTACACGTATTGACGTGACGTGACGTGACGTGACGTTTGGGTCACAGAAATTGATACTTATGTGTACCAAATTTCAACTCAATCGGTCCATTAGATTCGGAGAAAATTGGCTGTGACAGACGGACAGACTGACAGAAAGACACTCGAGTGATCATAGAGGGGTTTAATTTTTTCCTTTTGAGGTATGGAACCCGAAAAACCTTGCTTTTGAGCTTCACTACCACAGACTATTAGAGAACTAACATTTTCACTACAGTCAGATAATAAAAAGGCCCTACATATTTTGATACAGGACCCCTTTACTGCTAGCTACGTCACTGAACCAAGAAGTCAAGGTTCTGTAACGTCTTTCAGAAAATGTCTTCGCGATATTATTATCTAGGTAGTTAATTACGTCACTGACGGTCATTGCATTCAATATTTTCTGCGTCTCCCAACGAACGCCCTGAAAATAAAGTGTTTTGAACCCGGCACTCGGCAGAATTATTTGGAATAATTCCAGGCGACCGCTAGCCGACAAAAAATATCACACTTTCAAAAATAAAATAAATTTAATTGCGTACGATGTGCGCTGATCTTTTCACCCAGGATCGTTAGGTTTAGGTATGGTTTTTAGATTTTATGTCCGTCTCGCTATTTATAATCTCGTGAACCGTGGATATCAATGTCATTTAAATATAGGTACTTATTTAGCTTGATGTACGTTTTGCTGCCTCGATAGTCTAGTTGTCGCAAGCGCTACTACTACTGAGCATGAGGTCACTGGTTCGATTTAATATAATGGATAAACCGAAAAACACTTTGTTATTGGGTTTTTCCCTTACGAATTTCTCAGTAGCAGTCCGGAGTCTGGATTTGTCTGGTTATGGCGCAATGGGGCTGAATTTACCTACTATTGGTACATCACTGCCTAACCCTTCAGGTATTGCAGGCATGATGTTATTTATTTATTTATTAAAACCTTATGCACAAGTAAAAACTACTGTACAAAGGCGGACTTAGTGCCTGAGGCATTTGCTTCCAGTCAACCTTAGGGTGATGCAGAGACAGACATGGCATGGCATGTTATGTATTTGTATGACCTGTCTACGCCTTGATTGCAATGATATGCGGAGTGTACATACTTCTGACCGAGGGGCTACCAGAAATTGGACCGTTTAGTGTCTGTCGTCGAGTGGGGAGATGGACAGAGGACATTGTTGGTATCATACGGGTAGAACCTGGATGAGACTGGCACAGGAGCCAGTAGTTTGGCAGAAACAATGAGAAGCAGTGAGAGCAGTAGGTGAAGTACCTAAAGATGAATGAAATATTTGGAACACCCTTTTTTCTATTTTAACCAAAAACTGTAATCTTTTTACCACTAGGTAAGTCGTCGAAATGTTGGGGTCGGCTTCTAGTCTAGTATTTTACATGGAGCGACGGCCTATCTGACCTCCACTATCCAGTTACTGGTTAATACTAAATCCTAACTGGTACCAAGACCAAGACTGCCTGGACTCTGACTGGTACCAAGAACATTGTATTCGTAAACAAATGTAAGTATCTTTTTAATGTTATCAAGTTATCTATGAGCGCTCTGGAGAGCGTCGATATAAGCTCTAGTTGGCACCCGCTAGGGCGCTACACACTGATTCGCGCCATACAACGTCATCAATATTTCGATGACGTTTTAGGTATAGCGGGAATGAGGTCACAAGTCATTTTTTGACGCTGGCAGAATAGTCGACATCGGCTCAGTTGCCAAAGAGGAAAAAAAAAATAAGTAATTTTTTTATATTTGGGCAGGCGCGTGTGCTATGTGCCATCTCTATTATGAAAATACTCATATCGTGTCTATTGATTTCGTAAAACTTTACCAAGGTAGGTACGTAGTCCCTGAGCATATCAAAGTCAGTAAATGTGTCCAATTTCAAAAACCTATAAATAACCTTCATAAAAAAATGTAAAAACGGACCGAACTACAGAAGTGATATTTTAATTTATGGGACATCTTTTCAACGGCTATTTGATCTGTTTTACGACTTTTACGAGTACCGCAGTGGCGCGCTTACAGCTCTCGCACATGAGTCGTGTTATTGAATTACACATTTTTTTATCTGTAGACGTCATTGCTATCTCCCGATTATTAACGGCAAAGTATTAGATTTAAACACGAAAAAGCTGTCTGTTTCTTACCTACATAGCTGAGCTTATAACAACAAACTGCGATCATCAATTCGTCTGCCAAGCGTGTAACAGGTCTTTGGCAAGCACGTGTAGGCCATCGGACATTAACTTTATTTTGTTGTTTTCTTATTTTTCGGGTTCCGTACTTCAAAAGGAAGAAATTGATTAGTTCTTTTTTAAATTTTATACTATCTGTTGCCCTCTCGTCTGCGATCCAGAATGAAAAAAACCGGCCAAGTTCGAGTCGGACTCGCGGCAACAGAAAATTTAACATATGTGAAAATTTCAACCGTCTAACTATCACGGTTCATGAGATACAGACTGGTGACAGATGGACGGATGGACAGCGGAATCTTAGTAATCACCCATGTACCCAAAGGGTAAAACGGGGACCCCCGTTTTACCCTTGGGTACGGAACCCTAAAAAGCCTATGTCCTTACGTAGTTTTATCTGTGTGCCAAATTTCATCTATATCCGTCCAGCCGTTTTTGCTTTATAACAATCAAACAAACTCACTTTCGTATTTATAATATATTTGGATTATTTTTAAATACCTTTCAGCATACCCAGGTTATTTGTGGCTCAGAGCTAAAACAGATCCAGCTGATACTGTCGGTCGTTAGTTCGTTGTGTCGATTGGGATGCATTTCGCGATTTATTGCCGCTGCATGTCGGCCAGGCCGCGCGTGCATCATTGTGAATTTGCTTAAAATTTGGTTATTGTACACACGGCTACACATCAAGCTATACATTTCCAGTATAAGCTGACCTCGCGTTGTACGGAAATCCTATACAATGCGAGATCAGCATAAACTGGAAATGTATAACTTGATGTGTAGCCGTGTGTACACGGTAGGTACATTTTGGTGAAGTAACTCTGTTCAGCTGGAGGTTTATAATTAAATTCGGAGCGAATGCATCAAGGTTTGTATCTAACGGGTAAACGCTTTTCCACAAGACTTCTTCCCGATCCCTATAAAGTATCTTTGCGGAGATTTTCACCTGACTGCTGCGAAGCCCAAAAGTAGGGTAATGTAAACCTATATGTTAGTATATATAGTCCTCCAGACCGTATTTCGGCCATGGCGGCCGATCTCAACGGAGACTAACCTTCGGCGCGGGAGATATTATAGTGCAGGCGTGTGTGCGCAGACAAAGGTGCACTCTCTCTTCCCTCACTGTCATAGTCCAAAAATAGGCAATCTGACACGACCGGAGAGAGATCAGGTGCAGGACCAACGGCTTAATGTGCTTTCCGAGACACGGGGGTATCACAACGCCAAACTCCAGGCTGTTACTAAAAAAATCCTAATGGAAAAACCCAATAACATTTTGCCCGACCCGGGAATCGGTGTGCGTTACCCCACCAAGAAAATGTCTTCTAGAAGGAATTGAGTTATACGCATTAATCTGCTGTAAATGTGCGCCAAGTAAAAAAATTGTGCGTGCTGTCGTTTTGGAGAATTAACGAAAAAACGAATTCTGCTGGGGTACCGCTTCTCGAACCCAGGGCCCCCTCGCTCAGCAGTCACGCTTCCGACCACGAGACCAACGGGGCAGTCAATACCTAGTATGTACCGCCTCGACCAGGAGGCTTGCGGGCCTTTTGTGCTTGAGCTACATAACATCATAAATAACCATCACGCCTGTTTTCCACAAAGGGTTTAAACAGAGGTATCCCTAATATAGTAAGTACACCTATGTACATTTCGCCAGTTATGTTCAAGTCCCAAGTTGGCTCTGTTCTATTGTCATCAACCGGGACAAGTCCAGATTACGGGCTGCTACTGAGAAATTCCTGATGTAAAAACCCAATAACACTTTGCCCGGCCAGGGAACCGATCCCAGGACCTCATGCTTGACTAGACCAACGAGGCAACGAGGCTTAAACTAAAATGCGAACAGAGGATAATTTTAGTATTTCAACAATAAAATTCCCGGAATTCCCGCTTGTCGCTGCGACGTGTCACCCATGACAGAATGCTTGGATACAGTCATCTATTTCAGTGCAGCGCGCCCAAAGTGTCGCGCACACCGCGGGGGCGCGACTCTCCTCGCAAGTTCATTACGTTGCATGATAACAAACGTCTTCCGTTTTAGTTGCTAAACTTACTGTTAGTTACCTAATCTGTGATTTTCGACATGTTTACTATTCCAGGGGTTTCGCTGGAAACTTGCGACTTGGCACCCTAAAACTGCCCTCCAAAAATAATGCACACTAACGATTAAACTACTGCAGTCAAGTAAGTTAACGTCTAGTGACTTGATCTGAGTTATGTAAATATGTACCATCGCGGATACTGGAGGTGAACCACTTTTCACCTTTATGACTAAGGGCATAAGGGTGAAAAGTGGTTCACTGCCATATTGGCAGCGGTGGCAGTGGGCTTTCTATCATTTCATCATCTCGGTAGTCACCCCCTTTCTAGCCATATCATCTTTTTTCACACAGTCCATCCATCGTTTCTTTGGTCTTCCCCTAATCTTATAGCCATCGACATTCATACACCTAGAACTGAGTTAACCAAGACAAATCGATAACTGGAACGTGGCGTATAAAAAGAACAATAAAAACGAAAAAAAAGAGATGTGTTTACGAGTTTACCGCTTGGCACCCGAAATTGTGTGATTCTGGAGATGCAGCGACTGAATGAATCATTTGATTTAATAAGAACATTATGATACACACGTCTATTTCAGAGGAATGACAAAAATATGCGTTACCAAGCCAGTTTTTTGGAATGTTATAGGTACTTGCATACGTTTAAAAATATCTACTTGCGCTTCTTCCTGTTTTAGGCAGAATTTACATTCCTTCTCTTTTTGCTTCGTCAATGTTCATACAATATCTTGTCACACAAGGACGCTGGAATTGAAAATGATTTTTAACTTATAAGAGATCTTCGAGGTAGGTAATAGTTATCGAACGGAGAAGAGACAACTAATTTAATAAGCCACCACGCGTCATTGCTGTTGCCAGATTTCAAAGGTGGCATTGGTATAACCTACTCATAGACAAGTTATTTCAACGTGGTTTCTAAGGGAGGAAGGTAATGCTACTCATAGACAAGTTATTTCAACGTGGTTTCTAAGGGAGGAAGGTAATGCTACTCATAGACAAGTTATTTCAACGTGGTTTCTAAGGGAGGAAGGTAATGCTACTCATAGACAAGCTATTTCAACGTGGTTTCTAAGGGAGGAAGGTAATGCAAATGTCTTTAATGTGGTGGGTTACAGAAAGTAAGAGGCGGTAGGTAATTGTGTTTTTTTTCCTATTCTTCCTTCTGTGTCCCAAAACATGCAGTCAAAGTGACCCAGCTGCACTGCCACAAACGACATCGTGGCCTGGATTTGAATTAAATTCGTGGCAGGGACACGAAGAACACGAATTTGGAAAAGAAATCTGGAAATAAGGAAATCGTAAGTTCAGTTTAAATTCATGATGATGGTTCCCGCTAAATTCCTAAATTCAGCATTGTATAATTAGCTTGTAGGCCATAAGTTTAAACTATACAGTATTTTAGACAGTCGTTCTTCCACTTTTCAGCGACTTTACCGTAATAACTATGTCGCTAGCGAATGGGAATAATGCGCAGTCTGGCGCCTTGAAACGTTTCATATGGTTGATGGTTTCAGGAATTTCAGGAGCGGTTTAAGTGAAATTTTTCATAGTTGCCGCACACATTGCGATGTCGAAAAAGCTGGCCAATCATCACCGGCCTATATAGCTTTTACCGAACTTCGAGTATGTTGGGGTTGGCTTCTAGCATGCTTCCAGTCTAACCGTACCCTATGCAGATGAATACCAGTATTATTCATACAGCGACTGAAAAGCTGGTCACTAACCCTATAGTGCCCAGATTTTCGGGCTTATTTAACGTGCAGGTTATTTAACCTACAGTTTTTTTTTAGACCACGCCACAGGACCACGAACACAGACTTTAGAAGTCCATGGGAAACAGAAATATTCATGGCCCAGTTTAGAATACGATGTCTGGAAAAAATAAGGCTTTTATTAATAAGTACCTATTCAAGTAATAGGTTGATCCCTATGACTACTGAATTAGTCTGATATTATGAAAAATAATTGTCTAATATTTGACCGACGGAACTCTACTGAGAATTTTTATTTGAAGAAAATCAACATTACCAGGCGCATGAAAATCAACTCAGATTTACGACGGATTAAAACATTTCCAAGATAATAGTAAACAACTGTTACAAAGATGGAATTCCAATAATCGATCGTGATAAACATTTTCATCAATATATCGGTGTGGTTCCGTCGATCTCAGATCGGGAAAAAGGCGAGTGCATCGTACGCGCACGGGTTAAGCTTCTCACGTACAACCGAAGCTCCAGTGCGGAAATAGCCCAGTTTATCATACTCCATAAATGTGAATTGAACACAGGCACGGACTCGACAGCGCTGGAGAATTCCAGACATTATTTTTTCTGCCCTATTTCGTAGTTTTTCGCTCGTTTCCACGATTGTTCCCGAAAAAAGTAACGCAAACATTTTCGTTGGCAAGAAAGATGAAGACGTCAAAAATATATTTCATCTTTCATAACCTTATAGTTCATGCGCAAGAGCTTCTGTAATAAACATCTAGATATTTATACGAACACTTATTAAAAAAACAAAAATAAAGCGATTTAAAAGGAGAGTCACCCGAACTCATAAAAAAAAAAAAATTGTAAACACTGATTCAATTTACCCAAACTCCGATGCCAAAACGGTATGTAAATAAAATCAAAAGGGACAAAGTGTGAATTTGTAAACAAATGACGAAATTTAACAACGAAGAATTTCTACAAGACAGACAATTAATCACATGCGTCGCCAAAAAACAAAAAATAGAATGTATTCGTCACGTTAAACAATTACATACATGTATATGAAGCTGTGCCCCTCAGAGTTGTTCTCAATCTCGTCTGTAACGCGTTAGAGGCAACACAAAACCATGAATTCGCACGAAGGAGTCAATCTCGTAGCAACGTACTGCATCTTGTTGCTACTCCTCATCTCCCTCTGGCTCCTATATTCAGCATTCTAAGGACTAACCGTAAGTAAAGTGCTTGTGTGAAAAAATCTAGCTTTTTTAGTTTCGTAAAATCTTCGGATCCGTGACTGAGCGTACTAAAGTGTGGTGACTGTGTATCAAAAATAACACTGGAATCATTTATGCGGCTGTGATTATATAATTCGTGCAGATGCCGAAAATTCCAAAGGACTGGAAATTCTGTGTCGTTTGCTTTAAATAAAGTCTTATTATTAAAATTGTGTTACTTATTTTAATGAAACTTAAAACCCTCTGCAAGACTTGGAGTGAACTTTAGTGAGTTTGCAGTAAAATAAAAATTATCTTCAGATACTTACCTACTAACATCATTTAGAAATATTTTTCTCAGTGCAAGATTATTTTAGATAAGATTAATGGATGATGGCTTTCAGGTGTGCTTTGAGCTTTATTTAATCCTGCTACTTTCTACAAATCGACACTAAGTGCCGTTGAAGAATTCATATAAACTTTAAGTCTTATCAATAACTGTTTCATAATTATCGACAACCATTCTTGCGAAGGGGTATCGTGTTACCCAATAACTGGGTTGTGGGACTCGGATAGGCAGTCGCTCCATGTAAAATACTGGTTCCTACAAACCTGCTTCCGGTTAGACTGGAAGCAGACCCCAACATACTTGGGAAAAGGCTAGGTAGATGATGATTGATCGATATTTGACTTGATTTTCAATCAAGCAATTCAGTCATTTTTTTTTAAGATTATGGCGTTTTACCACTAGGTACTTGATAACCCGGTTAGTTATCTTACAGATCATGCAAATTCTGTTCCATTTTACCTAGGGTATCTGGTAGATAGATGCTTTTCTGCTGGAAAGCTGGAAGATTTCTTTTTTTAATCAAACCATACCAAGCTCATCCTTTGCTTTATGTAAGCACAAACAAACCTCTCTGTTGGAAGACCTTTGCAGCTTTTCCGACAAACTTCAAAAATAAAATAATCTGGAACATCCTTCCATACAAAGTTGGGCCCTGTGCTCTGACGCAAACTTGCTGGTTCAAGCGGTTGGAAGATCCTCCAGCGATCAGTTCAGCCTGCTCCGTTACATAGCAACCATGCCGATCAACGCGGAGACGGTCAACCTGGCCGCTACCTACATGATCCTCGTCATCCTTCTCTTCTTCCTGTGGCTTCTCTACTCCACCGTCTTCTAAACTCCTGCTTTATGAGGTTTGTCAGTGTACCAGTGATATATGATCATCATTGTTATAGTTAAGTTAGATAACATCAGTGTCACGACATTCTAAGCTGAAAACAAAATTCGACTTCAGAATCGCGCAGTTAGTTGGTACCGCCGCATTGCTATGTTAATTTTCCGCAATATCTGAGGCACCTGTCACTATACGGACGATCTATTAACGTACATTCATATTTATAAATGTTGAAAATAATTTGGCGTTTGAAATAGGCGTGGCGTACGTAGGCGACCGCGTATCTCCAGCGAGTTCAGTTCCCTGGAGCTTTTTGTCCGGTGAAGGTGTCAGGATCAGGAGCCGTCATGCCCCACCACGAGACCACCAGCCTCATCGCTACGTACCTCATCCTGGTGCTACTGCTCGCCAGTCTTTGGTTACTCTACTCCGGGATGTTCTGAGGTGCTTATATTTTTACTTGTCGCTTCTTGAGTGGTTAAAGTGCGTAACTTAACATTGAAATCGCGCGGGCTATGACATCTTGTAAGTTTTGCATAGTAAGTCCTTTATAAATCGACATAAAATCTACCCACAGTTAACATAGCAAAGAAAACAAACGTATTTGCTTGTGAGGAGATGTTTGCACAAAATAAAATAAAAACAGTTTCCATACAAAACAAGATCAAGAGAACGCGCCAACTAATGACTAATTAGTGCCAAACATATTTATTTACTTTAAATTAAAAGTAAACACCTGTATTTATAAAAATAACAATCGCCACGAAAACATTCCTGACATCGAAACGATCGCAGTTGATTCGTACACCATCACGTTATTGAACGTCGGATATCTAAAATAGTTCGCCGAACGGCGCCTGCGGCTTCTCCACTGAAATCATAACATTCTCGTGTCTAAAATTACCGAAATAATCTAACTGAAATACTGAATGGCCGGTCATAAGACACAGCGTGGTATACGAAGCTTTAGATAAAAATTGTGTTTATGCCAATTGTTTTTTACTAAAATGCGGGTCGCATTGGACGGTTGTAAACATGTCAACTGGTGACGAGGTCTCCCACACTGCGCTACAATAATCCTAAAACAAAGCCAGGGATCTGAAGACAAATGAAATAGACGGTAAACAAACGTTTGGCCCGATGAAAACATATTTACTCGCAATCAAAACAAATCTTCTTCAGCCATCGTCGTGCACATAGTCACGCATTAATCAAAACGTTAGCATAACTTTTCACTTCCCTGAACATTTACATACAACATTTTACCACCAACAGACATGATTACAATTTCAAGAAGTCTTCAACCAAAAAAAAATCGCTAATAACAGAAAACATACATTCGCGATTACAAAATTAAAACATCACTTTGATGGGTTTAGTGCATTTGATACAATGTTACTGTAATAATTCAAGTAGACTGAAAGAACAGGTTTTTAAAAACATTTTACTATCTCTAGGTGTACAGCTCGATATGACTTTTATTATTAATAACTTCACAAACACATTTGTTCGTACAAGTTAATAGTTTGCAGCAAACATATTTCATTTTCAATGTAAATTGTAAACACATTGAATATCCATCGATGGCTGCTTTCAATTCTCTTTCCACTCGACCGAGAGCTTTTTGTAATAAACATACGTTGTACAGACTAAACAATATTGTGTAGGCAATTTATTTAGATACTTTACCCCGCCCACTATGATACGTAATTCCAGGGAATCGTTTGATGTTAAGCAAACGACACAGAATGTAGTTTATTATGCCGAAGCCGATAAACCTAATGGACTTGCATTACAGAATTTACAAAATAAATCATAGACTAAATATAGTGACAGCAAAAATACGAATTAAAATCTAGATTCAAGATCAACGCTACCCGAGGTAAAATCAACAAAAACAAGTTTAAAAATATAACATCAAAACGCTTGACAACGCAGATTAAAAATACGACACTGTAGTGTCCCCAAATTTTTAAATAGCTTCACCGTCTATTTGTGTTTGAATTAACCTTCATTTTAAAATAGAAAATACAAAATAAGAACCGAAAAATGTCTAAAACAATAGTTAGAATGACGTAAATCGTAACAGACAAGAAGATGGATGGTGCCAGCCAAATCTAAGAAGACGGATAGAAAAAGTAGCGACAGGTTGGTTAACGATTGCAATCAATCATTGGGGCAACAGACGTCGTCAATACTCTGCCATGGTGTTGAAAATAGAGGAATGAAATGAAATTTAGATTATATAGCTTTTCGTTGCCAACTCCAATAACGCGTGATTAAAAATCTGTGAATTGTTGACGGGCCAGTGTCGAAAGTTTTACTTTGTTTACTCAAAGAACATCTTGCGGGGAGTGATGCGAAACGACCGTGTACTGTTGTTGATATACATTAAAGATAATTTAGCTGCTGTTAAAAAGACATAAAATACACAAACAGATCTCATGGCTGCCACAAAGGATGTAAAATCTAGAGGCCTTTGTATCGGCTACACTTAAGTTTTGTAATAGGAACACCATTCAAATACATCTTGAGTTAAAAATTGTGAATTGACAGCGTCGCCGCGTCGGTCTGTTTACAGCTGTTGGGTTTATTCTAAGGTTTTCACGCTGTATCCTATTTTGAACATGTGTAGTTATCTGGAGATGGTTAAAAGGCCAAGAATGTTGCTTTCAGTGTATCAATTTTATAAATTCTATTTGCATCAGTTTCTAAAGCCTTTTCAAAAATTTCTGAAATATAGGTACTGAAAAATATATCTAAGTTTCTTTCATGATTTCCAAAGTTATATGTGTTTTAGAAAGATTGTTTTCTTTTCAAGTTTATTCTTTTTATTGGATTATTTACCGAAATCTTTCGAATAATTGAAGTCCTGAAGTCATTGAAGTTTAGCCTCAGGTAGATTTTGGGCCAGCTCGGCCCACTCCAATTACCACACAATTAGATTTAAGTAATAAATAATTAACAAAAAAAAACTAAAAGGACCTACTAACTATACCAATAAATATAAAAACCAAAGGGACTTTGTACTTATACACATATTATGTGTCAGACATATCGGTCAACAGACCGATATGTCTGACATCTCATGTCCCGACGACTCATTTGTTATTAACTGTCGACGACTTGTTAGTCGTCGACAGTTAATAACAAATGAGTCGTCGAGAGTTTATAACAATGAGACGTATAATTATAATATACTATAAAGGTAAATCAAATCAAATCAAATCAAATCAAATTTATTCGTAAATGTAGGTTTCAATACAATAGGATGTTATAACATGGTTAGTTCGCTACATTTTACTCGAGAGCATACAAATAATATTAAAGTTAATGGTGTCGAAACAACAGACACACATTTAAAATATTCTAATAACTCAATTACTTACACACTAACACACAATTCTTTACGTACTAACACACAATTACCAATGTCAAAAAAAAAAAAAAAAAAATAATTCAAAATTTAATATTTTAAGCTAAATGTCAGTGGTGTCCTCCATAAACTCAATTGTGGAGTAGTAACATTTTTGAATTAAAAATTGTTTCAGTTTCTTTTTAAACATATTATTATTAAGATTCTTTAACTGTCGTGGAATTTTATTGAAAATGACTGGAGCCATACGATAAATACTTTTACGTAGGAGGGCTGTTTTACTGCGATCAACACAAAGAATGTTCGAATCCCTTTTTCTTAACCGTGGATCAGCTGGGGTTCTTATTTTGAAAAGCTGTGGGTTGGTCTTAACAAACACTGCCACCTCAAAGATATATAATGACGGTAATGTTAGAAGCTTCAAGGATTTAAAATATGGCTTACAACTGTCCCTTGAATGTAGATTACATAAAGCGCGTACGCATTTTTTTTGTGCGATGAAAACGTAATCTTTGTCTGTCGAGTTACCCCAGAAAATTACTCCGTATCTCAGAACTGATTCTACGTAGCTATGGTAGGCAATAAGCACGGCGTCACGGTTTACAAACTTGGACAGCCTATAAAGAGCAAAAGCAAAACTGTTAAGTTTTTTACAAATTTCTTCAACATGCGGTTTCCACGTAAGTTGACTGTCTATCACTAACCCTAAAAACTTTGTTGTATCCGTTTTTGTAACTGATTGCCCATTGTAACTAATATCAGCCGGTAGTTGTTGTCGTTGTCGCTGACTAAAATGCATTATACACGTCTTTTCTAAATTAATTTTTAAATTATTCGACTGCAACCAATCTATAGCTTGCTTTAGCGTGTCATTGATTTCTTGTTCATAATTGTAGGACTCATCTTTTTTTATCATTATTGTACAATCATCAGCAAATAATACTGTTGGGTGATTGATACTTTTTGGAAGATCATTTATGTACACCAGAAATAGTGGGGGACCCAATACGCTCCCCTGAGGTACACCGTACTTCACCGTTCTAGGTTTTGAGCGATATTTGATTTCCCGCTTGGTTTTAATATTTATGTTTGTTATTTCTGTGTATTGTTGCCGATTGCTTAAATATGATGTAATAAGATCCAGACCATTGCCGCGTATTCCATATCTTTCTAGTTTGTCGATAAGTATAGTATGATCAACATGATCGAAGGCTTTCGTCATGTCCATATACAAGGCACAGATGGGTAGTGTGTTATCTACACTTGACATAATTTTCTTGAGGAAATCGTAAATAGCAACATTAATAGACTTATTTTTTCTAAACCCTTTTTGCTGTTCAACCAATAAATTCTTACTTTCGAGAAAATTGTACATTCGGTGGTGTATTATTTTTTCTATGACTTTCGAGAATATCGGTATTAATGCCACTGGTCGATAATTTTTAATTGAAGTCTTCTCCCCTTTCTTATACAATGGCTTAATAATAGATACTTTAAGTTTATCTGGGAAGACTCCTTTTTCAAAGCATAAGTTTACAATATATGATAGTGGATGGCAAATAATATGATGGACTTTTTTGATAATGTTTGTTGTTATGTTATCATTTCCTGTACTTTTAGTATTTTTGAGAGATTGAATCGTTCTCGATACCTCTTCTGGTGTAGTTGGACTTAAAAATATCGAATCATTCACTCTGTCTATTTGTGGCGGTAGTTTATTGCAGCATGGAGTAATTTGATCAGTGTAAAAGTCATTGAATGCATTGCAGATGTCTTTAGTTTTTACTATTTCTTTATTATTATCGTGAATAATTTTCGTGAGTGGTTCATGAGGGAAATCAACTTTGTTGT
Organism: Lithophane socia; assembly: GCA_947522985.1. NCBI lineage: Eukaryota > Metazoa > Arthropoda > Insecta > Lepidoptera > Noctuidae > Lithophane > Lithophane socia. Next base: position 1,340,658 of record OX383256.1, read on the forward strand.
CATTAATTATTTTCCAAGTTGCTTTGCTTTTATTATTAGATGTCTTAATGTAATGATTATTTTGTACATACTTTGTTAGTCTTATAATTTTTTTATATCGAGCCGTATAAGAAGTGTATATTGTTTTATTGTTTTCAGTTTTTGTTTTACGGTATTGCCACAGTAGTTTGCGTTTTATTTTGCTGCACGTTTTTATGCCATTGGACAGCCATTTTTGCTTTTTATTAATAGTCTTTGTTACAATTTTTACAGGAAAACATAGATCGTAAATGACCTTAAATATGTCTATAAAGTTGTCATATGCTAAATTTGGGTCATTTAGTTCATAAGCCTCACTGAAGCTTAAGCTTGCAATACACTCATTAAACTTTTCTATATATTCAGAAGAGAAGTCTCTTATTTCAATTTTCCACGAATGAATTGCACACGTTTTTTTTACATTACATTTTAATATTTGCGCAGTGTGGTCCGATAGTGCTGTCTCAATTATTTCTCCGTGGTTACCACGAGCATTATGAAATATATTGTCTATACAGGTACCGCTAGATAAGCGAGTTGGTTGTATAGTAAGTATTTTGAGGTTAAATCCGTAGACTGTATTCATAAACGTCTTGGTAACTTGATCATTTTTTAGCATATTTATATTATAATCCCCGCAAATTATTATAGTTTTATTAGTTTTCCCAAGTGTAATAAGGGAGAGTAAATTTTCAAACGTTTCGAAAAACAGAGAAAGATGAATATTTCTATGGGCATTTTTCGGAACCCTATACATACAGACGACAGTTACATTATGTTGCGTGAGTTCTATGCCACAGCATTCAATAATATTAGTTTTAGATAGCTTTTTTACTTCTTTTAGAACTTTAAATTCATGAATATTTCTTATTAAAATACACGCGCCACCTTTTCTTTTATCTCTGTAAAAACTGTCACCCAATTTGTAATCCGGTAACGTTAGCATGTTTTCATCGCCTCGTACCATATTATGCTCAGTAAGACACAAAACATCAATTGTCTTACTTAACTTAGAAAGTTCCGCTAACTGTACAGTAAGCATATCTGCTTTATTAATTAGCCCTGCTATATTTTGGTGCATGACATTTATATAATTATAGACGAAAAAAATTATCATTTGAATTCCGGATGGCATTATCTAATAGACCAGTGATGCTATTTACCCTCTTTTCCCCTTTTGTGACGGAAAAGTATTCTGTTATTCTTTTTTGTCTTGACGTGTTTTTGAGCCCGTTGTCGTTGTTATTTTGTTTATTTGTTTTTATTTTACATTTGATTTCGGTATTACATGGTATAAATTTATTGTTATAATCAATTGTATCCACAACTAAATTTATTTTGGAACAAATATTTTGAATATACATATACCTATTTCGATTAATTCTTTTAAGCTGAACAAAGTTACAGTGTTCAAACCTACTTGATACACAACGAATCATGTTGTTAAGATTTTTCTCACTAAGAGATCGATTCTGACATACCGAAAGTAATATTACAGACGCCTTTGTTTGTTTCAATATCCAATACAGCTCATGAGATACTTTTTGTGGATCCGAGTCTTCTTCCCCTACACACAATACCAGCTTGTCATGTTGCGTAAGTTGGAGTGCGTCACAAGAATGAGTAAAGACTGCCATCGGTGCTTCAGGGTATACTAACCCCTGTATGTTGTATTTATCATAATTGCTATTCATTCTGGACCGCACTAGTTCCGATGCTAAACCTCGGCACTGATTGCCTCCAATTATCATTATCTTCTTTGACGTTGCCTTGGTTTGGTTGGGAAGGGTCAATATGCTTAGTTCGCGTTCGTCCCGTTTGGGTACCATAGTGTTCGGTTCTGTTTTTGGTTGTAGGCACTTTTTGTTGGTCTCGGTGCCTTTTGAAGTTATAGTACAGCCTTCTGTTTCAGTTTGCGTGGTAATAATACCCAGGTTTTGTGAAGTGGTTTTATGACATTTTTCTTTTAAATTATTTATAGTTTTCTCGTTATTACTTATGATTGTCTTTAATGAACTATTCTCAGACAATATGTTTTTTAATTCATTCTCCATTGACGCTATTTTTTCTTCCATCACCTTCACTAGTGCATCCAATTCTTCCGAAGTCTTCCTTTCATTAGTCTGCAGACTTTGGTAACTTCTATGGGGCTGGCTGTTTGATATAAAGGACGGGAATTCTCCGTCTTCATCCTTAGGTTGGGTAGTACGACTTACTGGCTGATTCAGCTTCAGGTTTGGTTGAGTCATTCCGTACTCATCCTGAGAGGCTTGGGAGTCGCTTTTGAAAAGTGTTGCAGTCATGGGACTGTTAGAAAAACTATCGACGAGCCGACGTCTCGTTCCTTTTGTAAGGCTGGAAGACATATTTTTCTTGAATGAAGATATAGGACTTGTACAAATCTGTTTCAATATGGCCATTTCTTGACTCAGGTTATTTATTTGTTTTCTCAGATCGGAGTTCTCTAAGCTAATATTATCTAACTCATTTTGCGTGCTTTCTAGACTTGATTTTAATTGTTTTATTTCTTCCTTCATTTCCTCAACGCAATAGTTGTTTTGTATATTCGTAGACAAATCTAAGCTTCTACCCAACAGGTCTTCAGATAGCGTCGATTCGATGGAGTTATTTATGTTTAACATTGATTTATGTCTTCGCAGCGTAACATTTTTATTTGCACTATCCATTTTGCTAGCCGTTATCAGCGACGTTATCATACGTTAGCCAGTGATCAGCCCAATTGTGGGCTATGACCGCACATGTTTTAAATCCGATCGTAACTACTAAACACACCGTGAACACACCGCACCGCACCTGACGCACAGTGCTAAAGGCGACTACGGTACGACTCATTGTTTTTAACCAAAAAGAAGGAGTTATGTAGTTACAAGCAACGAGTCGTCGACGGTTACTATAAGGAATTGTCATCTCGTTAATGATTAACGACAACATGTCGTCAATGGTTAATATTGACGTCGTAAAGTGTCCGTAGGTCAGGCGGGACGAGGAGCACTTGACATGATTTGTATCTAACTGCGAAAATGGGGGCTTTTCATGTGTGTGTTTTATACTAATTCGAAATAATTTATTTACTAGGTATAAACCTCGCAAACTCAAGGTTTATTAGCGCATTAAACTAGCAAGCTGTTTGATTTAAAAAACTCTTTTTATAATTGGAGATCATGAAGGTCTCGATTTTAAGTAAATTCCAGCTAGTGGCGGCTGCAAACCACATTAATATTATAATCATCAAACGCAAGTATTCCTAAACACCCACAAACACGAGCACGTCATAATTTCTTGATGTTCCCGACACTTATTCAGAAATAGTTGTGACTGTGCCGCAGGGAATTTAAAACATAAATAACAGATTATTGCGACATTTAAAGACTCCGCAAATATTTTTCTCCACTATTTTTTATTTAGAGTTGGAACTTTATTCCAATTCTAAATAGTATATGTATAAGTCATATAATTTAGACTTAGAGCTGCAGGATGACGTCAATGTAGTTTCCTGTGTTTTTTTTTTTAAATAATTATATTGAAATACTGTCGCTGGAAATAGACACTAGAATTACTGATCGTAAAAATGAGACGGTCGCAACGCGCGGATGGCGGGACAGTTAGCTCCAATATTCTAGATTCATTATATATTTTTTTGTTACAGAAGCTGTCCAGAAACAACTCAAACTTGAGACCAATCCAAGATGGCGGTCCACAAACGCTATAAAAACATATAATATTTAGGAAACCGTAATTTTAGTAAGTAAGTTAATCATAAGTTAACCAATGTACACCCAAGCATTTAAATAACTTAAGACCATGGAACAAGACACAGAATGGACAACTCTAAACATCAGTCAGCAGTGACATGTGGTAACAGTGCTGGGCATTCCAATATATATAAAGTCGTGAAAGACATCATGTTAAATGGAAATTTTATTTAATACCAAAGCAATGTTATTGATTTAGCTAATAATTGTTGATGTTCGATACAAATCATCTTGTTACGGATTTTATATCGTTGTTATGAGCTAAGAGAGTTTTTGTAATAAAGGCTTTTTTAGAATGCGTGACTTTTATTTTGAAGTCACTGGAGATGTAAGTACGTTGCATGGATTACTATGTTTGGGTGTGGTACACACGGCTACACATCAGGCTATACATTTCCAGTATAAGCTGAACTCGAATCGTACGAAAATCCTATACAATGCGGGATCAGCATAAACTGGAAATGTATAGCTTGATGTGTAGCCGTGTGTACCTATGAGTGAAAAGGAACTGAAAGATAGAGTGACGGTGACAGGCTGACAGCTAATATGGGAAAACTGAGGCCCTAGACAAAGTGACATCCTATCAGCGATAACGATGATGGAAATGGCAAAAATGTATAGGACTGACATAAGCTATCGAAAAGCTTATGTCAGTCCTAAACTAAACTACAGTATTATAGGTAATATCGTCTTACATAACATGTTTATTGTTGAAAACAGTATTGCGTGATATTTTTATGTTTTCTTGCGCTAAAAACATCAATACGTTATTTTTTCGCCGCAGACGTCATAGCGCTGCAACATTGCCAACATTTCAGGTTGATGCATTGAACACTGACATTTTTATACAGTACAGGACTAGCTTTTGTGCGCATTTTCGCTCTCGTTGAGGTCAGCTACCATCCCACGGGAACGTACTACTGGGATAAAAAGTATCCTATGTCCTGAACTCCTGACCCAGGCCATGGTCTACCCGTGTACGTTTTATCCAAATGGCGTGAATAGGTAACAGACAGACAGAGTTGTTTAGAATTTAGAATATTATAATTATACCATCGTAATCGCGAAAAAATATCGACTGTCCCATACAAAAACTTCAAAGCCTACACGACCGAAATGTATGTGCTGCTGTCTGATAGGCCTACATGCTGTATGGTATGGTTATGGATAAGGCAAAAGTAATGATGAACATTATACAGAAATAAAATATCATTAACCATATTTTCTAGAGCGTCACAGAGATGTTTCAAATAATTCAACATTAATTAATATTTTGCGTTTCCAAATATATCTATAGGGTGACTGGTAATTAGTAACCGATATTTAAACACGTGACTTTAATCATCATTATAAACAACTTTTGCAATGGGACCAAGCCTGAAATCGCGAGAAAAAATCCAGTTGTTAGCTACATTATGACGAGATAAGCGAACATAAATTAATGGAACAGCAGATTGTTGCACTAATTACCAGTCACCCTATATACCTAATCTGGGTTTCACTAATTACTAGTCACCCTATACATGTGCTTTTCCATAAATAATGTGATGTTATTTTGAAGATTATCCACGTAATACTATTTCGATTACATAAGCCCGGCGTAAATCCTATGAAAATACATAATTTATTAGTGCTACATGATTTTATGAGCGAATTATTTTAGTATACGATCTCTTAGTACAAGTGTATGGCTTCCACGGGAAGTTAGTGCCAGTCGTTAAATATTTATGGATTTAAAAATGTTGGAAGTAATTAATATAATTATGTTTAGGTTTAATAAGGAATTTATGTATATCTTTGGTTTATAGCATGCTGATCGTTGAATGTGGAAAGGAGCCATCAAAGCTAGCATTTAGTTTCATAGCATAATCAGCCTACATTATTCCCACTGGCTGGGACACAGGCCTCCTTTAATAATTAATTTGTGGTTCTAGGACATGCCGGTTTCCTCATGATGTTTTCCTTCACCATCTTGCGAGCAGTGGTAATAATGTATAAATATATATATATATAAAAATATATATTCTATTCTATTCTATTCTAGTGGTGATAAAATAATTTCCACAAAGTAAAGCGCCTGGCTGGGGTTCGAAAGCGGCCGTTTCCACTGGGCCAGAAATCAGAAATCATAAATTTATTTGCTATGACTGTAGGTACAGGTATAAGATGTTGTACATAAATTAATGAGATTGGCTACAGTCTACCTTACGGCGTGCAAATTATTACATAAATTAAATAAAATTGATTATAAAAACAAAATAATGTCAACAAAAAAAAAACAGAAATTAAAGTGAAGTCAATTAATAATATTATTATAGTCAGGTACTTATGTCATTTGTCATATATGGTAAATTAGTACCATTTAGAAAGTCCTTCACTGAGTAATAACATTTGCCTAAAAGTTGTGCAGTCACCTTAGATTTAGAAATGTTTTTAGAATAATCCTTAAAACTATGAGGTATTTTATTATAAATGACAGGTCCCATTGTCATAATACTTTTCCTTAGCAGTGCTGTTTTGTAATTACCCGAATGTAGCAAGTTTTTGTATTGGGATCTCAAGGGGCCATTACGCGTTCTTATCTTAGCTAGTCACGGAAATAAATTGAGTTTGGTTTTTACAAAAATTGCCACCTCCAATATGTACAAACATGGAAAAGTCAGTATCCTCAGAGACCGAAACACACCACCACTGCTCTAGTTACATATTTGTTCCTAATTCAGGTGATAAGACAGATATGCCATACTAGTGGCTACAGAAATAATTTCGTAGCATGTTTGTACTCTTGGTAACCACAACTAATGCGCGCGTCGCTTCGTGATATCAAAATAGGTACTACCTATACGGCTGAAGCACCTGATGATGATGTAAATGTAGCTCATTTACATCATCATCAGATGTTTTGGTAATATAGTAGTGAGTGAAGAAAAGTAGCAAATATTTACGTTATTTAATATTAATAAAGAGATAAACTATGAAACAGAATTAAATATAATTAGCTGTAGGTATACCTTAACATATAATTACTTAAAGTAAACATGAATAAGTAACAAACAAAACTAAAAAATGTTACCAATTAGGTTGTACTTAAAGAGAATTTGTTTCTTCTAAACAAACCAAACACAAACGAGAACAAAAGATTACTTAGAGTAACAATAATAATTAAGAATATTAAAAAACAAAGCTTGTTTTTATCTGGAATCTTAGCAGCGTCTACACTATGAGTACCTAAGGTACTTTCTTTCGCGAATTCCATAAAGTCTTTGGTCACTTATTCTATCGCCTCTAGCAGGATAATAATATGATCCATAATCATAATTAAATAGACCCCCTCCCCTAATAATAATTAAACCCGAGACTTTAGCAGTTACAAATTACCTAAACGTACGAACCTTCGTATCTCAATCCATAGTTTCCCTTTTATATAACGGCTTTTTCTTTTTTGTCGTCCCCGTGGTTGGTGTGTCAGACGCCTCCTGATCGCTTTCGTTGACTTCCGCTGGACTCGTGTATACAGGCTCGTCACTGTCGAGTGTCATCACTCTGGCTGGTTTCAACTCTACTTCAGCCTCCCCCTCATCCTCTTCGATGTCCGGTCTGCTCTCTTCACTCTTTTCATCCTTGTAACGCACATGGATGAAGGGTTTGCCTATCCCACTGTCATCATCCTTAACCGAAGCACGCCTCGGCTGCGAGGGTTCAGCACCTAAAAAAGAGCACTTTTACATCAATACGAATGTAGTGGAGTTTGGGGTAAACACTGATTCTTATGAACGATCCAGATAAATGACAGTCGCCGCTGTAGGTTAGATCCTAGCCGTGAAAGTTACATTTGCTGCGGTTGTGAGTAGCGGAAATGTATAAAGCCGTATTCGGCTTTATTGTACATTTCCGCTACCGCAGCAAATGTCGCCTATATAATTGAATTGGCCATATTTAAAGTAGAGAATGTTCCACCTTGATATGACTCGGGCGGGACCCTAAAGCCTTTTCGGGAGAATAGTACCTACAAGCAGCAATAATCCGCGAATTGTGCCAGGCATAAATACATCCTGAAAAAAGCTGCCTGTAGGTAATATTTTAAGCCACCTATGACATTTCCACTGTGCCCTATGTATGTTACTAGCATGGTGTTTTCTCATAAAAACACTTACCGTCTGGAGGTCGCACGGGACCGGGGACTGTAAAGGATAAAATATCGTCATATTTTGAAGGTCCAGGCTCGTTTGATAAGCTAAATAGAGCCTGGCGGTCCCCATCTGAAACAATTGAAGCCTTGCGTTCTTCAGTTGAATCAATCGACATCTTGCTTCCAATATTTGCGCTGAGCGAGGTCCCGATGTCAAGCAGGGGTGTTGAGGTTTCAATAGGTGGTGTGGTCGTTACCACCGTAGAATGAGATTCAATCAACCCCGCCACTGAGTGTGATATTATATCCGATTCAGAGTGTATTTTTAAAGTTTTCATAGCTGTATCAGTTCCAGGTGCGTTAATATCAGTCTCGAATAGTTTCGTTAGCGGTGTCTCCGTAATATCTTCAGTCAACTGAGAACCGGTGACGTCGGTAGATTGAGGATCTTGGACTGATTCAGATCCTGGATGGTAAAATTTGGATGGCGCAGCAAATGAGGGTGATGTTGTGATCGGAATATCAGTGTCTTCATGACCTGCTGTAAGTGGAGACGGTTGAGTTTTTCGGACTTCACTTCCTGCTGGAGAAAACAACTGTTTCGAAGATGTAAGCGGCACCAATTTAGAAACTTCCTCAGTTTCATCGTCAATCTGTAAATGTGATAAATCTATGGTAAGTTCAACTTCTGATATTTTTTTGTCAATTTTAGGTTCACTTGTGGGGCCTAGATCCTGTGCCTTCTCCTCCTCATCATGAATTTGGAGCGGTCGCATAATAAATGTTTCCGAATCGGTTCCTTCCACTTGATCAGTAGATTCCTTCAAACCCAAAGTGAACATATGTTTTCCGATTTCTTCTCGCACACTCTTTCTGCGACTTTTCAGTATTCTTTCCTCCATTTCTTTTTTTCTTGCTTTTTCAAACTGCGAGAGCAGGGCCTCCGTTGCTTCCACGTCCTCGTCAAATAAAAGCTCGTCTTTGCCGTCAGAGTTTATCAGGTCAGGGTCGGATACCATTCCCATTAATTTTCTTGCTGTGCTAGCGATTTGTCCAAAGATACCCAGTTTAGATTTTTCTCCTAAAGCGACTTGGTCTAGACCTCGCATTTCTTCACGGGACTGTCTTCTGGCTATTTCTGTATCAGGTTCACCAGTATAATTTCGTTCTGCTATGGATACTCGTCCGAAATGCCTCTCAGCTTTAGAATTTTGTCTGGGTTCAGGAGGTATATTCAGTGTTTCTAATGGTGGCTCGAACTCGGGAGCTTGCTGCGGTGCTGTGGGTGAACCTCCAGGCCAATTTTTATTCATTTCGGTGTCTCCTAGCTTCCCCATGTGTTTATGTATGGTGTCCCTGCTGTTCGGAAAGTGTTGCAACAAGTATTCCCAGTCATCCAGTTTGAGAGTGAGAACTTGAGACTTGATTATTGTTTGATACGAGTGAGTGTACGGGGTATTGCGCAATAAGCCCTGTAACTGAAATTTTGTTTTATTAAAGACTAATAGCTGCGCCCCGCGGTTTCACCCGCATAAGTCTCGATGCTGTGGGATTATGGGGATAAAAAGTATCCTATGTCCTAGGTCATGGTCTATATGTGCCTAATTTCATACAAATCCGTACAGCCGTTTCAGCGTGAAAGCGTAACAAACAAACAAACTCAATTCCGCATTTATAATGATATAGTTAGGATAATAAATTGACTGGAAGCTGACCCCAACATAGTTGGGAAAAGGCTAGGCAGATTGATTGATTGATAACGATAGTAAAAAAGTGGAGTTTTATTAGGAAAGGTACGTATTATACTAACAATGCCGAAGTACGAGCCAGAAGGGTACACCTTGGGGCCGACGTCTGTTTGATCCTCACAGGTCTCCATTACTTTGCCGGTGTGGATCACGTACATGGAGTCTGTGATTTCACTTTCCTTAACGACGTACATGCCTAAAGAGATATAGGTCCTTTTAATATGTCAGGCACCAAAAAGGTTCGCAAGCTATGATCTTTCTCTACTGCCAACATGTTACTACTGATAGTTACTATAATAGAAGACATAATATACTACTTAGGGGCTACCTTACTATAAAAGAGGTAGGTACAGAATAATGTAGTTAGAAAAGTGGCTGCAAAGCTGAAAAAGTTCTATTGTTCACTTCAATGTTACAAAAATTTAACAATTAAACTTAATGTTGAACATTTGCTATATGAAATTTCAGCGTCTAGGTTAATTTTCACTACAAATTTTGGCCTTAACATATTATATACACATACAGACAGGTACATAAAATGTACGAATTTACCTTCGTTATAAGTGTATAGCTTCAAGCAGCCAACCAACTGTCTCAGGAAAGCTGTTTCGCAGTCTTCAAATACGTTATGCTATCACAAAAAAAAAACAATACTAGTTAAATAGTGGAATTCGTATTCCGTGGCCCAAGATACAGACTGTCCAGTTTGGGACTCGCTGGTAAATCATTTTGTAACCTACTAGTAGGTAATATTTTAAGCTACTATGTCGTCCCTAGTTGTTGTTAACCTGTAAACCTGCTTACTGTATTAACTGGACAATAAACTATATTGTATTTCTATTTTCTAGTTAATTGTAGTTTACAGACGTTGTGAGAAATACTAGGTACAGAGAGCCTTCTCACACCTCTCTTCTTCATATCTTAATTTGCATTCCTGTTTAAAGGTGTTAAAATGGCTACAATTTTATTACGGACGCTGTAGGGCACAGCAGAAAGTATAAATTATTTTTTTAAATAAAAATAAAATAAGGAAACAAATAAAGAATACATCATAGAAACCTCCCCTATCCCTTAAGGTAATTATTTTTTAATCCTTCAATTTTATTTAGCAGACAGAAAAAAATATCAATCAGCTTTCAATACTTTACCTTGGTGATGTGATGCAGGTACGCGGCCGACATGACCCTGAGTCGAAGGGAAAGAGGAGCGTGTTTTAGGAAGTGCGGTATCTGCAATCCTCGGTTCTCCCGCCACAAGTGCAGGGTGTACTTGTTCACCTTGGTCACCAGGTTGCCGGACACCCGGTTGTTCTTCATAAACGCCTGGGGGAAGAACAGTCTGGGTCTTACCACAAAAACTTAGACACTTGTCCAACGTGTGTCTAATGTCAGTTTTATGTCAAACTCCATACAGAAATGTGATGTTTTAAAGGTCTGCAACTGATAAACCTGGTTTTGTGGTAATAAGGTAAATGTCTATGAGCCTGCTTTACAATGTTGTTCTGTGTTAGAGCGTGCATTCTGAAAGTGGGCAACGTCGCATACGAGTATACTTAGCTGATTTCGCTATTTTGAATATTACTTTTTTAATAGTAAATTGCAACACGGTAGGGGTAACACGATACTCCTTGGTACGACTGATTCTCAGAGTTTTGGGGCTTACAATAATAGCTTATAACGTGCTTTCCAAGACACGGAGAGGTCTTGGTATGTAAAGATGGGCACGGACCAACCTCGTTATCGAATTCTATAAAAATGAATGTACCTGCAACTCGAGGTACTTGCTGTAGAAGTTGAACGAGCGGTAGGACTGGAACTGGATGATGTTGGAGAACTCGCCGACGTATATCATGAATATCATCGTCGACAGGATCATGAGCATCGCCACAAACAGCACCTGCGCAGAAAAGACGGCATAGGTACTCTGTAAAAAACTTTAACCATTAAAACTAGGTGAAGTGAAGGGGCCTGTCAATAACGTCCTGTTTTTTTTTTATTACTGTTTGTATCTTCTGTGCGTGTTCCACATTTTTTTTTCTTTAGCCTCCTTTGGAACTATAGTTCACCTCAAGCTCACTTCACATAAGTTTTCATTAAGATTTTTACAGAAAAAACTATACATAGGTACTCTTATAGATTCGTGATGTAATGAAAGTTATACTAAGCCTTATCATCCTCCATCCATTAGACATCGGTCGGTGGAGCTACTCTATATGTTTCTTTCTTCCATACATCTCTCCTCTCCTCTCGTCTTCATCTCAGAATTTATACTTCTTTTCTAGCTTTTATCATCTTTTACAAAATCCAACTATCTGTGCTTAGGTCTGCCGCTTTGCTTAAAGCCATAAAAATGTTGAGTATAAAAATGTCGCTTCGTCGTACCTCGGAATGTTTCTTGGGCATAATGTCTCCAACACCGTTCTGCGTAAACGTCGTGATCACGAAGTACAGCGAGCAGATGTAGTAGTTGTCGCAGTGGGTCGTGCCATCATCTAGAACAATCCATTTTTGCTAGTAGGTAAGAACATCTAGTAGATATTCGTATTAGTTTTTTTATAAAAGTATGTATGTCTAGGTTTTCTATGGGCCTGTGTCGCCTGAAATAAATGGTATATTATATTATTATTATTATGTTTACACATCTCGGGACCATGGGGTCCCGGTCTTTTGGAAGGCGTACGAGGGGCCGAAGCCAACTCGCAGAGGCCCGTTAGACGTTTTTAATGGAATGAGGCACCCACCGACGATTATCCCTGTTCGCACTATACAAGTGCAGCCAAGGACAATCCCCGGTTGGAGTAAGACTATTGCAGGATAGGGAAACAAACATATTGGATTATGAGTTTAGGTGGCTAAAGTGGACTGGTAGGTAACCTGGAACTATGGAAGGACTATGGCCCTTGCCTGATCAATATTGTATATATACACGGATAAAATGGCAGGGGGTGACTTGCACACTCAATAATGGGCCCCCGAAAACAGTCGCTAGCACATAGTGACGTAGCGACAAGGGGGCAACACTTCCTGAGGTGCTTGAGGAGCGGAGAGGTATTCCACGGCTTTCAGAACAATCCCAGAGCCCGGAAGATGGTCTTATTATTATCTTTATTTCATTTTTAATACTTATAAATTATATTTTTAAATATTAGACTAAAAAATTATATAAAACATTTAAAAATATAAAAAATAGTAGCCCACCGGTATCGGGAACAGGGTCCAAGCTACCGGCGGTCAGGGCTCCAGAGAGAGGAACCTCCTAACGATGCGAGCCGTGTCCAGGAGTACAGCTTTCTGAATCAAGCCCTTAATCCAGCTGCCCAACGAGAGCCTCCTTAGGTGTTGGTCGAGGCTCTTGGCAATTAAGCCATTGGCTGATACGACTATCGGCACAATGATCGCAGAGTCCACATCCCACATGTCGACAACCTCGTGAGCCAAGTCAAGATACTTGATTTGTTTATCTTTCTCGGCCTTCACGAGGTTCCCGTCATGCGGGACTGTTATGTCAATGATCATTGCGCGCCGCTCTGTTCGATCCACCACCACTATATCAGGCTTATTGGCAACAATAGTCCTGTCAGTGATGATGGATCGATCCCAGTACAATGTGATATTTCCATTTTCGAGAACTGGGTCGGGCACGTACCTGTAGTACGGCACTTCCGATTCCACTAGGCTGTATTTCAGAGCAAGTTGCTGATGGATAATCCTGGCTACAAGGTTGTGTCTATGCAAGTACTCTCCGTTAGCTAGATGAGAACATCCGGAGATAATGTGACGGATTGATTCTCCCGGTCGGTGGCATGCCCGACAGATGTCAACCGTGCCGTCCTTCACAATAAATCTCCGGTAATTGTTCGTCATGATAACTTCGTCCATAATTGCACAGACAAAACCTTCGGTTTCCCCAAAGAGGTCACCGAAACGCAGCCAGGCTACGGACGCTAGTAAATCTACATCGGGTCCATGCAGGGCCCGGAAAAAGCGTCCGTGAAGCTCTTTACTCTGCCATACCTCCTTGCGATCGTTAGTGTCAAGCACTACAGGCTTGCGCCAGTTCTCTTTCGCCAAGGAGAGCGGGGTGAGGCCCTTGTCCACCGCGACCACATCTCGATGCATTCCCACGTCGGCTTCTAGGAAATATTCCCTGAGACTGCATATCTCCCGATTGTGGAGGGTCTTATTATTATTATTATTATTAGTTGAAATAAACAAGTCAAAATCATCACCCATCGACCGTAGCGCCGGCTCAATGAGACGTCGACGTAAAAATCGGTGATCGCGTTCAGTTCAATTGGTGACATTTTGGCACGTATGATTTCAATTGTAGGTACACGCCGCGTCGCTATGTTAGTAAAATGCGGGAGTGGAGCGCGTCATTTCAGAGTGGACGAGCTATAGTTTATTTTATCAAATAAATAATCAAGAAACTAGAACATACCAAGATGTATCCAGGAGGAGTTCGGCTGCAGACTGTCTTCGACTGTGGCAATGAAATACCATATGCAGGTGCTGGTGTGGACGAAGAGCGTGAACCAGATGACGACGGCCATCCCCGTGATCAGCGTTAGGTTGATCGTGATGCTGTCGTGGCGCATACGCAGGCACTTGTATACCGTCGCCTGGAGAAGAGCACTCATATATTGTTTTTAAAATAATATACGCCACGTATTCCCCGAAGGGTTAAACAGAGGTGAACCACTATAGTTTCACCTCTGTTTAACGTACAGTCACGGACTTTAATTGATGAGCCACCTGGCACTGTTCGTATTTTAGCCGTGTAATGCAAATCGGGTTTATTCGGTTCCCGACACGCAAAGTCATATGTCTTCGTATTAGAAGAAGAAAATTATATTTCATATCTTTACCGGTTGGCTAACCTGCCTGAGAGCAGAACTACAAACTTGACAGCAGTGACTACTCAAAGTCAACCAATTGCAGGTCTAGCAACAGTAACCTAGCAACGATAAACAATTGTTGCTAGGTTACTGTTGCGATAGTAACGTTAGCGTACGGAGATATTCTCTGACATCGATATTTCAACTGTCACTGTCTTCAGTTAAGTTTTCAGAATTATTGACTTAATGAGCTATGATTCAAAGGAGGTCAGTATCAAATAGATTGGATAAACTTAATGCAACATTGTATTTATTTTTATCATTAAGAACTTATTAGTCAACCTCTATGGATAAGACTATTTCCGATTAAAAGTAATTTATTTGTCATCTTGATATTTCAACTGTCACTGTCTTCAGTTATGTTTTCATAATTATCGAGTTAATGAGCTATGAATCAAAGGAGGTCGGTATCAAATAGATTGGATAAACTTAATGCAACATTGTATTTATTTTTATCATTGATAACTTATTAGTCAACCTCTATGGATATTTTCGATTAAAAGTAATTTATTTGTCATCTTGATATTTCAACTGTCACTGTCTTCAGTTATGTTTTCATAATTATCGAGTTAATGAGCTATGATTCAAAGGAGGTCGGTATCAAATAGATTGGATAAACTTAATGCAACATTGTATTTATGTTTATCATTAAGAACTTATTAGTCAACCTCTATGGATAAGACTATTTCCGATTAAAAGTAATTTATTTTTCATCTTGATATTTCAACTGTCACTGTCTTCAGTTATGTTTTCATAATTATCGAGTTAATGAGCTATGATTCAAAGGAGGTCGGTATCAAATAGATTGGATAAACTTAATGCAACATTGTATTATTTTTATCATTGAGAACTTATTAGTCAACCTCTATGGATATTTCCGATTAAAAGTAATTTATTTGTCATCTTGATTACGCAAGATTTGAATTCGTGTTTAATCGTGTAATCTCGTGAATGTATGAAACTGCAAAATTGAAAAGTTTGAAGGTGGCTCATCAATTAAAGTCCGTGACTGTACCTACACCTACATTTCGCCTATGTAATACTGTGTCCCATATAATCGACTGTACGATCAACTGCTCATCAATGACAATTTGGCGGCATCTACAAAGCCACATGCGAACTACGCATCACATTGACGCCGTCACGCAAACATCCTGCATCGCGCAAGCAGAGTTTACCGAGCGTTTTGCTTATAAAACGTCCCAAAATCTATCGTATGGCAGGAACCCACATTGCTGATTCTAATGATTATAGTTCTGTAAAGCCATATATTATTCGTTACGATCGCGAATCATATTTTAATCAGCATACAACCTGACTCACATGCAAATTGCAAAAAACGTAAGAAAATTAAAAATAAAAATTCTTACAATCCTAAACATTCTGTTGAGCCGCAGCAAACCAAACCACATCCATTCGTGTTTCTTCAATGCGGCAAAACTAAGCGCCTCTAAAGGCAGTATCGATATCAAGTCGTACCTGAACTCTCCCTTGAAATACCTGGAATATAAAATAACTTTCAGCACATGAATAAGAGGCCTTAGAACCAATTACAAAAACTTTTTTTTACGACTTTGGGATGTGTATAAGGTGTATCTTTTCAAACACGAAATCTCTTATGGGGTCATTGTACTCATCATTAAAAATAACTTTCAATAGAGGACCAAACCTGAAATCACGAACAAAAACCATAACTCGTATAACTCGTCGAAATGTAGGGAACAGCTGATTTTTTTGTCGCTGCGCCTGCCAAATTCCATATGTGCTTTATAGAACTTTTTGGTTTTTGCACTAAACCTATAAACGGTACACTAAAAAAAACTATTTCTAAAAGTTTTGTGTGTCTGTCTGCTTGTTCCGGCTAATCTCCGAAACAGCTGGACCGATTTTGACAGGACTTTCACTGGAAGATAGCTGATTTTATAGGAGTAACTTAGAGTAATTAGCATTCATGATACTGTAGGTATACTTACAGCCTTCGCATTGGCAACATTATTCTCTTCAAACTTTTATTACTAACAAGAAATGGCAAGGAGTGTTGTAACAATATCTTCATGAGGAAACAGAAGTCCAACGAGTACAGCGTTACAAGTAGCCACATACTGTTGTCCTGAAATATATACATCATCATTAGCCTACAGCAGTCCACTGCTGGACATAGGCCACTCCGGTTGGACGCCATCCAGCTCGATTCTCAGCAACTTTCATCTAGCTTGCGAAAATCGTCGTTCCACCTAGCCTGAGGGCGTCCTACCTTACGTTTGCCGATTCGCAGTCTCCACTCAAGAACACGTCTACCCCAACGGTCATCGGTTCTACTGGTAATATGGCCTACCCATTTCCACTTCGACTTGCTTACTCTGTGAGCTATGTGAACAACTTTGATTCTCTGCCAGATAACCTCGTTTCGGATCCGATCCCTTAGAGAGATTCCAAGCATATTCCATAGCCCGCTAACATAACATAACATAATCAGCCTATAATGTTCCCACTGCTGGGACACAGGCCTCCTCTCTGTGAGAGGGAGTGGGCAGTCATCCACCACGCGGGCCCAGTGCGGGTTGGTAGATGGCACATATCTTCGATTTTTTGGTTCTAGGACATGCCGGTTTCCTCACGATGTTTTTCCTTCACCGTTTTGAGAGCAGCTCGCTAAGCGACCTTGTATTTATGTACCAGCCGTACCGTGAGTGCTCGTTTCGGCTCCGTAAGTCATCATAGGCAGGACGCACTGATTGAAGACTCTACGCTCTGTGGAATACGCGTCGAGAAGACTCAACAAAGCTTCCCAGCGACGCAGCCCAGGCCAGCTGAGTTCTTCTTCCCTCTCAAAGTTGTTCTTACCAGACTGCACAGTATGCCTGAGGTATTCTCCAACAACCTTGAGAGCGCCGCCATTGACAGCAATCGATCCCAGAGTGACTTGTTCATTGAACATAACCTGGGTTTTATCCAAGTTCATCAAAAAAGGAAGAGGCATGAACTCCTCCTCAATAAATAATAACACTATGTCAAAAATGACCACGGACCATGACATAAGTCGGTATTAGGCCAACCACCGAAAATCTTTTGAAATGATAAAAAAAAACCTCATATCCCGCGTTATACAGGTCCAAATAGATGCAGCTCATGCAGATGGCGATCAGATAGAACTGCACCAAGCCCTCCTGGAAGTAGATGTACTTCACCATGTTCGACTTGGAGTGGCGCACTTGTGGCGGCGGAACCGTGTGCGAGTCACGGCGCATCTTCACCACTGTGGCCTCGCTGCCCAATATGTACATCTGTGAACATAATAATAGGGAATATGCACGTATTTTTTTAATATTTTTATTCGATAGTTTACATCGTCAAATAATAGTAAAAAAAAATTCGACGGCAAAAAAGCAATTTAAAGTAGTTAAAAAAATGTTTAAAAATATCCAACTGATCCGGGCTATTTAAACGCCCTCCATTTGGCGCGCTTGGTGTGGTGACGTCACAGTTCGTGAAAACAGACAAGCAACTGTCAAGTCAACGTCAAACACTCCTTTTTCTATGAGCGTTTGACATTGACTTGACACTTGTTGATTGACTTGACATTGACATTTTGATTGTTATCCCGGATTGTTACGTCACATCCGCTCTTAGCCTTTTCAAGTATTTGAATAGGGAATATGCATGTATTTTTTTAATATTTTTATTCGATAGTTTACATCGTCAAATAATAGTTAAAAAAAATTCGACGGCAAAAAAGCAATTTAAAGTTGTTAAAAAAATGTTTAAAAATATCCAACCGATCCGGGCTATTTAAACGCCCTCCATTTGGCGCGCTTGGTGTGGTGACGTCACCGTCCGTGAAAACAGACAAGCAACTGTCAAGTCAACGTCAAACACTCCTTTTTCTATGAGCGTTTGACATTAACTTGACACTTGTTGATTGACTTGACATTGACATTTTGATTGTTATCCCGGATTGTTACGTCACATCCGCTCTTAGCCTTTTCAAGTATTTGAATTACCCACAGTTTTTTGGGACTTTTAAAAAATTAATTTCTCGCTCAAAAATAAATTTTATTCAAAAATATTGATGGAGGCATAATTCTGAAGTAACATAGTTTATAAAAAAAAATGTTTGACCCGTATTTGAATCACATGCATATTCCCTATTACCCACAGTTTTTTGGGACTTTTTAAAAATTAATTTCTCGCTCAAAAAGAAATTTTATTCAAAAATATTGATGGAAGCTTAATTCTGAAGTAACATAGTTTATAGAAAAAAATATTTAACCCATATTTGAATCACATGCATATTCCCTATTATGTGGTGTATTTCAGTACTTTCTGATGAAAATGTAAACAGATGGATCAGAAAACGTACGTGGATGCGAATTTGTAGTGCTAGTTACAAATTGAGTGATTTGATTTGATTATTTGAATACATAAACCCGAAATTCAAATTTTAAATCACCTAAGATGTTTTTCATTTGATGATTGAGGTTAACTTTATAACCTCAATTTTCGTAAGTGACGTGTATTTATATAATACAATTTATTGAAAATCAAACAATATTTGTTGGAAAAAGTGGTGAGATGAATGTGTTACTACTTCCGTGTAGTAAGTGATCGCTTTAGAACACGGTTTGTTTACTTTTTCATTAAATACTTTTTGAAAATGGTAAACCATCGCTCACCGTTGTCTATGGACATCTGCAACATCATAGACATCGCATATTACACATTTAGAGAATTCTTTATAAAACTCACCCTCATTCCCTTAGATCCCATCCTGGCATTGATTAGGAGTTCCTTCACGGCGGGGAAGTCCTTGGTGACAGTGGAGAAGGCCTCCGATTTGATCATCAGCAGATGCAGACGACTTGTTGCCACCACGGTGTAGGGGCTTTTGTGAGCTGGGGTGCCTTCCAAGTTTCCGAATACACTGCAGTAGAGAACTTTTTTTATTTATTTGTATAATATCACACTTTTATTTCCTTTTAGATTAGAATTTTATCACCTCAACCTGTCTTTTACACATGTATTGTAACAGCGAGCGGGGCGTATTACCATCAATCGGGCACAAATCCAGACTCCGGGTTACTACTGGGAAATTCCTTACGGAAAACCCTAGAAGTCAGACCTAGGACTCATGCTTCAGCAGTCGTGCAAACTGACCCGTACTTTGGCGAAAAAAAAATGACATTACACAACTGTTAATATGTCGTACGGGTACAAAAAGTATCATCAAGTCCTGTATACCTGCCCCGTGGCAGCCGCAGCACGGAGTTCATCTCGCCCCTAGCGACGCTGACCTCCACCCCGCCGTAGTCCACGAAGTACATGTCGGTGACCATGTCATTGTGCTCGATGATCGTCATATCACGTAAGAAGTACACGCTGCGCACTGCGCGCCCGATGATGCGCAGCAAGGATACGTCGGCATCCGCTAGGATTGGACACTGCGGGTCGATTGAAAAACATTATTTTGAATGTATTAATTACTTAGTAGTTGGAATTTTTGTAAAGGTGAACGTCCACTGGTCCGCACCGGTCGCAGTGCACGCACGTCACGCAACGGATTTTGTTTTGCTTTGTATGATGAAATGAACTGACCGCTTGGTGCGGGCGGTACCGATAGTGGGCGCATTGCTATAAGAATTCATACTGTAAAGCAAACCAAACACGTTGCGGCGGGTGCGGACCAGTGGATTTTCACCTTAAATAAGCTCGTCCATTAATGTATAGTAAGTGCCCCCAGTCAGCGCTTCCCCACTTTCCCTGTACACAGGTGAGCGCGCGGAAGCCGCTGTTGCTCGTGCGCCGCTGGTGGCCACATGCAACAATACGAAACACCGGAGCGTGGCGATAAATCATCATCTGTCTAGCCTTTTCCCAACATGTTGGGGTCGGCTTCCAGTCTAACCGAATGCAGCTGAATACCAGTATTTTACGTGCAGCGACAGCCTATCTGCCCTCCACAACTCCCGCTAATGGGTAACGCGATATTTTTTGGAAGACTGGCTGTCAGACTGCTCAACGTGCTTTCCGGAGGCACGGACTTTAACAATTGGTTTCTATAATTTGGGCTCAGCTGTGAAGTGAGAGAAACTGAACGACCATGTAGCATAGGTACCTTAGCAAACGTAGGTCCATATATGTGCAGGATGGCGTCTGACCTGAGCGTGATCTGGTCGCAAAGTTTGAGGACTCCTCGGTAGTCGATACCACCCATCTTCTCCCAATTATACTCGTAGTAACGCTGGATTTCTCTGATACAGACAAAGGAAATTGTTGCTTCTTTATACCAATTACCTGTAGTACTCGTACGAGTAGCTATAACTAGAGCTATTCAAGTTAATTGTTGCTGTGCTATGACCACGGAATTGAAGAATATGCTGCGGCTGACATGCCACCTGGAAGTTCCGCAGGCTTACAAATATTGTAGTATTTCTGAAATAAAATTAATAGATACTCCATTTTGAAGACTTTTTTCTGGTTTTGGTAAATAACCGTTCACCGATTTGATCGACTGGTGACCTAGTGAATGCTGGCAGCATTAGGAACGGAAGAGGCATAAGTCCAGCAGATTTGAACGCTTTTCTGCTGAGATGATAATGATTTTGACCATTCAGACTATGATCTGACGTAAAAAATTATTACATACTTCTGCAGTTCCGAGTCTAGCTTCTCTCTAGCCATGTATACTTTAATATCCTTCATGTGTTGCTTGAAGCCAGCCAGGGACTTGTTCACGTTCGCGCGGATACTGATGATACGGACCGAGTAGTATGTGGTTATCATTGCAGCTGAAAATATATTATACTATATATATTACATATTTATATTATACTAGCTGCGCCCCGCGTTTTCACTTGCATAAGTCTCGATTCCGTGGGAATATCGGGATAAAACGTATCCTATGTCCTTCTCCAGTTCATGGTCTACCTATGTGCCAAATTTCATCCAAATCCGTTGAGCCGTTCACGCGTGATAGCGTGACCAAGGGAAATAGGGATTCATTTTTATAAATATAGATTTTTATTATATATTTACTGAGATACGCAACCGAGGTAGATTTGAAAGGTCAATGTCTGAACTTTAAAAGAAAGTCCCTGAATTTATTTCGGTGTTTTTTCAGAGTAGTTATGAAACATCGATCTTATCTAGTTTTAAAATATTATTATTTCTTTTAACGTGTAAGAGTTTTTACAACCAATTTTCAGTAATAAAATATCATACAATGTCATTTATCAAGAGGCAAACAATACAATATCATTCTTAAAGGGGCAAGCAATAAAAAATAAAATTTGAAACGATGACAGCATGCACGTTAGTAGTTTTGATTTAAAGAAGGAGTTCGGGAAAGACCAACACAACTTACAGCTTGCCATACCGATGAACAGCACTTGCATGAGGTCGTGGTTGGTGGGGTTGAAGACGCCGTAGCCGGTGGAGCTGCACTCATACACTACCCAGAAGTAGGTCGCCAGGTGCATGTTCCACGGCGTCGAAGTCATGTTGAAACGAACTGTTGTTAAAAAGATACAGAGAGCCTAGACAAGTGACAATCGCTTCGAAAGCGTTTCGTATTTCTACAACGACTTTCAACAGGATTGACATAAGCTTTTTGATAGCTTATGTCAGTCTCATACATTTTTGCCATTTCCATCATAGACATCGACAATAGACATCGCACTGACCGCAAATAAATTGGGATAAGTGCAGAAGAATCTATGTTGGGGTCGGCTTCTAGTCTAACCAGATGATACCCCTTTGTGAGACTGGTTCTGGCTGTCAGAGTAGAAGGTTTCTGACGATCTGGTAAAGATTCTAGAATGACAGACGGGTCCAACGACTCAATTTGCCTTTCCTCATCGGAAGGCGAGTAATGCATAAATTACAAAAATAATTTAATGAATCTCACATGTGTCCTTGAACAGTATCATCCAGGATCCTCCTTGGTCCTGAAATGGTTCGATGAACCAATTGTAACCATCCTCAGTTACGCTGTAATATATTTTCACTGAGTAGAACACCATGAAGCAAGTTATTAAGTTCAGCAACGCCATGAACAGAGGTATTGCTTGCATGCTGGAATAGTACATAATAATTGATTAATATTTACATCGGTGAAGGGAAACATTATGGGGAAACCTGGACTATCCTAACTAGCGAGTAAATGAGTTTGTTTGTTTGTACGCTTTCACACTAAATCGCTGAACGGATTTAGATGAAATTTGGTACATGGGTAGACCTTAACCTAGAATAGGACATAGGATACTTTTTATCCCGATATTCCCATGGCGATATTCGACACTGACGCGGGTGAAACCGCGAGGCGCAGCTAGAAAATCGCCGCCCCGGCTTCACCCGACATGAGTAATCGTGGTGAAAGCTCGTGCCTTCTCTGTTTGGTATTTCCTAATGGTATTTTCTCATTTTCTTGGTCTGTTACTTTTGTTTTAGTCATCCACATTCAGACTAAGCGTATGCTGAGACGCAGGTACACGCAGAGCAGAGCAGAGCAGATTTTGTAATGCACGCAGGACCCAGGTAACGCAGCACGCGTCGCGCAGTAATCTGTGCCGGTTCTAAAATCAGACGCAGAGCAGGACAGACACATGTCTGCGTCTCACGTGTCTGTGCCGCAGCTGACAGTACGCTAATGCATTACAAGATCTGCTCTGCCTTGCGCTGCGTGGACCTGGGTCACCTGCACCCAATGACTATATAGCCTCTTGACTGCTCATGCGGGCGACTCGGGCTCACGACACATCTGTTTAATCGAACTGATATAAGCTGACGATATGAGTGGCCATTTTAGTTTTGACCAGTGATTGGATCTCTGCACATGCGGTTATACTGATCTCTAAAAACATAATAATAAACAATTATGAGTTATTGTTCGGTTAATTGGTGTGGAAAATTGTCTAGAACATCCAATTACAAAAAATGGCATTACTTTTCATCGGTAAGTAGAATATATTTGTAATTGAATAATATTATGAATGTATTGCAGGGCTCAAGATAAACTGGTTGATACGTAAAGGGTCACAAAAAAAGTACACCGCGTTGATGTCTTTTTGAAAAGTCCCTTTCTCTCACTAGGGTATTGCAATACGTCTGTCCCTTTCTCTCTGCACATATACTGGAGAGTGTTGTGATAACTTCATAATAAAGCAACTATATTATTAACGATAAAAATTACGATGTTTCCTAATGGTAAAAAAATAACATTATGTACGTAATGTTTACATTTTAGATTTCAAAATATTCCGTAACCTTAACAAAAGTGGATTAATGCAGTTCACAGAGAAAATTTTATTCCAAATAAATATAGCGTTGTTTGTTCAAGGCATTTCACAGCAGATTAAAAATAAGTAATAACAATGTCATTTCCTTTCTGATAGAACAATAAATTCTCATAAGTGAAATTCAAATTAATTATTGTTCAATTAGGAAATCGTCGAATCCACGTCGAATCCACGTCGATTTTATCGATATCGATATTATTGTTGCCAAACTGTCTTGTGCCTCACTATGTTTGGGACTTTCGTCCAGACTTTGTTGCATCGGCCAATCACAACCGCTGTAATGTCTTCGTCAGTGTGAGTCGCCCGCAGTGGTGAGTCGTGTGCCTAGACGAAATCGGTCTATCAGCTCTCAAGTGGTTTAATACTCTTTGCCTGCACCTCAGGACCCATTTCATACTTTGAACATTCCTTGTTTTACGTTCACAGACACTTCACATTATAAAAAATGAACGCGGTCTTACACCAAGAGAATGTCGCGTCTTTCGATGTATTGCTTAAGCACATTCATGGCTCCTGGCATCCGATACAGCTGGATGAGACGGTTCAGCATCAGGAACTGTTTCGTCGGAGTCACACGAACCTTGTCTTCTGTAGAACGCATTAAGAGGAATTATTTCTTAGTGAATAACTCAAGCATTATTTTGAGACACAATTAAAAAAAAACTGAAAACTTCACAGATGTGAAGGTATCTAAAAAAAAACTGATTTTCTAAACATAACTACAAAGTATGCTAATTAATTAATCAGCCCAAAAGACATGCAAAAATATATATCAATGAATGATCTAAAATTGAAACAGTATGGAATTCTTGATTAAAGTTTACTAGTTGTGCTAATGTGGGTCACGTCAATAGTTCATTGGTGAGGCTGGAGCTCGCACCCTCTCACTCTACAATCCCATAATTGGGCAACTGAGATATTTTTGTTTAATTCTAATCATAGGTAAATTATATTGACAATGAATAGTGCGGAATTAAAATATTTCATACCGTGATAGTCCGTGTGTAATGACTCCAAGTTTTCAAGAGGGAGGCAGCCAAACAGGTCCGTGAGGAAGCTTCCCTTGATGTAGTAGGAAGCAGTACTGAACGGATGGTACACCAGGATGCCGTCGTTGTTGAAGTAGCCAATCAGCATGCGTTGGAAACTGATACATAGGTACACATATTACACATACACATCTACAGGGTGAAATTGAATCTTAAATTTATGTTCGCATAGCCCCGTAAAACGGAACAGCTGTTTTTTTTAACCACCTCAGGTGTCTTCCTATAGTGAAAGTTGGTCATAATGATGAGTACAATGAACCCCATGAATTAAATTTCATCCTGTATACATTTGAATAGGAACGAAGTCAAAACTGTGCATTAAATATTTTGAAAGAGTAATTGCTACAGGATGTCGAACGAGTCAGATGCCGGAAATATTTTTTTTTTAGATTATTGTCCGTTTCTTTGTCTGGCACTCGACCACAAACGGCAAACCACCAAAAAAGCGGCAAAACGCTTGTTTAAACAAATAACTATCGCGAAATTCCTTAAACGGCCTTTGCCGTTTAAGTCGTGACGCCGCGTTTGGTATTTAAACATTGCGATTGCGCAACGCTGCTGGCTGCTGTTGGCGGTTGCCCTCGCCTTTGGAGCAGCACCTTTAGTAAAACTCAATGTGCAATTAACCGCAGCGTTCGAAATTACTGATATTGTTGTCATGAAGCTATACCTACGTACATATCAAAATACGCAGTCAGATCAAGTAAGAGCGCGACATAGTATAGATAAGGCCACTGCAGCACGAGGTACGTGTAGTGCGGAAAAAGTTGCACGGAGCACAGCGCACATGTGAAGCGGAACCACTCGTAGCGCAGCAGGTACTTGCCGTCGGGCCGGATTGTGTACCGAGGGAACACGTAACTGCCGGATAAGATCTTCATGTAGTTAGGCTAGTTAAGGGTTAGACAGAGGTATACAGGGTGGAAGATATCGACGTGCAACCTGTTACCATGGATCTAGTACATGAAAAAATCACCTAACATCAGCATAATTAAAATTGAAGCTTTTTGTAACAGTCAACTGTTCTTCCGCGCTGTTGGAGTTACAGCCCTCGCCTCAGCGCCGAGTATTGAAAATACAACAGTGCAAATGAACAGTTGACTGTTACTTTGGCTGTTACTTTTGATGAAGAAACTGGCCGTCAGACTTTACAGGTTTTGTTCTATAATATATACGTAGTAGCTTACCGCAACATAGACAGAAACTCAAGTTTATTAAAAGGGTCCTGGAACTCTGAGTCAGGCTCATGTTTCCTGAGCAGCCGGAAGTGCATCAAATTCGACGTCGGAGGCGGCAGGACGTACTTGACGAATGAGGGAATCGGAGTCTGCAGCCTCTGGAACTCCTGAAAGAAAAATGAAAATACAAAAGATGGAATTAAAACTTGGACTAAGTTACCGGCTAACTTGTAAGAGAGTTTTCATGAAAATTTACAACTTTTAGTATGAGGCCATCTCTGAAATCATCATTGACATCCTACCCTAGCCATAGCTTACAATACAAACCATCCATCGCTTCTTTGGTCTCCCTCTACTCTTCGATGCACTGTCAATTTTTTTTGTTTTTTTTTTGTTTTTTCGTAAATAATCAAATGACTTCTCCTGCTCTGGCCGGAGCGGCGTGTCAGACTTTTACTGACTAAAACTCACCGTGTTCCTTCATTTGCCTGTTGCCAAGGGTCCCGGTATCCCTTTCAGACTTTCCTGCAACCCCGGCAGGCATCGGTCCTAGTGGACCCCGCCAATTTCTATCCTCTCTGTACAGCATATCAGGAAGGTGTGGTCATTTTGATAGTCTGATCTGAGACTATCAAACTGAACAACTTTCTCCAATCGCGAAAAAAATATCAACTGTCCCATACAAAACTTCAATATCAACAAATTTATGGTATATTCAAATCATTCCTCATGACTTTTTCATCATCTCTCCGTATCACATGCCTTGACAACCTTTTTAGCACAACTTTTCAATGACCAGCGAAACTTTCAGACTTCCCCTTGCACAATTTTTTTGTTTTATCCAAAAATCTAATAGGTACCTCTTGAAAGGATGATTTTGAAATAAAAAACAGACGATAAACTCAATTGGGCTTGTGTATTGTGCTATTTTTTTATCATCTCACCGGAGTTTTCTTGACATAATTAATTGCTTGTATTAACTGGGGATCAGCTAACGCATTCGCCAAAGCCTTCATGGGTATGCACATCACCTGCACGTGGGTAACAGCCCGGATGGTGTAATATGCTGGCAGACCTGGAACACATGACTAATTTTTAGGGTTCCGTACCCAAAGGCTTAAAGGGGCTTTTACTAAGCCTGCGCTGTCCGTCCGTCCAAGCTGTATCTCATGAACCGTGATAGTTAGACAATTGAATTTTTTACAGATGATGTATTTCTGTTGCCGCTATAACAACAAATACTAAAAAACAGTATAACATAAATATTTAATGGGGCTCCCATACAAAAAACGTGATTTTTGTGCGGAAACCTTCGTTTTTTATTATTCTGCCTGGAAGGTACACCATTCACTCTAAAAGCTGGTCATTAAAAGAAAAAAAAGGAAGTGTCACACGATTTGGAAACGGGAAACGGTTACTTTTAGAGGCCATTGTTAAGCGAATGAATTTGATTTAGAATTTGTATCTACTTACGTAACGGACAAATCAGAGCACCAAAATGGTTCTTCGATGACAACGTGCCAACAGACTTGTGGGTAGTAGGGTCGAGAATCTATAAAAACAACAAAAGTACAACGTAGCCGTGTTGGTTTTATATCTCGTTTATTTATTTTCATACTTAATAAAGACATTTTAAATATTTTTAAAAAATCAATAAAGTTACTATCAAAAAGATTATTATTTTGTTTTCAGGAACATTCTGAACAATGCCTCTGTAATTAATGAGTACAATAAAGATTATGGAACACGACAGAGTCTAGGCTTAGTTGTAGATGGTATAGGATCCTCAAAACTATACAACATAAAGGCTCTTACATACTGGCGCGATTCGCCGCGCGACGCGAATTTTAACAAAACAGTTTCTGAGAAAACTTCACGGCGAACAATGCGGTGGCGTCGCGTCGCGCGGCGAATCGCGCCAGTATGTAAGAGCCTTAACAAAAACCCTGTCTGATCCGAAAAGGGCACATAGGTACCAGAAAAAAATAAGAAATATTTTTTTATTGAAAATAAAAAACTCATAACTTAATTCACATTTTTTGTACCGAAATTACCCCAATTTCATAATAAATTAGCAACTTTCTGCAGAGGTCATTATGTTATGACTTGTAGACACCCGCTAGACGACTGCCGCCCGCGCCCCATGTAATAAACCGGTAAAAGTCCCGAATGAACAAAAAAAAAAAATACTTAAAAAAAAAAAAAAAAATAATAATAATCTCTCCCGGGAGAAGTCTTGTTCCTCACCTCTGGCTTGCCTTTATTGGCCGGCTAGGGTGAACAATGACGAGGAACAGAGCTCCCACCTCATTCTTGCCTTGATTGGCCGGCTTGAGTGGAGACTCGCAAGAGCAAATGTGCTCGGAGGAAGGAAGTATTCCAGTAAGTGCTCGTACGGATCTTGACCATCTTCCGGGCTCTGGGATTGTTCTGAAAGCCTTGGAATACCTCTCCACTCCTCAAGCACCTCAGGAAGTGTTGCCCCCTTGTCGCTTCGTCACTTTGTGCTAGCGACCGTGTTCGGGGGCCCATTATTGAGTGTGCAAGTCACCCCCTGCCGTCTAATCCGTGTATACCATAACATTGATCAGGCAGGGGACATAGTCCTTCAATAGTTATAGGTAACAAATCCACTAAACCACCCAAACCCATAACCCAATATGTTTTGTTTCCATGTTCTGCAATAGTCCTACACCAACCGGGGGTTGTCCTTGGATGCACTTGCATAGTGCGTACAGGGATAATCGTCGGTTGGTGCCTCATTCCTTGAGAAACTGTCTAAGGGGCCTCTGCGAGTTGGCTTCGGCCCCTCGTACGCCTTCCAAAAGACCGGGACCCCATGGTCCCGAGATATGTAATCATAAATAAAATAATAATAATAATCTTTATTTCGGATAAGACACATCCATATGGGTTAGTAAACAAAAGAGAACTTATACCTATGTTAGTAAACTTATTAACTATTTGGTAACAAGGCTGTTGTTCGAGATACATCTTCGAACAACATCACCTAGTAAAGGAGACTCATACCGCCCCGCTATGGTCTTCAGGATGGAGTTGGAGCTCTCCCGCACTCTGCAGAGCAAAGAGGCCGATTTCCGTCGGACGATGGCGTGGAAGCCATCGACGTGTGCTTGAGCAAACATACCTGATGCACTGCAGAAACGGGGCAGCCCCATCAACATCCTGAACCCGTTATTATATTGGACCCGTAGGGCGCTGATAGCCCGCTGAGTGCAGTTGGTCCACAGGCTGCACGTGTAAAACACTTGGCAATAAGCTTTAAAAAGCGTAATTTTGACTGCCCTGCTACAGCGTGCAAACCTACGAGCCAACATATTACATCGGACTGCCAGCGCCCTACGTTCCCTCTCAATATCCACTTGGTCATTAAGGCCGTCGGTTACATAATGCCCCAAGTATTTGAACTGGTACACTCGCAATAAGTCATTACCATACAGTTTAATCGGGGGCACATACTCAGGACATTTAGCACCGCCAGCCTTAAAGACGAAGAATTCGCTTTTCTTAACATTATACAATAGCCCATGCTCTCGAGCATAGCCCTCGCAACAAGTAAGCAGCTCTCTAAGCGCCCTAACCGTAGGGCTCAGCAGCACCATATCAAATGCGGCGATTTTTTTTTCTTTTTTCCAGAACAATCCAGTTGTCTCAGTATGATTCTTAACAACACCTCACGGATCGGACAGGGTTTTTGTTACAGACTGTATACAGTCTAACGTGAAGGGTCCAAAAATTTGCATTCCATCTTTACACGAGTGTCGACTGACCTCACAGATGCCCTGTTTGATGACGTATATCTCGTTGGTGAGCTCTCCAGTATTGAGCAGGATCTCATTGGGTGACGAGTAAAACAGTTTAACCGATGATGTCACAGCCTTAAGATCCTCTTTATTTACCATCTGTAACATTCAAATAGGTTTTAGAACGACTGCTACTGATAAAAATGGAACCAGCTGCCATTGCATGTCGCACTTACAGTTTGTGATGCCTTTCAATTTGACAATTCAACTATATTCATTACGTTGCGTTATTTACGTTGTCGAGCAGACGATTTTTTCAGATATGCAATGAAATGGAAAAGCTCGTGGCTAAGTAATAATAGCCGTACGGGTCGATCCTTCAGGTTAAGCTACGCTTGTCGGGGTTGGGTTTTTACATACCGAGACTCCTCCGTGCCTCGGAAAGCACGTTTAGCCGTTGGCCTGACTGTCATTTGTGGATCTTTGACAGTCGTTACGGGTCGTCAGAAGCCCGAAAGTCTGACAACCAGTCTTACCAAGGGGTATCGTATTACCCAGTTACTGGATTGTGGAGGTCAGACAAGCAGTCGCTCCATGTAAATACTGGTATTCAGCTGCATCCGGTTAGACAGGAGGATAGTTGGGAAAAGGCTAGGCAGATGATGACAATAAAATAGATTATGAATTTCCTTAAAAATTCTTTGGATGGTTTAGATGCTATTGCAAATGTGATAACTACGCAATTGGGGTACTGGGCCCCATACTCAGCGGTCACATTTGTGATCACAGGACCAACGAGCCGTCTGGATAGGACGAAAAGTAATAATATACGCACTCTCAAAAATGGTATAGCCAGTATGTACATGCTTCGGTTTCTGCCGATGATGTCCTGGTACACGTGCTCCGGCAGGTCGTAGAATATGTTCGAGTGCTTCTTATGCGTCATCTTATACGCCTGGACAACAGGGAGTTATCATCAGCCTTGGTCGTTACTGCAGGAGTCTCTACTATCGGCTAATATTAATAGTTGAATTTAAATGTGTCAAGCAATACGAAGTTTTCAGTGTCACCTGGGCCGAAAAGAAGAAAAAGAGCCAAGCAAAGCGAAAAGAACAACGCTAAAAAGAAAAGAAAGAAAACAAATACAAAAGAGCTTACACAAGCAAAACTAACATTTGTTACAGGTGCGCCGGCGACGGGGTCTGCGGTGTTCGTCGTGTGTTGTCAAGCCCAATTGGCAGTGTTGAATTAGGGATACACATGGTCAAACTTGTAAGGATCAAGAAGCGCCTGCGGACTGCTAAGATTGCCAAGGGCGCTGTGTCCGCAGCCGCTCCACGACTCGGCCCGTATAACGTATACGTTGATAGGGCCATGGGAAGGTTGGGGGGAGTGTCACCTGGACCGGGCCCACACGTCACCAGCTCTGCCAATTATTTACATTATTACTAGCGACCCGGTGGGTCGCTAGTAATAATGTCGCTCCTACTTCGCACGGTTTTTACGACTTGACAAAACATCGAGATTTTTTCATCTTCATCATCATTTCAGCCGTCCACTGATGGACATAGGCCTCCCCCAAGCACCGCCACTTCGACCGGTTCTGTCCATCGGATTCCCGCGGCGAGATTTCTTAGTTATATGTAAATCGATACTAATATTATAAATTCGAAAGTAACTCTTATCTGTCTGTCTGTCTGTATGTTACCTTTTCATACCTAAGCCACTGAACGGATTTCAACAAAAATTGGCAAGGAGGTAGATGGCACCCTGGGGACGGACATAGCTCACTTTTTATCAACATACTGCGCGGGCGAAGCCGCGGACGGAAGCTAGTTTAATATAAACGTATTATACACATAAACCTTCCGGAATAAATTCTCTAAACGATGGCAAAAACCTCATCAAAATCTGTTGCGTGGTTTAGACTAACAAAGCGGACGTATAGACAAACTCGAAAAGCGACTTTAATTTAAAATATGTGAATACCTTTATTGGCTAGGCCCTCCCTTGTAGTACCTACCTACTTATTAGTTATAATATAAATAACATTGATTACCTTGTCAGTGTGCCAGCAAAGCTGTAGGTAAGCAATGAAACGTTTCATCAGCAGAGGGTCCACCTCATTCCTGATCAGGAAGCTCTTCACCATGGCTATGCGGGAACCGTAATTTTCCCTGGTAATTAATTAAATAATTATTGTCTATCTGCCACTATCTAACTAAAGCGTACAGTTACGTGTACAGTTAATTAGGGTAAACTTATAGGTAGGTTTATAAGCACTTAGTAAAATTCAGAAGCGAATGTTGAATTTATACACAACATATTCACAAAAATATGTGTGTGAAGATGCTAAGCAAAACCTTATTTTAATAATACACATAAACTGGAAAAACTCAATACGATTAAGTCATTTTTGAATCTCGTTCATAATTCGAGTTTCACCGGTTTTACGTGACCAAGTCATCGTTACTAAGCATGTTATTAGGCATAAGCATCGTATAAGGTAGACGCATTTTATGAGCTAGATGCATTTTATAAGACAAGCGCATTTTATAAGCCAAGCGAATTTTATAAGCCAAGCGAATTTTATAAGCCAAGCGCATTTTATAAGCCAAGCACAATTTATAAGCCAAGCACATTTCATAAGCTAGACGCATTTTATAAGCCAAGCATATTTTATAAGCTAGATGCATTTAATAAGCTAGACCCATTTTAAAGCCAAGCGCATTTTATAAGCTAGACGCATTGTATAAGCCAGACGCATTTTATTAGCTAGACGCATCTTTAGGTTAAAGATACCGAATACCTTAAAGATGTGGTGACCATGATGGTGGCGGAGTATACAGCCTCCATGAAGATTCGGAGGATGACGCACATCTCCAGGATGAGCACCGTGTACATCACGTGCTTCCAGTCGGTTGCACTCCAAGTCTGCCTGTGATCTGCACATAGAGACAATACGAGGGGACCTACCACCACCGCTTACAGCAGTATTATTTTAATCTTACTCAGTGGGGGAAAGAGATGGGGATATACCTCCTATAGAGCTTCATTTCTTTCCTACACTGAAGTAATATTAAAATAATACAGCTGTAATAGCAGGTGGTAGGGTGGTAGGCCCTGACCGAGTTTCTGTTTATAGATAATTTTGCCTATGTACCTATGTATATGACGAACTAGTTGATTTTATCACTGAACTAGTTATAGTAGGACTTGCATTCTTTCTGCAAAACTAAAGAATATAGTTACATTGTACAGACAACTGCACGTTAACGATTTACAGCGCCTTTATTTCATAGCTCTAAATCGGAATTCAAGTGTTACTGATGACCAGGGGGCTTACTCTTCAAACTAATTTTAATTCCAATCTAAAGCCAATACGATTCCAATGTTAATTTTGCAGTCACGTGATTCGGTACTCTTGAAAACAATATTGTCAACATTGGATTGAAATTGGGATTGCCCCGCGATTATATTGTTACACGTGAAGTTAGCTATGTTACGGCCCGCAATAGTGGTGTTCAACTCATTACGATAAACCGCTAATAGGGCTTTAAAATGCTTTATCCTTTAAATAAGAATGCTAATAAATAAATATGATATAAACAGTTGTTTAATTGATTGTTTGAAACATATTAAATTCATTTGGGCGTAAAAATATGATTAAAATCATGAAATTTACCATGACTTTGGCTGCATGCGGAAGGGTCGTTGCCTATAACTACTACAAAAAAAAATTTGGCGGCGCGTGCGAGTTCTCCAATTTCATAAACAAAGTCAAGTCAAAAAAAAAAAAAAAAAAAAAAAAAAAAAAAAAAAAAAAAAAAAAAAAGTGGTTTTAGAAAAAGTGAATTCGAAATGCAAGTTTGTTTAGCTAGTTCATTAACGTAAAAATATCGATCGCGTGTGGTTCTTTTTTAGTAACAATTATTTATTTTCCGTTAAGTTACTAATATTAAAGATTTATACAAGTGGTACCTACCTAAGTAAATAAACAATATTTGTTAACATAGCAACCATATGTTCCTCTAATTAGATTTTGGTAACTCGCACTCGCATAAAAAGACAGTGCCACTAAAACCTGCAAGAATTATACAAGTATTAATTAAGTTATAAGATCCTCCAAACAAAAGTCATGATAATAATATCATTGATAAAACCACGGGATAAAACTAATATATCAAAGACAACATAATATGTAAGTACCTTATGGTGATATATCACTTCTTCTCTTAATGATTTCATAAATTTTCTCAAAAAAATCCTTGCTCACTCTATAATTTGCTTTAAATTCGTCTTCATTCATAGAAAACGCTTCGTCCTCCGACGCTCATCTCGTCTTTGTTTTAATTGTTTTTTATGGGAATTACGTAAAACACTGTATATTAATGCCAACCCTGCCATGTTATATACTTATTACTTGCTGAAAACCACATAAAACGCAAAACAATTTCTAAAAAGTTACACTTTTGTTATTGGAAAAATCCCAATCAACAAACAATCCCAACGCAATACTGGCGCAATAGACGGCTGTCAAAGTAAGTCAAGAGTAGCATCCCAAGCCCGATCCCGATTCCACTTAGTTCCCAAAAATGGACACGCAATTCAAATACAATTTGGCGCTAGCGTCGAACTCAAGAGTACGAAACGTGAAAATTCCAATGTCGATAGATCGGAATTAAAATCAAGAGTAAGCGCCCAGGGGTTGCGGGAAAGTCCGAAAGGGATACCGGGACCCTTGGCAACAGGCAACTGAAGGAACACGGGGGGGTTTTAGTCAGTAAAAGTCTGACACGCCCTGCCGCTCCGCCCAGAGCGGGAGAAGTCATTTGGCGACAAAAAAAAAAAAAGTTTTGCTGATGACGAGGCTTTAGCCGTTCTAAGGTATCCGGTGTAACTTTTGATCCTATCTACTATACCAAACCTAGAACTGGCAAGTAGATAGGATCAAATGTTACACCGGATAACTACCATTAAATCCAGACCACAGGAACGCTGCTTAGCAGCAGAAAAGGTGGTAGTGGTAGAATTTGCCACACGAGTCCTTCCAACCAGTTCTAAATTACAAACTACTTTAACTCCGATACTTAACCCCGGTTGCATCACTAAATGCGTGTAGCGCTAAACCACAGATTAATACAGATGGTTTACTCCGCAAAATCATTTAAATAAAAAGCGACTCTTTTGCTTTGACATAAAAAAGTGCAATTCAGGTCGCAAGCGCTAAATACCTACAGTTATATTCACCTAGAGGCTGCCTCTCTTTCTATCGCGTAAGTTATATCTTATGACTACGTTACGCGCACTGAAATAGCCCGACAAGACCGGCCCAGCGTTTACAAGACTTGTACTTGTAGCTTCATACCTTAAATGTGGAGTACGCAGTACGCCTTCTGTAGTATTCTGTGGCTAAACATATAAAACCTCATTCTGTCTCTCTCATCTTCAAACGATTTTCAAAAACAGAAGTTTAGCGTTTAGTGATTTATTATGGAAGTGGGCCTTAGTATTTGTTAAATGTTTAACTTACTGGTAAAATTGATCATCGATATGGCCCAGTAGAGGCCAAATGTCAGCCGGTTGTCGATGGTCTCATCGTCGAGCGGCTTTTGCTCCCAAAACGGGGAATGTGTGAAGTTTGTCACCAAACAGTAACCAGCCCTGTAGGACATAGACAAAGAATATTACAGCCGGCCGTAAATATGGTAGGTACACTTTTGTTTTAAAAATCGTTCGGCTTGGTAGAGCGACGTCTCTGTATCACTGTTTTAAAAATCGTTCGAAAACCACATAAATAAACTCTCAGTATAACGTAGTAAGTCTTAACAACACCCTCGCGGATCGGACAGAGTTTTTGTTACACGCTGTATATACCTAGTGTGGCTGCAGTGATGCGATGCGTATCAAACAAGCCGTCTACCCGATGGATTTTTTTCCCATCGACAAAAATGACTATTCCATACAAACTTTCATGCCCTAAATCACCCCTTTAGCTGTTGAATTTTCAGAAATTCTTCCTTAACCAAAGTGAGCACTTTCGTTTTATGGAACAATTGTTCAAAATTTCATGCTTCGTGACCCAGCCCTTTTTTTTTTGTTTTCCGGGGGACACCTTCAAAAGGCGCTCGGGCTTTGGGATTTTTACCACACTAAAACCACTCCGGTAGTCACCATCTGCACATAGAAGGGGGGCTCCGTTACCTCTCAAAAGACTGATCCGAAACCCCCTCTGTGCAACGCCTGTTATGGCACATCTCTGGGGAGACTGTAAAGGGGTCTCCCCAACACCTAACTGTACGTGTATGCTACAGCGCACGTGACCACTGTGCGCCGTCTTCCCTGAGGTCACTCAATGGG
Organism: Lithophane socia; assembly: GCA_947522985.1. Taxonomy (NCBI): domain Eukaryota; kingdom Metazoa; phylum Arthropoda; class Insecta; order Lepidoptera; family Noctuidae; genus Lithophane; species Lithophane socia. Next base: position 1,376,867 of record OX383256.1, read on the forward strand.
CGGACACAGTCCCCACTGTGAGCGCCCCTGATCGCTGATGCAGGCGGGGTTTCGGGGTGTTAGGCGTTGAAGCGGTTGCCTCCCCGACGTCTTCTTCTACGAGCGGGATCAATCCTCTCACGACCCTCGTGACCCAGCCCTACACGAATATTCAGTCGAATGTCAAGTCAGCCCTAGTTGACAACAACTCACCGGAAGCACATGAAGCTCTGTTGCATGGCGGCGACCAGGTAGCAGGCGATGAGCAGCAGCAGGGAGTACGACAGGAACCGAAGCACGTTGCTGCGGTACACGCAACGCTCCTCGAAGCTTTTGAGCACTCGGAACAGCTGGAAATACCGAGAAATAAGGAACAAAACTAATTATATTTTCTACAAGATGTTCTCTGAACTAAACTACTTACTAAGTGAATAATACTCATCTATGTACTTATTAAGCTGAAGAGTTTATTTGTTTGTACGCGCTAATCTCTGGAACTAGTCGGATTTCAAAATTCACTAATGCGTCCAAATTGTCGGTCATATATTACACCACTCGCTGATGCCACAACTTTTTAATCGGAACGGAACCCTTATAGTTTCGCCATGTCCGTTTGTTAGTACTAGAAAGCTGTAATTCAACTTTTCACCTCACGACTGCGACGAAAATGCTAGTATCTCCACGCATTGAACAAATTACGAAAAAAAGAGTAGGTAGGAGGGAGGAAGCTGTTATTCTTGTGTACCTTTGGTAGCCTGAGCAGCTTGTTGATGCCTCCAAAGCGGCCATCACTGATGAACTCGAAGATGGGCAGCGTAGCCACCACGTCCAGCACAAACCAGTGGCTGCGCATCTGCTGGGACGATGTCTGCGTGAATGTTATCGGGACACCTGGCGATAGGTACAGTACTGTATTAGTATCTGTTGCATGTATCTGTTACCCTCCGCTCCAGCATGTGGCCTGATCTTTTCATTAGGGGTCACCGAATGCGGTTTTGCACTTTCAAGGTTAGACAACAAGGAACCCATAAATAGATTCGCCATGTCCGTCCGTCTGTCTACTCGCGGTTTAGCTCAGAGGCTCTAAGTACTAAAAAGCTGTAATTTTGGCTTGGGTATTATTACACATACATGACATTTTTAGGGTACCTCCCCTACACGTATACCTAGGTACTGGGGATGGTGTTTTTTCTCGTCTATCCCATGGTATGGTGTCGTTGGATAGGCCAATCTAAAATACTGCGGGTGTGTGGAAATCATTTTTCGTTTCAGGGATCTGTTTGCGAAATATATTAGCTTTAAAGTGCTAATTTTTGTCAGAGACCTGCCATCTAAATGGATTGGTATGTGAAAAAAGTCACAGCAAATGTGCCGCTACAATGGCGACATTCCCAAACCTTCCCGAATAAATTATCTAAATAATGGTGGAAACCCCATCAAAATCCACTAGTTCAGACCCACAGACAGACAGCGAAAAGCGACTTTAATTCATAAAATACTCAGGGTTTTTTTATACCTTCCTCAACATTAGCTCCCGTAGACAGATACACAATGTGGTCCAGTATGAACACGACGGTAGCGAACACGTCGAAGAACATGAACCCCAGGGAGCGGTTCTTTGTGAACACCAGGTTGTAAGGATGAGCCTGCGGTGGACAAGTTTTATCATTAGACAGATAGATAGACAGGAATACAGGATAGACTTCTTTTTATTAATGTACACCATATAAATTATAGATAAATACCTATTAAATGTAGACATTTTATATAAGGTGACACAATGATTTTTTAAAGACAACCTTTGGATGGATTAAAGGAAGAAGGAGAGACAGTATGTAGTGTACCTATCATCCTACCGGCCGCGAACAGCATGTTATCGAACGCTGCGTCAAGAACCAACTATGGAAATGTACGGATGTGGTCTGTTTGGAACACAACCATTATTTAATTGTGTACAATGTCAAATTATCTGCAGTATTTTTAAGACATCTGCAATTACACTTGCGACCACCAGGTAAATGAAAAGAACCAGGCAACTATTCAATTTGCTACGGTCTCTGGTCTAAAATTCATGAAACATTATCAGGTATTTGATACTCACGATACACACGATTAGTATGAGAAAAGCTACAAAGGAATTCCATGCAGTAAGGAGTGAGGAATTTGGCTGCAAGATGCAGGGGAACGACGGCCGGAGACAAATCTCATCAGACTGGTCCGTCAGGGTAGCATCAGGACGCTGGGAAATGGTAAGAGAAAAATGTCATTACGGTTAGAAAAGCATAACAATTAAGCAAGCAGCAAACTTTCATACCATTAAACTAGTGATTATTATACTGACCATACATGGACAGATAAAACTGCTTCATCTACATCTACGTAATAAATAACTAGCGAGCTTTAAAGTAGTCGCATATATGATGCATCTGATATCTTGGCTGACAATACCAACCTCTCGGAAAATGGGTTGGTACCATCTGATGGCCAACACTCAAAGCGCGCGCTCATTGGTCAAATCAAATAGCGCACGCTTCCCCGGCTTTCTGTTACACACTTCTTTCCCTTTTCACCAAATCACTCCCACAGATAGTATTGCAGGGAAGCGAGAGGAACGATGTTACACATCAAAAATAAAATAAAAGTAGTATTGTGTAGTTCAAACGAACGAATCAACCCTTGAAGCCGTAAAAGTCACAAACAACCACCACCACTTACAGCAGTATTATTTGAATATATTACTTCAGTGTAGGAAAGAGATGAAGCTCTACAGGACGTATAGCTCCATCTCTTAAAAAATAACGCTGAAAGCGGTGGTGGTAGGCCCCCAGTACGGATTTTGGTTCAGACGGATATGAAGGTAAACATAACATATAAGGTAGCCTTTATGAGCATACTAACATTCCTCATGATGTAGCAGCCAGCGATCTCCAGGAAGATGTCGGAGCTGCCCAGCAGTGGAATTCCGTTTTCATCCTTCATTCCCTTCAGTGACATCAGGTTACGGTTGAATTGCAGGATACTGCTCTTGCGGCTGACGATGATAGCATGATATTAATTACAGCTATAGTTCGTTTTTGTAAAAGGGAGAGCGCTAAGACAATGAAAAAGTTTGCGTATATTCATCATAAATTCTGTCTCGTTGGTCTAGTGGACGCAAGCGCTACTACTGCTGATCATGAGGTCATTGGTTCAATTCCCAGGTCGGACAGTGTTATTGGGTTTTTCCATTAGGAATTTCTCGGTAACAGCCCAGAGTCTGGATTTGTGCCCGGTTGATGGCAATAGGCTCGTCCCCTTACATGGGACTTAAAAACATAATTGGCGAAATGTGGATGTACAGCTCTGCCTAACTCTTCGGTGAAAACACGTACGTGATGTTATGTTATGTAAAAAATTAAAAAGCCTAGTTTAGAAAGCCTTCTAGTCAAACTAAGCTCCTAAATTAATGTAAGTAACTAATTTTGAGCCGGCGCATAACTAACAATCAACGAAGATCAATCAATTTGCCATCATTTTACTTGGCGCCTTTTTCCTGTGGGGTCGACTTGAGAACTGTTTCGCCGGTTAAAAAGGTTTATAATTGAATAATACAGATGAATACTAACATGGCTTGATCTGGTATCTTCAAGCTATAATGTCTCTTCACCCTTTCAACGTGGTCCTGTGACAGAAAGTCGCAAATTTTATTTAATACACTGGTATTTTACATGGAGGGACTGCTTAGCCTATCTGACCTCCATAACCCACGCTTTTAACTATCTACAATGAAATTATAATAACTCAAGTGTAATAAAACAGTACAGTACTTGGACGCATAAATTAATAAGACTGTCACCCAGGTAATAGTGACAGCGAGATGACTCTCTACATAGCCGAGCTCATGCCATATCTATACAGGGCCAAACTGAATTCATGGGAATCCTCTTATGGGGTCAGTGTACTCATCATTATGAACAACTTTCACTATAAGACCAACCGAGAAATCACGACAAAAAATCAGCTGTTACTACATTTATGCATATCTCGTCAAAATGTAGGGAACAGCTGATACAGAACAGTGTAAGTAGAAAATCGCTTTTTAATCTTGCGTACGCGTCAAACGTATGCTCGTGACTAGTCGTGACTGAACTTCTGGTAGGTGTCGGCACAAATATAGATAGACACATATATAGAGGTCTGTCTATATCTGTGGGTATCGCAATACTGAACTGTGAAGGAAGCCAGTATGGGTCCCGCATGGTCCTGAGACACGGAGTGCTTGTAGACTACCCGCCAGAGTTCGGAGGCTTTCAGGACATGCGCGGTGCAGAAGGTGGCGGCGCGCACGGCGAGGTGCGAGGGACTGAGCGCAGGCGCAACCGCCCCGCCACACGGTGTGAGAACCGTACCGCGCGTCAGCCGCAGTATCGCCGTGTTGTCGTCCTCCGCTGTCAGCATCTGCACCGGTCTCCATAATAAAATCACACGTATATTACCTCATTCCGCCAGTTTGTTTCGAGCATAAATGTACCGTACAGTTACGAACAATAAAAAAGGAGTGGAGAATTAAGGAATGGAGAAAAAGTTGTAGCTTACTTCAACATCTCCATAAGTGATGTAAATGATCTTGCACTTCTTAGAGCCACGCTTGATGATAGCGTCTCCAGGGATAAAGTGTATGGTCTGCATATTCTTCGCGAGCTCTGACAGCATCTGAAGAGACAGGTCTCGGAGAATTCGTGCCTGAAACAGGGTTTAGAGGGTTTCTTTCATTAATTTTATCTTATCTTTTGATGTTGTAGGCCGTGTAGACTCATAGATGTTTCGATTTGTTGTTGTTCTATTTTATTTTATACCTGGTACTTGTTGACAGGCCTACACTGACCTGGGAATACCTAATAAATCTAATAACCCCGGACGACCCCAACTTCCTGAATTGGCTTTTTTAATATAGTGATTTAAAAAAGCCAATTCAGGGAGTTGGGGTCGCCCCTTAAATTATTTTAAAAAAGACTAACATTCCTTTCTGTGTGTGTCAAAGGTACTCGTATATAAAGTCAAATCTTGTATATTAATTTCAATGAGCCTTTTCCAATTCATACGCAGCACTTTCGTTGTTTATCTTGAGCATTACGTACTGAAATCGGTGAAGGAAAACATCGTGTGGAAACCTGGGGGCCTACCACCACCGCTTACAGCAGTATTTTCTTAAGTATTACTTCAATGTAGGAAAGAGATGAAGCTCTACAGGACATTAAAGCTCCATCTCTTTCCCCCACGAAGTAAGATTGAAATTATTAATTAAGACGTGTATTTACTACATACAAGTCCAGGGGGCCTCCCTGGACTTGTATGTAGTAAATACACGTCTGAAATCGCCAACCCGTCTTATGCAAGCGTGGTGATCAATGCTCGTGCCTTTTCTGTATGACAAGTCTTTTTCCTGCAGTGGGACAACACAATACTCTCTATTTATCACGCAGGTTTTGACGGGGCACGGTCAGTGCCGGCGTTAGGGGGGGGCGTGATGGGGCGATGGCCCAGGGCGACAAATTCTGGGGGGCGCCAAGGTCTGAAGTTGGAGTCTCTTGCCTCTCCTGGTGCAAACCCTCAGAACTGTGCTCTACGCTCTGTGCATATGCATATTTTTTATTGAGATTTTTTTTAGATGGATTTTTGAGGGTTTGTGGTCGAGGAGCGACTCTAACGATATCGTTAGAGTCACTCCTCGACCACACGGTGCTTACACTTACGATTGGTGCAAACTGCAATACTTCCACCGCCAAACCGATACGCGTGACACGTGGTAGATGGTGGGGATAACTGCACCTTCTATGTTCGAGCGTCGCTCGAATTTATTCAACGCGAAAACCGTCTACAATGTGACTGCTACAGAGGACAGAATTTTTTGCGTTACTAGTTTTGTAATATCGTTCTTCCAGCATCCCAAATCTTTTATTCCTATTTTTTGTATTCAGGAATACTCCTTCATTTTTCTTTTAGTTATATTCTTTTGACGATTGAGATTTTTCTGGAGTTTTTTTTGTTTTTTGTTTTTTTTTAAAGATGAAATTCTTAATATAATTTTACTTGGGATCAGCAAAAAACTAACACATGATATTGCTTCCCTCAAGTGGGCGCCACAATATTTTCGCCCGGGTATCAGTGGCCCTCACGCCGGCACTGGGCACGGTGGATTCTCTGAATACTTGCATCGCTTCAAGTGTAAGGAGAGTCCAGCGTGCGTCTGCGATCCAAGCGTGGTAGAGACTGTCCAGCACATAATTGTAGAATGCCCGATATTTACCAGGGAACGCTACCAACTAGAAAGTGAGCTGGACATGAGACTGATGATCGAGAACGTCTATGGGTTTATGTCTTCGATCAATTGATCGAAGGTTTATGTGTAAGAAAACGAGGGAAAGGTTCCTAATGTACTGCATAAATGTGGCCACCACAGTCATCGCACGAAACCGAAGCTGAAGCGGCACTATGCTTCACTATTATTGTAATAATATCAGCTTAGAAGCATAGTAAATAGCACGCACAAAACTGTGATGAGAAGTAGTATATTAAGATAGTACCTACCCAAGTAACACATTCGCGTCTAAAAACGGACTATTAGACATCTAATAGAATTTAATTTTATTGTCTGCCTTAAGAGTAAAATATCTCCCAAGTTATATTCAAGAACGCTTATAGACACAGTTTAGTAAAAGTGGGCACAACCTTATCACCTCTCATAAGAATGAGTTAAGAAAACATGAATAGATAGAGATAAGAGTTGTAAATTTTCAAATTGTCTGTAGAGATTTTTCTAGTGTCTCACTAAACGTTTTATAGACCACACATTTTACTAGTAGATAGCTTAAAGATAAAGTTGAGACCCTTAAAGAAGTTTTTACTCGTCAAGTTTTTAAACCAAAATTAACTCAAGACTAACAACTTTAAGTAACATTTGATTTGTAACAGACAACAACAGATAATGGCGCAGAACTTACAAGAGTTATTTAAACTTATTATTGTATTGCATCATGGCGTAACAAATATCTTTTTTCATATATTGCTTGTGTTTTAGCTAGTTATTAAAACAAGCAAAACTATATGCGATTGAAATTCTATCGTCGAATATTATGTAAAACTCTCTTAAAATAAAAGCGCCCGCTGTATATGTAAGATTTTTTTTTTTTTTTTACCAAATGTGAATATTATTTATTATAAGATTTTTTTTTTAATTGCATTTTAATTGTTAAAATACTCATTTTATTCAAATTATAGTAATCTTAACCATATTAAATGTTTAATTAGACATAATTGAATGATAAAAACAGAAAAATAAGCATTAAAATATGTAACTAAAACCATTTGAAGCAAAAATAGGCAATAAAAATGGCGTCAAGATAAAATTTACTAGAAAAACGAATTTAATAGAACAAATACTCTAGAGAATTTTCTGTAGTATGGCTCTAGCTCTATGACAAGAATAATTTCACTTGTTACATACTAAACTATCTAGTAAAAGAATAAACAGATTTATGAGTAGTTTAAGATTACCTAGTAACTGTCATCTCTGTATTCCTTTTTATCTTCTCACAGTATTTCTAGACGTTCATCAGTGAACATGTAATTTGATGTGTTGTGAACGGTGGACCATTTTATGCAGTAACAGAGCAATCTAATTTATCAATTCAAGAGGGTAATTAAAAGATATTCTTTCTGTTTTATATAATGACAGTGTGAATAATATCTTGTGAGATTATTCTTCAGCCCGTGATGCCAGTATTCGCCATTACCGATTTTTTTTATTTCAATCGTTCTTGGACTCTGCAGCAATGTTCTTGGATCCTTTGGTAGGGTATCGGGTTGAAAATTATTTATTATTTGAAATACTTCTTTCAAGGCTATGTGAGATAAAGCATGAGTTGCTGACCACTGGCGCAGATCCCTTTTGAGGCAATTAGATCGACTTTCGTCGTCGTCATTTATATTGTTTTCATCAGAATCGGACTGCTCACTTACATAATTTTGTTGCAAATTTAGTTGTATCTTCTGTCGAAGAACAATTTCCCGCGTTTTAGAGAAAGTTACTAGATTCTGAATCTGAATGATTTTGTAACTCTTCTTCATTTTTCTTCCTTTTTAAATATTTGCTGATTTTTCGACGAAAGCCACCAGACCTTTTAATTTTTTTTACTGTCTCCATTGCATAAAATCATCCAATTCAAATATTTAATACAAATTGCACTTAATTAAGCTATTTTTAGGAAAAAAAACACTGAAAATACGTTTTCACTATCAGTTTTATAGACAAACTGAAAAATATCTATTAAAGTATTTTATCTAGACTTAAGTCTCTTTATAGACAAAGATAAGAGTACCAATAGCTAAAACAGAATGTTTTATCTCATCTTATCTATAAAATTACTTCAAGTTAGGTACCTTTAGGCTATATTAACTATTTGTAGAGCATTTTATCTTAAAACATTCAATATACCTATAAACGTACTTAAAATAAGTGTGCTATAGAACAAATGCTCTAAAAATAATCGAGCTTGAGAAAAAAAACTCTATAAGAATACATTTTCTTTATTGAAACCATCTTTAGAAAGCCCCGATCTAAAGATTAACCATGAATAGACTGTCAATAGACAGATTTGTTTTAAACCTCCAAGACTGTGTTACTTGGGTAAGTATATGTATAAGATTGGTCTGTAATTAAACTGCATTTTTGTTTTTATTCCTAATTTATAATAAATAAATAAAGTCTGCCCATAAATTAAGTAAATAAAGTGGGAACCCACATTAAATTACCAAATGTTAGAAGTAGCGAATGTGACATCATATTGAATGGAGAAAAACTGGAATTTATTAATCAAACAGTTTTCCTGGGAATCACGCTAGACGAGAAATTACAATGGGGACCCCATATAACATCTCTTGCGGGGCGGCTAAGCTCGGCCGCTTATGCTGTTAGAAAGATAAGACAGTTAACAGATGTAGAAACCGCTCGTTTGGTCTATTTCAGTTACTTCCACAGCATTATGTCATATGGCATTTTACTGTGGGGTCGGGCGGCTGACATTGAATCCATCTTTGTTTTACAAAAGAGAGCTGTCAGAGCCATTTATAATCTATGTCGCCGCGAATCTCTCAGGGAACTATTTAAAAGGATTAATATTATGACGGTACTTTGCCAATTCATTTATGAGAATATTATGTATGTAAGAAAAAATCTAAATCTTTTTAATAAAATAAGTGATAGACATAATTTTAACACTAGAAATAAAGATAAAATAGATCAACCATTTTTCAGACTAGCTAAAGTACAAACATCTTTTATGGGGTACTGCGTTAAATGCTATAATAAAATACCTAGTGATATATTGCAATTAAATGAAAGAAAATTTAAAACTCATATTAAAAGTACACTTTGTAAACAAGCATATTACAAATTAGAGGATTATATCCAAGATAAGAATGCTTGGAAACATGCTGGTCTTGCTCCATAGGACAAATTCGAGGCTGGACAAAATCAAACTGGTTGCTAATCTAGTTGTAAAATTTATTATTTTTATATCATCGATTTTTTTACATTTTATGATAATTAATCTCACACACTGTCCTATTAGTATTACTTGCAAGTTTGTAGAAATATTGTGTTATCGTACGTATACTTTAATGTTTGTAAATATGTGAGCACCATGTACCTATCACATACTTAATTTATTTATTTTTCATTGCTCCATTTTTAATTTTTAATTCTTTTTACCTATTGTAATTGTATTCTCGGTGCATCGTCTTCACATGTAATTATATAATTGATGAACCTATACCAAATATTGTAAAACATTTTTTTTTAAAAGAGTAACGGTGGAGTTTCTTGCCCATTCTTCTCCATACGAAAACTACCTTTTGGAAGGGGCAACTAGAATCAGTTCTATTTCTATGTATTTGACGTTCAAAAGTGCCTTTAATGTGCCTAGGTACTTGAAATAAATTATTTGACTTTGACTTGACTTTGACTTTGACACAGTCTGTATGATGATGAATGCTAGAAAGAATATAGTATACGGAATGAAAGTACGAGAGGCACAAAAGAGAGAATAGAATGAATGAGGTTGAGACATTTAATAGGCGCCAATAATGTTGGCGGGATTAGTATTAAGATTTAAAAGAAAAAAATATACTCTCTATTATAATAAGTATGCTCTAACTTTCTGTGTAGCTTCAAAGTAGATATCGAGATAGATGGCAGCGGGCAGCGTCGGCGGGAATGTAGGCAGTAGCTGCGTCTCCGACACTCCTCGCTGTCTGTGCCAGTACATCTTGTAGAATGTCTTCACCTTCGCGCGGAGATTCGCAGGGACATGTATGTCAGACTAAAATATAAGGACACAGAAATTACCTAGCTGTCTATACAATTTCGGTTAAACCTGGGTTTTCTAAGAAAGCGGTGCCGTTACAAAATCCACTGGCTGTAAGGGTAAACACCGTTGTCACTCAAACCATGGGTAGTTGACAAAATTAAAAATAAATGACCGAGTCACAACAAAAAAAAAACAACATTATTTTCATTAAGATATTTTAAAAAGTTTCTATCCGACACCGTCCGCAAATTCATGGATATACATGAATAAATTAGACAATAGGGGTCGCGCCCCCCGCCTGTGTTAAGACGTAAGTTCGTTGCCCTAACGCGTATGGTGAAATACTGTTGTGGTAAAATATAGATTTTCTTTTAAAAAAAAGTTGTAATTTTCCACTGATTTTACGTTCTATAAATGAAACCAAACCACTGGTTTCAAGGATTACAGTGTTTACCCGAACACTCTGTATAATTTTCACCGGCATTAAATTAAGGTGTCAAAAGTTATGGCTTGTGGGTCACCCTAATACCTCACGGTCTACAGCAAACTTTGCTAAATATGTAGTATCCTCACCATTTCCTTCATCATGAGCCTGTATCTCGAGCGGAAAGTTTCCTCAGGCTTCATGTAAAGGTTGATGATGAGGGACAGCGAGGCTACGGCCGCGCCGGTCACCATCAGGCAGCCGGTCACCATGATGAAGAGGCAAACGATGCGTTCCACGTCGTTGTCAGGATAGATTGGGGCTCTAAGGAAACGAGGAATTAATCAAGGATTGTAAGATATTTCGGTGAAATGGTAAAATCGCAGACTAACTGAAGAAACACTACTACCACTCACTACAACACAATGTGACTGGAACTACTGATAGAAAAGAAGCATGCCTACTAGTTAATAACATGACCGACTAAATAATACTTTTAGATTTACTACTCTGCCAAAAATAAAGCATCTAACCAGAGTAAGTCCAAGATTTCGTTTGATTTTCGGCTTTCGAACCAAAGCCAGATAACACTCAAACGGGGCTCGGGGATTCAAAAATTGTGCGAATCTGAGTGAATAGGTGTCTCTACACCATACACTATACCATACAATATACACCCATTTGGAAAGAAGTTCCTTTCGCTGTACCTTTATTAAGTACTAGTTGATGCCCGCGGCTTCGCCCGCGTGGATGTCGGTTATTATATACTAAAACCTTCTTCGAGAACCACTCTATCCATTGGTGAAAACAGCATGAAAAAAAAAGGTGCAGTAGTAGTTTATCGCGAACAGAGAGACAGACGCGGCGGAGGACTTTGTTTTATAATATGTAGTGATAAATAATTAATACAGAGACTAATACTATAATCTACTCAATTAATCACTTGAAAATGACTTTTTCACCCATAACGCTTTTTCGTTACGTGACGATTTCTACCAGTTTACTCTAACCGCAAGCATTAAAGAACTTCTTTCCAAAATAAAAATCCTAAATTGAAATTTTGCACAAGAGTTGTTGAACTAAGGAAGGATTTTCTAAAATTCATCCCTTAAAGGGGTTCAGTAGGGCAATGGGACACCCCATGGGGAGCAAGACATGTACCAAGTGAAAAAAAAAATACCCCACAGGTATGAACATCTTGCTGATGATATAGAAAGCGGTGAGGAAGCCGACTGGATTGTTTGGGTCGTTCCGTTTTATCTGCTCTAGCTTCAGCCGCGAATTTGGATCCGGTATATAGTACGTAGGACTTATCTAAACGAAAAAAAAAAGATTTTTTATTGGCAACATTAGAAATCCACTTCAAATCGCCAGTAAATGAAACGACGATGTGCGAATGAACTAACAAATAAAATATTAGTGGCAGGGACATACGCGCAACCTACTGTTACCATGGATACAGGATCCCCTTGGGTCGAAATTTTTAGTTGGTTACTAAAAATATGCCTTTCCATACATTTTGATCGCGTAGGTATTGCACTTTTGCAGAAGACAGTTGTTTTTTTTTTGGGGGTCCAGAATCATGTAGGTACTGAATCCATGGTAACAGGTTGCAGCGTCGATATCCATATTGCCACCCTGTATGTAGCTAACTGTGCCCAGTATTGTAAATACTAAAATTGACAGAGCTCCCGGCTTGAGCAAGCGTAGTGATCAATGCTCTTGCCTTCTTTGTATGAAGCCAGTGCCAGACACAGTCATATATTTGAACACTTGTGAGGTACGTACGGTAATAAATGTGAGATCAAACTTTGACCAATACCCGAACACCCGTGCCTCATATACAACATGTAACAGAATAAGCGCAAGACCTGAAAGTAGTTTGCTCAGAATCGGCTTCTGAATCGATTTCCATCATTATTTATATGTGTTAATTTTTCATGAAAAAAATCTTTTCTTTAACTGAAATTAGAACCACCGCGTCTTACCAAGGTAATAAGATATTTTATTTAAGGAAATTTAAGCCTTACCTCAAAGGAATAAAGCCTATTCAAATGCAACAAATTTGTAATACGCTCATAGCTATCCTATGTTTCATGTTTAGTCAGGAAGTCTATTTTGTAAAAAAAAACTAGGTGTCGTTTAATTAAATTAAATTACAGATATTATTTTAGTCTTATAATTTAATATTCTAATTGGGGTGTATGAGCTCTTGCGTTTATTCCGTTACAGGTTGTATGTTCAAACAAGTGTTCAAATAAGTGTTCAAGTATTGTTGCTATGTCTGGCGCCGGCTTGAGAAGAGGCTTCGGCCCTGCAGTAGGACAATAATAGGCTGTTAATATTAACGAAAATGAAAAAAGTAAGTACAAACCCTGTCGACATGCTGCCAAACATAAGCAAAAGAGATTCTCAACACCATGAAGATGTAGCAGTACTTCATAGCAGTGCCCAGTATGCTGCCTTTCAGGTTGTAATCATTCAGAGACCCTGGGAGCATTTGTGCACTTTAAAATAAACAATCTTGCGAAAATACGCGACGGATGTGCGTGTACACGCCTGCAATGCTTTTAAAATATTGAATACCCATGTTTTTTTTTTTCACTTTATCAATTATAAACCCAAGAAAAGTATTATAAAAGTCCAATGTAACTACTGCCACCATGCCTACCATGATGTGACGTCATTATCAGCACCATAGACATCAGTGGCGAAATTCGTCAACACCTAATTTGCATTTCGAACGTACGTACAATTGAGGCTCGTGGGTTAATAATAACAGTCTCACGGGTGGATATTAGGGGTTAAGCAACGCTTGCCGAGGTCCGTCTGCCGATGGTTGACTCCTTTACATACCGAGATCCTCCTTGTCTCGGAAAGCACGATAAGCAGTTGGACCCGGCTGTATTCGTTGATCTTTGAAAGTCGTTACGAGTAGTCAGAAGCCCGAAAGTCTGAGAACCAGTCTTGCGTGCTAGGAGTATCGTGTTACTGGGCTGTAGAGGTCAGATAGGCAGTCACTCCATGTAAAATACAGGTATTTAGCTGCATCCAGTAAGACTGGAAGCCGACGCGATCATAGTTGGGAAAAGGCTAGGCCAATGATGACTTACCTATGTAAACGTACATGTCATTTTCAACATGGTGTTTCCTTATGTATGTCTCAGCACCCACCGCCTCGTTACTGCGACGTTATTTTGGGCAGACATGGAGTGGGTAGACTTAAGAATTTACTTTACTTAATGAAAAACCAATGGAACTTACAAAGATATCTAAAAGGTCGATGGAACCGCACGTAGTACACTCCGAGCTTAAAGTAAGGGTGCATACTCTCAGCGTAGTGAGCGAATGTGGCGATGTCCACGAGGAAACCAACTGGAAACATGGACGATAAGGTGCAACGTTATTGAATGTGAATATTACGAGGCCAGCTAATAATACAACTTCATTATTATGCCGAAACACGTTCACTATTGGACTTTGGCCTCCTCAATGTATGCCACAAGGAGTTACATTGTAACATCTAATTTCCGCGTCCGTCATTGGAAACTGATATGATTCAATTGCATGAAAACCATAGTTCTAGGCTAAGGCGATAACAAATTAACACGACTACCCCTGACGGACGTAATGGTCCATATAGTGACGTTTAAGAAAATAATGCTTGTAACTTGTAACAAAAAGCCAACAATTCAACCAGCAAAGTGACGAACATGTTACGAACTAAAATTATACTAACGAACAATCCCATATGTGATACGAGTGTGTTCCATTTCGGTAATAAAAAAGTATCCAATCGCGAAAATGTGGATGGCGTAAGAGATGTTGTAGACAGCGTCGACGATGTTGACGTAGATGCCATCGAATTGTTCGAGAGTGGACACAACACCCAGGAGTACGCATGCGCAGATGTACCAGTTCCACAGGTGGTCGTCAGGCAGGTTGCGGAACCACTCGGTGGCACCGTGCCGGGTCCACCATGCCGGATAGACCGTCTAAAAACGTGGGAACAATATAATTATTTGTAACTTTATTGTTGAACATGTGTTTATTTTGAAGTAATACCGACCTCATCTAGTTTTCATAAGGATGTGCGTCAGCTGGCAAGAAACTCCAAGGACGCTTTTTGAAATCAAAATATTACAAAATCGATATATATTGTAGATAATTTACTATAGATTTTTATGTTAAGAAACCATACTATTTGACAAGTAGTGGCTAACGTAACGTAACGGGTAAAGCCCGGAAAGCCCCAGGTCGTCATCATGGCTTTCCATCAGAAGGTAGTTTAGGGATGCAACATGGTTGTACCTCTTCATATAATTTTACCTACTTTTTTTTTACTGGCACTTACTTGTATAATATAATGCACGTTTTATTCGCAAATATGGTTAAAACATCGGGATTTTGAAAAGCTCTTGAACGACCTTGAATGCCCGTGAAATGCAAATTTTAATGATTATGATGCTATAAACATATATTCGTTCCGGTCGCGAATCATATTTAGATCAACATATAACCTGATAATGTCCAGCAAATTGTAAAAAACGTAATAAAATTGGAATTTCGCGGGCTACCTCAGCGCATTCCCTTTAACCTAGCTGACACGGTGCGCCGGAGCGGTGTCGCCGCGGCGTCCTACATATAAAAATGCTGCACCGATGATGACCTGCGGTGCGGGGCGCCGCACCGCATCGTGTGGCATGGCTCTTACAGTTTCAATACCTCCGTCTGCCGTATGAAGAACTGGAACTCGAGCTCCCGGGGCTGGCTGAAGTGGCTGCTGTGACTCGCATTCCGGCTGCTAGCCCGGCTGCTTATCAAGCTGCCTGCTGGCTGATTCCACCAGAAGCTCTAATAATTGTTAAAACAAAAGGTTATGGACCCGTTTTTTAGCTTTGCTACTGGTTTTAGACCTGGCTATATCAATGTGACTTCAATTTTAAACACTACTGAATTATATCTTTTGGCTGAAATGCACAGTGAGCAAGCATGGTGATCATTCTCTATGATCTCTATGATGTGGCCTCAGCGCCGGCCTTCCCTTGCTCAGGGAAGAGCGAGGTTGTCTTTCTGTGCCCCTTGATCGACGCTTTCACTTTACGTAAATTCTACTCCGGTTTCATGTTAAATAAATAATAATTTCCAAATTTTCAAAAATCTACTTTTATTGCTAATACACCTGGAATTTAAATTAAGTAGTCCTAATTATTAAACTCCTGCTTCATTAACATTAAGAAAGCTTTTACTGAATACTGCTACCACGCCTCTCAAAAGGCCCCATCAACATTTTATTTTGCGCTGGCAATTGTATTTCGCATTTGGCTTTTTGGCGCCCTCTTGTCACCTGGCGCCTAGAGCGACCGCTCCTCCCACTCTACCCCAGGGGCCGGCGCTGGCCTGCCTTTCCTGTACTTATTAGGACTGGTATTTGTTTTAAAGTGGGACCATGCCCGCATAGTCGGACTTCACGTTCTTTTACTTATCACCTTAGATTTAGTCGGACTTGGAATGCAACTTCACAGTCAACAAAACAATAAATAAATTTCACTAAACATATATGATTCTACTCGAATAATCGGATTCTACTCACAGATCTCATTTTATCTTTTTCCCAAGTGTCAAAATGACAAGTCAAATCACACAGTTGTCAAGGTCTCTGGCGTTTTTCTTTTTCTTTATTCTTTAACCTGCTTGTTTGTCTATTCGTCATCACTGATCTCTTTGAAGTCATTCCTCTGGATCTATTAGCCAAGCTGGGTGGCAAGTTGGCGGCAATACTCCCTTACAACCCACTGTTCTGTCCCGTTTAATATTAAGGATTAGTTACACAGGCGGGCTCGTCCATAACCTATGCAGACAACCATAAGACCAATAGCGCACTAGCAACCAGGTCGATTTCGTTATTGATCGCGGGGTGCGCGTGCTATATGGCGATTTCATACTTATGTATACAAGGTGGAGACGACAATACAACAAAAAATGAAACTCCGTATATCTAATGACGTTCTCGGTCTACATTCAAAAAATTAATCAAATATATCGAATAGTTTAGTTACGATAGCTAGTCAAAGATCGGCCAACCCCATAGTCGGCCCATCACTACTATTTAGTTTGTTTGAAAAAATGACTATTTTAATTTCGATGTTAGGATTTATTTGATAGTTCCAAAATACTCTTATGCATTAGTATTGCCAGTGTTTTCATTTATTGTTGTATTGTGATCTCCACATTGTATATCTCGCTGGCCGCTAATACGTACGCTTTTGCTCTTACATGTGTAAGACACCATATAAATAAGAAAGCCCAACATTAACGACTCGAAAGACATTGGCCTGTCCTTAAAAAATAAAATTTTCGTTCCTTATAAACCTGATTCGGACTATTTTACGAACTTTTGAAACAAATATGTCCAGGCATGGTCCAGCCGTTCTGAAGTGATGCGTTTACCAATGAACAGCTTTTCATTTTTATTATAAGTACATCATAGATTGGTGATTAAATACGATTCATATCTCTAGGAACGTTTTTAGCAAATTAACAATATTAAACCCTTTCTTTTTGTCGTGTCCACGACACTATGATTAAACACCAAAAAAGCAGATTTACAAAATTAAACAATCTTATTAATTACATTTATTTATTAACATCTATAAAAAAATACACTTAATAATATCACAATAAATTCCTCTATACAAAATATTACATTTATTTCTGCATTAACTACAAATACACTAGTATGCTTACACGGTTTGGTCATGTTGAGAGGATTCGTCCTCTAGGCAGCTAACAAATAGTTATTTATGCAACTGTTATATAATAAGGGGTATTAAAACACGAATGTGGGTTCACATGAGTGTTTTAATACCTAATTATTTATAGTTGCATACAAGACTTTATCAGCACCCATGATATGAATCTTCTATAGAAGTTTCTTTGCAATTCCAATATCGAACAAAAAGGGCGCGGTACGACGTGAATTCGAATTTTTCGAATTCGAATGTGTTTTGTTTTTAAATTACGGTGCTTTGTTAGAAAAAAAACGCGCGTGAATGACAATGTTCTTTTTTTTAAATGAGTTGCATTATGAAATTCAGTACAAAATTATAACACCCGTTTGGATGATATTATGGTTACTATGACACTGGTAGTTTTAATGTTGGTAATAAGCTAACTGTTTCAGAAACTTTTAGAGAGGATTTATAGCATGGGTGAAGATAAAGGTATTTACAAGGCAGATGTGAGTGGAAATGCCGGGGGGGGACGCCCTAGGAGGACCTTTAATGACCTCATTGATGTTGTTCTTCAGAAAGGTCAGGTGCGTAGTACTCGCAACCGGCGTGCGTGTATGACCAGATGTATGAACGACCGTAAACGAGGCAAAAGGAGTAGGTAAGGATCGTAGCAGGTGGCGTTCTGTAGTTTCTACCTACCCCCATGGGAAGAAGGCGCGATTATGCATGTATGCACTTTCTTTGAAATTTCACTAGCCATCAGATCTTGGAATGATGAAGTGGTTTGTTAAGTAATTTCTAGCTTGTTCCTGCGGAGTAGTTGCGTATACACATGCAATAGCAATCGATGACCATCCCTTTCATTTTAACAGTTCATTCAAGTTCAATGAAATATTTACGTTGCTAAGCGGACGAATTTTTCAAACTTTTGAAGACCCTCGGAATGTGTTTTATATAATTGAGTTGCTCGTCATACGATGCTCAGTTAGTCTTTATCTTAGCGTTCTGGAGGTACTCCTGTCGGAATTGCTCGTTGATCTGCATGCCGAGCTTGGTCCTGATCCATACTGGAGCCACTTTGATGAAGAAGTACTGAAAAACAAAATAAAAATAAGATAAATACTTATATGATTAATTTTAATATGTTGGCACAAGACCGGTCGGTTTGGGGAGGCACATGTCCCGCTTTTTCTGTCCAGGAATTTCTTGTCAGTTCTTCCTGTGTATCGGTACCTATCACGCTTTGGAATGGGTAACTTGCTTCATCTATCTGACTAACCGAACCCTTGACAATTCAAGAAAATAATTGGTTTGTGGCGGCATCTATATCGCCTCATACGAACTACGCATCAAAGACCTGACGTCACACAAATCCTGCATCGCGCAAAAAGAGTTTACCGCGCGATCGACATATAAATAAAAGACTTCCCGACATCATTCGTCGGGCAGTTGCCTGCCAGACACGACACCCGTCTGGTCGGAGGACCTCTATTATCTATAGAGGATGAGTGAGCTTTACACCCTGTTCCTCATACCTCTAAAGGTTTCTTTTTCAAGTAAATGGACGAGCTGTGCACGTCTTTCCGCTGAAATGATGGTGATGATTTTAGTTTTTGAGTATGTTGCGAAATGGCAGATTTTCATGGTGCACCACGGTGCTAATCAGAAACCGCAGTATATTGAGACCGCAATATCTAATACATAGATAGTCCTGTAGAAACATACCTGTATCCCATGCAACCAGTAGCCAGTAGTGTTGTGTTGTCTGCCAAGCGTGGACACCGCATGTCGAGCGTACGTGGCCGCGTCAGGCACCAGCAGGTTGCCCTCCATCAGGCGCTGCGAGAACGCGTTGATCTTGGTGGAGACGAACAGAGGAGCCAGGTGCTGGATGTAGATGCCTTTGGAAGCATACTCTTCGCGAATGGCGAAGGTGAAGCTGCGGACGTACGCCTGGAAAAGATAGGAGATTTATTATATCTAAAAACTCACTTAAATCTCCCTCATGAATCACTCCGTTCTTTGGTGAAAACCGTTTGAAAATCCGTTCGGTAGTTTTTTAGTTTATCGCGTTCAAACAGGCGGACGCGGCGGGGGGACTTTGTTTTATAATAACTTGGCTTTTTGAATTGTTTCTTTTATTTTGTTCATTACTTGTTGACAGGCACCATACTTATATTAACACGGTAATTTGAAAATATTGTATAAAAGAGTAACCGAGGAGCTTCTTGCCGGATACAACATTCTGCCAGAAGACCTCATCATGTATTCAAATATACTTACATTGTCTTTCAGTCTCCAAGATCCAGCATATCTTTTGAAAGTATAAACCTTTAAAACCTATGCCAACATACCTTAGTAGCAGCATAGACCGTCATCAGCGGCAGAGGCTGCAGTTCCGACCCTGAAGACACGTTGACCACAGCCCCACGGCCCCGCTGCACCATGCCTGGCAGCACCAGCCGGCTCATGGCAGTGACGGCGCCCACGTTCACGTTGATTAGCTCCCACGACTTGGAGGGATTGGTCTCGCACAGGGGCATCGGGTAGTCGTACTGGATACCCACATTGTTGACTGGAATTTAAAAGAAATTATGTCATGATTCGATAATCTTATGGGTGTGCTTTGTAGTACTCGCACATTTTCCCCCAACTTGTTCTTTTTATTTGTGATCTTTCTTTGTGTCTCTTTTACCGCAAATAAACATATTTCTATGGTTAGTGTGTCGCAACTGCAACAGTTGAGCGCAGGGTCATACTTGCGTTCGACTCCCGTATCGGGAAAAGTGTTACTTATTGGATTTTTCATTAAGAAATTCTCTGACGAATTTCTCGCGGTGCCAAAATTTATGCTTGGTTGATGACTATACAGCTCGCTTCTTATTACATGGAACTTAAAAGAACTATTACGAAAAAAATAACAAGGTTTTTAATACTCCTCCTGACCGAATTTCGGCCATGGCGAACAATCTCAGCGGAGACCAGCCTTCGACGCGGAAGATATTATAGTGCACAAGTGTGTGCGCAGACACAGGTGCACTCTCTCTTCCCTCACTCTCATAGACCGATGGGATGGCAATTCGAGACGAGTGTAGAGAGAGTTCAACAGGGTTCTTACCTAGTATTCCGACAGGTATGTCTTTGAGCTCCTCCTCGATGTGCGGGTACACCTCAGCGCCCTTACTGAAGTCGGCCACCACAACCTTTGTCTTCACACTGTGCGCCTTCTCTGTAAATACAATATTTACATTGTTACCAAAGCTTCGTGTAAAAAAATAAACCTATACAGAAGAATTTAGAACCACCTCCTTGTTTGAAGTCGGTTAAAAAGGAGAAAATACCAAACGAATCATCAAGATGAGTGTCGCAATGTTCCGAAACAATGGTACAGCGCATTGGGTCAACAATGCTGTAACATCACAATACATTGCTTCGTTTGTAGAACCATCAACAACAACAATGATGTAACATTCACCGAGATTCTTTATACTATCGCATGGTTACTGTCCGTGACACTTGCGAATTTTGGATGCAATATCGGTATATTGATATGTCGGTACATATCAATTAGTTCATTACAAAATGAAACTCAACATGTTTCGATTCAATATTAGTAGGAAATATCGCTCGAAAAACAGAATTAACAGAATTTTATACGACCTTTGATGAATAAATACGTACACACGGCTACACCACATCAAGCTATGCATTTCCAGTTTAAGCTGACCTTGCATTGTAAGGAAATTCTATACAATGCGAGATCAGCATAAACTGGAAATGTATAGCTTGATATGTAGCCGTGTGTACTTATGCAAAGGACATAAATTATGGTTTAAAAGTTCAATAGACCACCAAGAAAACCCCATTATTTGTCCAGGCGTAGACATACCTACTTCTGCTGGCACTCATCATAATAAATTAAAAGCAGACGACAATATTGACTGACCGTAAACTTTCCGTATGGACTTTATTATTAACTAATAATAAACCTTATTTAAACGAGATTCGAAACAAGTGGACGATCAATATTTGCACTTCTTAAACCATTATAGTTAAGCACACAGCGAACACCTCTTCCTTGTACCTTAGCATAATGTTATAAACATATAAACATGAGTATTTACTGTACATATAAAAACTACAGCTGAGTTTTCAAGATTTTCAAGATACTAGGATGTTTTAGGATCCTACACGATCGACGTCACATCGATGCAAACGTCGAACGACTGTTGAAATATGTATAATAATTTAGATTGATTGTAAAACATTTCGAACGACAATCGTTAAACCTGGTGCAGCACCCTAATTGCACACACACTTTCGAACACAATCCGAGTGCTTTGAAGGGTCTGCCTTAAACTATTGCTTCATACGTTTGAAAAATTCGTCTGCTGAAAAATGAATATAACGCAATGACCGTGGCTGAACTGTCAAACTGTGAAAGGCATAGCGATCAATTGCCGTTTTATGCGTGATTTATACACTAGGATGGATGGATGGATGGACCTGGATGGATGGATGGTAGTGTAAGAAAGGACAGGACCTATACTAGTATATAACTTTCTAACAATCCCTCTATGTTTGATAAACTTCTGGCTGTTGCATTTGTAGTCTCACTGTGAGGTGTTCCGTAATCTGTCACTAGCTCTTTAAATCTCTCCTTTCCCGGATATATTAATGGTGCCGAAGGTATAAGTTTACAAGATATGGGTGCCGATTCTTCCAGTGTAATTACAGGCAAACGGATTTTCAGAAGCACCTCACGTAGTAGGTAGTCACGGGCACCGGTGGTGCAACACTATGCAGATATGTACCAAAGGTGATGTTGACCGCATACCGCCACGTGGGCCAGGGTCTACTGGATTGTCTGCTATATCCAGAAAAAGGTTTTAATACTAACCAATCTCAGTGGCCACAGCTTTCAGTTTGTCGGGGTTGCGGCTAATGATGACGATGTTGATCCCGCGCCGCGCCAGCTCCAACGCATACTGCTTGCCGATGCCGTCTGTGGCGCCAGTTATCACTGAAATGAAGAAAGGAATATCGTAAATAATCAAGTTTTCAATGAAATTTGGCACATGTGTAGAACATGACTCGGAGAAGGACATAGGCTACTTTTCATCCGGAATGCAGACGCAATCGCGAGCAACAGCTAGTATGAATATAAACAAATAGTGTTTTCGTTACATAGGTACCGTGAGATCATCACTTGCAAATATATGGAAGTATAATCCGATACAGTATAGTTATATTTTGAGGCCAGTGCCATCATGTTTAGAAGTTCTAGGTCAAATCTCAATGCTATTCTGTCAGTAGATGGTTAGATAGAATTTCGTAATGATTAATTTATTCATGTATTTATTTATTTTTTACTACTTCATTCGTTTAATGGTCGGAAGCTCTACTAGTGAGCATGAGGTCCTGGGTTTGAATGCCGGGTAGGGCAAAATGTAATTGTTTATTTTTCAGAAATTTCTCAGTAGTAGCCCAGCGTCTAGATTTGTACTCGGTTGATGGCAATAGGGAATATGCATGTATTTTTTTAATATTTTTATTCGATAGTTTACATCTTCAAATAATAGTTAAAAAAAATTCGACGGCAAAAAAGCAATTTAAAGTACTTAAAAATTTTTTTAAAAATATCCAACCGATCCGGGCCATTTAAACGCCCTCCATTTGGCGCGCTTGGTGTGGTGACGTCACAGTTCGCAAGTCAACGTCAAACACTCCTTTTTCTATGAGCGTTTGACATTGACTTGACACTTGTTGATTGGCTTGACATTGACATTTTGATTGTTATCCCGGATTGTTACGTCACATCCGCTCTTAGCTTTTCAAGTATTTGAATTACCCACAGTTTTTTGGGACTTTTTAAAAATTAATTTCTCGCTCAAAAATAAATTTTATTCAAAAATATTGATGGAGGCATAATTCTGAAGTAATATAGTTTATAAAAAAATATTTGACCCTTATTTGAATCACATGCATATTCCCTATTGGTGGCGAAATGTGGGTATACTATACGTACACCTCTGCCAAACCCATAATATGTACCCATATAAATATAAATAGGGAATACAGGCGTGTTGTTAATATATGTATGTATATTTATATAACTAATTAAATACTATAACTATATAATAATTAAATAGAACGGCCGAGGCCAATTATACTATTTAATCAAATTATAACGAACACAATTTGCAAAACAATATTTTACCACACTTTCATGCATTCTTCTCACAAAAATTCAAACATTCCAACAATAACAACTTCCATTCATCCGCAAATAAATCAAAATCAGGATTTGAGTCCAGGAGAGCATTGAGATCCCTTGGTGATCTTGGTATATGTAATTTATTAAGCCTTTTTTTTTTATTTTAGGGTGGGAAATCATCCAATGACTTCTCCCGCTCTGGGCGGAGCGGAAGGGCGTGTCAGACTTTTACTTACTAAAACCCACCCGTGTTCCTTCAGTTGCCTGTTGCCAAGGTCCTGGTATCCCTTTCGGACTTTCCCGCAACCCTGGCATGCAATTTTATAAGCCAAAGAAACCATTTTAGTTAGCCTACGATTAAAATTGTTACACGGAATACACCAGAATCTATTTCATAGTGCTTTCAACCTAATTGCAAATACGTTCCCCAGTCTTCAAAAAAAACCAAGCCCAAAATCGGGTCAATTTTTGACCAGCAGCCGCGCGTGAGCGTACAGCCATAGATAACAACAAATAAGAAAAAGTATCAACTACTCCACATAAACAACAGTACAAAGTTCAAGAACAGTGATTGGCCTATTTCTCCCGGGTCTATGAAAGTCATCGACCTTGGCGCCAATCGGCTGCGCGTACGCAACCTCACGCGTGGCGTCACTAGTCTCGTCCGCAATCATTGATGTCTCACTTTCAATTTATTATTGTTGTTTATTATTTAATATTATGCAAAATGTTTTATGTAATATTCTATTACTTACCGCTATAAGTCCATTATTGTAATAGTATTTACATATATATTTTGTTCGCTTGATGATAAACTATGTCAAATTGTAGAGATAACGTTGTTGTAGTATCTACTGAACTTTTAATTTAAATAAATGTTGGCCTATCGTAATCAAATCGATGATAATTACTATGATAATTGTATCTTGTAAGTCAAGATAAACATAAGTAAAATTATCATAGATTTTGCGACTTCAGAAAATAACTGTAAGATGAGAATTTACTAGTAAAACGAAATTTTCCCCAAAACAAATTGGTTTTAATTGGTTTTGTTGGTTGCAAGGGTCCTAAAATTATCGCTAGGTATACATAGTTTTATGGTTTTATATTTACTTTAATTTAAAAAACACTTGTTCTCGCAACAGTTGTGTATAAGGTAAGGACTGCCCTATTACATGTTATTTCAAAACTTACAAGACTTAGTACAATTCGAATTTCGATTCAAACCTACTGCGCAGCAAGTAGCTAACTTCCGAGCCGCCATTGAACTGTACCTGCGGGCTAATTGCGTAACACACTTACAGTGGCAATGGCTTTCATTTTGATAGTCCAATACCATTCTTTGCTTTTCTTTCATTTCTTTGCAATGGAATATCAATATCCTTGAAAATCATTCAGATTGTGATTGAACGGGTGTCAGTTTTGTTCAAGTGTATCTAAATTAATGTTAATATTGTTATTTGATATTATAATGTATTTTTTTTTTGTTTCATACCGTTCAAATGACATTTTTTCATCGTCAATTAAAACCTAAGAGGGAATTTTCAACGTTTAGATTTCCAAGAAACCGCTGGAGAAGATGTCTGTTTGATAGACAACAAACCAATTTTATACGTTTGCGTCACAAACATCGACCTTAGACTTAATGCCAAACATACCACAACCAAGCCATCTCATCTACTTAGGTACCTAATCATAGACGAAGTTGCGCGGGCGCCGCTGGACGACGAAGATTACCGAAAAAGATGATTCGAAATGTTTCGCAATGCTGATGTTTTGTCTAATACAGTCTGAGTGAACGTACGTTGTATAGTTAGTGTATAGTATAAGGTCACAAAAAAAAACAATTGTTTTAAATTTACGCTTTGACTATTTAGGTTTATGTGTAATAAAATATTTAATTTTTAACCGGCTTCTAAAATAAGGTCCTTTTTTGTGTTTGTTACGCTATTACTCCGCCAATTATGAATTAATTCTTTTTTGTGTGGTTGGTCATGGTTCAGAGGGTGGTCCCATATTAATTTTATTAATGTTTTTCGAGAGTATGTATATGTATGTATGTTTGTATGTATGTATGTCTATTTCTTTGGCACGCTCTGTAGCCTAAACGGCTTGATGGATTTTAACATACGAGGTGTTGTTAGGTACATAGGCTATATATTTTTTTAAATTTCATCTGGAAACAAAAAACAAGGGAGGGGTGTTTTCTTTTTTTTAATAAATTACAATATTGGTATCAAATAAAAGCTATTAATGAGTTAATTCCAAATATATAAATTAATAAAACTAAAAAGCTTGAAATAAAACAAATTATTTAAAAAACAAAAACCCGCCTGCAAAAACGCATAACTTAAAACAAACGGGGGAACAAACCAATAACCTGAAATATGGTGTAACTTTTGTTTGTTCCCCGCCTGTTATACGAAAATTCTACAGATTTTATGCTTGTTTTTCTCTTTTAAGTTATGCGTTTTTGCAGGCGGGCTTTTTGTTTTTTTTTTAATAATTTGTTTTATTTTGTTTGTAAAAATGTTTTTTATTGAGTACAGCTACTTCATGTCGAAGTTAAAATTTCACATGGCAGCACACTCTTAGTCCATAGCGTTTTTCAAGGTTGTGTATTTTTGCTGTTAGCTATTGTTGACATACGGTTTTGTTACCTATGTATTTTTGATAAGTATTGACTTAAATTTCATAAGATCAAAGCTTGGCTGGTTTCAATCTGCCTAGCCTTTTCCCAACTATGTTGGGGTTGGCTTCCAGTCTAACCGGATGCAGCTGAATATCAGTATTTTACATGGAGCGACTGCCTATCTGACCTCCACAACCCAGTAACTGGGTAATACGATACCCCTTGGTTAGACTGGTTGTCAGAATTTCGTGCTTCTGACGACTCGTAACGACTGTCAAAGATCCACAAATGACAGCCGGGACCAACGGCTTAACGTGCTTTCCGAGGCACGGAGGAGTCTCGATATGTGAAAATGGTCACCCATCCACGGACCAACCCCGGCAAGCGTAGCTTAACCTGATGGATCGACCCGAGCGGCTGTTATTACTTAGACACGAGCTTGGCTGGTTTCCGAGTAGAGTTTGAGGTCGTCTAGTTACCTAAATAGCAACTGACAACAATTTCATAATTTTGAGTCCGAAACCAATTTTTCGTCTAGTCATGCGAATTTCGAGAGTCATACAAATTAGAGCAATAGACTATAGAAGCTATAGACAAAACCGGCT
This sequence comes from Lithophane socia, assembly GCA_947522985.1. Classification (NCBI taxonomy): domain Eukaryota; kingdom Metazoa; phylum Arthropoda; class Insecta; order Lepidoptera; family Noctuidae; genus Lithophane; species Lithophane socia. The sequence continues at coordinate 1,403,804 of OX383256.1, forward strand.
CGCCGCATGCTCTGGCGCAACAGCGGCGCGGCATAACAATGTCAATGCTGAACAAAGGTCCTATTGCTACGGCTACTAGTGTAGCCGTAGCATTACACGAACGCGCGACATAAACGTAACTTAGAACAAATAAATAAATAAAATAGGTAGGTACTCATTTCGCATAATAATATTTACATTATCTATGGGTAGCACCTGCACCCTAATTGCGTAATGCACGATCGGTCAGAATTGGAATCAGTTCGAAACAAATGTCTAATCCATTGCTTATAAGTTGGAAAAAACATAATAACAACGAAACTTACGAACTTATGAAGCAATGAATTAGACATTTGTTTCGAACCGATTCCAATTCTCATTGATCGTCTATTACGCAACTAGGGTGCTGAACGAATTTAGTGAGGTGAAGTTTGATTGTAAATGATTGTAAATGTGTGTGCGTGTGAGCGTGTATGCACAGAGCGGAGGTGTAGTTTTGGCATGCTTCATTGTATTGTTCGCAGCACTCTGTCTTGGTTTTTTATTAGGTCTGAGATAGCGGCAATAGAAATACTTAAAATTTCAACTGTCTACCTATTATGGTTCATGAGATACAGCCCGCTGACAGACAGACGGACAGACGTACAGCGGAGGCTTAGTAACAGGGTTCCGTTTGTCACCCTTCGGGTCCGAAACCCTAACGATGAGGCATAAAATAAACGTTGCACCATCCATAGGACACTGGTTTCATTTTCTTACTTGGCTTTCACGCCCCAGTTACGGTGTAAGTAAAAAAATTACGGTTTATGTGATAAAAAGAAAGTGTATTGATTTGTTTTTATTCTAGGCCAACTTCTTGCGTCGGTCACGAAAGTGAAATTAAAAAAGTTCAGAAGCGTTTCCGATTTTCAACCGTTTGCGATAAGAAAACGAAATGACGAAGTGTACCCCAGCTGCCTTATGCCTTTAATTAATTTATGGGTCCGTAATGTTTAATGTTTTAAATATAGGAATATTATTTATTTTCCAGATAATACAATTACATTCACAGGTAGTACATGGATGAATAAAATTCTTAGGAAGTATAAATATTACCTACGGCTATTTTACACAATTTATATTAATTATGAGCCCCAGACCAGACAGTTAAGGCCAACGCAGAGTAATTCGTCAACTCGTCCTACATGCTTACGGCCCATTTAGGACGACTGCACATTTATTTTGATTTTCTGCAAGTCGTCCTAAATAGGCCAAGAACGCACACAGCTGTGCGTCCTCCGGGCGGCGGACGGTGGTCGGCATCGAGGACGATTTGCCGAGGAGCATCCAGCGGTACGCCACGAGGGAAATGCAGTGCACTCTGCATTTCCCCCGTGGCATACCCCCGCTTGCACTGCCTCTCCTCCACGATCATAATTATGCTAGCGGACTCCGGCGCATACCGTCGCATAGGCGAAACTTGGTTAAAATCTAGTCCAGTCCTCCTCACTCACTCACAGGTTAAAATTAAAAAAAAATGATGATAGGTGCACTACTACAAAGCGCTGCAGCACTCAAATTAGAAGTTTTGCCTCTTTCTCTGTGGCGCAACGTTCGTGCTAATTCAAAAACACGAAGATTACCGCAGCGCATACCTTTTCTGGTATAAGTGTACTTATTTTATCCATTTCTCTAGTGCAAGCAGCACCAAACATTGAGTATTACATCACAAGTCACTTCACACTGGCGCACTCTTGTGAATGTGATCTGTTGCAACATCCACGATTAGTCAATACTTGAGGATTTCGGCTGTTGGTTCACAGTTGCAAAACTAGACGTAAAGTATTACTAATGTGACATTTTCAATGTTGGATTAATAACCGCTATGTAAATATTTTTAGAAGGCCATCAGCTTTAATTATTTATGAATCACTATTTCTTACCCGCGGCTTCGTCCCAGTGGATGTCGGAAAATATTCGACGAGAACGTACACCGGGATTAAAAGTAGGTACCCTATGTGCTAATGAGGGTAAACAATGTATTAATTGATCCGTAAGGCGGCGCCCGCCAGTAAGCTCCCAGATGGCATGATTTTTTCCGATCTTTAACAATCATCAGCCAATTTACACATGAAAACCGTTCCTCCGAGGCGAGCAGGAGGCCCAGTTTTTTTTTTTTTTAAGCTTGGAGATCTTCATATTACTTCTCCCGCTCTGGGCGGAGCGGGAGGGCGTGTCAGACTGTTACTAGCTAAAACCCACCCGTGTTCCTTCAGTTGCCTGTTGCCAAGGGTCCCGGTATCCCTTTCGGACTTTCCCGCAACCCTGGCTCAACTGGTGTTCTATGTATAGTTTCTGCCGACCCCCATGGGAAGAAGGCGAGAGTTTATGTACGTATGTATTAGACTTTTCAGAGCTTTGTAGCTAAGCAAGTACCTACGTGATGATATTTGTAAAACATAAACGTGTCCCTTCCGTCTCTATAATAGTCCTTGGCATAAATATGGCCCTCTCAGTAGTAAATACGAAATGTTAAGTACTGACAAAGTGTAGGGACCTAAACCACATCTTTCTACGGGTTGTAATCAGACAGTCGTTGCGAATAAATATTACGAATAGGTTGATAGTCGGTACTACTATGGCTAACAAGAAAGGCGGAGCGTGAACAGTAGTTTGTGGTCCTCGGTTCAAATTACTACGTACAAAAATGGCCTTTCGCTAACAAGTCACCTTGAAGAAGAATGGGTTTCCAGTCATCGGGTTGTCGCTGTTGTCACCGATCCCTCTCGTGCGCTGCGTGATGACTGATGTGTATTCTTTTGGGAGAAGAAAATATTGGAAAATTGTCCCCCTACAGGATTCCCTTTGAATTCCCGAATTCTAATTGACTAACGAAAACTTTACTAACTTTGGTTCTTGGCAAAATTCCCAAAAAAAAAAAAAACTTTTTATTTTTTCCTTTAAGAAGAATAAGTACTTACCTATCTATTTATTTATTTATTTATTTTATTATTTATGTACACACAGTAAAATACAAAAAAGATACGACATAATTAAAATATGAGTACAAAGGTACCTACTGCTTATTTCTTAAGAAATTTCTTCCAGCAGACCTGCGAAAGGAGAAATGTGTAATAGTGTGTGATAGTGTGTGTCAATAGTGTGTGAGAACAAGAAGAGAAAAAACATGAATATGCGAATAACAAATATACCTACACATATACGCAAGAAAATTAACATATACCTATTACTTAGTACTTTTTAACATTTGTGACGACGACACGATTTTTTTTTAAATTATTTTCAGTTGTAGATAAGCAGATACTTAAGAGGAAATAGGGTCGGTCTTTTCTCCATACAAAAAGTCATAATTCGAGGTTCGGTTCTCGTCTATTTCCTCCTAATATTGGACCAATTTGAACGATGTGTTATAAATTGAATAAGAAAGATATTTACTGTGCCCCTATGTTTTTTCTTTTTTAATTAGGTAATAGTTGTCAAATGTCAAATTTGTACAGTAGGCCTCTGATGACAGCGGTCTAAACAGGCAATGAGTTACGTAGTTAACTTTAGTGGATATTCATGATGCTGTGATAATAAGATAAAAGATAAAATCATTTATTTGCTCAAACATGAGTAAAATACATACTTACAACACAAATTGTCAGCATGCAAGAGATGTTAAAAGGAAAGATAAAAACAGATCATCATGTTTGCCTTAAACAATGGCATGCAAATATTAATAAAATAAGTTATAATGTCAATCAGTCTAATTATTTTAAAATGTCATGATAATATTAGAAAATTAAAAATAATAAATTAGTAAATACATGGTCAAAATCTCTCATCTAAAAACTCATTTAAATTATAATATGCTTTATCTGCTAGAAAATTTATAACTTTCTTTTTAAACACTACGTCAGTTAACTGCTTCCAGCTTTTTGGTAGTTTATTATAAATTTTTGGAGCCATGCAAAAGACACTTTTCCGCATAAGTGACGTTCGATACTGATGTAGGCAAATTTGACTATTGTCACGTCTATTACGTGGAAATCGATCTGCCATGCGAGAAAACAGATGAGGGTTGGACCTTAAGAACAATGCATTTTCTATTATGTATAATGAAGGCAATGTCAAGACTTTGTATTTTTGAAAATAAGGCTTGCAACTCTGACTGGTTGCTAGATTGAACATTGACCTAATGCAACGCTTTTGTGTTTTAAATATTAGTTCCCGGTCAGTCGAGTTACCCCAAAAGATAACACCATATCTTAAAATGCACTCCACCAAGCGTTTAACAGCAATAGGTAAGTATGGGACGATACTAATACCTACCTAAATTACCTGGAATGCTTCATCACGAGCACAAAGCGACAACTAATGTGTGAGCAACATGCTTGAGCAACACTCCACTCTCACAAGTCACAATGTTCACATCTTGAGCATCGGCACGATTAACGTAATGCTAACTAGGCTGTACATTTGTAGGTACGGTAGACCGCACTTCAGTGGAAACACTTTGATCTCGAGCTGCCCTAGCGTATAGTCTGTTTTAAAAGTATGTAATGAAAATGCAAACATATAAAATTCTAATTTTTTATGTTTGAGGTTAAAATTTATTTTAATTTATTTTTTATGTTATAACCTCAATTTCAAACAATAATTGTTGGAAAAAGTGGTGAGATATAAAGTTGAAACCTTCTAGTCGTGCGGGGCTATTTCGACTGTGGGGTAAATTCAATAATAATAAATATACTTATTATGTTTTATTTATTTATTATATTTAGTTATAATAATAATAAATAAATGTGCCTCATTCTATTAAAAAAGTCAAACGGGCCTCTGCGAGTTGGCTTCGGCCCCTCGTACGCCTTCCAATAGACCAGGACCCCACATGATCCCGAGGTATCTAGGTAAACAATATACAATAATAATAATTCTCAGAATAATTCTATACAGATTCTAGACAGTAGAATTATTCTCATTAGTTGAAATTACCCCACAGTCGAAATAGCTGTAGAATGTCTTACTAAGTTGCCTTTAGTGAGTGATTGCGTAGGTAGGTTAGAAGGTTAGAAGGGAGGAAAGCTCAGAGTTCGCTTTTGGAATCACGCTCGGATTCCGATAGCTACAATATTAGATATTACTTTTGCTTGTTTCACAGTGTCCGGATATTCACATATCTGCCAGATACATTAAAGGGGAGATGTATCATGCTCTCTTTTTTCTGCTATAAAAATTATTATGCAGTAATTTAAGGAAAAATTAGAATTTCGCTCTCTAAGCTCATGAAAGTGTATTGAATGACTATTTCATGAAATCATGACATTTGGCAGTTTCATGAACTTAGAGTTAGAGTTCTTAGAGTTGTATTGCTGATTCTAATGTTTATAATTCTGTAAATCCATATTTGTTACGAGCGCTAATAATATTTAGATCAACATACAACCTGATACTGACCTGCAAATTGCAAAAAACCTAAGAAAATTTGAATTTCGCGGGCTTACCCTAGCTAATTTTTATACATATTTTTCAACCTACCAAAATTCGGGGCAGAAGTTTTCTTTAAAATGACGACTTTTTTACCCTACTCTATAGGTATGAATATTTACACTGAATACATAATTAAACATGATTTACATCCGTAAGACGTCCTCGTAACATAAGGTCCAGTTGAAAAACAGCGTCAGGCACTAGTTGTCTGGAATTCATATTGAACTGGGCCTGTTTGACGCAGCCGTCACACAATAGTATTTGAAGTTTTTTCTGTTTTTGTGTGAATCAATCAAATAAAATTTTCTTTCTTTCTTATTAGGGCATTGTATAGGATTTCCGTACAATGCGAGGTCAGCTTATACCGGAAATGTATAGCTTGATGTGTAGCCGTGTGTAGTTTAAGAAATGTCGTAACGCTATAGTTTTGCTTTAGTCAATAAATTCACATCATTATGTATAAAACAATTTCAAACATCACCACGTTCAGTTTCAATTACCTGGTACAATTTCAAGCAGCCATTACAGAAATTGAAATACGCTCCAATATTCTCAGCAGTAGATTAACACGTAAGTACAAACACTCCAACACGCATGCATTTTGCGAGCACGCACGGGTGATGTTTTCGCATTAATGATAAACACAATGACTCGCATACGAATAACTTTATTATTGTAACTGTAGTCTTCCTGATGTCTGCGAGGAATACTTACCTACAAATAATAATAACAGTGAAGCATACTATAACTGAGCTGACAGACTCCATCATTTAGGTATACGCCCATAGAAAAAATACTTTCAGTTTTCCCCGAATTTTCCAATTTTCCCGGCAACTTTTCTACTTTTTTACCCTTATAGTTTCGCCATGTCCTTCTGTCTGTCTGTCCATCCGTCCATCAGTCTGTCTGTCTGTCCGCGGCATAGCTCAGAGATTTATAGTACTTACTAGAAAGTTTGGTATGGGTATACATATAAATCCCGGAGTTTGGGAGTTAGCGGTGTGATGCCCCCGTGCCTCGGAAGCTTTTCAGCATGGAACAAGTTTCTCAACTACAATGTTAAGTTTGTTCTTGGGATAAATTCATCCAACCACGGAACCCTTCATTGGCGTGGTCCGACACGCACTTGACCAGTTTTTTACATATTTGGTTTGTTGAGACTTCTTAGCATTTTCTTGTTGGCTGGTAACTGGTTGATGTTGCTAAATAAACTCTGAAAAAACTTACGTCGGTCTTCGTAAATGGATAGTTTTTAGCTCAGACATTTCAAAAGCTTGGTAACGTACCATCAACACACCACACCATGGGTATCTTAGGAAAGCGGTTCCATCATTATTACAACGGCCGTCATGTTAATCTATCATTTTCACCAGTTGACGAAACGCTCTTTATGTTTAAAGACACCAAATTGTGTGACCGTTCACCGCTTTCTTATAGGAAACCGAACCATAGAGGTATAGCCACACTTATACATATAAGGATGGTCATCATTGTCGAGCCGAACCTAACGTTACACAACTGGCCACTAGCGTTCAGTGTTGACTAACTTTATTAGTTGTGTGGTGTTGTCACATCTCGAAAGTGTGGCTCGCCACGCCATGGAGATGACACGTAAAGGCTTTGTGCAACCATGGTGTACTGTTTCAAAGTGATGTATTCACTATGGTCAAACCGTACATAGCTATCGTACAGTCAACGGCACATGGATGGTAACAAAATGACATTGACAGTGCCTTTATGCCGTAGCAGTAAGTGCGCATGCACACGAGCAGCATGCCTCAACTGCTGAGGTAACTGCAGCAGTCGAAAACGTGCAGCTCGTGTATTTGAGTAGGGTGCTCAAACAAGTCATAAGATACAACCCTGTGACAGACGAACGGACAGCGGAGCTTTAGTAATAGGGCCCCGTTATTATGGGTACGGAATCCTAAAAATTTCAACCATGATGGTAAAACAAGAAGTTTTGTTTGAATTTTATTGTTGGTTTTTACCTTGACTAGAGGCTGAGGATTGCCATACAACGTGGAAATGCCGCATGCCGCCAGTCTCTTGGGTACAATACGGCCAATATAACTTGGCAGGTCTCAACATAGGCTCTGCGAACTTTCGCGCTTGTTCACACTGTCACCATTTGGTTTCCAAAAACTGTTACTACGCAGGCCTCTGAGTGATTCGGAACTGCCACGTTAAATCGGCCAGATTGTACATTATCAGTCGATTATCATTTTTCGAATATTGCTGTATAATAATTGTCCAAATGAATTGGGAGCATTGAGATTGCGAGTATCAATAACATAATTACATAACTGTGGTTCAAGTAAATAGCTAGGTATCTAGATACGCGCTTTTTTCTGCAAACTCTATAAAAACTAAACACGTGTTTACCACATTTCCTTTATTGAAACAAGTCATCAGTATTTATAACCATTCAATTTCTATTGGTAATCAGATAATCACAGGAATTGGTGGCCGTAGGTACCACATATCCTTATCCTTAATAAAAACGTTTTGTCGAAGGCCAGCGATGAATATCCGTTAAAACTTCAAGATCTAAATTGTTCTACAATACTAATAGATTAAAAAAAAAAATTGAAATAAATTATTGTATTATGTAATTTTAAAAGATTCATAAAAAGATGCGAGAAGAGAATGCGCGCGTTGAAGGACCAATTTTAGGTTCAACACATTTACAAAAACGTTCGGTTTTGACTTTATTTTGTGATCCATCTCTATCTACTTTTTTACCCGACTACGGCGAAGAAAAAAGGAGGGTTATGATTTTGACCGGTATGTATGTATGTATGTATGTATGTATGTATGTATGTATGTATGTATGTATGTTCATCTGTTCCCTCCTATCTTCCAAACCACTTATCACAATTTGACAAATGTGGTATCGTTAGAAGCGTCGTGATTGTCCGCTGGTTATAGGCTATGTGAAGTCACATTAAATTAAAAATGGCGCCCTCTAGAGGACATAAAGTAAGGAACTTAAAAAAAAATATGGTTTAATCGTACCATGTTGGGTATCAAATGAAAGGGCTTAATGAGCACATTTCAAAAATATATATATTATAACCCCAAAAGAATTTAAAAAAAATATAGTAATAAAAACTAAAACCCAACTACGACATAAAAGGTATAAACAAGACACCACAGACAGACAAATTAACAATCCGGAGTCACACGTAATCTGTTCGATTTATGCCCTAACACGTGTGACTCCGGATTTTTAATTTGTCTGTCTGTGGTGTCTTGTTTATACCTTTTAAGTCGTAGTTGGGTTTTAGTTTTTATTACTATATTTTTCTTACTTAAAAATCTTTTCATAAATTAAGGTAGATACTACCTAATACATAACAAAACACTACAGAATGCTATCTGCTCGATTTTCACAGTTCATTTACAATCGTACCCCTCAAATTCATAGGTTGAAGGCTGTTTGAAGGCAAATTTATACATCGCCAGTGAATACACTTCTATTCCGGTACTTTTTTTATTATTAAATAAATTAGTACCATCGTAATAAAAAATTGTTTTGCGTACCTATTATTATACGTACGTACATAATCTACAATTCTACATACATAATAATGTGCGCTTACGCACGCAATTAAGGTTTTCTATACTCCATTTATTATAGCATTAGAAAAATAACGGCCAAATAACAATAGGTATTGTGTAATAGGTTATAGGTATTGTTGAAATGACTGCATTTTAGAGTTATTCACTAAAAGTAAATGGTAAATAGATTACATTTATTGATGTGTAATTAACAACACATTTCCTCTCGCTTTCCGCAATCTGTGGGAGTAATTTCGTGAAAAGGGACGGAAGTGTGTAACAGGAAGCCGGGGAAGCGCGCGACGTTGATGATGATGATGACGATGATGATAATGACGATGACAATGACGATGACGATGATGATGATGACGATGATGATGATGACGATGACAATGACGATGACGATGATGATGATGACAATGACAATGACGATGACGATGATGATGACGATGATGAAGATGATGACGCTGATGACGATGATGATGACGATGATGAAGATAATGACGATGACGATGACGATGATGATGACGATGACGATGACGATGACGATGATGAAGATGACGACGATGAAGATGACGATGACGATGACGATGATGATGACGATGATGATGATGATGACGATGACGATGATGATGATGATGACGATGATGATGACGATGACGATGACGATGATGATGACGATGACGATGACGATGATGATTTTGTTTGAAACCTCAGTCCAAATTATTTCCTAGTTATACTGTCCCATTGGTCCACTAGTCGCAAGTGCGCAGTATCAATTAGCAGTAGCTAAGCATGAGGTCCTAGGTCCGATTCCCACGTCAGGCAAGGGTATTTGTGGCCGCGGCCGGTTACTGGTGAAATGTAGGTGTGTTATAGGTACACCTCTGCCCAACCCTTCGGGAATACAGGCGTGATGTTACGTTTATAAGTATTACGTACTAAGTTATCTACGAGGTTGCATTAATGAATCGATTAAGTAAGTTGAATTTTAATGAACGTAAAGTCCAATCTTGCAATTATAATTAATTAGATAGGTACCTAAGGTCAGGAGCTCGTGGCTAAGTAATAACAGCAGCACTGGTAAGCTTGCCGGGGTTGGCCCGTGGATGGGTGACCATCTTTACATACCGAGACTCCTCCGTGCCTCGGAAAGCACGTTAAGCCGTTGGTCCCGGCTGTCATTATTGGATTTTTGACAGTCGTTACGGGTCGTCAGAAGCCCGAAAGTCTGACAGCCAGTCTTACCAAGGTGTATCGTATTACCCAGTTACTGGGTTGTGGAGGTCAGATAGGCAGTCGCTCCATGTAAAATACTGGTATTCAGCTGCATCCGGTTAGACTGGGGAAGCCGACCCCAACATAGTTGGGAAAAGGCTAGGCAGGTCAGGTGCGTAGTACTCACAACCGGCGCGGCGTGTAACCGTAGCATAAGGAGCGTAGCGGGTGGCGTTCTGTAGTTTCTGCCTACCCCCATGGGAAGAAGGATTATGTACTTAAGTACGAAACAGATTCGGCACTTCACATTGTTTTCATAGCGTTATTTATTGTAGGTAATGGACCCATGCTCCATTACCGAAAAACAAAAGAAAAATCTAGAACTTCTTTAGAATTTTCTAAATATACGTAACTAAATAGGCTCAAAAACGTGTTTCAAGGTTTTTTGTATTGATTTGGCGTGGAGCACGAGAATAGAATCGATTTGTAATTATACCTTTATTCGAAAACAATTTTCATCAACGTTTTTCGCAAACCGCATGGGGCCAAGGTTCAGCCAAAAGTAGCTTTAGCCCGAGGCTTCGCCTGTGGTTGTCGGAAATTATTCCACGGGAATGACCTACCGGCATAAAAAGTAGACAAATATCCTATGTCCTAACCCAGGTCATGGTCTACCTGAATTTCATGAAAATCTTTCAACCGTTTAGGCGTTTAGACAGACAGACAGAGTTAATTTCGCGTTTATCTAGTAGGTAAGTAGTAGTGTTATAAGGAATTTCAATATAGCTGTATGCATGAATGTATCTTCAAGCCTCATTTTTTAGTTCTTACCCACAGCTCAGTCAACCACTTGAACACAGTCCACTGATGGACAAAGGCACTTTGTAGTTCCAGAGTAGGTAGGTAATACCCCTGAAGTTCGATGAACTCTGAGATCGTGTTGAAACCACTGTACTTGAACCCTAAAAAGGCGGGAAAGCAGCAATACTATCTTCAGTTGTTTTGTCGAGTGCTAATTAATTACGTCGTATTTGTTTTAAATAAGTTCATCAGATTCAGATATGGATATAACGCCTACTTTTCATTAGAGAAGAGGCTAAACAGTAGTGGAAAACAAACGTGAGAAAATATTGTGTGTGCGTGAAAACCTTTTTTGGATTCATGGATGTTTTCACGAAATAGTGCTAATTTCTGTTAGAGTCAAGTATCCCCGCCAGCGCCCCCCTTGCCAGCAAAATGGTTGGTTTTGGATATTGTGAAGAAAATCAAGGCAGTATAGTATATAACTAAATTAAAAGGAAAATTATCAAGTAGGCTCTACAAGTTATAATAATCGACCAACTTAATACAATTACAGGTGCAAAAACATGTTTACCCAAACATTTCGTATCGGAGAACATGTTGAAAATCGTTTCCCAGGGAGGGACCAAAAATACTGTTTCCATCCCTCTTGATCAGGTAACTTCAAGCGTACTTCCCAAGTCATCATCATCTGCCTAGCCTTTTCCCAACTATGTAAGGGTCGGCTTCCAGTCTAACCGGATGCAGCTGAATACTAGTATTTTACATGGAGCGACTGCCTATCTGACCTCCACAACCCAGTAACTGGGTAATACGATACCCCTTGGCAAGACTGGTTGTCAGACTTTCGGGCTTCTGACGACCCGTAACGACTGTCAAAGATCCACAAATGACAGCCGGGACCAACGGCATAACGTGCTTTCCGAGGCACGGAGAAGGTACGTACTTCCCAAGTATGAGAAATAAAAATAGGAGATTGTTTGCCTAGGGAGCAAACAACTATTTTAAAGGCGAAAGTGTTTCTTTGAATCCAGAGCAAAGCGAAGGATTTTAGAGTAGAATCCTGAGCGCACTCAGGATTCAAAGTACGTCAGTCGAGTTTAAAATAGTATTGCTCCTGAGGTGGACACTCTACTTTTTATCACCCTCTATGAGAAAATAAGTAAGTGCAACTTATAAATAAGTTTGGATTCTTTGTATCGCGTTTTTGGCGTCCGATACAATGTTCTCTGGAATTAATAAATAATACTTTTATTCTGACTACTTGAGGAAGAACCATATTTCTAACGAGACACAATAGAATTTTAATTGTTATCGGCCTTAAATTAAAAGGCCAATCAATTGTTGAGCGGATAATATTATAAGAAGTAAAATCTGAATTTGAGTAAACAATTACGAACGAAGGCGGAATGCATTTCGCGCTTTTTTTATTTTTTAAATGCCCGCGTACGGGCTTAAATATTTTTAGTCGGTTATTTATTTGTTCATACAATGTCCGTGATTGATCTCTTTGGTGATTGGCACTTTTACAAACAATATCCACATTCCAAATTCAAACGACTTTTAGTCCCTAGGGATTAAAGAGCTATTTTGGTCCTTGTTTACGAAGAATAAATAGGTCTGTTTGAATAGATGTGATAAAAAAATATTTATAAGTAAAGTCGGGTATACCGAAACATTCTTCTATATCAAATGTACCTACCTACACATGCTCGTAGAAATAAATTAAAATAGAATAATCGATAAAGGCCATGAAATATTTCCCTCTTTCAATATCGGCATCCTAAACCTGCTTTTTAGATACGGAGGATGTAGGGCGCAGGCGCTGACCTAAGTCAATGTAAACAACATCAAAACATATGCTATAAAAATTCGGAAAAAAAACAATCTACTCACCAGCCCAGGGTCCGAACCTCTTGGACAGCGTGTGCACCTCAGAAGGCAGGAAGTAAGGCATCAAATACGAAGATATGAGTTCCAAAACACTCCATAGGGAGTCTATTAGCATAAAACACAGGGCAATAGACCCCACTAACGCTAAAACTAGTAATAAAAACATTGTTTCTATTTTTTAAATGCACTGATTCAGTTAATTTGTGGTGGACGTCGAAATATCCGCGCGTTTTTTTAGAAAATGGAATGCTTATTTTTGGTGGGAAAGCGCACGACGCGCCAACATGACGGTACAGGCCACACTGACGGAGCGAGTGTTGCCCACACTCAAGTTACGTTACAACGATTGACCTATAAACCTCTCTTATGTCACTGCTTATCAACTCTAGTGATGTTTACCGGAAGATAGGCTTGGTAATCTTACATTTTTGCTAAAATATTTGAGATAAACTTGACCAAATCGAGTTTATCTATGTACTTACTATTATCATCTGATATTGAAAAGAAATATCTAAGTAGATTCTAGTCTAGTACAATACCTACTTTTAAACGCCTGAAATATTGATGCATGCAACATTTTCAAAATAAAGTTAAATATGAATAGTTCAGCAGGCGATCAATGTTGTTCATTTATGTAGAATAAAATCACTATCACTATTAAATGCGGCGTGGAAGCTTTGTTTTATAATATTTTATAAAACAAAGCTTCCACGCCGCCGTCTGTCTGCCTCTGAACACGAAAAACTGATGGTTTAAGTGTACAATTCATTAAAGTTTTGTGTAAATTGGCTGAAATATGGCGATCATTGTTGAAGATGTTGGAAAAAATCATTCCGACTGGGAGCTTTACTGACGTGCGCCGCGTAAACCAATAGTTTTAAGTACGTAGTATTATAATATCTGTGGTTTTAAGAGAATAATGTGGGTATGTACCTTACATAATAGCTATGGAATTAATACATTGTTTACCCTGGATTAGCACATATATTACTGGAACTACCGGGATTAAAAGTACCATTTAATCCCGGTAGTTCCAGTGTTTTCTGACATCCACACAGCTGCTGGCAAAAGCTAGTAAGATTATGACTATAGCTAGGGGCCTCCATAGGTTCAATCGCTTTGATAATCTGGATTATGGAGATGGAAATTACACCTCATGGACCAAATTACAATACAGGAAGTGTCCCACAGTTGTTACTTGTTACCTGTCTGTCCAAAAGGCTAACATAAACTTTTAGACAAGTATGTTTATCGGCACACATGCAGGACCGTAGAGTAGTCATAAGTCAAATGACTGGTCTTCTAAAATGTGCTTGAAACGTGTATCGGGACAATTAAAGTCAGAAGTATGGGAACTTTTTTAATAGGTTTACCTAATTTAAAAAAAAAATTAACATTGAGAATATGAGATACTTACAACAACTGTTTTACGTGGATATTCTTCCGTACATAATTATGATAAGATACATAGGTATAATTATATTCTATTTTTAGAATATTTTTTGTTACTTTTATACGAGCCTAGCCTTAATTAAATTAAATGTGTATTTTTTGCGGGTTTTTATATAATTACTTAAAATTAAATCTAAGTAATAAGTGGTTTATTTATTCTTAATGTTTGAATAAATTAGCTTTATCATATTATATGTAAGTATTCACCTTTAATTGTCTCTTGTTGTTAAAAAGAGTAGGTAAGTACCTACTGTAGGTAGGTACTGATTTATTTTTTATCAAAAAGATCCTTTGGTAATCAGTCTTTAACGAACATTTTGGGCACGACTAAACCGAAATGCACATAACTAGGTACTTAATTCAATTTTGGCCAAAATGTTAGTTGGTTCACTTGGCAAAGTCAAATACTTATTTTTTTTTTATTAGTCACTTAAAAGGCACTTTTGAACGTCAAAAACAAGGAAATTCTAGTTGCCCCTTCCAAAAGGTCATTTTCGTATGGAGAAGAATGGGCTAGAAATTCCACCGTTACTCTTTTAAAATTGTTCAACAATATTTGGTACCTATTCAAGCTGGCTTCCAAGCTATCCTAATTATGAAGTTTCAGTAATGTGATAATTAAGGTGCGTATATTTTCTAAGAACACTTGTATTAACAGGCAGAAGCAGCAGGCGACGCGACGCGTAGCCGTCGCCGCGACACTGCTGGTTTTAATGTATGTATTTCTATGAATTACCTTCCATATCTAGCGAAGCGACACGCGCCCCCATCACCGGCACATTTTGAAAGTTGTTACAATGACCCCTTAAGATGATGCCTATGGATTCAATTTCACCCAGTATCTTTATTTGCGTTAATGTTTACACAAGATCAGCGGAGCAATCCAAGAATAAGAATTTTCACAATCGCATCGCATTCGCAATCTGTCAAAAAAAACATAGATTTACCAACATTTTTGTCAAGTTTGACAGATTGCGACTTGTATGTGAGCGTTTTCTATGTAAGAGAATTAGCCCTCAGCTCAGGTACTGTGCCTGCAATAGCGGAGACACCACGCGAAAATGAAACAGATTGCTATTGATCGTGTGTTACACAATTCGGGTGCTGAATCATTTGACAGTTTTTTCGAATTATTGAAGTAATGTATTTGCAATCTCTTTCAAAATAATACAGATTGTAATTGATCGTGTTTTACGCAATTAGGGTGTTGGATTGTAAGTACCTAGGTACAGTCATGACTAATCACGAAGGTACGCAAGATTCAAAAGCGATTTCCTCCTAAAGTATTGATATACAATGTTTAATGGTGTTCCGAACATAGTATTATATTATCGAAACCAAACCATACTAAGTACTTATGATTAAATAGATCTTTTCTCAAAGTTGCAATTATTCCACGAGAAAAGCGCTTTCAATTTTGCGTAACTGGAATGAAAACTCTCAAATATAAAACTGCCACAAATATGTACTATTAAATGTATTAATTATATTAAATCACATAAGTTACAATACAATTGTTGTAAACAACCTGTTTTTTCTTATATCTATGTAAACAACGTACAAGTTGTTCAATAATACCTATCTAGTGGGTAAACTAGCATGGGCCACAGGCCACAGTGACCAGCTTTTGGGTCACAGCACTAACTTTTGTAATGGTATACTACTTTCTTACGAATGAATAAATTTTAAAAACACGGCTACACATCAAGTTATACATTTCCAGTTTAAGCTGATCTCGCATTGTATAGGATTTCCGTACAATGCGAGGTCGGCTTATACCTACACGTACAGTTATACACGTATATTCAACTGGAACATCAGTGGTAACAGGAGCTACAACATTGAGAATAAAATAAATAAAAACAAAGGCATATGAAATTGTTACCACTGACATAGTATAAATAAGTAACAGTATTATATCTTCCTAGAAAACTCGAAATCAGGACGCAACAGTGTCGAGTGCGCGGCAGTTACGCACGGACGCGGAAAGTTTACCTATCGACCGAGCGACTGTAGGTAATTATTTGAAGGTCACCGGCGAGATTTAATACCATAATCAGCCTATAATGTTCCCACTGCTGGGACACAGGCCTCCTCTCTGTCCCAGGGTGTGGGCCGTAATCCACCACACGGGCCCAGTGCGGGTTGGTAGATGTGTGTTGGTAGATGACATGTCTTCGAATTTTTGGTTCTAGGACATGCCGGTTTCCTCACGATGTTTTCCTTCACCGTTTTGAGAGCAGTGGTGATGAAATAATTTACACAAAGTAGGTAAAGCACCTGTCAGGGTTCGAACCTACGACCTGACAACTACCACGCGGCCGTTACCACTGGGCCACCGCTGCTCCGCGAGATTTAATACTGTTACCTATTTATACTGTGCCACTGATGTGCGGTTGACCGTACATTAAGACTTGGTAACGTGGACCGTACATTAAGTTTAAATTTTGACATTGTGGTTTTAAATTGAATTTTAACATTGTAATTCATTAATTTAAATTTTGACATTGTGATTTTTATTTTTTTTGTTGTTTGTTTGTTGCAACTAATTTTGTACGCCATAAATGGCAAAACATGTAGCCACTTCGAATTAATATAAGACCTTCAACCTGTACTCATGTTTCACAAAATAAATATTATCTTATCTTATCTTATCTTATCTATCTTATCTTATCTTATCTAACTTCTAGGCTAAGCGTGCTCCATCGGCGACCACATCAATTCAATTCAATTCTTTACTGCTTATCACATGTGTTTTTCAAGATATTCTTTCTTCGCTTACTATCAGGTGAGTGAGAGGTCAACATTGTGTAAGTACGAGTATCACAATCACTACATAATAAAACATTACTCTCCTTTCTGGGTCAGTCGGTTTATAAGAAAAAACCCTGTGTCTGTCTGAACGCGATAAACTAAAACTCTACCGAACGGATTTTTATGGTTTTCACCTCACCAATAGACGGAGTGATTCAAGAGGATCATTGTTTATGTATATAATTCATTATGGTTTTGGCTGACAATAAATGTAAATTACCTACTCCAAGTAGGATGGCCATCAGTTAAGTACCTACATTTTAATCTAACTCATAATTATATTCGACGTAACAGGCCGAAACAAATGTAGGCATATGCTCTGCATCCCGTGTGAACCCGGGGCAATTTGCTAACATCAATATAAAAAAAATAATTACCAAAATCCATCAATATAACAAAGACACATTGGGCAAAGGAAAAAAATATTACAGCAATAGAAATCTAGCTCTAAGTAAGTAGCTAAGTATATTTATTTGAGGATAAGGTAAAATCGATCGACCTTAATCTCCCTATACTATACATACTATATAAATATTATATACAACAAAAGTATTCCAACTTCTCCTCCTGTTATCATCAGACTGTCTCTGATATGCTGTATGGTTTGGAGTCAGGGACTGCTGGAGGCACCTCGTCTTTCAGGGTCTTCATGCCTTTGAGTGTGTTCTTCACCACGTCGTACGGAGCTGAAACAAAATTATCGTCACATAAATTTTTCGCAAGTAACACTGTTAGCGCCATCTGTTGATTTGAATACGAACTATACGTGTGTAGAGAAAACAAAAGATTAAAAAATCTAGTTTTTAACTTTTAACAAAGACTGGCGAACTTGAGGGGCGACAGCGGCGGTCCACCCCGGGCCCTCAAATATTTTTAATCAAATCCCAAAAAAGGTCAAAATCTGTTCAGTAAGAAGCAGTTTGGAGTTCGAGGCGCCCCGTATGCATTCAAAATACAGTATGTTAACTAACAAAGGGCGTTCCCGTTAACCTGCAATAGTATAGCGTGAATACATGCAAAAAAAAAAATACAACTCAAAAAAAAAAACAAAATTTGTGTCTTGAAATGTAAACGTAAAAGAAACACTCTGTACACGCACACATGTATTTCAACGTATAAAAACAAGTGTGACAAGTGGGCGTGTACAGAGAGTTTATTTTCCGTAACAATTTAATATTTTTTGTGAATATTTTACTATACAAAAACAAAAAAAAACATTTTTTTTTAAATGGTAATATTTTTTTTAGCATTTATAGACGCTATACTATTGCAGGTTAACGGGAACGCCCTTTGTTAGTTAACATACTGTATAAATGCAGGGTGCTAGAATTTTCAAAATGTTACTAGAATTAGGTACTTATATAAACTGTGCAGAACAGGGCCGGGGTGGGGGGGGTCATTTTGTAAGTCCGCCACTGCATGTTCATGTTCAATTGTTCATCTTCAATGACCACCAAGCTAACGCTAGCTATGATGGTCAGGGTTCCCCAAGGTTCTGTATTGGTACCACCCAAATACACAACATAAACCATTGGTAGTTACGTAGGTAGGTAATAAATGGATAGTTTTTATGTTAATTAACGCACTATTTTAACTAGGTAACTTATTTTGACAAGGTAGTGGTTATAGTATGAGGAACTACTAAATTAACAGGAAATATTGTCAAGATAAGTTTGTTTTTCATTTGTAAACACATTTACTAACGTCTCCCACATTTTCATCCATTCTAGATTTTAAACGGTTCTCTTACTCGGACTATCTTCTTTACAAAACTATGAATGAAAGAATACGTTGGAAGGTGTTGTTGACAGATTTTGTCATTCCTGTCACGTATTGTTCTGTTTAAGCTATCTGCTTGAATGCCGTAGACAGAGCTAAATGCAAACCAATCAACATTAAATATATTATGACCTCATCTAAATCTACTTCCTTGAAAGAAACAAATGTTTTGGCGCCTTGAACTTATAGAGAAAACAATGGCGTGTGCTAGCTGACATAAGTACTATGATATTAGTATACATTTAAGGTCGAAACTGTACCTACATAGAATGAATATTTTTGAAAAAAAAGTAATTGCTACGTGTTGGAGGTACTTATTGGAAACGAGTCTAAGGCTCGGAGCTCGGACTCCACTAAAGTGGAAACGAGACGAGAGGAGAAGAGATGTGTTTTACATCCAATATTATTTCGTTATTCACACATCTCGTCTTCACTCAGCTTCAGTGGAGACCGAGGACCTAGACAAAGTGACATTCTACAGGGATAACGGTGATGGAAAAGGCAAAAATGTATAGGACTGACATAAGCTATCGAAAAGCTTATGTCAATCCTGTTGAAAGTCGTTGTAAAAATACGAAACGCTTTGGAAGCGACTGTCACTTGTCTAGGCCCTCAAATGTATCATTTGTATGGCGCGACGAGCCACAATACTTCATAGAGATACCTACTTTTGTAATATTGAAAAATTTCGTTACAAATCCTCGAATCAAATCTCCGAACTTTGAGAATTTGTACACATTGAATTGCATCACGAGAAATATCAGGTACCAAAAGAGGCTTTCGCAATGACCGTCATACCACTAGTCAATAGCACCCAGTGTAACGAAATTGGACTGACTCTTCAAGGTTCTCTCTAGCATACCTAATAAATTAACTGTTAAGTAACTATTAAGCCGGTATTTTTAGTCGCCTTGTATTGTATCTATTGTTGGTACTTGCTACTTATTTACATTTCAATTACTTACACGCTTGACGCTAGGTAGGTACTATTCAGTTTAAATTGGTAAGTCAAAATAATGCTCGAATTTCCAATCATTTTTGAGATAAAGTACTTTTGTGCCAATCTTTCATAAGCGTTTTGCTGAAATGTATATAGGTTTATCGGCAAATAAATATCGTCGATAGTAGGTACCGATATATCGGATAAATCAAAATATCACCGATATAATTATCAGTATCGGCTGCAACCCTTGTGGAAGTGCTAATTTGAGAAACGACAAGGGAAATAATAAATTGATCGACTTATTCAGCTTTGAGTTTTATAAGGTGACGTTTGGTTCATTATAGGTAGGTATTTAGTCTAAGGAGCGAATTTCTATATACATAAACTAAATTCTATTTGTCCTCACATTGCACACATTAACATTTGCCTACCTAGCCTACCTATCCTGAACCATCCACACGTACAAAAATAGTCTAATCTACTGACAATTTTTTTTATTACTTAGAAAACCGAGCAAGCTCCTTTCACATTCAAACATCTGCATAATGGTGTTATTATGAAACCACAAACACATCTCAACGAGAAGCATGTAATCGCATGAGAACAATTAAATTACAATAACAATGTCCCAATAGTTACTCAATCGCTGTGCGCGATCGTAAACATACACTTTTATTGCTCTTTTCGTAACTAACAATTTGGTTTCTACCAATTACATTTGATATTTAGACGCGGTAGTCGTGTCACTTTCAAAAAAGGTTGATTAAAATTATGGGGCCCAGAATGCAACCCTGCAGGACACCCAAGAAACTATCCGTTGAGTGAAGAAAGTATTCAATTATAAGTCTTATATTATGAACAGTATCCATAGCTTTAGCTTATGAGTTATGATCAAACGCTCAAAGGTGACCTTATTATTAACTCTTCAGCTAAGTGATTGGCGGCTTGCCAAAAACAAGGTTGAATGAAGATGTTCATACTTTTAAAAATAAGTAGGTCCACATCACCGTTAATCTCTAAAAATACTTGGTACCTAGGTCCTAGGTAGATATTTCTAGTAATGTAATTGATTCATTATGGATAATAAATGGTTTAGGTTACACTTAGTTGTTCCTACTGACCCTATTGCGATTTCTCAATCAAGTGAGAAGTAAGGTCATAATTTAACTTGCCGATGCCTCAAGGCAGTAATGAAGAAGGATGGGAGATGCCTATTGGTGGTAAAATAGAAGTAAGGGATGATAAAGAGATAAAAAACAACCGACTTAAAAAAAAACACTAAAAAAGTGAAAAATAACTTTAATTTTGGAAGCCGGTGTCTTTGCTTTTTAATTTTCGTTTTTTGCCACCGACTTCCGAAATTAAAGTTATTTTTCACTTTTTTTGTGTTTTTTTTTTAAGTCGGTTGTTTTTTTTTGTAAAAAGTTTTTATTTTTCACTTTTTAGTGGTGGTACACACGGCTACACATCAAGCTATACATTTCCAGTTTATGCTGATCTCGCATTGTATAGGATTTCCGTACAATGCGAGGTCAGCTTATACTGGAAATGTATAGCTTGATGTGTAGCCGTGTGTACCAACCCCACAGAAGTTACTACCTGCTATGTCAATAACAGTGAAGGAGTCTAATAATTATATCGTCTACATAGACTGTGGGAAAAATACGTAATATTGAAGCTAGCTCAAAAACTACGAAAGCAAACTTAATAAAATTTATATGGGACCATCTTGGGAGTATACCCTTTCGAACTCTTTTAAGTCGGTCGAAGAATTTTTTAAATCGGTTCATAAACGGCGGAGTAATCGGTGAACATAGGTACATAAAAAAAAAAAAAAACAATCATCCGAACGTAGTACCTCCTCCTTTTTTGAAGTCGGTAAAAATACAAGCATGAAGTAACGGAGTATAGAATTCCTATATAACTCACGTCAATAAACAATTTTGTGAAAAATAAATAAAAATGCGCACACAAATTAATTGTATGCAAAAATAAACGAATCAAAACTGGTTTTATTAAATGTGGCTAGACATGTTTAATTTAGCCTTTCTCTATTTTGTTTCCTTATCTATATAGAAAGATATACCTATCCTTAACTACTATACAGACCCCTAGTTAATATAATTCACCCACATTCATCTTCTTAGCAAGTCGATGGCAATTTATATAGTCAGCCTAATTCGGCTACGGGTTTGGCACCTTCAGCGTCCATCAGCTCCTGCATCGTGCAGGCAATGGGACACGCTGGAAACGATATTGTTTGTGGGACAACAGGCTGCATTCCCACATTGGGAGTCCAGTGTCTTTTTCTCCTATGGTCCATTTGCATTGGGGGAGAGATTGAACATCCTCTATATCAGCATCCACTTCCACTAGGTGCTAAACGAAGGCATTTTCCTTAACCTTTACTGTATTATAACGAGGTAAATATTTATTTATAAAAAATATAATTACATTAGTAAATATACCTACCTATTTATTCTAAGTACCTATATATTATATATAGTAGGTAAGTAGATAGTGCTCGAAGAATGAACCTATTTATCGTGTTTTTGTGCTTGCATACAGAATTTTAACTGCTTAATCTTAAGTATTCTTTCGACAAATCTTATTTACAAGGAAAAATACACTTTATCGTGTTAACAATTAATATAAAAGTGACTTAGCTAAGACAATGTATGGGAGTTACATACCAGACCACATCTTCAGCCTCATTTTGGACGCCTCATTGTCAAACGAACAAAGTCTTATTAAATCGAATAATGCTAAAAAAGTTAAGAATATAAGTAAACTGTACACAATTAGTTGTAACATGGCAACTGCGGTAAACTTAACGGCACGAGCAGCCCCGTCGACGATAATAATACAACTAAAAACAGAAGGTATGGTAAGATACTGGTTTTTCAAGAACAAATAATACGTCAATTTGAACTTGAAATCTTAGTGGCTTTACTTACACATTTTTTTACAGTAATACGCACATGGATTGAATCGTAGGTACCTAAGTATAATATATTGTCCTGTGCAGGTCAATCCACCGTTTTTGTCTTCATTTTAATTATTTCTAATTTTATTAAAACTTATGGTAACTAGATTAACAACCAACCCGCAGTCAGATGAAGGCTATTTGCTTAGAAATATCGTTATTATCTTCATGCTGTGTAACCAGACTAGATGGGTTGCTTAGCCCAAATTTTACTTACATTTTATTCAAATTTTTGGTGCAGTTATGCTATGCATCTAATCATCTGTAAAAGAAGGGCTAAAAGTAGGTAAAAGTAGCCGAAATGTGTGCCAATGTCAAACGTATAATATAAACCGATTAACTTAAGGTTGTGGTTCTTGTTGGGGCTCGGCAGTCGGCCTCTACGACCTTGTTTAAACTACGGTGTCTACGGTGTACGGTTTCCTAGAAGAGCGGTGGCCGCACATAACCATAGATATTCTATGTTGACGTTTAAACGCTAAGGTCAATTTTAGCTGGCCATTTCATTAAATGGTAGAACACTTCATGAAATCATCAATTCTAAGATCTGGCCACGACACATTAGTCTATGCACTTAACGGCCGCAGTGACGGTTTTCATGAAAGTTATGGCAGTGGCAAAGATCGTTAGATCGCATTTCTGATTCGTTTTGACATTTCTGATAAGACATACAACGACGCAATGACTACACTTGAATGTCATGGAAACGCACTCTAAAGTATGGGCACCTTTTCATGTGACTAAGTACTATGAGGGCAAATCTAGCGAATTAAATCTTTGGGGAGCGGGGTCTGCCTTTCAAATAGGTAGGTAGGTACTGGTGAAAATGACAGATTTTCATGGCGTCCGTTATAATCAATGATATTATATTTTAATATCATTGGTTATAATGTACTAAGACGGAACCGTTTTCTTAGGAAACCAAAGCTTTAGAGATGCTGGCTCCATTTTTGCAGTTAAGTACTAGATACTGATTGTTATGACTCACCTTATCCATGATTTAGCTCATTTTGTCAGGTCACTGGTGATATAGGTGTACCTACTTTACTACCCCTATATAAAAACAGATGGACAGACGGACATGGCAAAACTATAAGGGTTCCTTGTTGACTACTGAACCCTAAAAAGATCCCTGCCTATTTGAGATACCTCTCATTCTACCTCCTACACCTCTATTTGAGATCCCTGCCTGTACAATGAGTTTTCTTTATTTATGAACGCATGTTTTTTGTCATTGACATTTTTACCCGTTTCAAGTTGAAGTTGACAGTGACACTTTGACAGAAAGATGACAGTGATGGATGACACTTAACACTAATGACACTGCATTTTACAAGACGGGCTTTGTGAAAAACGTAAACAATTTGGTGCGTGTCGACTCTTACAACTCAAATATCATGGAAAAGGAATTAGATAGAGTAGTTGAGGAAATAATGTCAACCCCCAACGTGAGTGGTTGCCTGGTAGCCGACCACCAAGGCCTATGCTTAGCTGCAAAAGGAACTGCGCACGTTGACTCGGCGGGTATTGTAGTCGCGATATCGGAGCAGGCGTGCAAGATACAGCCTAATCTGAAGCCGCCCACTGTCTGCCTGGAGACGGACAAGAAGCAGTGTTTGATTCAACGACACGGGACGATTACTGGAGCGATAATTAAGCAGAGGTCATAGTAAGTAAGTTTGTTTTGTTATCCAACAAGAAGCAACTCAAGGTATTACTGTATGGAGTAACCTGATCATCTGAATTAGATAGCGTCATTCTCCTCCTCGCGGCGTTGTCCTAATTGCAAATAGTCATGACCAACTCCATGTACAGTCACGAGCACTAATATGTATACACTTAGCAACTTTTAAAAGTGATTTTCTCCTACTGTATTGATTGTCATTTTATGATATAACGAACATAGTATTTTTGAACCCAAATTATTATGAAATAGGTATCATCTCAAAGTTATAATCGTTATTCCACGAGAAAAACGTTATTGAATTTTGCTGAGTGTATACATATTTTTGCTTGTGACTGTACATGTCACTTTATGTCTAACAGTCTGACAATAGTTTCGTATCAAGATGAGACTATCTCCAATATAAGCAAAAGCAATGACTTTTGACCGCCCGCCCCAGTTGGATGATAATATGCCAATTTTTTGAACGCCCTCGCCGTATTTGAGTATATGTTCCTTGGCCGTGCCGCCTCAGTCGTATTTATACGACTGAGAACTTATTTATTTATGAACACAGTAAAATACATAGGGTTTGTTTTTGTTTTTATGTTATTGCACAACCCAATTAATTGTAGATATTCAATTGATAAGCTGGGTGCTGGGGCACAGCAATTAATATAAAACCAAGCAGTCAATAGTTTCAAATAATCTGCCCAACAATATTCTTCATGTTGCCAAGCCATCTGGCAAGGGGGCAAGGGTGGACAGATAAGAAGTGTCTCCCGTATCTTCTATTGCACTATGCTGTTTTTGCGATTCATTCATTTTCAATGAAGATATTAGTCGGAAGCCTACTTCTTTAGCATTCATAATTGAAGCAATGGCTTGATGGATAATATGGATTCAGGATTTCAGGCCAGTCCATGCAGACAATTTTATTTTAATTAAACCGTTTGGCCCCCCCAAATGGTTTAAGTAAAATTTGTGCCCCCCCCCCCCCCTGAATCCGCCCTTGCACGGGTGGGCACTCGCAAGGGGTGATAAGCCAGTTAAAATACTATTTTATAATATCTATCTGGAATTGAAAGTAACTTCTACACCACTACTTGTCATGTCTTAAGCAGTTGTATTTCTTTTTTTTCAGATTTTAAGCGGCAAGAATTACTGTTTTGATTCTAGAAAGACTGCATAGTTATAGTCCTTGGAATCACTATTGTGAGAAAGATTACTCTCCAGTCTTTTATTATTATGTTAAAATACAATATAATGTACCTATTTAAATAATAATGTAAATAGTGTATTTTTGTAAATAAAGTATGTTATAATTTTTCCTGCTCGTTTGTCAGTGCCTCCCAATCTTGTATTATCTATACATCCTTACTCCTTACTAATATTATAAATGCAAAAGTAACTCTGCTGAGTATGTGGTCGTAGGTTCTATTCCTAGGTCTATCGGGTTTTTCCACCAGGAATTTCTCAGCAGCTGCCCGGAGTCTGGATTCGTGCCCGGTTGATTGTCTGTCTGTCGCGCTTTCACGCCAAAACTACTGAACCGATATAAATGAAATTTGGTACACAGATAGTCTAGAGCCTGAGAAAGGACATAGGCTACTTTTTATCGACATACCACATGGGGGAAGCTAAAGTTAATTTTTGTGTTTGTCTGTGTGTCCGCTTTGTTCTTCTAAACCACACAACAGATTTTGTTTTCATCATCGTTTAGAGAATTTATTCCGGAAAGTTAACATTAAAGTTACATATAACCAAGAAATCTCGATGTTTTGTCACGTCGTAAAACCGTGCAAAGCAGGTGCGGCTCGCTGCTTTCAAATAATAGCATGATCAAAACAGCCTTTTGGAAATAACGTAAACATAACATCACACCTGTATTCTCAAAGAGTTAGCAGAGAGGTGTACCTATATATAGTACCTGCATCGCCAGATGGTTAACTAACTAAAGTCCCATGTAATAGGGGGCGAGCCTATAGCCATCAACTAGGCACTAATCCAGACTCCGGGCTGCTATTGAGAAATTCCAGATAGAAAGAACCCAATAGCACTGCCTGACCCAGGAATCGAACCCAGAACCTCATTCTCAGCAATAGTGCTAGCAACCTCCTTTTAGAATATTCCTATTTATTTTCTTCATAACACAAAGGTACAAAATAAAACATGGACTTCAATATACACACATTTATTACAGATATGCTTTCCTAAATATAACATTAACTTGACAAGAAACAACTGCAACCACTTACACTATACAACTATGCATACTCTTACTGTAGTGTTACACAAAATTTTTACTATTTAATTTTTACTTGGTTTCAGTGCAGGGATATAGACTACAGCCCGTTTACACTGACACTAGGCGACATCTAAACGAATGCCTAAAAAAGCGCGCTGTTGGATTTTCAACTTTCAGCACTGGGCAGAGCGTTGTAAATCGAACAGCGCGGTTTTATGCCTATTAGTATTACTCTTGGATTTGAACAGTCAGCACTGCCATTTAAGATAAATTAGTTTTTCGTCAAAGCTATGATTTTCAGTCTAACCTCAATGTATAGAGGTGTCGAGATATCTGTCATTTTCTATGTAAATATCTTGCACCAATCACAGATGAATACAGATAGTTCACTCCGCATTGTAGGTATGAACTTCAAGCGGCGCGCGGGCCCGTCTTGTCGGGCCGATTCAGTGAGCGTAACGTAGTCGGAAGATCCACGAGTTACGCGATAGAAAGAGAGGTAACTTCTAGGTGAATATTACTGTAGGTAACTAGTGCTGTGCGATTTGAATTGCCCTTTATTGTGTCGTAGCAAGAGTCGCTTTTTATTTAAATGATTTTGCGGAGTGCACCATCTATATTCATCAGTGCGCCATTATACAAAACATGTCTATTGGTGCACTGACTGAGAACTGTCTAAATCCAGGTCACATAGCTGCCTTTGATCTTTCAGCAATCCATGATGTAAAAACAACTTTTCAAATAGGTTTACTTGTTCAAAAAATTTGACCTTTTCAAATAGGTTAAAAAAATGGTTCAAATAGGTTTAAATAGTTCTACTTCTATCTCTGCACTAACCCTAAGTATACAAGCAACATATTAATTAACGATCTCAATTAACTTCTAACTGAATAATTCAACTAACAAAGTTGCAAGTGTTTTAGGCTAAGCAAGAATGTATATCAACTTATCAATTTAATCATAGCATATACTATATACAATCTCAACGTAAATTCTTATTATAACAATTAATTCGCTTATATTAAATAAATAAATCGATGCATGTAAAAATCATGATGTATCTAATTAAAAAAAAATCAATGTAAATAAGGAAGCACATGCCACATAGCAATCAATCATTCCAATCAGTGTTGCCAGTCCATAAATTAATTTTAACTTTTCCTGTTTTCGAAACTAGCAACACTTCATACAAATTCAAATAAAAAATCGTTCACTAAAATATTGGCTGTGTGTGAGCAAAAATGTTAAAACTAGCAAAATATTACCTAAGACTAGGGCCTTTCTTATACACAATAATACTTACGCAGTCAATGTGGCGTTTTAAATTGTTATTTTACAAAAATATCTTGCATTACAGTAACAGTGATAATTTAATCTATTTATATTGTTGCAGAACAATTTTCTAATGGCTATGTGTTAAATATTTTCAAAAATGTGTCCATTATAAGCTGATTCAGCCAATCCTTTTAATGTTAGAAGCTTAATGACTCTTTAACTTTACAATAGTTCATAAGAAAAGTCATTTTCTCAGCACAACATTAAAAGACCACTTGTTCAACTGTTGATAAATATACAATTACATAAATACTAAACAAAAACATGTATTCAAAGATTTGTAGTAAGTAAGTTTACAATCTCAAACCTCACATATTTCTGGCTAGGGATTATTCCGTGTAGTATCTCAAGTGCGACCCACTACACTTAACATTATCTAAACAAGTAAACCGTCTAACAAATTGACATTGTTGTAACAATGTTTTAGCTCACCGACAGCAGGAACTACTTACTACTATATATGAGGCATGCAAGATACTAGGTAAGTATACTTAGAAAACAAGGATTGGAAAGAAAAGACCCATAAATTCAGTACGATTTCGGAATGCATACGTTAGATATTAGGATTCCAATGCCTTGTCAAAACAGGTGATAACTTCACGACACAAGCGTAAGTGGCGCCCTCTGCATTCAGATGTACGAATTTACTTTTAAAATATAACAATTAAAAGCCAAGATTTCATGAAGTAAACCATCATTACAATGCAAAAGAACCCTTTCCTAATGTCTTTAACAAGCACAGCTCAAAGAAATGCTCCCGAAACAAATCACAAATTTCATAAGAAATACGATATTATATGATGAAATATCAGTAAGTCTAGCACGAAGGAAGGCGCAGCTATACAATATATTCTACAGTAATAAACACTTTACATCAATGTCAAGAAAATTTCGCTAACTACTATGCTAAGTATCATTAATTTGGATCAAACTTATTTGAAACACGACGTATGGCCGCAAAATCTCATGCATTCAATTTAATAAAAAATAATTGCCTATAGTCAAAATGGACGAAAATAAGGTAAAATATGAGCAATAATATAATTCATTTAATATTTGTGTGACCACAAGATTATAAAAATTTACTAATGTAAACAAGAGTTTCAGCCAGTATACTGCGGAGATATGTATGGAATACAGACGTTTTATATATTCTGAGGGGGCGGAAATGAGTTGGCAACTTCACCCGACAGTGGATAATCGACCGTAAGAGCGTTAAAATCGCTTGATTAATCTATTTTGCTACCTACTAAGATGTAATATATCCCTTACCCATTTCTATCCTCACCGGAAAGTAATAAAACGTCAAAAAAAACCTAAACATGAGCCATCGGGCACTGTTCGTCTAATAAATTAACATTAAACAATTAATTACACTATTAACAGCCCTCGACTACGTTACGATTACAACTCCCTACCTAACAAACGAATAAATATGGAGTTACCGTGAAAGGATACATCTTAGCTCAAGGTACAAGATTTTCTCCTAAAATTTATATTATTATAATACACGGTGCAAGAGACATCGACATCGACGATTTTAAAGTAGATTAAAAAAAAACATGCGGGGCACTTTTTGGGGAATGCCGATAGAAGTGAAAACTAAGCAACAATGCGTAACCTCAACGTAATTCAAACGGTAGACGGTAGATGGCGCTAAAAAAACAAATCACTTCAAGCGTGACGATAACGCGAGTTCCATGATTTTTGTTCGCCCAAAAAGTGCTCAACGCGCCTAAAGAAGTTTTGACTTCAAAAATAGCTGTTTCATACAAAAGTGCGATTCGTACACGGTCAATATGTATGGAACAGCATTTTTTTTTTTTTTTTTTTATAACCGACGAAAAATGTCTACGCGTGTGTTTCTAAATCATGTACAGAATTCATGGTAGTAACAGTATGTGGGTCATGTCCCTTACACCTTGTATAATATTATAACGCCGTGACTTCAAAATTGACATAGCGATTAACATGGATTCCATAATAATTAATTATGACGAGACAAAGTCGTCTGTAACATTAGCTATTTTTATTACAAACTTTATTTTGAAGCCACTTTACAGTTTTATGATTGGCTATCAAGACAATCATTTAAATAAATTATTCTCCTACAAAAGACTTCTGTTTGAGGTTCACTTCAATAGATTTCAAATGCATTGGTCCGTTATTATGAACATGTTATTATTAAAAAGACCACTTATTGCAAAACAGCCTCTATTGCAAACAACATAATATCTATTTTAGTTTTATCTCCTCGTATGGGCCAAGCGATATGGTACAATATGTCTAGTATAATTATGTGCTTAGTTTATAAACCTCTATAGATATAACAAATAATTGAATATTATAATTTATAATACATGCTGAATATTATCATAGACAATAATATTAACTATCTACAAGCAGACGCAAATAAAAAATGTTGGCAATTCTATTATTTTGTTTGGAGGACACTGGTTTTTATTGGCAACACTAAACTAAGGAGTTTAATAGTGAATATTGCTGAACGACTCGAATGGAGATGTTTCTGAATGGTTGAGCTAACACCATTAAAGTCTTTGTAGTGATTTATATGCGCTCCGTAGTACCAGAATACGAACGAAAATTACCTAGTAGACAGCAGTCATTTTAATATATTATGCCAAAATATTGATATAAAGAAATTGGTATTTCGAAGCACTCCCCCCAGTTAACAACAATATGATACAAATATTGGTTAAATTACAAACTATGAATAACATTTTACAGTCACCATTCAGAAATCGACTAATTCACATATTGGAAGCTTATCATGAACGCTTAAATTTCAGTTAATAAAAATTACGTGCAATTTTGCTCGAACAATGTAAACTGTGTCCCTTAAACACCGTTAGTGTGAAATCATGCTTACACACACAGGTCAACCCTATTCTGTATCTGTATCTCTTTCTGATAATTATAGATGCCATTCGTCAGAGCGAGAAGGCCGCACTCAATCGCATTGAAAACGCTTTTACGTGCGAATAAACTTCACTTCAGTGACAGAAAGGGAAACATAGAAAAATGGTGATCTGTGCGTGTTTTGTTTGATGTTTGATTTCAATGTTTATGGTATGAACCAGTTTAGTAATAATTATATTAGTGTTCATGAAAAGCCTCCATGTTCGCTACAGTACCAGGAGCGCATATTATCGTGTAGGAGACTCACGTAGTCGGCGTGCGGGGTTGCCGGGGAAACTGATTGGCGCGATTACATACGCCCGGGAACGCCGGTGAAGCTGATTGGCTGCTCGTTTGTGACGAGGTTCGCTCGAGGAGCGTTCGTTGGCTGGCCCGCACCCGCCTCTAAGTTAGCCGCCGACGTCCTCATATCATCTATTGATCCTCTGTCGGAATAATTAGATTTTTATTATTATTTTTTATTGTGATCACAGAATCGTAAGGAAATGCAGTGCAAATATGAATATTTTTGAAACGAATACCATTTCAATGAATTTGTGCAATGGGAGGACATGAAAACACTCCACTTGATTCATTTAGCGGAATCGAGATCTAAAAAAATATATATAATGGTTTGGCAAAAAATAAGGTAAAAAAAAACAAAATATACTTTAAAATAAATAGTTTATAATATAAAATATTGTGAAATTCGGTTCGAAGAATAAAACAAAATTGTGCTCCCGAACGCTGAAAAACGAAACCTTGTGCAGAAACAAAAAACAAAGACAAATAGAGAGGAAATTATTCGAAGCACGATCATGCAACATTAAAATAAGAATTAAGTCATAGTTAATTTTAATAGAATCATCCACTTATTAAAATTGTCTTTTTGAAGTTTAAATAAACAGTATAGTAACTGCATCAGTATTGTTTTTCCAGACGAATTTTTTAAATAAAATTGACCATGACCTTCCACCACCATGCAATCCCGAGCTCAAACATCAAGCATAGACGGAACACCAAACAAGTTAGATACACTGTACAAGGATCTTTTGGCGCTCGAATGAAGTAGACAGTGGAGCAATTGTGCAATTATTGTTTTATGAAATATAACATCACACCTGTTTTCCCCGAAGGGTTAGGCAGACCTGTACACCCACATTTCACCAGTTATGTTTGAGTCCCATGTAATAGGGAGCGAGCCTATTGCCATCAACCGGGCACAAATCCAGACTCCGGGCTGCTACTGAGAAATTCCTAATGGAAAAACCCAATAACTTAGCCTGACCCGGGAATCGAACCCAGGACCAGCAGGCTCAGCATTAGCGCTTGCGACCACTAGTTAAACATTTGGCGAATTATTCTTTTGTGAAAAGTATTGAAAAAATAAAGATGGCAAAGTTAGTTCCGAATTTGGCCACGCGCCAAAAGAACCTTGTAGCGCTATAGATGCGTGCCTCGTTTAGTTGGGGCGCCACACGTCCGGGTCCTCCATGAGAGTGACGTTGTGGTCGTGCGAGCCCGCCATCGGAGCGCCCGGGGGCGTAGTCCCGCCCGCCGCCATCGCTGCCATGTCGTCGCGGGACCCCCTGCGCCCCACACGCACACACAACACACATCGGATTAGTTGACACACGCCTTCGACCCAGTTAATGACACAACATCAAGCTTGGCTATGATACTTTAATGATTTTTGGAATCAATCAATCCACTACGTAAGTAGACCACGTCACCTGCGGACATCTTCAATACCAGAGATACCTCAGGGGCGTTGACATCTCAGAGACAAAACGGAAATGTCTCATGTGCCTATTGTGCCTTTACCCGAGCTGGATACTCTTCAGCCCGAAGTGGAATCCAACAAAACTTCGTGGCGTTCAAAATGATTACTGTGATAGTACTTCCCCAGACGAACTCATACATAATTATAATTACCCTCTCTGATTTAATTTGCATCTTGATAATCCATTTATTCATCCTCTTTGGTTTGACATTTAGCAAAACATTATTGTTAAGTAGAACCAACGATAAAGCTATAGTTTCCTCACAAACTGATAAATTCTTTGAATTTGAATTTAAATTCTTTCACTAATTTAATAGATTGGAAACCCAGCATGTAATTATAATAACAAGAAGTAGACATAATGGAAATTGAATATACAGTAAAGCAACACTTAAATTTAAGCCAAGATTCACAATTTCACTGACAAAAAATGTAATAACAAAGAACAATATGATAATTCCATTGCCAGTCCCAGACTAGTCAGACAGACATTACATCTCACAGATTAAGATGGCAACTATAAGCAAGATATCGACGAAAAGTTAGATAAATACACCCACAACCAAAGAGTTAGTTACATGGTTTATATTTTCAAAAGTAAGGGATATTTTTACCAAATCTCTTGCATTTCAACAATACTAATATTGGGTAAAGTCGGTAACTATTTTTCAGTTTTGGTAAAAATAATTACCCTTTTGTCAAGGAATCTACCATGGAGGATGTATGATACAGAAAGGTGCTAATACATGGCGACATTAACAGTCAGATTATTTAAAAATGTTGTAAACACGGGTAGGTACACATCAAGCTATACTTTATAATTAGCTTAGCTAGCCATTATAAGCTGACTTCGCATTGTACGGAAATCCTAAACAATGCGAGATCAGCATAAACTGGAAATGTATAGCTTGATATGTAGCCGTGTGTACAGTCAGGCTAAGTGAATCATGACCCATGATTTGACGATAATTCGTTTGAAACCGTCAAAATAACAAAGATTTCCCTCCTTTACAGTGCATGCCGCACTTAGGACGTATTAAATATTAAGCAATCTATGTCAATACGGGTAGGAGATCTATGCAATTTTAACCTTTGTCATCACTGCAATAGATAATATTTTAGATAAAGCATAATAATCATATTTTGAATCCCAACTCTTTGAAATTAACTATACTTAACTCAGAACAAATGTTTTTTTCTTTTCCAAAACCATGTTCGATTATAAAATGACAAAGAGTCAAAAAGTCACTCAGAAATTGGTGTCAAATAATATTTTTTTAAAAGCTCTTAACAAAGCTGCAGACTGCAACAGATAATTGTCTGTGTAAATATATGGCAGATGACAAGGTCGTTACCAAGGAAATGTATATTTACGCGAATGTCGACCTTATTGTATTTGAATATCTGTAAGAAAATAAGCTTATGGTGGGTCAGAATTCAATTTTTTCGACTGTACATAATTTGGTATTAAAACACTCATGCGAACCCACATTCGTGTTTTAATACCCCTTATTATACAACAGTTGCATAAATAACTATAACTTTTGACTGTTTCCTTGACTCCTTAACTTTGTAGTATTATTTAACCTTTCCATAGCAACCTTATCAATCTTACCAAATTACTTGAGTTAGTCAGTAATGTTAGCAACACATTTAATGTACAGTAAGTATACTGACTTTTTGCCGAGCGCCATCATCCCGTAGACGATGCCGGTGGCGAAGATCAGCCCACTGCCGAACCACGTGCTCATGCTTAAGAAGCACATGAAGAATGGCGGAACTGATAGCCTGGAAATAGAGGAAAAAAAATACAAATTAAAACTTTTGGTTTCTCATAGAGAGGTGAGGTAAGATGTCACCGACGCGATGTTTATGGATGTCCCATTAACCTAACACCTGTAATTGACAACATTTCAAAATTTACAAGCCCCTTTAACAAAATACAATTTCTTGATATTTGTTTACTTATTCTGAGTTCGAATAAACCCGAATAAAGTGCGACGACGTCACTCAAACGCTAATAATGAATAAATAGGTCTACTATTTTTTTATATATTTAAATATTTTTTTACTCTAATATTTAAAAATATAATTTATGTGTATGGAAAATGAAATAAACATAATAAATAGTACCTGGTCGACCGAGCTCTGCTCGGGTGAAAATAGATAAACATATCGTCCAGGTATACCAACGTTGTATCACATCCCGAGGCATTGAAAATAGAGAAAACTAATTTTCCCAGATATGAGACCTAGCTGGATCGATTTTTCGCCATCGTAAACCCCTATAAGTATTGCTACTTTCATCGAAATCGTTAGAGCCGTTTTCGAGAACGTGATTACCTACTGATTACAAATATACATTTATATAGAGACATTATATCTATATACAAATATTGCTCATTTAATAGTATAGGATACAGAGAAAGAACGAGTATTGCAGATCATCACACGATCGCGATGGAATGAGTAAATCAGGGAAAAGTAGTTCTGGACCACAATACTTGCAATAACTTGTTTCGAAGACACAAAGACGCATACTGTTTGATCACATTTCCTTTCCTACCGATATGATCCTAAACATAATGCATAGATCACTGTTTCTATACTAAAATAAACTTGAAAACGAGTTGGTTCAATTTATTCGCTGAATAATAAGACCAAACATTGAGTCACATCACATGTTTTTGAGAGAAGGATATCGCTATTATTTAACAGCGCCTACACATACACAATGCCTTGCAAAGCATTCAATCGCGCGAGCTCGTGACGTCGCATACAATTTGCAACGCATGCTGTGAAATTTTATTGCTTGATTATTATCATGGGATAAATTAGACATCGTTTATATTTAGGTACTAGGTGCAGCGCGCGCCTTCGCCCACGTGGTCCCTAACTCTGTTTCCGAAATAAAAGTAGCCTACGTTTATTACTCCTTATAACATCAGCTATCATCCCATATAGCTATCTTATAAACTTGAGCGTTTGCAAAATATCTGCATTCGTTTTGTTTTTAACCTTAAAAAGTATGATCACGTTTCTTACTATCGCAACCTACTCAAGTGGCTCCCTATTCGACTTCGCAGGAACTCTCGGATATTGTGTCTACTTTTTAACCTCCTTCACAATCCTAAAACTCCGTCCTATCTGCGGGAGCGTTTTTCCTTCGCCCGTCCTTCTGATGCGCCTTGCAGGTCGCATCATAGAAATCTCCTAAGTCCCCTCCCCATTCCACTGACTTCTACTCCTACTCCTTCACTGTGCACGCGGTGCGGTTATGGAATTCCCTTCCGCCTGACATTAGGGACTGCCAAACTGTTGCAGTATTTAAAAGAAGAGTGAAAGAACACTATCTTTCCACTTCGTCATAGTTGTGTATGTATTTATTTCGATATATATTTATGAAGTAGGTAGTTTATATTATGTATGTAGTATTTATTTTTGTATGTAAGTGTATGATCATATTATTTGTTCTAGTTTATTAAGTGAATTGTGTTGATTTTATGTATGTATGAATTTTACACACGGTGTCTACATCTCTTATCTACTTTCCTATCGCAGGTGTGCTGGAAGAGATTTCTTTAGAAATAAGCATCACCTTTGTTGTGTGTACATAAATAGTTAAATAAATAAATAAAAATACTATCTACCCACCAAATTGTGTGGAATGCTATAATTGAAGATGTTTATCATATTATCATGGAGTGTGTCCGGAACGAGCCGGAAAGACGAGATTTGTTAATCGTATTTATTCATATATGTGTGAGACTGGGGCATGTAACAGCGTCCTTGCTGCTCCTGTTTCAGAAGCAACCAGAATGCTGTACAGGGTCGTAAACATTGGAATTAACCGAAGAAGTAGATAATCTTTACGTTCATTAGAAATCATTCAGATAATGCTACACAAGTAGCAGTATGTATGTGTATGTAGTTGATATTTAACGATGAGGGTGGCATAATCTATCTTGATTAGAACCCTAAAAAATGCCAGTGAAAGTCTCGAAAAAAAGAGTAATAAATAAGGCAATAAATTAACCTATAAACGTCATACAAATTCGTGATAAAGAAACTATCGTTATCAGACCGTCCTGTCCCTTTGATCGCAAACTTGTCTTTTGCTTTGATAAAAACGATGAATCAGCTCACTCGACGTAACGTAGGTACTTGTAAAACTGATAAACTACGTCATAACTGGTGTCGAATTACACCAGTGTGTAGTGTCACAACAGAGCCCTAAGCTCGTTACAGTACGACTGTACGACACAACATAGAAGTTTCATCAGCTAATTTCGGCAAGCGCGATTACTTTCCAATTCGTGCTATGGGCAGGGATTGACAGGGCCATAGTGTGGCCTGCGCTTCAGAACCGCTTCAGAACGACTCGCGAGAGGCGAGAGAAACGATACGCCACTAGTACCAAACTACTATAGTTACTAGTTCGATCGATCATTGGGGTAATTACCTACGCCTTTCATTACGACACTTCAACAACATCCATTGCGTTATAATGATAGTCAGAGCAATGGGTTTGGAATTACCTTCAAAATGCTTTGCATTGTGATTGAAAGTGTTTTACGCAATTTATAACAATATTTTTTATTGATATAGTATTATAAATGTTGGAATGCCGACGTCTACTCGGAGGCGAGCGCTACTGGCTGCAACACGGTTTTTTAACTAATATAGCTGATGCTGCGCGGTGCGAGAAGGGTGTGGTATGGCCACATGTTGCGAGACTTCAGTCATTCGCTGCCGGAACGGGCGTCAACAGACTCCCGCACTGAGCAGCTACCTCGGACACCGTCACAGTGTAACGGTAGACATAAGAAAAAAATGACACTATCAACTCACCCAATATACAACGCAGCCTTATTCCAGTAGGGTCTGCTCTCCACCTTATCGCTGAGGGTCTGTACATAGTCTATGAAGAAGCAGCAGCACGGTGCTTCACACACTATCACTATGAAGCCGGCCAGCATCTGCCAGATGCCGGCGATCAAGCAGGCCACGTTCAAGATCACGATGCTGATGCAGTTGATCAGGCCCAGGACTATGGCGACTGGAATAAAAGGGAGTTTTATTTATTTATTGGATCTCCAACTGAGGCTACACAATTACATGCAGGTTTACAAAAATCTGAACAAATACTAGCATGCGCTTCCAAATATAGAAAGAATAACTTCTAGAAAATTTAAAATTTATATACCCCGTTAACCTTAAAACGGCTGAAACGATTTTGATTAAACATGTCTAAAAGCCATCGCTAGAAAACCTGCTTTCAAATAATAAAAAAAGCATTCAAATCGGTTCACCCATTTAAGAGCTATGGTGCCACAGACACACATAATAGCGGTCAAATTTATAACACCCCTCTTTTTGTATGTCCTAGAATTAAAAATACGAAGACATGTGGCGTTCACTGCGTGATAAACCAGACTACTAGGCCTACTTCCTCTCGCAGAAAGGAGGGCTGAGTCCCAGAACTCTATGGGCTACATAGTGAATATACTGTAATGTCATACCGGTACGGTTGTATGATATTTTTGAGACTCGAAATGAATATTGAAGTAAAGTCAGATCGCCGCATCTATTTGAAAGTGATACCTAATCTCAAAAAGTGCTAATCGGACTTCATTTAAAGACCAATAGAATTTCTTTGTATTTTCCACCAGCTCAGTACATCCACTGCCGAACATATGCTTCGTATTGCTATCGCTCGCTATGATGGTTAAAAAATAAATATGCCGTAAAAGTGGTAGACATTATTAGCGAGCGCAGTTTGTCCATAATAGGAGTCAGACAGGATGGCGATGGCGTTATGCCATCCTCTGATGTAATACTTTATGCGATCCTCTGACGTCATCCATCCCTTAGTAGCTTTTTACGACCCCTACCGAGGCACCAACGATGTGTGTATGTGTGTTTACTTTGCCAAGTGGGCACGCGGAATCAGTAGAGCGATATATAGTCATATTTTATAACTTAATAACATGTCTTCACTTTTTACTATCGGACCAAATCTGTAGGTCAATTCCCTGCGCTGCTAAACAATTTTGAAAAAAATCTGTTTTCAGTATGTTTTAGCTAAAATAATTAATAGTGATAGCTTGTAGTAATCAAAAATGAAGAGAAAAACGTACTCTTTCGGAATATAGCTTTTTTTTTGTTGAGGGCACTTTCACCTTTAGCCCAACAATGTATGAACGGTGAACGATCTCCTTTATCACGTTAAATTGTCAATCTGACAAAATTCTATGGGTCAACCAGAACACAAGACCAACAACTTTATCACACGACAACCTTTTATTTTGATTACTTTAACTGCATAATTCTATGTTCTCCTTATCGACGGACAAAAAAAATACCAAGAATAGTAATTTCATCATTTGTCTTCGTTAGGCTTAAAAAATTTTAGAGAAATTATTTAGCGAGTTCCATAGAATAATATGCAAAGCTACGATATTTTGTAAAAGTAACCCGTTACAATTTTGGTTAACGACCTTCCTACACACGCGACAATTGGTCACAATGGCCGAATCGTCGAGAGAGACTAGTCGACCACACATGCCCAATCTGCCATACAATAGGTATGTACCAAGGTCGAATCATTTCTACTGCGCTACAAGTACTGCCTAGACTTTTCCCAACTATGTTGGGGTCGGCTTCCAGTCCACCAGTATTTTACATGAAGCGACTGCACATCTGACCTCAATCTGCCTAGCCTTTTCCCAACTATGTTGGGGTCGGCTTCCAGTCTAACCGGATGCAGCTGAATACCAGTATTTTACATGGAGCGACTGCCTATCTGACCTCCACAACCCAGTAACTGGGTAATACGATACCCCTTGGTTAGACTGGTTGTCAGACTTTCGTGCTTCTGACGACTCGTAACGACTGTCAAAGATCCACAAATGACAGCCGGGGCCAACGGCTTAACGTGCTTTCCGAGGCACGGAGGAGTCTCGATATGTGAAAATGGTCACCCATCCACGGACCAACCCCGGCAAGCGTAGCTTAACCTGATGGATCGACCCGAGCGGCTGTTATTACTTAGCCACGAGCTCCTCCACATCTGACCTCTACAACCCAATTGGTTTGCAGTTTGCAACCCCTGGATAACACGGTAGATCTTGGTAAGACTGATTATCAGACTTAGGCTTCTGACTACCTGCAACGACAGCCAATACAGATGATAACGTGGATGTAATGGATGGTCACCCATCTACGAACCGACCGCGGCAAGTGTAGCTTAACCTTAATTCCACCGACTGTTATCATATAGACACGAGAGCCCCACTAAAATCCCATTTATATTAATTAAATCGTAAAAGATTTAAAAAACAATGCGAGTATCGTCTTTCGTGTATGTGCCGATTACAATGCAAAATAAACCACACTATGTATATGCTAATGTACCGAGTATCGACCTTATTCCAGTGACTTATTATGTATATTGCGTTAAGTATTTATTTTCTAACGTAGGTATGTGCTTTATGCTATTATATTTTCATTTAATTAAGTATAACGTATTTCAGATTTATTTAATTAAGTATAACGTATTTCAGATTTACGAACTGTCATTTTCATTCAAAATATTGGCAATCTATTCGTCGTAAAAATAATAAGGTGCACGTAAAAAGTTGCCATAATTCCTTGAATGTACACACGGCTACACATCAAGCTATACCTTTCCAGTATAAGCTGACCTCGCATTGTACGAAAATCTTATACGATGCGATAATTATCAGCATAAACTGGAAATGTATGCATAGCTTGATGTGTAGCCGTGCGTACATATTACTTTGCTTCTCAATTTTGGAGCCTACTGTCGTCTGGAATAATGTTTTAACGTTTTATAACAAGAATTTAATTCTTAATTAACAGTGCGTCTGAGGGAGTTTCGCTATAGAAAAAAACCTCAATAGCGACTGGAAGGTGTACGGGGTGTACGGTAAACTGTTCCTTGCTACGGTTGCACTTCGAGAAACGAAATGGTCGACCATTGACCTTGAAAAATATTTAGGGCTCGGTTGACCTCTCCTATTGTAATTAATCTATAAACCAGCCACCATGGCCACATCGAGCTGCAAAAACCAATGCCAAGATCATTTGAAATCAATAATTCAACTAATATGCGAAAGTGAATTTGTTTATTTGTTACGCTTTCACGCTAAACGGCTGAACGGATTTGGATGAAATTTCGTACATGGGTAGACAATGAACTGGGTCAGGGCATATGATACTTTTCATCCCGATATTCCCACGTGATCCAGACTTATGCCGGTGAAAACGCGACGTGAAATGCTATACATTTTAATATGAATGAACATCAAAATTTAATTTAGCTAGATGTTATCAGTTCTTATCTCTGATATACAATTGAAGTAAATGAGTATTTTAAGTGATTATAATGTTTATTTTGATAGTGGAAATGGCATACTGGAAAAACTCATTTTAGTTTGATTGATTTTGAGTGGTCTGGGGCTCATGTTTAATTTATTTATCTAGTTGCAAACGAAATACTAACTGACAGTATGTGGTACATTATTTAAGGTATCACAGAATCTGATATGACACTGATAACCTCAGACCAATAAAAAAAAAAAAAGTCTGAGTGATACCCATTATTGTGTGAATTAAACTCCATTTGAAATAAGATTAGACATTTAAACAACCCTTTTTAAAGTCCGTTCAACCGATTTTGACTGCTATACCGTAGACATAAGGATGGTATTAAAAGCAAAAAATGTTACACAATACCAACTGTCTAAGTACTGCAGCTGCCATTTGTCATGCCACCAACGCAATATAAGTTTAAATCAGACGGCCTGTAAAAAAGGTTTATTTAAATGGGTTCTAATGGGTTTAAATGGGTTTATTTGGTGCATGCCATACTAGCTCTGCTCACGAATGTCATCATTATTATATAGTTAAAATATTTCTCATTATGTGAAATTTGTAGTAAATTTCTTTTGAGTAAATAAAGATTCTTCAACCACAAATGTCTAATCTTATTTCAAATGGAGTATAAGTATGTTAGAAATTGAAATTACCTACTGTTCTTTTATTTACGTTGGCATTTATTTAAAAAAAAAATGATTGGATTGTGTGAGGAATGATATGAAAGAGAAGGGAGTGAATTATAGGGTGGCGGTTGACAGGGGAGAGTGGAAAAAGAAAAGTTGCGTCGACCCAAGTCATCATCTGCCTAGCCTTTTCCCAACTGTGTTGGGGTCGGTTTCCAGTCTAACCGGATGCAGCTGAATACCAGTATTTTACATGGAGCGACTGCCTATCGGACCTCCACAACCCAGTAACTGGGTAATACGATACCCCTTGGTAAGACTGTTTGTCAGACTTTCGGGCTTCTGACGACCCGTAACGACTGTCAAAGATCCACAAAATGACAACCCAACGCGCCGACGCGCCGACCCAACTAACATGGGATAAAGGCAGGAAGATGAATACTTTAAGCACACAAATTTACAGAGGCAGACGTAATTCCATAAGCATTTTCTACCAGTCAACGTTTGGGTGATTCAAAGACAAACAGTAGTAGGTGCAATAACGAAAATTGTGGAATATTTTTTTATTTAAATATAAGGATACTAGTTGCGCCCCGCGGTTTCACCCGCGTAAGTCTCGATCCCGTGGGAATATCGGGATAAAAAGTATCCTATGTGTTAATTCAGGTTATAAACTATCTGTTTGCCAAATTTCATCCAAATCCATTAAGTAATTTTTACGTGAAAGAGTAACAAACATCCATCCATCCATTCATCCATACTTACAAACTTTCGCGTTTATAATATTAGTGAGATAGTTAGAAGTTAGATAGTTAGACTAGTTAGATACACATAGGTACCTATTAAAAACTATGAATTAATTGTTTTGATAGTAAAACCTGCATCACGTTAAACCTTTTCTTTTAGTTTTGCCTTTGGAACATGCAATTATTTAAACCTAATTGCATTTCAAACATCCAACCATTTTATGGGCACATAAACTAAAATTGTAAAAACATAAAATAAAATTTTAATGAGGATAATCAATGCTTTTAATAATACTTTAGCTTTATTTTCATTACAACATACATTAAGTGTGATATTGACTATCTGGTATGTTTGATATTATCAGTTTAAAACTCTATTTAAAGAACTGGTTCTACCATTTTTGTCACAAATTAATTAATGTAATGATACATTTTTATTTAAAAAACCTGTTTGATTCGGGTTCATAAATATTTATCACTAGCTTCTGCGCGCGACTTCGTCGTCGCTTACCGTTCTTTCTGACTTTTTTCTTTTTGGTCAGTTCCTAACGGTCGTAGCGTGGTGTTAAGTAGCCTATAACCTTCCTCAAGAATTGTGCTATCAAATGCAAAATTTCCAATCCGACTGGTAGTTGCGGAGGTTAGCGCGTTCCAACAAACAAACTCTTCAGTTTTGTTATTAGTATAGTTAAAGATAGATATATAATAATATAATATACCTCGTCTACTGTACCAATTCTTTTGAATAATTTAAATGTTTTGTACATATCTGTCTGTTCCTTTCTTCTTGACTGTTTATGTGTTTACATGAACTGATAAATAAATTATATAAATAATGAAGCACTTAGCAGAGATTTGTGATCCCAGTGTTATTGCTATTGGTCAATCCTCTCGGTAAAGAATGGTTAATTAATCTAATTCTAACTCATAATGATAGGAGGAAAACTGGATTTCCAGTACTTTTTGTTACAGTAATTAAAACCAGTTAGCTAGCTGACCCAATAGATATTGTTGAAACCACACACTTTGAATGTGTTGAAAAAATTGACATAACATTCCGCCTACAACTTGGACATGACGAAAAAGGTTGCCCAGATGTAGAAAAAAAATTGC
Source organism: Lithophane socia (assembly GCA_947522985.1). NCBI lineage: Eukaryota > Metazoa > Arthropoda > Insecta > Lepidoptera > Noctuidae > Lithophane > Lithophane socia. The sequence goes on from OX383256.1 coordinate 1,447,538, forward strand.
GTTAAGACACTGACATACCCTGAACGCGATCGACACAGTGGGGGTGATTTTGTTTTATAATAAACTAGCTGATACCCGCGGCTTCGCCCGCGTGGATGTCGCTTATTATATACTAAAACCTTCCTCGAGAACCACTCTATCCATTGGTGAAAACAACATGAAAATTGGTGCAGTAGTTTTTGAGTTTATCGCGAACAGGACGACAGACAGACGCAGTGGAGGACTTTATTTTATAATGTGTTAGTGATAAGGAGTTTAATCTCAGAGCATATAAGCAATTAAATGCCTTATAGACTGAAGTAGAAGGACAGTTGTTATTAATTACATGAGAAGGTCAATAATAAGGTTGATGACTGAACTGGTGACCTAAGTAGGTTGTATTTGTTTTCAATTGCACTCAGTTAGCCTTTTCCAACAATGTTGGGGTCGGCTTCCAGTCATGGATGCAGCTGAATAACAGTATTTTACATGGAGTGACTACATAGCTGACCTCCACAACCCCGTTTCTGGGTAATACCCCTTAGCAAGACTGGTTGTCAGACTTTTGGGGTTCTGAGTTCTGATTCCAACTATGAAAGATCTACGTATGGCAGCCAGGAATAATGGCTTAACATCCTTCCCCACAGAGAGGTCTTGAAATGTAATGGATTGTCACCCATCGACAAACAGACTACAAGAGTAGTTTAATGAGTAGCTTATACAAGCGGTATTACGACCCCCTTCAACCAATTGCATTGTAATCAATAAATATTGGGTCTGACAGTAGGTCATGCAATATAGTTCCACAAATTTCTTCGACAAATCCTTCTCTGTCCAGGCCGCTCGTTTGTGGAATGCATTGCCAGTTCAAATAAAACGCGCTCAATCGTTACCTGTATTTAAGAGACTTGTGAAGGAGCATTACTTGTTGTTGTGATCTTGTTCTCATAGCTGTAATAATCTGTACTCGTCATTTATTTTTCGTTGCTTACTTATATATTCTTTTAAAGTCAGTATGTATGTATTTATGTATCTATTATATAGCATATATATATAAATATATATATATATATATCTATTATAGTATATTGTATCTATTGGTAAGTTTAAGTATCTACTTATTATTTTGCACCAATGACAACCCCATTTTTTATGTCCACGCAATCACTGTCCATTCTAAGGTTGCCTGGAAGAGATCACAGAAAGTGATAAGGCCGCCCATTGTATGTTTTATAGTTTTAAATTTATTTATTTTCGCAATGTATTTTCTGGTGTACAATAAAGTATATATAAATAAATAAATAAATAAATATAGTTATGTAGATTAATTTTTCTTTTCGATTGGATAATATTCATGAACATACCAGTTACACAAGATATAGAAAAATCTAGTAAATGGTAATGGTAGATCAATCTTCTGGGCTTACGAGTTTAAGTATGTAATGATAATAATGTAGGTACTCATTAAAATTATAATTGTTTTATTTTAATGCACCAATTATCTTGAAGAACACTTTCTAAATAAATATGCACAAGTAATTATCCCTTTGTCAGAGAAATTAAGACGCAATACGTTACAGCTCATAACTGTTAGTTATTTCATGCTCATTGTCTAAAATCGAGGGTGGTACTGTAGATTTGGGTTCTATAGATAAGATAATACTGTTGATCTATTGGTCAACTCCACTTAAATGTAAGCGCACACAAAATATTCTATTCGTCACTTGAAAGTGGCATGTGTATCATATATAATTTATAGCAAAATAATACGAACTGAAGCCGCCAACTGTTCCAAGTCCCCGACCAGCGTAGCGCATCCACCAAGGCACGTCATCTTTCTGGGCATTGTCGCCGCCCGGTCGGGCCATAAGCATGGTAAGTTTGTCTGTTAACGACTGAAACAATTGTTAACATTATTATCAGGTTTCCCTGACGCTATCAAAGCAAATTATTTAATATTTACGATTAATTCTTACCATTTTCGAAAAAATCAATTCACTGCCCTGTCACCTGTCAAGTCAACTAAAAAATGGTTTGTTCTCTCTGCCCGTTCTGTAGCTTAGAAAAAGTTTGGATTGACAACATTATTTAGACACATTTTTTTATCTGAACAGAATTAAAATTAAATATTATTTCAGGAAATGAAAATAGATTTCATACGGTAGGTATCATTCACCGGTAATAATGTTTTACACTAATTTTTTACTTGTTAGTAATTAAAAACAGTCTTCGTCCCCCCATTGTGCGTTTCGTAATTCCTACTAGACATTTTTTAAATTGATTTATCATGTATTATTGGCATTCCTGGGAGTTGATATACATATACAACCATTATAATTTTAATCTTATCTCTTAATAAATTAATATTTTATGAATAAATCAAATAATAGTATCTAAATCAAAGTTAAAGACACTTTGTACGCGAATCGCGAAATGTGAAAACAAAACGCATTCTCATGTCGGTCGGCATCAGCGGTTTGCTGTTGTAATATTTGCATGATTTTTTGCAATTACGATTCTATTGTGAATTTGCGCTAAAGTTTCTGAAATTCATGAGGAAAGTGGAAGATTAGCTCAATAATGGCACCAACAACAATGCTTCCAAAGCTTTCGGATGCCACTCAAACGATGTAAGTGACATTAATCTGAAACTAAATTTTCGTTTTTGGTAAATTGCTTACGCAAATAAATACTACCTTCTAAGTATATCCTGTCTAGTAAAGGTTGTATTAATTGATGTTCCTGTATATTTTATGCATTCTTTCTGCTAAAACTTCTGTAACCTGTTGCCTAAACATCCGCTTAACATGCCCGAATATCACGTAGACAATCAACCCTTATTGGGCTTTTCCGATACTTCACGGTAAAAGTTTGTACAACACCCTAACGACACCCTGTGACACATTTTTATTGCATCAAGAACAATCGCTTACGAATTCCTGTAGGTAGTCATTCCAGTAAAATGATAATCTCTTCTTCTTTTCCCAATTTCACCTCACATTCACATAGTATTTTTCCCCAATTAGTAGCTATATCTGGATTTCTAATAGGGTTGTCGCTGTATTTTTTTTATGATCACTAAATGTGCCATGAATAAGGTAAGTATCATCACTGCCCAATTTGAGTATATATTCCAATCAGTTGTGTACCAAAATGAGCTGATTCACCCAATAATTATTTGCTTACATCGGAATTGGATTAGATCATTGGTCATAAAAAAAACACTTATCTGTAAGGGATTTCATTTCCACGAAGTGCGGCTGAACCAAACATTTATCTTCCAGAAACCATGTTCCTGCACCAATATTATACATTATTCATGTGATAGCTCTATTCCAGATCATTCTCGGATGGAGACGGAGTGTGCAGTGCAGAGGTGTACTCCACCAATGTCATGGTAAACACCAATGCTGGTAACCATGACCATGGCAGCTCTAAAGTGAAGCTTAAAAATCTGGTGGATTACAACTGGGAGCCCAAGTTCTACGCCGGGCAGCTGCTGGCTATACACACCAGTGGGAAGTACCTGGCATACTCTATCAAAGGTATGACATTGATTAGAATAGAATTTGTGTGGAATTATGGTTTTTGTACCTAATGACAGAGACATACCGTCTTATTCATAAACTGTGCTTAAAGTTAAGTTATGAATTAGCAACTGTTTAACCATACTTTTTCGACGTTTATACGACTTAAAGAAACATTTATGAATAAGACGAATAGCATTTAAGAATCCTTGTACTTTCTGCCATTTTGGTCCGCAAACATAAACTTAAAAATATTAGGTATACGTTTAAATAAATAGAAAGAAAGAATAACAATTATTTGAACACAGTTCATGAAACAAAAAATAAAACATGAAAATAATATTCTATTATTTGTTGTTGTTAGAATGGCAAATTAATTTTAAACATAGGTACATAAAAATATTTATAAATAATCAAAACTCGGCATAGTTGACAAAATAATACTTATTTGATACTGATCAACACATAAAGTAAGTAACAAACATGCTGTCAAGTTAATCCAAGACTAACTGCAGTGATTGGTTGACAAAAGGAACAACAACTGTACAACTACTTTGGTTAGACTAAAAAGTAGCAGGAGCTTCTTACGGTACACACAGGCAATCCAAGGCAGGCCACTTAAAGAGTGCATTAAATTGTGGGAAGAGAGGTAGCCACCACCTCAAGACTTGGTAAAGCCCCAAGAACACCTGCCTCCCGGTCGCAAACAGCAGTAGCCTGGCAGGGATGTTGCGACGCGGATATTTGAAGGCTCACTTCCGCGGATGCGGATGTTAAGATACTTTTTCCAAATGTAACTTCACGCTGGTGGTGGTATTGTAAATTATTTTTTTAAATAATCTATCAGCTACGGAAATCTCACTTAACACACAATGCTCACTGTATATTCACAATTTCATAATAACAATCGAAAACTGAAATTTTATTTTATTTTTGTAAATGTTCAATACCCGCTACTAAACACGTTATGACTAATTTACGAGAAACAATGTTATCACGGAACGAAATCTACGCTGCTATTGGTCAATGACCACGTGTGTAGAGCACGCGCCAGTCCCGAGCCCCGCCTATTTTCTTTCTTGTCGCGACCTGTGCTACATCCGCATCCGCATGAACATCCGCATTATTATTGCGGATGCGGATGCAGAAGTCCAAATCGATGCGGAAGCTCCGCAGTTGCAGATGCGGATGCCGATATCCGCAGCATCTCTGCTGGAAAGCACTGAATCTATTGCGTACCACTGCAAAACAATAATCTCGCCAAATGGGGCATTATCGATTCATCCAACATACAGTTCGAGTGTGGTGCTCCTGAACAGACTATGCCCCATCTGCTAGTGTCCTAAATGTCCGTTCACCTGCACCCTTGACGATCTCATCAACGCCTATAAACGTGGCCACCTACTGACCCAAACAGTAGACTGTTTGGGTCAGTAGGTGGCCACGTTTATAACAAGCAACATAGATATACCATCGCAACGAGAGTAAGAAGAAAAGGATCAACAACCAATTGATATAATTTTTTGCCTCCAGCTCCTAATGCCGTGAACCCTGGCACTTGGAGCGGCATGGTGCGCGTGGTGTACAACCCTGAACCTGGCACCGACCGGCGTGCGCTCATCAAGGGCATGAAGGGAGAGGTAACTACTAGAACAACTCAATAACCTGGTCACAATGAGCTAGGCTAGCCATGGGTTGCCAAAAGATTGGTAACCACTGAGCTAGACAGAAGCTATTGGCTGATGCGCGTTACCTTTTTTAACGAACCCGCGTTATCGGTCCTTTCAGAACACAAAATACACTGCTATAATCTATTGGCGCTCGAATGACGTTGATAGGGGGGCGCTGTTGGTAAACCTCTTTGTGAAATATATTGAAAAAACAAGATGGCGGCGTTAGTTCTGGTTTTGGCCACGCGCCATAACAAACTTGTAGCGCTATATATAGCCTTATGGCTGTTACTGTTAGCAATATCACTAATATAAACCTTGTGCGGTCTGCAGGTCCAAGACTTGGCGTTTGCTCACATTCAGAGCCAGGTGGTGCTAGCTTGTATTGACGAACAGGGCAACTTCTATGTGCATGAGATCGAAGTCACGGACAGCGGACTAAGGTATGCTTTCGATGTACACGAACTTATTAATTGAACAATATTCTTCCTCTAAAGTAAGTAAACTGTGCTTGCCTATAACTGGAAATGTATAGCTTGATGTGTAGCCGTGTGCATGTGCATGCTGTGTAAGTTTTAATGCCAACAAATGCTTAAATGAAAACTTGCATTTTTTTATCATGTACCATTTGTTGGCAATCCTTACCCTATTGAACGCCCCAATCGGATGAATACGACAAATGTTTTCGCCCCGTGCCGCCTCAGCAGTATTTATACAAAACGGAATGTTGCCTTTTTAAAAAACTATACTTTATATATATTTTTATTTTTTATTTTCACAATTATTAGGTATTTTATTTATTGTATTTCTTTTTTTCTTTTCAATCAGTTTTTTAATTTATTAAGTATATTATGTTTCTAGCGTATGACACTCGTGGGTTACAGCTGAAAATCAGCGTCAGGTGGTACACTGTGTGTTGCCATCTGACAATATGCTGAGCTGAGGCCCTTTTGGCATTGTAATGACTGTTTTCTGTTTTTTTTAGTTTTACGCATTTTTCTTTCTTTCTTATACGACTGAGATACTATTTTCGTTTTATATTTTTACCCGACTGCCCCAGATAGAGGGTAATGTTTTTTATTTCATTGCACGACCCTATTCATCGTAGATATTTGTTTGTCGATTTATGAGCTGGGCGCTGGGGGCACGGGAAATGACATAAAACCAAGCGGTTAATGGGTTAAATAAAATAAGTAAATATATTTATTTATTTATTTATTTATCATCATACATCTACCCTTACAGCTAACCAATGCGGTAAATGTGCCTTAATTAATACTTGAACATTCCACTCCATACAATTGTTCCTTATAACTAATACCTATAACTAATTACAAACAAAGCATTCCTTGTGAATTCACTCAGAGAACAACAGAATAGGTCTGTCTCACTCGCTATGAGGTTGAGCGTGCGGAGTGCACGCGTCAGCGGCGCCTCCTTCAGAAGGTTGGTCCTAGCACGCGGTTCCACCAGCAGTCGTGGCTGCCGTCGTCGCCACACGTACCTGTCCGGAACACACAGACTCACCTGGCCTAAAACAACTGCATTATGCACCTTCCCTCTCAGTAGTTTAAATATATATGAGGCGAGTGCAAGATCCCTCCTAACCCTTAGCTCGTTGTATCCTACCATACCTAGAATAAATAAGGTTGGATACATTAACGGGTAAAAGGGATAGACTCCATAATAGCGCATATATAAATATCTTATAAATTTATTTTGTACCCTCTCCAGCATGAGACTATATTTAGCTTCATGCGGAGACCAGATAACTGCGTTACATTCTACCTGGCTCCTCACCAATGCGTTATATAATGCTATAATAGCTTTCACATTCGTGAAACTTCGGACCGTACGAAGCATGAAACCTAAATTTCTATATGCTCTTTTACAGCAACGCATGATGTGATCACGAAAAGTCAGACCAGTGTTAAATTTTACTCCCAAGTCCTTGACTTCTGTGACCCGTTCCATAGGCGACCCGTCAATATAGTAGGTATGTAAGATGGGATTGTGTGCGCGAGAAAAAGTGATGGTCACACACTTCGAGCTATTAAATTGTAAGAGATTTTCTTTGCTCCATCTCACTACCCTATCAATGTCCCTTTGTAGCCTGACACAGTCTGGCTGTATCATATAAACTGGCTAGGTTAGAAAAATGGTACTCATATATAGCAAAAAAAAACCTTACTCATTTTATTAGTCAAATACTCCTTGATCTGTTTTACCGACGACACCTCGGGGTTTAGGGCGCCTTTAAATTAGCTGATACCAATCGCGCTCATATAAGTTAAACGCGCGAACGAAGCGCTGCGCCTACGCATCACGGCATGTCATTTTGTTTATCGACTAGTAACGGTGCACACCATCGAGATATAAGTACTAACGTACTAGAGAAGACACCGTAAATTCCTACTTTGTCTCGTTCAACTGCGGCGATCGCGCCGCAGTTTGTCGAAGAAAACGCGTAGTGCCGTGATTTACATGGCGCTTAAGACCTTTTTGCCGAGAATAAATACACTTCCGCAGCAAATCTAGCACTGTGGTAAATTAGGTACGGTTTAGACGAATTGTTATTATTTTAGCGCTGCAGCGAACTAAAGATTCAATACGAAGAATAGGACAATTCAGTTATTTGACGTAGCTTCTCTAGTACGTTAGTACTTATATCTCGATGGTGCACACATTCTTTTTGTTAAATAGTAGCACCAAAAACAGTGTATCTTCTGAAATAGTTTTGGAAACGCTTCTCTGATTCCATCTACTTTATAAAAACCTTAAATTCATTCATTGTCACACAAACATGAAATTTTGTACAAGAGTTCTTTTTATAACGAAAGTGAGGGATTTTAGGAAGTTTGTCAGGAAGGATCTTAGGAAGTTTGTCATTGTTGCCATTGTAAATCCCATCGAGCACACGGCTTGATCCATCATGAAACTGTTTTCCTTCAGATGCACGCTATTGGCGGAGGTCCGCGAAGACACGGGCGCAGTGGGTGCGTCACACCGCGTGGTGTGGTGCCCGTACATACCCGACGATGAGGACGAGGCGACAGACGATGACGTAGCACGGCTACTGCTCACCACACACGATAATATTGGTGAGAGAGGTGTTTTTATTGTCCATACTAATAATTATTAATGCGAAAGTAACTTTGTCTGTCTGTCTGCTACCTTTTGACACCTTAACGGCTGAACGATTGTCAAAATATTCTTTGTTAATATTAACACAAGACTCATCACGAAGCCGTCATCGACGAAGCCGTAATTTTGTGTAAAAATAATTGCTTGGTGCGCAAAACTTTGGGCTAACTGGGCTGCACTTGGGCTGAACAATACAGGGATCGTGAGAGTACTTATTTAAAGTTAAGATATAACATTTAAAACGTTCCCACTTTAAAAAAAAAGTGGGAACTAATATTTCACCCTCTGGCACCCTCTGGTTACGACCAGAGGGTGCCCAGGTATGGTCCAGTAAAAAAAAATCACAATGACGGAAGAATAAGTGACTCTCGGCTCGGTTAAGCGCCCTTTACGGCCGTCTTGCGCACTGCGATAATGACTAGCCGCCCCCAGCGCGCATGTGGAACACGCGCGGGCTGGCGGGCAGCGTGTCGGCGGGCGCGCGCGTGGGCGGCGCGGGCGCGCTGTGCGCGGCGGAGCACGGCGCCGCCATCCTGGACGCCGCCTTCTCGCCCGACGGCTCGGCGCTCGCCACCGCCTCCGCCGACGGATACGTCATGTTCTTCCAGGTACACATTATTAACTAGCTGACCCGACACACGTTGTCCTGTATACGTTTTTAAAGTATACAATGGTGCCGATTCCCTTGTCACAAATTCTCTAAACTAAACTAAAAATCACTAAAATTTAGTTTATTCCTGTCAAACGACGATTTCCTATTCTGAAAATAAACTAAATTGACACAATTTAACTATAATTTAGTTTGACAGCTCTAAGATGGCACTGAGTTTTAATTTAGTGAAAATGCTATTCTGAATTTGACGTTTTAACCAACATTTTTGTTCTATATCTAAAATCCACTAACTAACTCTGACTATTTTTAATCACGACTAAAAATGTGTGAAATAAAATTAGATGTCATGAACTAAAATTCAAAACAACACCTCGAATTCAGTTGCAAAACGGTACTGTATCTTATTTTTATTTTCTTTTGCTTATATCTCGAAAACGGTGTGTCCTATCGCAAAAATAATGAAAATTTTGACCCCCTTTGCAACCAGCAAACCCGTAATACTCAACATGTTGGTAATTTAATTTTTTTGTTTTCTTCCAAAAAGTGAAAAAGTCCATATAAAAATACGTCGAGACGGCCACATTGCGCGCCTCTCCGGCTCAAAAAAAATCACGTGGTAGGCAAAGAAGTAGGTACCAAGTGGAGTCGCGATTGTCAAATTCGATTTTAGTTCTGTCAAAATAATTTTTAAATTTAGAGATTTTTTTTTGGCAGAATAGCTCTAAGATTCTCATAGTAAAAAGTAAGGAATTTTAGTGATAGTTTAGTTAGTTTAGTTCGGTGTACAAGAGAATCGGCACCAATATTGCAGCTGTAGGTCCAATAGGTCCCGAGTAATATTACAAATGTTGGCCTATTTTTGTTCCAATAAAATTCAAAATTGTAAATTTAGCTGTCTTCCGAGCAGGATATACAGGATTTAAATACTCCTTTTACAAGGAAAGTCATGACAGATGAAGCTGTACAATATTTATTTACCTTTGAATTAGGCAAAAGCGGAACCCTTTAGTACCAATAGTACTCTTGTTATCTGGAAAAAATTAAGGAAATCGGAATTTGTTACGAACTTGCACCTTTTGAATTGGGTTTATGCCATTTAGCCATAATGTTGTATAACATAGTCCTACGTTTCAGGTGTACATGCACGCAGACAGCAGTCCCCGCTGTCTGCACAAATGGCAGCCGCACGGCGGGAAACCGCTCAGCTGTCTTTTCTTCTTAGACAACCATAAGAACTATAATACTGAGTAAGTACTTACATTACATACACCATATTTAAGAAATACGGTGTATGTAATATACTACACTTGCCGAGGTGGCTCCATGGATAGATGACCATCCCTTACATACCGGGACCTCTGTCTCCATGTAATGCTTGGGGCAAAGAAGCATACGTAACTCGTATTTTAAGGGCCTACCCAACCTCAAATTTTATCTCGCTCGCACCGTACTACTTGCGGCCTGAGTGAGAGCGAGACGGAGTGGGGTGCTGGCGGCTCTCAAGGCTCGAATAGTTTAGGTAATTGCGTTTTACGGTGAAAATAATGGTAATTAAAACAAATATATGCACGGAGGAGTCTCAATATGTATGGCAAAAAGCCATGAACAAAAAAAAAATATGATGCCGTGTTGGGTATCAAATAAAAATATTAAATAAATATTTTATGGCGCGGAGGGGAATCCATCCTTTGCCGTGTCTGATCAGTCTCCGCTGTAATTCTTCGTTAATGGTAGATATACTTAGGTACTTAGTTGTTTTTCAATGACACACAACACTTAACTCAAACTCATAGCATTTATTTCAATTAGAACATTTAGGGACTACACACATTCAGCTCTATTCAGCTTTTGCCCATAGATAACAACGATTTTGTGTGGAGATGCGTACGCATCCGAAACCTGAACGGATGCGTACGCGTCTCCATACAAAATCGTTGTTTTCTATGGGCATGTATGAATTATCACTTAGCAAGGAGTCATTCAGTTTGAGTTAGCTGGTGAAGCCCATTCCAAGACGAAGTAGGTTCCTCATGGAGGAGAACGGGCAAGAAACTCCGTGGACAAACTTTAAAAATCAAACCATTCTGTCACAGAGTTTACTTGTTCGACAATCACAATTTCAGTCCTTTGTAACAAAACTATTCTACTTAAATTCTGATGAACGGTTTAGAAGTTATGAGGGAACAGATGAACATATATAACAAACATACCGGTCAAAATCATCACCCTCCTTTTTTCTTCGCCGTAGTCGGGTAAACAGGAAGGTGAACTGTAATAGTTTTAGTGGCACAAACGAGTCCTTGTTCGGTTTTGTTGAAATAAGTAAACCAGATTTTTTAGCAATTTAATGTCATTATAAAGCACAATTTTAAAACTTAGGCGATAACCATACACATTTTTCTATTAATAATTATTATCTTAAAACAGTATTTGTGTAATTTAACTGACGCCTAGGATCTGGAACTAAAATCAACACAAATCTATGCAAACTTTGTTGTTATTAAAAATTGATGTTTAATTTCGTGATGTCCGTCCCAAATCAATTATAGTAGATTGCTGCATCGAGCGCAAAGTGAGTTATTGATGCACGAGGGTTATGTTGGTGCCCGAACGTATGCGACGGCACTAAATTAACACGAGTGCATCAATTACTCACTTTAGCAAGGTGCGTAATCTACTTTTCTTTCAACTACCAATGTACTCAACACAAGTCAGGTCAAGTCAGATCATTTTAAACGGTATTTATCCATTTGTATTAACCAGTCAGGTCAAGTCAAGTCAAGCCAACTCAACTCAACTCAGACAGAGCCGGAGAGACGAGCCTTAGTAACAGGGTCCCGTTTTACCCTTTTGGTATGGAACCCTAAAAACAGTGCAGTAAAGTTGTATGAAATTTCATTGTTGCACTGTTTTACAGTGCAACAGTGAAATTTCATACAACTTTACTGCACTGTTTTGGTTCTAAGCCAAAAATACGTCCTTTGGGATCGGTTTTGTAGTGATTAATGATAACATTACTATGTACATGAAAGAAAAATTATAAACAACACGGTCACGGACATGTTAACCCTACACATAATTCATGCCTTCTTCCCAGGTTGAAACTACAGAACGCCACCTGCTACAATCCTTACATACTCCTTTTGCCTCTTTTCGTTTTTCTCGTTTGTTAACGATACACCTTTTAAAATTATATAAGAAAATATAGCTTACAACACAAAGATAAGAAAGGAAATAATCATCTTAACAAGCTTAAACATATTATAAAATGAGGTATTTGTATGTCGGTTCCTAATTATTTATTTCAGGGTTCCTGGAATAATAACTTTGCAGAAATAATATTTGATTAATATTTTCGTACTCTAATGAATTCCTGCGTTCTTTCAAATCTATATTATTAGGAACAAATTTATTCCAAGGGAACTCACCAGAAATCGGCTCTACAGGTATTGCATTTGCGGGGATGCATAAATACTTTTGAGACATTCTATAAAACGGGGTGCACTTAGAGAAACGATGAAAGTCTTCCCAAAATTGAAAAGGATCTTCGTCTGGATGTAAGTAAGGTGAATGAGCATAGAGTGAAATCACAGAAAACGACGTATCAGCCAAGTTGTCATTGAAACGGGTGAAATAGTCCAAAAGATTCATATTTTGTTCTGATTGGTTGTTGGAAGTAGAAGGAGCTGGATTGTGTTGGTTGTATGAATTTATACAATCATTCAATTCCGTTCCCAAATAATGGTTTAAGTCCCTTAGCACATATTCTTGTCGTCCCCTAACACGTTTTCCTATTGGTACTCTTTTAAATCTTGGATCCATTAATGTTGCCATTCTCCTCAAGTTATCTCCACTCAGTAAACAGACTGTTTTCCGAAGTTGTTTCTGAAGGTCTTCTGCTAGAGGAGTAGATGCATCGCAATCCTTTATTTTTTTACGTAAACCGACAAATAGAGGCAAAATATAAGATATGGGTAGGTATTGTTCACTAGACAACGTGTTATTTAACTCTTCAAATGGTTTTAGCATTTGGAAGCATTCACCCAATGCTTTTCTTTCATCTGCAGTGAAGTCACCTGCATTGTTTTCATTTATATACTTTAACACAATATACTGGTCATGCCAACCAAAGGGTACATCTTTCTTTTTCTTATTCTTAAACAATGAATCGTTTCGGCACTTCATCTGTAATTCTTTAAAATTTAAAACACTTGTGCCTTTTTGAAAAATGTTGTTCAACGTATCAGTTACGCAAGGTATGTGTGATACTTTCATAAAGCCAATCGCTGCCTTTATTAGTGGACATTTATCCAATACGTAATCATTTGTAACAATACACACTACTGTCTCTTAGACCTGCGATTTGATAAATTCTTCTTTTATTGCACTGGCAATATTATTATCGTCTTTTGTCCGCCACTTCACCAGCTCTATTGTGAACAAAGTCTGAGATACGCGATTCGATTGATTAACAAAATGTGCTGTCGCAGTAAGCATAATATTATTCACCTCGTTCATCCCCCACCTCCACATTTCCATTGAGATCGCCACATGATGTACCGACTCCAAGGTGTTTATTGAGTCTGATCTTGCTCTGTTGAATTCTTCAGGAATTAGTTTGTCAGAGAATTTGTCCTTAGACGGCAAATTGTAATTTGAGATATTCTTAATGAATTTTAGGAAGCCATCTTCAAGTATGTAACAAGGTCTTACATTCATACAAAACATTCTCACCAGCTGTGTGTCCTCGTTCACTTGTTCTTTCGTTGAAGCTGAAGCCGCGCTTGTGTTAATCATAGGTCTTTTAGCAGGAGTTGGAGCATCTTCACTATTTTGTGCCATGATGTAATACGCAGAGATGTTTATATTGAAATAGTATGTATTTCTTGTGGTCTGGTGAAGTACTAAAATTTTCACTACTCACATCGTCACAGACTCCCAGCCAACGACAACTGAGCGTTTGGTGATGTGTCAATGATGACTACATGTTGTGAAGTGATATTCGATAAGCAAGTTCAAGCTTGTAGCTTTTATCTTATCACTATAAGTGCATACCTACTGATTAATTATGTACCCAATCACACTATGCAGTTCTGATAATATTTGCATAGAATGTTTTAAAAAGTGTCATGGACTCATGGTGATAGAAAGTTTACTGACCTTTATTTTTTTTGTGGAGATATCCTCATGAATTCCTGTGTCTGGGAAAAATGGACGGTTATGTCGGACTTAAACCGACTAAACCCCACGGTTCAAAGTTTGTATGGAATTTCGTAATTTTGGCCGATGGATAATCCTATCATGTGTACGGCTCTCAGGCCCTGTAGTGTGGCCCCTGCACACAGACCATATTAGCCTTGTTTTATAGTAAAAATAGAGATTTAAGTCGCGCGTACCTCCCGTATACCAATGCATGTACACAGTGGGGCTCAATCTCAAATCTCATCCAAATCTTACAGCGTCCAATTCTGGAAATTCGCTGTAACCGGTGCTGAAAACAACACAACCATCAAGATCTGGTCATGCAAGTCATGGACCTGCCTGCAAACCATCACGTTTACACCTGGCGTCGGGACGGAAGTCACGTTGGGCCTGAAGGCCATGCTGGATACAAGTGCCAGCTACCTACTGCTGTCTGACTTCAAGTCTAGGAGTCTGTATGTGCTGAACATGGCCCGGGACCCTGAGGATAGTATGGCGTATTGTAAGAGCATCTCCGAGTTCCTGCTGCCTTATCCCGTGTTGAGCTTCTGTATCGTTGATGCTGGTGAGTTTTATTTATTTTTTATTTAACCATTTATGTACACACATAAAAAACAGACAAAGAGAAAAGACACAAAAAAACGTACAAAGGTGATGCTTATTTCTAAAGAAATCTCTTCCAGCACACCTGCGAATCCTGCGATAGGAAAGTAGATAAGAGATGTAGACACCGTGTGTAAAATTAAAGAGAAAGTAAAATCAAAAACAATTCACTTAATAAAATAAAACAAAATAATATGATACGAACAAAATAATATGAGTCTTCTATCCTTTTATTTACATGATTATAAAACACAAATGTTATTACCACAAAACCGTGTTTATCAGTTTACAACTAAACACCTTTTAAACACGACATTTATACACGAGTTTGACGTAAGACTGGCATTAGATACACGTTGAACAAGTATCAAGTTTTTGTAGAAAGTAACGATGAATATTGTTTATATTATTATTTAACGGGTGTAAAAAGACGGTTAACGAAGCCGAAAGTCACTTGTTTTTCCCGCCATTGTGATAATTTTTTGCTATTTATTTTTATTTATTTACTTTATTTTCAAGCAACTAAAGCCCATAGATAAAATACACAAAATAATCTTAAAAAAATAATAAACTAATACATATTAAAAACAAACACTACAAAATCTATTCACTACGTATGGACGGCGACGTATTGCGCTGAGTCGTGGTGTCATGTAGCCTTCCGCGAAAACGCCGATACACGACACCGGTCGGCCAAAATTCTTCCTTCATGAAAGTCTCCATGTGATGAGTCGGAACCCGCACCACAAAAGATTTGAAGTTAATCTTATGGCGTGACTCCAACTTCTCGACTCTCAATGTGAAGTTTGTCTTCATCCTGATGTACTCCACGACCTCCTCTGCCATACCTGGCCATACCATACCACCTGCTATGACCATACCTGGGAACCTTCTGGTTACGGAGATATTGAAGGTTGCCAACATTTTCAGACGTTTTTTAATTTTAAATACCCCCACGAAACCTGAACCGTTGCGTGCACCCGTATACACAATGTTTTGCATGCGTTACGTTGCGCACTACTGTAAATAGCGATATTCCACACCAAAAATAAAAGTCGTTTCCCAGCAATTATTTTTGTGCAACGTTACTTTATTTGATGTACAAAATGCATTTTATACCATGCCCCCTCTAAAAAGCTTATTTTATTCACTGAAAACAGTGAATAAAAAGCACTTTTAATCACTGTTTTGGTGTTTGAATTTAGAACACCAATTGGTTCGAACTCCATCTCAATGTTAGACAAACTCCTATTTGATTTGATTTTCGAACAGGAGTTTAGCATTAGAATTAAAACTGTTTTGTGTTCTTTGCTGTCATTAGTAAATGGGCGCTATTTTAAATATTGTAAGTTGTACGAACAAAAAGTTTAGGGTTACTTAATAATAAATCGATTGAAAATGTTTTCAAGTGATGAAGATGTGTTAACACTTGAGTTTATGAAAGAGAGGGCGGCCGATATAGTAGAAAGCATGCTAACCAACAAATCACGGCTGGTTTACATCAAAGCCTACGATGAGTTTGAGTGTGAGTTTGTTTGTTTGAGTAAATGGAAAAATGAAAATCAAGCTGACCACATTTTCAGAGTCTGTTTTCCTAACTTATTTGAATGAGTTGTCGAAGAAAAACAAGTCATCGACCTTATGGAGTATGTATTTTATGCTACGGTGTGGGTACTATAAAAACAAGGCATAAAATTCACATAACAACATACTCGAAGTTGCATGTTCTTTTCTCGTAGTCATGGTATAAAGTATAGTATGCAACTCTTGAATAAAACGGATTTATATCGAGGGCCATGAATCGCTCGCGTCGTTCAGGATTTCAGGACACTTGAATCACTCCCTACGGTCGTGATTCAATCATCATGAATCACTCCCTACGGTCGTGATTCAGTCGTTAGAATCCTTCACTTGCTCGAGATTCACCTATGGCCCTCGCTTTAAATCCGTCTTTTATTCACTAATTGCATAATATACTATTGTACATCAAATAAAGTGGGTAGTAAGATGGGTCTTTTTACACCCTTTCCACGTCAGCCAAGTTGTTGTTATTGTGTGTCAGATGTTACACATATATGACTACTGCAAGACTCGCTCCTTTTTTAACTGACTTCTTAAAAAGGAGGAGGTTCTCAATTCGTCTGTTTTTCTTTTTTGTATTACGCGATTACTCTGCCAATTATAAATCGATTTTGATGATTCTTTTTTTGTTTGGTAGGTCATACTTCAGAGGTGGTCCCATATAAATTTTATTAATTTTACTTGCGTAGTTTTAGAGTTAGCTTCAATAATTACGTATTTTTCCCACTTTGCGTATGTAGACGATATTATTATCTTAGTTCGCTCCGTCACTGTTATATTTACATAGCAGGTAGTGGTATACGAATTTGTGTTGGGTAGGTAACACAACTAAAAATTGAAAAATAAAAACTTTTTACAAAAAAAAAACAACCTACTTCCAAAAAAAACACTAAAAAAGTTAAAAACGAAAATTGAAAAGCAAAGACACCGACTTCCGAAATTAAAGTTATTTTTAACTTTTTTAGTGTTTTTTTTGGAAGAAGGTTGTTTTTTTTTGTTGAATGTACAGTCACATCCAAAATAATAATATGTTCGTCACCTTAGGGCTATTTATGTCTGATCTTTGTACGATAGAATCTGCTTTACCAATTCACCTTTATACATATATTGCGTCGTCATGTCAATACCGCAGAATGACATTCAGCCATCTTCTTTACATGTCAGACCGAATTAAAAATGGAAAACGAATAAAAAAAAACTATTATTATATTTATATTTTGTAAAATGGTCAGGCCTTTAAAAAGGTTTTAGGTTGATGTTAACCCCACATTGGTCAAATATTACACCATCGTTGGGATATATTGAACGTTTTTATCAACAAAAAAAAAGTTTATTAAGCAATCTAGTCTGCTAAGCGCCGCAGCTTTAAAACGTTGTTTTCCTGACTTGATAAAGGAAATAATTGGAAAACTGAAGAAGATTTAAAACACTAGATTAACTTGACCTTACTTGATAATTTGATTATTTGTATTCCGCAGAGGAACGAACAGCTACTTGATAATTTCATTATTTGTATTCCGCAGAGGAACAGCAGACTAAGGGTGAGCCCAGCTGTGACGAGCCGCTATACCGCAACGGATCGAGCGGCGACGCCGACTCGCCTATACATTACGAATTGCATCATGATGTGAGTCAACATTACAATATAATTATTATTAGATTACCCGACTACGGCAAAGCCAAAAGGAAGGGTTATGTTTCTAGCCGTCTATGTCCGTGTATGTTTTTATTTCTGTATGTTCCACGGTAGCACCTAAACTAATCATCTGATTTTGATGAGTGTCAAACTTTTGAAAATATCGCCTAAAGGGGATGAAAGTTTGTATGAAAGTTCTTCATTTACGCCGATGGGAAATCCCATTGGACACATGGTTTGTTATTTGCTAAAAAATAAAAACTGCTTTCTTGCTAATTTTTGCTCTTTCTTTACCAGGACGAAGGTTCAGGGGGTGAATGCAGCGAGGACTGGCGGCGCGTGTGCGTGCGCCTGTACATCGTACAACCCAAGGGGCTGCAGGAGGGCCGCCTCGTGTACACGCCGCCGCGCCCGCCCATACACGCAGACCTCATGCACGGTACACATCATTTTATCACAAAATCAAAAGTCATTCACATTCGTTCGAAGCACGTTCAAAAAGTCCCCCAAAACGCCCGACCTTCACCATTCAGCTGGGAACTAGCCTCGCTCTATGAGGCGCCGCAGCTGGCACTGCGACCCGCGGGGGGCGCCACACTGACAACTTGCAATCTTCGAGCTGCTAATACTTGTCCGTTCCTAAATGACGCGCCTCACTACCGCATTTTACGTACGTACACGCCGCGGTTCAGAGTGGAACTTATTAACTTTAACTTTGCCCGACCTGGGAATCGAACCCAGTACCCTACGCTCAGCAGTCGCGCTTCGATCGCGAGAGCAACGGGACAGTCATAATATTACTATAGCAAAAGTATGTGATCAAAATGTATACAAATGAATCTGAAAACTTACCTGTGAAAGGCAATTTGTAGTGCCACTTACAAATTACGTGCTTTGATTTGATTAGATCATCCAAACAATGCACTTAAGATTTGACTTGTTACCTAGCTATCTGTAGTACACACGGCTACACATCAAGCTATACATTTCCAGTATATGCTAATCTCGCATTGTATAGGATTTCCGTATAATGCGAGGTCAGCTTATACTGGAAATGTATAGCTTGATGTGTAGCCGCGTGTACCATGAATAAGATGATAATGAACCGTAATCAAGCGGCAAGAAGTTTTATTATATAAACTAGCTGACGCCCGCGGCTTCGCCCGCGTGTATGTCGGTTATTATACAGGGTGTCAGGGTAAACACCGTTGTCACTAAAACCATAGGTATATGGGTACTTAAATATAAAAATAAATGACCGAGTAACAACAAAAAAAAACAATATTTTCATTTAAATATTTAAAAAAGTTTCTATTCGACACCGTGCTCGCTAGCGAAACCAGCTGACTGACTGATGGAGAAATCACGGCCCGCGCCCGCCAACCGTGTTGAGACTCAAGTTCGTTGCCCTAGCGCATAGGTGAAAGGGTGAAATACTCTAGTGATAAACTGTAATTAAAAAAAAAAAAGTGACACCAAACCACTGGTTTCAAGGATTACGGTGTTTACCCTAACACCCTGTATACTAAAACCTTCCTCGAGAACCACTCTATCCCATGGTGGAAACAGCATGAATCGGTGCAGTAGTTTTTGAGTTAATCGCGAACAAGACGATAGACAGACGCGGCGGAGGACTTTGTTTTATATTATGTAAGGATAACACTCTTTAAATCCTGTCAAACTAAGTAAATGCTACAGAATACGAAATGTTTATGTATGTAAAATAATAAGAATATAATGTCACGGTTTCCTCACGACGTTTTCCTTCACCGTTTTGAGAACAGTGGTGATGAAATAATTTACACAAAGTGAAGGGTTTGAACCCACGACCTACAACTTGTTAGTCGGGGGGGGGGAGAGGTTACCAATGGGCGAGCACTGCTCTGAATCTGGTCCTCGTGATTATTATGTCCAGACTTTAAAATATACTGTGACCTCTGAGTTTGTTTCGGAAACAGCGAACTCATTTAGTTTTAAAACATTATTCATTTTTGATGTGTAAAAGTGTTTTTTGACCCAATTTACAGAAATAAATATAATTTTTTATTTACCCAGTCCTTTATGAAAGCACCTTAAGAAGCTATAACTCCTGGTTTCCCCAGGTCTGTCGGAGCTGGCGCTGGAGGACAGCTCGTCGGAGTCTGCGCCCGCGACCATCGCGTCCAGCATCTTGCAGCAGCAGAGCCAGCAGCTCAAGAACTTGCTCATGCGGTCGCAGGTACGTACACAACATTCGCTTTTTAAATTCCAAACATGTAAAAATACAACGTGCCGCTACAAGGGTGACATTAATTTAACACACGTATACGATTTCGCGTATTCGTTTTATGAAAATATTTGATTTTCATTAAACGTTAATATTTATTGATTTATTAACAATTTTATAAATTACCATCCTGGAGCAACCTGTACTTAAAGAAGTGTAGCGTAGAAGTCTCACATGTGACCTCTACGCTACAGTTCTTTGCTGCAGGCAAATGTGCCGTGGGTCACGGATCATATGTAGGCGAACAGAAGAAAAGCCGCGCAATTTCTTAGAAATTATGCCGACAAAGGATTATACCGATAGAACGTAAGCCACCTGGTAAGTAGCTTCATGAATGAATCTTTTACACAGAGTGATCTCAATGTTGGTTATGTTTTTATTATTTAGTTTGTTTGAAATTTTAAATTTTTCAACTTACGAATTATTTTATTTTATTATAATTTTTATGTTTACTGGCCAGTAGCCCTACCCGTGTGTTAAATTAATGTCGCCATTGTAACGGCACGTTGTATAACGGTTGTAAAAACACGCTTTACGAAACCGTCAGCCGTACCCACAGTCATTCTGATAAATTTTCGGTACTGGACCATACCTGGGGACCTTCTGGTTACGGAGATATTGAAGGTTAAATTTTTACTTTTTTCACGAAAACAAGTTTTAAATGTTATAACTGAAGTTTATAACCCCCCACAAATCTTGAACCGTTGCATGCACCCATAAGCACAATGTTTTGCGTGCGAGACTTCCAAAGTACTAGTCGTCCTGAAATCAAATTCATTTACTGTGGTAATTCAGTTATATATTTTTTAAGTGGAAATAACATCAATTTATTGGGACTAAGAATGTATTATTAGTAGAGCCTACACAACATAAGTACTGCGTACGCGCTTCCTCTAGAATTCGTAAAGGGAAACGACGAACACCTATCATTTATGTTCGTCATTTATTTCATTACAATGAATATCGTTAATGGAAGGAACAATCAACTAACTTCATCCGGCTCGAAGGACCACTACTAACGAACGGCTCAGAGCTTGCAAGTTATATTTGCGTTGTCGAAACCCACAAGATTTCACGATACTAATTTTCGTAAAAGTTTTACAAAAGTTATGATGGATTTTAAACTACTACTGATAACTAAAAATGATAATGAATATGCAATTAATCGATTTATTGCCTGTACCATAACCCTAACCGTAGTGAAAAAGTTTTGGCGTGTGCTAGCTGACATGTGGCAAATAATATAAAATGTTTTGTGTTTCTTTGTTTTGTAGTTACTCATTTTGCGTACTATTGTATACAGGATGTTAGTGTTAACACCTTTATCCTTGAAACCAGTGGTTTGGTTTCATTTATAGAACGTAAAATCAATGGAAAAAAACAACTTTTTTTTTTAAAAGACAACATTTTTCCACAAGAATATTTCACCCTATACTTGTGTATAGGGTGAAATATTCTTGTGGAAAAATCAACGAACTTGCGTCTCAACACGTCCCAACAAGGGCAACGAACTTGCGTCTCAACACGGCGGGCGGCGGCTGGCGGGGGCGGGCGGGGCGCGCGGGGCGTTACATGACCGCGCGGTAAAAATAACCCTGTTCGATCCGTGAGGGTGTTGTTAAGAATCATACTGAGAGTCTATTTATGTGTTTTTATTTTAATTGGAAAAAAGAAAAAAAATCTCCGTATTTTTTTTTAATGGGGTATTTTACCGGGTTATTACATGGGGAGCGGGCAGCGGTCGTCTAGCGGGTGTCTACAAGTCATAACATATAAACTCTGCAGAAAATTTAATTTGCTAATTTATAATGAAATTGGGGTAATTATGGTATAAACAACGTGAATTTCATTTTTTTTTTTCTGATATTATTTTTTTTTTCAATTCATATGTGTCCCTTTCAGATTGGACAGAGTTTTTGTTACACGTTGTATTTATTGCATTCCAAAATATGAACTTAGGTGGATCATTTAGCAGAACAGTGAGAAGAAGACGGTTATAAATTGACTATAACTATTTATTTTCTTTGATTTTTTTTACTCTTCCCCAAACTTTTGTATTATATGAAAAAGTTGAATACGTTGTCATAGACACAGCCAGGCAGCTTGATTGGTACCCGGCCTGAGTCACCGACCATCGCGCCGCAACTGAACCTCATGACGCCTGACGCCTTCAGGTAAACCTTCATTCATAAACCCATTACTAACTATTTTTAGGTAAAACCTGATTTCACGGTGCAATTTAATTGATAGTGGCATGCCATATGTTGAAATTACAATAAAAGTTGCATGTTAAGATGATGCAAGTAATTTGTTGTTTCAATTTTATTGTATGCAGGCAAGAAACTTGCATCGTGCAAAATAGGCTTAAAGGTCCTCTTGCATAAAAAAAATACTTTTGCGTTTAGCGCTAAACTTTTTTATTTGAAACATAATTCTGTCTCTTTCATCTTCAGACGATTGACAGAAACATGTTACGTTTAGCGCTAAACATATTTAATGGCCGATACCTATAATTTACGGACCGTTATTAGTTAATATTAACCGCCTTATTCATAAACGCTTCTTAAAGTTAAGTCATGAATAGGGAATATGCACTTTTTTTAATATTTTTATTCGATAGTTTACATCTTCAAATAATAATAGAAAAAAAATTCGACGGCAAAAAAGCAATTAAAGTACTTAAAAAAAAAAAAAAATATCCAACCGATCCGGGCTATTTAAACGCCCTCCATTTGGCGCGCTTGGTGTGGTGACGTCACAGACCGTGAAAACAAACAAGCAACTGTCAAGTCAACGTCAAACACTCATTTTTGTAGGAGCGTTTGACATTGACTTGACATTGACATTTTGATTGTTATCCCGGATTGTTACGTCACATCCGCTCTTAGCTTTTCAAGTATTTGAATTACCCACAGTTTTTTGGGACTTTAAAAAAAATAATTTCTCGCTCGAAAAGAAATATTATTCAAAAATATTGATGGAGGCATAATTCTGAAGTAATATAGTTAATTAAAAAAATACTTGACCCTTATTTGAATCACATGCATATTCCCTTTTAAAACGGGCATAATTTACCTTCTCAAAAAACAATTGCTCATGTTACTACTATTTTGCAACAGAATTTCACTTCTTCGTAAATCTCAAACGTATTTGTATCCAGCTCCCCAGGTAAGCGCGAGGAGGACGACCCTCCACTGTCGGCCACCCCGGACGTCAGCAGCAAGCCGCGCAGCTCCACCGGAGGTAACCGCGCAGTGCGACACGACACACGACCATTTTAAACACAACCACACCTAATCCTGCCGCCGACGGCAGCGGCACATTCGCCGAAACCACGCGACGGAACCTCTAGCTTAGTTTCGTCGAACGACGCCATTTCGGCATGATATTATATCGTTCCAAAAGTAACTGATAAAAGTGTAAACAAGTGTTCAGGTTAAATCTCGTGAAGAAAGTTTTGGGTATGAATGTCGATGGCTATAAGAGTAGGGGAAGACCAAAGAAACGATGGATGGACTGTGTGAAAGATGATATGGCTAGAAAGGGGATGACTACCGAGATGACGGCTAATAGGTAAGTGTGGAAGAAAGGGACATGTTGCGCCGACCACAAATAGATTTGGGTAAGGGCAGGAGAATGATGATTAAATAGTAATTGGTAAATAGCTTCGATGAAAATTCGGGTTATAAAATTAACCTCAATTGCCAAATTAAAAACACCTTTAAGGTGATTTAAAATTAAAATTTCGGGTTTTTATATACAAATTACCAAATGAAAGCACTATAAATTGGCATCTACCTAATCATTTTCTGATCCATCTGTTTACATTTTTATCAGATACTTTTAGAACAAGGTATAGGTAAAAGCATTGCAGGCGCAAGCACGCAGAACTTTAAAACGCGTATGTAGATGTGTCGGTAGAGTTGGTTGTATCGAATCCACGAGACCTATTCTAACACTACGTATTGCTGGTCCGGTCTAAAATTTATTAGTGCTTTGACAGGCACATGAGACATTTAAACTTTGTCTCTAGGGTGGACAGCAAACCTACGATGCAACTGGTATTGCAGGGGGGCCAGGCCCACTGGCGGCGACCACTTACCACCAGGTGGGCCGCCTGCTTTATTGGTCACTGAATAAATAAAAACATGCTATTTTTTTTTATGCACTGCCTTTGCATGCTTTCAAACAAAGTGTAACCTTATTGGCACGCGATAAGAGAAGCTTACAAAACGCGTTAGCGCTAATTATGCTGTAAAGATAATTATTACAAAGATTAAAAATGCAAGAGGTACTAGAGGCACTTTCTAAGTATACAACCCATTGACTCGGCATTTAGTAGATTTTTCACTAAGGGGATAAAGCAGTGTCTTATGTCATTGGTTGCTAGGTTTGTATGGGAGTTGACTGAAATCCTGAGTGTATCGAGGGATTCAAGCTATCCCAAGACAAAGACAACTTTATCCCTGAATAGAATATTCTACATTTCACACCTTCTGCGAGGTAATAAAAAGCAATTCATACGAATATTTTGTTTTGCATGACATATAATTTGATATTATCGAGCAGTTGGTGTGAAAATAATGTTTTACTTGTAGGTCCTTGCGTGGAGGAGTCGATAGCGGAAGCGGCCAGTAAACTCGCATCGGCAGGCTCCAGCCCCAGCCGCGAAGTGCAGCAGATCATGTCGCACAACGACCATCCCTTCTTCAAGGTACGCACGACCGCACACCAAGCTGTGGAGACGGCTATACCGCCAAATACAAACTACCCGTAACATTTGACGTCATACAAATCCTACATCGCGCAAGCAAAGTTTACTTCGAAAGCAGCGTATAGAGGAGTAACAAGACCCATCAAATAGTCGCCAACTACGTTACATTCTGTATTATCAAACTTAGTAATATATTCAAAAATAATTGCTAGGAATCGGTATTGTTTACGGCAGCGCTCAATGTATCAATGTATCGCACGCAAAACATTATGCTTATGGGTGCATGCAACAGTACAGGGGTTGGGGGGGTATTTAAAGTTAAGTTACATTTAAAACTTGTTTTCGTAAAAAAACGTCCAAAAATAGTGGGAACTTTACACCTTCAATATCTCCATAACCACAAGGTCCCCAGGCATGGTCTAGTGCAAAAAAAAATCACTATGAAGGGAAGAACAGGTGACTCTCGGCTTCGTTAAGCGTCTTTATACACTCGTTATACATTGTGTCGCAGGATAATTGGAATAATGATTATTGTCACATTTTTAAAGTTTTTTTTATTATTTTACAGGAAGAAGAAACGGACCCAACGCCCGTAGTGGAGGCCGTGGTAGTAGCGAACGGTTCATCGCCGCTGTTCGTGTCGTCCCCGCTGTACGCGACCGACGACGTGTTCGTGCCGCCCGACGTGCCCGCGCCGCTCACGCCGCTCCCGCCGCTCGCCTCGCTCCCGCCGCACGCTCCGCTCCCGCCTCACGCTCCGCTCCCGCCGCACCCACACAAGCTCGCGCATACTAGTAAGTATCACACTCTTAAATACGACGCGGCCTAACGATGTATTAAATCTCATTTTTCTACTACAGACAGCGAAACCTGGCCCCAGATCTCGATCCCTCAAATAGCAGAGGCAGCTCAACGCAAGGCTTCAAGCGATAAATCGAGCAGCCAATCTCTTAACACCATGCTGAACGTGTCCTGTGTGGAGCGAGCGCCCAGCGAGGACGTGCGCTGTGCCGGCCTGTCGACCGCGGACAGGAGCAGGCTGGAGGCGCTCGAGCACAAGCTGGACAAACTGACAGGTAACAAAATCATATATTTACTATTTATTTATTTTCTCATCCCAAATGTAAATTTAGACAGGAAGTGCATAACCTCTATGTTCCTGCTACAGAGATGATGAGCGCGCAGACGCGCGAGCTGCGCGGCCTGCGCGGCGCGGTGTCGTCTCCGCGCGAGATGGTGGACGAGGCGCTGCGCGCGCATGCGCAGCGCACGGCGCAGGCCGTCGAGAGCGCGCTGGCCGACGGGTACGTACTGCTGCGTGTTGTTGTTACCCTAGTGTTGCAACAGATACAGGGTCCTTTTAAGTGAAAGTGGCCCACTATGAAACTTGTATACAGGATGTAAAAATACATAGCCGTTATCTACGTTTTCAGTACATCAATTGAGGAAAAAGTATTGCTAGGGAACGACTTATTTTTCGTGTGAAAACTCGCTGGCAGGTATGACAAAAAAAAAAGTGGAATCGTTACTATTGCCTACGGGCCTCACTATTAACTTTAGCCACCTCGAAAACTATGAAAACGACAACAATGACGATAAAAATGTAATTTTCGTAGCCGCCATCTTGGGTTTACATTTTGACTCCCTTCCCTATTGGATTTAGCACCCTCGAAAACTATGAAAACGACACCCAAGATGAAAGATTTGAAAATTTTCAGAGCCGCCATTTTGGATTTACATTTTGACCTCACCATTGGCTTTAGCAACCTCGAAAACTATGAATACGACACTAATGACGATAAAAATGAAAATTTTTGTAGCCGCCGTCTAGGATTTACAGTTAGACCTCAATATTGGCTTTAGCAACCTCGAAAACTATGAAAACGACACCAATGGCGATAAAAATGAAAATTTTCGCATCCGCCATCTTGGATTTGCATTTTGACCTCATTATTGGCTTTAACACCTTCGAAAACCATGAAAACGACACCCATAATGAAAATTTTTAAAAATTCTGATTCGCCATCTTGGATTTACATTTTGACCTCACTATCGGATTAAGCACCCTCGAAAACTATGAATACGACAGCCATGACAAAAATTTGAAAATTTTCGCATCCGCCATCTTGGAATTACATTTCGACCTCACGATCGGCTTTATAGTCCAGGAAAATTAGGGTTTCACCTCGGAATGAGAGATAGTCAGCTATAAACTTGTATAAACCTTTATTTTGACAGCCTAAAACTTGTCTCAAAACCTACTTATCGTAGGGTGTCTGCGTCAACAGATATTCCAAGGTCAAACGTCAACATGTTTTGAATATCTTGAACCATTTTCGAGATAGAGGGCAGAGCGCGCGCAATGTTTAACTATTTAGTGTATCATTCGAGGTTACACTGGCCGCAAGCTAAAGAGCACTGCAACCCTGCTTTCCAGCATCACATCGCGAACCACAACCATTCTTGCAGTTGCAGAATATTGTGTTAAACAATTCCTCCAGAGCTGGTGGATTCATTGTCATAACAGGTTCCAGGAATTCATCATGCATTATCCATTCGAGGTTTCTTCACGCAAGAAGTGGCTGTGACACGACTTCTGCGCCATTTGGAGAAAGGAAAAAAAAACTATTTTTTAAACACTCGAGAAACTCCGAATTTGGATCAAATTGCTGCAGCATTTGAAAAAGAAACCCGCCCGGTTCAATCATTATTTGAGAATGGAGTGCGAACCTGTTGGCAAACTTTAATGCTTCAAAATCTGAGGACTGTATCGATCGTCTTCGCTATGCACAGTTCATCAAGTAAACAAAACTGAATAAACCTTTGCAGTTATCAAATCTTCCACCAACGAGTGCAGCAGCTCACCAACATTTCAACCGTGTTTATTAACAAGTTCAGGCTTGGTTAGGTCATGATTTAGAACTCCAGAATTGGGTTTGGATAATGCATAATGAATTCCTAGAACCTGTTATGACAATGAATCCACCAGCTCTGGAGGAATTGCTTACCACAATATTCTGCAACTGCAAGAATGGTTGTGGTTCGCGATGGACAACCGTAGGAAAGCAGGGTTGCAGTGCTTTTTAGCTTGCAGCCAGTGTAATGGGCAAGCTTGTCTTAATGCTTCACCATATCAGAGTAATATCAATGAAGACGGTACTTTTGACCCAAAATCCTGGAAGAACTGGAGACACATGTAGTTGAAGTCGAGAACACAGAGGAATTTGAAATTTTACAGCGACTGGAAGATGATGTAGTTCTTATTATTATTCAATTTTAAAAATTTCAACCTTCACAATGTATGAAATGGTATTTTTCAATAAAAACGTTACTTAAAAATTTAATTATTTTCTTTTTATTTAGTTAGGAAGTAATTAGTATAAATAAAATTAGAATTAAAATATAATTAAAGTATTTCCCTTAATAACTGTAGGTAGGTAAGTGTTGATAAATGAATAGATACATAATTATTGAAGTTTAAAAATTAATTATAACGTAATAGTTATTAGAGCAGTGGTGGCCCAGCGGTAACGGCCGCGACATACGAGAGGTCGTAGGTTCGAACCCTGACAGGCGCTTTACTTTGTGTAAATAATTTCATCACCACTGCTCTCAAAACGGTGAAGGAAAACATCGTGTGAAACCGAGCAGGTGAGGAAACCGGCATGTCCTAGAACCAAAAATTCGAAGACATGTGACATCTACCAACCCGCACTGGGCCCGCGCGGTGGATTACGGCCCACTCCCTCTCATAGGAGGCCTGTGTCCCAGCAGTGGGAACATTATAGGCTGATTATGTATGTTATGTAGTTATTAAAAAATGCAAATTATTTAGAATTATATATTTATCAATAATTTATAAACTTTATACGGCGTGTTTTTAATCGGGATTATAGGTTGACCTCGAATGATACTCTAAATAGTTATACACTGCGCGCGCTCTGCCCTCTATCTCGAAAATGGTTCAAGATATAAAAAAAATGTTTAAAAAGTTGTTGAGAATTGAATCCTCAACAATATTTATAAACATACAAATAGCATAAAACCCATAGGAAACGAGATATTTGCAATAAATGTGTAAAAAATCGTTTTTTTGACCTTTGACCTTGGAATATCTATTGACGCGGACACCCTACGATATGTAGGTTTTGAGAAAAGTTTTAGGCTGTCAAAATAAAGGTTTATACAAGTTTATAGCTAACTATCTCTCATTCCGAGATACTTGCCCAAATTTGACTTATTTTCCTGGACTATTAGCATGCTCGAAAACTATGAAAACGACACCCATGACGAAAAAGTTGAAAGTTTTCGTAGCCGCTATCTTAGATTTTCATTTTAACCAAATTCAAACTTTCTCTCTCTCTGGCATGATGGCAATTGTATCCGACGACTGTTTATTTTTTATCGTCCCACTCGTGAGCCGGGTGCTTGGCACTAAAAAGGGTCTTTTTACTCCGTTACACATAGTAATTATATTAAAAAAATGGGAATGCATTGTAAGGTTATTGTATTGTGTAGTTGGGAGCGCATATCTCGCGTGGGAGAAGCCGCGAGCGCGCGCGCAGCGGCCGCGGCGGGCGTGGGCGCAGCGCGCGCGCTGGAGCCGCTGGCGGCCGCGCTGCAGCACGAGCTGGCCAGCAAGATCACCGCCACCGACGCGCTGCTGCGGGACAACATCGACAAGCTGGCCAACAGCAAGGTATGCCCCACTAGCTCTGGGCGTGGGCGCGGCGCGCGCGCTGGAGCCGCTGGCGGCCGCGCTGCAGCACGAGCTGGCCAGCAAGATCACCGCCACCGACGCGCTGCTGCGGGACAACATCGACAAGCTGGCCAACAGCAAGGTATGCCCCACTAGCTCTGGGCGTGGGCGCGGCGCGCGCGCTGGAGCCGCTGGCGGCCGCGCTGCAGCACGAGCTGGCCAGCAAGATCACCGCCACCGACGCGCTGCTGCGGGACAACATCGACAAGCTGGCCAACAGCAAGGTATGCCCCACTAGCTCTGGGCGTGGGCGCGGCGCGCGCGCTGGAGCCGCTGGCGGCCGCGCTGCAGCACGAGCTGGCCAGCAAGATCACCGCCACCGACGCGCTGCTGCGGGACAACATCGACAAGCTGGCCAACAGCAAGGTATGCCCCACTAGCTCTGGGCGTGGGCGCGGCGCGCGCGCTGGAGCCGCTGGCGGCCGCGCTGCAGCACGAGCTGGCCAGCAAGATCACCGCCACCGACGCGCTGCTGCGGGACAACATCGACAAGCTGGCCAACAGCAAGGTATGCCCCACTAGCTCTGGGCGTGGGCGCGGCGCGCGCGCTGGAGCCGCTGGCGGCCGCGCTGCAGCACGAGCTGGCCAGCAAGATCACCGCCACCGACGCGCTGCTGCGGGACAACATCGACAAGCTGGCCAACAGCAAGGTATGCCCCACTAGCTCTGGGCGTGGGCGCGGCGCGCGCGCTGGAGCCGCTGGCGGCCGCGCTGCAGCACGAGCTGGCCAGCAAGATCACCGCCACCGACGCGCTGCTGCGGGACAACATCGACAAGCTGGCCAACAGCAAGGTATGCCCCACTAGCTCTGGGCGTGGGCGCGGCGCGCGCGCTGGAGCCGCTGGCGGCCGCGCTGCAGCACGAGCTGGCCAGCAAGATCACCGCCACCGACGCGCTGCTGCGGGACAACATCGACAAGCTGGCCAACAGCAAGGTATGCCCCACTAGCTCTGGGCGTGGGCGCGGCGCGCGCGCTGGAGCCGCTGGCGGCCGCGCTGCAGCACGAGCTGGCCAGCAAGATCACCGCCACCGACGCGCTGCTGCGGGACAACATCGACAAGCTGGCCAACAGCAAGGTATGCCCCACTAGCTCTGGGCGTGGGCGCGGCGCGCGCGCTGGAGCCGCTGGCGGCCGCGCTGCAGCACGAGCTGGCCGGCAAGATCACCGCCACCGACGCGCTGCTGCGGGACAACATCGACAAGCTGGCCAACAGCAAGGTATGCCCCACTAGCTCTGGGCGTGGGCGCGGCGCGCGCGCTGGAGCCGCTGGCGGCCGCGCTGCAGCACGAGCTGGCCAGCAAGATCACCGCCACCGACGCGCTGCTGCGGGACAACATCGACAAGCTGGCCAACAGCAAGGTATGCCCCACTAGCTCTGGGCGTGGGCGCGGCGCGCGCGCTGGAGCCGCTGGCGGCCGCGCTGCAGCACGAGCTGGCCAGCAAGATCACCGCCACCGACGCGCTGCTGCGGGACAACATCGACAAGCTGGCCAACAGCAAGGTATGCCCCACTAGCTCTGGGCGTGGGCGCGGCGCGCGCGCTGGAGCCGCTGGCGGCCGCGCTGCAGCACGAGCTGGCCAGCAAGATCACCGCCACCGACGCGCTGCTGCGGGACAACATCGACAAGCTGGCCAACAGCAAGGTATGCCCCACTAGCTCTGGGCGTGGGCGCGGCGCGCGCGCTGGAGCCGCTGGCGGCCGCGCTGCAGCACGAGCTGGCCAGCAAGATCACCGCCACCGACGCGCTGCTGCGGGACAACATCGACAAGCTGGCCAACAGCAAGGTATGCCCCACTAGCTCTGGGCGTGGGCGCGGCGCGCGCGCTGGAGCCGCTGGCGGCCGCGCTGCAGCACGAGCTGGCCAGCAAGATCACCGCCACCGACGCGCTGCTGCGGGACAACATCGACAAGCTGGCCAACAGCAAGGTATGCCCCACTAGCTCTGGGCGTGGGCGCGGCGCGCGCGCTGGAGCCGCTGGCGGCCGCGCTGCAGCACGAGCTGGCCAGCAAGATCACCGCCACCGACGCGCTGCTGCGGGACAACATCGACAAGCTGGCCAACAGCAAGGTATGCCCCACTAGCTCTGGGCGTGGGCGCGGCGCGCGCGCTGGAGCCGCTGGCGGCCGCGCTGCAGCACGAGCTGGCCAGCAAGATCACCGCCACCGACGCGCTGCTGCGGGACAACATCGACAAGCTGGCCAACAGCAAGGTATGCCCCACTAGCTCTGGGCGTGGGCGCGGCGCGCGCGCTGGAGCCGCTGGCGGCCGCGCTGCAGCACGAGCTGGCCAGCAAGATCACCGCCACCGACGCGCTGCTGCGGGACAACATCGACAAGCTGGCCAACAGCAAGGTATGCCCCACTAGCTCTGGGCGTGGGCGCGGCGCGCGCGCTGGAGCCGCTGGCGGCCGCGCTGCAGCACGAGCTGGCCAGCAAGATCACCGCCACCGACGCGCTGCTGCGGGACAACATCGACAAGCTGGCCAACAGCAAGGTATGCCCCACTAGCTCTGGGCGTGGGCGCGGCGCGCGCGCTGGAGCCGCTGGCGGCCGCGCTGCAGCACGAGCTGGCCAGCAAGATCACCGCCACCGACGCGCTGCTGCGGGACAACATCGACAAGCTGGCCAACAGCAAGGTATGCCCCACTAGCTCTGGGCGTGGGCGCGGCGCGCGCGCTGGAGCCGCTGGCGGCCGCGCTGCAGCACGAGCTGGCCAGCAAGATCACCGCCACCGACGCGCTGCTGCGGGACAACATCGACAAGCTGGCCAACAGCAAGGTATGCCCCACTAGCTCTGGGCGTGGGCGCGGCGCGCGCGCTGGAGCCGCTGGCGGCCGCGCTGCAGCACGAGCTGGCCAGCAAGATCACCGCCACCGACGCGCTGCTGCGGGACAACATCGACAAGCTGGCCAACAGCAAGGTATGCCCCACTAGCTCTGGGCGTGGGCGCGGCGCGCGCGCTGGAGCCGCTGGCGGCCGCGCTGCAGCACGAGCTGGCCAGCAAGATCACCGCCACCGACGCGCTGCTGCGGGACAACATCGACAAGCTGGCCAACAGCAAGGTATGCCCCACTAGCTCTGGGCGTGGGCGCGGCGCGCGCGCTGGAGCCGCTGGCGGCCGCGCTGCAGCACGAGCTGGCCAGCAAGATCACCGCCACCGACGCGCTGCTGCGGGACAACATCGACAAGCTGGCCAACAGCAAGGTATGCCCCACTAGCTCTGGGCGTGGGCGCGGCGCGCGCGCTGGAGCCGCTGGCGGCCGCGCTGCAGCACGAGCTGGCCAGCAAGATCACCGCCACCGACGCGCTGCTGCGGGACAACATCGACAAGCTGGCCAACAGCAAGGTATGCCCCACTAGCTCTGGGCGTGGGCGCGGCGCGCGCGCTGGAGCCGCTGGCGGCCGCGCTGCAGCACGAGCTGGCCAGCAAGATCACCGCCACCGACGCGCTGCTGCGGGACAACATCGACAAGCTGGCCAACAGCAAGGTATGCCCCACTAGCTCTGGGCGTGGGCGCGGCGCGCGCGCTGGAGCCGCTGGCGGCCGCGCTGCAGCACGAGCTGGCCAGCAAGATCACCGCCACCGACGCGCTGCTGCGGGACAACATCGACAAGCTGGCCAACAGCAAGGTATGCCCCACTAGCTCTGGGCGTGGGCGCGGCGCGCGCGCTGGAGCCGCTGGCGGCCGCGCTGCAGCACGAGCTGGCCAGCAAGATCACCGCCACCGACGCGCTGCTGCGGGACAACATCGACAAGCTGGCCAACAGCAAGGTATGCCCCACTAGCTCTGGGCGTGGGCGCGGCGCGCGCGCTGGAGCCGCTGGCGGCCGCGCTGCAGCACGAGCTGGCCAGCAAGATCACCGCCACCGACGCGCTGCTGCGGGACAACATCGACAAGCTGGCCAACAGCAAGGTATGCCCCACTAGCTCTGGGCGTGGGCGCGGCGCGCGCGCTGGAGCCGCTGGCGGCCGCGCTGCAGCACGAGCTGGCCAGCAAGATCACCGCCACCGACGCGCTGCTGCGGGACAACATCGACAAGCTGGCCAACAGCAAGGTATGCCCCACTAGCTCTGGGCGTGGGCGCGGCGCGCGCGCTGGAGCCGCTGGCGGCCGCGCTGCAGCACGAGCTGGCCAGCAAGATCACCGCCACCGACGCGCTGCTGCGGGACAACATCGACAAGCTGGCCAACAGCAAGGTATGCCCCACTAGCTCTGGGCGTGGGCGCGGCGCGCGCGCTGGAGCCGCTGGCGGCCGCGCTGCAGCACGAGCTGGCCAGCAAGATCACCGCCACCGACGCGCTGCTGCGGGACAACATCGACAAGCTGGCCAACAGCAAGGTATGCCCCACTAGCTCTGGGCGTGGGCGCGGCGCGCGCGCTGGAGCCGCTGGCGGCCGCGCTGCAGCACGAGCTGGCCAGCAAGATCACCGCCACCGACGCGCTGCTGCGGGACAACATCGACAAGCTGGCCAACAGCAAGGTATGCCCCACTAGCTCTGGGCGTGGGCGCGGCGCGCGCGCTGGAGCCGCTGGCGGCCGCGCTGCAGCACGAGCTGGCCAGCAAGATCACCGCCACCGACGCGCTGCTGCGGGACAACATCGACAAGCTGGCCAACAGCAAGGTATGCCCCACTAGCTCTGGGCGTGGGCGCGGCGCGCGCGCTGGAGCCGCTGGCGGCCGCGCTGCAGCACGAGCTGGCCAGCAAGATCACCGCCACCGACGCGCTGCTGCGGGACAACATCGACAAGCTGGCCAACAGCAAGGTATGCCCCACTAGCTCTGGGCGTGGGCGCGGCGCGCGCGCTGGAGCCGCTGGCGGCCGCGCTGCAGCACGAGCTGGCCAGCAAGATCACCGCCACCGACGCGCTGCTGCGGGACAACATCGACAAGCTGGCCAACAGCAAGGTATGCCCCACTAGCTCTGGGCGTGGGCGCGGCGCGCGCGCTGGAGCCGCTGGCGGCCGCGCTGCAGCACGAGCTGGCCAGCAAGATCACCGCCACCGACGCGCTGCTGCGGGACAACATCGACAAGCTGGCCAACAGCAAGGTATGCCCCACTAGCTCTGGGCGTGGGCGCGGCGCGCGCGCTGGAGCCGCTGGCGGCCGCGCTGCAGCACGAGCTGGCCAGCAAGATCACCGCCACCGACGCGCTGCTGCGGGACAACATCGACAAGCTGGCCAACAGCAAGGTATGCCCCACTAGCTCTGGGCGTGGGCGCGGCGCGCGCGCTGGAGCCGCTGGCGGCCGCGCTGCAGCACGAGCTGGCCAGCAAGATCACCGCCACCGACGCGCTGCTGCGGGACAACATCGACAAGCTGGCCAACAGCAAGGTATGCCCCACTAGCTCTGGGCGTGGGCGCGGCGCGCGCGCTGGAGCCGCTGGCGGCCGCGCTGCAGCACGAGCTGGCCAGCAAGATCACCGCCACCGACGCGCTGCTGCGGGACAACATCGACAAGCTGGCCAACAGCAAGGTATGCCCCACTAGCTCTGGGCGTGGGCGCGGCGCGCGCGCTGCAGTAGTAGTAGCTAAACGCAGTTTAGATGTGCTGATAGCATTCATTGGTGAAATCCGCCCTTAATATTTTTTTTTTTTTTTTCAATAATATTTGTATTAGTTGTAGAATCGACCATAGTTTCAAATTACAGTAAGCACTGACTTTTAAATTGTCTGACAAGTTTTATCAGAGGCCGACCCTCCTTTTCCCCTGCAGATGGTAATGGAGCGCCTCAGCACTTCCATAGCCAAGTCTCTATCAGACATGGTGCGCGAGTCGTTCCGCGAGGCGCTGTTCGACAGTGTCGTGCCTGTCATGGAGAAGACGCACGCGCAGATCTTCAAGCAGATCAACCAAGCCTTCCAGAATGGGACCAAGGAGTGTGAGTATATCTACTGTATGCGGCCGTAAAATAGAGATAGTCTGTTCCAAAAAGTATCTGATTAAAGTGTTATCAAACCTTGTTCAGATTAAATTCTTACGCAGTCACTTACTAATACGTTCATCTGAATTAAGATTTCTTTAATAACTCACAAATTTTTCCTACAAAAAAAAGTGTGCTGTCGGAGGACCCCCATCAGGGACGAAATTCCTTCTCCTTCTCATGTATGATTTAAAACAAAACAAAATTT
Organism: Lithophane socia; assembly: GCA_947522985.1. Classification (NCBI taxonomy): domain Eukaryota; kingdom Metazoa; phylum Arthropoda; class Insecta; order Lepidoptera; family Noctuidae; genus Lithophane; species Lithophane socia. The sequence goes on from OX383256.1 coordinate 1,483,366, forward strand.
TCGCAGCTGCCATCTGGGATTTACATTTTAATGTCACTAACGGCTTTAGCACCCTCGAAAACTATGAAAACAACACACATGACGAAAGAAAATTTTCGTAGTCACCGTCTTTGATTTTCATTTTGACTTCACTATCGGATTTAGCACCCTCGAAAACTATGAAAACGACAGTCATGATGAAACATTACAAAATTTTCGCTGCCGCCATCTTGGATTTTCATTTCGATCCCAGTATCGGCTTTAGCACCCTCGTAAACCTTGAAAACTATATGTGTGTGGTCCGACACGCACTTGGCCGGTTTTTTATTGTTTTTGTGCCAAATAAACGTTTTTTCTTTCTTTCTATTGAATGGACGCGCAGTCGCAGCCAACACGGAAGCGGCGGCGCGTGCGGCGGCCGAGCGCGGCGGTGCGGCGGCCGCGGCCGGCCTGCGCGCCGCGCTGGACAGGCACGCCGACGCGCTCAACAACGCGCACAACAGCAACCAGCACCTGCACATCGCCGACGTCATCCGGGAGACGGCGCACAGGTAACACTGATATTTACCAGACTCTTAACATAATAATTCTGTGTTACACTTTGAACCTCAAGAGTGAAATAATAAAGCAAAATCATCGTGCTACAAATTACCACATTTTTTAAACAAATGCACTCTTGACCTGTATTTCCCACAGCGTCCTAGAGAAGGAGCTGAGCTGGTGGCGCGAGCAGGCGCGCTCGGCCGCGCTGGCGTCGCGCGCGCACTCGCCCTCCACGCCGCACTCGCACCACGCGCACGACCGACAGGTAGCTTTGTGCTTATTGTATTTATTTAGGACTAACAGACTTACACATTAGATCCCACTTGAACCACAAATCACTAATTGCATTTACCGATTATAGTATATTATGCAATTAGTGAATAAAGGACGGATTTAAAGCGAGGGCCATAGGTGAATCACGAGCAGGTGAAGGATTCTAACGACTGATTCACAACCGTAGGGAGTGATTCATGATGATTGAATCATGAGCATAGCGAGTGATTCAAGTTTTAGAATCCTGAACGACGCGAGTGACTCATGGCCCTCGATATAAATCCGTTTTATTCAAGAGTTGCATACTATACTTTATACCATGACTACGAGAAAAAGAACTTCGAGTATGTTGTTATGTCAATGTGCATAACATTGACATAACAACATACTCGAAGTTCTTGGTTTTATAGTACCTACACCGTAGCATTGAATAAATACTCCATAATGTCGATGACTTCTTTTTCTTCGACAACTCATAAAAATAAGCTAGGAAAATAGACTGAAAATGTGCCAGAAGCTTGATTTTCATTTTTCCATTTGCAAAACTCATCGTAAGCTTTGATGTAAACCAGCCGTGATTTCTTGGGTCGCAAGTTTTCTACTACATCGGCCGCCCTCTCTTTCATAAACTCAGGTGTTCACACATGTTCATCACTTGAATACATTTTCAATCGATTTATTATTAAGTAACTAAACTAAACTTTTTGTTCGTACAACTTACAATATTATTTAAAATAGCTCCAATTTACAAATGACAGCAAAGAACACAAAATATTTTGTATTCTAAAACTAAACTCCTGTTCGAAAATCAAAATAATAGAAGTTTGTATAGCATTGAGATGGAGTTGGAATATATTGATGTGTTCTAAATTCAAACACCAAAACAGTGATTAAAAGTACTTTAGAGGGGGAATTGTATAAAGAAATGTTTTTTTTTTCATTTGTAAGTTTTCTAGTAATGTAACCTCAATTGGTCTAGAACAGCCGTACTCAAACCGCGGAGCCCTAGGGCTCCGCAAGGTGACAGTGGGAGCTCCGCGAAAATATTAGCCAATGGCCTATGTCCAGGAATAGACGTCACTGCTTTGTGGTATTTTAGCTGCTTCAGAATCATCCTAATCTCGTACGCTATTCGTATGATTCTGAAGCAGCTTTCAATTTTTTATTATTAAAACTGTTTATTGATGGGAAATTTTCATCCTCTATTTCACCTCGTTAGGGCATTAATTAAAAAAAATCCTTTCTTATGCAAAATTTCATGCTTCTTGACCCAGCTATTAAGGCTTGTCGTGAGTGAATGAATTTATGATTTGTATCAAGTAGATATTTACTTAAAAACTATCTTTTCGTAATTCTTCCAGAGACCACATCGTAATGTTCCAAGAAATTGCGTTCAAGAATCGTTACCGTTTCTCCTACAAGTATAATATTCTGTTACTGATTGTATTTTGTTTTCACTAAAATGTCTATTACTAAAATCATAAGTAATGGTAGTTTTCATAAATACCCCGTATTTTTAATTAACGTACTATAATATAATCCTTATCCTAACTTTAATAATAATTATAAATGCGAAAGTGAGTTTGTTTGTTTGTTACGCTTTCACGATAAAACGGCTGAACGGATTTCGATACAATTTGGCACATGGGTAGACCATGACCCAGAGTAGGCTACTTTTCATCCTGGATCGCAGACGAAGTCGCGGGCAACAGCTAGGATATCCTAACTAATATTATAAATGCGAAAGTCAGTTTTTTTGTTTGTTACGTTTTCACACTAAAACGGCTAATCGGAATTGGATGAAATTTGGCAACTAGGTGGACCTTGACCTGGGCTAGGACAAAGGATACTTTTTTTCTCGATATTCCCACGGGATCTAGACTAATGCGGGCGAAAACGCGCGACACACCTAGTAAAACCATATTCGAATTAGAAATGAGTCCTGTAAATGTTTCATTTATATAATTTTTAAGTTAGTCTGATAAGTACGTTTAATTTTCCCTACAGTCAGAAATAAACATGGTCATAAAATACACTAAAATCATAAATGAATTTAAAAAATACATTTTGGCGTTTAAAAGTTCGTTGCTAGCTGTACTGTACAAATCATGATACTAGAGGGGCAATTCCTATCTTTTCAAGAACGTTTGAATTCTAATCTGTCTCAATTTGTCAAAAATACATCATCACCTTCCTGTCCCATGTTACTTGGGGTCGGCGCAACACGTTTTCCATTCTCCCCTGTCAACCGTCACGCACGTTATCATTCACTCCCTTTTTTCTTCATATTCGTCACAAGATTTTCTGGTTAGAAAGACAATGACTTGAATTTGAACGTTTTTTTCAAAAATGAGAATTGGTCTTCAGTAAATACCACCCAAAAATGATACACCAACACGACCGCAAGCTAAAACCTCGCCCCCTTCTAGATGCAAGTCGCCCAAATCCAGTCACTGATAGCTAGCGGCGACGTAAACGGCGCCTTCCAGCAGGCGCTGTCGGCGTCCGACCTGGCGCTGGTCATGTGCGCCTGCCGCGCCGCCGAGCCCGGCGCCGTGTTCGGGCCGCCCTGCAAGCTCAAGCAGCACGTGCTGCTGTCGCTGGTGCAGCAGCTGGCCGCCGACATGCAGAGGGACACGCCGCTCAAGCATAGGTCAGTCACTCTGCCAGTCTGTCTGTCTGTAGTACTACTACTAGCACATTTCCGTGGAATAAATAACGCACTACGCGAGCCAAACTGAGCTAGTAACACAAATAAAAACTTCATCAATTTGCAGATACCTGGAAGAAGCAGTAATGAACTTGGACACGTCCAACCCTGTGACCCGCGAGCACCTGCCGGCCGTGGTGCGCGAGCTGCAGAAGCAGCTGATGTCGTTCCTGTCGGCGTGCCCCACGCACGCGCTGGCGCGCCAGCTGCGCATGCTGCTCATGGCCACGGAGGCGCTGGTCAAGGCGGCCGGCTGACGCACCTGCGTGTGCGCACAAGCACAAGCGCCGCGCCGCTAGTGCGTGCCCGAGCTGCTGTGTCGCGACCGAGCTGTCAAAGTCGTGTATTGGACTGAGAGACTGTGTATATGTGTGTGTGTGTGTGTGAAGAAATGGGGTGTTTTGTGTTGTGATGTAATTAAGTGAGACGGACTGTGTCGTCTTATCTTATTATAAAGACGAATCGGTACCGGTCGGTGCGGGTAAATTAGCCCTGTAGTAAATCTTAAAGAAACAGGTAAAACTTTGTAACCGTTTCTTTCCTGCAGCGATCTGTACCCGCTACAGCCATGCCAGTGTCCATAAATGTTACGAAAAAAATTCGTTGGTATACTTAGTTTTTTTTTTCACTGCGGTTTTTCAGCAGTTTGACTTTATAACAATAAATATATCGAAAAGTTACACACACATTAACACTCCATTTGTTTACTAATCTATGGTTTATATATGCGAGTTACTTATAATTCTTTATTTAACATGTAATTCTAATGAAAAACGATAATTATAAAATAACCTGGCATGCTAAAAAACCATCTTAGCTGTGTAAAAACAACGATTAATTGTAAAATAAATATATTTGACAGAATTACTGTAAACTCGTTTATTTAACACAATATATTTTTTCTAAGTGATTTGTATTCTGCGCCACACATTACATACTGGGTTCTTACGTGGCGATCGACACAATATAATAGTGACATCTTATAATTTGCCGTAAGTGATGTGTTTGTAACATTGTGCCTGTAACCTATTATATTGTGTTCGCGTTTGGCGATATTTTAATAAATACGTCGGGCCGCAAGGGTGGTACCTTTCTCTTTTTACCTAGTTTTCCGGGTGCCATTTTACTGGCTCTTATATTTTTTTAATACGAATCCATTCATAAGTTTCCGGTGGTCTTGATCAAGTTTTCCCGGGATTTCCCGAAATTAAGCCCCTTTTTGACAGACTTCGGGGATAACCGACGCCGGAGCGTGGGAACCTTTTACCATCATACAGTGTGATAACTTATAGAAACATTCATAGCATCAACGAAATTATATCACTTGTGAGATATCACCACGCTTCCCGACGTATCTCTAATACAAACTTAGTTTTTATTTCCCCCCAAACCTGACACGCGGTGATTTTTCTCATCATTATGAACAACTTACAACAACTCAAATCAACACTTTGAGGGACACTAAACGCCCATGGGCGTAATAACGCCAAACCTCATCATTTTATCAGAAATCTCAAAATCGCGAAAAAAAATACTGCTGCTCTATAAATTTTATCGATAAACACAAATATGAGCAGCTTATTTTTGCCATTTCAGGATTGTTTTTTTTTTCTTTTTGGAAGCTCTTTCTCCTGATGGTAAGTGATGATCAGGCCGAAGGTGGAAGCAAGCTTCATCCGAAATGCTCAATCACAGAGGAACTGGCTATCTTACCTCTAACTGCCGAAACAGAACAATGCTGTTATCATTGTTGTTTTGGCGACAGAGTTGTTGTTCATGATAAAGGATACAATGACCCCTTTTCAGGCACACGGGGCCAAGTCTACTAATTTACTAACGTGTCAGTGGTCCCACAATGATCAGTTTTTGACAGACATGCCATAAAAATCTGTCAAAAACTCATCATTGCCACGACCACTGACACGTTTGTAAATTAGTAGACTTGGCCTGGTGGTTGAATAAATACTAAGTTTGTATAAATAACGCCTGCTAGTAGTTTTCCCCGCCAGTGTACGCTTGAGTATAGCTCGACACGGACAGTTGCTACATTGTGATATTATAAGGACTATGTGATTAGTGTAACTTGTTGACATTCGTACCGAACAGAAGTCGTACCATTGTTTTAAGTTTGATTATTCTTGTAAAAAGTGTTTCTTTTTTTTTCGTTTTTTATTTAGGAGCGTAATCTCCAAGGAGCTTATGCTGTTTATTATTGCTGACAGTTTGTTTTGTAGAAATTAATGTAGGGATTATTGGTTCTAGTATAAAATAGTCAATGGGTGATGTTGTATAAATAGCCTTCCTCTTCGTCGTTCCCACGTGTTCCCAGTGCTGAGGATCGTGGCCACATACGACATAGTTCTTTACATAACATCAATGAATATTAAATGAGAATTTACTCAAAAAACATCTAAAGGTATGATTCCGAACAACACCGCTGCCGCGTCACTACTGGTCCCCATACATTGTCTATAGGTTTATATGAGATTACATTTCGAGCACTGCAGTAATGTCTCGCAGCATTGCTGCCGTTCTCGGAATGTAATATATAATACTAAATAAATAATATTATAAAGAGGAAAGATTTGTATTTTTGTGTGTATGTTTGTAATGAATAAACTCAAAAACTACTGCGCCGATTTCAAAAATTCTTTCACCATTAGAAAGCTACATTCACCCTGTGTAACAGGCTATAATTTATAAAGATTACACGCGGCCGAAGCCGCTGGCGGCAGCTAGTCTCATATAAACCTATAGAAAATGTATGGGGACCAGCAGTGACGCGCCAGCACTGCCGCGTACTGCGTTGTTCGGAATCATACCTTAAACGCGTTGAGAATTGACCATTTTATAATAGAGCCGTTACATTTTGAAACTCCAATCATACTTACGTCATTAGTATTTAAATCATATTTCATAAAACCTCGCGCTTCTCAGAGAATATTATCATAAAGACTGTCGACAGTTTATTTGTAAGCTCATATAAAATAACAAAACACCATTATGTGCTAGTCCAATATTTGTTGACTTGACTGAGTGTATGCGTTTATGAGGAAAATATAGAATAGTGACAGGTACTTCCCAATATTTATATATGTGAAAGAAAAGGCATTTGCATGATATGGGGCTCGATTCACATCACAAGCACACACGTCAGCACAGGCGCCAAAATATTCTTGCAGTGCTTCCACAGTAATTATATTAGCTCATGATTTTGCATCACTGTTTATTTCACATTTACAATGATCTTTATTGTCGGTGTGATAAGGTTGCTGTTGGGCAGACAAGTCAGTCAAAGTCACAGTCATGATCATATGAGCCATAGCACACCAGCGGCAATAGGGAATATGCATGTATTTTTTTAATATTTTTATTCGATAGTTTTTTACATCGTCGTTTACATCGTCAAATAATAGAAAAAAAAATCGTCGGCAAAAAAGCAATTTAAAGTACAATTTTTTTTTTTTTTAAATAACCAACCGATCCGGGCTATTTAAACGCCCTCCGTTTGGCGCGCTTGGTGTGGTGACGTCACAGACCGTGAAAACAAACAAGGAACTGTCAAGTCAACGTCAAACATTCCTTTTTGTAGGAGCGTTTGACATTGACGTGACACTTGTTGATTGACTTGATATTGACATTTTGATTGTTATCCCGGATTGTTACGTCACATCCGCTCTTAGCTTTTCAAGTATTTGAATTACCCACAGTTTTTTGGGAGTTTAAAAAAAAAAATTTCTCCCTCAAAAAGACATGTTATTCAAAAATATTGATGGAGGCATAATTCTGAAGTAAACTGTAGTTTATAAAAAAAAAAATTTGACCCATATTTCAATCACATGCATATTCCCTATTCCGTCGTTCGCATCTCATTCGCAATCTGTCAAAAAAACCATCAATTTACCAACATTTTTGACAAGTTTGACAGATTGTGACTTGAATGTAAACGTTTTTACAAGCTTTATATTAGCTTGCTCTGTTCGTATGTGTCTTTTAAGTAAGAGAATTGGCCCTCTGGACGCCATGGCGGTCGCGTCGCCAACGTAACGTGTTGGTAGGTGCGAATCGAGCTGAAACGTAAAACATGACTGTTACTGCCAAGTAATTATAGTGAGATAAGATTCTGTGCCACTTTATAATAGTGTATAGAATACCCTGACATGCTTGTACGATACGTTCGGTCTGCAGAGCCTCATACTAGATTATGTACATAGATGCATCTTGTTACAACCTTCAAGGTTTTAAGGGTTCCATTGTTTGTAAAGTATTTGTTGTCTCACGAAGCGACGCGCACTTTACTTGTGTGGGCACAAACACGCTGTGAATGTGTGTGTAAGCGCAGGAGCTCTCGGTTCCATCCGAGACCATGACGAAGTCTGAAGTGTGTGCGTGTGGGTGTTATGTGCTGACGCTACTCATCTTCACGCACGCAGTCACCACGTATTTGTACTCTTGGTTATCATAAGTAAAGCGCGAGTCGCTTCGTGAGATAAAAATACTGTAACAAGTAGAAACTAACTACAAAAACTATGCACTAACTAGTTAACTAATAAAGTGCTCACGTGTGCAAAACGTTTCGTTTTTTCTCCGACAATACCTTCTGAGGTTTGAGGGTTAAGGTTTGTGTCTGCCTAACTTGTTAAAGCTAGATCGAGCGTATCGACTCCGGCGTATACATGAAATCTAAGTCCCAAAACAAGTCGAATTATCTGTGTTTAGAAATCCTCCTCAAAACAGGCCCGTTTACGCCTATTTTTGACATCTAACATTATAAATACTAGTTTTATTTTTCTTTATTCCCCATAGGCCATAAGATAGCCTCCCTGTGTATAAATCATAGCCGTTTTGTCTACTATTTGACTTAAGTGACCTTACTGCGGTCGACCCACTGAAAAGTATACATAACTTTATGTATTGTAATTATAGAGCGCATTATATATAAATATTATATACGTTTATTATATGTCAGATGTTTGAAAGTTGGTTGATTGAGGTTCAATAACGCTTGTTTGGGAATTATATTAGTTTTACAGATAAGTGACTTATGGGTTCAATGACCGTGATAGCGACTGCTGAACGTAGTGTCCTGGGTTAGATCCCCAAGTAAGCCAGTGTCTTTAAGTTACTAGGCTGGAGTTTCAATTGTGTGTCTGGTTAATAGCAATTGGCTCTCCTTGCAGATGTAATATACTCCTGCCTATACCCCTTTGGGGAGTTTTCCAAAAGTAAGCAGCAGGTGAACAGCACATCTACATTTCGCAATTGATCCTGTGTCGCATTCTAATATACAGGGTCAAATTAAATTAGCTAGCGAAACTCCCCAGACAAGGAAGAAAGAAAAAGTATTTTTTGACTCACACAGGAAATCACAAATTAAACTAAAAACCATTCTTTAAATAAATTTAAAAAAAAAAAAGTAAAATTATAATAAAAACAAATAGTCCAGTACGAGGCCAAAAGGCTCCTAACTTACGACATTTAAAAATAAATGTCTATGAAAACAGATGTGTTGGGTATCGATAACTGAACATCATCAAATAAAAAAATGAATTCGATTAGTTTCTAATTTAATTTCTTTTTGTTGTGCTTACTTCACTGACGTGGCTGTACATATTTTCCCAACTCATACTTCAAGCAACAACTTCTACCAGCGGTCGTTGACCCCAAAAAAATCTGCAATCTTTTTTTGTTTAGATATCTGATATACTGCTGGACATAGGCCTCCCACAAGCATTGCCACTTCGACTGGTTCTGTGCTTCTCGCATCCAGCGCACTCCCGCGGCCTTCTCCAGGTCAACGGTCCACCTTGTGGGGGCCTTCCAACGCTACGTCTTTGGGTACGCGGTCGCCACTCCAGAACCTCCGTAAAAGTGATGGGTATCAAAAGATACCCATCACTTTTACGGAGTTTCGCTAGTTAATATAATTTGACCCTGTATTGGCGTGAACTTATGTGTATAAATTGAATCTGTAAAACTAATAATAATTCTAAAATAATCGATATAACGTGTTCAATACAAGTTTTTATTGAAATAACTGACAATTAGAAATGGGGTTCTTTGAACTCGTATCACTACGTAAAACAAAGTCTCCCCGCCGCGTCTGTGTGAACGCGATAAACTCAAAACTCCAACTTGGATATTCATACGGTTTTCACCAATGGACGGAGTGATTCATGAGAAATGTTTAGGTGTATAATTCATTAAGGTTTTGTGTCAATTGGCTGAAATATGGCGATAATTGTTGAAGGTGTCAGAAAAAATCATGCCGACTGGGAGCTTTACTGTCGTGCGCCGCGTAAACCAACAGTTACTTTTTAAATCAATGTATTACGGAATTATTCACATTAAAAAGATCTACACACAAAATATAGTTTTTGTGGTTGGTTGGTTGTAGTAGGTTTTGTGTCTATCTGCTTTTTTCATTTCTCTCTGGACCCAAATTCTTAAGTCCAAGCAGACGAAGTCGCGAGCTGAAGCTAGTTATGAATAATGGCAATTTTCCAACCCTTTCAGGTTCTCAGTTATTTCAATTACACTTTGTAAATCTATTGTTAACGAAGACTGGAAAGCGTTACAATAGTATGACATCGACGCCTATATTACTCAGTAATGCGTACATGTACAAATGCGAGAACCTCACAAATTGTGTAGATTATATATTATATTATTTAGTAGTAAGCAGGATATGGCATTATTAGCCTCAAAACGTTATGTTTCGTACGCCATTTTGTATCACCTAATGTTCACGTCTCAATAAAAAGAGTATTTTTTTAAGATCTTTTATCTAAATTGTAAAAATATCATTTTATTTCGCATCACATTGTCAGTATTTTTTAATTATCACCAATTCTAATTATTAATTCCTTCCTTGCGATGATCGACGTCAGTAAGCAACAAAATTGTGGGTACTGTGCCTGAATTAAAGATTATTATATTAATTATTAACTCGTAAGAACGATCAAATTAACGACATTCAAAATGACGTACGAAGCCTTATGTTTGAAACAGCCATAGATTTAGACCAACAAAGCAACAACTAACAATCTGATAGGGTCATAGATAGTTTGTACAAAAACTAGAAATATAGTTGTGACATTCCTATAAAATGAAAGAGATGGCAGGATTGCTCACACGAGATGCTCTCTTTAAAGATAACCTTTGCTTGGTTTTAAAAGTGTCTAAATCTATAGCGACAGCGTTCTCGCTTATTGTTGATACTATTTAATTTTCTTAGTTTACGATAGAATGCGCTGTATCTTTAGGGCTCCTCACTCTGTCCCTCTCACCGTTGAACGGTTTTGTAACATGTTTTCTTCATTCAGCACTGTATTAACAAAAGTATTTATTGGGACATTCACAATGTATGTTAGGGCTCTTTGCGTTCCGATTAGATCCCGCCGATTTTTGATACGATCAAAATGTAGTGCATTACAATTATTCGCGTTATTTCACCAATACAAAATTAACTTTATTTCGTTTATATTTTATATTGTCCAAATGTCGAGAATATTTAACATTAAACACTACAATTTCACTATAAGTGCTATAATTTCTGAAAGTTCTAATAAACCACGATTCCTTAATTTCCCGATTATTAATATTAGGCTCTAGATTAAGGTAGTATAATATAGTCAATTGCTAATAATTTGTCAATCAAATATTGACACAGACTGATAGCTACTTAACAAACTTGTGTGATTTGCGATATTAATTGAGTAAACAGTGAATCGCTGATTGATATTTCTGATTGTTTCAATTAAAGTATGGTTCCGCTCGCAATAGCGTGTCGAATGATACATCAAGCCTATCTTTCATTTTCTACTTTAGCTAACATCGAGTGAGGAGTCCATGTTATTTTTTTATAAGATTATTTTATTATTTTTATCGATGCTTTAGGTAGGTACTCTTGACATTGATAGTATTACTCTAAGAAATACATTATATCAATAAATGCGTATTTGATTTGTAATTAACATTGTTTTTTTATTTCTTTTTTAGCAATATTTTTCCCTCACACTATACTACCTACATTAATCAATTGTCAAACTTGATTTACGTACTATAATAGAGAAATGCTCTAGGGGCGCCAAATTCGACGATCCTAAGGCCTCCGGGCCATCACAGAGTACATCAGAGGCCCTAGACAAAGTGACATTTTATCAGCGATAACTATGATGGAAAAGGCAAAAATGTATAGGACTGACATAAGCTATCGAAAAGCTTACGTCAATCCTGTTGAAAGTCGTTTTAGAACTACGAAACGCTTTCGAAGCGATTGTCACTTGTCTAGGCCCTCAGGGTAGTCCCAAGACGTTACAAAAAAACCAATAGATTCCTCATGCCCAGGGGTATCTGAATACCCCACGTAAGTAGGTATGTTCCGCGATTCTTGATAATTTCGCGTTACCTATAATATTTTTTTAAATAAAAAAATACATCTTTATTTTTACACGTCTTTACCTAATTCTTTTTTGCATTTTTCATTGTTATGGAATATTCTTTCTCCCATAAAATTTTCAAATTACAATTCCAAAAACTATAAAACTATCAGAATCGCGGAACATAAATGGGATATTTTCAAGAACAAGGCCTGAGGAAGGATTTGGAGGGAAGTGAAGTTTTTTTTATGACGTCACTCTTTGGACTAACCTGTTCAATGCCTCCGCGTCCGCCACACCTAGTTCGCGGTCTTATAAGCGTCTGTTTTACGGTCGAGCACGCGAATTAGAATGCAAGGAAGTACAAACTGCGTCGAATATTTTTTTTAAAAGACTTGACTTAAAGGCCTCAGTAGCAGGTCATTAAATTCCCAATAAAAACAACGCGCAGTAACGTATTTGGTATGACGAGGGCTTTATCGCTAATGAGGGTAGACCGAAAAATGTGTCAAAATTCCGAACAGATTGAACCAAGTCAACCTTCGCATCGCAATTATCATAGTGCAAAACACGTTATTGTTACCAAATCTTTGTCCCTACCATGGATCCAAAGCGGGCTCAAGTAGAAAATACCAAATATCGGAGATGCCAATCGTTAAACTCTTTGCACAACGAAGATAATCCGACCGACATGACGGTTCATAAGAACGGGCCTGTTCACAGCACGTTCAGCGACTCTTCTGCAGAGCTGTGCATGCACTCTGATGGCGATGAGCGGCCCATGGACAGCGGAATCTGTGATAAAATGATAGATACTGATATGCTTGTTGTGATGGAGCAGAAGATTGATCGGTTAAGTGGTAAGTAGGTACCTCTAATGTTGGTAGTGGTTGCTGGCTTACTAAACGGAAAGAAGAGGTATCAGACAATGGAACTGTAATATTTAGGTACCTATGTTTTGATTATTGCAGCACTAAAGCGTTTAGGCTCCCACAAACAGGCGCGACAAGGGTAGCACTGCCTGTCACGCCTGAGATATCGCGCCAATTTGCACGAGCCTTTATTGTTATGTTATGTGTTATGTAAAAGCGTTAGTGAAAAGAAATTGTTACGTTTTACAATTTATCTACCAACATCAGTCTCCAATTTAGTTAACAACTTAATTCTGCCTGTGACAATAGCAAAGATAATCCCTTTGTAAGTATTTTATTTAACTACGTACGAGTAACTAATAGATATTTTGGCTACATTGTGTTGCCCAAGAAAACGTTAGGTCATCTTTAATAACTATTTGACTACTATCCTATCGTCATGAATAACAAGAACACGTCAATCAAATACGTAAAGTGAATAACAAAGACCTTATTTATGTAGTTACTTAGCAGGTTAAGTTATAGTTAAGTATAGCTAGCTAGATATTATTCACATTACAAAAAGGGAAAAACAAAATGATAATGAAACTTCAACTGACAGATATGTTCCTGGAACAGTGCAGGCTGCTGACGACCATGAAGGAAGAGCTGCGAAACTCGAAGTTGATACTGGAGAAGACAGAGCTCGCTCACAACCAGATGCTCGTTGATATGCTCAAGAAGGCTATTGCTCAAAGGTTTACTTAGTACTTTCGTAATTTAGTAGGTATATCTTAAAATGTACTCTACCTACGTTCATTTTATATTGTTCCCAGTACTACTAATACTAATGTTTATAATTCTGTAAATCCATATTTGTTACGAGCGCTAATAATATTTAGATCAGCATACAACCTGATACTGACCTGCAAATTGCAAAAAACGTAAGAAATTTTGAATTTCGCGGGCCACTCTAGCGCATCCCCCTTAAAGGCGTATTTCCACTGCTACATAGGATGTGCACGGAGAGGTAACCCACGGTCCATTTTGCCTGCCACGCATTGCTAAGTACATATTACTGATAAGTATACATAATTACGGGGTCGTTATACCGCCGGCAATTCATACATTGTATAAAGCGAAGCTTTATCGTAAGGTAACTGTGGGCAGCAATGGAGCTGCGCTTATGCTCGCTTAATAATTAAAATGCTCTTTTAGGATGACAGGTCTGGGTGTAGTAGAATCCAGTGGAGAAGATATTGAGACTGTGAACAGCCGCGCCAGGAGTCTACTAAATGCCATCGAGTCGAGGCAGGAGGTGTCTCTCGACCGCGAGATCAGAAACAGTCTCATTAGTTTCCTGCAGAGCGAGGTATGCTTATACTTAGGTACCTGCACATATTTTGTACTAACTCTTGTCACCATACCTAGGTATGTATACAATATTGACAGCCCTGTTGGTGCAGTGGATAAGTAATTGGCCGCTGCGCTCGTTTCGCAGTTTGATGCCAGCGCAAAATTTTTTTTGCCTATAGAAAATCTTCCACGTCTGTCTGAGTATTTGTGTGGGTAGGTAAGTATGTAAAATGAGTATTGAAAGAGCAATTCAAGGAAGAGTAAGAGAAAAAAAATTGTTATGGGGCAGAATAAAATGTAAACACTACTGTAGCCACGTAACCCCGTCAACCCGTCGTAATGCTTGTCGTGTTCATCACCAGAATTCACAGGCCATTGAATTAAATTCTAATTAATTCAGTTAAATACACAGGAGTTAAAAGACCAGATGGTCCGCGCAACAGCAGAGTCAGTGCGTGGCCTGATCGGCGGCTGCTTCAGTCGCGACATGTCGAAGCTATACCTGCCGGTCCTGCAGCGCTCGCACCGGCGCCTCATCGCACACATACACAAGATCATCGAGCAGGCTTTTTTTGAACGTGAGTAACTTTTAAGCTTAATCGTCTTTTTCTTTTCGTGTGGTTAACCTGGTGTAAGAGTTTTAAAGCCGCCCAAGGGCCTCTGACTATTGGCTTTCACATGCCGTCGAGAAATATCTCTCTGGCATGACGGTTTCCTCACGATGTTTTCCGTCACCGTTTTTAAAGCAAGTGATAATTATATACAAAATGACATGATGATTACTTGTAAAGTATTGTTTTATTGTGAATGTGAGGACTATGTGGATATTTATTTTTCGTTCTGTTAGTTTTGTTTTAGCGAAGGTCTGGCAATTTGAGAACTTTATGCGACCTACCCAAATGTCCTTTCTTTGGTATTGTTCGTCGAGTCGTTGAGCTCCTTAAATTCTGAGTTGAGCTCCACTATTACTGACAAATGCTTGCACTGACTGGACAGGTCCACTCAAATCTGTGTGGTTCTTTCCTCAAAAGACTATTTCAGACTCTTATCTACATGGTCCTCATATGGCCTGACCAAGATTATGTCTGGACTTTAAAGGAGACGGTGACCTCTGAGTTTGTTTCGGCCTTTCTTCTCAGAGTAGTCAGATAGGAAACGCCGACCTCATCTAGCTTATTTTTACAACTTTTTAATATGACGTGTAAAAGTGATTCCAATATCCTATTTACAGAATAAACAATTTCATTTCATTTCATTTCATTTCATACAATACGCACATGAATCTAAAAATTCAGAGGTGTGTGCCTTAGGGTTCGAACACGAGACATGACTTGGCAATCCGACGGTCACACCATAGTGACGAAATTCGGGTCTATAAAGCTCTGCCAAACCTTTCAGTAAATACAAGCGTAATGTTACGCTTCTACGCAAGAACTTCATGAGTTTTGGAGCCCCCCCGCTTGTCACAGGTCGTCATATGTGTGTCCTCATGTCCTCTGGTGTGTGTGACGTCACATTTTTCGTGCTTAGTGGCTTACATTTTCATACGAAGCGAAGATCCTCCTCTGATTTGACTGTATTACTGTCAAAATAGCAGTGATTTGATCTTTATTCTCGTTATAATAAGGTTGTTGTTGGGTTTCTGCTGTCAGAGGTAAAATGACAGCTTGAAACGACTATAAGGCCGCGTAATATCATTGCCGCGTCCTATTTAAAAGCAATCGTCGCGTGAATACGCGATCGGTCGCATATGTCTCTTTTTTTTCGGAAAACCGGAAACCTCTGTCGGCGCGACCCGCTTTTAAGCCTTACCCCTTGGCCACAGCCAAGAGCGGCGTGGATTGCGGCGCGGTTTGAGACGCGGCAAGCGGTGAGCGGCGAAAACAAATGGTAGACAACTTATGAAGTATGCCACAGCTATCGGCGACGCGCAGCGCGGCGCGACTTGCGGCGCGGGGAGAGACGCGCGGTACGCGGCGGCGACGGGCTGCGCAGTGTGCGAGTGAAACAAATGTACTAGTCAGTATCGAGGCGGCCACAGCTCAGAGCGGCGCGGGCGGCGGCATCGGTGGACGCATTCAGGCATCGCACGACTGAAACAAATAATTTTGTTTCTACCGCGCGTTTTAACTTTAGCTTTCAAGTCTTCGTGTATATGGCCGAGTATATAATCAAAAGTTTCTATGCTTGCTCTCGTATATTCAAAAAATTTATCAGGATAGTTCCTATATTCATAATAAAGAGTATGAAATTCGCCAAGTTCTCTCCTTTTCTGGTTAACTGGGTGCGCTCCTATTCTTGACTGAATGATATCTTGAGCTAAGAACGCACTTGTTTCGAGGCAATACCGTGCCACTTTTGACAGGGGCATTTTAATAGTTTAGCCGTTCCCTAAATACGTCCACCGCTGACGCCGCCGTGGTCGCTACTAGTCTAGCTGTGGCATACCACCGCAAATCACACCGCCCGCCGCGCCTCTCGCCTCACCGCGCCCCGCACCGCCAGAAACTGTGGCCAGGCCGTTTAGTGGCCTTAGTGCGACTTTCTTTTAACTACCTTCACTTTACGCATCGACCGCGTTCGGCGCTCCGATTGGCCCTTCACCAATGAAGGCCAGTGAAGGGCCTATCGGAGCGCCGAACGCGGTCGATGCGTAAAGTGAAGATAGTTAAAAGAATCTCGCACTAAGGCCTCCGAACCACAACCGAACAAAAACCTCAAACGATCGTGTACTAGCTGTGGGCCGCTGTGGAGCAACCCCTATTGAGAATATATTAAACCATATTCCCGCGTCTATTGTCTATTCCAATACCTACACCTAATTATTTTCTTGCCAACGACAGTGGAAGACAAGTCTTCATCCCTATTCAAGTCTGTATACAAGACGTCCGGAGCCCTGCGGCGTGCGTTGGAGCGTCACCAGTGTCTGCTGGAGGCCTCGGCTGACCCTGGCAAGAACCTGGTCAACACTCTGCAGTGTACAGTTGAAGAGTACGTAATAATAAGAATAAGATCTCATTTTTACCCAACTGCGGCAAAACCAAAGAAGGTTATGGTTTTTATAGGCTACGTAGGTTAATTTAAAAAATATAAATAATTAAATATATAACATCGATATATGTATAATCACACGTAGGTATTCTGATAATTATTAAAAAAACTTAAATAAGTAAAGGTCTTTCTTGCGCGCGACTGGCGGCGCTGGCGCTGGTAATATTTAAAATATTAAATCTAAATATATTAATCATTTTATTAATCTTATACTTCCGTTTATTTATTTATTTTCTTATTTGTTTACATTTTTAAATATTTCTTAAATTCAAATAAAAATATATAAAAAACTTTTAAAAATATAAAAAATAGATGGCCGCCGGTGTCGGGAGCAGGGTCCAAGCTACCGGTGGTTAGGGCTGCAGAGACAGGAACCTCCTCACAATGCGAGCCGTATCAAGGAGTACTTGCTGCCTTCTGAATCAGGCCCTTGATCCAACCGCCTAACGAGAGCCTCGAGAGATGTTGGTCGAGGCTTTCGGCTATCAGGCGATTGGCCGTTACGACAATCGGCACAATGATAGCCGAGCTCACATTCCACATGTCGACAACCTCGTGTGCTAAGTCGAGTTATTAATCTTATTATTAATTCTAGTACTTAATTTTCCCTTACATACCTAAACGACAAGACGGCGGCATACCTACCTACTCGTATTAGTTCAAATTTCTTCCGTGCGCAGACTTATCTGGCGAAAACGTCAATATTTTTTCTGACTATACACACTAGGTATGCTTTGTCCGATCGTTTTTGTGTTGTGTTATGTGTATACAGGTTGCTCCACAAAGAGCTAAACGAGTGGCGCACCAAAGTGGCAGACTTGTTGTCGGCCGGGTCCCATCCGAAGCCCCGGATTGAAGCGGAGACCCCTGCGCCTCCGCTCGACTATGGACCGGACACTCCACCGCAACCGGCGGGGCCTGAGGTGTCTGTCATAGATCAGCTAGTGAGTATTTTATCAAACTGGGCAACGCCATCTAGTTCATACTATCCATACTAATATTATAAATTCGAAAGAATCTCTGTCTGTCTGTGTTTATGTTACCTTTTCTGCCAAAACCACTGAACGGATTTCGATATTTGGCAAGGAGATAGATGGCATCGCGGGGAAGGACATAGGCTACTTTTTATCGACATACCACGCGGGCGGAAGCTAGTTTACTATATTTCTGCCTCGTTGGTAAAAAAAACAGGTGTTCCCTACATTTATGTTCGCATAGCACGTCAAAATGTAGGGGAACAGCTGATTTTTTTTTCACAATTTCAGATTTCAGTTTATATTGATGAGAACAATGATTTCGTGTATGAAAAGATACACCTTATAATGTATTTAGGTGCATACATACAACCGTGATTTTATATGAGGTCTTTTTTCCTAGATGCAAATAGCGCTGATCAACAAGCAGATTGCGGAAGGTGACGTGAACGGTTCGTTCGAGCGCGCGCTGACTGCTGGCGACCTTTCCCTTGTGATGGCTGCTTGTCGCACCGTGGACCCTGACCAGGTGTTTGCAGCACCCTGTAGCTTGCAGCAACATGTGCTTCTGTCACTCGTACAGCAGCTCGCTACGGACATGCTGCATGAAACGCAGCTCAAGTGCAGGTTAAACTTTTAGTTGTGTTTTAACTAAATTAAAAAATTCAATAGACGTAGATGTATTTAGTAACCTATTAGATAGATAGATAGAATACTCTTTATTATGTACACCATAAAAATTACAGACATAAATTAGAAATTCTATTCGGCATAACTTATCTTCAATAAGAGTCATAAAAAACCCTGTCAGAAATCGACACGTGTTTCACCTCTCAGGCAGCCTCAGGATGACGATTGACCAGTTGCAAACCAGAACACGACGGGGGTGACGAGTGAAGGAAGCACAAGCTTAGTAGTCAATCGTATTTTTTACTTGCAGATACTTAGAGGAAGCTATAATAAACCTGGACGTCGCGAATCAGGACACCCGCGGGCATCTCCCGCTGGTGGTAGGCGAGGTTCGCAAGCACCTGTCAAAGTTCCTGGTGGCCTACCCCAACCACGTCGCAGGACGCAGGATCACGTTGATCGTGATGGCTGCTAGCAATTTGTTGAAATAAACTGTTATAAACATGTACAGAAGCGGGTTTTTGTTCAAATATTTCTCTAGGCCTTTAATCTTACATCGTTCTTATCCTTAAATTACACTAAATACCTCATCGATGCTGTTAAACTGCTACGGCCATCTGTTTAATACCGAATGTGCTCTGTTCTTTCTGCACAAGAACGAGATTCCATCGTCTAGTCGAATCGTGATTGATCATTAGTATGTCGGATTATAATCAACAAACGTGAGATCTGCCCAATCAGTGGATAGAATTTAAACTAATAAAATACACTCTAGAATACATCGTGCATCCGCTCACCCATCGTTCATTTCCCAAGGCCTCGACCCCATTTAAAGTTTAGCCATGCCATGATGTGTCCGGCCTGTATAAAGAATCTTCGCATTCTGGTAAAAGATTCGTGATAGTGAAGTTCTTTTATTATTCATTCATTTTTTATAATATTATGCATATTTCATGCCATACTTTGAAATGACTACAGTATACAAGCCATAAAAAAGATGTAATTTTTTTTCAGATAAAAACCTATTGAATGTCTATTATTGATCGAAGTATTGAATACCTAAGTCAAAAGTCAATGCGTAAATATTCGAATGGCAACACCACTAAATCAAGTGTCATCAATCAAAATTGCGTGATCTCTTTTTTCTCCGTCAATGGTTTTAGAAAAATAAACAATTTAAGATATTTGAATAATAAATAAAGTCGTAAAGCAGGATTATTTTATAATAAAATTTGTAGCGGAGTGCAATAAAATGGCTTTGAAGTATTTCTTGAGTGTTCTTTTGACTTACAACATGTTGTTGTACTGTGCATCGGCGGCGGTGCACGGGCACAGCGTGGACAACCTGGAGCGGGAGACCGACGGGAGCTTCCGTGCGAGGGACTACGAGCACTACGGCGACTCCGGACATAACTCCGAGTTCGACCACGAGGCCATTTTAGGTACAACAGTTTTTCTTAACTGCATCTATGATATGACGTCGACCGGCGGCTGGACTCACTAGATTTTGCAACGCCTTGCTCAGTTGATAAGGAATGCGATAGCGGTCGGCGCGCGCCGACATGTCGCTTAAGGAAGCGTTGTTTATTTTGGTGCCTCTAGCGTTGGGCTTAACTTATTACTTCTCAATAGGGAGCGTGCGGGAGGCCGAGGAGTTTGATAAGCTGAGCGTGGAGGAGTCCAAGCGGCGCTTGGCGCTGCTGCTGCCCCAGATGGATTTGAATGGTGACCAGGACATAGACAAAATTGAACTCAAAAATTGGATTTTGAAATCATTCATGTGAGTTGTTATGAATTAAGTTTTCATTAGTCTGTGTGACTTTTTCTAAGACAACCCACTGACCGACTTTTTCTATTTGTTGTGAAGAAGAAACAAAACAAAATAATATTAGAATAAATTATAAATAAATAAAACAAAATAATATTTTTGCGGAAGCCTTTTACAGTAATATTTTCATTGTTTTGTTCTGCTATAGCTATAAACTTAGCCGGTATTTTAATCTTGAAAAACATAATTTTATTCCATACAATTAATGAAAAACAAACAACTGTACTTATGATATCTTCAGTCATTTAATTAAAATGGTTGTTGATGGCCCTATCTATCTAATGAAGAAAATAATCTTGGGTCCATTTTCATGTCTTAAGATAAATTAAAAGGTGTAAGTAATACTAAGAAATCTTCAATTTTATAGTCACTAATGTTATGTCATTATGGGCAACATAAAAAAATCTCCCAGTGCATCGGTTTATTTATTTATCAGGAACTATTTATATTGTGTTTGATATGTTACATACTTACATCATAATTAATATAAATTCTAAAAGTGAACATGCAGCAATAATAATAGTATGTTTTTTTCTATACATATAGGCAATTGGAATATTAATATTAAATTACAGTTCATCCATTGAATACAAGTTTTTATCTAACAGTAGTTAACAAAATTTTCAGATCCGCTGGCAGTCTGTTAAATATTTGTACAGCTTGGTAATGACGGCTATACTTGACAATGTAAAAATTAGGTACAACTTTAATTTTAAAATTCTTTCTACAAGTGTTTTCCCGGTTAACAGTATGATGAATACCTATGTTAATGAAATAAGACATAATAATTATAATTATGTCAATTAAAAATCATCAAAATTGAAATCATTATATGAAAGGAGGTATTAGGAGTTCTTCTTCTGAAGAAAAAGAACTGTGCTAAAATCATGTAAATATTGTTTTTTTTTTAAACATTAATAATGATTTTTCTAATAATTCTAACCATAACATGATTTTATTGGTTATGATATGACAGATTAGCAATAGTTTACAAGATTACTCCTTAAATATTATAAAACAAAGTCCTTCGCCGCATCTGTCTGTCGTCCTGTTTGCAATAAACTCAAAAACAACCAAACCGATTTTCATGCTGTTTTCACCAATGGATAGAGTGGTTCTCGAGGAAGGTTTTAGTATATAATAACCGACATCCACGCGGGCAAAGCCGCGGGCAACAGCTAGTTATTAAATAAAAATCTCAGTCTGCTAAAATCCTGCCCTGAACTGTCCATCCCTCCTCCAGTAATCTGTCGCGCGAGGAGGCGCAAGAGCGTCTGATGGAAGCCGACGAGGATCGTGACGGCGCCGTGACGTGGCACGAGTACCTGCACGACGCCTTCGGAGTAGACTCGGAGGACGATGTGGGGCCTGACGATGCTGGGGATTCGGGCCTGGTAGGTGTACCCTGTCTACTGTTAGTAGGTCTAACAGGATAGATGGATTTTGTGTTTTTTTGGAAAGTGCCGTGTGTTCTTATTATAAGGGCAACATTTTGATTACTATTTCTAAGTAAGGAGCTCCTGGCTAAGTAATAACAACCGGACGAGTTGATCCATAAGGTTAAGCTACGCTTGCCGGAGTTGGTCCGTGGATGGGTACCATACCGAGACTCCTCCGTACCTAGGAAAGCACATTAAGCATTCATTCGCTGATCTTTGACAATCGTTACAGGTCGTCAGAAACCCGGAAGTCTGATAACCTGTAGTCTTACCAAGGGGTATCATATTACTCAGTTACTGGGTTGTGGAGGTCAGATAGGCAGTCGCTCTATGTAAAATACATTCAGCTGCATCCAGTTAGACTGGAAGCCGACCCCAACATAGTTGGGAAAAGGCTAGGCAGAGGGGTGATAATAGTGTATAGACTACTGAACATTGCAGTGAAACTGTTAGATGTTTTATCATTGTCATGAGAACTGGGTCTTCAACAGATCAATTGAAAAGTTTAATTGGGACTTTAAATCTTTGTTCATTATTATGATGAATGTCTACAGAATGTGATTATTTTGTAGCTACTGCAAGAGGAGAAGGCGATGTGGAGTGTAGCTGACGCCAACAGCGACGGTTTGTTGGAACTGGAGGAGTTTCAGGTCAGTTCACAAGCTACTTAAAGTATTTGAGTCCATGCTAATCTTTATATTAATTTATTGACTGCCATAATGTATAAGATGTAACAAAAAGCTCAAAGCTAGGTACAAATTATGGAATAAAATAAAAGTAATTCCCACTTAATAAAAAAAAAAATAGGTACTTACACATCAAGCTATACACTTCCAGTATAAGCTGACCTCTCATTGTACGGAAATCCTATACAATGCGAGATCAGCATAAACTGGAAATGTATAGCTTGATGTGTAGCCCTGTGTACTTCTCCTTTCCACTCTCTGACCGACACCTTATCTCCAGGTGTTCACCAACCCTGAGGAGCATACACACATGCACCAGTTCCTCATCAACCAGACATTGAGAGAGAAGGACACCAACAAGGACGGACGTATCGACTTCAACGAGTATATTGGCGAGAGAGGTGAGTACGGCATATCGATAGTCGCTCCATGTAAAATACTGGTATTCAGCTACATCCGGTTACACTGGAAACCGACCACAACATAATTGGGAAAAGGCTAGACAGATGATTTTGCAATTACCTAAACTAACAAGCAATAACCTAAACCATTCGAGGCTTGGAGCCGCCAGCACCCCACTACGTCTCGCTCTCGCTCAGGCCGCGAGTAGTATGGTGCGAGCGAGATAAAATTTTGAGGTTGGGTAGGCCCTCACTGGGAGCATTAGCATTGATGTCACAAGTTGTATCAAAATATTACAGATATTATACAAAAATAAACAAATATGTATTTTTGTTTGTAATGAATAAACTTTAAAACTATTTAACCGATTTTTTTAATTCTTTTACCAGTAGAATGCTATATTACCACTGAGTAACATAGGATATCACGCGAGCGAATCCGCTGGCGAAAGCTAGTCCTAATCCTAACTGATATTATAAATGCGAAAGTGATTTTGTTGGTTTATTTGTTACGGTTTCACGTTAAAACGGCTGAACGGATTTGGATGAAATTTGGCACATAGGTAGATCGATAGTGTAGAAGGAAAGAGGATACCTTTTATCCCGATTTTCCCACGGGATCGCGACTTACGCGGGCGAAACCGCGGGGCCCAGCTAGTTAATAATATTTCAGTTACAATTGTTTCCTATTCATTTGTTGTGTGTAAATAAATAACAAGTTCTCTTTGTTTTTAAACATACGAATAACCAAAACACAGACGCATGCGCATGTATTGTGTAAACATAGGCGTTACTGTTTCATTACCTCAGTTGCTCCTAGTAACTATTGTGAGGAGACTAGCTTATCGAACAATACCAAAGGACCGTTAGTGTGTTAAATAATAGGGAGTCAACAAATTCTATCAGTCTAATTACAAAAGGACTCTTTAGGCGGCGTCCTAATTGGGAGCGATCGTACGATGGCGCGATGCGTTTTTCATCTCACGATGAAAGTGGTCGTGCGGTGACCTAACAGGTGTCCTAATAGATCGCGCGATATCCATCGTGTGATGCCCTGCGCGCGTCGACGCATCGCGTAGGTAACCGATTAGGACACTCAAAAGAGAGTTGTTGCTTTGATTACATGATCGCACGATCAAACGCATCGTACTATCGTTATTAAGCATTTCATGTGCTCGCACGATTACTTGCGAGTTTCAAATAGGACACTCTGATGAAATCTGTATGTTTGAGCTCATCGCACGACGAGAACGCATCGTGTCATTGTGCGATCTTCGCCAAACAGGACGACGCCTTAGAGTTTACTCCAAACTCAAAACTTCGCGCCTGTATTTTGAACTTTATTTCGACGACAGTCAATCTACCTAGCCTTTTCCCAACTATGTTAGGGTCGGCTTCCAGTCTAACCGGATGCAGCTGAATACCAGTATTTTACATGGAGTGACTGCCCATCTGAGCCTCTGTGGCAAGGCTAGACATACCGGTATTTAAAGAAAGTAATAGTCCGAATCAGGGGGCCTGTTCTCTAAGTCCATCAATGAAGATCCCGGCCCGTCAGAAAGTAGTTGATCGGTCAAAATAGTTATTAAATTCAATTTTTCGGTAGGGCAAAATCACATTGGCTTTAGGGACAACAGTCAAATCGTGTTGTCTTTCATTCTTAGTTCGGAAACCGAAATAATCTTATATCCGTAAGGGCAGAAAAAGCGCGTAACTTCAACCGAAATAACGGACTCCGTGGTTAAATACTTTAGGTAGTAGACCCCCTGGTACTTACAGAACGAAAACAATGAAAAGTTTCCGGGAAAATTTTAAAAATTTGGGTAAACTGAAAGTGTATTTTCTATGGAAATTTTGTATGAATTATTGAAATTTGAACAGGCCAATGTCAGTCGGGTCATCATGTTTTAAATACAATGCGATTCCATTATTCAATCGGCGACACATATCTGTCGCCTGTATTATAATGTATTATTATTCCGATCCAAGTGTAACAGAACACTGACGAATTAATAACGATTAGGTCAATTATACGATTCTATCTCGTTTAGCAGTTGACACACTTTTGGTGGCACGCATTTTGTACTTGCATTGATTGATATTTAAGTATTTGAGTACGAACTCGAATGAATTGAGTTTAAAAGTGTCCCTGGAGTTTCTTGACCGTTCTTCATGGATACCTACTACGCTTTGGAATGGCAACTAGCTTCATCTTTCTGACTGATCGACTCCTTATATGGTTTAAGGGCCTACCCAACCTCAAATTGATTAGCATGATCCTCAGTTATGCCGAAAATACTGCAGCATTAATTTTGAAATAAATATTATGTGAAAGTTGAGCATTGATGCTAGGTCCTATGTTTGACGAAAACACGATCATATAAAATTTTCTTTATAGAAAAAAAAAATCGAAAGTTACCTCTAAACCGAACTGTAAACCGCTGGTATTCAAAAATATGTATGTATGTTTGTGTTTTTCCCTCATAAACGAGTAAAAAATTTATGACAAAAAAAATAAAAATAAAAAACAAATAATTAATTAGACAGCAAAGTAGGGTGTGTGGGTGTGTAGTAAGTGTGATGTATGACTGTGTATGTGCAAGGATGACACAATCATTCGTGGTACATGCAAGTAAATTAACGTGGCAATTCGCTTATCCCAACAGGTAACCAGCAGGACAAGACCTGGCTGATATCGGAGAAGGACAAGTTCGACAACGACCTGGACCTCAACAAGGACGGGGTCATTGACATCGTAGAAATACATAACTGGATCATACCTAACAATGAGTAAGTATATTGCATAACTTCTACGAATCGAATTTTTCTTCAATCAATCAATCTGCCGAGCCTTTTCCCAACCTATTTTTGGGTCGGCTTCTATCTGGATGTAGCTGAATACCAGTATTTTACATGGAGCGACTTCCTATCTGATCTCCACAACACAGTAACTAGGTAATACCATACCCCTTGGTGACTTTCAGGCTTCTGACGACCCGTAACGACTGGCAATGATCCACGAATAACAGCCTGGAGCCTGGAGATTTTTTCTTGAACATTGCCCATGAAATCAGAATAAATAGAATAGGCATTCTTTGTGTGCACTTAATCAAATCTGATAGTCGTGATAGCCCAGTGGTTAAGATCTCGCCTCATATGCACAAGGTTGTGGATTCAAAACCGGACAAATACCAATGTGATGATGTGTGATGTGATGTGTGTGTGTGTGTGTGTGTGTGTGTGTTTTTCTTTCTTTCTTTTTCTTTCAATGTGACAAATATATTTTTTGAGTTATCTCGGACATCCGTGAAGGAAAACACCGTGAGGAAACCTGGACTAACCCATAAGTCCAGGTTACGGTTCACCGTCCAGGGTACAGGTCCCTGTTAAACTATAAGTTTTAAATCTCCAACAAGTATTTATTTTATTTTCTGGGTTTCGCAACCGCTCACTAGTACAGGTAAAATTGCGCACCAGGAATTGCGCAAGGAAGCCCTAAGCATGGGAAAATTCCATGCAAAAAAAAATTGTTTCAAGTCCAGATGTTTGTTTCACAGCCAATTTGATTTTGCTCGCTACTACCTTATTTAAAATGTACATGCAGTACACAGTTTATATTATTTTTTCAGGGCCGTGTTGCCACCTGCATCTTGTTTTAAACAGTTTATTTTTAATGTTGTTAAAATTATTACAGGGAACGGTACGTAGCACATTACTTTCTATCGATAGCAAACTACTATTTTAAAAAAAAATTGAGCTAATAACTAAAATATAGGTCTAAATATTTTCATCTTATTTTCTTTCTTTATAAACTAAACTAACTAATAAACTAGCCTCTGCCCAAGACTTCGTCTACGTAAAATTTTAATATAAATTACTTACTTACTAATTATTACTTAAAATAAATATATATCCTGTGACAATTGGAAATACCGTAGCTTCCCACCAGTGAATGAATATTCGAAATCAGATGGTCTAGTGTTCGCAACCGCTACTGTTTAGCATGGGGTCCTGTGTTTGATTCCCATGTGGGGCAAAGTGTTATCGGATTTTTCCATCTGGAATTTCTCAGTAGCAGCCCGGAACCTGGATTTGTGCCCGGTTGATGGCAATAGGCTCTCCCATAGGGGGCGAGCCTATTGCATGGGTTTTGTATGCTAACATAGGACTTAAACATAAATGTGGGTGTTCTATAGGTACACCTCTGCCTAACCTTTCAGGGAAACAAGGCGTTATGTTATGGATCAGTCGTTCCGAAGATTATCCCCTACAAATAAACTTACAAATTTTACCTCTTTATAATATTTTTTTAAGTATAGATTTAGTCAAGGTATAGTATAGAGGCAGTTCCTCATCCTCCATGCAAATATATGAATCTGAATAGAAAAGGGAAGATCGTCTGACCAGGCGGGTGTTGTGTCTGATAGGCTACTGCCCGACACGGTTGTTGTGTGCATAACACTTTTTTTTTGTATTGTTAATTATCAAAATGACTTCTCCCGCTCTGGGCGGAGCTGGAGGGCGTGTCAGACTCTTATGCCGTGATCCAACGGTGCACAATATTGCGGACGGACACAGACGAGCCCGCATGACGCACCGTGGGAAGGTGTACGTGCGGGGCATCGCAGACATCGGAAGTTCCTCGGTGCGCGGTGCGTGGCGGTCTGTGGTCGTCTGCCGTGCGTGTCCGTCCGCAAAATCGCAGATCGTCGGATCTCGGCATTACTGACTAAAACCCACCCGTGTTCCTTCAGTTGCCTGTAAGTTGCCAGAGGCCACGGTATCCCCTTCGGACTTTCCCGTGACCCCGACAGGTCTGGATAACCCTGCTTGCGCGATGTAGTATTTGCCTGACGTCAAGCTTGTATGTGTCGTTATAGAAGCCGCCGCAAAGGTAAATGTGCCCTTTACAACACCAAAGTGCAAAGAACAAGAGAATGTTATGATTGTCCAATTAGTCTAAAAACCGCAGTTTTGATTAAATAACATAACATCACGCCAGTTTGCCCTGCAGGATTAGGCAGAGGTGTACATATAGTAGGTACGCACACAATTCGCCAGTTATGTTAAATTACTGTGGAAAATCTCTTCAATCTTTCTTATCAGCTTGCTATACCAATAGTGGAACGTCCTTGCAACTATTAAACATCGCTTACCGAATCCAATTGCTTTAGCGCTCAGGATTATATACTAGTATTTTATCACTATGCTAGAGCGTGTTTTCCGTTCAATTGAATATTAGTGATTAGGCAATTTACTGAAACTGTACAGAGGGGTCATTGCGTAGCACACTACCAGTAGCTGTCTTTCATTTTCACAGTTCAACAACATTCTTTGGCTTGTGTTATTTACGTTGTTGAGCAGACAATTTTTTGCAAACATTATGAAGGATTAGACTTAATGGCGGCTCGGAAGTTAGCTACTCGTTGCGCAGTACCCGATCTCTCACCCCCGCTGACACATGAAATTGTTACTGCGCAGAGAATCGCCTCATGTTCGACTTAAACTCAAAGCATTTATTTCAATTAAACCATTTACTTTTGAATTGTCAAGGATCGTTCAGTCAGAAATATGAAGCTAGTTGCCCATTCCAAAGCGTAGTAGGTACCTATGGAGAAGAACTGACCAGAAACTCTACGGACACACTTTTAAATATAAAAAAATATACAAACAATTGGTTACATCATTCATGTTTAAATTATACATGTGAGAACAATGTAGCCTAGCACCTTAAAAGCGTCCGCAATTATAAAATAAAAACAAAAAACTATTCAAAATAAGCCATGGCAGCTAAGAGATGACCAGTCACAACTGACGGCGCCCGTTCACAAACATGACGCATGGTCATCATGGTTCCGAGCCGCCATTAAGTTTCAATCGAACTGTACAAGAAAAACATTTATCTCCGAGGGCTATCCGAATCACCGTCCGTGTGTTTTCAGCGATTAATCATGGTTTATGAGCTAAGAGTATCTACAATGGTTTATTTGAAATAAATGCTTTGAGTTTGAGATATCAAAACACGATAAAAAAAAAACTCGACAGTTGCTTCATCATTCCCATCACGTTTGTGGGGTTTCGCTAGCTTATTTTATATAACCTTGAATAAATATTTGGAAAATTTTCATCGGGTAGTTTAGATTTCTTCTATTCCTGTATTTTTGTCTTTCGCGTCTTCCTCATTAACTAATTTAATTTTTAAATGTACAGTCGAAAAAGTTTAATTCTGACCCACCTACCACCATCACATAAGCTTATTTTCTTGTCATCTGCCATTTAATTACACAGAGAATTATCTGTTGCAGTCTCCATCTTTGTGAGCGTTAGAGCTTTAAAAAAAATATTATTTGACACCAATTTCTGAGTAACTTTTTGACTCTTTGTCCTTTTATAATCGAACATGGTTTTGGAAAAGAAAAAAAAATTTGTTCTGAGTTATAGTTAATTCCAAAGAGTTTGGATTCAAAATATGATTATTACGCTTTATCTAAAATATTATCTATTGCAGTGATGACAAAGGTTAAAATTGCATAGATCTCCTACCCGTATTGACATAGATTGCTTAATATTTAAAACGTCCTAAGTGCGGCATGCACTGTAAAGGAGGGAAATCTTTGTTATTTTGAAGGTTTCAACCGATTTATCGTCAAAGTGGGTCATGATTCACTTAGCCTGACT
Source organism: Lithophane socia (assembly GCA_947522985.1). Taxonomy (NCBI): domain Eukaryota; kingdom Metazoa; phylum Arthropoda; class Insecta; order Lepidoptera; family Noctuidae; genus Lithophane; species Lithophane socia. The sequence continues at coordinate 1,513,146 of OX383256.1, forward strand.
TAACTTAGTTCTTAAGTCGTTCTACTAACAATATTATGGGCCAAGTATGTCTGAAATAAAAGATTTTTTAAATTTTTATTAATCTCACCTCGTCTTTCCAGTGAAATAGCAGAAGAGGAAGTAGCCCATCTGTTCGCGGCAGCAGATGACGACCACAACGACCTGCTGACGTTCGAGGAGATCCTGCTGCATCACGACGTGTTCGTCGGCAGCGAGGCCACGGACTACGGCGGCGACCTCATGCGCGACCACTTTGAAGACGAGCTCTGAAGACTCGGCTTGTTGTTCCTTTACTTCGGCATCACTGTACGTTGAAACATCTGGTTGAAACTGTAGCCGTTCTATTCGGTAAAATTCTCACCGTGAAAACTTAATGCGAAAGCTACAGGGTAGCCCGCGAAATTCAAATTTTCTTACGTTTTTTGCAATTTGCAGGTCCGTACAAAATCACACACGACACGACCGTAACAAAATCAGAATGCAATCGTCATTCAAGTCAAATCATAAAGTTAAAATTACTATATTAAATGCCAATTCTAACTTAGAGAGTTGTAATTCTGGAAATAAATATTGTTACGGTGGCGAATCATATTTTAATCAACATACAACCTGAAACTGACCTGCGAATTGCAATTGAAGCTTTCGCCTTAAAAATCGAAAGAAAATTGAATTTCGCGGGCTGCCTTTGCGCATCTGGGCGGCACCTCAGACACCACCTCAGTTAAACGGTAGATATGTAGTACTTCTTTTACTGTAAAGACTTCGCGAGGGTAAATCTACGATTTCTACGAAAGGTGATTGGGCCAGACTACTTAGGTATATAATCAGTTTCAATTTCAATCACTGTTTGGTAGCTCAAGTATGTAAAGGATACTTATGATCAGGCGGTTCTAACGCATCGAGGTTTAAAAAGTTGGTGGAGTAAATGCGGAGTTTACGCACAATATACTTAATAATCAATAAGTCTTCGGCCGTTCACGATTGTATCGGTGTGGTTATTCATGGGGAAAATGTACTTTAATACACATCATGTTCAATAGTCTTAAGCCGGTATCGGACGCTTCCGTTTTTGTTCATTTTGCCTTCACTTTCTTTCACTTGAAGAGAAACATCTGAACACAAAATGAATCGAAAGAGAAAAATAATTGATTAGTGAACGGATTCAACGATGTTGGATTTCGGCACTTGGCCGAATTGAAATCGGTATCTTTCTATATTATAGCGTATATACGCGTATATTCGTTATAGCAGCAACAGATATACATCATCTGTGATAATTTCAACTGTCTAGCTATCACGGTTCATGAGATACAGCCTGGTGACAGACGGACAGACAGACAGCGGAGCCTTAGTAATAGGGTCCCGTATTACTCTTTGGGTACGCAACCCTAAAAATGAAATGAAAGGAGAGCAGATGAACGTTCATATTTTTGCGGCGTCGTGTAAAGTAGAATGAAACAAAACCGGTCAATTGTGAGTCGAACTCGCCCACCAAGGGTTCCGTAATACCGTACAATATTTAGCAAAAATCGCCGTAAAAAACACGTTTCATGTATACTTAAATTTTGAACTTATTTTTATTTTTATTATTTGTTGTTATAGCGGCAATAGAAATAAACAATCTATCGATTTCAACTGTCTACTGTTCATTACAGCTCGCTGATAGAGTCGGACGGACAGCGTAGGGTTCCGATTGCCAACCTTCGGAGACGGGAACTCCAAAAATGAACTTTCACTTGAGTGAAGCGACTAATATGTGCTTTAGCAGTCTTATCATATATCATTTGACGCGACGCCATCGTGGGATCGGTAGGGCTGAATGACATCCAGTTGTCTAAATGTCTTGGTCGATTAGTATAATTATTAAGTTTGTAAACAGTTCACTAAAAATCAGTGATAGTTGGCATAAACCGCTATCAAATGGTCGTAACGTCACATCGTCGGTGACCAATGACAATTTTTTTTACCCCCGAGCAATATGCCTATTTTTTATTTATTACTAAATGCTGGTATATGCTTCTTAAACTAAAGAACTATTTTAGTCTGATTGTGAACTCGAGTTTTATTTAGAAATAATGCCGCTTTTAAATTGTTTTCTACATTAAATATTTTGTGTTATAGATTTATACAATAATAATGTTAATGACCTATTTCGATATTTAGTCGTTTCATCAAACGTGTGTGTGTCGTGTACGAACTAGATCTAATTTATAAATTAATTGCTATTTAATTAAATGTTATTTTAGTTTTACATAAAGGCCTAATTTTATTGCTGTTTTTTGGTGCTCGTCATCTTTATCATGCTTTATTTAAATGAAGTAAAAGTATCATGTAAGGCAGACATTGCACGTTGAGATGTAGTCAGTGTAATGTAGTAATAAAATTTTATTTTAAACTACAACTAGCGCAATTTTTCCACTGGCGGAAACTAACAGAACTAAGTACCAACTTTAGTGTTGCCATGAACGCAGAATAGTACAGAAGATTCACTCCGCAAAATCATTTGAATAAAAAGCGACTCTTGTTAACACACAATAAAGTGAAATTCAGGTCGCGCAGCGCATTACCTACAGTTATATTCATCGAGAAGTTGACTCTCTTTCTATCGCGTAACTCATATCTTCTGACTACGTTACGCTCACTGAATGAACTGACCCGGCAAGACGACGAGCCCGCCGCCGCGAACTTGTAGCTTCATACCTAAAATCCGCAGTGCGCCTTCTGTACTATTCTGTGCCATGGGACCTACCATTGTAAAAATGGAAATGTAACTTCTCCAATATTGTACAAAGATATTCTATAATATCGAATAGATTAATTACGTTTATATTATTCTTCACATAACATGCATTATGTAATTCAAAACATAGACTAGTCATAAAAATATTAATATATTTTAAGATATGCATTTACATGGATAAACATTGTTTAAAAAGTTTTTGGCCCGTGTTAAAACATGTTGAACACATTAAATTAATTAACACAAGCAATAATTAAATTTATGTCATTATGTCAAGGAAAGCTTAATAAACAATGTTTACAAATTAATCTTTAATTTATCTCGAAAAAGGAATCTCGGCACTTGAAAAACATGCCACTGTTATTAACATTTATAACAAACAAATAAATATAAAATATGGCTGCTAAAAATAATTTCCGCTAGCTAGATCCTGTTGGCTTCAACTCATGAACCATACTCATGCGTTGGTCCGCTCGATCCTACAATAAATTTTCACTTTTTAACTGTAATACTTTCTTGCAACACTAGAAAGTGCCATAAGTGTTGATGTATTGTACTTACTGCGACCGACTGTCTTAGTGCGTATAAATGTTCAACTTAATTAAATAAACTGTAATTTATTGTACTGGCTTTTTAATATAGCTCCTGGGAAACTACGTTTATAATTTAAAAATCTTTAAGATGAGTTGATTGAAGTTAGTAGTAAACCAGCATTGGCCGTTTTCACACTGCGATGATAAGGGTCACTTCACACCGAGACGCGACGCGACGCGCACTTTTTTATGATTCGATACAATATCGAATTAATTCCCTACACAATAAGGTACACGCGCTGCCCAGCACCGCGCATCCCGTGTCAACGTTCGCACCGAAATTATACGAAGAAAATAAGTTCTATAAAGTGCGCGCTGCGTCATGTCGCGTTCTGAACAACGACACCACCATATCGTTAGGACGGACGATATCGGACAAGATGTAACCAACAGCTTATTGCTATGCGGTATACGTATGCCACAGCAGCCTCGAATAGTCTCGTTGCGCCAGCAAAAGGTTTACATCGCCACGCGATTCCAAGTGTATGGAGGTAATAATGGCAGCGTGAGGCACACACTATTGCTGTAAAAGCATTGTTTTTTATTCTTTATCTTGTTATTTGTATTTTGTGTTTCATGAACTGTGTCCAAATAAACGTTATTCTTTCTTTCTTTCAGTGAACAAGTGCACTGTCGCCTGCCGATCTCGATATCAGCACGACGACAATACCGTTGACTACACCGACATGTCCCGAGTGAGCGGGCGACATAATAACAATCTATGGATACAGGGATCCATTCTGGGTCCTCTGCTCTTTCTCATATATATTAACAACATCACCGAAATAAAGCTACATGGCCACCTGTATGCTGATGACACATGTTTATTTTACTTTGGTTCTTCCATCCACGACATTATTACACTAGCCCAAGATGATTTAAATTCTCTATACACATGGTTTCAATTTAATCTTTTAACAATAAACATATCCAAAACTTGCTATGTAATATTTAAGGCAAAAAATAAAATCATTCCACCATTTGATCCACTTAAAATTAATGACGTACCACTGCAGCTAAAAACAAGCGAAAAATACCTAGGTCTGAGAATAGACAGTACTCTTTCGTGGAATGCCCAGATTGAATATATAAAAAACAAGCTCTCGACACTAGTAGGGACATTGCGCAACATAGTTCGATGTATTCCGCGAATTCTAAGATACACCATCTATAACTCACTAGTAAAGCCGCACCTACTATATCTGATTGAACTCTGGGGCAGTGCTACGAAAACAAAACTGTCAGAACTTCAACGATCGCAAAATAAATTAATAAAAATGCTTTTTAACTATCCCTATTTAACATCAACTTCAAAAATCTATAGTGACACAAAATTAATGAACATCAAGCAACTCTATATCTATAATACATGTATATTCATTAATAAAGTGCTTAACAAAAAAATACACACAAACATTATACTAACTCAATATCGACAAGTCAGCCAACGAAGCTCACGACGAGCGAGCCTAATAGTGCTACCTAAAACTAGAACCAATTATGGCAAAAAAATGGTTACTTTCGAAGGAGTGCAACTATATAATAAATTACCATCAAGTATTAGAAATGTACACTCACTCAATGCATTCAAAATTCAGCTCGGTCAGTATTTAACAGCAAGTAAAACACCTCACAGAAATGAATGCGTTGGGTGGGTCGTGTTTGTGAAACTGTACATGGAGGTGAAGTCAAACCTTTTTAAATTGTTAACATTAATTTATTGTTCTCAAGTAAGTGACATTTGTGTATGTTTTAATTGAGAATAAAGATTCTTTAAACCTATCTATACAAGTCAGAAAGAGATACAAAATGAGATAGTGTGAAAGCGTTTAGTAGTAATTGTATGAAACTACCAGTCCCGACGATATCGTGTCGTTATCGTTCAAAGTCAAATAATTTATTTCATAGGCACATAAAAGGCACTTTTGAACGACAAAATATCCAATGTGAAAACGGCCATTAGATGAGCCGATGCAACAAAGTTGTAGTTTTAGTCCATGCACTGGGTCTGGTCGTTGGTTCTTTGGAAACACTGTACGTAGTTTCTTTGCTAGGATGTGATATTTCTGATGTGTTGGTTGAACCAGGAGAGGGGAAAATAAAAATAAAACTCCCCAAACTCTTCCATTTACAATGTTTTTTTAATCAATATAATAATATTCTTAATAAATCCAAAATATTTACACAATACAAAAAACATACAATACGACCATGATCGGCGTCCGTGGCCAGCCGAGGCGGCCAGTGCTATTACTAACCAATTTCGGGGAACTGCTTGCAACAACTACTCTATTGCGTTGGTTTAAAGTTCAATATTGACTGCCGCTTCCTACGTCGCGATAACTCCACAAGACAATAGATTGATTAAAACAAGTAGTTTGTCAAACAAAAAACTGCATATATCGAGTACTACTGAACTTGTGGCGACGTGATACAAGTATTAAGATATTTATAAGTGCTATAGTGTGAGGAAGCGGCGCGTTCAACGCTGTCCTTAACACTGCTCCATTCCATGGTACGCCATTACTGTAACCATACACGAAAATGAAAACATTTTCAAATGACAGAAACACAACGACGGCGTACCACGAAACGGATTTCAAATTCATCTATAAGCTTTGATTAATATACAATAGTTGACACGTACGTACCAACAATTTTATAGACAATTTTATTCCCAACAACAAGACGAACTTGGGTTGTTATAATCTCATAGAGTTACAAAACTGACGCGTCAGGACCTGTTCCATTCTTGCAGGTGTTACACGGTACCTATCCTTCTTAGAGATAAATAATAAATTGCTAAGTAAGGAGTGATGCAAGCCTTTAAAGGAAATTCACGTGTTCTTATAACAAGCGACAACTGACTGCGTTCACACAGTAATACATAATATGTTAATATTGCTAATATATAATTATAGCGACATTCTAAATCAGTATTTAGCTGTTAGAAACTGGATTTAAGAACGATCAGGCAAACTGGCGAACGCTACAAGTACTTGCAATATATCGACAAATAGAGGTGTGAATTATCGGAGAAATTATCGATGTCAAGTCTACAGCCTACAATTATCGACATTATTTACTTTCGGGTTCCGCAGGCCCCAGTGAGTCCTCCCTGTATGGAATGCGATTATAAAAAAAGGATACGAAATTAATGACCCCACCGTTTACATTTTACTTATAAAATATAAATTATACAAGACAATATACATAATAATTAATAATATGTATAGAACAATTTATCCATCGAATAATTAGTGTTTTAAAAATAACTATATAACTTCCTAACTGAGAAGTGTAAATCTATTTCATTAAATAACTATGCCATATTATATTATTTTGAACTAAAATAATGTATGGATGAATGTACCTACACATTTCAACGAGAATTGAATTGATTTTATTATTAGTACTATTAAGGGCTTCCCATTTATTCACGACTTATTCCCAACCGATACACTTCAATAGTTCCCGATACACTCATGAGGGAATACCTCGCTCGGAATTGTAGTGAAACATCCGGGGACAAACGTTTAGTGAGTGAGGTGTCAGACTCTAGCCTACTACGACACTTGGAGATGAACGAGTAGCGAGCGAAGCTTACATGGAAGGGCGTCGGGTTACATGGAACCATCATCGTACGACAATGACTACCTAAGGAAAAACTCCTTACTTATAAATGTTACTCTATATTTATATAAAATTACAATATTTCACGAAGCGTAACGGTTTTCGTATTGTAGACATGTTGTCATCCTAACCTCTTAACCCATTTTCGATCTCTCAAACGTAAACAAAAAAAAAATATATATATTTTTAGAATACTTCACTAAACAGTGCAGACACAAATTATAACATTTATAAGTAAAAGAACATTGAGACGCAAGCTTTTGTGGCAAACAACAACACATTGGTTTCTCACAAAAAAGATGTTTTTTATTATTTTATTTGCGACACTGAGATTGTTTTTGAAAACAGTATTTTTGTTAGTTGCCACACTGGAGTGAACAGATGATTAAAATAATATTAAATGTATATGTAACGATACACGAATGTAAATGCACCTTCACCAATAAATTTTGACATTAAACGCTTCTATTTCCGACGCAATATACTTTAGCTGGAGAAATCGTAATACAAATAAATAATAGTCATACTTTTCGATGTTTTTAAACAAACATTTTATTGTGAATGATGTTTTTTTTTCTAGATGGTAGCTGAATCTAAAGTTTATATTTTCGTGTACACAGTGCCCCAACTGAAGTATATTGTGTCATGTTTTATTATTGTTTAACACAAGCTTAATTACTGCTAAACGAAGGAATCTCGTTAAGTAACCCTACGGCACAGTGCACTGCTAACTTGATACAAACGAAAGTAAATATAATCATTTTTATTACATTTTCATTACAGTTACAAATAAGTTTTAAAACTAGTTATCATTTTTTTATAATTAGCTTGTTTTTTTATTAATATTATATAATGTTTTAATGCGGCCCGCGTGGACGTACAACACACACTTTATATAAATATATAAGAGGCGAGGCAGGCCCGCGAGGCAAGTCAGTATTAAAGACAAATATTGCAAGAAATAAGTAGATATACATATGTATACAGCTATAGACCACCTCGCGCGGCTTATCTCGATAACAATTCGCTAATTTGTTGAGGAAACATAATATGTGTATAGCACACGAGGCGCATACGAATTTATGGAAAACAAACAACTTTTACACTCAACGAGACAATCTCAACCACATAATAATGAATGTCACTGCCTCGTCCAGTATATAAATTTATTACACTCGCCTGGGTCAACACAAAATTGTTATACACAGCGAGGCACAAGACACGAATGTGCCTCGTTCCATACAACAGTTTGACAGCTGCCTCGTATGATATAAGCTGGGTAGTGGTGTGTCCGTCCGTCCGGCGCGGGCGCGGGTACGAGCAGGCCGGAGTGTACTTCGTGTGCCGGCTGTTGTGTCGTTACCTAGTACGTACCTCAACCCGCGCGCACGCCCTCACCAATCGGCGGTTTTGTCTGGAATATTGAGAAAGTTGTGTTTTAATTACGGCATCGGTAAGAAAATTTAACGACCGAAACTCAATGGCACAATATGTTATGTAATCTACATTAAAAAAAAACACTTAATATCACTGATAGACAACGCACAGCCTCAGCCGCTGGGCCTTTTATAACGAAGATGAGTACTAAGGAAGGATTTTTTAACTGAACAGACAGCTGTGCTGCTGGGGAGTATGTTGCGCCACTTCTTCCCAGCTAAAGCACTAGGAAGTGGTGATGGGTGGGCGTTTTGGGGGACTGTCTTATTTAATTTTGACGTTCGAAAAGTGCTGATTCACAGCTTAGTTTGAATAAATGACTTCTGATTAGATTTTTTTTAAACATGCATCCCCTAAACGGGTGTTTGTATGTAGGTTATTTTTGCCGCTAGGATATCTCATCAGGCTTTAACAATATTTTATACTATGTATTATTTAAATTAGGGCAAGTAATCATAGCAAATTCAAAGCATTTGTGTACCCATACCTATAGCTGGACTGTATAATAATAACAGTAGCCGCTCCGTAAAGGTCAAAACACACAAAGTCGGGACAGCAGTACGGCGGGTTTGTATACAATTGTAATTCCTTTTATATCACATGAGACGCGTGCGCGGGTCGGGGGCGGGAGCCGCGCACGCTTTTCGTGTGCTGACATCCATATAATACAAGGAATTAAAATATATTGAAGCCCGCCGCACTCCCGTCCCGACACGCGCCCGACTTGTGTGTGTGTTGAGCCTAATAGTAGCCTCGAGTTTTGACTCTTGACAGCTCGTATGCAAAGTAGAGTTCGCGTTAACGCGACAACGTAACCCCAGCATAAAGTATCTAAATTATTAGTGATAAGGTGTGGGCAGGCTAGGCTACTGACCAGACGCGCTATCACTTGCAGCAGGAGCCCTGGCGCGCCTGCTCGGCGTCGCCCAGACGCCGCGCTCCGCCCGCCGCCGCCGCGCCGCCGCCCTCGCTCTTTGGTAACTTGTTCGCTGGAGGACAGACATTATACGTTGTTACTAAATTTTCAAAAGGGATCGTATCGTATTCATTTGTAGGACAGTTTACAGGTGGTGCCTACAGATTTGCTCGATTTATGGCTATCGACTGATCGACAAATGTGATCAAACCAAATCGAGTAAATCTACAATTAAGACAAATTAAATTGACAGTAATAATTGCTCCACACATACTGGCCGCACACTGTTGGCACCATTGCTTGTCAAGCTTAGTTTCTATACTAATAGAGTTCAAAATCGCTTGACAAGCAATGGTCCAAAAGGACTTCAAGGGACAAGCTAAAATGAACGGTCTTTAGTTCAAAATCACTTGTCAAGTTGTCACTTCGCGTGACACTTCACTTTCTATCAAATAGTTAGTACATGATAATGATAACTCATCAGAAATTCTGCCAGACACTAAATTATACAAAAGTTTTAAGACTAAAACCCTCAACACTTTTACTGCTACTCACCGATAGCTAAGAATATGTCGTTAACGTTCATGGCGGTCTTGGCGCTGGTCTCCATGAAGAGCAGGCCGTTCTCGTCGGCGTAGGCCTGCGCCTCCTCGAACTCCACCATGCGCTTGGCCGCCAGGTCACTCTTGTTACCGGCCAAGGCTATGACTATGGAAGGTGACGCTTGCCGCTGGAGCTCTTTTACCCAGTTCTTGGCGCGCCCAAATGTGTCCTGGAAAAGATAAATACCCAATATTCAATTTTTTATTGCATTCCATATGTTACATAGTTAAAAGTTCAATTAGGAGGTATACAGGATGTAAGGGTAAACACTCTTGTCATTCAAACCATGGGTAGTTGACTTAAATATAAAAATAAATGACCGAACACAACAAAAAAAAAACGTTATTTTCATTAAAAGATTTTAAAAAGTTTCTATCTGACACCGTGCTTGCTAGCGAAACAGCTGACTGACTAAGGGAGGGATCGCGCTCGCTGCCGGTCAGGTCACATCCCGTACCCCCCGCCCATGTTGAGACGCAAGTTCGTTGCCCTAGCGCATAGGGCAACGAACTTGCGTCTCTTGTGGTAAAATTTAGATCTAAAAAAAATAAAAAAAAAGTTGTAATTATCCATTGATTTTACGTTCTATAAATGAAACCAAACCACTGGTTGCTAGGATAACGGTGTTTACCCTAACATCCTGTATTTAAAAAATCAGAAGTTGATGGCAAAGTACACTGCTACAGGAATCTTTGTATTTATTTTCTTGCAAATAAACAATTTGAATTTGATTTTTTTTTGCGCTCGAATGACGTTGACAGAAACAATTGTGGAATGTATTGAAAAAACAAAATGGCGGCGTTAGTTCAGATTATGGTCACGCGCCAAAAGAACCTTGTAGCGCTGTAAATACCTATACATTTTTATTACATAACATTATGTTTGTATTCCCGGACCGGGCTTAGTCAGAGATGTTTAGTACCTGTAGCATATCGCGAGTTATTTTAAGTCCCATGTAAAAGGTGAATTTCATTCCCATGAAATTATTGGGTACAAATCCAGACTCCACCTCCTGCTATTCAGGATTTCCTTATGGTTATTTCCATTAAATAGTAACCCAGTAAATGGCAGTTAGCTCGTCATCTAAGTAAGTAGGTACCAAGTAACACTACCCGCCCGAAATCATAAAATTAAGCTGTCGCGTTTGCGACGCTGAAATAAACAAGAAATATTTTCTGATACATAGTTAGGTCATAATCTCCTGAATTAACAAACATTGGCATAGTTCGACTTTAGTACAAGCGGTAATTTTTCGTAAACGTTTGAGGATTTTTTGTTATTGAGCAATAATATTGTATGTTACTATCTCTTACACGCTTTCCCATAAGTTTATCGATGTGATAGGCGATTTGTGATGATAACCTATATACTATCATTGAAGTCTACAATAAAATTGACTGTTTTATTTTATAAAAGTTTACCTCGGACTCTGCTATGATATAAATAAATCATTATAAGAAATAAGTAGATGTATTGCTTCCCGGATTACAGTAGGAATTACGCACAGTTACAGTTCAACTTCTACGTACGATATATATAGCCGTTAAGTATCGAACGAGGCTCATTCATATAATTACAGAATAATTACTAGTAGGTACTAGCTTTTATTTTTGACTAGCTGCGCTCCGTGGCTTCAAACATAAAGCATTTATTTCAATTAAACCATTTACAGGCACTTTTGAACGGTGGTTTGTCACGGAGTCGGTCAGTCAAAAATTTCACTCGCGTAAGTCTCGATCCCGTGGAAATATTAGGATAAAAAGTATATAGGCAATATCCAAATGTAACGTCTAGCACACCACCGACCGCAACCACCCGGCAGTGGGCGCTCTGCCGACCGCTACCAATAACTGGCTGCGTGGCTAATATTTTGACTATGAGAGTCAAGAGAACTCAGAAACAAACATCGAATAAAAAAAGAGACGTGATTAAACATGGCACATAATTAAAAAACAAATCCCAATACAAACTTGTTTTTCTTAAGATTCCGGTCATTACACTTGTATACCATTAACCAAGTAATCTCCTACACTTACATAGTACATTCACTTGTGTGCAGTAAATATTCATAGCACATACGTATGACAGTTATGTACGTTCGTTATCTTTGTCGGTCTGTCTGTCGCCCTTGAACTCGCGAAGACTTACTTGTTTAATGCCATTTGCACAGCATCGTATTGACCGCAACCAAAATAACTAGTTGAATGCCTATTGATGTGTGAAATAGAAAGTATGATAACTTGCTGATTTATATATGTATTTATTATTTATATATGTATTTTTTTTGTTTTTTGGGTGGGCAACTTCTCATGGTATGTTTTCACTAGATATAAATCTACAACTCAAAGTCAAATAATTTATTTCAATTACACAAACACAAACTTTACAAAAAAATTGAATTGATTCTAGTCTCCCCTTCCAAAAGATAGTTTTCGTATGAAGAAGAATCTCTTTGAAAACGTTTTACAATATTTTGTATAAGTTAATTATATAATTAAACATTACTATACCACAATAGGTAACCATAATTAAAAATTAACCAATGACAGATCAATTAATTATGTGATAGATACATGGTGCTCACTAAATTACAAACATTGTAAAAGTATACATATTACTAAAGTCAGTGTGTGAGTTAAAGAAATTACTAAGGATCGCAAAAGCGATGAAGAATAAAAAAAAGTAGTACAGAATAGGCACGAGCATTTATCACCTCGACCTCTAGACTCCTTCAACCCTACTACGCTACAATTACCAGGTGACGTAATGCAGAGACAAAATAAAATCTACGAGAGAGTTGACCAAAACCTTGAAATTCTTTAGACATATAAGATCTAGTTTCGATTGTATTCAATCCCAGGTTTCGATCTCCTGAGTATTTCAGGATCAGGACCCTGATTTTATCATTATACGTACCCATACATAAACTCACCCCTTGTTATTACTAGGGGTAGGCAGAACCTACAGAACGCCACCTGCTACGATCCTTACATACTCCTTTTGCTTAGTTTTATCATTATTTGCGGCACAAATTAGTCATCGTAGTAGCCATTGGTGGTGACGCAGTGATTTCCCATAACTGCGGGTAATCCCACGATTCATTAACATGTATGCCAACTAAAAAATTGATAACGAATTAGATATTTTTATCATCTGTTTGCCTGTTGATTATCACTAGTTCACTACGGAAATAACTGGACCGTAATAAATTGTGTAGATTTTTATGTATTGTAAGTGTCGGATAGTCCTACAAAGTCCTACAAAAGGCAAAATAGACATATTTTACTTGTTAATAAAACACAAATATATTCAGGCTTTAAAAGGCTTAGAGTCCACTAATTGTACCTTACATGTTTATTTCAGTGTTTTAATATGTGAATATTGATATATAAATGCGTAAAACTGAAATATAATTTCTGCAATCCTAACTAACATTATCAATGCGAAAATGAGTTTGTTTGTTTGTGTCAAGCTAAAACGGCTGAACAGATTTGGATGAAATTTGGCAAATGGGTAGACCATGACCTAGAGATGGAGATAGGCTACTTTTCATCCTGGATCACAGGCGAAGTCGCGGGCAACAGCTAGTATTTTATTATTTATGCTTTTCTTCAAAGAATAATGAATGCAAATTTTTCAGGCGTAAAATCATTAAGTCAGTGATTGAATACCATGGTGAATTATTTATGATTATAAATAGATATAAGTACTACATTTCACATTATACCTTTTTGTATTCAGAAATAATGCGCCATGGTATTCAATCAGATGAACAGATGTATGAACGTAAACGAAGCAAAAGGAGTATGTAAGGATCATAGCAGATGGCGTTCTTTAGTTGCTACCTACCCCTAATGGAAAGATGGCGTGAGTTTATATATGTATAAACATTTCACAATTGTATAATTTTTGCGAGAGAGAGAAAGTCACAAATACAATACAAAAGATAACATTCAGACAGGATAAGATATTGATTCAGTACAATCAGAACAGCTATGATTAAATACCAAATAATCCATACATAATATAACATCACGCTTGTATTCCACGTAGGTTAGCAGAGGTGCTCCTATAGTACACCCCCATTTGGCCTGTTATGTTTGTAATACCAAACATTTTGGTACAAATATCAGGCATCAATAAAACTAATATTATGTGTTTTAATTTATTTAGGGGGTTTTATTTTAGCTTAATTATTTTTATTTATTTAAGTATAAGAAAATGGATTAAAAATGATTTTAGTATTTATTTAAATAAAATTATTTATTATATATATATAATAAAAATAATAATGTTGCTATAGGTAAAACAGAACGCTGAAAAACAGAATTGTCTAAAACAAAATATTAGACTCCAATCAAACATAGGAGATGATAATTTTGACGACAAATAGAGACAGTCTACCAGATGGAGAATGTACCAAACTCCTAAAAACAAATAGCAGGCAGCTATTAAACATAGGAGATAAATATAAATAAATTCGCGAGGCTCGGCGAGGGATCTTGCCATATAATTGCCCCGTTATCTGATAACTTGATAACCGTCTGCTATCAGAACGATTGTGTTGCATTTCTTCGACTGAGCTACCACTTAGCTCTGAACCTGATATAATATTTGTTTACTTTTTTAGCGATATCATAGAATTCTACACGAGGTAGGTTGCTTTCATGCGAAATGCGGACCTAGCCAAGACTGTCTTGACTATCGCTCTATGATAACAAATAACAACGAACGTTCGCAACGCACACAGCCTAAGAGAGCCACTGTATTGTGAAATCTCCGTTTTTTCTGGTATTAGCAAAACTATGAAATTATCAGCATCGTTCTCCTTATCCCAATTTATTTGGGGTCGGCGCAACATGTCTTTTTTTTCATACTCCTCTACTTGTCGGGAGTCACTCCCTTTATAGTTATATCATCTTTCAGACAGTCCATCCATCGTTTCTTTAGCCATCCACATTCATACTCAGAACTTTCCAGACTACATTTTGCTCGTTCCTCCGCATCAACCTAATTCCATACAGCAAAACTATGAAATAGTGTAGTCAAAATATTACAGACATAACAAAGTTGAAACCTTCTAAATACAGATTAATTTGTTACTAATTGATTTTAGTGAGTGACTGCGTTAGAATTTAAACTGAACAAGGTTTGTTTACACTTTTATCTGACACTTTTGGAATCCATCCTTCCATACTAATCCATACTAATATTATAAATTCGAAAGTAACTCTGTCTGTACTATACATACAAATACAAGTATCGTTACTGGTGGAAGCACCCTGTGCAGCCCCACTAATATTTATATCACACAATGAGCTATTATTGCATAGTTCTTGTCGATACCAGAGAAATAAATAAAAGCCACATCTCCCCCATGGGCGAAGCCACGGGGGGCTAACTAGGTTACCAGCGGATTCAATTTCAGCCTATAGAGCATTAGATATCTATGGTTAGTTAGCCACAAGGAAAAGTATGACTAGCTATGTTGCGTATTGCGTACCTACATTATGGTTAAGAAACGATAGTCGTTCTTTTTGTCAAATAATATATCCATACTAATATTATAAATTCGAAAGTAACTCTGTCTGTCTGTCTGTATGTTACTTTTTCACGCCTAAACCACTGAACAGATTACGACAAAATTTGGCAAGGAGATAGATGGCACCCTGGGAAGGACATAGGCTACTTTTTATCGACATACCGCGCGGGCAAAGCCGCGGGAAGAAGCTAGTAAAAAATAAATAAAGTTAATAATTAAAGAGGGTCTATTAAATGGGACTTAAACTAACTAAATGTGGCTATGACTAACTGGCTAAATGTGGCTGTACCATAGGTAGACCTCTGCCCAAACCTTCTAGGATTACAGTGTATTATGTTATGTTAAAAATATTGAGGGCAAGGGAAGCAACGGCCTGCAGTGTCCGCTAAAAATGAATATAAATTTCATAAGAAGTCGTGTCTAGTAGCATATTGTTAATATACTTAGCATATGCGCAAAACGTGAAATAATCCAATTGGCATAGTAGCTTATTGCTCGCTCCAATGCCTCTAAAGGACTACGCCCACTGTCGTGTAAGTATTAATAAAAATAAAGTCAGGATGTTCATGAACATATGAAATCCTAACTAATATTATAAACGCGAAAGTTTGTAAGTATGGATGGATGGATGTTTGTTACTCTTTCACGTAAAAACTACTGAATGGATTTGGATGAAATTTGGCAAACAGATAGTTTATAACCCGGATTAACACATAGGATACTTTTTATCCCGATATTCCCACGGGATCGAGACTTACGCGGGTGAAACCGCGGGGCGCAGCTAGTACGTCTTGTTCCTATCAATGATGATGGTCCCAGTCACGTTACCCGTAGACAGACAATTTATAACATATCCTTCTTAGACCTAAAGTTACAATGGACGCTCTTCGTTTAGTGAATATTAAACTCTGCTGGGGAGTTTGTTGCGCCACTTCTTCTTCCCAGCTAAAGCACTAGGAATTAGTGAAGGGCGGGCGGTTTGGTGGACTGTCTTATGTAATTTTGACCTTCGAAAAGTGCTGATCCTCGGCCTAGTTTGAATAAATGACTTTTGATTTTGAAACTCAAAGCAATTATTTTATTATTAAACCATTTACAGGCACTTTTGAATTGTCAAGGAGTCTATCAGTCAGAAATTTGAAGCTAGTTGCCCCTTCCAAAGCGTATTAGGTAGCTATGGAGAAGAACGGACAAGAAACTCACTCCATGAACAAAAAAATAAAACTATATGACTCACATGCAAAGCCCATATTATCCCTTTATCATAATCATACAATCATGTGCGAGATATATGCATTGTAACGTGTATTTTATTCTTCTTCCTAGATAAGACGATTAGTTCTCGTCATAAATGTCTACACCCACAATAATATCTTATCAAAATACCACTAAATAAAATATAAACCCGTATAATGCAGTACAATGTTAATAAAATATTATTTACTATGTTCTGCTTGGTCTTCTACCACGTATTTTTTTTTGTTTTAAGGGCGAATTGCACCAAACTTTTATACCGAGTATAAGTCTTATCCTGGGAATAAATTTTGAATTTTTTAATGTTTTTCCATACAAAAAAAATCAAGTAATAAAAACTAAAACCCAAGTACGACTTAAAAGGTATAAACAAGACACCACAGACAGACAAATTTAAAATACGGAGTCACACGTGTTAGGGCATAAATCGAACAGGTTACGTGTGACTCCGGATTTTTAATTTGTCTGTCTGTGGTGTCTTGTTTATACCTTTTAAGTCGTAGTTGGGTTTTAGTTTTTATTACTTGATTTTTTTTTAAATTCTTTTGGGGTTATAATATATATATTTTTGAAATGTGCTCATTAAGCCCTTTCATTTGAGACCCAACATGGTACGATTAAACCATTTTTTTTTTTTTAAGTTCCTCAGTTTATGCCCTCTAGAGGGCGCCATTTTTAATATATTGTGACTTCACATAGCCTATAACCAGCGGACAATCACGACGCTTCTAACGATACCTCATTTGTCAAATTGTGATAAGTGGTTTGGAAGATAGGAGGGAACAGATGAACATATATACATACATACATACCGGTCAAAATCATAACCCTCCTTTTTCTTCGCCGTAGTCGGGTAAAAACTGTCAGACGACAATTTTATTCCACAGATAAAAGATAAGTATCTGACTTTGATAAAATCAGCCCTTAGTAACATAAATGTCAACCTGTGACACTGAAATACTGTAGCCAAAGCTAGAATTTTCGAAATCGGATCAGTAGTTCCGAAGATTACTCCCTAAATACAAACTCACAAATGTTACCTCTTTATAATATTAGCATAGATTTATATTTACGTCTATTAAATGCTAAATAAACTGACCAGAAAATATTTTGCGTTCAAACTTATTAGAACTAGCAAGAGGCAAGATTTTAATTCCTACTCATTATACGCTTGGTGTTCACAAACAATTTATTCTAAACGCAGTCAGACAAAAAACCTAGTCACGTGAAGACATTACTTTTAGTTGCTCGTCTAATTATCCATGACGCTGTGTTGTGTTTGTGAGCATTTACGGAAAAATGACCCTAATTTAATTGACTGTACCTTACAACGTATTCTATCTTGAGAAAAGGCGTTTTTAATAATAATGCAGTTGGTTGTCGAGGATTATGATAAGCCAGTTCATCATTATGGTCAATCTGCTGCGCATATCCTAATTTATTTGGGGTCGGAGAATCATGTTTTCTTCTTCCACACATCTCTATCAGCCGTCATATCGGTATTAACCGGATTAGCTATTTATTTTATTACTATTACTGCTTACAAATGCTTGCACTGACATGACAGGTCCACTCAAATCTGTGTGGTTCTTTCCTCAATAGAACATTTCAGACTCTAATCTACATGGTCCTCATATGGCCTGACCAAGATTATGTCTGGACTTTAAAAGAGACGGTGACCTCTGAGTTTGTTTCGGCCTTTCTTCTCAAAGTAGTCAGATAGGAAAGGCCGACCTCATCTAGCTTATTTTTACAAGTTTTTAATATGACGTGTAAAAGTGATTCCATTTCATTTCATTAGCCACGTCTGGTCATACCAACTTTCACAGAATTCATCTATCTTTCCTTTGGTCTCTACTCTCTCATAGCCAGCCACATTCATACTCAAAACGACGACGATATATCAATTATTTTCGATGATCAACCATTTATTTACTCCTTGATGAACACATCTTATTATTTTCGATCATCAACCATTTATTTACTCCTTGATGAACACATAATGAACACATCTTATCCCTCCCAGCCTCACGCGGTCTTGTGTGGGTCACATTTCCGGGCTAATCTAAATACCTCAAGCCGTGACAATGACGAACAATTGACTGAACTCCACAGACCTATCAACGTAATAAGACCGTGAAAATACTTCAGAAAAACTGTGTCACAGATTATGTTAGTGATAAAAAAAAGGTTATTGCGATTTTGAGCTCAAATTTTTGTAATTGATTTATAAGTGTATGAAATTGTCTGATGTGACGCATGTTTCCCCCAACCATTTCTTATTTTTTTCTTTGTGTTTGTTTTCTTTTTTTTTTGCGTCATGTTTACCGCAAATAAACGTATTTTCTTTCTTCTTTCTGCCAAAATTATCTATTACTCGTCAAAGTAAACTATTTTTATGGTCCATTTAATAATGCAAAACTCAAGAAAAACAATTAATCATCAAATTAATTTTAAATGTAAGTTTGCCTTGGTTTGATTACATTTTGTTGGCACCGTCTTCCGAAAATCAAATAAGTACGTAATTTCACACTTCTGTCGTTACTCTCCAGTGAACGACCACCTTAACTTTTATTTAAAAAAAAAAAACATTTACTTCACTAAATGGAGAGCAAACATGGCCGACCTTTGCCTACTGACCATGTGAGACACAAATCGTACCGTTATTGTCATTCAAGGAAGAATATTGGCATTCGCTATTCAGCTATTGTTGTGCGAATTTTGACATACTTTTTATTGTGTTTGACTTCATTATTCATCTGTTAGTGGAACAGCGGTCTTTTTGTATGACTTTTTTGTTTTATTATTTACTTTCATTACTTGGCTCACCATCGTCATCATTTCAGCCGAAAAACGTCCACTGCTGGACATAGGCCTCCCCCCATTCTTGGATATAAAATTGTAAAAGTATATTTCGTCGATTAGAAATACTTAATGTTGGTTAAATGAACCCATTATTTAAAAATATAATTTTATTCCCTTCAAAGAGTAGCTATAGATAGTAGAGTAGTCATAATGACATGATTTAGTAATGAAATTACGAGCGAAGTTTATTTCAGACACCATTATAAAGACAATATTTCACACACCCGCACCCCAATTGCGTAATACAGTTTCGATCAAAGTCAGACGGATTTTAAAGGGAATAGTTAATTGATTGCTTCATAAGTTTTTCAAAAATTCGTCTGCTCGACAACAAACCGCGAAATGAACGTTGTTGAATTGGCTTCATAACCCTCCTTTTTGCTTCGCCGTAGTCGCGTAAATATAAAAACTTTTTTCCAAAAAATTAACAAGCGACTTCCAATAAAAACACTAAAAAGTGAAAAATAACTTTAATTTCGGAAGTCGGTGTCTTTGCTTTTCAATTTTCGTTTTCTGCCACCGATTTCCGAAATTTAAAGTTACTTATAAGCATAAAACTGCGATCAATCTACGCCGTTACGATTGAACCGAGTCGAATCATTGTTAAACTTGAACTAGATTTGTTCACGGTCGTTCGGCTCGGGATGTACAGACTACAAGGCTGTATGATCTTTATCTTTTGGCCCATCTGCTGGTGTGGTGTAGGCTTTATCTGATTCACGCCTTGTAGGTAGAGCAGGATATCCGGATATCCGTCGAATATAATATCCGAATATCATTACGTTTACTATCCGGATAGAATGCACATGTCATTTCTTTATTTCATTACATCAGAATCCACCACCACAATAGGTACCGATTTTTATATAATATATACTCGTAATAATAAAATAAGATGAATGGTGCAGTGTGCATTAAAGGCTGAAATCACTAACACCCGGTCTCAGGAAGAAAATCAACACAAAAATTAGTTTACAAATTGTCAAACGTAAGTCAACCTTTGAGACTCGTAGACAGAATTATTAGTTGACATGAGTTTAAATTGACGTTGATTATCGTTCCTTTAACCAGGTTTATCCATCATAAAGTCTGGAAGCAAATACTAAATTCATAAACCAAACACTTTTACCAAGCCAAACCCAACTCGTAAACCAAACTTTGTGTTCCTAAAAGGGCAATGTGCGCATGCGATAAATGGATTAAAATTATTTATATTAATCATTTCCGTCCAACAAAAAATTAGATAAGTCTACTACTTCAATAATTATGTACCGTATGTATGGAAGCAAGTATTTACCTGATTAGTAATATCATATACAACGATCGCCGCCTGCGCACCTCTGTAGTACATCGGCGCTAAGCTGTGATACCTGTGGAAGATAAATAAATGTTAGAAAAAGTCGTTTCGAAGTTGTGATAGGAATCGTTGAGGCACTTGGTTTGTGTAACCGACCTCGTAATTTTACAGCCTTAAGGGCGCACCCAATCACAAATTGCTTAGCATGATCATCTGTTATGCCGAAAATACTGCAGCATTAATTTTGAAATAAATATATGTTAAAGTTGAGGATTGATGCTAGGTCTTATGTGAGGCGAAAACACGATTACATAAAATTTTCTCTATGGAAAAAAATTCCAAAGTTACCTCTGCACAGAATTATAATCCGCTGGTATTAAAAAAATACTTCAAATTAGATCATGAAACTTTGCATGATAACTGAACTAATTATAAAGCAGGTCTTATGTGTGTCATTTTTTTTTTAATTACCATTATTTTAACCGTAAAAAGCAATTACCTAAACTTTTCGACGCTTTAGAGCCGCTAGCGCCCCACTCCGTCTCGTTCTCACTCAGGTCGCGAGTAGTATGGTGCGAGCGGGATAAAATCTGAGGTAGGGTGCGCCCTTAAGGTTGAATATAACTTATCTGGTAGATACTGCCTACCGCAGGACTTGTGAAATAGATCCTAATCTGATAAAATTGCCGACTTTACAATACGTTTAAAAATTATACGCGAGTTTCTTGCAAGGAGTCACCCTGAAGCAATGCAATGGAAGTGTAGTAATTTGTTTCAAACTGATTCCAATTCTGATTGATCGTGTATTACAATTAAGGTGCAGGCTACGTTTCAAGTTTTTACCCGACTACGGCGAAGAAAAAAGGAGGGTTATGATTTTGACCGGTATGTATGTTCACCACTCATTACAAGTTGACAAATCAGGTACAGTTGGAAGCGTCTTGATCGTCCGCTGGTTATAGGCTATGAGACGTCACATTATATTAAAAATGGCGCCCTCTAGAGGACAAAGGCATGAACTAAACCATACCATGTTGGGTATCAAATGAAAGGGCTTAATGAGCACATTTCAAATACATATATATTATAACCCCAAAAAAATAAAAATTTAAGTAATAAAAATGAAAACCTAACTACGACTAAAAAGGTATCATAATTTTTTTTGGGGTTATTATAACAAGCAATTAAGTAAAATGTGAAAAGTGTCAGACAGACAGGCTTACTTTTGCATTTATAATAATAGTATGGTTATGGATTCAATTAATTATTTACAACTTAACAAGTAACCTTCAACAGCAACTTTTCTTTGTATTATCCGTCTGTAAGACGTATTTCGCTACTTACAACTCAAGGCTTATTGATTCCATTTGTCTCAGAATTTTCCTCAAGAGTTTACATTTTTGGAATGTTATTTATTATTATTACTCGACTACGGCGAAGCAACACCGAACTCATCTAGTTTTAAAACATAATTTCTGTCGTGTAAAAATCTTTTATTGAACCAATTTAAGAAATAAATATTATTTATCATTAACAGCCTGCGTCTAACAATTATTGTGCTACAATAAATTCCAGCTGCTTCATAAAATCCACTTAATATTCTATCATTTCAAATATAACATTGTGTCGTAATATGAAGAAAAGATGTTGGCCACATAATGAAGGCTCAATAACATAACATCATTGTAGATAGTGCCCAATAGGATAGGCGTAATATTTTTGTGTTTAATAATAATAACCAATAAATATATTATAGTGACCAACAATAGAAATTACTGCTTTCTTTCTAGAAATTGGTTTATTTCCTGCTAGATAAAAAAACTGACATTTGACAAATGTTTTTTCTAAACAATATACCTATTCAAATATTTGAAAATGTCATTTGTATTTAGTGGCTAAAGAGTAAAAATATTCTTAAAACACAATACGAACCTTTCCTGCCCCGCCGTATCCCAAATTTCAAACTTGACGGTGGTGTCATCGAGACAGACGGTCTGCGTGAGAAAGGCGGCGCCGATCGTGCTCTCCTGGTACTCGTGGAACTGCCCCTTCACGAAGCGGAGCACCAGAGAAGACTTGCCCACTGCTGACTCTCCGAGGAGCACCAGCTTGAACTGGCATACTTTCGTTTGGGGAGCGCCGTTCGGCCGCTGAGCAGCACCGCTCCTGTTTGTCGCCATCGCCTGCAAAATTGAAGATGTTAGCATAACATAACATATAACATTACGCCTGCATTCCCCGAAGGGTTAGGCAGACCATGGGTAGTTCAATTAAATATAAAAAAGACCGAGTCCCAACAAAAAAAAACTAGAGGTAGATTTTCTATAAAAAAAAAAAAAATGTAATTTTCCTTGATTTTATGTTCTATAAATGAAACCAAACAACTGGTTTCTAGGATAACGGAGTTTACCCTAACACCCACATTTTGCCACTTATGTTTAAGTAACTCCAGGCTGCTATTGAGAAATTCCAGATGGAAAAAACCCCATAACACTTTGCCCGATCGAACCCAGGACCTCATTCTCACCAGAGCGCTTGCGACCACGAGACCAACAAGGCAGTCATAACATAACATCAGGCCTGTATTTTCCGTGTCCCAGCAGTGGGAACATTATAGGCTGAATATGAAGGCTGATGATGAGAAGTGTAGCTCGTGGCTAAGTAATAACAGCCGCACGGGTCGATCCATCAGGTTAAGCTACGCTTGCCGGGGTTGGTCTGTGGATGACTCCTCCGTGCCTTGGAAAGCTCGTTAAGCCGGCTGCGATTCGTGAATCTTTGACAGTCGTTACGGGTCAGAAGGCTGAAAGTCTGACAACCAGTCTTACCAAGGGGTATTGTATTGCCTAGTTACTGGGTTGTGGAGGTCATATAGGCAGTCGCTCCATGTAAAATACTGGTATTCAGCTGCATCCGGTTAGACTGGAAGCCGACCCCAACATAGTTGGGAAAAGTCTACGCAGATTGACGGTGTGAGAAGTGTTTAGTTCATCCACTTTTGGACGTTTATGTCGTGACTGCGTTGTTGGCCTAGTATAGTCGTTGAAAGCGCAACTACAGAGCCATCGCGGTCAGCCTATTATGCTTTACATGTGTATATTTCCTAACATAAAGACGTTTTATCGACTTCGTGAGTGGAGATATACCCGAACCGCTTTAGCGTGGCAATAGCGGTCATTGACCCACGTACATTTTCAAGCATTCTTTGTTTAAAAAACTGAAATGAAGTCTGTTAACGTCCTGAATCAATATCTATCGTGATCTTCAACATGTTCCAATAACTAAAAACCATACATAGTTTATTGTTTGGGTTCCTACGGATAGATATTGGCGAAAGGGCAATGACCGCTATTGCGCGATTCGAGTATAGTGTTTTTATTGTTTATAGTATGTAAAATTAAGAAATACTGAAAAATGCACATAATATTATGTTTTGTTTGTAAGTTTCAGGGGCCTATCACCACCGCTTACAGCAGTATTATTTTAATCTTATTTCGTGGGGGAAAGAGATGGAGCTATACGTCCAGTAGAGCTTCATCTCCTTCCTACACTGAAATAATATTAAAATAATACTGCTGTAAGCGGTGGAGGTAAGCCCCTACTAGTTACTTAGTTCAGATTAGAAAAGATTATCCACACGATAAAATTGTGGGATAAAAATAGAAAACATTAAAATGCTAAAATTGTCTTTGAAAGTGGTTCATATTTATTCTAATTTAATTAAGTACCTACACCATTCTATTATACCTCCTACAATAACTTTACAAAACAAAACTACTTTTTTTCATAGGCTTAAATAAAGTATTTAAATGCCTTTGTCCTTGACCAGAACAGAACAGCTCACATTAGGTAGTACATGACCTTCAGTAGTTTGCATGAAAATTACAACTTAATTTTGTGAAAATATTTTCTTAATGCACATAGAGTGAGAAACACTTTTGACATACAGTTGTTATTGACTTTAGTGCACCAAACAAGTAAATATTATTCATCATCAACATATCAGACTGTGTGACATCTACCAAAAGGGTTTTAGCCCCTGCTTTTGGGAGATGAACTATGGGACAAACAAGAGGACACTACTGCTCATCTATAAAAATAAATAAATTTAAGTGTCTGTAATGTCAAAATAACAGCTTTGACTAAATGCATACAAAATAATCTCCAGTACTTATAACAAAAAAACATTTATTAAAAATTTAGTTTGTGCGTCTGTTCTGGCTAATCTTAGAAACGGCTGGACCAATTTGGACGGGCCTTTCACTGGCAGATAGCTGATGTTATAAGGAGTAACTAAGGCTTTTATCATAGAAACATAATTAAGGCCCGCGCGGGCGAAGCCGCGAGCAGCAACTAGTCTATGCTAATGTTTATCATTCTCCTGCCCTTATCCCAATTTATTTGGGGTCGGCGCAACGGGTATCGTCTTCTCCTATACTTCTCTATCAGTCGTCATCTCGGTAGTCACCCTCTTTCTCGCCAATTCATCTTTCACACCATCCATAATTTCTTTGTTTTTCCCCTACTTTTATAGCCTACTACAATATATGCGAAAGAAACTGCATGTCTGTCTGTTAGTCTTTAACGCCTTATCAGCTGAATGCTGGACCTGAAGCTGGGTTTCATTAAATTTGGCACACAGGTATACCATGACCTGGGTACGTTTTGTATCCCAGAAGTTACAGGCAAAAGCTCTACTTAACATTATAAATCTTAGTTACCCTTGAGAAAAAATGGGTCTTATTAGAATATTATTATGCACACTGAAATTAACTAGCTAGCAAAACTAAGTAAGTAGACGTAAGGATAAATACCTCTCGAAAGCCTTGAAAGATGCGTATGCGCATTCTAATAAATAATTCGAGAGCACTGATCTGACTGCTATTCAACTTACAAAATCTGATTAGAAAGCAAGTTTCTACCACATTATCAAATGTTTGAGTATGTGAATAAGCCTTTAGCCTTTAATGAAAATAATTACCCCTCTATCTTTAAATGTCTCATTCGCCTCCTACTGCTCAATATATCATATAGGACCACATGGTAACAGACAGTCCAAAAACACGTGTTTCTATTGATAAATCTGTGTTCATAGTGTGATAACAATACTATTTTATGGGCGTCAACTACAAAGCTATCTACTTGACCACTCTAATAATACCTATATATTCTATACTGGCATTAAAAACCTGTTGATTTGTTCCAACAACAACTTTATTACTTATTAAGATAATACTCATTAAAATTAAAATAAATACGCTACTTTTAATTCTTATTTGAAAAGGAAAACTTAGTCGAATTTAAACTTCGCCTTTAGAGGACACAAATATTAGTTGTAAAATCATATCAAGGAAATAGTATATTTTTGAGGATATAGGAAGAGAGAAGGCGGGCCTTTGCCCTGCATTGCGACACAAGCGGCTGATAATAAATAAGAGGACAGACACACAGTATCTAACAGGAAATATAATTAAGAACCAATAAATCAGGAAAAACTGTAACTATAAAATCCTAACTTAATATAATAAATGCGAAAGTGAGTTTGTTTGCTTGTTTGTTACGCTTTCACGCTAAAACGGCTGAACGGATATAGATGAAATTTGGCACATGGGTAGACCTTGACCTGGCATAGGACATAAGATATTTTTTATCCCGATATTCCCACGGGATCGAGACTTACGCAGCTGAAACCGCGGGGCGCTGCTAGTAAACCGTAAAATTCAAACATTTCTATACCAATTACAGTTATAATGTTGGAGAACAATGAATATGAAAGACAGGAAGGACAACACAAGTGTGCTCAGGAAATGCAAATGATTGCTAATTATCCAGTTTTATAACCTTAAGCTCAATGCTAATTAATTAAAGCATTTTTATTTATAGTGCACATTATTAAAGGATATAAGTAAAATAATCATTGTATTCTTTACTAGCTGCGCCCCACGGTTTCACCCGCATAAGTTTCGATCCCGTGGTAATATTGGGATATTTCCTTACACAAGCCATGATCTCTCCATGTGCCAAATTTCATCCAAATCCATTCAGAGTGTGAAAGCGTAACAAACAAACATACAAAGTCACTTTCGCATTTATAATTTCATTTATAGTTAAAACTATAATATTATTATAGTTAAAAAAAAAGGTAGGCAGTAAGGTGAAAGAAGAATGAGCACAATTTCATGAACCGTTTTATGTACTTAAATAGATATTTTTCATTGAATTTATTCACTTTAACTTTATTAATTTTATAGACAGGTCTAAAATGTGATCAATCAATCAATCAATCAATCAGTTTATTTGTGAAACATTGGTATCACATAGGTGTTACATAACACATGTGTGATTAACTATTTGCTTACCTTACCAAAAATAAGATAAAAAAGAAAGTACGATTTATGAACATAAAGTTAAACCATAAACAAACATGCAAGAAGAAAGGAATTGCCGCAGTCAATGACTCTTAATGACTGCCCTCTTTCTCATGCAAACAATAACAATATGCCAGTTGTATGATAGTGAGAATATTTATCAAATTATGTCCTACTGACACAAATTGTATCAAGAAAGAAAACTTGCAGACTTTTACCAAATTCAGTTATTTATTCTTTGCCTGAAGGATCAGCACTTTTTGAATGTCAAAATTATAGACAGTCCTCCAAAACGCCGGCCCATCACCACTTCCTAGTACTTTACCTTTCAGAAAAAAAAAGGTATTTATTTAAATAAACACCTTTTTTCTGAAATCAGTCTGTCAAAAGATGCCATTGTATAGGATTTTTGGACAACACAGACTAGATAAAAGTGTTATATTAAAAACCGTCCAAGTGCGTGTAAAGGGTTCCGTAGTTGGGATGAATTAATCTCAAGAACAAACTTAACATTGTAGTTGAAAAACATGATCTCCCATACATTCCAAACGTAAATGTAAGTTTGTACGCACAATATTGAGTGATCTACCATGTTATTTTAAGACCATAGACTTCTCTATATTGATACTTTTAGCTTCGATGTTCTCTTTTTGAACGACTTCTTAAAAAAGGAGGTGGTTCTCAAATTGTGTGCTTTTTTTTTTGTGTGTTTGTTACACGATTACTCAGCCAATTATGAATCGATTTTGATGGTTTTTTTTTGTTTGTTTGGCCATGCTTCAGAGGTATTTTATTATTCTTTTTGTGGTCAGTGCTGTGTTGTTCACTGTTCTGTTTTTATAATTGAAGTCTTTCTAATTTGCTGACCTACTATTTTTAATTCGTTTTGTTTAGCTGTAAGTCTTCCAAAGATCTTAAATAAATAAAAGGTATGTCTATACCTAAATCTTAGTGTTTAAAATAGTTAGTGCTACTAAGTAGTGTCATGTCCATCCATTGTCTATCAGCTACAGTTACAATGACCCAGTCATACCTTTAGAGTAGGATAAACACCTACCTACATTTTATTTCTTTTATCTCATCTACAAATGTACAGAAGAACTATCTATACAAGTAAATAAAACTGAAGTGTCTGTTTCATCTATTTGTAATGTTAAAATAACAGCTCTTCACTAAATGCATATGAAAGTATATAATGGTTCAATACATAATAATTATATTGTTTTTCAATCTGTTTGTTCCGGCTAATCTCCGAAAGGTCTGGACCAATTTTGTCGGGGCTTACACTGGCAGATAGCTGATGTTATACTGAGTAACAAAGGCTTCTTTTATTTTCGAAAAAGCATTAAGGTTCTGAGTGAACGCGGGCGAACCCGCGGGCACCAGCTGGTTAGTAAATCAAAAACTCCAGGAATACTTTTACATAAACTAATTCATTCATAATAGAATTGCAATATAATTAATAAATACATTATGATTATGTTCTTGTCATCAATGAAACCAGGAAAACATACAAATCACTTTACCTGAGTCCAGCTACTATCTTAGTTTAATGTAAATGAAATCAAGTGTGACATTAAACAGTAGAAATAATGTTTAGAACATTGCATAATGTTATGTCTCTTCACATTTGTGTTATGTAAACAAGTTCAAGATGTTAGAAAGAAACATTATAATGTACTTTCTTTGTGTAAAAAGATTGACTAGCATAAAAAATGGTGTCATCTTATATGGCATTGTTATTTACAATATTGTGGGTCAGCTTGTCTACTAAGGGTAGATAACTTAAGATGATAACGTGATTCATATTTCTGCTTCAAAATACCCCAGATTCTATAAGTTTATTTTATCTTTACGTTTATCAATATAACCTGGATAGAAGGCTGTAGTGCTAAAGGACATGGAAGTGTCTGGAAGACGATGTTGAGGATAGAGTGAAGTGGAAGAGAAAGACCAGGAAGGCTGTCCCCACCACAATGTGGGACACATAGCTGGGAAGACAGAGAGAGTTTATACATAAAACCTATTATTTAGAATGTACACCAGAATAAGAAATTTATTCAATCAGACCATTTTGCGAGCTTTTATTGGTGACTACTTAATATATATCTTTACAACATATTTAGGAATGTTTATCTAATTTGTTAATAATAATATGATGAAATCTAAATCTTACATCAGAAGAGGTGAAATTCTTATTTGTTTTGTATCACTTACATACCTAATTAATGATAAAACAATAATTACTCTGAAAACTTCCACAGATAATGAGTACGTGAAATTAAATAATTATTTACTCAAGGATGACAGCTTTATGTACATTTTACCATGTATGAATCACTTCATTACAAGTTGTTATATCCTATAAACTTATTAGAACTATGACAAATCATTATTTCCATTTTGTATGTTGTTCATTTCACATTTGGGGAAAAGTTCAGGAAAAGACTAATTTAAAGTTTCAGATCTGTGTCCTCGGTATTGATAAGTTACCTAATGAAGGTTTTTTGTGTATATTTGGACACATTACTTACCAGATAAAAGTCCTACAAAAACACAGTTGGACACCATTGACAATGCTTGTAATAACTACAACAACTAATCAATCACCCATGCACAATAAAAAGAATCCAATTTATTGTTTTTTTAAAAACCTTGAGGCTCGAGAACTACGAGAGCGATTGTAATAAAGACTGGCTTAAAACGGTAAACAAGAAATTGTTATCTCCACGTCCGTATCGTCGCGGAATCACAAAGAAACAAAAGGTATTAACAATGACACTTTATCAGCCACTATTCGGCGCAGTTCGCCGGACCTACATAATATAATTTCTCGATCAATTTATCTGTCGCGCACCATAAACGTGTCTGTTGTGATGATGACTAACCGCTTATGCCCGTATCACAGCGTTTCCTTCGACTCAGACGATTAAAAATTACCTATAGACGCCCTCATCTGAATCAGCTGTATGTCATAAAAGCGCTCGACGTAGTCATCTACGCGTTTGATCACTTTGTCCTGACGACTACAGTGAAGAACAATATGCCTAATCTTCTCATTTCATGAACACTCTCAACTTATTCGATAAAATGACGCATTTACTTGATTATAAGGATATGAAAGACGTACCCTCCCTGTTATTATACCGCTGTTTTGCACTTTTCCTTGGGCGACAGATCCTCAAGAGGTCGCCGTATCGCCGAAAATATCATTAATTACACACTTTAATGAATAAAATCATTAATTTTAAATGCTAAACTGGAAAATCTAGCACAGAAATGCAAAATGAATGACCACGAACAAACATGGAAGCGAGAGAGCGAGCGAGACGTTTCATTTCACAAAAAATTGTCCATGGTTAGGTATACGTCATTTTTAAGAAAAATCTCCTGATTGTTTATGATAATATAAACCACAAAAATATAATTAGAAAAATATTATATTATTAGAAAACTATGAACAATAAATACCCTATTATTGAACATAAAACTAAATAGAAAACAAATGCAGATAATTATGTACATTATGTACCATACAATTATGTATGTACCATAGCGTGTTTGTGTCACATTGTATTCGCAAAAAAGGCCCTTCAGACTGAACAAATAAAGTCCAAGTTATTCCTTCTCCGCTTCTCATGATATAATTTAACATTGACACTCAATATAATTTAGCTCACTGTTAACTCGTGTTTTGAATGAATCGTTAAAATTAATTTGAATGAATTTAATCATTGCTTTTTTTGACAAAACGTATTGTTATCTGCATTGTTGCATTCTTGTTCTTTCACTGCAAAATTATGCTAGTCATCTCTTTCGCAGATAAGTTTGATCTACGCATTTTGTACTACGAGTAAACATGAAGATGGAACGCGTTTATCTTACTAATCTGTGACAAATTTTTGTCATTTGTCGTTGTCGGCTGTCAGTGTCAGAGTGAGTCTGACATTTCGAATTATTCGTTCATTCATTCATTCTGTTTGTCGCATTTTGTGGTTATTTACTAGCGTGAATTTAGAATATCAAAACGGTGGTTTTATTCATACATAACAGGTTTGTACAATAGTTTCTTAAAATGAAGATCACCAGATATAAAAAGGTTCAGAAATATCTAAAATTCTACTACAACAACTACGGTTTCCACCAGCCATACCAAGTCTTGCTCGACGGCACATTTTGTTTTGCTGCGTTTAAAGTAAGTCTTCTTCTTAAATATCCACATATCTAACCCCTTATGATAATTAATAAAAGAGCAATAACATAACCATACGAATATAGAAGAAGACTTAGTTTTAATTACTGCTTGCAGAAAAACAAAGGTACAAAACTACATAATTTATCTCTCGCGCCCGTCACCAATACCTTAAACAATAAACTGTACACAGAATGGACAGCAAGTACCGCCGCAATGGTCGTCTGATAGACATAGTGGATGAGGAGTGGCGAGCTGAGCAATTACCCCATGAGGATATCCAGGTCCCATTGGAAGAGCTGCCTGACCCTGAGGCTGATAGTGCAGACTCCCACCTCACCCTCAAAGAACAGAGCATGCGCTGGCAGGAGAATTTCCCTGAGCCAGCAAGCAGTAATTAAAACTAGGTATTCTTAATTACTTTAGTTTTCCTGATAAGCCACCTTTAATGTCAATTCGACCGCAGCAATATTTTTATGAATCTACCATTAAGTGTCAGTGATAGATTAGATAATTCACCTTATTCAACTTCACCAAAGCAAAGTCACTTTATTTAAAATTAATCAAACCATAGTGATGTTCATTTACTGACGATAATATTAATTTTTTCAGGAACAAATCAATATTAGGGAACAAATCCCAAAATATTTGAACTCACAAGCAAAATTACTAACTACAAGATGCATTATTATAGAAACAGAGAAAATAGCAAAGAAGACACATGGAGCCCTAACTATATTGAAGCAATTTGGAATACATGAATGCAATCACAAAGAGCCAATAGGTGGATCCAACTGCATTTTGTCTATGATAGGTAGAAAGAATGATAAACATTATATCCTGGCAACACAGGATAGAGATTTACAAGATAAGCTTAGAGAAAAAGCTGGTGTACCACTTTTATACCTTCACAACAAATCTCCTACTTTAGAAAAGCCATCTGCTGCCAGCAATGCTAAAGCAGGGCAGAGCTTAGAAGGTAACCCACACATTTTTATAACTGAAACTCAAAATGAGGCACTTCAAACAATGAAAAAAGTTCTAGGTGTGGAAGAAAAAGTAGAAGAGCCAAAAATTCCCATAAAAAAGAAGAAACAACATAATCCTAATCCTTTGTCATGTAAAAAGAAAAAGAAGAAAAAGCCCATTAAAAGTCATAATAAGAAGCCAGAGAGTGTGGCTGAAGGCAAAGTTAGGAAAAGAAAGAAAAATAAATTGCCTCAACATTTGAAAGAGCAATTAAAGACTGCTGTTGTGAATGGCTAATAAATGTTTTGTATGTGATGAAATGTTGTGTTTTATTTAATTTCTGTTAGTCTTTGCACAAAACTACAAATATTTTTTAATAAAACTAAATATTTGTGATTAAGTGATTTATTAGAATTAGAATCTGACAAAGCTAAAATTAAAGCTATAAACCTCCAACTGTCACAAACGAGACACTACAATTTTAATTGTTATCGCCTAAGGGCCGGCGCACATTTGGCAAGGCGCAGCGCAGCGCATTCGTCACTGCCAAACAAATATCTACCTTGTATCAATTGAAATAATGTTGATAATAAATAAACTTCCATCAGCTCGAGAGCGCGCCGTAAGCGGCAAGAGGCGCGCGTCTCAGGTTATCTATTCTCAACTTTATTTTTAGGCACGCAACGTTGATATTTGTTTAACATTGACAACCGCGCCGCGCTGCACCTTACCAGGTGTGCGCCGGCCCTTATATCTATAGACCAATCGGCAGTTGAGCGGTAGGTACGGTACCACAATAAGCATATTTCACTCCATAAAGTATGCCATCACACAAACCGTTTGATTTGAAGAAAATTCTCCCGAGTCTGGAGGTATTTTCGACTTTTCTATTAAAATCTAAATCAAGCAAGACTCAAATCAACGAACTGTTGTAAGCAAAGCAGTTTTAACACTTCTATTTCGCTTTGAAGGGCCACAGCAGCTTAACTCTATGGGTCCCAAAGGTAACGATGTGTACGAGCGGCAAGTTGCTCAAGTAGACCGTGTGGAAGTGCGACACTATGTCGTAGCAGTCGACAGCTTCAAACACTTCTTCACCGTCGGGAGTATCCTAGAAATATAAATAAGTAGGTAAAGATTGAGTTCAGCTTTGATATTTTATCGAATTCAGCCTATTTATTTAGCTTCGTTAGGTGTTCGTTTGTTTTATACATAAAAATCTATCTAGCCTGTATTCTCCAACTGCAAGGCAAAGCTTGCAGTTGGAGAATACAGACTAGATAGATTTTTATGTATAAAACAAACGAACACCTAACGAAGCTAAATAAATAGGATTTCTCCCACCGCTCCCACCTTTTTTCCACGCAATTCCATTGCTGCGTAGAATGTAACAGAAGAGGCTACTCACGAGAGCTGTGTGAGTTCATT
The DNA here is from genome assembly GCA_947522985.1 of Lithophane socia. NCBI lineage: Eukaryota > Metazoa > Arthropoda > Insecta > Lepidoptera > Noctuidae > Lithophane > Lithophane socia. Next base: position 1,546,983 of record OX383256.1, read on the forward strand.
CGTTTAGCAAGCCACGCATCCGTAAATAGCGTGCGCAGTGGATCATCCCGCTTACATTTTACACGTGGAAAGCAATGTTTAGGAGTCGGAGGGCAAATGAAATGAAAACTTCTGTGACTACATACATCTATGGTATGCCGTATCATGACATCCTTGAAATAGTTCCAGACGGCTGTTGGTGATTGCCAGTAATACCATTTAAAGTACATGTGCGTAGCTAGGTATATAGTGATGAGGACAGACAGCTTGAACGCGTCAAACTCCCGCTGAGCTGCGTACTCGATCGTCTCCGTCAACAGACTGATGAGAAAGTTCTTCTCAGACAAAAAGTAATTCGCTATTATGTTCTTTTGAACTAGAAAGTCACCTAAAATAAAATGCATTTGTTTGAATGGGGCTATTTCTCACAACCTACTAGTTTTCTTAGTAGGTAACCCTCTATTTCATAATATTATTATTAAATCATGGGTTTCTGAAAGAAAACCTGAGAATATAAAATAACTAGCTGATGACCGCGGCTTCGCCTGCGTGGATGTCGGTTATTAATTATATTCTAAAACCTTCCTCCATTAAAACCATATCCATTGGTGAAAACAGCATGATAATCGGTGCAGTAGTTTTTGAGTTTATAGCGGACAGACAGATGGGCTAGACTAGACTTTATGCAACAAAAGGGTTTCTTGGTCACTATAGTAGTCGCAAGTGTCTCTCCTGAGCCTGTATCATTTCTGCTGGCTTAGTAGTCTAGCTGTAATAGACAAGTCCCCCACTACTTGATACATACAAATGTAAATAATATTACAAAAGGCATCCAGTTCACCTAAGAACTTCTTCAGTCCGTTTTCCTTGTCAGCTTCACCAGCAGCAATCATGGCTACAGCTTCTGCTTCGTTCATGATACTACCAGTTATTATACAAGGCTTAGGCTCAACATCTGGCTTCCTGAACGGAGGGTCATCATTCTCCCGCAGAGAATTCAGATATGATGGCGCAGATATCTGTGGTTTTACCTGCCCCTCTTCCGACGGGCTACCAGGTATAGCAGGGGCTGATGCCGCTTTTATTTGTACTGCTTGCTCAGCTGAAGGTACAGATCCTGGACTAGTTTCCGAGTTCAGCTCCGTCCGTTCCGTACAGTATTCCATACAAGGATACTCTTTCTCTTGCTCCGCCATGATGGTTTTAATAATGAATTTTATGAGGATGGAAATTCAATACGTAGAAATGGTTAATTCTGCCCTAGAAAGCCTTTTTTTACAAGGAACATATACTTGCCAAGCAAGGAACATAAAATCCACAGACTAAATTAGTCTTATAAATATGTCAATCATAGACAAAAGTCAATATTGGTTTGAAAATTTATTTCGAAAGAGTTTCTTTATCCGGTACCCCAGTACACAGGTCAGGCATAAATGAGTTCTTAACACGAACGCATTGGAAACTACAGCGGAAATAAAATACGTAAAGTACATTTTAAATTATTTACTAAGATATTTAACAAATTATATTATAGGGTATTCATCAGTGCAGGGATAATAAAGCCCCTTGTATGAAAGGTGATGAAATGATATCAAAATCACAATAATTTTCAAATCCCGCATGGCTATCAATGCCGCTACCGAAAGTTCGGCTTATCTGGCGTTTGTCTGCATAGTTTTTATTCAAACCACCAGAGATTTCGCCCGTCAGACATCAAATGTACTGCAGTATTTACCAAGAGACTTGACTCGCCGAGAATTGGATATCTTCATACCCTTATGTACAAAAGGGCTAGCAGAATACTAGGACCGTTCCTTTTTTCCACGTACGGCTTCCTTTGCCTCTTCCCTACTCTTGATATCTAAAGTATCCCAATATCTGCTGGGAACCTTTCCATCATCATCATCAGAAGACGATGATGAAGATGATGATGACGACGACGAAGTGGAAGACGAGTCATCACTATCACTAACTTCTATCTTTTTATCTTTCGTACGTTTCTTTTCATTCTTCCTACTTGGTTTTTCGTCTTCACTACTACTTTCTTTACTTTTCTTTTTATCTTTTTTGCTAGTTTTACCTTTCTTTTTACTTTCCTTTCCTCGTTTGACTTTCGTATCTTTCTTTTTGGATCTTGGATCTTCAGATTCGACTTTGTTTCTGCTACGTTTATCGTTATTTTGTTCGTCTCCGTTTTGATATCTTTGGCTGTCATTATCTTTTCTTTTAGATTTAGATTCGTCTACATCGCGAGTGTCTTTATGTCTGTCATTGTTTTTATCTTTCCTTCGACTGTCTCTAGAACTGTCCCTATCGGTTCGTTCTTCCAAATCTTTCTTTCTACTTCTTGGTTCTTCATTGTCTCTTCCACTTCTCTCTTCTGTATCTTTCTTATTTCTTCTGGAAGGTTCAGGTTCGTCACCGCGCCCTCTGTCGTCATTTCTGCGCAATCTGTCGTCGTCACCTCTACCTTCTTTACGTGTTCTATCATCTTCCTTCCGGCTTCTGTCATTTTCTTTACGCCTGTCATCATCCTGATATCTTCTATCGTCACCCCTGGGTTCTCTTTCGTCATCTTTACGTCCCCTTTCTTCATCCCTTTGGTCTTTACGAACTCTATTATCATTTCTCAGTTCTCTATCATCTTTGCGCCCTCGGTCGTTATCTTGACGCGCTCTATCATCCTCTTTCCGTGCTCTATCGTCATCTCTACGCCCTCTTGTTTCCCTGTCGTCTTCCCTGCGGTTTCTTGCTTCATCATCTTCTCTTCGATTTCTAATTTCCTCTCTCTGTGGTCTTTCATCTTTGCGGACTCTTTCTTCATTTTGCTTTTTCAGTTCTTCATCTCTACGACCTCTATTATCGTCTTTTTGTGGTCTATCGTCATCCTTGCGGCCTTTATTTTCATCTCTCTGTGGTCTGTCATCTTTACGAGTTCTATTGTCATCTTTTTGTGGTCTCTCGTCATCCTTACGGCTCCTATTTTCGTCTCTTTGTAGTTTGTCATCATTCCTACGTTCACTATTTTCATCCCTCGAGGTTCTTTCATCATCTCGTTGTAATCTTTCATCTCTATGGCCTCTGTCATCATTTTGGCGTACTCTGTCATCATCCTTCCGGCTTCTATTTTCATCTCTTTGTTGCCTGTCATCATCTCGACGGCCTCTTATTTCTTCCCTTTGTGGCCTTTCGTCATCTCTGCGGTTTCTGTCCTCGTTTTGCCTCGTTCTGTCATCATCTCTTCTACCTCTACCGTCATCTCTCTGTGGTCTGTCATCATCCCTTTGATTTCTACCTTCGTTTTGGTTTCCTCTGTCATCATCTTTCCGAACTCTTCCGTCGTCTCTTTGTTGCCTGTCATCGTCTCTACGGCCTCTGTCATCTCTTTGTGGTCTTTCATCATTTCTACGACCTCTTCCCTCGTTTTGGTTGCCTCTGTCATCATCATCTCTGCGGGCTCTGCCGTCGTCTCTCTGTTGCCTATCATCGTCTCTACGGCCTCTTTCATCTCTTTGAGGTCTTTCATCATTTCTACGACCTCTTTCCTCGTTCTGGTTTTTCTCATCATCTCTGCGACCTCGTCCTTCATCTCTTGTTCTTTCATCTTCTTTTCGGAACCTGTCGTCATTTGGCCTTGCCCTATCATCGCCTCTCCGGCCTCTGTCACCATCTGTACGGTTTCTATCATCGTTTTGCCGTCCCCTGTAAGTGTCGCGTCGCCTAAAGTCGCCATTGCTTTGTTCATTTTCGTCAAACCTCCTTCGACGATCATCACCGTTTGTCTGATCCATTCTATCGTCATTTCTTCTAACATCCCGTGGTCTGGCGAAGTTATCCCTGTCTTGACGCATATCCGGCCTGTTTTCCATCCTCCTAGCGTCTTTGCCGTAGGTATCGTAGAAGCCGTCATGGCCCCATCTTTCGACAGGTTTCTCTGGCGCTTCCTCGGTAGGTGTTTGAGGAACCTTTTCCTTGTTTTTATCCTTTTTAGATTTCTTTTCCTTCTTCTTTTTACCGGTCTTCTCAGTCTCACCATCTGAAAGTAGAAAAAATCATAAGTTACATTATGCTTTTTAACTAGTGATTTTTTTATACCTCAGCCAATTTCCATCCTTTTAAACTATTCCTACTTGGCTACATGTTATAAATCAAAGTCCCCCCGCCGCGTCTATAAACTCAATAACTACGATTTTCATACGGTTTTCACCAATGGACGGAGGAAAAAATCATGCCGACTGGGAGCTTTACTGGCGTGCACCGCGTAAACCAATCATATCCTAACTATATAATATTATAAATGCAAAAGTGAGTTTCTTTGTTGGTCTGTTCATTTGTTACGCTTTCACGTTAAAACGGCTGAAAGGATTTAGATAGACACATGGCCACCATGACCTGGACTAGGACACAGGATACTTTTTATCTCGATATTCCCGCGGGATCGATGAAATAGCATGGCGCAGCTTGTTTATTATAAATGCGAAGGTAACTCAGTCTGTTACCCTTTCACGCCGAAACCACCGAACCGACAGTTATGAAATTTGACAGATCAGATAGGTAGCCTGGGACCTGAATAAGGACACAGGCTACTTTTCATCCTGGACCGCAGACGAAGTCGTAGGGTACAGACTGCTTCTCTACAAGCTAGTAAACTAAATATTTGTCTTAAAATTCATACATATATGAGCAAATAAGTATGAACTAACCACTAGAACTGTCGCTGGAGGAGGAGGAGTCCGAGCTACTGGAACTGGACGAGTCGGAACTGGATTCTGAGCTAGAATCACTGTTTAACTTGATCTCTGGTATTGGTGCTGGCACGTTCTGAAACGAAACATCAATTTAAAAATAAACATTTCAAAGATTTTTGCGCTGTAATGACAATAAACTGCATTTATAGTATGTATCCAAAAATCTAATAGTAATCAGAAATCACGACGATCTGGTTTTTTCTTTTCGGAAATTGGCCAAAAAATGTAGTTTTTTTTTTATTGGATATGTTTATAATTAGATGATTACCTATCTAAACAGCCGTACAGAGACAATACAATGATATTTTTAATCAATAACAAAAAATGGTCTGAATATGTGAACTGCATGAAATCAATTAAAAAAATAGACATATCAGGGTATCTAGCATGTCTCAAACTGGCGTTCTTTGGAGATTGTTATGAATATATGACAAAACACTGCATTTATAGAAGGCAGGCGACTAAAACATGCGTGGTGACAAAACACTGTATTTAAAAACATTGTTTTGACTAAACAGACCCTTACTTTTTTTGAGATACATTGTATATTTTGTGATTCTCAGTATCGAATTCGAAAAATAAATAATTGAAATTTGTTATGCCATCCATGCACATTTATACGTGTTACGGTAAAACATTGTATCTTAAAATAAAGTGTATTATCATTGCATGGCAGTGCCAAATCATCCATTTCCTAACTCAAGGAGTCACACCGGCCAAATCAAACATAACCTAACGTTATTTACGGCGTTCAAAATGTATCAAGACATAAGTATATGACTAATCGCATATACAGGTTGGATTAATGTAGTATCGTCATTCAAAAACAATATAACTGCAGCAGTAGATAATTATTGTTATAATGTCAGTTCATGTGAGTGCCGGTCGTTTGTTTTGCCTACATTAATTGCCAGCACTTGCTAGAATACAATATAACACTACAAACCTTGGGCATCTGCTTCAAATGCTCTCTCAACTCGTCAGTCAAACCTCCAAGACCAATGGAAGTGAAGAAGTTGATGGAAAACCTCGTGTTTTTGGGGTTGTCACGGGGAAAGATACCGGAGAAGGCGCTCTGCAGGGTCCTGAAAAGGAAGAAATGGAGTTCACTAAAATGGGCGCTTTATATCTGAATTCATAGATTACAAGTGTGTTGAAATTGCTGGGTAGTAAGACTTTTGTTCTATGGAGTTTATAGATCAATGGTGCTTGGACAGGTCATGCTACAAACAAATGAAATGGGTGATAACATTTTATGCCTTTCCTCTTTATATATGAAGGTAAGGTTCTTGAGTTATGAGCCCTCATGGTGTGAGGCTATTGGACATTGGAAAGTAACCGCAGCTTACACGCTTAGTGCTCACCTTACGCCACTTCAGTGGCTTACTAAGTCATTATTGGGTGAGGTCAATTTTAAAAGATTTTAATGAGTTTTCTTACCAGAGGGCCTAGACAAGTGAGAATCGCTTCGAAAGCGTTTCGTATTTCTACAATGACTTTCAACAGGAGTGACATAAGCTTTTCGATAACTTATGTCAGTCCTATACATTTTTGCCTTTTCCATCATCATTATCGCTGATAGTATGTCACTTCTATGGCCCCAGCATCCTTTTCTGTATAAAATACGAAATTAAAAAGTGTAATATAGACAATATTAACTCACGGGTCCTTCAGGCGATCATTCAGTTTCTTAAGTCCCATGTATTCTGCCAGCTCTTGGAACAATATCTTGATGTAAATACGACTGGAACTTGTGGTATCTTCCTCATTCAGCTTCACACACTCCAGGACTTCCCAACTGATGGAATCCGTGAACAATAAATGTGCAAAGAACTTGCTAACATTTCTCAGTCTGTTGGTATCCAATCTGTGTGCGGTACCATAAGAATCTTTGAATATGTCCTCAAATGGACCTATGTATATTCGGTTTATGTTACAGAAACGCTGTGCTAGCAGTCCGTAAAACTTCTCATAGGTCCGCTGCTCAGCACAGCAGTCCAAGAACATGTGACAGAGCTCTACTTCTTGTCCTGGTTTTAATTGCATTTTCATAAGTTTATGAGCACATTCTTCAAAGTCCAAACTGGAGTTGATAGTCAAGTATATAGTTCTACGTAGAGCTACAAGGTTTGTCTCTGTGTTGTCAATGATGGTGACTTCTTTTTGAGCCTCTTCTTCGTCATCTTCCCCGGATTCATCGCTGCCACTCTCTCCGGAACCGTCTTCGTCACCAGATTCAGCATCAGAGCCAAGGATCTCTTTGCTCAGTGTTTTATATTTTTGTTCATTCTCCTCATATTTTTCATCAAATTTGAAGACATCTGGAAAACAATGTCAATTATGTTATAACTCCAGTAGTAAGAGCTTTCAAAGATTTATCTCATTATGAAGTTATGCAAAGAAAAATGGTTACAGTAAAGACTAATGCAGCTGTTCTTTTAATAGATAAATATAGGTAAAAATTATTAATATTCTTTTTTCTTAATTGTATGATCATACTATTAGTGTAACAACTTCTCAATACTAAAATAACTATGCAAGTCTAAATTGCAAAAAACTTACTCAGAATGTCCTGTGGATCTGTAGCTTCATCCAACATCATGAGATGAGTAAACTGCTCCTCCTCAGGCACCAGTTCCAACTCTTCAATCAAAGCCGGATGATCCTTAAAGCCATCCTTCCACACTTGGAACATAACTTCAATCATGTACTGCACCCTCTTGTCCAACTGTCCTTCATGCAGAATGTTTCTCAGCATCTCAAATATTGCATTGACACCCTTGGAAGATACCTCTGTCAGTTTCTGTCCACATTCCTTCAGGAAAGCTATGGCTACTTCAACTGAGTCATCAGTTGGTGTCTCAACAAGAAGTGTAAGCAGTTCTAATGCTAGAATCTCATGAGCTACTCTCTGATTTACCAAATGAGCTATGAATGATGCTGATGATATACAAATAGGTTTATCATTCCGCTTGAAACCTCTTTTGAATTGGATCATCAACCTCTTTAGAAGCAACTCTCCAATGTTCGGAAAACGAGAATTAACTGCGGCTACTAGAGCAGCATAAACATTAGTGAATGTAGGTGAAGCAGCTTGTGCCTGTATAACAGAACGACACAACAAACCTCTACCTCGAACTATGTTTTCTTTCAACAATTCCTTGATAATGATACCAATGTTGCCAACGTTGATTTTGTTGATGTGGCCGTGTATCGACTTCTTCAAAGCTTCCCATGCAAGTCTTTGATATGCCATTGAAGATTTATCTGTAATTTGAGCCTGCATCATCCTGAGACGTGCAGGAGGAATGTAGGCACCGCCTGTTCTAGTGTTCAGCATGTCTGTTTCCTTGGCACGTCGCTGTGGTACTTCTTTTTTTATTTCAGTCTCTTTTGCTGCGTCAGATCGTTTTTCTTGTTTAACGGGCCCTTCGGGTGACCGCGACCTGGAGTGTCTTCGTTTGCGTCTGGAATCCTTCTCGCGGTTCTCAGCTGGTGATCTGGACCTCGAACGTGCCTTTTTAGACTTCTTTTCCTTACGTCTATCTTCATCATCGCTGTTTCTATCTTTCTTGCGTTTACTATCCTTGTTTGGGTCCATTTTGTATGAAAACACAACTTGAAACACGAAACTAATCAACTATAATGTCCAGTAGTTATAATTAAATGCAAAAATGCCAACCATTAAAGGTAATAATTTAAAAAATCTTGAATCAACAATTGCGCGGAATGAACACACGATGCGCAGCCATTTTTATTATTTTGACATTTTCGATTTTTCGAATGTCGTCCTTTCGTCGTTGGTTGATTGATGACACTTCTTTTCTTGGAGTAATAGGCTTTTAGGCCGCATAAATGTATCCACTGAATGCGAGAAAACTGATCGATGTGGCGACGCTTAGGGGAGGAGGTTGTTCAGCAGTGGACGTCTTTCGGCTGAATGATGATGAGTAATGATGAATATTTTAGGGCCGTAGACTCTTTCAACGCCGACGCCAGTATTATAAATAGTGCTCTGTGCCTGTGACTAAGCTTCTAGAGTGGAAAGAAGGATGCTAAATCGGGTGCTGACTGCACTAATATCGGCCCGTCACCACCTTATAATCAACTTAAATAACTCAGTTTAATTAGAAGGCATAAATACCAATACCGACATATTGGTTACTTTATGAATGGTTTATGTTAGAGGTAAAATAATTAGGTTCGCTGGTCAGATAGTCCTTAGAACATCTCGTGAGAGAACACTACTCGGCCTCGTGCTTCTCGTGCTCGTCCATTGCAGAACATGAAGCCTCTCTCGCAAATACCTGTGCGCAAATACCTACACACTTCGACCCTTCAGGTACCCTCGGAACAAAATTACTGTGTTCATATTATGGTAGTAATTTAGATTAGAACTGCAACTCTCGGGTCACCCAGATCTTACACGGACGTTCTGTACAAACCAGGAGACTTAGTTCTGGTTGGAATAACCACCAACGGCCGCCATGGCCCACGCACAACACAATGGTCCACCTAGGGGACTAAGTGCGGAAACCAAACCCGTAACATAGATCATAGATGGTAGTACCCAAGTAGCACACTTGGCTGCTTATCAGCCGAATAACGGATTCCCATCATGCTTAAAGCTGAATAAAAAACCTGCATAAGGGCCGTACAGGAACTTATACAGCTCTTATAACTCTTAAATGGGCACAACTTAGTCAGCCTTAAGTTCGCGTAGCTGCTTAAGAGCTGTGTAGCAGCAATTTAACGTTTAAGTGTTATAAAGGGTAACGACAGTACTATGCGCTAAATATCGACTGACTAAGAGATCACAAGTTACTCTTTATTCAGTAAATGTCACATCTACGCTCTTAATAGATGTTTTAAGCCGGGAATGGCTGCTTGCAGCCAGTGTAAAAGTGAACATATTTGATGTAGCAACTAGCAAACATTTAAAAGCAAATATATAACCCTTCAAGATTTTCACGTTTGATAACTGGATAGTACACCTTTTTGACAACAGAGCAGTGTTAATTAGGTACATCTACCTTTCTTGAATTTACAACAGTTAGGTACGCTGCAAAATAAAGGAGAAGGGAGAGTTATAAAAAATTCTTATGTATTAGTATTTATGACTTTATTTAATACGACAATGAAACTACAAAAGTTGCCTGCACTTCAAACAGCAATTTTCATATACCTCACAAACTGAAGCACATTAATGTATTAATCACATAAAATATAAAAATTAACGATAATAACACCATAATAAGAGATAGGAGAATGACTAACATTACGCAAAAATTACGAAAAACAAAAATATAATTATCTGAAAGCTATATGTTGCATCGCTATACATGATTCGTCTCGATCGTGAGAATCTAAAAGGCTACACAATACCCAAGGCAAATTGGTCAGAGGTTTACACTTCTTTACCGAGAAACAAGCTAGTAACTTACAAACTAGTTCCCTTACTATTATCAGCGTTAGTAACATAGAGTCGAAGCAGGCAAGCAACTCGCCCCGCCGCCGCCGCGCTCCTCGCGCCAAGCAACGATACATCATCTCTTAATATTATATACAATTATTATCATATCTTTGACGTTAAAACAGACCGACGCTAAATGAATGGCAAAAATATACTATAAAATACAGGGATACTCTCACTAAACAGTCGAGCGACAACCCGCGTAGTATCTCTCCCGCCCTGAGCTAACGCGCAGGTACGGAGCGTCCGTGTCGATATAATTTTGTGCCTAACCGAACGATACGATACATAATATCACTAGAGCAAAAACATCACAGAAGCGGTTTGTGTCCAACACACCATTACGTCCGCGGCCCGGCGCCCTCGCCATCTACAATTAAAAAAATATAAAACGCTATGAAGGCAGTTTTATACGTTACAATTTATTGATATTATCCAAGAGCCAATTACCGGATATACTGAGGCACTTCCGCTGGTTAACTAATGAACTAACAATCCTTCTATTTAACGTTTATTGTACCGATTGAGATCATAAAAGGAAGTGAGATACGCCTTAAATTTAAACTTGTGGAGTAGATGTGGCGTCGCGCGGACTGACAGGCTCGGCGGCCGACCAGTCCGCGTCGCATCGGCTGCTCCGAGCACAAGCTACGACCGACCTGACGAAACAAACGCAGCCAACCCGCGACACGACAGTCATCCAACTCATCGACAACACAATACAAATAAAAATAATTATTAATGGGCAGTTAGTTAATAGCGTTACGGCGATACAATAATAAGAACATGATAAAACTTAAGATTATACCTCCCTAAAAATACTGTTGCGTATGATAAACATTAAAAATAATGATATAAGTCTATAACTAACGATTAGGGATACTTCTCGTTCCACCATCGAGCTGAGTCCCGCCAGCTTGCTTACAAATCTCATTATTCGTTTAATTTGCCGAGGGTTCCGTACTAAAAATAAATAGCTAGCCTCTGCGAAATTCGGTAGTCTAGAAAATTAAAATTTAATCAATATAAAAATAATAGGCAATTATGCGGCTTTTTAGGTACAGAACCCTGAATGCGACGGTTCAAGTTTTAGTATACCAAGATAGGTGAAGTGAAATCATTGAAAAGAGATAAAATGTTCAATTGGAATACTAAAACTTGGTTCTTAGTAGGATCACGTCTAAGACATTAATTCAATTAAGTACATCATTTGAAATAGGCCATTATTATTGTTATTTAAAGTGTATAGCAATGTTGCCACAATATTGGTGAAATAATTCAAACTTAAATACAATTTAGAATCAAAGATGTCGTAAGCATGATCACGAGGGACATATTTGGTGTCACAAAGTAAGCGCGTCGGGGGGTGTAACACAAATATTGTGAGGATGCTGTACGGTGTGCAATATTAGAGAAATATATTTTTTAATTATTTTTATCACAATATTTTTACATGTTACAACACCGACGCAGTATCGGCCTTCTAAATGGCGCTTCCACGTTTTACACCGAAGTACAAATTCTGCTACTGGACCAGCCAAAAGACCTTAAATCTATCATCATGAATTACAAACATTGTCATCAAAAGACGTGTTAGCACTGCAATCACAAATACCTATTAGATGTTCCAACGAAGCCAACTTGTCTTTTGGAAATGTATGGCAATTTATGAAGTCTTTTCTTTTCAATCATCCATTGTGTCGTAAAAAACCAGTGAAGTTGATGATCAACCTTCATTGGTTTTCCGTCGACGCAAACCGTCCAAAACCTTTGTAACTGAACAAAAACAGAGATGTACACTACATAAATGCGAATAGAGCGCACAAACGCTCGCTAAGCGACCGTCTAAACGACGTGCGATTTCCGACAACCCTAAAAGTATGTTAACACTTGGCAACACTCTAACGAACTGTCATTTATTGATGTTGATATTTGACATTGACATGTTGTTTTTTGGTGAGTTGTGGATATGAGTCTTTTGGCTCGTCATGTGGTCATGTGGTCATGTCGTCATGTGGCCGTGGTGTGTGCGTGGCGTGCGCGGTGCGGTGCGGGGGCTCTAGCCGGACGTGGCGGCGCCCGAGCTCTCCACGCGCGCGCTTTTGTTCTGTCGCACCATCTCTGCGCGTCGCTCCTGCGGGACATACATATGGACATAAGAATACACTTTATATTTATTGGCTGATTGAATGTTCAGTCAAAAGTTAATAAATGACAAGATGGGGCTTTTAAACTTCTCAGGAGTACCCTTGGGAACAAGTCAATCTTTAAACAAAGTATGTAGATGTATCGACAATATTTCAGAGTTTTTAGCAGAAAAGGAAAATGCATTTGTGTAATTGTTTTGTTATGAATATGCCTATCTATGTTGGAATGAAGAAAAATGTTTGATTTAATGTGTGTGCCTGTAATCTTTCTATTTTTGACAGGATTATAATTATTCAATTTTTTACAGTTGTAATAGCAATCACTTCAATTGGTTTAAAAAGGTTTTTATTTTTATTTGAATTCTAATTTTATTATCATTAGTCATTTAGATAGATTATTTTCTATTTGTGAATGTGAGAACGTTGTAGGCTTATTGGACTGTAGATTTATTGAACATCTTCTATTTTTGTTAAGTACCTGGTACTTACTTGTTGAAAGGCCTACATTGTCCTCCCATGCCTACCAACACTGTAATTTGAAAGTATTGTAAAAGCCAATTATTTTTAAAAGAGTAACCATGGAGTTTCTTGCCGGCTCTTCTCCATAGGAAACGACCAATTGGAACCGTGCACCTAGCTTCTGACGTTTCATAAGTGCCCATGTAGGTTTATGTGAAATAAAATATTTTGATTTTGATTTTGATTTGTATTTGTTGTTGGTCTTGTACCTTTCGCATGCCTATTGGTAAAATGTGGCTGAACTTGTTTAATTATATTTTTTTTACACCATGTACTGTACCCATATTTGCGACATAAAATATCTTATCTTATCTTATCTTATCGCAAAATAAAAATAAACTTTTGTATAAACTAACAGTACAAATCAAATTGTCACACAACAAATTCTAATAACATGTTTAGTCCCCACGATTCAGCAGTCCAATGTAGATTTTATGAAGCAGTCACGTTCAATTAATATGAGCAACTAAATAGAAATGAATAAAAACAATAAATTGAAGGACGCTATGCGCCACACTGATTCGCTAGTATATAGTATATTTCTGAAAAATCACGCAAGTCATGCAAGCGCGCTACAATAAAATTATTATATTTCAGCCGTTGAAAAATTCCACTTCATCCGTGGAAGACCGAGGACCTGGTAGGTCGCACGAATTCGCTAAATACGGGAAGCACAGAGGGCCTAGACAAGTGGCAATCGCTTCGAAAGCGTTTCGTATTTCTACAACCACTTTCAACAGGATTGACATAAGCTTTTCGATAGCTTATGTCAGTCCTATACATTTTTGCCTTTTCCATCATCGTTATCGCATGTCACTTTGTCTAGGGCCTCAAGACCGCTCGTTGTGACGATCTTTTATTCGGCTTGCTCAATTAGAATTTAACACGGTCCTTCATGCAAAATCAAAGACGACAACAAACCTCCTTTTTGACAAAATCCAGTTTTTTCTGAATCTCCTTCTCTCTGTTCAGTTCGGCCGTGGTCAGTTTATTTTCGATGTCTTTAGTAATCTCCTCGACCTTTGCGGTAGCGGCCGAACGCGCCTCGGCTAGCTTAAGACTCTGCGTATACGCATAAAAAAAAACAAAAAAAAAAAACATAAAAACAATCATGCAACACATGCTATGTGAATGAGAGACGGATGAAATAAAAATGATTTAATGAAATGGCTGAAACGGTTTGATTTGGTTTTTGTTCTAGCTCGCGTGTAAGCCAATTTGACCCCAACGAAATAATTAATTATAAAAGCAGCATTAAGTCAACAGCCGATCTATAGGCATACCAATATTCAATTTGCTTAGTATTGCCAGAACGAAAAAAAAAAAATTGGAAGCCCCCCAGCGAAAAGTGTGGATTCTAATTTTGTTTACCTCACGATCCGCTTGAAACCAGTTCGAACCGCCGCAGCCGGCACACAAACAGAACACCTAAGACCTAAGGTCACAACGAGGTACACATATTCCAGGCTTGCCCTGGGGTCTTATTGTCAGTCAGGTTTGGCGTTTTTACTTTTTATTATCTAATTATGCAACATCGACGTTTTGAAGATAAAAAAAGGCGATTATCGTCTAACCACAGTTTTAAACTAATTATCTACTCCATAAAATTGTAAAATATTTTTTTTTATAATGATTGCTTTTGGAAATTTTTACAATGAATTGTCAACTTCTTTCTCAAGGAAGAAATTCTTCCTCACGATGACAGTGAGTCGTCTCCCGAATTCTCAAATGCCACCTCATTTTACTACGTTCGTACAACTTTGTCGCCACCCACAGAACTTCAAAGTAAGTGACAGCATAGGACTCAACTGCATTTTTGAAGTGAAAATTTCTTTAGGCGCGTTGTACACTTTTTGGGTGAACAAGAATCATGGAACTCGCGTCATCGTCACGCTTGAAGTGATTTGTTTTTTTTAGCGCCATCTACCGTCTACCGTTTGAATTACGTTGAGGTTACGCATTGTTGCTTAGTTTTCACTTCTATCGGAAGTCCCCAAAGACGGCCCCGCATGTTTTTTTCAATTGAGTTTTATTTGAGAATGCAACCTCATATGGAGTTATAAGTAAACTGTATTTTTGATGAAACATATGCAACGACCGCTAAACCTGACCGACCACAAAAGCACCTGGTCCCACCACTACATCCAGTTTCCCCCCCACTCACATGGTTACGCAGCTTCTCCTTCTGCTCTGCCTCGATGAGCAGGCGCCGGTCGGCAGCTTGCTGCAGCTTCTCTTGGATGGCGCTCTCCAGCTGCTGGAAGCGCTCGCTGTTGCCCGCGCGCACCTTCTTTACTTGCTCCTCCTGAATGAAGGGAGATTAGCATGAGCATAAAACAAGGGCTTTAAAAGCTGGTTAGGGTAGACATTTAGAAAATCTTTTTTATTGGTTCTAATTAGTACAAACAAAGGGTTGAGTTGATATTTCTGTAGTAGCTCACGTAAACGTATTGAAAACGATATTGGACAAAGGCAGGTAAAACTCTTCACTTACAACAGCATTCTCTAATGTTGTCCACCTGTTTCTCAGGCATAATTCATCGATCAATGGTCGAGGATCATACAAGCCGTGCCGACTGTGAATCATGGAATCCCCAGTTTGATCCCCGTGCGGTTCATGCAGGTAGAGTAAATTAAGTTTTTGGAGTGAAAACTTTTTTAGGTGCGTTGACCACTTTTTGGGTGAACAAAAATCATGGAACTCGCGTCATCGTCACCGTCACGCTTGAAGAAATGTTTTTAGCGCCATCTACCGTCTATCGTTTGAATTACGTTGAGGTTACGTATTGTTGCTTAGTTTTTATTTATTTATTTATTTATTTATTTATTGATATGGCACCTCAACGACTTACTCACTAAGACATACACAAAAAATATTACATATAATTAGGTATCGTGAATTCGTCACTTACAGAAGTGCACAGCACTATATTAAGAGAACTTAATGATTATAGGGCGTTTTACGTAGGTATCGTTAGTTGAATCCTACAATACAAAACAAAAGAAAAACGAGCCAATATGATGGAACGTGCTTAAGTTAACCAAATAACAAAGAAGACCCAGAAAGAACGATATGGATGTGGATACGACTTTATAAAAAGACGGTTCGTGTCGTACAGGGGTCTCGTGAATCCGAGCTGTTTAAAAGTCTCGTACGGAATTGACGAAAGGGGTTAGAAAAGATGTCGATGCTATTGGTACGTGTAGCGATTTTATTATAGTTTCCCATTAGGCGGTTCATGGGTGCTGTGCTACCTAGGTTAGTACGACTTGCAGTTGTGGCAAAGGTAATGGTTACGCGACCAGATCTTATTATTTTCTGTCGAGGTACAGCTATATTTAATTCCGACAAAAGATCGGGGACATTTAGTAATCCGTTAACAATTTTATATAGAAGGATTTGGTCGGTCACGTCTCTTCGATGTTCAAGAGAACATATGTTAAAATGAGTAAGCCTTTGACCATAAGAAGAATCTCGTGGACAGCTAGAGCTTCTAAAACGAAGGTATCTGGTGAAGTTTCTTTGGATACGTTCAATCCTGTCTACGTGAACACGGTTTTCATTTCTATCGGCAGTCCCGAAAGACTGCCTCGTATTTTTTTTATTAGAAAAGTAACAGCAGCTTTGCCCTCAGTTACACGAGACTAGACAGCTCTGCTTACCGCATTGAGGAATACAGACTTGTCGTATTGTCGTCTCTACTTTGTATAAGTCACTTGATACTCACATGCTCGCGCAGACGCTCAAGCATCTTCTTGATGTTCTCGTCACGCTTGTCGGCGGCCGTGTTCATCTTCTCCTCGATGGCCTTGTATACTTCCATCGTCTGCTGCTCCAGAGTCAGCCTGAGGGAATGAGGCACAAAACATTTTAGTGCTGCTTACAGAACTAGTTTTGAGTCATTCAAGTAAATCAGTTTGGCACAGGTGCACCGTATAAGCCTCATTTGGTGCACACATTTGGTTTACCAGGCTTAGGCCCGGCGCCCATTGGTGGCACGGCATGGCAAGGTATTTTTAGGCAACGAATAAAAGTATAACCTAATTATATGGTAATAAAGTTAAAATTTCAATGGTGCCAATTATATGAAGGACAACGTGCATTACTTGAGACAGAATGAACGTCTTTGTCTGTGCTAGTATAAACTGTGATACAGACTTAATTAATTCATTAATTCTGTGGTATTACCTGGTCTTTTCAACTCCCTCGAGGTGGTCCTTCAGACGCGAGCGCAGCTCGTTGATATACGCCTCACGTTTCTCCTCATGCGTCTCCATCTTAGCGTCGAGAGCCTCCTTGGTGTTGACGATGAAGTTGTTGGTTTGTTCACTGCGGATGCGGGACGCTTCCTCAATCTTCTGCATCTTTGTGGCGATGGCGGCCATCTTGCTGGCTTCCAAACTCTGTAGAGGTTGAGGTTTTTTTTATGGAATGGGGTTTTAAAAGCGATTGTATCGTGGTTTGGAGTTAGACTGATTAGACCGAAATATAAAGTACCTACATTAAAATAGAACTTGTGACTAATAAATAAGTCAATATAATCTAATGTTACTTGTATTGTCATAACATATACATATGTGGATCTGTCATAGCAAAGCTACTCCGCATACGAAAGATGTTTGTAGAAAATGAATTATTTAAAAAATGTATTATTACCAAAGTATTGGTAAAAAGTCTGCCCTTCGCTTCGGCATTACAACATGAAAAAGCCACCCTCCTCTACTTACACGTCTCCTCTCCTCAGCTGCCTTTAGCTTTTCCTGAATCTCCTCAACGGAGGGCGTCTTCTCAGGGGAGTCAGCACGACGGGGCACCGGCACTCCCACGGGCTCGGCGAGGATCACCTCGTACGCCAGACCACCCTTCGACATCTCTTGGCAACGGATCTCGGTAGCTGCAGCAAAAGAATACAAGTTAGTGGAAGCGTCAAAGTTAGTATTGTTGACGGCAAAAAGGGGGCAAAATAGACTAGGTACAATCAACCAATAGTACAGTCGCCGGCACGTAACTTGGCATGAGTCGTAGATACGCAGACTTCGTTTTCGCTTGTTTTTCTTAAGGTTGATGCGCTAGGGTAGCCCGCGAAATTCAAATTTTCTTACGTTTTTTGCAATTTGCAGGTCAGTATCAGGTTGTATGTTGATCTAAATATTATTAGCGCTCGTAACAAATAGAACAAATAAGATCAACATACAATTAACCTGATACTGACCTGCAAATTGCAAAAAACGTAAGAAAATTTGAATCAGTCAACCATGTTCAAAAATAAATTATGACAATAACCATTATATTAATTTCATGCAATAAAAGTTTCAATTTGTTTGTTGCACTAAGTGTAATGCGCAAACTTACTCGCAATACGCCAAAACCTTGCCAAGTTACGTGCCGGCGACTATTATGTATATACCTACCCTTTAGTGATTTCATACAAAACTTTGAAGTGCACTATCTGGTACCTATCAATACTTTATACCACAAACATACAAGAGTGTAGAGAAAGTAACACAAAGGAAACCATGAAGATAGTGGCGGTATTTTGTAAATAGAGAGTGAAACAAACTTATATTCTTGTTAACACTTTCAACCAAGCTAAATATTTATGCTTATGGGTAACACCTACTGCTCGAGCGTGGCTAAGTAATAACAGCCGCACGGGTCGATCCATCCTTAATAAATATAAACACTGCTAGTTGTACCTACATATATTATATTTAACGCATATCCTTTAATAACTAAGAGTTAAATCTTTAAAAAAATTGTTCTGTTCGTATGTCTGTCTATATCATTGACTAGACCACCTTATTACTACCCTTTTTAATACCTATACCCCATTTGAAATAAGATTAGACATTGAAACAAACCTTTATACAGTCCGTTCAACCGATTTTGACTTCTATACCGTAGGCATAAGGATGGCATTAAAAGCAAAAAAGGTTACACAATACCAACTGTCTACTGCAGCTGCCATTTGTCATGCGACCAACGCAATAGAAGTCAAAATCGGTTGAACGGACTGTAAAAAAGGTTTATTTAAACGTCTAATCTTATTTCAAATGGAGTATGGTTACCTACTATTTCAATAGTTCCTCTTATTGAAGGTAAATACTGACTGCAGCTGAAGAAATGCACATACTGAATTGACACGATAACAATGCAAAACGCTCTTTTCAATAACTTCGTGACAGTTATGTCACTATTGTACGTTATGCAGCAATAGAGCCGAATAATGCAATAATTGTGCGCTCTGATCGAACGCTATCCAAATAATAGAGGATGCAATTCGCAGGGGTTATCGGCACAATATAAATAAGTACAGTAGTCTATCTTCATAGAAAACGACGCGCTTCGAAATCTCAGTGTGTATCAGTACGCAACAGTATCGTGTGCGCGGCAGTTACCTACTCACGGACGCGGAAGGTTTATCTACCAAGTGGCCGTAGGTAATTATTTCAAGGTGTCTGCCGAGATATAATACTGTTACTTTATTATACTGTGATTATGGTTACGTGCATACTTACTAATTCTACAAAGATTTTTGGACGATTAAATAGCTAGCTCTAAGTAACCAACATGGTATTTTTTTATCAATTTCTCGCAAACACTCACTACTGTCCGATAGGTAAAATTATTTTATTAATTTTACTCTTTGTTTGGTACACACGGCTACACATCAAGGTATACATTTCCAGTTTATGCTGATCTCGCATTGTATAGGATTTCCGTACAATGCGAGGTCAGCTTATACTGGAAATGTATAGCTTGATGTGTAGCCGTGTGTACCAATGAGTAATACAGTACATAAGTAAGAATGACTTGAATTTCATACAGGTACAGGGGGGTGTCCCTCGGTGATACAGATCGCCCGTAACTTAGGCCGATACTACGGATTTCGTGCTAATGGTACAAACCTCTTGGCACAAAATGTCCATGCCCCAAACCCAAAATGCCCGATTGTGAACATAATCCTACCTACTGCAAGCAGCCTACAATGAACTGTATCTATGTAAATACATGTCCTAAAAATCGACCGCCAGAGTGACCCTGAACACAGAAGGCTCGCGCTATGTTTCGGGTCCAAATTGGTTTTAAAATAATTTGAGGGAATGCTGAAACAAAGGGAAAATTTTCTAGAATGTTCTGAAATTGTAAGCTCCGTAATTCCACGCAATGTAATGTCTCTGTTGTTGAAAAATACATAGCCTGTTAAAATCAGAACCCTCTTTTGGCTTTGCCGTAGTCGCGTAATCCTAATCCTAACTAAAATTATAAATGCGAAAGTGAGTTACGCTTTCACGCTAAAACGGCAGATCGGATATGACCCGGAGCCTTCTCCGGGCCAGCCTATGTCCTTACATAGGCTACTTTTCATCCTGGATCGCAGACGCAGTCGCGGGGAACAGCTAGTTACTAAATAAATCTTCAACATCTCTACAATAAAAGTGCGAAAACAAATCGTCCCCTTACAGGTAAAACGAGTTTTCACGTAATAAATGACAGCTAAACACACAAAGCTGTTGACGCTATCAAACTCCCATGATCCCCTAAATTACCAATTTCATCTCACAAACTGTCCCACTAATTTCCTTTACAATATTTCACAAATTAACCGTAATTTTAAAGGCGTTAATTAACGTCCCCATCTGAATACATTCGCTAAACTCATTAAATTACCGCCCCCAACGTTTAGGGGTGGAATTCTTAAAACGCATCGGGGTAAGGGGTAAATTACGGTAATATTCAAGGTCGGGTAAACTTCTCCTTGGGTAAGGAATGCTGTATTGTTTAATTATTGGGAGGGTAGGGGAGACTCGGGACTCCCGACTGCTCCCCCCATGAGTCACGCTCTCGCCAATTGCATTACAATCATGTTTCAGGGCATGACTGTGTCTGCAAACTATGTCTGTATGAAACTATGAATGCAGGTGACTCAGCTCGGTGATACAGGGTAGGGGGTGACTTTCACACGCATAAATATTTGATCAATCCTACTTGGAAAAGCTCGCGCAGAAAACGATATTTCAACATTTCCAACAAAGCAAGGTTACGTAGAAACTTACTAATCATTTTCCCGAGTAACATTTCCTAAATAATAGAGAACATAACGTAGAGGGGAAAACAAGGCGTCAAGGGTCTTAAATAAGTGTCGGAATTTCAGTCTACCACGTGAAAAGGGCTTCAAAAAAACAAACACGCGCACAATACAAAACTAACAATAACTCACTTAAAAGGGGTGAAAACTCTTGACCCGCCAGGCCGCATACAAAGGGAGCTCACATCCCCGGGGTTGTGTACTATCTTGGAAAGGGATCTAACCCTGTATATGCCTGGCACAGAGTAAAATGGAGTAATAATGTATGTCAAATGGCGTGAAAAGCACTAGAGTTTTTATCCCTGCACCAATCGGAAAAAGATGAAAGAGAAGTTGACAGTCGTTCAAGTAAGAAGCAGTTCAACGTGCGCACGTTATACTTAACACGAGTCGGATACGTCCAAAAATGGGTGTAAAGAGCAAACACTCCATTTACTTTCTATTACTCTGTGACAGTCCGTGAAAGAGATTTTTTCTCCCCGTAGGCGCTGGTTAAGGACTAAGGGGGTAAGCTTTAAATCCTTTGGCAGTCACACTGAATGACACCTCTACTTCGTCACTGCACTTAGTTGAGTTAAAACAAGCCAACTTTTTTGGCAGCCAAAGTGAAATGTATCCAAATGGCTGTCTGCAACAATTTAATGTCTTTTAAATCTTTTGAAATTAACCATTTTAGTAAGTTGTAACTTCAACTTTAACTGCCTGAATTTAAGGGTGCTGTTCCGTTATGGTGTCTTTATTTATTTTAAATACTTAGATATAAAATGAGTCATCAACATAGAACCTAATCTTAGAGCTAATAACGTGGGGTATTAAAGGGGCCAATCCGTAATCGGTATCAAATCGATTTACTCATTACCTCAACTGATTGGCATGATTCTTAGTACAGTATTCATAATGTTTGTTTTCCTGTGAAGCATCACTTACTTATGAATTTGACCTTCTTCGGTTGCTTGGTCCTCGGTTTGCCGACTGGTTTCTTGACGGGCGCCGACCGTCGGTGAGCTAGGGACAGAAAGATGCCGTCAGCGGAGCCCGAGCCCACGACACTGGCGACACTCGTGGAGACAAACTGACCCTCTGGCTTGATATCGAAATTGAAGAAAATACATTCCAAGGATATCCCAAAATTTTGCTTCTAATACCTTCATTGGAGATGAGTAATATAATTTCCAGGAAAAGAAAACATGAGAAATTCAAACAAGTTAGGCCCTAGACCTCGAAAAATCGGTTGCAAATACCATCAAAAGTCGAGCGTCCATTGCCAAGTCAACAGCCCCCCAAACAACACTAACGGACAATCGAAAAACGATTACGTCGACCGAATCGACCCAACTAATGTTTATTTGAAGAACATTCTGACCCGGAGACCCACGCTTTAATGAATCGACATTCGATGCTCGCGTGACTGGTAAAAGCATAGATAGTGGTGAACAAACAATCGATAGAAAATGTCGCAGACCACATAGCATGTACCTAGCTAATGGCTGACATGAAGCAGATAGAGCTTCGAGCTAATAAGTACCTACATGACATGCAGCATACATAGTAATAAATAAAATTAGTTTTAATGATCCACGTTTCTTTTAGTGGTTTTTTATGATACATGAATAACCCTTTCAGTCTATTTGTGTAATGAAAAAGGCTTAATTAGTTAGAAAAGAATTAATTAGAAATTACCTGATTTGGACATAAAGGTGAAGGTCAAGGTCATATGAGGAAGCTAAAATTACTGCAAATGTTGCGTAATTTGAAGTAAAAGAAGTTGATGTTACTGAAATCTAAAATCCGTCTACTGCAGGGCTATTTGTTGTAAACCAGCGTTCTCATCATGTCCCCAAAAACCATTCCAGCCAAGATGACGTCAAACTTCCAAGACTTAAAAGTCGTGGTCGCAAATGAATAGTCATTTATTAGATATTTGGGCCCCAACTCATGTTGTTGGGGACGTCTCGGTAATAGTATCGAGGTAATAACGTCGACACGACGTCGGGAGATGAGGCCGCTACGTGAGGGGAATGACGGAGTGCCGGAGAGCCGGCGAAATTCGCCGCAAATACGGATAATCCCTCACGGCAGCGCTAAGTCCCAGTTTACACAGCAGACGATGCGGAGACCATGCTATACAAAGTGTTAAGTCGACTTTAAACTTTAATTCTCAGCCAATTCATGGTCAAAGTTTCAAATGAGGTAAGACTGTGTTAATCGTGGGTTTCCGGACAGATTTTCTTATGAAAGCAATGCGAGCTCGCAAGACGAAAATCCGGCGGAAAATTGATGCCACAAATATGTCAGGAGAACGGAATGATAAATTAACGTTAATTAGTCTTCATTACAAATCAAACACATCACAGACAACAAAAAGTCCCTCGACCCCTCAGTTTATAAATTAACTTCCAAGTTTGCTAAAACCAAACAATCGTAATAAAAGCAATATCTGTGACTGCACGACCGTCTCGGGAGGGCTATTTATCAAAAGTTAATTCGCTTTCGCCATTATTCACGGCTAAACAATCGTCATGAGATGTCTCCTCAATTCCGTGTAATTCGAGTCTCCCTTCATCACGATTTTCACAAATTACCAAGTAGGAAGGGAAATCATAGCGGTGAACCGCTCCAATCCCAGCTGTTTTACGCTACCGCAGAGACTGATGCGAATGGAAAATCTAGACTACGATCAACTAAAAGTGAAACATTGAGGGTATTGAGTACTTATACAAATTAAATAGGATCCCAAGAATACTTCTGGACCAACGCAAGAGTGCAATACCTTGCAGCAAATATCTAGTTTCTATTTTGTAGTCTTGATTATCGATAAAGAAGGATTTGATCTTGATTTCATGAACGATCGCATGAAGTCACAGCATGTGAATTCAATACTTTCGCTTTAATATAAAATATGCACTAAAAACAACGTAATTGAACCCAAGCCGGTTTCTCTTGTGCTTCAGAATTCTAATCAATAATTTTTCATCCATATTCAATAGAGTTGCAGCTGTATAGCATCGTATAAAACAGCAATTTATGAAAATAATGAACGTGCATAAAAACAATAAAGCAAAAAAAGTATGGTAATCGAATACAAACGGGCAGTTACAACTGAAAGGTCGACGGGTCCCCCTCCGGCGCCGCACGATACAACATGGAAAACCTGATAAAATATTTAAAGGCTGGCTTTAAAACCCTTGAGGGGAGAGCTGAAAGTAAATTTACTACCTCTGGGAATACGAACGTTGGCACGTACGAGTGTTTTAAACCCGACGCAAATGCGGCGGCTAGGCGATGCAGAAACAAGAGATATATTCTATGCAGCGTTGAGAACATTCCAGAATAGCGGAGACGGCACCGACGTCCTCTTTACGAGTTACGCTCATTAGGAAAATGGGTGTGACTTTGTGTGCAACCCCTTTCTATAGCGTTCCCCGCAAAAATGTTATTTTTAAATCCATTCGCGACTAAGTGCGGAGTTGAAGTGAAGTTACTGCCAGTCATAAAGCAGCTCAGTTGCAAATTCTCAACATGGCTGAGACAGCTGGTGGCTGGAATGGTTTGGAACACGCAAACTTTATAAGCACCCGCAATGCATCATTGTGGACATGTGTGGCTTCAAATCTAGATATTGGCAAAACCTTGAGTTAAGACGCACGATTCTCCGGTTTCTATTATGCCCTAACATGGAAGTAATACACGTTAGATCCCATGCATGAGATGAAACGTGTTTTTATAGCATTGTTGAACCCTCGTATGGGATCAATAACGTGTGTCGTCTGAACTCCGAATAAAATAAGGCGTAAACTTCCACTCTTCTTGTATTAAGAGCCATGAACCCCAACGAGAATATTCCATTTGACGCACACATCACAATGTAAAAGTAATGTTTTTATTAGGCAAAAGGACATGGTAATAAAGATGATCAAAATCTGTAAGCCCTGCCGCACCCTCAACCAAGGGTGCAGGACTTGTTAAGCCAATTAAACCCAGTGTTATAATCGTCCCCTAAACAATTATGTGATCTCGAGTCCCCTGTTGTCTCTTCACAATAGCGTATCCAAACCCGAGAAATGTAGTGACAAGCATTATATGACGTTACGAAGCGAATTATGCGATGATGATTAATTAGGTAGCCGTAAGAGCGTTAATTACGAAGTTATTTCACGTCACGAATGATTCCAGTCGTAAAATGCGCTATAGAATGCTCATAGCCGTTGTACAGAACAATTACAGCGGTTCTGAAGAATTTTAACTTCTTAGAAATTCGCATTCCCAAGGCTATCGGTATGGTTCGTAAAGCCCATGTTTTATGGTCTTTGAAGCCATGAAGTTGAATACCAAGGACCGTGCTTGGTTATACCTACCCAGTGGAGATCGATCGTAAATCGTTTAATGTTCCGAACATCAATAATTCAGAAGGCATATCGTCTAGGTCAATTTCAAACGGTCCCAATTCAAATGTTAGTCGTTTTAAGACTAACATTTGAAATGTGACAAAATTGGATGAATTAATTATTGGTTACAAGCGTTGACTCCAGTAAAGACCGAATTACGTTTTTAAGAAGTAGAACTTAGGGATGGACATCCTAAGGCAAAAGAAGAAATTTGAAATGCTGCGCAATCAGCGTATTTTTATCCTTTTCGCAATCTGACTAATGGCTACCGTCGTCGGCAACAAACGTCGAAATGTATGAAAAATATCGTTAATTAACAAGCCCGCAATAATAAAGCAACACGAGGTCCTCAAATGCGTGCGTAGTGGCGCATAAAATACCAAAACATTTTACAAAGGGCCCACTAAAGTGATTATGTCGCGATTGCGTGACATAATTTAATCAAGCCCACGATATTATGTGAAAACAACTATTTTTCAGAATTCCCCAGACAAGTATGTTTGAACTACTCAAATGTTACGGAATCTGAAACCATTACGTAATATGTAAGAAATCATTTTCAAGAAAGGGTTTTCTAATTTTAGATTTGTGGTCTTTCAGACAGAAGTACTAGATTGGGTCTCTGCGCAGACTGGTGGACGCGTGCCACAGTATCGCGATTCGTAGCCGGTACAAAATGGTGGACATTATGCAGTAATGTTTAATCAATAGTTGTAGTGAGGCCGGCACGGACTGACAGGTATCCGTAAAACTGGAAAAACTCGAACATGATTCAGCGCTCAAGGCCCTGAAAATCCGGACAAAAACTCATCTACGTATGTCGGTAGACTGTGTAGTGCAAATACGGTTCTTCCATATCCGGAGACAGCAGAATAAGAAAGATTTTGCGATATTTCCTCGTTGTCGAGGTCATTTGTCAAACAACGCAATAGAATCTTACATAACTGCCAACATCTTGCGACCAGTCTTCAAGACGCAACAATGTAAAGGATGCGTTGACGTTTGATCCACAATTGTTATCATCACTTCGGGAACTTGGGAGATATCGTTTGTCATCAACAACACTGCCCCTTTCTCGTAATCGATGGATCACGTGATTTACGTCAGATGCAATTTAAATATAGGCGCCGGCCGGTGCCGCTCCCCCCGCCGGCCGGCCGGCGGCCATGAAGACTCAATAACAGACCTCTGAGACATCTAACAAAACATGGAAATTCTTAGCTGATCCAAGAAAGCACAAAGCATCAGCGATTAATCTTAATTACCTTCAATTTGACAGACTTAAACCAATTGGAGAAGCTGCAGCTGACAGTTAAAAGAGGTTACCTTCTGGTTTTGCCTTCCCTGTAACAGTTTTTTGAGATTTTGTCATTAGATTTGGAATTCGTTAACCATGTCAAGCCAGATAACTATGTAGGGCGTTTGTCTCCGCAGCGGGAGTAGCAACAGCGTCGCCGGTCTAATTTGTGATGATTATGATGAATTCGTCCATAGCAGCGGTGTTCCCAACCTGCAGGCAGAACAGGCGCGCGGCATGAGTGGCAGAAGCACTGCATCACCGAGTCCCGAACGAGCCCTATCAGCATGGTGATGATCAAATTGACTATCTAACGTGTGACGGAGTCGCGTCGCGGCGCTGGCGGACTGCGCGACTCTCGCCCGGAAACTGAGCCACGCCGGGGGGAGGGCAACCGGTCGATAGCTTCACCCCGCGCCCCGCAACCCCCGCCCTGCGGACCCACCCCGCAGCCACCCCTTGCGCGCTACAGTCCCTAACTTGATAACCCACACAAGAAAATAAGCCTACCAAATGGAAAAATAATGTCATCCACGACATGTATTACCTCGCTTCAAGTCTCTGCATGTGAGGGTATGAGATTTCAAACTCAAGTTAATTTCCTTTGTGGAAGAGGAAGATATCAATCTCCGTCAGAGAAAACGCCAAAATATGAGTGACATCTAATATCCAAAGGAGCTGCTTAAGTGAGACTTGACCAAATTGACTAAGAACATGACGCGTAGGAGTCCAAAACCGCACCTAGTAACTACAAGGTCTAGGGTCGGGGAAGACAAACTAATTTAAGAGCCGCCCAGACTCGTGCGGGTCTCGACGGACTTCTCGCTCATAAAAACGCCGAGCTGACGGGGGGCGGCGGGTGCGTGCGTGGGGAGGGCACGCGAGGGAGCCTCCATGCGGAGGTTCCGCCGCCGTCTCGGCGCCGCCACCCGCAGCCAATTAACAGCCGGCAACGCCACGCTGAATTTGTTTCGCCACTCGAATTGCTTCCGATTGATTTCCTGTTCTCAAAATCTATCACTGAATGACTTTCTCGACACCTCTCAGATGTTTAACACTGTCAAAAACACCGAAACCATTTTCGGAGAAGGGGCAAGGAAAGTTAAGTACTGAGTCCCGAAATAGCTAGCGAAACGGCTTACCTAGTCCAGTGCAAGAGAGAAATGAAATAGGAAGACTGCAGTGGTGATGGTGTCGTAACCCCGTGCACCGGTAACACAGGCCGTGGTGCGGCGGATCGATTCCGGCCAACAACCTCTAGACCACGTCCCCCTGCGGTAGTAACTGGGAATACCAGGAGCGGGCCTTGCTTGGCCGGTGCATACGGACAGGAGCCGACACAGCCGTGGAAATACCGCCGAGGCTGGCGTCCGCCTGGCTGACGTCACTAGAAACCGTGCTTAATGACAACTACTTGCGTTTTACAGACCAACTGAGACCCAAGCCTACACTTAAGTTTATGTTCTGGTTTACACAAGTCGTGTAATCCTCATTATTACAACATGCTTACTATAGGAGCAGCCTTAGGTAGGTACAGTATAAAAATGCAAATTCACAAAATGTATTATAACGCTAGGGGACGACATAAAATCCCCGACAATTTGCGAACACTCCATCAAAAGCACATGAAGTTCAAGATAATACTTACCGGTAGTCCGTCTACCCTCGTTGACTGCGTTCCATAGATCATATCACCGCAGTGATAAATTAGTTTCCTCAATAAAAGTTCGTCGTCGACTCAACGCAGAGAGGTGACTAATAAACTTTTCCGAGGCTTTTATTTACAGGGAACTTTTGACATAAAGTCAGCTAACAGACATAATTATTTTCTAACTTTCATAAGCAAAATTAGTTTGAGCAGATTGTTTCCTTGTCAGAATTTTAAACAAAAACAATATCCAACGATTGCCAAATTCACTTGAGTGGCTTTATAAAAAGCGTTTTAATATAGACGACGGCATGGCGCCCAACGTGGGGCAACAAGATTAATAATTCCTGCTTAGACGCTTATTATACGTGCAGCAAACGACTGCAGACACATTCACGAGCGATGCGGTAGCGATAAATAATAAGTCTCTCTATTACAAGATATTATTTTAACCATCTAATTGTTATCATTAAGTTTTTATTCGCCCATTTATTATGATTAATAATCATTCTGACTCATTCCATAAAGATATCACTCTTTTTTTATACTGTCATACTCTCCATCATTCATTTTCCAACATACATTAAAATGAAATGATCGTTGTATAGTGAAACAGCGACCATAATTGTGTCAATGGTGCTTCAAACAATTTAAATGGGATACTTAAGATAATGGTCAATAATCCGCCATCGTGGCCACGATCTCACCACCAGCGAATTGCCAGCTATAATAATGTAGCTTTGTCTCTCTCCGGAGCGGCAACAAGTTGGGTCACGTGCCGGCTGGATTTGGCTGAAATATAATTCGGAGCCAGCGGCGCGCGTCCGCCTGCGACGGCAACAGTATCGATTTTGCCTTGTTTCAAGCAATGCTTAGACATCACCGACCCGGCATTTTGACGCAGACACAGCCTAACACAAACTCCAAATAAACATTATCCCGCTGGATGTTTCCGGCATTATCTTTCAAGAGTTTCACCCGTTTACGTCTACCCAGACATCCGGAGTAACTTAGTAGGTACAAGTAGAAGAGGCCGACATACGTGAGTTAAATAACTTGGAATGGTAACATATTGTGTACTGCGGATCGAGATACTGTAAGAAATGTAAAGAGATTACGTGTTAATAGAGCCGGCAGTACAGTGAACGCGTTGCAACCAATAAATTTAAACAAAGTAATATTAATGGGTGCGGGAGACATTAAAACCAATTAAAGGGGTGCCGGTGACAGCAGTAAAGAGTCCGCAAACAAAATAATGATAATTAAGGGAGGTCTCTCGATTAGATATTAATTATGGATACCACGTTCGAAGATAAGTAATCAGAGTTGAAAAGTTACGTCATTAATATTGACTAGGACTTATAAATTATTCAGACAACGCGGCTGTATTTCTTATTCGTACCACTAGACATTTCTGTAAAGGTAAGGATAATATGTGTAGAAATATGAAAATAGAAGCAGATATCGCGATCATTTTCGACATGTTAGGGGGAGCCAAAGTTGTTGTCAAGTTTTGAACCTCATTATACAATTCGTCAGCAGAATATAAAATGGGAATATACAAAGATCATACGACTTTTTGGTTGTAAGAGGAGGATTTAAGCTACGATTTTGTGTCGAGCTTAAATATTTGCGAAGAGATTGGAACGCCATATGGCTATCACTTACTAGCCATGTCGGATTCCAAGCCATCTGGATCGTGCAAACTTTCGGAGAGTTCGAAAAGGAAAATTTGTTCGCAGAATTATTAAAGATGTTCGCTTTCGAAAGATATTACTATGGCCTTATATTAATACCATAAAGAACCAGCCTGTACAAGATTTTAAATCTTCTTCTGCCCTTGTCCCATGTTACATGGGGTCGGCGCAACACTTTTCTTCCATTTTCCTTTTAGTTTATTCCTCACACAATCCATCCATCTTTTAGGAAGACCAAAGTCTTCCTCTACCTCTTCACTCATCAACATTTATTGTACAATTAAGAACCAACTTTAAAATTTATTCCAAATAAAGGGGTTTGTAAGTTTACCTTCCTGACCTTGATGCTAAAAATGTATACTTCCTCTCGTATGTCGACTCTATTGAAATAATTTGATTTTGTCTTAGTAATTTAATTATTATGGAACTGCGCAGTATGTCTATTATCTTATTTTAATCTTCATATTTCAAATGTACAAGCTCGCAAGACTCGCAGTCGTCAGTAGTATTCATAGCGTTTATTTTCTACTTATTGCAAATTGAGCGTTACCTAACCACTTATACAAAAAGTGTGCTCGGGCGGCGTAACATTCAGATAGACCGATCGCTAATCTCACAGATATTAAAAAGTAATCCATAAAACCGTAATGTAGTTCTCGACAGACAGGCATCCGTGGGAGGGAGGAACATCAATTCTATACGACATTCAATACCAAGAGGGATCAAATCGAGGGTTCACATTATAATGACCCTCTTTGTATGAAAACATCTTTATTATATCCTTTCGCGACCCCTCCGTTCTACTTGATTTATTTTGATTGCTCCTATGGGTTATTTACTTTTCACTATCTTGAGAAAATAATCTAAATTACTTTCTATATCCTTTTGTAAACAAGCGTACAAAGTTAAGGACGAGATTATCCCTAGTCCAACCGTAATCCACCGCACGGCTGCAGGTAGCCGTAACTCTACACAAACGGACTTCCCTTAATGCTATAAAAGAGGTTCAAGCCACGACAGTCGCCGACAAAAGCTGTAAAGAGAATGACACACGCATATGGATCGATCAAGGCCAGACGGTTTGTACGATTAAGACTTTTTTGTACATGTGCGTTTCCTTTATTATTTGAAGCTGAACCTTTCTTTGTACAATCTTAAGTAGTCTCCGCTTGTAAAAGCTTTGCGAACTTCGTGTTCTGTGCTACATTCTCAAGGTGAGAACTATACCTACGGCTGGAGCACCTCGGCGGCTCAAGGATACGCGGAAAATCAATAAGTTCAGAACGAATAAAGGATCTCAATGATGCGAAATAAAGATTGATCGAGGCTAGATTAAATTGGAACACGGCGGTTAATGTGAAGCCAAAAACCGCAACGTCTTCGGATAGAGGATGAAACGTTAGAACTGAAGCCATACCTACTCCTGTCGCGGTTAACTGCCAAGGTCCAACGCATTAATTGGTCATTGTAGCCAGAATATGAAGACAAGCTATCTAAAAATTCAATTATTAAATCATTACGAAGCATTGACCTCCAATGAAACAAGACAAATAATTTTGGGAGACAAGCCAACAATCAAATGAATCATCAAGATATAACTCTATGAAAGGATTAGATGTACCGTTCCCAATATGCATACTGCTACTTATCCCCAATTCTAATCCAGTACCCTAGCAATTTGCATCATTTATGAGGGTATAATAAAATAGTACAAGTCAATTGAAAGCGTTATGAAATAGTACGTAGTAAAAATTCAAGATCATACTACGAAGATACTCAAAAAACTCCTCAACTGATTCTACATAAAATTAATACGTTTTTATTCGTCGATGTACTGAACTAGATTGCTCACATTAATCACCAGTGTATGACGAATCAGGATAACGGTTTCTTTGTTCGAAATATCATGTTTTTCTGCCCTCGTTACATACAAAGTTGTATTCTCTTTGTTTATTTTATCAACATATGTTTCAAACTATATTGCGTTACTGTGTATTCTGTGTTATTATCTTTCTTTATGAGTAAGAATATTATTGATATTTATACTTTCTACTTATTTTACAGTTCTTAGAACAAAAAGACAAGTTGTGAGTTGTCAAAGCCAGCTGCTTATCGTGCAAGTAATTAGTTGACTGATACGACATAAAGGATATTGTTACTTCTGTATTTGAAGATAAGACTGGCGAGCATGCAACCTGACACAACACAATGTATTATCTACTTACATACTTTGGCCCTTTTGAGTTATACGTAGTTTCATAATATAAGTTTTTGCAATAGTGTAACTGCTCACGGGTGCTATAGACAAGAGAGTAGGCTCCTATGAAAGCCGGTTAACATGAGCATGAGTTGAATAGACAGTTGACTTTAAAGTATGGTGGGGTCTTTGATTTGGACTAAAAGAAAGCATAAATATGAGGATAGTTAACATAAAAAGAATAATATAGTAAGCTTTGATATTACAAACGTATGTTTTTACAAGCTTTTATTTTTAATCCTCTTGTAGACGAGAAGACGCATATTTTACGAGTCAGCGAGTCCGCGGTAAGGGGCTCGAGGTACTCGGAGTGATAAAACTTAGACCATGAATACGAAATTAAAAGGCAGATTCGAGAAATATTACTTGTTTTTACAAGGTTTGAAGTAAGACGAAGTCTTATTTTGTAAGTATATTTAGCTCGTATAATTTTGGGTCCTTGTACTGTGGATTGAGACACTCTAAAGTCTGTTTTTAATCTCGAAGACTAATTTGACATTTCAAGCTATTGTTGTTTGTTTTTTCAATTTGGAGTTTGACATTTGCACCTGTCAAATTAGTCTACGAGATTAAGAAACAGACTTTAGTTAGGACTATTGAAGGTCAGGATGATAAAATATATTAGTTATCTTTGGCTGCATTAAAAAAATGCGATTTTGGACAACCAGAACTACAGGTCATAAGTCATCACGATGGGATCCTCGATCAGAAACCTTTCTTACATGAAGCATTTAAAAGTCAAAAACCCATCTTCCTATAAGACGGGAACCATGCAAAACTAATTTGTGTGCAAAATGAAGTTTAACTTATGAGAATCAAGAGTGCCGTCGGAGCGTGTTAATGATCGCTGATCAGTGACCCGTATGGTCTAGAATGCAGCCAACTTCAGCTCAGCAGTAATTGAACCAAGTGTGGCGTGAAAACGTGAATTCTGATCAGCGTAACTGAGCGGCATATTGAAATTAGGGAGCTTTGGGAGCGAAAGAGGTCAGTTTTGGCAAATTGGAACCGTGCAACTATAACTAATTCTAACGTGCCCAGTTGCCCATGCAGGTTTAGTCATTAGCATCTGCCTAGCTTTTTCTCAACTGTTGGGGTCAGTTTCCAGTCTTACCGAATACACTTGAATACCAGTAAGTATTTTATATGGAGCAACTGTCTATCTGACCTCCAAAATCAAGTAACTGGGTTACACCGGTAACATGATACTCTTTGATGTACTAGCCTGGATTGGAAAGTATTGTGAATTTGAAGCGAATGCCATTTGACTCCTTAAAAATGTAGTGTAAATATTCTCTGTGAAACTTTTATCAAGCAAAGCTTGTTATTGTTATCATATCACAGAATATAAAACAGTACTTAGTTGTATTTATGCGTAAACAATGTATTATTGAAACCTTTTAAGGCAATGGTAGAGATATGTTAGATTAGGTTTTAAACCAACACCCTAATTGCGTAATACACGAGCAATCGGTTCGAATCAAATGTCTAATTCATTGCTCCATAAGTTCGTTAGTTCCGTTGTTAAGCAGATTTTTTTTCGAACCTATGAACCAATGGATTAGACATTTGTTTCAAACCTGACCAATCGTTCATTACGCAATTAGGGTGCTGGAATGAAACTGAGTAAGTCTCGTAGTTTTTCAACCTTCTGTGAAAGGAATGCCATATAACTAGAGCTCAATCATACGAGACAGCTAAGTTAGAACAATTTTTCGATGACAAGCCGGAAAAACCCAAGCTTCAGCATGTTACAAGGAAACGTCGTCGAGAAAATTGCTGGGGATATATCAAAGCAATATATGACGTGAAATTCGATCTAGATTGTCACGAAAACGAATTTTTGAAGTCTAAGATGGAACAATAAATTACATTTTCTGATACTTTGCAATTTAGATTACTTTTGGTCATCAGTTTTTACCAAGCTAACTGTTGTCGACATTCCAAAGCCTACGGTTCGAAGATCCTGCCTTAAATGACCAGGACCCTCCAGACACTTGAGAAAGAGAAGAGTCTCCAGGATTTACGACATCCTTATATTAATGTACAGCCACAAGGCATGGACGTGTATCGAACTCCGACAGATGTTCGCAATATCTGGCGCGGATGTCCCGACATCCGTGCATTCGGTGCCCGTGAGCAAAGCCAATAAATATCAGTTGGTATTGATTTTGCTGTACCACGTCTGCCTATACTCGTGTTATACAAGTTTCGGCCTGTCTAGGGCTTACCTATACTATGCATAACTGTTTATTTTACGTGTAAGTAGGAGGAGAGATCATCGATTGTAACTTGGGGCTTTTTTGACGATCTGTTGCAGTTGATGAGAGAGAGAGAAGTTGTTGAGAGGGCATTTAATCGTTTCGTTCGTTTCGTGAAACAGCTTTTTTCAATCAACTAAATAGTAAATAGCTAATAAGAAAAGCTCTTGGCTAAATAATAACACCCGAAAGGGTGTATCTTCAAGGTTAAGCAGCGCCTAGCTAAAGTCGCTCTGTGGATGGATGAGCGTCCATTACATACTGAGAACCCGAGAAAGAGTCTCGGTAAAATTTGTATAGATCATTGAGTCTTTAGATAGTCAGAAGCCTGAAAGTCTGACAACCAGTCTTACCAAGGGGTGACGTGTGACCCAGTATCTGTGTTGTGGAGGTCAGATAGGAGGCCGTTGCCGTTATAGGCTGCTGTTGGTAAGCATCTGGTTAGACTGGACCCCAACATATTTGAGAAAAGGAAGACTAAATTAATAATTAAACTGTTTCAGGTTGATTTAATTTAATTTCGCTTTATATGAAGTAGAGATGATATGAAAAATTGCCTTGTAGAAAACATGTATTTGGTGAGTTGGTGACTCACAGACTAGGATATAACAAATACATCAATTTATTTCTCATTCTCACCGAAGACGTGAACGGACTAGAAGATTAGGAACATAATTATAGGCTGAAAACAGCTTCACTCATATACATACACACCGCTACGGTATAGAATTTTTGGGAAGCTCGAAAATCCTAGGTAATACTCCTCGGATTTGGATAAACCCAAAATAAATTAGGGTTGATGGCATAAGTTTGAGTTTGATCGTCCCATCTAACAGAATAATGTTTGTATATTTGATACTCATTCACGCCAAAACGGCTGAACGGATTTGGATTTTTGGCACACATATTTTTATGACCTGGATTAACCTATAGGGTACTTTTTATCCCGGACCCCGGAAAGTATGTTCCCGTGGGATAATTTCTAACTACAGAAACTAGTAGTTTTTACATTTTATGCATAACAATTGTGTTATACTTTATTTCCTCCAACAAGGAAAAATATAGTAAATAACTCTTTGACCGATAACACACGAGACTTGACCTTTGCCGATAGTATTACCTTCACCTGCAGGCCGTTGCCTCCGGATCCGGATTACTTGAACCGAAAATAATTTCAATTTCGTGGAAAGCCACTATTGAATACAGTTATTGTAGTTGCTTAGTAGACTTGGTAGTTGGGAAAATATCGATTTGAAACCAAATGAGTTTGCAATGACGACGAATTGAAGGATAGGGCATAAAATTAGTAGCTGGTAAGAGCTGGGGCCGACTAGATACGAATGTAACATCACAAGCCTTCAACTGGATATCTGTTCGATTTTTTTTAAAAGCACAGAAATGTATGATTTATAAATACATCAGTCTTCACTTTTCTTTGCTCTTACTTATTGAACAAAGCCCAAGAGTTTAAAGATCACTTATCTATCTTACAGCAGATTTAGAGCCTCTTGCAGATTTAGATCAAACTTGATTTAGAATTTAACATAAAGTACTCGTCGATTGAATGAGAAACTAATGTTTACATGGATCTTTTCGGTGTTTGGCCTTTTTGTCTCATTCTGCCTGCAACCAGTTTTTTTTATATTTCTTATTGACATCACTCTTCTGTACAGGACAGGATAGTTCCAATGTATGTAGGTAGCCGAAAATCGAAAACCGAAATAAAAACTGTTCTCTCTCAAAAATCCGTGGCTAAAACATTGGAGCCCTAAATATAC
This sequence comes from Lithophane socia, assembly GCA_947522985.1. Taxonomy (NCBI): domain Eukaryota; kingdom Metazoa; phylum Arthropoda; class Insecta; order Lepidoptera; family Noctuidae; genus Lithophane; species Lithophane socia. Next base: position 1,583,262 of record OX383256.1, read on the forward strand.
CGTAAGTACATTTAGCAGGCAGGCTAGATAAGGTACTTGTAGCATGCAGTCTCGGTATGGCACTAAAACACGAAAGTTCCTTAGGGCTTGTTTAGCATAACACCATAAGCCAAGCCGTATCTATTTTTGATATGCATATCTTGCGCACGGAACATCCACCACTTGTGAAGGTAGAGTGTATTTATTCTGTGTATCATCATGGGCACATATTTATTGCTCATCCAGAAATATGAGTTCGTTGATGGTGGTATGTCATCCATACCGTATCCCAATTTATTTGGGGTCGACGTCTCTTTCTCCCATACATCTCTATTGTCTGTCACCATAGGTACCTTTCATCTTGAACTACACAATCCATCAATCTTTATTTGGTCTACGCGTTTGATATAGCCTCTAATTAGTCGTTCTGCTGTGTTTTGTGTCAGTTCTTGTGATTCGTTGGAAGAAATAACAACAAATACCTGATATTTGCCCAAATATTAAATTGGCTTTCTGAAATCTAATTTTCTAATGAAATTATGAGCTGGTTTGCCCGTACACTGAACTTAGAATCTGCAGGTGTTTCTACTACGCCAAGACCAATGACGGGGCTTTGTTAAAAACAGTATATAAGATAATAATCTTCCTTGCAGACTACAATCGATCTTTACGAAACACTCTTTTACCAAATAATTTGGCCTGAATTTGCACATTTTTTGCAGCTGAGGAGTTCAGTGATATTTCATTCATCTGTGTACGATGTACCGTTGTGTGCAGCACCGCTAGGCAATCGCAATGTAGGCTCTGCATACTATAGATTATTCACCCCGGCACTACTCGCTTAGGTCATGCGCAATGAATCTGATTAAATTTTTTGGGCAACATCCAAATTTTCCGACTCTACGGACACTCCACACGAATTGAAAATTCATCTGATGAACAAAAATTCCTCCCATTTTTCCTTTGTGCGAGAATTTTGCGTCTAAAAGATGGGAGTTTATTCGATGTTCCGTCTTCATAAATTCAAGGACAACGCAGCCCCCAGAGATCTGCACGTCTTTGTTATACCGTGAGAGAAACCGAGGTAGACGAACCGTTTCCACAGCGATTTCATCTTGAGAAAAGGGACAATTATTTAAAAAAAAGAATTCTGCAATAATAGTGCGTAGTTGGATGACCTTATACGAGGGCAGACTGCTAGTCCCTCATGAAAACAATAAAAGACTACTAAAACCGCTACTAGGCCGGATTTATGACATCTATAAAGTTCAAATTAATGATCGACTTCGATGTACTCTAGTGATAGGGGGCTATGAAATGTCCGTTAAGATCTGTAGGTACTGCTAGTAGGCTATAAGCAATAACTTGGTGTAACTAACCTGCACTACCTACGCCTAGGGCTTAGGGCATAACATCAACCAAAACATTAGGGTGTTTTGAAGCTAATTTGACTTACATACAAATAGCTGAAGTTAGGAATTTATTATAAAATTATGATTGGGGTGAAAGCACGGTGAAGCTAAAAAATTATATAATGTTATTAAATATTCTGTTCATCCCAATATTGTTCAAATGTCACACGAGACAGCATATAAAGCCCCAGGCGAATCCAATATTCGTAATGTACAAAATAATTTAGACAATAATTTATGGAAATCTCAAATGAAATCTTAATCTTTTTTCAGCGAGATGTTTCGAAATAATTCTGTTTACCGAAAACATGAAATGACATAATTTAATTTACTTTGTCTTCGAATCGAGAATGGTGTAATCAAGTTAACGACTAAACTAAAGGAAACAAACATTGGATCCAGAAGTTTCACGTTTCCAACTTAGTATTATTAGTCCTTAGTCTTGAGCAAGGCCATCGGCCGTTTGTTGTAATTATAGCGAACATGACATGTGTTAGTCGCATTTCTGCTAACCGTTAAGTGAAGCGCTAACAAAACGCACCAAGTTTGATGACCCGAATGCATTGTATCTATTAGTCATGCCGAAGCAAACTGCCACAATAGATCTCCCCGATGAATAATGAATGGCAAAATGGAATTTCGGAGTACTGGGTAAGTGTGGAAGGCGTGGGCCGACAAGTATCGCCCACGTCTTGCCTTTTCTGGGCAACGTACGCTCGAACAAGCTTTCATTGCGTGCAGCAAAGAGACCACAAAAACAAGCTGGTTGCACAGCGCACTGGGAACCTATACGTATAGAAAGCAGTGTAGGTGGACAGAGACATGTTCTATTTTGATTGCATACAATTTCGCACATTGCAAAATCTAATGTTACTAATTATAATGATTGATTGCTACAACTCGAAGAAAGTTGTGTCTTCCAAGTAATCCATAGACTTGTTACTTCGAAAAGGCCTTTGAAAGGAGCACTCAGCTAAAAGCGTTATCGATCGACAATAACATCCTGAGGAAAAACTATTTGACCCGCAACCGGTCAAATTAGATTGACCTAGCGGACGACCTAACTCCCCTTGTTTAAATCAAATCAGGAAAAGTACCGTAACTGCAACGAAGTTTGCCAACTAAAAAGGTGTTCAATTTGCCTTCCTTTTCAGTCGTTTTCCTGTTTTCTCAGTTCTTGTTTTCAATAACGAACCTTTTAATAAAATCTCGGTTTTGCTGTTCTTTATAACTGCAGCTGCATTGTGAGCGTTGTTTAATCGTAAGACTTCATAATGAGCTACCCAGTAGATTGTCTAAAGGTCATTTTTGTCCTAGGCATAAAAGGCAGGTAGAACATATCATTTGTCTTATCTTTTGATATTCGTGCGTCGACTGTAATAATGTAGTTGTTTATCTTCCGTCATGGACAATGGTCAATGTTTGCATTAGGTGCGGCGTTCTGGGCCGAGGATTCCTTTCATTGTCATGTTAATGTGTCGGATATCAACCAAATAGGGGCTGCGTAGAATCCGGACGACTTCTTTCACAAATGAACAAAGTTCCGCCCCGTAACGGCCCATTAAGCGGCTTGTTTCGAGATATTACACCGCTGTTGTATCGTATTGGAACTTACCTCCGCCTCTCTGGGGCTATTGCTCTTCTCTACCCGCTTTCTGCACTTTTAATCAACGCCACCCTCCGAGATTTGGGACCTCTTAGTGTCAATTTAATAACATTTTAAATTGAGCGTCAAATTTAAACATCGAAGCCTGTATATTTGGCAACAGCTTTTTGCAGTAAAGTCGACGGCAGTCAATTTAATAAAGCCTTTTGTTGGGAGGATTTTTTCAGCAGTTTAATTAAGCTCTGGTTTGTTTACACCAGCCGTTCGCCGTGTCTAATGTGGTCAGCACAATAGAGAAAAGAAAATATTACATTTTCATGGACGATTAAGTGGGAACAATGGAGAGTGTGGTACCAGAGAACGGTGTGGTCACTACATTGCTTTTAGTGGGATTTATAAAGTCGTAAAACGCTCCCTTTTTAGCTGTTTTAACTTCATTATGGTCAATTACACGTAAACTAAAACAAAGTCTTGCTCTGTAAACAAAGGAGTACGTATCCTTCGTACAAATGCCGGAAGTCAGGACAAGTTTCTTTACATGTCGACAACGAAACGATTTACATACGGCGCCGGTCGTTTACGTGCAGCTAGCCGGCTTTAACGTCCCGTAAAAGGACAGGCATTTCAAAGTTCAAAATATGGCATAAACTCGTTATGTAGGAAGAGATGAAGAGCTGCGCGTGAGTCATCGCAACGGTTGCAGTGTCCTTGCGAACCAACCGTCGTCGTCGTCCGTTTGCACAGAGGATGACACACACCCACGAAAAAATAACTTTCTTACTGGCCGGCGCGTCTACCGGCCGGTAAATTGAAACTTGTTTAACGGCCGCAATGATGACAAATTGCGAATTTCGTCTCGCGCAAATTGCTGAAGGTTATTAAAATATTAAACGACTCACAATTAACCAGTTAACGGAGAGCGTTGAACTTTTAGATTGTAAATACATACTGCTTGTGATTTATAGCTGTTTCCAGACACTAATAATAAAGGAATGATTTATTGTGCAATGTTTAATAATCTAATTAGAGAAACGATACGTGCGGTCTTATTATTTAGTGCGAATTTCTCCAATGAAACTGAACGCGATCACCACACCTAAACAGAGTTCAAGAGCTGTAAGTGTCATTATTCCAATGAAAATAATGACAACTCTTAAATGTGGCTTTGTGCTGATCGCGTTCAGTTTTTATTGGTGTAATTCGCCCTTAGTACAACACAATGTAGAAGTAATATGATTTCCAGATAATATATTTCTCTGTTACCAGTAAAATATTCCGCGCGGAATAAAACAATGGCAGGCACCAATTTCTTTGTTGTAGTCCGGCTGAAAATAGGTCATCCTCCATCTCTCGGGTCTATTAAGAGATTATTATTATCCTAAAATCCAAAGAGATTATAACAAGGCGAGTGAACAGCTGCTTTCAAAAACAGGTTTTATTAGAAGTTTTAATTACCTACTCGCGCCTTGCAGTTGCAGCTTGCAGCGAACTGCCAATTGTGACCGTTGACTGGGTCTTTGTAATTTATAAAGACTACCACGTGCAGAAGACTTCTCTTGTCAGAAGATGGGAAAGAGCAGTCTGCAGACTGCTCTCATAACAACCATGATCTTGTGACAAGATTAACCTTTTTTTGTAGATATTTTTTTTTTAAGTCCGTGAATAGTACGTATAATGGTAGATCGTAATAATTTTATTATGATTATTAAACTGTGCAATTCGAAAATATGTAAATACCAACAAACAGCTAACAGCAGATTGATAAAAGAATCAGTCGGGTCTTCGATCGCATCTTCAGATGAGTAGGTAAGAAGGATAATGGAAATAGTGGAATGCATACCTACTAATCCTAACTAATATTATAAATGCGAAAGTGAGTTTGTTTGTTTGTTACGCTTTCACGCTGAAACGGCTGAACGGATCTGGATGAAATTTGGCACAGGGTTAGACCATGCCCTGGAGAAGGACATAGGTTACTATTCATCCTGGATCGCAGACGAAGTCACGGGCAACAGCTAGTAAGGTATTAAAAATGTAGGTATTGAATTGATATCCACCCGAGCGTGTTCGACGGGATGGCGAAAAGTATAGTCTGGTGGTGGTGGTGACTTAATCAGGTGATGTGCTTACGGGTAGGTAGGTACCAGTACCCACGGAAAAACTAAATTCGCGATGTAAAAAAAAATGGGTAGGTACTTAGACAAACAATTCAAAAGAGCTCCTGGATAAGAATTCTTGCAGTGCTGAAAGCCGATAATCTAAATTTCGAAACTCACGCACGATTTACTATTAATAATGGAGGTAGATACCTACCTGAATAGATCTAGACCAGATTTTTTATAAACGGACCGAGACCGAGACTTTAAATGTGGATCAATGAAGCTAATTTAATTAAAGATGGCTGATTAGAGTCGTGAATCGGGCTCGTACCTATATGTAGGATACCTACGTAATGAATGAAGCACTTACCTATTTACGGAACCAGGGTATAACCGGTGTAGTAAAGTCCAGTTCTACCTTGCCTGGATTCAGAGCAGTCAGAAGATCCTCTATGGTAATATAGAAGACTTTCTGACTCCTCTGAATGATGACCACCCGATTAACGAACATAGTAGAACTTATTTATACCTATAGTCTTGGAGAACGAAAATAAATTAATTACCTACTTAGTAGGTTGTCTAATCTTTCGTCGGCACCACCTACCTACCAAGAGTCCTTACCTAGGTAGGTACTGGCATTCTTCATGTCAATTTGATAATTTTCAAAGATTTAATAGGACTGCTAATTAAAAAAAATCGCAGTCACGTTAGTGTTTTTTTTTTTCAAATAGGTAGGTACCTATGTACGTTCAACTCTACTGTATTTTTTTAGATACGTTCTAAACTACAATGAAACTACTGAGAAATAAATAAAACTTACGAAAATCAGTAACCACTTTTGTTTACCGTGGTTTGTAAAACACGGTAAATAAAAAAATAACAAAATGTGCAACTCATGAGCAACTAGAAAATACAAACGACGATACTATTTTTTTTAATTATTTTTGCAATAGTGCGCACGAATATTCCACGGATTCCTAAATAACACTCAATAATATAAAATCGACTTACATTTAGCGGCTTCAACTTCCATGGCTTTGTTTGAAAAGATTCACACGTCCGCTTATAACAAAGGACGAACAAGTTTTAATTCAGGATATGTTCGACACAAAATCTTTATAACTCTTAACGCCGTTGAAACAGTTATTTTGAAATAAATTTGAACTAAAGAAAGACAGGATATGAGTTAATGGTAGACGTTTTCTTTCGTAAATGAAGTTCTCGTAGATTGTTTGACAAACCGTTCGATGCAACTACCTGATTGGCTGAATTCAAATCTGGCGCTATCACGTTCGATTCATCGACCAATGATCTAGGAAGCTGCGTTTCAAGAAACACGATGTCGCAAGTCAAAATAAAAAAAACATTTTATACTTCTTTTGTTTGCTTATGTCATATAATTAGCTGAAATGGTGATTATATTTTTGGCATACTTTTTTACATTACAATGAAATAATATCAATTGATAACGCGAAGAAACTAATTAATTTTTACGTACGCTTAGCGACATCTATTGTTCTTTATTACAAAACATTGGATATACTTATACACAATGCCATCTATTGAAAATTTATGACACTGAATTCTGTTAGGTCTGTACATTTTCCTTCATCCTTGTTGTTTGTTAAGGGATAAGCAGAACTGCAAGAGTCAGTATCCAGTATTATATAGTGCTCTGTGGTCAGTATAATACACAGAGTACTTTTGGTATAATATAAAGTGCTGCAGAGGGCAGACGTGAGACGCGTTATAATCAAACTCGATAGTCTACTTTTAGGAGTTCTAGGGTACGTTCAAAGAGTAAAATAAGTATAAAGGCTAAGTTTGCCAGATTTTCGAGTTAAATATTGTTTACAGGGAAATAAAATGAACTTCAAATTGTAGTATTCTTATATAATTTAATAAATTAACAGTTCACTATATTCACTATTACATGAACGAATAAATAAAATAATAAAATATTTGTTTAAGTATAATAATAATTATGTAAAATACATATTTCCTACAATGCATGGACACGGACACAATATAAATATTATTGTAAATGCCATCACATAGCTCTTTTTACAAAGGTTTGATTACACTTTGATTATGGAAGTGAAATAAGTTAAATGTACCGTTAATTTGCACATAACACACAAGTTCACAATGTACATAATTTCACAATTATTATCCCTAATCAAATAGTAAGCAGACCTATTTTTGCAATAAGTATAATATCTACAATACGTCTAACTATTCGTATAATAAATCCTGTAAAATTTTAGTGTAATTTCAAAAGTCTGTGATTTAAAAGAGCTTTTTAAAAAGTCATATTTTAGTACACTATAAATAATTAAGATAGTAATTTAAAGTTTTTGTCATAAAATAACAATTAAAGAGAAAAAATAATTACAAATTAAAATTAATGGACTTGGCCACATTGATTCGTTGAACTAGCGACTAAAAATACTTCATTTATGTTCTACAGAAAAAATAGAATAAGCATGTAATACAGGTAAGTAGGTGTGTATAAATAAATATATTATCGGTAATACCACCAGAGGACGATTTTGAGTCTACAAAAACGGTTGGTGATACGAGCTTCAGAGGCAAGAACGCGTATCCATTTTTTCTGAGAACTAACAATAAACATAATGCATTATTTTTTATTTAAAACATAAATTAAGTATATTAAAATTTTGAAGCATCATAAGTTTTAAAAATAAAACTTAGTAATGTACCTAATTTTTTGTTATATCAACCTTAAAGAATGAAATATTTTGGCAGATTTTACATCACTGTTTCATAAAAGAATTATCAATTAATTTTAAAATTGTCATACATCTCCAAAGATCCTTGAATTAGGACTCCAAAAAATCTTGAAAAATCTGAGAGAGCTAACGCTGACTAAATTATGTAGGTGTAGTATACTGAATTTGAGCTAAGGGATGTTACCCACTCAACATTGTGGCATCAGTGCAGCAAGGATACATTTTCTTGTTCCCTCTAACTTCTAAGGGTTGTGGAGGCCTCATTGGACTGTCGGGCGACAGGTGCCTTAGAGAAAAGGAACGTATTTGTTTAATGTCTTCAAAAGAATCCCAAAATTGCCTCAGATCAGCTGTCAGATCATTGAGTAGGCAACATCTCTTTTAGCAAAACAAGTAAAATCTGGGAACATTTTGTCACACACCTACATGCATAATGTAATTTAAGCGAGAACATAAAATTACTAATAAATTAGTACAAAACAATGAGCCGAAACATTACATTGATAAATGCGAATGTTGATAGGTAATAAGCTTAAACCGTATTGTGAGACTTCTTCAAATAGGTACAGTACAATCTCTAGTGTGATTATAAAAGTAAAAATATTCCCTAGGGTTACTAATGGAAATTTTTGAGTATTATTCTAATAAATAAAATAAAAACAATACGTACGCAGGCGTACTAAACAAGAACTTAATAGGAAAATGGAAAAACTCGATGGGGCTAACTGCAAGGATATTTTTTTTGCACTTAAAGGCAGTGTTCCATTTTCCCAGGCAGGTTTTACAAAGTTACAACAATTATTTATTTATTTATCTAGAAAATATTAAATCACTATGGTCATTTACGAAAAAGTGGTAAACAAACTGGGCTTTTTTCTTATCTATGACTTGTTTATTTATCCTTGATTGGGGTTCCTGTGTTTGGTTCGGATTATCCCTAAGGAAAATGGCGCCGAATAAAGTCGACAGCGTTTTCGAGTCGAGTCCATTTTCAGTACTGTGTTGCAATGCTTCTTGTAAGAACTCACATAAGTATAGGAAAACATTCTTTCTGAATTCCGGCAGCTCCATTATAATTTGCTTGCATTGTAAGTAATTGGCTGATGCCCTTAAGCATACTGACTGAAGATTGTAAGGAATGATGGGATCTGCAGTGCTTTCTAAAAGCAGTAATAGTGCTTCTGCCACAGAATGGATACTTCCTGGAATTGGGTCTATGGAGCCACTGTCTAGCCAATCTCTGATCTGGAGTATCTCTGAATGAAATCCTGGCTGCTCAAACAAGTTGGGTTCCTTCAAGCCATGCAGATAAATATGGTCAACTAAGAACCAAATCTCTTTAGGTATGGAGTAAGTGGACTGGTTAGATACACAGGTATCTCTCTTATTTTCAAGCTCAATTAATTTCCCTACAGGTACCTCTTTGATTGGCATGTTGAGGTTCACTAAAACCTCTATTGAGCACCCGAAACAACTTCTTTGGTATGTTCCATTTATTGTTATGAAGATATCTTTGCCTCCATACAAGTGTAGTACTAGAATGTCATACAGTTTGTCTGTTCCAGCATTCATCTTGCAAGCAGATGTCTTATTTATAAGTACCTTGAGTTGAATTTCGCATGTTTCTTCTGCACAAATACATTTCTTGTAAGGTTCGACTATCAGCCATTCCTTGCAGAAGCTCGTCTCATCTAATTTCTTTATAAACTCAAACTCGACAGGCAACTTACCAATATTCTTTATAGTGATTGTCCGAACTTGCAGTTCTAAGTACCGTACCGTCTCAAAATCAATTTCAGTTCTGTCAACTTTAACTTGAGGAATCAATTCATTTTCCATTTTATCCAATTGCTTGATGACTTCTTCGTATACCTTTCTGTATTTCTCTTCATCTATTATTTTAATTGAAGAGTTGAATATTGCTGATACAGGTTTGTGGTCACTGATGTTTAATGATGGATGGCTTCTGTAACCCAGCTGGGTGATATTCTGTCCTCTCCAGAATATCCTGTCACACCATGCTGGGGCTCTGTTCTTCTCACTGGAATCCCAGTTGTCTGTTCCAGGGTCATACTTGTATGTAGGTTTGAAATTGATTTCTCCTTCTGTGTATCCAGCAAACACATTATTTATTTTATGCTGCTGCATCAGTTGGTCCTTCTCTAGTACTGGTGCAAAATTGTTTTCATTACATAACTTTTTACATGTAGTGGGGTCTAATTCGGTGATGCGATAATTCAGGTCTCCTAGCCAGTACACTTGGTCATGGTCTTTGATAGCTTTAGGCAGCTGATTTGGTTGCACAAATCTGGTCCTGCTACAGATGTCTCTGAAGTCTTGGTTCCTTCTCTCAAACTCCTCCACATGAGCTGCTAAGTGGGAGTTGACAAAGCACATTGAGGTGTTGTGCAGGTCAAATCTTATGGAGACTCCACCTTTATTGCCCATTTTCCCCATGATCCCGGTCCCCACGGTATCACACACAACATTACGTACATGAGAGAAGTGTTTGGCTTTAATAAGAATTATCAGCATCATGCCAACTAGTCTGACTTTCTCCACCTTCACATACTTTGCTCTCTTATCAACAAAATTTAGGACAGCAGTAAACCACTCATCTTCTCTGAAGGTTTGGTCAAACAGAAATGTCTCCTTAGACAGGTCCAACTCTTGGAAGCCAATAGCATAAATGTCAGGGGGCTCCCTGTCAACACTCAGCCACCCCTTGAGAGGAATCACAGGAGATTTGTCATTCACATTCCATGTTCCACAGAATATAGAGAATTTCTTTGTAAAGGTATACTCAAATTCCTTGTCAGACATTTTGTGTTTGATGAGGCTCTCTCTTATGGCAACAGGTGCTGAGGTCTGCGTGTGCGGGACACCTCCGGGTATAGCCATCGTGTGAGTTAGTATATCGTTATCAATCTTACCACTGTACTTCTTGAGCCACACAAAGTCAGGCTGAGTTGGCACTTTGTTTACAGCTTCTATGCCTCTAAACAGGTCGTCGACAAAGTTGTCGACGCGCGGAGTCATCTGTATTTCAAACTTATACTTATTACTACGAGATTGCAGATTCAGGTACAGTATGGCCTCAGGGTCGGAAGGTTTGTTGTCAATTTCACATTTAAAACTATTATCTATCGGCAACACTATTTCTATGGATAAATCCGTGAAGGACTTTGGCGGGTAGCATGACGTAAACAAGCAGAATACTGCTTTTTCATCACCAAACTCAACAATTGCTAATAGCCGATCCTTTTTTACCCATTCGGGATGCAATACTTTGGCGTCACACAGGAAAGCTGTGACCCGTTCGCTTGATAGGAATTTTTCCTGTACCACAGATTTTATCTCGTCGTGATTCATGGTGTTTCACGAGTTTATTTCGTTCCACTTTTCACATTACATCGATATTGTTCGAAGTTCATGCAAATTCGATTCATTGACAGCTTTGCAAATAATTTTGTTTGACAGTGACAGTTGACACACTCAACATTTTCGTTCAGCAAATAGCAAAATGAAACATAATTCCATTGAAAAGAATAGGAAAAACGATTTTTTTTTTTCTTATGAAAATCAAAATTATTTTTACAATATCTATGTATTACTAAAAATAATCTTTTTAAGACTATTGTTTTCTTCATTATTATAATAGTATGAAATCTTTGTTGAAATAATTTAGTTTGAATTCATTTATTTATTAACGAATAACTAAAAGTCACCTAACTCAACTGTCCTGTTTATAAATACAGTTTTAAGCTGTCGAGTGTCGACATATGGGCAAATTTTGAAAAAAAAATATGGTTTAGTCTGAATGAAATTGTCCTGTAACACCAAATATTCCCATAAAAAATGAATTATGCATTTCCGGCTACCAACTTCTAAATAATAACTCTTGAATGATAAAATTACAACCAAATAATATACCCGAAACGACGTTCACAAATGCTCACTTCCATTAATCAAGCGAGTGAAGTGAAGTGATTATTTTGGTAAAATAGCTTGTTTTGTTTTTAATTGTAATTTCTCACATTTCTTGGCCTCGATTGAGTAATCCTAGTCTAATAGCCGTTAAGTTACATAATCTAGTAAACAAAAAGTTTAAGAATATGGCAGGAGTGCCTAGTGATTGGCAATTAGGATGCGTTGAGGTGAAGCAAAGGGGAGAATACCTTCTGAAGTCAGGGCAATGGTCTGATTGCACTTTCTTGGTGGGTGCTGAGCCCGACCAAGTTGTTATTGCTGGCCACAAGCTGGTCCTGGCGATGGCGTCACCAGTTTTCGAGGCTATGTTCTACGGTGGTATGGCAGAGAGAAATGATCCTATACCTATACTGGATGTACAGCCTGAAGCTTTCAGGGCTCTGTTAGAGTGAGTATGTAAAATAGAATGACTTTTATAAATGCCTAGTCATTATTTCAAAAGTTTAGGAAAAGATTATTCAAATATTGGCGCAGTAATTATGAATATTCACTCAAACAGTAATAATACTGATCTTTTAATTTCTGTAATAAACCAACTATGACACATTTGAGTTAACTTTATACTAACTTATATAGAGTAGGTATAAAAAAACATTATTGTAATAAATCTTTATTCTCTTTTTCTATTTTTGCTTTTTTCTATCTTTCTCCCTCTTTTATTTCTTTAATTTATTACTTTTACTGAAAGTACCTCTGTAACATTACAGGTACATATACACAGACAATATAAACATCAGTTCATTTGACAAAGCCTGTGAGCTGTGTTATGGAGCCAAGAAGTACATGCTGCCTCATCTAGTGAAGGAATGCACTCGGTATCTGTGGTCAGACCTGTATCCGAGGAATGCCTGCCGTGCCTATGAGTTTGCAAGGCTGTTTGAGGAGAATGTGCTTATGGATAAGTGCATACAGGTAGATAGATGGCTTTTACTGTTTTATGGACCCGCTGATTTTTTATATCTAAACATTATAAAGGCTTATTTAAAAAAAAACACATTTTATTAGATTTCTTGAAGTCACCATTTTTATAGAATATACACTCAGGATGGGAAAGTAAACATCCTGTCTCCATTTTAAAAACACTTGTGCAATTGTTCAAAAGTGTCTTTTAGCTGCCTATTTGAAATAAATTATTTGATTTGACTCTATAATTTTGAAAGTTTACCATCTAATTCAGAATTCATTTCTGCCATGAGTCAAAAATGGGAATTTAAGTTTATATTCATGTTATTTTTATTATCTATAGTTATTTATATTCATGTTATTTCAGATAATCAGCACAAATACGAAAGAAGTTTTAACCGACAGCAGTTTTGAGGATGTGGAGCTCAACACAGTTATAACTGTCTTCTCTCTGGACCATTTAAATGTAGATAGTGAACTGGACTTATTTGAGGCAGCCGTGAGGTATGCCAAGGCCCAGGATAAGAGGACTTCGGAGAGGAGCGTCAGTCCACCATCAGAGAATGGACCCCCAAATGAGAAGAGGTCTAAGAGTCCTGGACCTTCCACTTCTAAAGATAAAGTATGTAAAAAAAATTACATATAATAATAAGTACAGTAAATAATTACATTCTGAGCTAAGATATTCAATTACAATTGCAAAAAGTTCTATAGAGCCATCAGATTGGAACACTGAGCTAATAATAATAAAAACACTTAATGTGCCCAACCCAGTTCTCGAAAATGACCATGTCACGTTGTACTGGGATCGGTCTATCATTACTGACAGGACTATTGTTGCCAATAAACCTGATATAGTAGTGATAGACCGATTAGTACGCCGCGCAATGATAGTCGATGTTACCATCCCACATGTCGTAACGGCCAAGGGCCTGATGGCCGAAAGCCTCGACCAACATCTCTCGAGGCTCTTGTTAGGCGGTTGGATCAAGGGCCTGATTCAGAAGGCAGTACTCCTTGATACGGCTCGCATTGTGAGGAGGTTCCTGTCTCTGCAGCCCTAACCACCGGTAGCTTGGACCCTGCTCCCGACACCGGCGGACTTCTATTTTTTATTTTTTTAAATGTTTTTTTTTATATTATCATTTTAATTTAAGACATATTTAAAAATGTAATTATATAAGAAAATAAATAAACGATTACAAAATACTACAATGAGGAGAAATTACAGCAAATAATGGTCTGCTTTTGATTAATGATGAAATTGAAAGTATACAATCAATTATTTATGTTACAAAATCAACATTTGCTTAGGTAAAACAACATTTATTTAGGTCCTTGACCCATTTTAAATACAAAAAACAATACACAATTTTGTAAGTTTCATTATTTTGAATTTAATAAGTGATTGTAGGATTAATAAATAAATAGGTACTTAAGTGACGAAAAATAAGAGATTTTGATAATGTTTACAGGTGGTAAATGTTGAGAGCAGTGCAGAGAACAGCCCCGAAGCTGTGATGGACACCCAAAAGGCGAGTGATAGCTCCGACCAGCCCTTACCGGGACCCTCGGATGACGGCAAGAAGAAACCTGGTGAGCTACAAGTAACTTCTTTTTATTTAAAGTCAAAGTCAAATAATTTATTTCAAGTAGGCACATTAAAGGCACTTTTGAACGTCAAATACATAGAAATAGAACTGATTCTAGTTGCCCCTTCCAAAAGGTAGTTTTCGTATGGAGAAGAATGGGCAAGAAACTCCACCGTTACTCTTTAAAAAAAAAATGTTTTACAATATTTGGTTTAGTTCAATTAATAACATAACATCATGCCTGTATTCCCCGAAGGGTTAGGCAGAGCTACTACTTACTATAGGTAACTCTAACATAAACATACCTGGCGAAATTTGTCCATTCCAAGGTTGCCTGGAAGAGATCGCGGAAAGCGATAAGGCCGCCCATTGTATATTTTGTAGTGTTTGTTTTTTTTCCTTTCGTTATATATTTTTGTGGTGTACAATAAAGTATATATAAATAAATAAATATAAATAAAAATACTATCACCCAAATTTCGCCATCATTTTTGTCCAGAAATGTCGTTTGTGTTTAGAAATGTCATCCCCCATGTAACCCTCTCAGGGGATGAATTTTCCTGCCGGGGTTGCGGGAAAGTCCGAAAGGGATACCGGGACCTTGGCAACAGGCAACTGAAGGAACACGGGTGGGTTTTAGTCAGTAAAAGTCTGACACACCCTTCCGCTCCGCCCAGAGCGGGAGAAGTCATTGGATGATTTCCAAAAAAAGAAAAGCGGATTTTTTTTTTCAAAAATCCTTTCTTACTGATCACGATCGTTATATAAGGAACTCTTGTGCAAAATTTCAAGCGTCTAGAGACTGGTTTAGGCTGTATGTTGACTGTCAGTGATTTGTTTTCTATCCATCCTATACAGGCCCTAAGTCAGACAAGCCAACAATTCGGTCCGCCATCGAAAAGATTCGTTTCCTGACGCTGACGCCGCAGCAGTTCGCAGAAGGCCCGGCCAGGTCCTCACTCCTCACGGAATCTGAGGCCTTTGCTGTCCTCATGAATATACTGTCCAGTTCTTCGGACGTGGCCATGCCTAGTGGCTTCTCAACCTGCAGGGTGCCCAGGAAACAGCTGATTGGGGATGGGCCGTCCTCTAATGTGAGTATATCTTATATTAATAGTTGAAACTGGTTTTGTTTTGCATTGAAATCTCTTCCTTTACAGTATTAATTTTGAGGCTGTCATGTAGCTCAGATATTTTGGTAGACCAAGGAGCATTTTTTATGATTTATCGTGAAATCACTACATATTTTGCCGTCTTGCAAGTATGCATGAGGAAGCCGGGGCAACGTACGCTATTTGATTAGACCAATGAGCGTGCGCGGTGCTACAGTTGGCCGTCAGATGGTTCCAACCCATATTCCGACAGGTTGGTACTGGCAGCCAAGATGTCAGATGTTAATTTGACCATTGCAAGGCTTTCTCGTTTTTTTTATCTGTACGAAAGCCTAATTGTTTATGGCCACTGCTCATTATTTTCGTCAGATGGCGACGCTGACGGTAGATACTCCGAGTCCGGTGATGCTGGAGCAAGTGTTCGGCGCGCCCTCTGCCTACCAGCCCTACCCCAGACCCACGCGCCATGATGGTAGGTAAACACTTAGAAGAGGTTTCATCCTCCACTAAATATTATTTTTCTAGGGTTATGAGAGAGTTACCCGCATCCTATTTAAAAGCGAACATCGCGCGAATACACGATCGTTCGAACTTTTTTTCGGTGAACATGAACGTGTGATCGCGCCGACAGAGGGCGGTTTCCGGTACTCCGCACAAAAAGTGACCTAAGACCGCGACTGATCGCGCCGACAGAGGGCGGTTTCCGGTACTCCGCACAAAAAGTGACCTAAGACCGCGACTGATCGCGCCGACAGAGGGCGGTTTCCGGTACTCCGCACAAAAAGTGACCTAAGACCGCGACTGATCGCGCCGACAGAGGGCGGTTTCCGGTACTCCGCACAAAAAGTGACCTAAGACCGCGACTGATCGCGCCGACAGAGGGCGGTTTCCGGTACTCCGCACAAAAAGTGACCTAAGACCGCGACTGATCGCGCCGACAGAGGGCGGTTTCCGGTACTCCGCACAAAAAGTGACCTAAGACCGCGACTGATCGCGCCGACAGAGGGCGGTTTCCGGTACTCCGCACAAAAAGTGACCTAAGACCGCGACTGATCGCGCCGACAGAGGGCGGTTTCCGGTACTCCGCACAAAAAGTGACCTAAGACCGCGACTGATCGCGCCGACAGAGGGCGGTTTCCGGTACTCCGCACAAAAAGTGACCTAAGACCGCGACTGATCGCGCCGACAGAGGGCGGTTTCCGGTACTCCGCACAAAAAGTGACCTAAGACCGCGACTGATCGCGCCGACAGAGGGCGGTTTCCGGTACTCCGCACAAAAAGTGACCTAAGACCGCGACTGATCGCGTATTCGCGCCACAATCGTTTTTAAGTAGGATGAGCGAAGAGGCCATATGTATCTAGAAACCATACTATCCATACTAATATTATAAATGCGAAAGTAACTCTGTCAGTCTGCCTGTCTGTTACCTTTCACGCCATAACTTCTAAACGGATTTCGATAAAATTTGGCACACAGGTAGACTTGGGTTTTTATCAATCAGCCAGTCATTTATTCAAACTTGGATGAGAATCAGCACTTTTCGAACGTCAAAATTACATAAGACAGTCCCAATGGCCAGACACTGTTAAAATGTTAGAATAATGTTTTACTAGGGAAAAATAAAGCGGCCACTGGAACGCCTCTGTAGACGTTTACCCTGCAGTGGGAAAACGCTTTAATTTTTATTTATTCAGACAAAAATCATAATTGTTAGTTACAAAAATGATCTTACAAACTATAATAATGTTAGTACAGACATATTACAAAAAGGTAGGTTTAAAAATACAGTATGTTAACTAACAAAGGGCGTTCCCGTTAACCTGCAATAGTATAACGTTTATACATGCTAAAAAAAAAAAAAAAAAAAAAAAAAAAATGTTTTTTTTGTTTTTGTATAGTAAAATATTCACAAAAAATATTAAATTGTTACGGAAAATAAACTCTCTGTACACGCCCACTTGTCACACTTGTTTTTCTACGTTGAAATACAAGCGTACGTGTACAGTGTTTCTTTTACGTTTAAATTTAATCGTTTAGTGAAACTTTCACGACACAATTTTTTTTTTTTTTTGAGTTGTAATATTTTTTTTTGCATGTATACACGCTATACTATAGCAGGTTAACGGGAACGCCCTTTGTTAGTTAACATACTGTATACTGGATGACGTATACGTAAGGGCATCTTACGTATACGTTGTAGAAGTTACAAATCAAAAACTGAAAGAATTCTGAAAATTCGAGGTTTTTCGAGCGCCGCGCAGTGAGCACAGGTCTTTCGAAGCTGCAAACTTCAATTTACACTACTGGCACCTATCCTAACAACATCCCAAAAAATCAGTACCTACTGTGTAATTTTTTGCGACTTACGATGTCTTAAATGTATTGCCTATCATGGCAACTCATTCGTCCTGCCAGAGTTGCAGGAAAATCCGAAAGGGATACTTGGCAACAGGCAACTGAAGGAACACGGGTGGGTTTTAGTCAGTAAAAGTCTGACACGCCCTTCCGCGCCGCCCAGAGCCGGAGAAGTCATTGGATGATTGCCCAAACTAAAAAAAAAAATGGCAACTCATTCGTGTTGCATCTATACATGTATGTTACTCCTCAGTCGGCGTCCGGCACTCGTCAATCGTCCACAACGCGAACCTGTCCGGCATCGGCGTGGAGCACATGGACCGGCACAGCAACGACTACAACAAGATATACTGCCAGCGACCCATCATCCAGCACACCAACTGTCTCAACACCGACTGCCTCAACACCTCCGTTCTGGACTGCTCCGTCACCTTCATGGTGGATAAGAACATCTGTCTGCTGGGAGTGCAGGTGAGACACGCCATCATATTATGTTCTAATCCTTACTATCCTTACTAATATTATAAACGCGAAAGTTTTCCTCACTAATATTATAAACGCGAAAGTTTGTAAGTATGGATGGATGGATGGATGGATGGATGGATGTTTGTTACTCTTTCACGTAAAAACTACTGAATGGATTTGGATGGAATTTGGCAAACAGATAGTTTATAACCTGGATTAACACATATGATACTTTTATCCCGATATTCCCACGGGATCGAGACTTACGCGGGTGAAACCGCGGGGCGCAGCTAGTGTTAAATATTGTTAAGAATTTTATTGTCCTTATAATTACCATAAAGTGTGAACTCATGCCGCCTGTGATACAGGTGTATCCTAGTACAGGTATCTAACATTATAATACCGCCAAATCACAAATTCCGAATTTATTCTCGGTCAACGCAACATGTATTTTATTCTCGGTCAACGCAACATGTCTTTTATTCTCGGTCAACGCAACATGTCTTTTATTCTCGGTCAACGCAACATGTCTTTTATTCTCGGTCAACGCAACATGTCTTTTATTCTCGGTCAACGCAACATGTCTTTTATTCTCGGTCAACGCAACATGTCTTTTATTCTCGGTCAACGCAACATGTCTTTTATTCTCGGTCAACGCAACATGTCTTTTATTCTCGGTCAACGCAACATGTCTTTTATTCTCGGTCAACGCAACATGTCTTTTATTCTCGGTCAACGCAACATGTCTTTTATTCTCGGTCGACGCAACATGTCTTTTATTCTCGGTCGACGCAACATGTCTTTTATTCTCGGTCGACGCAACATGTCTTTTATTCTCGGTCGACGCAACATGTATTTTATTCTCGGTCGACGCAACATGTATTTTATTCTCGGTCGACGCAACATGTCTTTTATTCTCGGTCGACGCAACATGTCTTTTATTCTCGGTCGACGCAACATGTCTTTTATTCTCGGTCGACGCAACATGTCTTTTTCTTCCATACTTCTATAATAGTCATCTTCTCGGGGTGTAGTGCAGGTGCACTATGTGTTCCTTTCATATCAGCCTGCCAGTCTTACCAAGAGTTATCGTATTACTCAGTAACTGGTTTGTGGAGGTCAGATAGGCAGTCGCCAGGTAAAATACTGGTATTAGGCTGTATCTGGTTAGACTGGAAGCCGACCCCAACATAATTGGGAAAAGGCTAAGTAGATTATGATGATTAAATTGAGAGTCAGTAGGATACTTTTTACCCGACTACGGCGAAGAAAAAGGAGGGTTATGATTTTGACCGGTATGTATGTATGTATGTTCATCTGTTCCCTCCTATCTTCCAAACCACTTATCACAATTTGACAAATCAGGTATCGTTAGAATAACCAGCGGACAATCACGACGCTTCTTGATGTATTATACCATAAAAATCCGGAGTCACTCGTAATCTGTTCGATTTATGCCCTAACACGTGTGACTCCGGATTTTTAATTTGTCTGTCTGTGGTGTCTTGTTTATACCTTTTAAGTCGTAGTTGGGTTTTAGTTTTTATTACTTGATTTTTTTTATTCCAGTAGTACGTTCCCTTGGTATACTAGCTTCAACTTTTTGACTCTTTGACAATTCAAAAGTGCCTGTAAATGGTTTAATTGTAATAAATGCTTTGAGTTTGAGTTTGAGTATAATTGCCGACCTCCACGCAGGCGAAACTGCGGGAAAAAGCTAGTCATAAATAAGCGTATTTTTTTTTTTAGGTGCCGACTCAAGCCCCAAGCGAGGAATCCGGCGTGTCGTGCGCAGTGGGCGGCGCGGGCGCAGGCGCGGGCTCCTACTGCGAGCTGCTGTACGCGCACCTGCTGGACGCCGACGGAGCGCGCCTCACGTACACGCACTACACCAACAGGGTGCCCTTCAGACACCTGCTGGACATCATGTTCAACAGGCCCGTGTATATACAGAGGAATAAGGTGAGAGAACTTCATTATATTGGATTTTTGGAGGAAATACGCCAAGAGTTCTGTGGCGACATCTACACCGCTACGTACTAACTGAAAAACATACTATGACTATGACGTCACACAAATACTACATCGCCCATTGCCCAAGTAATATTTAATTTACCGTTAAATCTGCATTCTAGTACAGTTCAATTCAAACTTAATGGCGGCTCGGAACATGAGGTGGGTCGCTGCGCAGTAACAATTTCATATGTCAGCGACGGTGAGGGGTCCTGTACTGCGAAGCGAATAGCTAACTTCCGAGCCGCCATTAAGTTTGAATCGAACTGTATAATGTATTCTATACACAACATTATATTTGTTACTGCATTCCATATACAACATTCTATATATTGCTGCATTGCATTGTATGTACAACAGCCCGACAGCAACCATCGGGCAGTACAGACTCAACAGTACCCGTTTAGAAGGAGAATGAGGCACCATTGTTTGATGTGTATCATCTTACCTCTCGTTTTCCTGCAATCTTTGGGATAGATTTCGTGAAAAGGGACGGAAGTGTGTAACAGGAAGTCGCGCGCTATTTGATTTCACCAATAAGCGCGCTCGGTGCTAGAGTTGGCCGTCAGATGGTACCATCCCACTTTCCGAGAGGTTTGGTACTATCAGCCATCATAAGTATGTAAGGCTCGCTCGTTTTTTTTATAATTTACACATACTTTTTAACTCCGCAGGTATACAAAGTGGGCATAGTATTCAACAAAGTGGGCTGGTACCCCATGGGCACGTGCGCACAACAAGTCGCCGCAGAATCAGTATTCTTTAACTTCGGCATCGGTCAGAGTTCCGACTCGGTCCGGGACGGTCTCATACGATCTATTATCTTCACCTACTAGCAAACAATGTCACCCGATCTTTATATCGTTTTGTAAAAACGAGAAAAGGTCGCGGCTGGAAATATAAAGTAATTTAATTAGGTAGGTATATAAATTCCGGCCATAGAGTTAATGCGTTTCTGACATCTGTCAGTTGGACTCTATTAGGAACTAATAAAGTTTAAATTCGTAAAACACGTATTCTTTTGTACTCAGCGTTTGCAGTCCTTTCACAGTTATTTACAGTTCGATTCAAACTTAATGGCGGCTCGGAACATGAGGCGAGTCGCTGCGCAGTAACAATTTCGTGTGTCAGCGGGAGTGAAGGGTGGGGTACAGCGCAGCGAGTAGCTAACTTCCGAGCCGCCATTAAGTTTGAAGTTTGAATCGAACTGTACCTCTGATTTTGCTAAATCAGAGGTACAGTTCGATTCAAACTTCGAAAAAGTCGGTTAAAAAGGAGGAGGTTCTCAATTCGTCTGTATGTTTTATTTTTTGTATGTATGTTACGCGATTACTGTGAATTATGAACGCCAATTATCAATCGATTTTGATGATTCTTTTTTCTTTGCTATAAAGTTGATGTAATGCATGAGTTTCCTAGGCAAGCGGTTCCGTCGTTCATGAAAACCTGTTCTTTTCATCAGTATTTGAAATTTAGGTGCCAAAAACACTCTGTATTTGACCAGCTGTTATTGTTTGATTGTCAAGAAAACAAAGCTTCAGATGTAAAGGGTCCCCCCGAAACGATCAATTGCAATTGAAGTAATATTGTCTATTCGCTTCAATTGCATTGGTAGACGATTAATTTTGGCATCAATCACGTAAAAATTGACAGCTGCAATTGATCGTTTCGGGGACCCTTAACTGTAAAAGGACTGTATATAATTGACAGGTGTCAGGAACGGCATCTCTTATCGGAAGGTTTGTAGTATTATTGGCTGAAAATGTATTATGTACATGTATTATGACAGTTTCCGAACGTAAAAATGGCGCATCGAATTTAATAGTGTAATTTGTATATTACAAAAAGTTTGCTTTTGTACTCCATCTTTGACAGTGGTTGCGGGTTGTCAGAAACCCAAATGTATGACAACCAGTCCTACCACTACCAAGGGGTATCGTGTTTCTTCTAGTAAGGGTCAGTTCACACCGAGACTCGACGGCACTTTAATGATCCGATACAATATCGAATTTATTTCCTACACAATAAGGTACATGCGCTGCGCAGCACCGCGCATCCCAGCTTAAAATCAAATCAAATCAAATCGTTTATTGCAATCCATAATGTTCAAATTAGGTGGTAAATAAAAAATAATAGAAACAATTATGGATGGACCCTGTCGGGCACAGCAAATTTTAAAATAGGTAGGGAGCGGAAGAGCGCTTTATAAGTTTTTCTTGTTATTAAGTTAAGAACGTACTTTGGTACTAAACGTACTTTGGCAAGTGTCAACACTCGCACCGATATGATACCTTTTATGAAGAAAATAAGTTCTATAATTGTTAAAAAGTGCGCGCAGCGTCGCGTCGCTTCAATTAGTCTGAACTGACCCTAACTGTGTCGTGGAGGTTCATTTAAAATACTGGTATTCAGCTGTATTCGGTTAGACTGCAAGCCGACCCCAACATAGTTGGGAAAAGGCTAGGCAGATTGATTGTAGTGCGTCGTCTCTGTCACTCAATCCTCACAGTCTTTTTCTTAAGCTCGATGTGTTATATTTACGCTCGGTTTAATCAGGGTCAAATTAGATGAATAGCGAAACTCTGCAGGCGTGAACTGTATTGATATCTAAACACGACAATATAAACATCAATTAATTTGATGATGTTTTTTTTTGGGATCAATGACCGCTGGTAGTGTTGTTAGTCTTAAAGTGTGAGTTGATAAAATCTGTTTATTTATTACCCGACTACGGCGAAGAAAAAAGGAGGGTTATGATTTTGACCGGTATGTATGTATGTATGTATGTATGTTCATCTGTTCCCTCCTATCTTCCAAACCACTTATCACAATTTGACAAATGAGGTATCGTTAGAAGCGTTGTGATTGTCCGCTGGTTATAGGCTATGTGAAGTCACATAAAATTAAAAACGGCGCCCTCTAGAGGACATAAAGTGAGGAACTTAAAAAAAAAATGGTTTAATCGTACCATGTTGGGTATCAAATGAAAGGGCTTAATGAGCACATTTCAAAAATATATATATTATAACCCCAAAAGAATAAAAAAAAAAAAACAAGTAATAAAAACTAAAACCCAACTACGACTTAAAAGGTATAAACAAGACACCACAGACAGACAAATTAAAAATCCGGAGTCACACGTAATCTGTTCGATTTATGCCCTAACACGTGTGACTCCGGATTTTTAATTTGTCTGTCTGTGGTGTCTTGTTTATACCTTTTAAGTCGTAGTTGGGTTTTAGTTTTTATTACTTGTTTTTTTTTAATACTTTAAGCACACAAATGTACAGAGGCGGACTTAATGAAATAAGCATTTTCTACCAGTCAACCTATGGGTGATGCAATAACTAAGATTGTTCTACTAAGATTGATTAGATCTGTTTTATCGTATTAAGATATCGTCTGTGAAGTTTACACGAAAAACACTTCTTCTTTTCGTTGGTTAGTGTAGTAGTTGTGGTTAGTGACTAACCTGGTGTCAAAGTTTTAAAGCCGCCCAAGGGCCTCTGACTTGGCTTTACATGGCGAGAAATATCTCTCAAGCATGCCGGTTTCCTCACGATGTTTTCCTTCACCGTTTTTAAAGCATGTGATAATTTATACAATACGCACATGAATCCGAAAAGTCAGAGGTGAGTGGCTTGGGTTCGAACTTGAGACCTATGACTTGGCAGTCCGACGGTCACACCACTACGCTATCACTGCTTACATAAAAAGTGATATTTTATAAATGACTGCACTACCAGCGGTCATTGACCCCAAAAAAAAACATCATTCAATTAAGTTCATGTTGGCATTTAGTCCATTTAAATGTGCAAAAAATTACCTAATCAATTCTTATTATTTTACAATGGTAATACTGTCTATATGATCACTATAAAAACAACAACTGCCCTCTGTTCTTCCCTTTTTCTGTTGCTGAGCTTGTAGACAGACATAGAACCTTCCCTGTGAAACATCAGTAAATTAAAGTGAATATTATTTAAATCAAAAGTACTGCTTCTTAATTTCACGCCCTAAACCTGATTTCCCAGAGTTCATTTTTGTTTTATCATATTTAGATAATAATAACGGTATCGGTATACCAGGGGTCTTGAAAAAGTCATCAAATCT
Organism: Lithophane socia; assembly: GCA_947522985.1. NCBI lineage: Eukaryota > Metazoa > Arthropoda > Insecta > Lepidoptera > Noctuidae > Lithophane > Lithophane socia. The sequence continues at coordinate 1,607,655 of OX383256.1, forward strand.
TTTTTGTTTTTTTTTTATCTTGTTTAGATCGATACCCATTACGTCAGTGAAGTTTAGCTAGCGAATTTTATTTGACCCTGTAGTATTATAAGACTTTGCTGGTCCCAGTGACCAAGGCTTCCATGAAAACTGTTGCCCACTTTATTAATTAACACACAGTGAAATATGTTTCTCTGAAATAATTACAATTTTACGAAACCATAGGAAGAAGTCAGTTGTAAATACATTATTTATGTGTTAAAGTGAGAACAGAACCTCTGTTCTAATTTATAGCCCAACCAACGAAGACAAAAAAATACCCAAATAGCGGAAATAATCCGTGTAGCTTTTACACGATTAATTTCCACTATTACGTGCAGCGCAGACGGCAGTCTATCCGTGACGCACTTTTTAGTCTGTGAAAATGACACCTAAGCAGTATTAGTATTAGCAAACGTGCGCGAAAAAAATAGAACGTTTGCTTCAACGCGCGCTAACGCAGACGGCGCACACTTTTAGTATGCAATCTGCATTTCCATAGCATCTTCGTTCTGCTGACAGAATGATCGAAGATGTGCGTCGTGTGCGTGGAGTCTGCGTAAAATCCGCGACGGACTTTTTGCATACCATGCAGACATTTTGTGCGCCACAGACTCGTGCGCACAAAAAGCGTGTCGTTTGCGCTGCACGTTAGGGTTGGTGGTATGGTGCCAAAAATTGGCTTTTACACGGATTATTTTCACAAGTTTTGTCGTCCTTGCTTGGGCTATTATTATGTAAAACTCTAATCGCCTTGAAAACTCACTATTCCTTTTTCAACAACATGTAGGTAAAATATTTAAGGGTGTGGTACAGACCATTTTTGATACATGCTGTTTATTGTCTACGAATTGCCAAAGTTAATAGTTATTTATGCAACTGTTATATAATAAGGGGTATTAAAACACGAATGTGGGTTAATAGTATCACATGAGTGTTTTACTACCTAATTATTTACAGTTACCCATGATATGAATCTTCTATAAAAGTTTCTTTACAATATCAATATCGAACAAAAATGGCGCGGTACGACGTGAATTCGAATTTTTCAAATTCGAATGTATGTTTTGTTTTTAAATTACGGTGCTATATTAGTGAAACGCTCGTAAATTACAATGTTCTTTTTTTTAAATGAGTTGCATTATGAAATTCAGTACAACATTATAACACCCGTTTGGATGATATTATGATTACTATGAAACTGGCTGTTTTAATGTTGGCAATAAGCTAACTGTTTCAGAAACTTTTATAGAGGATTTATAGCATGGGTGTAGATAAAATACATTTATAATGTGAGTATGTTCAATTTATTTACATTTTTACTTTTCATATTTCTTGTGTTTGTATAGTGAGAGTAAGAATTTCATGTCATCATTTTACTGTAAACTACTCTAGTGCCTATAGCCTGTAGCTACATAACGTAAATAGTATTATAAATATTATAAACCCGATATTAAAAATCTGTTCTAAAATTCATAAGCTAGTGTGTGCGTTTCATCAATTAATAGTTCCTATGGCCGTAATGTTGGCTCCACGGTTGTAAGACCAATACGAATAAGCTACACCGCTACGGCGCTACCTAATAGGTCCGTTTTTAGGGTTCCGTACTCAAAGGGTAAAACGGGTCCCTATTACTAAGACTCCGCTGTCTGTCTGTCCGTCTGTCACCAGGCTGTATCTCATGAACCGTGTCAGTTAGACAGTTGACATTTTCACAGATGATGTATTTCTATTGCCGCTATAACAACAAATATTATAAAACAGAATAAAATAAATATTTAAGGCGCTCCCATAGAACAAACGTGATTTTTTTGCCGTTTTTATAGATAATGGTACGGAACCCTTCGTGCGCGAGTCCGAATCGCACGGATTCGCACTTGTTTATATTTAACAACATTACGGCAAATGAACTATTTGATGAAACGCACTATAAAAAATCGTATTCGGTGGGTGGACCCCCGTTGGGAACGAAGTTCTTTACGTGATCCTCGCACGTACACTCACTCGTATATAATAGAAAGAGACAGAGAGAGAGGAAGTTGCATGGAGGGGGCATAACGGGTTTTCGTTACGTGACGATTTGTACCATTCAACTGCTACCGCAAGACGCGTTAAAGAACTTCATTCCAATAAGTTTATGAATATTTGTACAAGGCGCTGAATAACATTGACAGGGGGCGTTGTTGGTAAACATTTGTGAAATTGTCGCAGAAATTGTATGGAAGAACAAGATGGCGGCGGCGATCGTTCCGATTCTGGTCATCTTCTTTCTTTTTCGTTTGGTTAGTGACTAACTGTCTAACGGCCAGTTTCTTCATCAAAAGCACAGATATTATAATACTACGTACAGATACCCAATCCCATACAAAGAAATGACACCACCCTAAGTCTGGCTATTCAGCTGGCTATTTTTCTTCCCCATTTTTTTAACAGATGGCAGCATCATCGACTCACTAATTGCCAGAGACCGTAGTTTTAAAACGCCATCTAGGAGTCTTGCCTAGGTACAAGGCAAGACTCCTAGATTTTTTGTTCCTTTTTTACGTTTTTTTCTTCATAGGTGTTCAATTCTTATATTTCTACGTAAAGTACTAGATAAAAAAAAAATGTTGTTTGATTTTCCTTAATGAAACGATTAAACGTTTCAAGTTTAAAGTGACCTGTCATCACTCTAGTAAAACACCATCTATTGCGAAGAGCTCTCAACCAAATGATTAACAGATAGCTACTTTATCATTCTAAGGATTCGAATTGAAGTAAAAGGCTTAAAGTTTTTTGTTGAACAAAGATGTTTTGATTTTTACTAATATTACTATAGCCAAAATTTGCCGTATAACGCTTTTTAGTAATTGTTAATTTCATAATTGTTACATTATGCTGCCATCTATGATTTTTTTTCAAGACTAATTATAATTTATTCGAGTTGGGACCCCATGTCAAAAGTAACATCTAGAATTTCTCAGTACCAGCCCTGAGGCTATAGACAAAATCCCTTTTCTGTAAGCGTTAACGCCACCGGAAAGATGAAATTGTATGGAGTTGACATTAGCTTTAGAGATGTCACGTGACTGCTGCTGTCAACTCCATACAATTTGATCTTTCCGTTGGCGTTAACGCTTACAGAAAAGAGATTTTGTCTAGGCCCCCTGAGTCTATATTCGTGGCTAGTTGGCAATAGGCTCGCCTCCTATTACATGGGACTTAAACATAACTGAAGGAATGTGGATGTACTAAAGGTACACACCTCTGCCCTACCCTTCGGGAAAAAAAGGCGTGATGTAATGTTACGTAAGAATCATGATTGTAAAATAATTATACAATACTTTATTATATCTTTGATATAAGTATAAATAATGTACTCTTTTTATTTATTGCTGTTTTAGCGTGCATTTTTTTCTCGATTCCATTTAGAGTGGGATGCATAAGACTCTTATGACACTGTCTTTTTTAATTGTTTTTTTTTTTAATCAGTAGTATCGTGTAAGTATAGATAATCTTTTCATTTAGATTGTATTTCTTGTTCAGATAATTTATTAAAATATTTTTATAAGTACCATTTTCCATTTTATTTTTATTTATTTTGCCCTGTTTTCTTAACTTCTCAAACAGCCATCTAGCAAGTACGTGCCAATGGAGGCATACCATAATAAAACAATTAAAAACAGCTGCTGCTTTTTTAGATTGGATTAAGTTTCTGATGTCCGAATTTCTAAAACTTTCGATGGAATCAAACCGGCGGCGACGGCTATCACTAGACCCAAGGAGCAGTTTAATGGTATGCATTTAGCACTGTTACATTAGTCTAAGGTGTAAATTATAAAATCACGAGTTCTTGCTAAATTATTTTTTGATGTGAATGAATCGAAGGATTTACGGATGTTTACTAGATTCACAGCCGTGAACAGCCAGCTTTAGATTGCGTTTACAAAGCATGCTTATAGGAGGCTTTAAGAACGCCTCCTATAAGAATTGAAGAGTGAGTTTAATGATTGGGTTAAAATATTATGTGAAAATTAATAATGATTTTGATTACCTTTAATTTAACAAAATTATTTAATTAACAGTTATAAATAATGTTAAATTCACCATTCCAAATAAAAGTGTAAATAAACTAGTAAGCTACGTTCGTAAACACCCAGCTGTCAAATTTGACTTTTGTCATGTTGGAAGTGGCGAATTCTTTGCTAAAGTTTTGTTCATGATTCGCGAAGATTTAACCATATTACGGCAATTATACGATGTTTAGTTAATTAAAATGAACTTAAGTGGCTTGCTTTGACATTAGGATAGTGTTATTCGATAGATACAGTCTTATTGGATTGGTTAAATTGATGTTATAAGCCACCATGTCTCCTAATAGATGTGATGGTTTACTGGCGAGGGTTGATTTTCCGCTCTACACGCTTCAAACGCTTACGAATCGACACGTAATAGTCGCTGGTGGTGGCGGCGCCGCGGCGACAGGCGTTGCTAATGGATTTGTAAGTACAAACTTTAACAAACCCATAATTAAATGACTCCGCTTAGTTTCATTGGTGTACGTGTCAGCTGCTTACTCAAACGACTAATAAATACAATTTCACTAGTTTCGGTTCAAAAAACTGTGGTTCTCGCATTCCTAAGCAAATTTTATCACATAGAAAGTTAAATGCGACTATAAATCGTACTAACAAATGTAATAGTGTTGGTCCAATGATTACTGAATTGTATTATTAATGAGGCATTTCGTTTCGATCGCTGATTCTGAGAAATGAAGGACACATGACTTAAAACTCACTCAGAAAATAGTTTTATCAATAAAGTATATGGGAAAAAAGTATGACAGCATTAACATTTAATTTTAGGAAATATTTGAGCTCTCACATAATGGAACAAGATTCGTTGCCGAAGAGGTGATGCGCCACGAGACTGGGCCGAACGTAGTGATGAATTGTTCAGTGAGAAGTAATCAGCAGAACAAGACTTATCTAACGGCAGGACAAGAGAGCCATTGTCAACTGTATAAAGTCAATATACGCATGGTGGATGCCGCTGAGATGCGCAGAGGCAGCTTCAGAGCAGAGAATGGGCTAGTCAGGAGAAGAAGGCGTACTGTTTCGGAGAACGACAATATATCTAAGAAGGACAGTAATAGTAACACTACGGAGAAACGAATATCATTTGAAATAAGGCCCAGTGACAGTGTGCAGACTGATTTCAGGTAAATTAATGAATTATGGTATAGCTCTGAATATATTTTTTAAAGTCTTAAAGCTAATTATTTTTAAAGAGTAACCATGGAGTTTCTTGCCGGCTCTTCTTCATGGGAAACAACCAATTGAAACTGTGCACCTAGCTTCTGAAGTGCCCATGTAGGTTTATGTAAAATAAAATAATTTGATTTGATAAAGTATAGACCTCTCATTTTGTCACTATTAATGGTATGCTAAATCTAAACTCTCTATAACAATTTCTTCTTTTTATAATTTAAATAATGATGCAATATCAAATGCATTTAAATCATGATACTATAGATATATTTGTTAACACACATAGAACAATGTAATTCCTATAACATTGTGTTTTAAATGGTATTTCCCATTCAATGCTTTCATATTCAATAAAATAAGTAAAATACTATGCTTATGATTTCATGTTACAAACATAATAAAAAAAAACATAAATAAAATCCATTTAGCTATAAAAACTTTTCTGTATTTTTTAAACTATTCTTTGCAAAAAAATTACATCTTAGTTACCTTCAAACCATGTGTAGTAAAGTAGGAAGCTTGTAAAAAAAGTAACTGTCTGTCTGTCTGTCTGACTTTCTGTCTGTCTGTCTGTCTGTCTCTCGTCTGTATGTTATCTTTTCACGCCTAAACCACTGAACGGATTTCGATAAAATTTAACAAGGAGATAGATGGCATCCCGGGGAGGGACATAGGCTACTTCTTATCGACATACCACGCGGGCGAAGCCATGGGCGGAGCTAGTGCTATATAAAACAACTACCTGCGCCCCGCGGTTTTACCCGCCTAAGTCTCGATCCCGCGGGAATATCGGGATAAAAGTATCCTATGTCCTATTCCAGGTCACGGTCTACCCCTGTGCCAAATTTCGTCCAAATGCATGAAAGCGTAACAAACAAAATCACTTTCGCATTTATAATATTAAGCTTCGATGAATAAAAATGTTGGTAACCCCATTCCAGCTAAGAGATAACAGATCGGTTTTATCTGCTAGAGAAGGCTAGAGATAAAAATATGTCATCAAACATTCTTCACTTAGATTATGATATTAAAGATAGGGAATATTTCCATACCAAAGAATAAATTATGACAAAGTGAATTACAAATTAAAAAGAATTGTTACCAGATTTACATTATGAAACTAGTTGCGCAAACTTAGTTATTCATTCATAGTTTCATGTGTAAATAATCCTATCCTTACTAATATTATAAATGCCAAAGTGAGTTTGTTTGTTTGTTACGCTTTCACACTAAAACAGCTGAACGGATTAGGGTGAAATTTCGCACAGGGGTAGACCTTGACCTGGAGAGGGGCATAGGCTTCCTTTCATCCCGGATCTCAGATGAAGTCACGGGCTACAGCTAGTTATCTATAATACATGTGAAACTATGATATGATATGAATGAATATCTAAGTTTGCGCAACTAGTTTCATATCGGGCTTGCGTGTTTAATGCAATATTTTCCTCTTGTTATTTTTTCTTTATAAGGAAACTCAGAAATCTTTATCAGGAGTTTAATATCTTTAGAATTTCCATGGCTAAAGGTTTCCACGGCTTACATGGTTTAAAATGTGCATCAGCCTTGCCCCTACTGGCAAATGCAGCGTGATGTTCGAATTTCCAAGGGATTTAGGTCTTTCCAGTTGTTTGATTCATAATTAACTCTATCTGACGTCATAGGGAATAACAGTAAACACTGATAAGACAGCACATAAAACAAGGAATTTCCCTATGTCTACAAAGGAACACATAATCTTAATTTATGCGAAATCGCGTGGGGATTCTATACTGCTGAAGTTTTTAGTTATCCTCGGTTTTTACCCGACTATGGAAAACTGGAACTAAAAAGGTTTAAACAAGACATCAATTTCTTTCGATGTTTTCGTTATTCGTATAACGTATTCGTAGCGTATACTGGAGTCACGCTTAAAATAGAACAATGACGTGTGACTCTAGCTACACGAAAACCTGATGTCTTTTAAGTTGGCATTTTTGTCTAACTGTTTAGTTTCTAACTTAATTAGTAGGTAAGATCAATAAAATACAATAGACGTAGATATATTTATTTAGTAACCTATTCCGCTAAACTATTCTTCAAGAGTCATAAAAAACCCTGTAAGAAATCGACATGTGTTTCACCTCTCACCGGGGCATCCTCAGGATGACGATTGACCAGTCGCAAACCAGAACACAACGTGTTGCCACACCGAGCGCTGGACGCAGAGTGAATCAAATCGCCCGGCACCCCCATTATGATCAATAAGATGAGATAGTGAGTGCTATAAAACTTGAAACAGACTAGCGAAATACATTGCATGACACGGCTCGGGCCGTAGGGCCGTAGGTACAAAGTTCAACCTTCATCGCAGTTGTCTACATTCTCATACATGGGAAACTAAGGACATAGATCAGCTTTGGTAGTTCAGCTCAATAAATAAACTAGGTGCAAGTTTGGGAAAATCCTATGTTAGGTATATTAGCTGAATGGTGACTAATATTAGAAACGGTCTAATAAGTAATGTAATTTCAAAGAGGTCATATTAAAATGTTATAATCGAAAAATTTGTAAAATTGATGGAAAATGGAGAATCTATAAACTGTAAAAGTTTTTGGTATGGATTATTTCCAGCCTTGTCGCGCGGTACGGACAATGTATGAATGTATGGCGGTAGTATATGAAGCTGCATATTCGTGACGTCACTTCTGTGATGATTATGTTATTTCAACACGTAACTTAGCAATTTTTATAATATTATGTGCACTATTTGTAAATAAATATTTTTAGAGTATAAAATAAAATAAACCCATAACCGCACGGTGTGTCGCAAATAAATGTCATCATCCCTCGATTTTCAATATCTGTAAATTTTATCGCATCATTTTATGGTATCGATATTTTTATCTTACAATGCATTTATTCACTTAAGAGGGTATAATATACATTGTTTTATCTTGAAAATCATTTATTAGTGACTCACTACAATTGAATAATTATGTAACTAACTAACTGCTCAAATATTTGATTGTTTATCAATCTGTTGCTGTCGTGCAGAATGCGTAATAAATAATAATATTTACGCGACATTCGAGGATTGAGTCAAATGGCATCCGATTGAAGAGGCCTAGTATTCCAGCAGTGGAATACTAAAGGCCGATGATGTATCACGCCTTGTTTCCCCGAAGGGTTGGGGTTGGGCAAAGGTGTTCCTATAGTACACCCAAATTTCGCCAGTTATGTAAATTTAAGCCAAATTTTTATAAGACTCCGTCAGCCTTCGACCCACCGCGTCATATCGCCCACCCGCGCTGACTTTTTGTCTTTTTGCTCGGTTCCTAAGGGTCGTAGCGTGATGTTAAATAGCCTATAACCTTCCTCATGAATCACTCCGTCCATTGGTGGAAACTGTGTGAAAATCCGTTCGGTAGTTTTTGAGTTACGTTCAGACAGACAGATGCGGCGAGGGGACTTAATAATATGTAGTGATTCCGATACGATAAAAGAATTTGCAGCCAAGGTCGTTGATAGGCTAATATTTTTACGTAATATTGCTATTATTCATATTTAAATACTTACTATACAAGACAAAAAAACTAATGAATATAAATGTTGATGGATGGAGCGGGAGAGGAAGACCAAAGAAAAGATGGATGGATTTGTGAGAAATGATATGAAAGAGAAGGGAGTGACGGTTGACAGGGGAGAGTGGAAAAAGAAAACGTGTTGCGCCGACCACAAGTAACATGGGACAAGGGCAGGAAGATGATGATGACAAGACAACTAGCAGTCAAAGGGTTATAACTAATTTATTTTCTAAATATTTACAGCAATGACCCTCTACAGCGGGTGGTCCGGATCAACCACAATGGCAAGCAGATGGCGACGGGCGGCATCGACGGCAAAGTGCGCGTGTGGAGCTTCCCTAAGATGGAACTACTTTACGAGCTAGAAGGACACACTAAGGAGGTGAGAGAGAGAGTTAAAATCCATTGTGTAAACACATAAAAGATCTTGGTCGAGGGTCTGAAATTCTGAATCCAGGAAAGTGCACTTTACTTACATCACTGCTTTAAAAACGGTGAAAGAATATACAGCCTCCAATTAAACTAGCTACTAGCTAGCACTACTCCGGAGACGTGGTGGGAATCGATAAGTAAACACAAAAAAAAATATGTTTCTTGTCTTACCACAAAAAATTATTTAAACAACGTTTTAACACGTGTTTAGTTAAACATTGTCTAAAAGACAAGTGTTTAAGACCTGCGGAGTTTCGCCAAGGAAACCGGCAAGTCCTAGAACCAGAAATTCGAAGACATGCACTGTGGACAAACCCTTTAAAAAAATCACACATGATTGCTACAATAAGATACAGACAAAACGACTGTTTGTTGATCTTGATTGTGCAGCATTTCGCAGATATGTACTCGTATTTATTTTTATCATTATTTTGAATGACTAGTCCGAAAACAGTATTTTACGCTTCTTAAACCGATACATCGATATTGATAATAGTTTGATCTGCAAAATAATCAGACATAATTATGTTCAGCCATAACTCTATAATCAACATTTGGAAACTGTTCATACAAATCTTGATACAATGGTAGTATCAGAATGGAATAAGATAGCGAATGAATATTCTCTTAAAAAAATCCCATACTTGCCTTTTTTACCCGACTACGGCGAAGCAAAATGTTCATCAGTTTCCTTATAACTTCTAAACTACTTTTTAATAATTTTAGATTTCTTGGGAATTAAACTATTATTTTATGTTGCTCATTAGCCGCACATATTTCGTTATAGATTGACGACCTCGACTTCAGTCCGTGCGACAGTTCCCTGGTGAGCATCGCTAAGGACGGGCTGGCGCTGCTGTGGGCCACGGACAGGAAGCGAGCGCCCACGCTGCAGATCACGTGCCAGCCTCCCAACGGGAACAAGTACCTGTTTAGACGATGCAGGTAAATGTACTAATAAGGCTACAATGTTTTTTTTACGCGTGGCCGAAATCGGAACTACTACCGCCATCTTGTTTTTTGAAGTAATTCCAAACGGCATTTCGCAAAACAATTGCGCAAATGTTTACCAACAGCGCCCCCTAACGTCACTCGAGCACCAAAAGATCCTTGTTGCAGTATAACTTAAGGGTCCGTTCACACCGACACACGACGCGCAATTTTGTATGATCCGTTAAAATATCGAATGTATTTACTACACAATAACGCGTTTTTCCTTTGGATTCTGTGGTACGTTCTACATTCGTGGTGAAAGGGTAAAATTCTACGTTATCAAATCAAATCAAAAGTCATTTATTAAACTAGGCTGAAAATCAGAACTTTTCGAACGTCAAAATTACATAAGACAGTCCTCCAAAAAGGCACAGCGTTCACCACTTAATAGTGTAATCTTGTACTACCTATCCAGGGTGCATCTGACGTTCCGAAATGCGATTATAAAACGATTTATATAATTCCCAAAAATACTGGCGGTAAAACGCATAATTTCTCGTTTAGTTTGTTCAACTCTGTTTAAAAATCCCTATAGTCTGACTAGACTATTCATGCCCATCTCCAAATAATTAATTCTTAATTCTTAAATTACAGATTCGGTCTAATAGAAGATCAAAACAACGAATACAGGATGTTCACAATAGCGAATCCGCTGACCCGGTCGGGGCGGCAGCGCGGCTTGCTGCAGTCGTGGGAGCCGCGCACCGGCGCCCTGAGGAACTCCGCCCTCGCCAGCGAGTCGCTGTCGGCCCTCGCCGTACGAGACGACGGAAGATTTGTCGGAGTTGGCACTATGTTCAGCGGATCCGTTGATATTTATATTGCTTTTAGCTTGCAGGTATGTTATAGTCATATTTTAGTTTTTTAGATCCTAGAATAACAACTTAAAATGGTGAAAAGGGTAATATGGTTTAGTCTCTGCTTAATATTTCTTATTATTAGAAAAATATACTTACATTTTGTTTAATCTGGTAAGGCAACTAAAAGTATAAACTTATGCTGTATCATCAACAATGTTATTCCAAGTTATTAACCACTTCTTCAAGCTATTTTCAAGGTTGTTAATATTGCCAGTATTAAAAAATAAGCTTCATAAAACGTTAATATTCTAATTTCTAATACAACGCTTGCTTTCTAGCGAGTTCTCCACGTGAAAAACGCGCATATGATGTTCGTGACTGGGCTAGAGTTTCTACCGGTACGCGGCTACGGACCAGCCATCACCAGTCGATCAGAAGCTGCTTTATTGTCCATCTCTGTGGACAACTGTCTCTGCGTGCACTCGCTACCTAACAGAAGTAAGTGTTCATAATCACCAGCCGATCACAAGTATCGTCACCAGTCGATCAGAAGCCGCTTTACTTTCCATCTCTGTGGACAACTGTCTCTGCGTATACTCGCTACCTAACAGAAGTGTTCATAATCACCAGCCGGTCAAAAATAACATCACCAGTCGATCAGAAGCTGCATTATTGCGTTCAGTCGCTACCAAAAGTAAGTGTTCATAATCACTACATCCCCAGTAACTCAGAAGTGGTCATAATCACCACATCACTAGCTGTTCGGAAACCTTATCAAAGTAAGTATGAAAAAAGCCTATTTCAGTCCGCTGCAGTAAAAATAGTAGAAAAATACACTCCTCTCTATTTAGAAGTAAAATGTTTTATTATCGGTTGAGTGACACATTTATTATTGTTGTTGTGTTTTATGACGTAACAAACGATAATTTTATTTTTATTTTATAAGCAAAGTTATTGCGCTATCACAGTTCATGTTTATGTATCTATTTTGATTACGTGCCTATTCTCTCGGTTACTTATTTAACTTTTTAAATGGATTCCATTTGTGCAGAAAAATACTTAAAAACGCATGTTTTGCAGCACAGCACAGTGTGATTCTAGATTTGCACGATGCATTTGTGATGACCGAATTAGATCCAGCTATCCTCTTGCCTGCCGCATCTCAATATGGCGAATTTTTTATTGTTAAAAACATGTGACTATATCAGCTTTTTTTTGTTCCCAGGTACTGTACCTGCCTGGGTTGCCATCCTACTTATCATATTCGTACTATTCTGTACCTTTACACTATGTTCATACATGGGCATTTAACGATATATAAATATTTATTATAAACATAAAGTAAATGAAACTATTTCTTGTGTAAGTAATTCGGGGTTATGTTAGTGTAATTTTATTCTAATAGGCAATTATGAATATTACGCTCATATACATATTACGTATGTATAAATAGGATTATGTAATTGAATTAAATGAGGTGCAATGTTGCAATGCTGTTGTTTTTTTATTTCGACTTTTTCATAGAAGTGAGCTGCCGAATCAGTTAAACCAATACATAAAGAAGAGGAGTATACTATATGAGGAAGAAAATCTTCGTTAATGACGGTCAGCCACTCAACTCAGCTGCCGGCCGCGTCCCTTACGCGCGAATACGCTATCGTCGCGGTTGTTATGTCACTTTCTGTTCAGAAAACTGGAAAGCGCCCCCTGTCGGCGCGAACGTGGGTTCATGTTCACCGAACAAACGGGGGCCCAAAAGAACTGTACGAGAGAAAAAGGCTTCTCCCCAACGCCCATATGCGATGATTCTGCGCCTTCCGTGAAATGCGGAAATGAAAAATAAATACGGATGGATCTCATCGAGGTTCTGTCTGAATCAAAATTAGCTCAGCAAAACGATTGGCCATTTTTCTCTACTGTACCTAAAGAACTACAGTCTGGAGAATAATGTGTTTAACCGGGGATGTACTTGTACCGTATATTTTGGTTCTCCGGGATTCCAAACCAGTGCCGTGGAGGTAAGAAGTACTTACACACATCGATTTGAGTCTTCCTATTATTAGGAATCCAAGTGGTTTATAATAATGATTAGTTTACTAATATTGGGAGTAGATAACACGTGCTGCGGTTATCTGAGATCAAAGTTTAGACCGGGGCGTATCTAGGCGACTGACATCGTTTCAATGCAATCAACAACAACTGGTGACGGTTTAAACTCTTACCAAGAATTAAATAGATTTCATGATTACAAAATATCTTGACTAATAATGCCACTATAACATTAACGAGAGGCGTATTTCTCTTTCCGTGTTCATACCCTCAAAATCATGACTAAACAGTATTTAATTAACCCAAACTGAAACTGTTTTGGTGGGAATGTACCGTGCTACAAGAGTGGTGATATCATGCAACCAGTATCCCGAATTGAACGCAGAAACAAATATTCCGGGGGGATTCAAGGGGGAGACGAAAATATCATTATTTTTTACCTAGGACGTCTAGTTTTTGAGATATTTGCGAAAATCTCAAAAAGAGGATTCCAAGTCATCCTAGGACGCAACTTACGATAACATTTGTCTGAATTGATAGATGACAATTTATCTATCAATTCAGACTATATTAAGTATTCAGGCAAGTTGATCGTGAGCAAAACCGGCATGTCCTAGAACCAAAAAATCAAAGACATATGACATCTACCAACCCGTACTAGGCTCGCGTGGTGGATTTCGGCCCACTCCCTCTCACCGAGAGGAGGCCTTTGTCCCAGCAGTGGGAACATTATAGGATGAAAATCAGCCTATAATGTTCCCACTTGTGAGACATGGCTTTGATGGCTTATGCTTATAATATAGCTTGGTTTACTCGATTACGAAACAGTGTTTAACTGATTCAAACTGAACACGGAAAGGAAAATATGTTATAGCAGTTATAGCATTATACGAGTTCGCATCATATCAATTTTAGTACAATAATTAAGATATTGGGAGGAACAAATGAAAATCACTGAATATTTTTCATAACATTTATTAATTACATCAAAACAAATAACATACTTGATGAACGCGCGCTCGGCAATAGCACTCATCGATTTAGACCGACTAGAGATCTATCAGTGTACGTAATATTATACGTTATATTTTATACTTTCAAACGAAGAAGATAGTTAACGATTCTAAACCTATAAAAAAGCTCTTCAAAATATACAAATCGAGGAATGAGCAATTTTGTTTAGTATATATTTTTTTGCGTTTTATAATTATACAATAATTAATGAGTACAACTTACTCTGATGGAGCTCAAATATTACAATGTAACTTCTAATAGTATTTTTTAGCAAACTAACATGGATATACTAATTACTTTTAACGCATAACTTAGAACTTCTCAACAACACACAATTTTCCTCCTTTTAACTATCTTCTCCTTTTCAAATAATATTTCATTTTACTATAACAAAGGTTTGCGAATGTTTGACAAATTGGAAGACTAACATAAGTATAAAATACAATAAAAATGTGATGTCCCTTGGATACAATGCGAAACACATTCAGAAACACTTGAGAGGAAGACTGTGGAGATTCCCAGGAGTTTTATATCAAATATATCGTGAAAAAATTATCATCATGCTTGCAAAATGTTGTCTAAAATTGTATTTTGTTTTTGTTTACATATTTCTAATTTATAATAAGTTAATGTTGACATTTTACAAGCACTATGATGTATAATTGCACCAATTTTAACAGTATATTTAATTTTTGTTTCATATATATATTTTTTACTTATACTTTTGCTTAAGACTTCATAACAGTACATATAAATATAGACATCAATGTATTTGGTGCGTTTGTATACAGCATCTAATATATCAGTATAAAATGTTTGTAGATTTTGTATACATAATGTCTATTTTGTATAATGTATATCTGCATCATGGTCCCTGATTGAAATACTGTATAATGTATATTTTCTTCTATTATACTAGACATAATGACCGCCATAAGAAGTGTTGCAAGTCAAAAAATGGCCTTAAAAAAGGTCATGATTGGTTTGATTTTATCTGTTTTGTGTTATGGCAACAACCATGTCGGCCAAAACCAATAATTGATAGAACTCTATCGATATGCTTCATATACTAACATATACCTACGTTTACATTTATTTAAATGGCACAAATATGTAGCATTCGACTCTATAAAAAACTCATTTTTTAATTAATAATAAATGTTTATAACATAATTTTTAATATACTCTTTGCTCTATCATCACTTCAGTACAATTTCCTTACACTTATTAAAAAATTAACTACTACGTTGATTAATATGTTCAGTTACATATCACAATCATATACAACATACAAAAATATACTTTACATTATGTGAAGTGGCCTCTTGTGTATAATATTGAGAGGGGGTTACTTTCGTTGCGTTTTCTCGGAAACATGTATATTGTTAAAGCTTGTATATAATTTAGGTTTGTGTTCGTTGTACGGGAAGCACTTCACGATTCTGTAAAGGATCTTGTTCTGACGAACAAAATATGGCGCGGCGGTAGACGGGTAGTCGGAGTATATCAGGAATTTATACTACAGACTGTATTAATTTTCTAATTCAAGCTACGGGAAATGGGAAATTAACACAGCCTAATTTATAATGTATAAATTCACTCTTTAAATCAATCACTAAAGATATACACTGACTATTGGCCGTTACTTAATAACCAGTAGATAAGCTATGTTTAAATGAGGCTGCAGGCAGATATGACTCAGATAGCAACGTTGAAAATTCTAAATATAATATTTACACTCGAAATGATCGACTGTGCATTGATTACAACTTACTGAGTTTTCTTCACAAGTGGAAGTTGGCAGTAGTCATACCTGGCTGCAGTCTAATGGAAAAGGATTTAAGAAAATGTGACCAAGATGAATACAACAGCTTTCTAAATGCTATTTGTATGTCTGTAATGCTCAAATCTCAGTAACATCACCTAAATCCTAGCCCAGAGGATTCTAAATAGAAATAATAGCTTGAAAAACCCGTAAAAGAAATGATAATTTTATTTTTATAGAAAAATTTTCAAGACTTTTTAGGATTCTAGAAGAAATTTAGCCTTTATATGCCATGCAAATGTCAATAAATATGCCTGTAAGTGATTGATTGGATCCTAACTTATTGAAGACTTAGGTACACCCATTAGTGGTTACTTAGGCTAGTATCAGATCACGGCTGGTCCCACCAGCATGATTGATGGCGACAGAACTGGTGTATCGGCTACGAGATGGTTGAGCCCCAGAGTGGGCGCCAGTCTCAGTGATAGCTGAACGAACGGTGGTGGCTGCCATAGCGAGGAGAACTGATCGATTCAACAGGTATTACCGACGCAGTTGTTGCTGTAGAAGGCTGTCCAATTCTGAAGTTTCACTAAATTCACGTAATCTGAGACAAAATTAGAAATCGTAAATTATCATTTCTAATACAGACAGGGGATAATCTAATGGAGGACCGCACGGCGCCACAAATATTATATAAATACTCATACAGGACACTATTTACAATAATTCGATATTCGTGCATACATACATATACCATACGTTCGTGACAACGTATGTCCAGTTTCTCAAATACATTTTTCTCAATTTCATACATACAATTGATTCAGATTTATTTGAAATCATTGCACGAGTTATACAACGTTTATGTATAAGATCTAAAATTCACACTTCTAGAGTATATCGGTATAATAAATATAGGATTTGTCGATATAATAGTCGGTGTATACTTATAGATATTACATTAATATAACAAATGTCTAGTATATCCCCATATAATAAATACATATGTCACTACACACATTTAAGATGATCCACAACAATTCCACAGTGTTGAAACAATTGATTTGCCCTGTAATACTGACTCACATGATGAATTGATCGACGTCCTAACACTTTACGAGTAAACCAAGGACAATTACTTGAGAATCATAATAACACAAACATCCATACATCCGGAGATTATATTTTCTATTCTAAATAATTTATTTCTACGTTGACATCCATTAAAAATTCACATAAAAACTGCTTTTGAGCCCTCAACACAAGAAATGCATTCAGTAGACAAAGTGTCCCGCGCGTGCGTCCGGTATCGGCGACGCGGGCTTACACTGCAATAAATAAAATTGGTCATTTATTAGACACAACTATTATCATTTATTTATTGGAGCGTGATATGCAAGTAGTATTGTACAGGAAATCAATTAGCTATTACGAATTTACGACAAACAACTCAAGTTCAAATATACCAAACAAAAATTGATATAAATTAAAAGTAATATAAAGTTGCCATAAAATAATTCATTAATTAAAAAAAGTAGAACCATTTTTTAATTAATAAATTATTGTTAAAACTAAAACTACTGCAGTTATTATAAGAATGTTTAACAAATGATAATGCAAGAAAGCCTCGTGAATCCGAACCCGATACGTAGCGGTCAATGAACCTTCATTTACAACAAATAAACTAAAATACGAACTAACTTACTATATACAGTATATTTACATTAATTTGTGTTCATATTCTAAACTAAATCCGAACGTGATAAGTTCGTTGCAGTTCGGATTACCGCGGCTGTCTGACTAGTTATAATATACGTCCATGTACTCACCTTGGTCGAAGGTGCTCGGGTTAATGTACGAGAGTAGGTCTTGGTCGCTCATGTCCGTGAGTCCTTGTACCGGAGCCGTCATCTCCTGGGTCACGGCCTGGGACACGGCTTGGGACACCGCTTGAGATACTGCTTGTGTCACAGCTTGAGATACAGCCTGAGACATGGCTACCAGAGGAGTTTCACCAGCAGGTTCCGCGGGTGGTTGGGCAGAGTCAGTCGTCTGCATACCTCCCGACCCTGCAGCACTCTCGGTAGTCAAAATATTAGCGGTGTTAATCGCTGACGTCACTAAAGCGTTCATGGTCGTGTCCGACGTGAGGATTTCGGCCGCCGCGTTCAGTATCATCGACTTGACGGCCGCGGGCGGGGTCTTCACCGACGTCAGTTGCACCTGGTCCTGCATCATCATGAGATCGTCCTGGGAGGGGCCCGAGGGCATGACGATGCGCTGCGAGCTGTCGCACAGCATGCTGGGGGACACTTGAGGGTTGAGGATCACGTCGGGGGAGATGGCCGACGCGGGCATGGGCGGCAGCAGCTCCGTGGCGGAGTTCCTGCCGGCCACGGCCGCGTTGGGACTCAGCAGGATGTCGGAGGCGTGGCTGGCGGCCGAGGGCGACGACGACGCCCCGGACAGGTGGTCGTCCACTCGCGAGTTCACCAGCTCGTCGAGCTTGGTGTTGTCGGGAAGTATGGCGGCCGTGGCCTTCATGGCGTCTTCGACTAACGCCTCCATGTGTGCGGACTGCTGCGCCAGACGTTGCTCCATCTGACTGGTCCCCATCTCCAGCTTAGTGATGGCTCCGAAAGGGTTGAAGCTCTCCTCCTGTCTGCCCTGCATCTGGTTGTATACTATCAGTCTTTGCTCGTTTTGCTGCATGCTGGTATCCGTAATCATGAGTTCAGGGTTGAGTTTCATGTCGGTCTCCAAGGGATCCACACTCTTGGATGAGATGAGCTGTCTCATGGGATCAATGGGCTGCATGATGGTGGGATAGATCTGCGGCGCGTTGTCCTCGTTATTGAAGATGGCGGCGGTGACAGTTTCCACCATCTTGTCAGTCTGCACCTGGTTCTGTATGGCCTGCAGCTGTTGCGTGAAGGACGCGAGGGGGGAGGGGGGCTCGCTCTGCACAGGAGTGCTCGGAGAGAGTTTCATGCTCTCGTACCCGCTTACGAAGCCGACCTGGTTGACATATAATACGGTGACACTAGTTATTTAATTTTAGTACCTTCTATTTTTGAAGTGCAAAGTTCTTTAAGCACATTGATCGATTTTTGGTAGGGGGTAAACTTGTGGATTCGCGTCACCGACTCACCGTAGTGCTTTACTATAGAATATGGATGGCGTTAATACCAGTTTTAAGTTTTCAATTTTGTCGGCAGTCCCCATGACACTTTTTTTTTAATTCTGAAGTCATTTGCATTGAAGAATAGTTAAAAAACAAACGACATACCTGGCTCTGCGAGTCCCGGGACATCTCAGACTTGAGTCTGAGGTCCACAATATTCAGTTCATCAGACATATTCATAGGCTTATCGGGACCGTCCGCTCCACACGACGATTCACCGCCATCTGCCAACGAATGTTGGCTGGATTCGTCTGCGATCTGATAGAAAAACAAAAGATTTTTTTGTAAAGATTTTTAAGTGAAAAAAAAATCCTTATACAAGCGAAAGAAGAGCAGCGATAGTCCAGTGGTGTGACCGTCGGACTGCCAAGTCATAGGTCTCGAGTTCGAACCCAAGCCACGCATCTCTGACTTTTCGGATTCATGTTCGTATTGTAACTTTATTATTTGCTTAAAAAACGGCGAAGAAAAACATCGTGAGGAAACCGGCATGCCGAGAAAACCCAACAACTAGGGGAATTTGTCTCGACCTTTTTTTTTTTTGGTGTTGGTAAATCATCAAATGACTTCTCCCGCTCTGGGCGGAGCGGGAGGGCGTGTCAGACTTTTGCTGACTAAAACCCACCCGTGTTCCTTCAGTTGCCTGTTGCCAAGGGTCCCGGTATCCCTTTCGGACATTCCCGCAAACATACCATTTCTCGTCATCGGCGAATTTGTTTCAACCTTTGTTACATTTCCTGTGACGTATCACCAATCTGTATCCGGTATAACGCGTTCAAAATAGCACTATTGCAGCTTTGGGGCATATGATACAGCCAGGCTATTACATGCTACTTGAACATAACTGGCAAAATGTGGAGAGTACTCTAATATAAACGCCTACCTCTTTCTGGAACATAGGCATGATGTCAACTCAAACTAAAGCATTTATTTGAATTAAACCATTTACAGGCACTTTTGAATTGCCAAAGGAGTAGTAGTAGGTCAGTCAGAAAGATGAAGCCAGTTGTCCATTACAAAGCGTAGTAGGTTTCTATGGAGAAGAACGGGCAAGAATATACATGTGACACTCATGTTATGTCATGACATGATACGCTCAGTTTCATTTGTAGTTAAATTTTTTTGGAACAAAGTTATTTACCGCGGCTTAGGGTCAGTTCACACCGAGACTCGACACGACGCGCACTTTTTTATGATCCAATACAATATCGAATTTATTTACTACACAACAAGGTACACGCGCTGCGAAGCACCGCGCATCTCAGCGTACTTTGACACGTGTCAACCCTCGCACAGAAATTATACCTTTTCGTGAAGAAATTAAGTTCGATAATTGTAAAAAGTGCGCTATACGGTACGAGTTGACTGGTAGGAATCGTCACGTAACGAAAAAGCGTCGCCCGAAAAGGTCAATTTTAGCGACTCAAGTTTCAAAAGTTTTTGTTTTTAATATAGAGCCATCTAGTATACGTTTTTAGCTTCTAAAAACTTGTATACAGATGACTCTGTATTCATACATAATTGATATTGAAAGGAATTTCGTTCCAACCGCGTGTCCCACGACACCTCCCTACTTTTTTTCTATGGCCAAGGGGTCTCAACTCGAAAAAATTATAATTAGTCTTGAAAAAAAATCATAGATGGCAGCATAAGTAACAATTTATGAAATTATCAATCACTAAAAAGCGTTATACGACAAATTTTGGCTGAGGTAATATTAGTAAAAATCAAAACATCTTTGTTTAATGCTGATTATATTTACACTCATAAATCTCGGATTTTCAACAAAAAACTTAAATTAAGCAATTCGAACCCTTAGAATGATAAAGTAGTCATCTGCTAATCATTTTGTTGAGACCTCTTTGCAATAGATGGCTTTTTACTCAAGTGATGACAGGGTCACTTTAAACTTGCGTTTATGTCGTTTCATTATGGAAAATCAAACATTTTTTTTTTTAATCTATTACTTTACTTAGAAATATAAAAATTTAACACCTAGGAAGAAAAAACGTAAAAAAGGAAGAAAAACAATTAGGAGTCTTGCGTAGTATCTAGGCAAGACTCCTAGATGGCGTTAAAAAAACTACAGTCTCTGGCAATTAGTGAGTCGCTGATGCTGCCATCTGTTAAAAAAATGGAGAACGAGAAATAGCCAGCTCAATAGCCAGACTTAGGGTGGTGTCATTTCTTTGTATGGGATTGGGTATCTGTACGTAGTATTATAATATCTGTGCTATGGCTTAAGTCTGGATGGGATGAAAATGATCATAGTTTGATCTTCGATCCACAATTCTACTATACTCACTCTGTTGAAAATGATATTTTGGGCTGACGACAGTGTATGCCATTCATGGCTGATGATTTCAAGGAGATGGTCGAATGAGGTGTCAGTTATTTTTCACTTCCATTCTAAATAAATAAACATGTTTTTCAAGATGCAGCCAAATGGAAGTCCTTAGATAAAAATCAAGTGACCTCCAAATGGGAGGATTGTCCTCGCTTTGGATTGTCAACACACCTGGGATACAATTTAAAACCGACGCAGACTTATTTTTTGCGCTATCATCCTGTTTCTTTTGCTTGACTTTCTTCTTTCTTTGGAATTGACAATCCAATTTTCTCTATTCTAACATTTTTGACCTCTTAAAATGCCTTTATAATTGGATTCCATTGAAGATATTTGAAGAGCCAATTCAATTTGGGTTGCGTTGGTTTGGCTTTTTAGTGGGCTGTGTGGTCTGGTTCGGTCGTTTGTGTTGTAGAGTTACAGTAGGTACATACCTCGCTCTTGAGTCCGTGCGGCTCGTGCGGGTCGGGCACGATGACGGAGGGGCGGCGCGCGGGCGGCGCGGGCGGCGGCATGGCGCCCCCCCACAGTAGCACGGGCCGCACGTCGTCGCCACCTGCGCACGCGCACGTCAGTGGGGCTCCGGCGGGACTGGGCCGCACGGGCCGACCCGCCCTACACACGCTCCGACATAACTGGTTTGGACACATTGCCTACGGAAGATACGCCTGTAGTTTGTGCGAACCTTGCTTAACGAACGAATTCTCATCGATAGGATATCTTAAGTTGAATAGACACACGTAGCTAGTCCATGGACGCAACTAACGTGTTAAAAAACACGTGTCACGTCTCGCGCCATGTATCTCATGTCCCGTTACAAGTGTCTTGTTGGCACTCTCACAAGTGGTCACTAAAGGCGTGTTTTCCGCAGTAAATGCTGTTAATTTAGAAATGTATGTCAATTTTGATATAGTGCAAAAAATTATATCTGTATTATATCCTCGATATTATATATTCATAGTATCCAATACATAATATAAAATAAATAAAAATACTTTATTTAAATGTCAATGTTATGCAAAATTTATTAAACTTGTTTTTCTATACATTTACTATTGGATATTTAAAAAATATGTATTAAAACATCTATCGATTATAAAATCAAAATAAATAAAAGAACAAGTCGAGAATGAGTCAATGGACGTTAATATTCTTATCACAACATCACAAGTAGGTAATCAAATATTTAAGTATGAATTCTTATCTATTTTATATTTGTATTTCAACAGTTATCGTACAAGTAAACTAGATAATAATAATCAGATAACGCTACTGTAGCTTCGAATGACACATCGAAATGTTGATCGACAAATCGATGTGTCGAGCAAAGCTTGTTGGTTCTCCGACGATTCACCAGGCTATCTGGTTCTTGAGCCTTTAGCAGACCACAGGCGGACCTGCGTAGGCCTCTCCTTAAAATAAATCGGTATGGTAACAGTAGAGCGTTTTCGGCTATTTTGTCGAGCAAATATTTAACGGTTGCAGCGCGCAGTACTAGCATAGTAACTGTATATTAGTAGTTTAACCAATTTAGAAATATTAGAGGAGTTTTTTTTAATACTAAAGATAATAAAAATCAAACACTTATTTCATCAAGTGGCAAAATCAAAATCAAAATATTTTATTTCACATACGCCTACATGGGCACTTATGAAACGTCAGAAGCTAGGTGCACAGTTCCAATTGATCGTTTCCTATGGAGAAGAGCCGGCAAGAAACTCCATGGTTACTCTTTTAAAAGATAATTGGCAATCGATCTCTTTTGTTTAGTAAGTAGTTTTTGTTTAATTTGATTATTTTGAACTGAGCTACATTTCAATAACTTGTTGTGATCTGATTACAGATATCGATAGTCCTATTAAAATTAAATTACCATGCCACACGGTGAAAACGGTCAAAATTCAACAGTAAACTTATACATTTCACATAATTATCGAACACATTTTTAACATAATTAGAAACCAGTTAAGTCGGAGTAAAACATACAAAAATATACAACATAGGGTCGGCACGCAATAAAAGTACTATCTAAAGTGTGGGGGGATGTGCAGTCTGTCCTACGCGAAGGTCAGTGTTACTGGCAAGTAAGCTCCGTGTAAAAGTAAATATAGTTCATTTTCCATTGACTTTGCGTCGTCTTTGGATTTTTTTTTCATTTGTGTGTTTTTCTGTATTGAGTCTTGCTTGCTTGTGTGATAATAGTGCACTGTCGACGGCATGTATGCTAAATAATTATTGGCTTCAGACGAATTTTGACTGATATTATAAGTTTTAAAGGCATAATATTATTATACATACTTTAAAGTAAGCAAAGTTTAATATCAGTTCTTTCCATTTTTTTTACTACTTTCGACAAAATTTAACACATGAGTAATGCTAATCAAAATAGGGCAAAAAAACATGAAAATCGGTCTAAAAATAAACAATACAACATCGACAGTGCGTTAAAGTATGTCCAAACAAAATTGTATCAGTGTGTTTTTTCTGTCAGGTGTGTTGTGTGTGTCTGCATGTGTGCATGTCTGTATGTATGTGTGTGTTGTGTGTCAGTACCGTGCTGGCGCGGTCAGCGGGCAGCGGCGGGCGTCGGCAGTGCTCGCTACCTAGACAGACCTAGCTTGAACAGAAGGGAAAAAAGAAAGAGTACGCAATTCGCGCATCAGTCGTTTCTTCCAAATATCTCTATAAATATATATCTTAACTTTCAGTATTATAATCATATAACTATGTACCGCAGTGTTATATACATGCTTCAGTAAATAAGCGTGGTTAACTCCAAGCAACATGTTGTTACATTATATGCAATAAGGCAATCAAATATTTCTATATTTTAGTTTGATTGTGTCGCTTACGCTAGTATTCTTATGGTGCATAAAGAACTTACGAGTAGTTTGTTATTTATAATAACTCGTTACTAGTCGCCGTTTTGTATATTAAATAATTTAAAACGAAAATATTGCTCTGCTTTTTTATCACATACTACATTTTTTGGTGTTAAGCTAAATATTTTTATTTTATGTTTTAATTCTATGTATCATCCCATAAGTCATAAAAGGGTAAGCGATACGTACTAAAAAGCTAAATGATACTAAATATTTCTAAAGCAAATTCTGTTTTAATGCAATGCATCTTCAGATTCCAGATTATAATGTAAAATTAATTTAAATTTATATTACAGTATATATTAGTCTCCGATGATAAGAAGCAATATTAGATAGATAAAAAGCAAAAAATAGCTTTGCAAGCAACATTTTTGACCACAAATGAAACATGCAGGGACAAAGTCTATACAATATAAAGAACAGTTAAAACTATGATATATATATAACAATATTGACCAGGTCTGTCGGTCCGTTTCTTACAACTAAACTCGGAAACTACTGGGTGGATTTTGAAATAGTTTTGACCACCTTAAAGTTTCGAGAAATGTGTTTGTGTAATAACTTAATAAGTATTATATTCTACGCGTGTCAGTCTAATCTTTTAAGATAACTTATTATTATAAAGGAAAGGAACAAATAAAACGGAAGAACAATAAGAATTAAATAAAAGATAGAAAATAGTAGCAAACTAATAAATACCAGTGTTTATATTTCAATTAGATTAGGCTCTAGGGCATTGGAGCTCTGATTACTTCTGATACATTTATATCAGATATTTGATAATGCACTTTCTTTTGTCAAAAAATATCATTAACTTTGTCCAAATTAAATGAAGAACAGTAAACTGGGGCTAATTAAGAACGCAAAAAAAAACTGTAGAGCATTTAAGAGGCCTTACTGGACTGGCCTTAATACTGTATTTTTTTTTCAATATCGGTGTATCTCTTGGCGTGAATCTCTAGTTTAAATACTGGTGGCTTTTAAAATAATTACCCCCATTTTACAGTTTAAAACTCATGCAAATGTGAGTAATGAAATAAAAAAAGTTTACAAAAGGCTTGCACTATTTGACAGCAATTTTGTATTGCACACAGATATAGAAGCGTATATGTTAATATTTATATTCGTGTATACATGGAGGACATCTAGACATCGTATTCCTACGTGACGGCTCTAACTTATGAATATACGAAATGCGAAAACGCGTTTCTTAATGTCAATGTGCGAAGGTGTTTTGGGAAAATGCAATAATTTTAATTTCTAAAATGTCTTTTTTTAGAACAATCTGTAAAAGCGCAAATCTCTTTATTTCTCATCTGAGTATAAAATAAGAAATTAATTATTACCTAATATTTCTTTTTGAACTGAAAACTTTACTTGTCCATTTTTTTTGTGTATAATTCAATTCCCATTACTTTTTTTTTGTTTTTTTACAAGACCACAGATGAATACCGATGGTTCACTCCGCATTTTAAGTATGAAGCTACAAGTAGGTACGCGGCGGTCTCGAGTCGTCGGATTCAGTGGGCGTAACGTATTCAAAGATATAATAGTTCCGCGATAGCAAGAGAGGCAACTTCTAGGTGAATAATTATAACTGTAGGTAATTAGCGCTGTGCGACCTGAATTGCACTTTATTGTTTCGTAGCAAGAGTCTCTTTTTATTTAAATGATTTTGCGGAATGAACCATCTGTATTCATCTGTGACAAGACCGATATGTTTTCCTATTTTAATTCTCGTCGCGCTTTTGACACTAAAAAACCCTGTATCCAAGCACACCCAAGCGTATCATGTACCGTGTTACTTGTGCTAGTATTACCTTGAGTATGATGTGTAGAAGAGTGCAGCGGTCCGGTGTCGAGCGCGGGCGGCGTGTAATAGAAGGAATGCGGCTCAGAAGCCTTCCCGCCCGAGCGCACGAACAGCTGCACGGCGACCGTCTCCGTGATGTCGTGCCGGGCGTAAGGCGGGACGCAGCATACTAAGTGAGTCTGGAAGAGGACGAAAATTACATTGAATTTAGACATATTTTAGCAACTTTTTTTATATGACCAGAGGCCCTAGTGTGAGCATCATCGACCGCGTTCGGCGCTCCGATTGGCCCTTCACCAGTGAAGGCCAGTGAAGGGCCAATCGGAGCGCCGAACGCGGTCGATGCGTAAATTCGAGATGGTTAAAAGAAACTCACATTATGGCCTCAGATGTATGAACGTAAACGAAGCAAAAGGAGTATGTAAGGAGCGTAGCAGGTGGCGTTCTATAGTTCTGCCTACCCCCATGGGAAGAAGGCGTCAGTTTATGTATGTATGTATTTACTAATGAACACGTGTAGGGAAAACCAGGGTTGGCAACTTATGCTTGGTGGCTGATAACGGATCACTCTCAATAGATCTTAAAAAGTAACTGATTAGATTAATTATCAAACACAAGAGTCATTCAAACTCACATTTTAAATTAACCGACAACCAGAAGATTGGAATTTATCATAAGTGATCCTCATCTTAAAGTAAGCGGAAAGTAGTTTTGTAGGGTTCATGTATGTATGTCAATCTGCCTGCCTAGCCTTTTCCCAACTATGTTGGGGACGGCTTCCAGTCTAACCGGATGCAGCTGAATACCAGTATTTTACATGGAGCGACTGCCTATCTGACCTCCACAACCCAGTAACTGGGTAAAACGATACCCTTGGTAAGACTGGTTGTCAGACTTTCGAGCTTCTGACGACCCGTAACGACTGTCAAAGATCCACAAATGACAGCCGGGACCAACGGCTTAACGTGCTTTCCGAGGCACGGAGGAGTCTCAGTATGTAAAGATGGTCACCCATCCACGGACCAACCCCGGCAAGCGTAGCTTAACCTGATGGATCGACCCGTGCGGCTGTTATTACTTAGCCACGAGCTCCTCTTCTCCCTCTCCTCAGGGTTCATGTATGTATGTGAGTTTCTTTAATCCACCATAACTTTTAATGAAAGAATGGATTTGGATGTATGGGGGGATATCGTTAGAATCCTTACAGCATCCCGAGTGACATAAGCTGTTTTTTTTTAATTTGAATTTCTGTCGACAATGACAATTTTATCAACTTGTTTTTGTTTACTTTTTGTTCGTTTTTTAGCAGGCGTGTCTTTAATTAAATTTTTTTGAATTATTTGTTTTTTGTTTAAATGTTTTCCTTGTATATGGTAGAGTGCCAAAAAATATTGCTTTCTTTATTTGATATACCAGACCTCTGCAGTAGGTCTGATGTTCACATACCTGCTGTAAGAACTCCTTGTCCGGAGCCACCTCCTCCTCCCAGTGCGTGCGGCCGTCCTGTCGCTGGCAGAACACCACGCGCGTCTCCTTGAGGAAGTTCTTGCCGAGGAGGTACAACTCCAGGCCTCCGGAGGCGGGACAGGATACGAGGGACTTGCGACACACTTCGGGGACGCCTGGCGGTTGTGCTATAAAGGAGAAAAAATAGTAATATAGTGCATACCTAATTACTTTTCCCTCATTAATTAAAAAGGTTAGTAACCCTTTTTTTAATGTTTTTATTACGGATGCTTTTAAAGTGCTTTCTACATTGTTGTCCCATGTATAATTTCAACATGAATGATGTAACTAATATTTTGTAACAATTTTTTTATTTAAAACAGTGTCCGGTCCGTGGAGTTTCTTGCCCGTTCTTCTCCATGGGTACCTACTACGCTTTGGAATGGGCAACTAGCTTCATATTTCTGACTGACCGACTCCTTGACCATTTAAAAGTGGTGCATGTAAATGGTTGCATTGAAATAAATGCTTTGAGTTTGACTGAAAAGTTGTGTGGAAATTGGTTGTCATGGTATGGGCATGTCATGTGGAGACTCATTCCTCCACATAATATGCCCATACCATGACAAGGAAAGCAAAGTTTAGAGTATGAATGTGGATGGCTATAAGAGTAGGGGAAGATCAAAGAAACGATGGATGCACTGTGTGAAAGATGACATGGCTAGAAAGGGGGTGACTACTGAGATGACGGCTAATAGAGAAGTATGGAAGAAAAATAATGTTGTGCCAACCACAAGTAAATTGGGATAAGGGCAGAAGAATGGTGATGATCAGGCGCGGTCCGAGAAGGGTCCTGGGGGTCATGACCCCCCCAAAATCATTCAAGCTGTCGAGAGACTGAATGATTTACATAGGGAATATGCATGTATTTTTTTTAATATTTTTATTCGATAGTTTACATCGTCAAATAATAGTAATAATAGTAAAAAAAATCGACGGCAAAAAAGCAATTTAAAGTAGTTAAAAAAATGTGTAAAAATATCCAACCGATCCGAGCTATTTAAACGCCCTCCATTTGGCGCGCTTTGTGTGGTGACGTCACAGTCCGTGAAAACAGACAACCAACTGTCAAGTCAACGTCAAACACTCCTTTTTCTATGAGCGTTTGACATTGACTTGACACTTGTTGATTGACTTGACATTGACATTTTGATTGTTATCCCGGATTGTTACGTCACATCCGCTCTTAGCCTTTTCAAGTATTTGAATTACCCACAGTTTTTTGGGACTTTAAAAAAAATAATTTCTCGCTCAAAAATAAATTTTATTCAAAAATATTGATGGAGGCATAATTCTGAAGTAACATAGTTTATAAAAAAAATATTAGACCCATATTTGAATCACATGCATATTCCCTATTAACCATTGCCCTAAAAATATTCCTTAGGACCAATGGTGACCCCCCCCAAAATCTCGGGCTGCGACCGCGCCTGGTGATGATGCTATGAAAAACACTCACCCCGCTCACCCGTCATTTACGAAGCACTATATTATTAACTATTTAATCATTATGCAATGGTTGCGTTACCTTGAAATCTAGTCTGATTAGCGAAATTATTCATGTCTTTGTTTTCTATATTTATTTTGTTATACATTTAAATAAAACGATTATTCAATATTTATTTAGAATTGATTTGCTTTACTTATCAGTTACTATGCAAGTCACGATTTATATTTTGTTAAGTATTTTTTCTCTAAACTCGTTATAGAGGACAAAACAAGAACGGATTTAATTAATCCCTTGCATTGTTGAGTATTGTATTTTGTTTTGTTTGTCACTCACAGGACGAATGTCACCAATAGAAATAAACGCTTTATATGTGCTAATCGCGTTTAGTATAATTGGTGAAATTCGCCCTTAATCACAGCTGATTAATGTAACACAAGTGGATTAAAATCTGGATATAAACAAAGGCTACTTTTATGCTTTAATCCTGGTCAAAGTCAAAGTCAAATAATTTATTTCAAATAGGCACATAATATGGCACTTTTGAACGTCAAACAAAGAAATATAATTGATTCTAGTTGCCCCTTCCAAAAGGTAGTTTTCGTATGGAGAAGAATGGGCAAGAAACTCCACCGTTACTCTTTTAAAAATGTTTTACAATATTTTGTATACATTAATTATATAATTATATGTGAAGACGATGCACCTATAATAAGATTACTGTACCACAAAAGGTAAAAAGAATTATAAATGGAGCAATAATGAATAAATTAATTACCAGATACATGGTGC
Source organism: Lithophane socia (assembly GCA_947522985.1). NCBI lineage: Eukaryota > Metazoa > Arthropoda > Insecta > Lepidoptera > Noctuidae > Lithophane > Lithophane socia. The sequence continues at coordinate 1,637,512 of OX383256.1, forward strand.
TCACATATTTACAAAGATTGTAAAAGTATACGAAATTACAATAGTCCTAACATTGTTACAAGTAGTACATACAAATAATAAATAAAAAAACTAAATTAGCTATCAGTTTGATTTTGTCCTGGTTCATAATATTTGAATCTCAGTTTATGGGGATATTATTTTCTCCTATACTCCATTTGAAATAAGATTAGACATTTAAACAAACCTTTTTACAGTCCATTCATCCGAGTGAAATCACCGATTAATTTTAGAAATTTGCTGGAAAGATTTCTTTAGAAATAAGCATCACCTTTATACGTTTTTTTCTGTACATTTCGTCTGTTTATGTGTGTTTATAAATGAATAAAATGTGACTCACTGCATATAATCTGCGTGGAGCACACTTGCAGCGTCTCCACGTGTCCGGCCGCGTTGACGATGTCGGTGCGGAACACCATGCGGCAGCGCGTGGACTTCTTCTTGCCGCGCGAGATGTGCGCCGCGCCCGCAGGGGCGCTCACAGTGCCGCCGCCGCCCGTCCCGCCGAGCGTCTCGCCGAATCTGTGTTCTACATCTACGTTGCGTTCCTGGAATGTTTGTGAAGGTTTTTGGTAGGTCAGTAAAGCGTAAAACGTAAGCGTAAGTGTAGGAACAATTTAAAAGAAGGAAAGTATTAGAATATTTTGAAGAGAAAATTGACGTCAAAATCGTGATTTAGGATCGCTAGTACCACAAACCACAAAAAAAACAACCGACTTCCAAAAAAATCATTCTTTGGTCAATCTGTCTTTGGTTTTCAATTTTCGTTTTTTGCCATCTTCAACAATTGACAGAAGAAAAAGAACAATGTTTTAAAGTCGTAGTGCTAAACTTATTTAGTGGTTTCAGGTGCAGACCTTCGTTTTCAATTCTCAATAGAAATTAAATTGATTTTTTATACTGGCAGAAGTGAACCCCAGCTTCTGAAAGGATCTGCCAGTTGGTGGTGACCGTACTATAGTTTGACTGAGACCACTGTTCCGCGCTTGAGGCATTTGTACGGCGAGACAGATGGGGGGGGGGGCAGTGCAGGCTGCTCATTGGTCGTCCCTCCCGGCGCGCGCCACCCGCCCACCGCTCATTGGTCAACGCTGCCCCCAGCCTCGCCGCGCATTCCTAAAGCACGGAACAGCGGTCCCGGTCAGACTATAGCATACGTTGACAAAGAAACTGTCATAGTTCTTACAAAATTAAAATCCGATTTTCTCCTCCTCCCTTAAAAAAAATACATTGTCCTGTCTCAGCAGGTTTGTGCACTAACCTTGAGTATCCCAACGCAGTCGCAGGTGACCTGCCAGTTCTTCGCCGGCTCCAAGTCGATCTCGATAATGACTGTACCATCATCCTTTCTCTCCTTGCAGGGAGTGGAGTTCTTGCCGGACACCCGGCATGCTTGGTAGAACATGTGCGGTGCCACTCTACCCGTGTCCGTGCCAATGAATACCTGGAGAAATTGGAAAACGGTTTTAAATCTAACTAATATTATATCTAATCTATTCTAAACGCGAAAGTTTGTAAGTATGGATATACAAGATATAAGATAATGCAAACGCCAACACACACTAGGCATAATGAATGTATGCTTGTAGAAAGGATAGCTGCTGTTAACTTCCTATTTTCATTAGCCGTCCCCCGACACGACGACGCTTGGATCAAAATATTACCTACAACTTTTATGATATTATTTTTTTACTTTTTAGACGCTTTGTTTTTGTCGGGGGTTTTTTAAATTTTTAATTTAATTTTTATTTCCAGCTTTTTAAATTTTATATTATATTACTAGTAGAAACGCTACGATCAACACGCAGCTCGCCGAAATCTGCGTAGCTGTACGTTTTTTGCTGCAGTGAAGCTTGTAAGTAAGTAAGTAAGTAAGTAAAATTTAATTTGTTTAAACATGGTGTACATGATACATTGCATGCAAGATATTACAGATACAGAAGTTCTAACATGTTTAGCCGCATATTGTGGCGTACAAATTGGTGGGAAGAGATGGTACATAGACCGTGATAATATACATCAAAATTACATTATAGAAATTATGTAGATACTTATTAAGTCATCATTATTCATTAAAGATTAGGTCATTACAATATAATTCAGCAAGCATATTTTTTTTGGATACAATTAAATGTCAAAGTCAAAGCTTGTTACCTAATAATTTACTCTCATTTATCTTTCCTACTCCATCATCAGATCTTGATCACCATCTATCTGTAACCTATTTGTTGAGACCTTTCCAATGATTCTAAACACGATACCTCTGCTGTAAGTTCGTGAGGGAGTTGGGTATCCTGCAAATTCCAGGTGATGCTGCAGCATCAGCTCAAGGTTACTACATAATTATATTCTTTTCATATCATTGAAATAAGAGAATTCTAAATTTCCAATCGATTAGACCGGTGGAAGATGCTCACATCCATTCATCAACTAGAAAAGAGCTGATAATTTTCAAACGGCTGAACCGATTTTCTTGAATCATAGCTAAGAACACTCTCGATTAAGTCACCTTCCAAACAAAACCAAAAAGATTAAAATCGGTTCAGCCGTTTGGCAGCTACGATGGCGCAGACAGACACACAGATACACCCCTCTTTTTCCGTCGGGGGTTAAAAATGAAGCAATTCTATTGGTGGATATTTTCCCACTCTGTTTCATCGCACGGCTCTCGTAGAAAGCCAGTCTTAATATCTGGGTATGTAACTCAGTGTTTTCGTCTAGCTTCAATATAACGTTAAGTTTGTAGGATACAATGAAAAAAAAAAACATCCGAATTGATAACATCCTCCTTTTAGAAGTCGGTTCAAAAACATAGATTATCAAAACCTCAACTTGCGAGGTTTATGAAAACAGGTTATATGGAGGTGACAATGTAACACAAATATACAAAGTGGACTGCACAGGCTGCACTGACTGAACAATATAAATATTTTCATTTACTGATGCTCTTTTAATGACAGTAAATACTTCAAACATACATCTAACAAAATGAATTATGGAGTTTTACAAAACATAAGTGCTATACTTAACACTTCACAGAATCAGTAGGTATTCAAATTTACATATTGTTAACCCTTCTCAATTACAGCGATGGTAAATCCAACCACAATAGTTCATCGAGATTGGCTTTCCACTCACGACTAGATCTTATCCATTGATTTATAGCCGTGTACTGTGTAGGTACGTGTTAACCTTCGACATTAAGGAATCAGAAGATATATCGAACCTTCTTGAATATTGGGCCATCTTACACTTCGATCCAAACTTAATGGCGGCTCGGAAGTGCGCTACTCGCTGCGCAATACCCCATCCCTCACCCCTGCTGACCTGTGAATCCGTTACTGCGCAGCGACTCGCCTCATGTTCCGAGTCACCATTAGGGTGCGTTTCCACTGAAGCGGAGTCGAGCGGAGCTGAGCCGAGACGTGCAGGAATCTTTCAATCACAGACGAGACGACAGACGCGTTGAGGATTTTAACCAATGTGATTGCTCGATTCCGCTCGTCTCCGCTTCAGTGGAAACGCACCCTTATGTTTGAATCGGGGTGTACAGTCGAACAAGCTATTTGGTATACAGGCAGATAACTTGCAACTACTTTAAACAGTTTTGTGAGTGTTTTCAGTAGTCAACAATCCTTTGATGTCATTCTCCTTAGCTCAAAAAGTTAAATAACACACACAATCTAAACGAATTTTGGCAGTGTAGCGGAAAATTAATATATTTTGCTGTATACCAAATAGCTTGTGCAACTGTACCCTCACATTCACACATTGGGGTGTATTACAAAAGCCTATACGGGAACGATGGGTCCAGAAGCACCAAAAATAGTCCACCCCGCTATCACCTCGCTGGCTGGTCAGTTTTTTACCACAGCAAGAGCATTTCTCAAATATTTCGTACCAATGCAAAGAAGCAGTCTTCCAGGATTGTGATTGTGAGTTTCAAATACCTGAGGTTGATCATGTCAGGTAATAGATACAGCAAGGGTGAAATTGCATGATGAGGGGCGTTAGATTTCAAAAAATATTTGAAAATCTTACCTGCAGTACAGCTGGCTTGTCGTAACCAACTAGTTTGACTGTCGGGAAACCATTCCCTGAATTATCTTTGACAGCGCCTCTGCTGCCTTCAGTCTGATATCTGAAATGGAATAGTGCATTTTAGCGAGTCGTGAATTTAATGGCAGCACTAAGATCTTAGAATACGGTCATTTAGGAGGAGGGGAAAATACTTGAACCCATTAGGGTCCCATTAAAATGATAAGTACTCCTTCTTCTACTTCCACTAAAGGCCCACCGTGTACGAAAGTAAACGGAGAAGTGTTAGATGGGTTGTGGACGTTGTAGTTAACCCAGGCTCATTATGTGTAAGCTTCAGAAGGATTTTATAATTTTTGAGAACAGGTAATACGATAGTTACCTCGCTCTGTGTTGTGTCTCAGGCTGGCACAGTATCTGTAGCTCCACCGTGCCATCTCTCGACCTGGTCGACAGTGGCGCCGCCAACCCTGGCCGGCCACCCTGCGTCATGGCTGCCAGCGCCCTTCTACGCGCCATAGCCTGTGCCAATTTACCTCCGTACTTGCCCCCCAGTTTTCCTCCTAATTTCCCACCGGCACCAACTAATTTCCCCCCACCAGGGTACTTGTTGGCCAGTTTACCCCCGCTACCCAGTTTACCGCACGATCTGTACGGGTCCTGGAACCTCTTGCCTGGAATTTCGGCTATGTTTGGACTAGATATACTGCAACCCGCTCTCATTCTGTAAAAAAATCGATATTTCTATGGATTATTATCATAAAAAAAAACAGAATAATATTACTTTAGTTTTTTAAATACACCTTGTATTAGTCACTTTTAATGGCATCTTATTTCTGAATTCGTCGTGTAATAATTAACACAAATGAATGTGTATTCATGATCGTGAGGAGGTCAATAGACAATAAGCAGAACATTTGTCAGTATAAACCATCAGTGCGTCACCAGTATACGAACACACGGACGATGCAACAATTACATGCGGTGAACATGCGGGTTTATGGATATGCTCGTGACACTGCACAAACTAACGCTTCTCAAGCAACCAGTTATTAAGACCACTTTTCATGTCAACGAAGACGGTATAAACGCGTCAGTTCAAATGAAATCTTCAGTAGGACACTCTGGAGTCTCCGGATCTACCCGTATCCAGGATCCGTGCTTTTTCTTCATAATCCAATGACAGGTTAGGGACATAAACACCAGATTGTGAATGAATTTCGAGTGTGATCCAATGTTACCTTCAAGAACAGAAAGTTCTCTAAGAAAAAAGTCAACGTACGCGGGAGCGGGTAGGGCCGGCACAAGCGTAGAGGCGGGGGCGTCAGGAGGCGCGGGCGCGGATGCGGACTCAGCCGCGCCCGGCGCGCGGTATGCGTACGCGTCGTTCGCGTCGTCGCATTCTAGCTTAACCGCCGCTTCAGGGTCCCCACGTCGTCGTTTCAACTCCGGGTGTTCCCACTCCTCCAAAGTGTCCGATAATCTGCACACGCCATTAACGGCTTTAGTTAAATTTGAAGTGATTTAATTATTCCGATCATCAGCCATTTTGCCATCTTTCAGACAGGCCAATGCGAGGTTACCTTCACTACGCTAATGATGTTGTGATTTTCAAAGGGTCATGCTATGGCGTATTTAATTTCAAGCAATGAAGACGTAATCTTTTCAAATACTTGTCTTATTTGAATAGTCAATTACGATATCACGACGATGGTAATTTCACAAATCATCGTACGAAACATGTACGTATATCGGTAAAGCTTATAACTTGCGCTAAAAACAGAAAGCAGGCCGTCGCCCTAAAACTGGACAGGCTAAAATAAATTATAAATTCAATAATAACTATTATGTTATTATTGGCCTGACGATGAGGTAACAGAGTGACAGGAGAATCACGCGCACGTGCTGCGAAACGTGCTAAGAATATATTAGCGCGAGGTGCATTTGCGATGAAAACGTCTGATAGGTCTAGTAGAGTCTAGTGGACTAATTTAGTATACAATGTTAACTGTAAAATTGGTGGCGGATTGGCGACACTGATTACTGAACAAGAGATGCAGTGCTTCAGAGTTTATTAAAGCCGATGTGCTCCAGATTGATATAAATCTGTTGGTTCTAGGTATAGGTACTTAGCTTGTTATACTGAAACATTTGGAGTTAAACACAGTGGTTCATAAAATCAGTCTTTAATGTGACTATGTAAAAGATAGAAAGGGTGGCAGAAATGAAAAGCGGTACATTTTAAAGCAAATCTGCTCTTTATTCACTCTAAGTACAATTTTCTGTTTTGAAAGCAATTTTAAATCCAACAAATGTATTTACAAACATACCTCCTCATGTGAACTAATGTAATGACTAAGCTAGTCTACAAAAGAATGCAAAATAATTAAATTAATATGCAAATGATTTCAAGGGACAAGATAGGCGTAGGTATATCGGAACCTTGTTTACGTGTAAAACAATTAAAATGTTACAATACAACACATGCGTTAGAGAAAGCGTACAAATTACTGGTAAGTGGTACATTGGGTGAAATTGGCGTTTTTTTTCTCACTAATAGAGAACCTCGTCACTTTTATGATTTAAAATATTTATCAATTGCTTGGTATTATATCGAATAATGACCATCATAGACAACTATCAATAGTAAAAAAACCTTATTACTTATAGTTTTCTTAACATAAAAAATACCTTAAAAATGACTCCTCATTTTGTTAGCAGAAATTACCACTATTTTTTTTTAACTTAGCCAAAACTTATTTTTTCGCTTAATCTAAGTGGCATACGTTATCTTAGTTTTTAAACAGTAGTGCATAAAAGTTTTAAAACAATAGTGTTCATGGTTGTTATATAAATTAAGAAAACGTATGAAAAATGCAACTTCTTTGAAATTCCCCATACAAAACACCAATTTCATAGGTGGGGACGTAATAATTAGGCAAGCGAGAGATGATTGGTTCAAGATAATTTTCATCAGTCTGAGTGTTGAAATGTGAAGGGAAGAGGCAAGAATTCATTTGTAAATCATAGTGATGGTGTATAAGACATTGATTACTACCATGTCGTCATGTACATCCGATGTTAAGTGTTATGGCTTCTTGTTATTGGCACTTTGCCCAGTACTGTGTTGACATGTAATACGTCTTACAGATATAATTTAGGTTTCAACTCTCAAGGACAGCTTCTACTTGTACAGTTACACTAGGAATTAGTATTTCGGATTCTAAACATTATAAAAGTGGTCGTCCAGATCGAATTTCGGCCATAGCGGTCAATCTCAGCGGAGACTAGCCTTTGCAAGAGATATTGTAGTGCACAAATGTGTGCGCAGACACAGATGCACTCTCTCTTCCCTCACTCTCATAGTCCGATGGAGTTATAGGACGGCGATCCGATACGAGCAGAGAGAGATCAGGCGCAGGACCAACAGCTTAACGTGCTTTCCGAAGCACGGGGTATCAAACCACCAACTTCTAAATTCTGGGATACTAAGAAATTCCTAATGGAAAATCCCAATAACACTTTGCCCGACCCGGGAATCGAACCTAGGACCCCACGCACAGCAGTCGCGCTTGCAACCACGAAGACCAAACAAGGCAGTACACATAGTAAAGCAGTCTAGCCGAGTCTCTTGACCTTGACCGACCCGCCTCCAAGATCCATCCAATATTTCAGTTTCAGTTATGTTACTAGTTACTGTGTATCATTTGTTTATCGCGTGATATCCTAGTGTATCATCAATCATGGCAGTCAGTATATATCTACTAATAAACGTTGGCTTGCCCTGTAGTCTGCTACAAAAAACGGGTCTTGATTTGTTACCTGTAATAATTATATTATGTACTTGTAAATAGGTAGCTGCCAATGTTGGTATTAGATTAGGTCAGGTATACAACAATAGTATCCACATTAGACATACTGGTATTACTGGTTTTGTACGCAAAATACGCGCTTTGACAAGTTGCGGACACCAGCACCGCCAGGCCGTCTTATCTATCCATCTATTGCAACATTGCATCTATTATCTTAAAATCTAGCTAAAATAGGCTGTATACCAGTAGGTCAAAAGCCTGTTTTGATGAACAAGAGACTTTGGCCAGACTACAATCATGAGAAACACCATGTGAAAAAGCTTAAAACGCTTAAATAAATGAAAATTAATGGAGTACGTCCTTCGTACGAGCCTACTCTAGGCTCAGCATTGGAAGGAGAAACTGAGTGAATATTCAACAAAAGACCTAGAAGTTAATAACGACTAAAAAGCACTCTACGATAACTCATAAGTCTCCCAAAACATCAGATTGAAAGACAAGAAGGAACACAAACACGAAAAGAACAACTTGAGGGGAAATTTGCGTCCCATCCACGCAAAACGGCCATCGTTCAGCATAATGCTGCGACGCTATGCGACAGAGCCCCAGCGCTGGTTTTCAGCGGAGTTGGAAAGCAATCTAAAATCTACTAATGCAATTGCAAAGACATCTCAAAAATATAAGGGCCAGTTAGTCTATTCTGTAACCTGAGATATGATTCCATCATATGTTGGGATTGCCACTATAGACAGCTAATTAACCTAAGTTTTCACGGAGTTTATTTTGCAGAATAACACTACAGGACATAAGGATAACTGATCAAATTGAAACATCAGTCATCTAAAGGCCATTGACATCACATTCAATATTTCGTATGTTTTTCGCAATTGTGTATTACGTAAACAGTTAGTTGCGTAGTGACAACCTTATGTAATTCGTATTACTGAAGTCTGTGAAGTTGTGTACTCTACTTGTGTATTATATCATGATTGGATAAATAGTGTTTGGCAAATTGTTTCTTGGTAAATAATTAACTTGTTTAAGGTTGTTGATTGTATTGTTTACGAGAAGGTGTGTGAAGCAAGGTGTACCGTAATCACACATTTTGAAATTACTACGGTTTCTTTTTGCATTGTCCATCACACAATCAGATTTATTAGTGTAAGAAAGCATATCCACGCCTTGATGAAGCTCTTACATACATTTTCACTGGAAATCAGCCCTAAAGCGTACTAGAAGAACTACACATTACATTCGCAAGAATTTTTTCAATTAAAAGTTCGTTATTAAAAACCTTAAACGCTAATGCTACGAATCAACGATATCCTCACAAGTGCTTAAAATATACAAACCGATAAAAATCTAGTAGTGATAACATCAACAGTTAAAGAGATCGATAGTGATAAAATCGAGTAGTTACCGATCGATAAGGACGTGTTCGCACGCGCGACTCACGCGCGTACATACGTGAGTACGTACCGATATCTAACACTGAAGGTCGTATGGGTAAGAATTTGTATAGAACTGAAGCTATCCGATGGTGAGGCTGTACAAATTGGGTGACTAAGCGGTAATAGATAACCAGTAGAAGTGTTTCATAACTTTGACGATCAAAGTGGTTCCCTACAGCAAGAGATAAAGCGATTTTGATTATTCTCTTATCAAAACGATTATAATTATTTATTTTATTTATTTAACAGTTTATGAACTTATATATTAATTATCTTCTTGTCTGTTTAGACAAGAATTTTAATTAAATGTGTGTTTGGCTTTAGTTTTTCCTGTCTACATAATCTGGATCCTCTTCCTCTAAATCTCTTGGTTAGCATTAACTTTTTGGCAAATAACTTTTTGGGTAGGATAGAATAACTACTGAAATGATGATTGAACTGATGCTCTGATTAGTCTGATTGATTGGCAATAAATATGAGAAAACGCTGAGGAACAAGAAGAAAGAACAGTTGTAATTATACACACTATAAATACTGCGAACATTGAAGATGATGATGATGATGTTTAAAATCTCAGTCGGAGTCTATTTTATATTAACGCTCCATCGACAGCTGATCTAATTTTATCAGTCGGTATATCGATGTTAATAAATCACGCAAATGATGAACACATTCACGATGCAGAGGTTTATTCAGTCATCCGAGTATTCGTGGGAGTTTCTTAGATTCCACGCTAATCAAAATGTGTCACGAAACCTTCAGTCTTCCTCGAAAATGCATTGGAGATTAAATAAATATCCATTTTATTTCAAAGCACATAAATTAAAACAGCGTGTGTTATTGCGACATAACAAAATGATTGGAGTGTCATCTCCACAAATTTATTTATTTTATTTTATTTATTTATTTATCATCATACATCTACCCTTACAGCTAACCAATGCGGTAAATGTGCCTTACTTAATACTTGAACATTCCACTCCATACAATTGTTCCTTATAACTAATACCTATAACTAATTACAAACAAAGCATTCCTTGTGAATTCACTCAGAGAACAACAGAATAGGTCTGTCTCACTCGCTATGAGGTTGAGCGTGCGGAGTGCACGCGTCAGCGGCGCCTCCTTCAGAAGGTTGGTCCTAGCACGCGGTTCCACCAGCAGTCGTGGCTGCCGTCGTCGCCACACGTACCTGTCCGGAACACACAGACTCACCTGGCCTAAAACAACTGCATTATGCACCTTCCCTCTCAGTAGTTTAAATATATATGAGGCGAGTGCAAGATCCCTCCTAACCCTTAGCTCGTTGTATCCTACCATACCTAGAATAAATAAGGTTGGATACATTAACGGGTAAAAGGGATAGACTCCATAATAGCGCATATATAAATATCTTATAAATTTATTTTGTACCCTCTCCAGCATGAGACTATATTTAGCTTCATGCGGAGACCAGATAACTGCGTTACATTCTACCTGGCTCCTCACCAATGCGTTATATAATGCTATAATAGCTTTCACATTCGTGAAACTTCGGACCGTACGAAGCATGAAACCTAAATTTCTATATGCTCTTTTACAGCAACGCATGATGTGATCACGAAAAGTCAGACCAGTGTTAAATTTTACTCCCAAGTCCTTGACTTCTGTGACCCGTTCCATAGGCGACCCGTCAATATAGTAGGTATGTAAGATGGGATTGTGTGCGCGAGAAAAAGTGATGGTCACACACTTCGAGCTATTAAATTGTAAGAGATTTTCTTTGCTCCATCTCACTACCCTATCAATGTCCCTTTGTAGCCTGACACAGTCATCGCTGCTCTTTATCGCGAGGGATAGTTTGAGGTCGTCAGCAAACAACAAACAAGACGCGTCTTGAACTACTTCTGGTAGGTCGTTTACCACCAGAAGAAAGCCCAAAGGGCCAAGGTTACTACCTTGACTTATCCCGGACCTAGTGAAATATGGATCTGACACGTGTCCCGCATATTCCACATATTGCTGCCTATCCCTCAAATAACTGGCAAAAAACTGGAGAGAGTGTGGGGTGAAACCAATACCTGCAAACTTTTTAAGCAAAATGTCATTATCGACTAAATCGAATGCTTTTCTAAAGTCAAAGTAAGCAGCATCAGTCTGCCCTCCACCATCCACCGTCGGCACCAGATGAGCCATGTGACAGAGAAGATTACTGGTGGTACTTCTTCCTGGTCGAAACCCATGCTGAGCGTCTGACAGCTGTGCGCTAACCTGAAGATATATGCTCTTATGTATAGCAGTTTCCATCACCTTCGCCGGCGTAGACAATACCGCCACTGGTCTGTACCCATCCACCGATTCTGCTGACCCTGCTTTCGGAACCGGAACAACGCGGGTCACTTTCCACCTCTCCGGAAACACGGCAGCTTTGAGGCACTGGTTATAAATATGAAGAAGAGGCCTAGCCAGCGCTACTCGACAATCCCTAAATATGTAAGGCGGAATGCCGTCAGGCCCTGCAGACCGTTTCGGCTTAAGATCTAGAAGCGCCCGACTCACGTCTCCTAACTGTAATTGGTGCAAGTGCACTCGCGCCGCTCCGTTTCCGCTACCTGCGCTGGCTATAGCCAAGTCCACGTCCAACTCCGGTCGCTCTTCCCTATACACAGAATAAAAGTAAGACGCAAACTCTTCCACAGACCGCTGGCCAGACAATGCCACCCCATCTTTCACGATAGCTTGAGGGCTTCTCTTCCCTCTCTTAGACTTGGCATAATTCCAAAAAGATTTAGGATCACTCAGCATTTGCCCTTGAACACGGCTCCGATATTGTTTTTGTGCCACTATTAACATATTTTTAATGTTGGTTCTACACCGAGCAAATGCTTCGTAATCGACCCTTGAACCGCTTGCCTTGTACTGTTTATGCAGAGAAGCCTTCAACCTTATGTCGCGAATTATTTCAACAGTGTACCACTCAGGATAAATGTACCTTGAGTTTCCACGACTTCGCTTTTTTTTGGGCACACAGTCATCTATAATAGAATTAATAATATAATAAAAATAATTTAAACCTACTTCTAAGTCCATTTCATACAACGGAGACCAGTCTACGGCTGCAATTGATGAATATAGGGACAAAAAGTCGGCTTTATTAAAATTCCACCCGTCTGGTACATATGCGTCAACGTCAGGTGTAGCTGAGCCTGCTGAGCCGGGGCTCCGGCGCAGGCGCGTGTGTGTACTAACCGAGATCTCGAGCGGTGGGTGGTACGCGTCTACCGGTACGAGCGGCGCCTCCGCCGCGCGCACGCTCACGCTCCCTCCCTTCGCCAGTGTACTCAACACCAAATCTAACTGACGACCATTACAATTTCCCACTGCGTTACTCTGAGTGAATTCACAGAAAGTATGAAAGTATTCATAATAATTACTTATGGCTACAGAACACGAATATAAGTTAAAATCACCTAGAACTAGAATATCCCTATACTTATTACAAAATTGTTCAATGGTGCTAAATAGTAACATGTATTCATTATCATTACTACCAGGTGGAATATAGACGACACAAAGTAAAAACATAAATCTGTTACGTAGGTAAACAGTAGCACAAACCAGTTCGAACATATGATCGTCCACGTTGACGTCATCGGGTAGTGACACTCGCCGCAACTCAAAACGCGGTGTGGCCACGAGACACGCGCCGCCTTGTTTACGTCCATCCGCTCGGTCACACCGCAAAATAGTAAATCCAGGTGGAATTATTTCTGCATCATGTATGGAGTCATTGCAGCCCGTTTCGGTGATGGCAAACAAGTCTGCATTTGCCGTTGAAATATTAGTATAAAATTCCTCCAGCTTTGTTCTAAGCCCGCGCACGTTTTGATACAATATTTCAACGGAGCTACTCAGGGTTTCTCGCGTTGCTGGTTGCTCTACGAAACCACACCCATTCCGCAAATTCTATATTAACGGCCCAGTTTTCAGGCTGACATAACTTGTCGTATTTACTCTCTGGAACTCCGACGATAAAGGATGCGTAATCCCTTTCCGTTTTATGTTTTATTTTTTCAACTTTAATCTGTACTTCTTCTTGTTCATAAATTTTCCTAACATATTTTTCCAAACTTTCTACTGTTGTTTGTTTCTGCAAACGCCATATGTGTAAGAATCTTTTCTTTTCGGTACCCTGTATGTCGATTGCACTCGTATTTCCGCCTTTTTTTACTTCACTGTGCGTGTGTCTTGTTTTTTTTCTTACTACAGTAGTCCAATTTTCTTCTCTTTCTGGTTCTTCCTTTTCCAAAATAAATACCTTCTCAGACTTCCTTTCTCTGTTCACTACTGGCATCTGTTCCTCATTCGATACTACTTTCGTCGATTTCGTGGCCACACATTCCTTCGCTGGTACTTTATTAGCAACTACCTGCTTCTGTTTATTTTTGACGAACGAAAAAATTAGACAACACAAGAACGTTTTAGAACAATGTGCAAGAGGCCACCGTAGTTAAACATTACATTGCGTTAGAAAGCGAGTGTATAACCACATGGATCTTACCTGTTGACGGCATCGGGTCCTAGGCCGCTGTCGTTACTGTTCTCACAGGGCTCGGGCGGCCTCAGCGCGTGACTGTGAGCGTAGTGCGCGAGTTTTCCGAATTTGCCTAAATGTGCTAGTTTGCCCGGGTGGTGGGCAATTTTGCCGGCGTGCACCATTTTGCCCGGGTGCTGCGTCTTACCCGGGTGGGCCCGCTTATGCGGCGCCCGCATCACTTTCCTGTGTACCCGCGCGCTCATCGTCGGGGCCGTGGACATAGTCATTTTCATGCCTGCCAACAAACAGAAAATAAAAATTAATTAATTTTTATTGACTATGTGAAGAGAAGGCGGATTGTTTATAAAACAAGTATTTATGAATCACGCTTTTAAACTACAAGACGAGCCGATGTTATTTGTCAGACAAGTGAATTTATTGTTCAGCCAAAGAGACCTCGTCGCTTCAGTAGACACTAACATAGAATAATAAGTGCTAAGAACCCATCCAAAATGTACTGTTTAGTACGAAAACCTATGTAAATTAAAAGAACCAAAAACTTGACTAAATTTTATTTGCTTTGCATTTTCATTCCTACTGGAAGTCAGACCATAAATACAGTCACCATAAAATTATCTTTATCTTTTATCTTTATCGTTATCTTTATCTTTATAAATCGACTCAAGCAAATCCAGAATTAATTAATTTAGGTACTCGTATTTAATCGCAATTCCTTGAAATTTTATTACATAACCGAACATCACGGAAGCGGTTGATAATTGTAATTCCCGAGTCTTAAGGCCATGAGTCACGAGACAATATTTAGAGATCGAAATCAAAATTTTATGGACCAAATGCCATAACATGTTCAATCGTAAAATGGACGCGTCTGTGAATACATAAAATGGTGTAAGTGACTCTGCACACTGTGCTGTCTATCAAAATAATGTTTACATTATAATATTAAGACCTTCAATAACCGGCAAAACTCCCACGTCACACATTTGCAGTAGTTCCATCCATATAGTTAAACTCACAGAAACAACCAAATCGACCTCATCTGAATAGCCCAAAGATATAATAGCGCAAATATGCAACTATATAATGCATTGTCGTTACTCAATTTCAAATTGACGCAAAGTCACCGCCTAGACGACACTAATCTATTTGTCTCGGTAACTCCTTCGTTAGGTACAGCAAATGAATTTATTATTTGTACTATACAATCAGCGACTTCTTTAATGGCTACTATTAAATGAAACACTGTAGTTCTAAGTAGTTTATTACGCACAGATTTCTGTTTCCGTTCTGCGGTGTTTGTGGTGGTATAGATTACGTCTATGTCCTGTGTTTTATCATTACTTACAAAACTGATATGGGATTTGAAAAGGATATATCCGATAAAGTTATAGTAGTTATTAGAGTAGCTATCCATTAGAGAAAGGTCAATGGAGTTTATGAAGAGGAAGATGTCCTTGTTCGCCTTGTAGATGAAAATGAGGCGTGATCGAATAATTAACAATATTTGAGTAGTGTCGCAAAATTATTGTTCGATTCGTCTCAAAGTAAACTAAGGTCGTTATCGTTACTAGTTAGCATATTACTGCCAAAATACATAAAACTAATTTATACGAAGCAGTAAATACGCTCGGATTGATCTGATCATACTACCGCTCTGCGCTCTAACTTTGTTATTTAAGCGCTGATATTATCGTCACTTTTGGTTATGGGCGTATTAATCGACAATGTAACACGTCTTTACTCCTGATCATAATTTATAAAGGGCTGGTGATGGTGACTCGTCAACATAAAAGCCTGATTGATATTTAAGGGCTCCTTATTATGACCCTCCTCAGAAGTAACGACTAGCGACGATGAGGCATATTGCCAGTATAGCTATGCAAGGTATAGTAGTTTATCACATTATTGATTAAAATCCAGAGTGACAAGAACTAGTAGAGACGCAGAGGTCAGACGAAGTTAATTCGATGTAAAAGCTAGGATGATGAAAACTGCCCAGACTACAGTGACTGTTGAAACCCAAAGCGCTTATTAACTTGATTACAAATGGCGAAGGTAAAAGTCAATACAATTTACCTTAAATTTTGATAGAAAATCGTTTATACAATAAACGTTAATGATTTTTGTATTCCTAAATACGAGTAGATACGTTTATTTATAGATTGGTGAAACAATATACGATACCATACATATACATATGTACTCGTAGTTTATAAAGATCGGACACTTCCGAACAATCGCTTTTTAATTAAAATAAGTTGAACTCTTTAGTTACAGGTTTACAATCAAGTTTCGTTTCGCAAAAGGGCTAAAAATAAACGATTATTAAGACTCAAACCGAACCGATTGAAGTCATCTACAGTTTCGAAAGCATATCTATAATCCAAAGAGTCCTTGCGGGACCCCTACTTTTTATTAGATAATGCCCGCAACTTCGTCTGCGTGTATTTTGTATTACATAATGTTTTTTATAAAACTATCTAGGATGAAAGGAGCCAATGTCCTTCTCCAGGTCCTAGGCTACCTAACTGTCAAATTTCATAACAATCGGTTTGGCATAATAATAATATAATAATATATTTATTTGACGTAAAAAAAGTACACATACATTGACACTTATTTAAACGTGGAAATAGCCTGGTACAAAATATTGATCAATGACCCCTATGCTAGGAAAAACCTGTGTTACAGGGGTCATCCATCCGTCCAATGTGGATGCAATAGTTACTTACTTACAGTTTAGTAATATGCACTTTTATATAAAAAAAATTAAAATAAACTAGACTAGTACAATTATTGGTTTTGAGGATAAAAAACGGGGTGATGAAAGTAACGGGGTTTAAATTAATGGATAACAAGGAAACGGTAGTATTTATGTGTTTGATGTGTGTTGCTAGTGTGAGTGTAGGTGTGTATGTGTGAGTGTAGGTATGTATGTGTGAGTGGGTGCCTGAATTTGTTTAAGTTATGGTTTAAGTAATTCTTCCGTGTCGTCATAATTAAGGGTGAGCATGTATTCCTTTATTTTTTGTTTGCATTTGAATTGATTCAAATAATGTATGTTTAATGTGTTGTGGAGTTTATTATATAGTAATGTGCTTAAATAACGGTTATGCCGACGTGCAAAGGTGGTATTTGTACAAACTTTGAGACAAACGGTTTTGGGTCTTCTTCTGAGCGTAGGGCTTTTACATTTATCGGGTGGGGTCATTTTGTGTGTGCGTGTGACTGCACGAAGCATAAACATCTGGCGAACTGTCAGTACCTTAAGGTCCGAATACGCTTGCTGAGTGGGATACCTAAAGGGTTTGCTCAACAGGACTTTGATTACTGCACGTTGGGCTCTTTCAGCTGCTATGAGTATTGTTTTGGCTGCACCACCCCACGCAACGATACAGTAGCTTAGTGTTGATTCACATAAGGCGGTGTATACCATTTTTAGGATATCTTTATTGGCAGAAGTTCTTAACTTTTTGAAAACGTAAATGAGTTTCCTAGTGCGCGCAGATAGAGATTCAATCTGGGTTTTCCAGCTTAGACTGGAATCAAGGTAAAGGCCGAGATACTTAACGGAGGAGGCTCTCGTCACTGTCTGGCATGAACAGAGGTTGTTGCTGTTACGCTCGTCACAAACATGAGCTTTGATTTGTAGCGAGAGGTCAGATGGAAGGGTAGAGGGTCTGGCACCAAAGGTTATAAAATTAGTTTTACTGACGTTCAAGGTTAAGCTATTTTTGCCCAACCACATCATAACTTGGGACAAGGATCTTTCAGCGGCCTCCCTAGCCGTTTCCCAGTCGCGTCCGCTGGACAGTAAGACAGTATCATCGGCGTACGCTATAATGTGAGTAGAAGGGAGAGTAAGTAGACAGAGTTCGTTGACATAGATTTGGAAGAGGAGGGGACTGAGCAAACTTCCCTGAGGCACACCGAAATCTAATAGTTGTTCAGTGCTGATGTACTCGCCTATTTTGACGCACTGGGTCCGGTCCGATAGAAAGTCCTTAAGCAATTTGAGAGCTGTGCCGCGTATTCCAATCTGTTCTAGTTTACTGAGTAAAATAGGGACGGAGACAGTGTCGAAGGCCTTAGAGAGATCCAAGAATATGCCGACACATTTGTGTTTGCAGTCAATTTTGTTGACAACAGAGTCCAGAAGAGCTAATACAGCGTCCTCCGTCGATACCCCCTTTCTGAAGCCGTACTGGTTTTCAGCAATGATTTTATATTTGTTCAGGAAGCTCAGGAGATTTCTGTGAATAATTCTTTCCAGTATTTTGGAAATTGCCGGAAGTACCGAGATTGGTCGGTAATTATTCACACTGCCTCTTTCACCTGCTTTAAAGATTGGATGAACAATGGCTTTTTTGAGGGTCTTTGGGAAAGTGCCAGTAGATATTGCAAGATTGCAAATGTGCGTTATGACCGGTACTAGTTTGTGACTGGTAGATTTTATTAATTTGGGAGAGATATCATCCCAGCCAGAGGCACTGTCCACGCGGAGGTCTTTAATGATAGCCGCAACCTGTTCCTCGTCTGTCTCCAGTAGAACAATTGAGTTAAGCATCGAGACTGGGCGAGGAGGAGTACATTGGGCGTTATTTACGTTTTGCGGGATGTTGTTGGCCAGGCTTCTGCCGACGTCAGCAAAGAACCTATTCACGGCGTTGACTGACACGATTGGGTCATTGTCTATTTTAAGGAGATCAGTCGGTGGTGACGTATTTTTCTTTGTGTCGAGTGCATTTCGGATGGCCCCCCACATCTTTTTTGGATTGTTTTTAGCATCAGAATAAGCTTTCCGTTCATACGCGGTTTTAATTTTTTTGAGAAGATTGTTACAAAAGTTCCGATAGCGCAAGTATGTTAGTTTTAAAATCGCATTTTGAGGTTGTTTATTTGATTTTTTATGCATGTTATCGCGGTTGCGTATACATCTCAGCAGACCAACCGTAATCCAGGGTTTAATAGTTTTGAGTTTACAAGGGATGGTTCTATATACAGTGTTCCTTATTATTATGGGTTTCAGGATTTCATAAAGTTTGTCCATAGCAAGATTAGGGTCATTTAAGTTTAAGACAATTGAAAAATCACAGCTTTCAATATCGCTGATAGCACAGGTTAAGTTTAGGCGGGAAGAAGTGCATCCGTTTGTGTTACGTATTGGAGTTGCAATGTCTAGGTTAAGTAAAACCGCAGAGTGGTCTGTTATTGACGTTTCTACTACCAACGTGGTTGCCTTATGACTTGTTTTAAGTAGAACATGGTCCAGACAGTTTTTAAGCCGAGTTGGGATCACATGGGCCGGGAGGAGACCGTGTGAGGCTATAAAATTTAGGTATTGACAGGAGCGAGGGTCATCGTTGTTTGGAGCAATGTTTATATTTATGTCTCCTATTATTGTGACGGTTTTACAATGCCTACAATCAGTTAATAGGTTATCTAAGCCGTTCAGGAAATTGTCTATGTTTCTTTGTGATGGTGGTCTATATAATGCTATAATAGTAATATTGTTTTGGTTTGTGCAGACCAGGCAGCTGGCACCGGGAAATGACGGCTCAGTAACGCTAAGGCTCAAAGTATCTTTAATAAAGATCACCACGCCATCATTCTGATTAATAAGGTTTTTGGTTTGGAATGAGGAGTAGCCCTGTATATTTGGAACGGTAGCATTTGTCTTTAGCCAACACTCTGTTAAAATTAGGACATCACATTTAATTTTAATAGACACGAGTAGACAGTTTAGTTCATTGAAGTTCTTGTTTAAGCTTCTAATGTTGAGGTGCAAGATATTTAGTGCTAGGGGAGATCTTAAGTAATCAGCGCATTCCTCCGGAGTACAAGCGTACGACGACGATACGATGACACTGTCCAACTCATTGTTGATGTCGATGATTGACGCCATTGATTAAAGTTTTAGTAGTCCAGAAAGTGGTGCTTGTATATAGCGAGGGGTCCGAGTGTCGTGGTAATTGGTGTACAAAACAGTAAAATTAAGACTTACAAGTACGCAAGGTCCGTGCAGCGGAACAATTTGGCAAAAACGATAATTAATCGAAGAATATGATTGTGAGAGTGAACTTGGTCTAAGAAGAACATGGTTGCGCTCTATTTTGGGTTTTTTGTGCGAGTACGTCGAGCGTGATGTAACGGAAGTGGTGGTGAGTGACAGGGGTGTGGGTGTGTGGTAGGAAAAGCGTATGTTGGTTTCTATATAAAAAATAAATTGTTTGGTTTGCAGGTAGTTTACATGACAGGATGTGGAATTAAAAGATAATATTGAATTTAAGGGCTCACATAACTTAGACAAGAATAGTATGAAGATTAACCGACTTATGATTATAATAAAGTTTGAAAGCAAGCAAATATACACATTTGCAGAGAGCAGTCATTGAATTTCTTGCTGTTCTAAGTCCCGCAAAGTTTGCTCTGATCTAACAAGTATTTGTTTGACTCCTGTGACTTTCCTCAAGAAGATGTTGCCGTTTGAGCTCCAGCAGAAGTCGTACTTGTTGAGTTTTGCAAATTCCTTGGCGATAAAGAATAGTTTCCTAGAACTGGCGGGGAGGTGTTCTGATATAAAAATCGGTCGCCGTTCACCATTTATGCCAATGCTGCGAGTGTTGAGACGATTATCTCCACTGTGTATTTTATTGAAGTTCCGGGCCGCGGTAATTAATTGGTTTTTAGTCTGGACATTAGCAAATTCAGCGATAATCGGCCTAATCGTATCTGGTTTACCCGGTAGGCGGTACACATCGCGCACGTCAGAATTATTTACCTTTAAATCAACAATTGATCCCACTTTGGTGATTATCGAAGTAAGATCCGACACTGTTTCATTTTCCATAAACGGCACGTTACGGATTTCGATGGTGGAAGGCCGGGATGCACGCTGTAGATCTTGTATTTTAGATTCCAGGTTTAATATACTTTTCTTGTATGTTAGGTTTTCTTTTTGGAGTGACTCAACTTGTTTAAACATGTCATCATACTGCTTACTAATAAAGGATATGTTTTTTTCGATTTCAGAGTTGGATTTTTGAATAGCCAGGTTTTGAAGCTTGAGCTCAGCCATGTCGGACGCTAGTTTGTTCAGAGAGGAGCTTTGATCGCCACACAGTTTAGTTAGGTATACTTCTTGGTCCGTTTTCCAGTTCTTAAGCATTTGATGTATTTCCTTCTTAAAATCCTGTAATTCGGTTCCCGGGGAGACACACAACCGAGGACGCTTATAGGAGTGTCGTGTCGTAATGTTTACATCGTCAGATGGGCTGCTCGATAACATTTGGGGAATATCGGAGTCAGACAGAGCTTGCGCAATGTTGGCATTCGAAGTGTTAGGCGGCGGCGAGCGCTGTATTTGCTTTTATAATATTAGTATGGATTGATCTCATTCGCATTATGTTGCTCGCGATCATTTTATGCACAATGCAGACATGATTTACGTTCACAATGGCTCTTATCCTGTAATATAAAATTATTTCACAGTTCACAGGAAATAATAAATTTGGACAGTAAAACTTGACCTTGTGTGAGTACATCTGGCGAAGTGGAGCCACTTAGTATTCCTTTTGAATTCGTTGTAGGGTCATGGGTATTTATTGGTCTATGCAAATTGTAGTTTGGCGTATCTTTAGATTAATAAACGTTAAATGATAGATTTTTATTAGATTCTGCTGTATCTGTGTCTGTCGATTGTTAATTTGAATAAACTGTCTCGTTTTATTTAATAAGTAAAGTGATTTTATTACATCATTTATTGTGATTGTTTTATGGTTTTCAGAATTATTATAGGAAGTAAATATAGAAATATTATATAACTGACAATAAGGAAGCTTTTGCTAAAACCCTTGTCGATTTGATCATCGCCGTCCAAGAAGTCGTGCGTAAATAATACATTGTTTTGTTAACTAAATAATTACTTGTTTTTGTCTGCCTATATTGATTTATTGTATGATCAAGTAAACAAACAATCAAACTTCAAATTGATGATGAGAGATTGAACTTACACCCAATCCATTTCAAAACAAATAAAATTTAAGCAGTTCTAATCTGAAAGTTAGATATCATAATAATCATAATATACAACGAGACAGTACGATAAATATTCCAAAACCAGCCCCAAAGCAAACGAAACGATTGTGGAACGAAATTATTCTCTTTAACACTGTTACCAAGACGTATCGATTCGTACCTCACGCAACGATCACCGACGCACCTCGCACCGAGACATTCTCTCGAGCACAGCGAAACGTTAAAAATAGCCGCGTCCTTGCGATTTTTAATCGCGTTCTCTTCGCCTTTTGACGTCCACTAGTGAACTGATAACGGAGACCGAACAATGGATACTATCGTAGGTTTCTGCTTGTTACCGTTATCATTTTTGCTTTTGGTTGATTTGATACGAGAGAGGATGTTAATTGTAGAAGAAGACTTTTTGGAACATATTCGGTGAGAGGAACTCTACGTACTGGCCACATGTATTGAGTACTATCATAATATAGTCAAAACACTGTGACCGCTACACACAGTAGGTATCATAACAACACTATAGTTTAAACTTTAAACTCATTATTTTATAAACATTTACTAGGTAGGTTGTGTAGGTACATTGAAAACATGAAAGATTTTCATTTTCACACATGTTAAAGATTTCACACGTCTTAATTAAGAGAGTAATGAAGCTATCCAGCCTTCTCCCAACTGTTGGGCCGGCTTCCAGTCTAACCGGATGCATGACCAGTATATTATATGGATCGGCTGCCTGTCTGACCTCCACAACTCAGTTGACTACCCGTAACGACTGTAAAAAATCTATGAATGACAGCTGGGACCAACGGCTTAACGTGTTTTTAAAGGCACGGAGGGGTCTTGATATATAATGGATGGTCACCCATCTACGAACCGACCGGGTCCAGCGTAACCATCGATCGACCCGCGTGGCTTATCATTTAGCCACGAGCCCTTCCGCTTAATAAGAGAGTTACCTGTGAAAATTAATCAAGGCAACTTTGTAAAGCATACAAGTGTAAGAATAAGTTCAAACAAAATAGATACTAGTAAGTACAGCGCATATAATCCCTACAGCCGGCATCATTATAATGGATACATCCTATTAATATTAAAAATGTGAAAGTTTGTGTGTTTGGATGTTTGTTACTCAATCACGCAAAAATGGCTGAATGGATTTGGATGAAATTTGGCAAACAGATAGTTTATAACCTGGATTAACACATAGGATACTTTTTATCCCGATATTCCCACGGGATCGAGACTTACGCGGGTAAAACCGCGGGGCGCTGCTAGTTTATAATAATTGAGCGAGTTACAGGCACAGAACAACAGCTGGACGGTTAGCAAACTTTACTGTACTATTAACCTTTATTTAGGGCCACTAGTTATCTTCAGTCCTCAATCCTTATTCAACATTTTATTACCTGGTGTGTTCCTTGATGATATCTCAGATAGCCTCTTTTTATTTAGTAGGCCTTGTGAAGGACCGGTCGGTAAGAGGAAATACTGGTGAATCATAATGATCTACTGCTTAATGGCCCTGAACTTCATAGCTATTGTAGAGCACTTGATTGTGTAGCTACTAAAATTGTACCAAGCAATTGAAAGAACTGAATACCTTTAACTACGTGTCGTCAAGATTAAATGTCTACGAGACATTCTTAAATTCCGGTGAGCGTAGATTCGACTATTTAAACTCAAATAAACAGTAAGACGCTTTAGTATTACAAATCTTTGTTGATAAAGGCCCATTAGATCTGTCTCAAATAATAGTAAATTACAAGTGACAAAGCAATGAGAATTATGGCTTACGCATTTCGAATTATAACCAGACCGGCTCCTTTGGACAGAGTCTCATTGAATTTTAATCACAGATACAATGATGTGTAAGCGTGACAATTGAAATGATATCGCCTTGGAGCGAGACCATTTAGTTTATACAGTATCTTATCTATCAGGTGATGCAACTACTACAAAAGATTGGAGTTGGACAGAGGGTTTTAATGTTTTAGTGCTTGCATTAACTATATATAACTATGGATGGATCTAAATAAAGCAATACGAATTTGAAACTGGGCAGCGAGATTTTATACTGAAGTTGAGGACGAGTTATTTCGGTAGAAAGATCGCTTTATATTCTTAATTGTACAACATAAATGTCTATTCAATCAAAAGACTTCAACGCAACAAGTCGTTAAATACACAATGCGAATGTTAACACATTCTTCATAAAACCTTTAATATCGAAGACTCGACTACTTAACTAGTAGCACTATTACAGATAAGTATCGGCCCTTTAACAACAGAACGACGTGAATCGATACAAACGACAGGCCATTAAGGCGCGCAATTGAGTGCATGTGTATATGTGTATAAGATAGAGTAGGAGCGAGTTCGTTACCCTGTGGAACGCCGAGACGCGACCCCAGCTATCGACGGTTATCGGTCGTCATCGTCCCCCGGTGAAAGTCCACCACACCTGACTGGCCATATACAAGCCCAGAAGAAAACAGGAAAGCATGGATTAACTCTGTTTATATTGGTCAGACTTGTGATCCGCGTCGAACGCTGATTAATGGTCTGTGAGTGTTTTTTTCCTGTTCAAAGTTCGAAAAGAAACGTGTTAGAACGACATACGTTTATACGATAATTATATTAATAAAAAATAAACAAGCGCAAAAAAAAAATGTATTTTCTTCAGCCCAGCCCAAAATATTAGTATTTTATTCAAATCAATAAATAACCATAAGTTTCCTTCTATTGTTTCGAAAGTGTCAATAGAATAGGTAATCAATAATTATTATGTTTTCCTTCACAGATGAGTCTGCTTGTAGATTAAATTAATATCGAATGATTTTGTGGTCATATCAAAAACCAGTTCTAAATTAATAATTAAATATTCATTTATTGCAGTTAATGATTTATCTTCTGCAAATATAACGAATAAATACGGAAGCAAAGTTTTTATTTGCAAAGCAAACCGCGGGCGAGTGAGAAACAATTGGTTTGTTGATATCGTGGCTTCCGTTACAGTGACATGTATGAAACATTTATCGCTTCACGCCTAACACTGTGTGTAAATATTACGTAAGAGATACCGATAGGAATAGGTCAAACTTTGAATAGTGTCGATACTCGATACATATTCACTCACCGAACATTTCGATTTGTGTCGTGGCGATCCACGTGATCTTGTTATAATTTTAAATGTGGCCGGTACGTGCCTGCCCACGTATAATGTTTTGGTTTATTAAGTGAAATGAATTCTATTGATTTTAAGTCGTAACTGTACACGTTGCGTTGGAGCCTAGCCTAGCACTGATATTTGAATAAAGGTCCATTGAAAGTACATATTTGTTTATATCAAAGTGTTCTGCTACTTTTTTAACCGTTCGCTTCTCATTTAATTCTATTTAATGAAGGTATTGTTAATCTCCTTGGAGAGTTGACTGATTTTTGGCATAATCAGTTACCTAACACAACAAATTAGGAGCCTGTTAAGTCTTTTACATAACTCCATTACAACGACAGAACTAGTTAGCTTTGGTGCAAATTCAAACAATTTCTAATTCTGAACGGTATTTTTATCATTATATTGTCTAAATTGATTACATATTATTACTACTAACTCTGTTTTCTTTCCTTTTACCCTAATTCTTATTATTATTACCTTCTCTTTCCGTTTCAAGGACTGTCTCAACAGACGTGAATTGTTGGCATGCGCCTGTTATGTATGGCAAGGCTACATAATCGGCAAAGATTCGCAGTTACCCGATAAGCGTATTTTCATTTTCACCATATTCGTCAAAAATATTGCATACATTTATTTATGTTTGGATTCGAAGCCGAATAAGCACCGAAGCCTACGTAACCTGAGTATTAATTTAACATGAATGTAGATACGAAACTTGAGGAAACAGTATTGTTTTATTATTTGTTAGACTACTTTGATCATTATGGAGCTGCTAGTTTCATAGGTCAGAGGCCTCAAGGTTGTCTACGTCCTATTCAAGGTCTTTCTGATGGTCAGTTCTATTTTATGGTTGTGTAATGGCATCATGCGTAGTTTTATTAAACTTTCTAGCTTCCTTATTTGTTTTATTTTCCTTACGACTTGCTAGCTACGAACTCGTAAATATTATGAAACCAACTATGTACAATTTTCTTTATTTATGTTTAATGATCCTGGCGCGCTTGTGTGCTATTGATTAATTCAGTAATTCAGACCTTGAAAGTTGAATAACATTTTCTCAGACAATTTAATAAGTTTAAGAATGTTTACGTTAAAAAGTTTCTTTGAATAATATAATAACTTTCTATAAGTTTCTCCATTCTGTAATGTAAGTCTTCAAAATACATTATACATGAGTTTCCATGAGGTGGTTTCGAAAGATAAAGATTTAATTAGAAGAACAGTCTTATAGGACTTGTTATTTTTCAAGCTTTTGTTACTGGTATTGTTTATAAAACAATTTTTAATGTTTTGTGTATGTGTTGTTTAATGTTTTGTTGTTGTTGATTTTCGAATTTTATTCAGTCTTTATCTAATTTGTTTAATTCAACTGAATGAAATGATCAAAGCATTTCCAAGTCCTAGATAAAAATATAAATGTAATTGGTTTAATGTTTAAATATATTTAAGTATAGGATTAATAACTAACAAAAAAAAACTAAAACTAAAAGGACTTACTAATAGATATAAAAACAAAGGGATGCTAAAAGGAATGCGGACGAATACTTCGACGCCTGAGGGTGGCGTCGAAGTATTCGTCCGCATCGCTGTCATCCGGAAACGTGCCCAGAAGACTGGCAGCATTGCCACGTTGAATGGCAATGCTAATTCTTTAATTGGTTTAATTGTTTAAATAATGCTAATCTAGTGAACAGTATGTATGATTTATATTTAAGTTAATCCGTTAATTTATTTACATAAATAATATCTTGTTCGAATATCTTGCCCACGCAAGACATTTTATGATATCTGTATGCAACTCGCCCTGACAATTAAACGCACGCTGTCTGATAACTTCGTACGACAAAATGAATTGAATTCGGTTATAAATATGATATCGATGAGAAGCCTCCGCTACATTTCATATTGAACAATCAGCCGGACAAGGAACGTAAACAAACCGCATGGTCAATGCGCAGAACGATTGGTCAATCTGAGTACAGACCGCGCGCCGACCACAACACTTATCAGCATAATTTATTAAGCAGCCAGGTTACTGACCGTGGGCTAAGATAAATACATGAATACTGCAACGGATGTCTGCCCCAATGAACAAATATATGAAACCAACGGTAAAGAAATGACGAATAACCTAGAAATAAAATGATAAGCTAGTATTTTGCAATGATGTTGTAATGACCGTTGTAAGATATTATGTAGATAATGCAAGGGAGTTAGACGTTGATAAAATGGCTTCTGTTTATACTGAACTGTAGTGCGCTAGGGTCAAGCAATAGGTCTAAGAGCCATTGTGGTTTCACGTGACTGAAACGAGCTAAAAATACGACGGCAGTGTGGTTATTGTGTTAAGATCTTATCGGGCGGTTATCTTGTTGTAGGGAAATGTGTAGAGGAGATCACTCAGTGTGATACACACGTTTTTGTGGAAGTAGCTCTTGCTATGACCATGAACTAAGATTAAACTGGTGTTATTAAGCCGTCAATTACAACTTGTAATGGTAGATGACGAAATGGTATCCTTGGACAACAATGACAGGACAACCAATTCCAAACTGAGTTACATCAAGACAAAAAGAGAGACAAGACTATAGATGCAAATAAACCGTTTTAAACCAAAAATCCGTTGTATAAAAATGTTTTAAACTTGTTTAAAACGTTTTTTTCAAAAAAGCAATCAGTCTACAAATGAAAACGAAACGCACTTGAAAAGCCTGCCAAAACAATGAACATTACAACCTACGAGTTCACCCTTATGGCTATAGATAATAAGAAACAAACAACCGATTTGTCGTCCGTATGTATATACTCTATATAAATAATGTAAACACTATTAGGCCCGTATCTGGGTCACGGAGAGAGCAAGGTCCTGCCTTGTTGCGAGTTCGATTCTGATCGAGATTTTAGTGTTCCTCATACATTTAGAAGAGAACTGTTATCGGGTGGCCGAATATAGGTAAGTAATTTGTTGATATATGAGGATATCTGTAGTTGGGTTGTTGAGGTCAGATGGCATTCGCTGTTTGCTGATAATATTCAGCTGCTTCTTGTTAGATACCCGGCAATATATTAGAAACTGGTCTTGGTGATAGGTTGGTTACAATTGGCTATTCGAGATAGATAAATACTCTTAGTCTTTAATGAACACTATAATAAATTACAAAGCGTATAGTTTGGTATGGATTAGTTTTCATGTCGAATCATAACATCTACAAAAGAATTATTCACAAAAAAAAAATCACCAGCTTCTCAAACGATTTTTTTTGTACACACGGCTACACATCAAGCTATACATTTCCAGTATAAGCTGACATCGCATTGTACGGAAATCCTATACAATGCGCGATCAGCATAAACTGTAGATGTATAGCTTGATGTGTAGCCGTGTGTACTCTTTACCATTTTTTATTGATCTACCGCAACATTTTATTGTAGGCTTCTTATCGTTAATATCTATAGCTAAGAGATTTCATCCAAACTATTTATGATAATGTTATCTTGGTTACAATACTATTCCGCTGGATTAGCGTACTTTGACAAGACACCTCAAGATGGTTTGATGTGATGTACCCACATTAGGGTGATCTACGAGGACTACGAGATGGGTCTACGGTCTACGACCTACGAATCTACGGCTACGAGAATTATACAGGTTTGTAATTTTGTAGCTACGTGGAACGTAATTCCCAATCAAGATAAAAATAGATAGAACAAAAACAGCAAGTTGTAAACACGAGAGCAAAAACTAATCATATGGAGTATGCCGGATCTATTTAGTGTGGCCGCTTTTGAGAAAATTACTTGTATTGGGAGGAACTTTTAAAGCTTTAAACTCTTTCTGAGGGCATTTTGATTCTATGGATAGAATTTTAGCATCAAATGTATTTAGAAATACTTAAAAGAATGTCCATCCACTAGGTAGGTTGTTTTGTGCTTTCGACAATGCATATTAGCTATACAGTTCAATATTGCGAAAAATTATTTCTTTTATAAGTATCTACTTCATAAAAACTCCAATTATTAAAATCCAGCAGAATGCAGCGTTTCTTGGCCACACATACCGTTCACAGTTCACAAACAGTGGCTATTGCGTCTAGTTCCTAATCAAATTGATACAAACATGCGCTAGCCACGTGTCTCGTGCATTTAAAATGCTACTCGATGCAGATAACATTATAACTATATGTAACGAACTACCGACCCGCCCGCACCCCTGCTACGCACGGTTTTTAAGACTTGACAAAACATAGAGATTTCTCTATTATAAAGTTTAATATGAATATATTGTACACATAAACCATAAATTCCCTAAATGATGGTGAAAACTGCATTGAAATCCGTTGCGTAGTTTAGAAGAACAACGCGGTCACACAGACAGACACGAAAAGCGACTTTAATTTATAATAATGTATATACATATAGATGAGAGACAAAATATTACGATTCGTCATCCGGATAAAAGAGATGTTTTCGACAGTTTTTTAATGATAAGATATTAAAATTAAATAGGATTTAAAGTTGGTAAACAAGCGGGCGTTGGCACTGTTATTTAATTTAGAATGGCTAGATACAACATTTTTTTAGTTTTGTCTACAAGAGTTTGGCGTTCACTCATTCTAGTTTTAATTAAATTTTACGGTCATTGGGGTTAAGAGACATGGCCACATAGGTATAAGTACACACTTCTTTCATTGTCCCCCGACTTTTAGGGGCTTTTGTTGTTCTACTGTGGGTAGTCGCTACGTCCCCGTTAAGGGACGCGGCACGCGGGTTATGGCACAGTTTGAAATTTTATGAGTTTCTTAAGTTCGCCGATTCGCCCACAAATAAATTAACTTAGTGCGACCAATTTTTCTGTAATATTCCGCGTTTTTCAACTGTCAATTTATTATTACCTACCTGTTTCCTCATAGTTTACATATTGTGCGCCATTTTATCGTGTCCGGGGGCCTAGGGCAGGTGTATCGTTAACCCTAGGTGATTATGAAGCGATTACTTGCTCGTTACACGGGCATTACCGCCACGATAACGGTTCAACTATTAAAACAGTATTAATTTATCGTCAACGTTGACCGATAGCGCCTAAATACTCAAGGTTTTTATAAACAATGCGTGGATCGAGCCGTTTTTAATTTATTATGTTTCGAACTGTCTGTGAAAACGACCTAGTTTCGCGTTTGATAGTGATAATATTAGTAATCATTGGATTTGGAATGGCGTTCATTGAGCAATATGGCAGGACACTATGATTTCGAAATAACTATCTGACATATTATTTACCAAGTAAATGTTCATATTGTTATCGTCATTGTTTTCAGGGCTCATTGTACTGAAGAAGACGCAGCACGTGACAAGAACCACTTTTCTACGCATTTCGAAGAACGTCTTCAGTCATTCATAATAAATTAGAATTCAGCCAACGAGGATTCTAACTTGCACCCTAATTGCGTAATACAGGATTTGAATCTGTTTGAAACAAAAGTCTAGTAAGTTCTTCATAAGTTCGAAAAAAAAAAGACTGGAAGCCGACCCCAACATAGTTGGGAAAAGGCTAGGAAGATGATGATGAAGTTCGAAAAAAAAAATCTGCTCAACAACGTAATTAACGCAATAAATGTTGTTGAACTTTCAAAATGAAACAGATTAGTCTTATTCGGTTACGAAAACAAGTTACGCAATTAGATAGCAGATCAACTTGGTAATTCTAACCTGGACTTCTGGACCTGGACCTTCCAGTATAAGCTGACCTCGCACTGTACGGAAATCCTATACAATGCGAGATCAGCATAAACTGGAAATGTATAGCTTGATGTGTAGACGTGTGTACATACTGTATGTTGACTATGTTGCCTATCTAAAGACCAAGCCCTTTCATACATAACCTGCCTCAATCAACTTTCCCGCCATACATGGCAAGAAAGCATTGGATATAGATTTTCTTTAAGTAACATGTGAACAAATTTGCGTTTTTGTAAAAACAACTTTCAACACCCACAAACAAATAAAGTTCAGTTGGCACTACAATGAAAAAAATATGAGTTTTCACTAGTCAATCTGAAACCAACTTAAATGACACGAAGTTGATATTCGTTCTAGTGAAAATAACATCAATCTGAAAAAAAAAAAACTGTTTTAAAGAGTGATATGAAGCAATGTCTTTAGAGCGAACTTCTTCGTGTTTCTCCTATTCAAATCCTAGAACGAGTGTTGCCTTTCAGTATGAAAAAGTTATATACTCGTATCTATGACAAAAAAAGGCGGAAAACGTCTGTGGTCAATGAAACGAGGCGGCAATGAGACGTCACGTGTTGGCCCGGAGGTCTGTCGGTGGAGGTCACATTTAACTTCAGACGGACTGCTATTCAACTGTTTCAACTGCATTCCAACTGCAAATTCGCAGTATGAATGCAGTTCAGTTCATCATCTAATTTCAATCATAGTAAAGGCAGGCAATCAATTAACAATAATTGTAATAATAAAATTGTAACTTGATTTGCATACCGTTAAAACGGTGAGACATGTAGCACTATGCAATAATACGAACACCTTTTGTAAACATACCACGTTTCTGGCAAAAAAAAAAAAAAAAATCGTAGTAGGCACAGGACATCAAGCTATACATTTCCAGTTTACGCTGATGTCGCATTCTATAAGATTTCCGTAGGTACAATGCGAGGTCAGCTTATACTGGAAATTAATAGCTTGATGTGTAGCCGTGTGTACATAGGCAGACAATGGACATGCCTACTATGATTGCCTGCATCACATCAAGCTATACATTTCCAGTTTATGCTGATCTCGCATTGTATAGGATTTCCGTACAATGCGAGATCAGCATAAATTCAATTTACGCAAATTATCAGCTTGATGTGTAGCCGTGTGTACATTTAAAGTATGGTCACTGGTCAAGATGCATTTTGGTTAATGGAACATCAGCCTCAGACTATTTGAAAAATCAAATGTTAAATGCAAGTCTGTGTTCACCTTCAAATAAAATGCAATTCTCATAATTTTCGTTCAAAATACTGCTCTACACAACATTAAGTTGAGCACTTTTTATAGCCCGACGTAGTGACAAAACACAGTAAAAACGTCGTAAACTGAGCTATACAGCTTTTTTTACTATTTACAGTGCCAATGTTATTGCTTTGGGGTGATAAGTCAATTCAGAATTCATTGGTACGACGCCGACGGTACAAGTGAGTTCATAAAAGAATTAGAGCGGTGTGTAATGGAAATGGCTACCACACCTTTTCATTTTTATAATGAGATGTGATAGACGGGCTCAAATAATGTATGGACGAAGAAGACTTGCTGTGTCGACTCTAAATAAATGATTTCTTAAGACTTTCCGTAAAAAATGATTATTATTAAACGTTTTTAATTGTAAGAACACACACCGTTTATGAATTCTATTTTAAGACATTGATAAACTCGTCGAAAAAAAATTAATACACAATAACACTGACCTTGTATTACAAATGTGTAATAATCATAAATTTATAATTTATCAAACCGCTACAGAAATGACAAGGGAACACGTAGGTACATCATGACATAACCAAAAGGATTTGACCGAGAGCCAAGTTGTCTAACAAAAGGGGAATTATTCAGCTAAAATTAGACTTTTGTATGTTCTGTGGGCACTGGCAGTTGTTACAGTATTCAGAACATTGAGTATTGTCTGACAATTTGTCTAGGATTTCTGAACTGTTACATAGGACTTAGAATTCTGGCGCTATTCGTGTGAGCAACCAGGCGCGATGTTATGCTTTCTAGGATACCGGCATTGCCAATTGCTGGTTTAGGCAGACTTGTACACTAAAGTATTGTAACTAGCAAAAGTCTTCATGCAAAGACTGACCACAGTCTAAATTTTACTGATATTTAGGTGCATCAGCTTTGTCCACAATTTGGAATAGAAGACGTTGTCATTACCTATTGAAAAACTGAACCCGACTGCAAAAAAACATACCTACTTAAATTGAAAAGAAAAAAACAAGCATTAATTGTTTTTTGTAAGATATCGCAAGCCGGCAAAAAAGTTACACAATGTTTCAGGTTTATTGGTTTGTCCCCGCCTGCAATACCTTACAAAAAACAAAGTTTAATGGTTGTTTTTCTCTTTACAGTATTTTTTAATAATTTGGCTTTATTTCGATCTTTTTTGTTTTGTTACTATATGTACTTTTGTACTAGCTTTTATTTGTGTTTTTAAAAACCTTCATTTACAGATTCAATAGATGCTCTGTCACTCCCATAATTAAGAAGAAACGACACCTCATGTGTTAAAATCCCAAAGTGCCAAAGAAATAGACATACATACTACCTATACTCTTAAAAACATTACCTTCCTTCCGGGGCAGTCGGGTAAAAAGAGGTAGTATAGAAACTAAAGAGAATAATCCACCGATGAAGATGGTTGCTGAAATAAATTGCAATGGGCTATCGAAGTTTAAAAGGGATCAGGAAAAGTATTTACTTATTTTACTTCACCCATATTGACAACAATGAATGTGAAAAGCGACCCAACACGAGCCAAATAATTCTCTAAAAGGAACATTTCAACTACATACATAAATATTCGGTAGCCTACTATGATTTACAAACTACGAAACGAATGTTACAGTGTCAAAACATGAGTGCGATAAAGGTACATAATAAACAGCTGATTGCCAGTACAAATAGTGCGGACAAAGACAACGATACATGCGTTGTTGTTATGACAATGCAATGCGGTGTATTTTTGTATTCTAGTTTGAAGACTTGGCTACAAATGCTACAATTAATTGAATAAAGTTGTGATATCACTGTACCTGTGTGTCCTTACTTCCTTACTATATATTTATATTTATTATATTTAATATTATAAATGCGAAAGTAACTCTGTCTGTCTGTCGCGCTTTCACGCCAAAACTACTGAACCGATTTAAATGAAATTTGGTAACCAGATAGTCTAGAGCCTGAGAAAGGACATAGGCTACTTTTTATCGACATACCACGCGGGCGAAGCCGCTGGCGGAAGCTAGTTTTGCATATATTTGAAGCTCTACTTTTCTGAGCGTGTCAACGTCTGTCTAAAACTTCGATACCACTATCGTATTGTCAGTAGGGGTCGTAAGTTCCTCCACAGGACATAATTTAAGTGTTCCATCGTCTATACATAGAACCACAGAACATGGTAACTGCTAAAAAATATCTGATTCCAGAATACCATGTCCCTGGATAACATCACATACCATGACTATAGGTTATGTATTTTGTAGTTTGTAAGCGCGATTTGATATCGTTTGTTAGCAAAATGTTTTTTGATTTACCTATAATTATGATTTCACCGATATTGTGATATGTTCCCTCAATGAAATGACTTATTTACATTAGTAGATAACCCGGTCGAAATGATTGTGAAAAATTGGTTCGTTTAAACTCGTTCGTTTAAACTTACCTATAATATTTAGTTTCTCGTTTTCACTGCTTTTGCTGTTTCGAGTGGCAGAATTTACAATACTAGATAACCCCCTTGACATGATTTTTTACATATTTGAGGAGAAGATAGCTGAAAAACTGGTTATGTTTTAGGTACTTATGTGAATGTTTGGTTATTTTATTTGCAGCTTATTAAATCATACTTCAGAAATCCATCAGATATTATCAAATATGGGGTAATTACAAAAAGTAATTGAGGACTGAACACTCAACAAAGATTTTTTCAGATAACACGAACTGACGTGAGCAACAGAACGTCAAATGACGGTGAAATTGAGACTAAGCCCAATTTCCAAACACTCACGACCTAACAACAAAACCTAGACACAACAACACCACAAAAAAAAGCAAGCAATCAAATGTTCGAGGGTGCGGTGCATACTATCGGCTATATACGCTATATAGCTGCTATATAGCCACTATAAGTGTCTATAGTGCATACAGTCCGAGTTCAACAATCGCACGCGGCAAATTGCCGTCGCCCCAGATCGTCCGTCTCGTGACGCAAGTGCCCCCTCCACTGGCTATGCACTCGATACAGTAGTATAAGTTTGTGCAGAAAGGTGTAAAGTCGAATAAGTAGGTAAAAGTATGCGTGTTTAAGGATCAGATAACGTCTCATGCCAATTTATAGTGCCACTTACGAGTAAAAATGGAGTAATTTTAATTTAAAATCACCCAAAAGTTGTTTTTAACACAAGAAGAAGATTATTACAACTTAATAATCTTTCGGCTGAAATGATGATGATATTACTTATCCATAACTAATATTATAAACACGAAAGCAGGGACCGGCCGGATACTCGTTGAAAGGGTTTTTGAAGGGGTTTTTTTAAGCGCTTCAAAATAAAACCCTATGATACATGTTACACCTTTGAACAGGTGAAGTTAACCTGTTACGAACGGGTTACCCTTTCAACACCCTGTAACACTGTAACAGGGTTAGCCATTCCAACTCAAGACATTGTAATATGCACTGTTTACAATCGATATTAGTTTGAAAATTGCATAACCACGACCGCACGTGACATCGTACCGCGCTCGGCGGTCCGCCGATCTTGCGTGTACCGACTTGCCGAGCGACTTGTAAATCGCCCCACCTACATGCAGCTCAGGTTTATTAGGTAATCCAGGGTAACACGAAAAAAAAAGCTTTTCGAGAAGGTAACCTCTTCAAAGGCTTAAGTCATTGAAGGGCTTACCCATTCACGTGGTTACCTTAATAAAGGTGTTGAACTATTTCGCTGGATTTCGAGGATGTAACTCGAACAAAAGGTAACACTGCGATATGAGTTACCCCATGTACGGGTTACCCTGTCTAAAGGCTTAACTCTTAAGCGGGGTTGTCCGGTCCCTGCGCGAAAGTGAGTGTTTGTTACTCTTTCACGCTAAAACTTCCTGAACGGATTTAGATGAAATTTTGCATTTTTATTCTGGATCGCAGACGAAGTCGCGGGCAACAGGTAGTTCCATATAAAGATTTCTGTATAATTTCCGAGAGACATCAAGAGTTAAGTCAGCGTAGCACATTCTGTTCCAAACAGTTTAATGTGGTTAATTAACTCGCTTATCTAAAACTACTCTCCAGTTACCATAGCTTAAGCTAATGACCAGCTTGGACTATGTCAATTAATAACCAACCATATCGCAAAGTTTTAAAGTGTAAAATTGGTTGTAGCTGCGCGTGCGCTGACCGCGTTGGAACTGGCCAAGTGGCGGTGAAAGGAGAATTTCCTCTTCTTGACGCACTGACTGACCAATATGCATGTGAAATGTGTGATTTGACATACTATCTGAGATAAACAACGTTATAGAAGCACGTGTAACCCAACGAATAACGTTTCTGTTGATCGATAGTGCTGTAAAGATACGTTTTCAGAGAAGAAAATACACATACATACATAAACTCACGCCTTCACGCCCATGGCGGTAGGCAGAAACCATAGAACAGCACCTGCTACGAAAATAAAATAGTTTTACAAGATATAGACCCTGATGGATGATTCCTTGTTGTCTTTATCTGCGACGTTCAGTAGGGCGTTTAAAAAATAATAATATCATGATTTTCAAGCTAATTAAAAAATTATAAATTAAGTGCTTCTCAAGTCACATTTTCCAAGACTAATTCTTGGAAAATGTATAATAGAATAATTTTCATGTCCTTTAAGAGGGCTATCATATTTTTTCTTGTTTGTGAGCGTTTTACTCGAGTTTCGATGTGTGGTTACGGTTTAGTAATAGACACAAAATTTAAAGAAAAATATGCCCGATAAACTTTGATTATTTCTCTTGGGAGTGTTTTAAATAAATATTTCAATTTGTCTACACAAATCAATTTAAATTAATACTACCTTCTGATTTAATTGCATTCTTATAATCAACGCATTGCGGAAACAACGTATATTTATTACAATTTACTATTATTTAGAGCCCAATGACGAATAATTCTCGAAACTCATTAGAAACCAAAACATGTCTATCAAGAAATAACAAACCTGTAGTAACCACAAGATTTTAAATAATTTACGCAGTTTAAAGTTTATTAACAGTAAATATATTGGGTTTTCCCTTTTGTGAGGTATTAAATTATAATATTTTTAAGTAAGTTCAACGGGTATTGGGTTCCTAGGAAAATACAGTCATCTGCCTTCCTATGGTTACCCTAGTCTGACTCTTACATAGACTCTG
The DNA here is from genome assembly GCA_947522985.1 of Lithophane socia. NCBI lineage: Eukaryota > Metazoa > Arthropoda > Insecta > Lepidoptera > Noctuidae > Lithophane > Lithophane socia. The sequence continues at coordinate 1,674,748 of OX383256.1, forward strand.
GACATTAGTATTTCCCCATACCTTGGTAATTGCCAGATCAACTAAGCCGAATTTGATACAGTCATCCAATCCTAGTCTGTTTTTTAACCCCGTAGACTAATTTGACAATTCAAGTGATTGTTGTTTGTTTTTTTTTTCAATTTGGAGTTTGACATTGCACCTGTCAAAGAGATTAAAAAACAGACTGTAGCTAATATATATTATAATTAATGCGAAAGTGAATTTTTTGTTAGTTTGTTTGTAGCGCTTTCACGCTAAAACGGCTGAACGGATATAGATGAAATTTGGCACATGGGCAGACAATGACCTGGAATAGGACATAGGATACTTTTTATCCCGATTTTCCCACGGGATCGACACTTACGCGGGTGAAACCGCGGGGCGCAACTAGTACAAAATAATCTTAAAAAAACGAACTGAAGAACGATTAAATATTAACGATCTAAAATGTATCTAAATAAAATCAAAATGTTGTTGTTAGAATTATTAAAACTTTGGCGGACAGTAAACGCGCATAAACGTAATAACAATAAAACTTCAACTGTGTCTCATTCACTGTCCGCCAAAGTGTTAAGGTGAACAACTTTCCTAGTTACTGTGAGATTATTTAATTTCCTCAACAAGGAATTTCATTTTCAATTTTTTAATACATTGTATAATTCAATATTCTCTGACGCTCAACATTATTCCAGTACACTCTTCAACCCACTGTTCCCAAGTCAAGATTACAAATCAATTAATAAAATCAGGAAATGGCAAATCTGTTCCTCATATAAGCGATCCTCTATGTATGCCGTGTAGCAACGAAGAATAACAGTCTATAATACGAGTAATACATAAGTCGTACAGACAGGCTGACCTGTGTGGATGCAAACATTGCCATACATCAACGTTAATGAAGACATTACCAACAAATCAATTAATCTAATTATTGTTTCCAAGAGCTTCACTTTGCGGTTTATAAACGTGCGTTGAGCAGGAAATCTTGATTATAAAATTACTTTTAACCACAAGATTGTCAGAATTGATTCTAATTAAAGAAAGGGTTTGTTTTTAATTCCGTGTTTTTGGCCTTTGGCGTTAATCATATCTCTAATCTCAACTTCAGTTACTTACAGGAAAAAATGAGATTTACAGGTTGAGGGTGTCGAAGGAATGATACTCCCAATGCCATAATATTGATTTGATGGATAACAATGATTTGAATATGTCTTTGAAAATAAGGAACAGATTGTTTTTTGTTCTGCCCTCAAAAAATATAACAACAGAAATAAAACAAGCCCAGATCTAGAAAACAATACGAGGTCGAATCGTAAAACAAGAGTGACACGTGCAAATGAAGAGCGGAGATCGATTGCGAACATATAAACTTTCAAGATGGACGAACTACAAAGGTGCTGTGAGAGAAAACTCTCCAAATTGGAAAATTCTTGAGAGAAAATTGAGTGGGTTACGTTTGGCACAAAAAAATCTTGGAAGAATGGAAGATCCTGTCACTTTGGTTTAGGAACGTTCGAATTAAGAAATGTTAAATAAGAATGATAATGCTATTGTCAGAAATTTGAAAAGGATTCATTTTTGAGGTGCCAAAGAAACGGGTAGTATACAGCATAGGTTTTTTTTACCAAGAATGATGTGCTGGTAGTAATCGTAAATGATTTCAACGATCCTCATGAATACTCTTATGCGGAAGTACATGGGATAAGGACATATAGAATAACTGCAAGCTAACCTTGGTAAACTGCTGATGTTATACTAATAGTTTCCTATATTTACGATTTATATGCATCATTGGATTTTATTGATTCCATCGATAAGTCGTGAGATAGGTACCTATGTAGATGACCATCTTATTTGAGAAGCGTGAGCATTCGGGTGAAATTCATAAGTACCAGTTTGTCGATACATACTTACTCCTGGCGGCCAAGTCTAAAAATTTACAAACGTGTCAGTGGTCTCACAATGATCAGTTTTTGACAGATATGGCATACAAAATCTGTCAAAAACTCATTATTGCGAAACCACTGACAAGTTTAGTAAATTAGTAGACTTGGCTCCCTGATCCAGCCATTGTCTGTACAAGTCTTCTGATACCTACTGATGTGGTCATGGACCATGGTTCGTTATCACGGAGCTAAGTCTCAGTTATAAAAATAATCATGTGTGTTGTGTGTAATGCGATTCCGCGGTTTATCGCAAAAATATTGCTACAGATTTAATTTTATCAACAATGGCAGTTAAATATGGGGCAAATGTACTGTATTTGTTTAAAATCTTTCACCATCTGCATCTGCTTTTGTGGTAAGGTGGTCAGAGAATGATGGCAACATTACGGAAGCTAATATGGCTATCGAATGGGATTACTGACATTTCATTCAATTTCAAATCCAATCTGTCACATAATATTGTTAATTTAAAACATATTTAACGCTCAAGTTACGGCGTTTTGACTTCGAATGTCTCATTTGCATTTAACTGCTCATAACAAGACTCTAAATTATTGTATTAGATGTGCATTTATAATAAATACTGAGTCAATACTAAACTTAAATATTCAACAAAGTGTTAATTTAAGTATCTCCAGCTTATGTTACACTTTATAATATTGACATAAATTCATTTTACCGAAAACATTGATGGAATATCTACTGAAGAACACATGGGGCCTTATCAATCTGGTAAAAAAGTTTGAGACATTCTAAATTCAAATTCGTTTAGTCAAGAATTCGAGGATTCGTTTATTCAAGTCAGCCTGTATCCCAGTGCCATGCAGCAAAGGCTGATATATCGATTCTCGATACCGAATCTAAACAGAATAAACGGCTGAACGATTCCACGCGACATTTCAGAAGCGCTCCAACCTTCAAACCGCCGTTTACCTCCAATCTTTTAGAATCCAATCTAGATAAAACGAGCGCCAGGTTATTGGCACGCCAAGTTAATCGGACCTTCTGGAGGCGTCGCCCAGCAACGGGGATCAAGTAGGGAGGTCTATTACTTGAGGCGAAAGGGAAAATGCACGCAGGGTTACCATGGATAAGATAATTGGAAAAATGTGATATGAGGAATAGTTTTAGAGAAAGGAATAACAGTCCTGAATGTCATAAACTTTTTATACTAAATTGAAACTAATGGTAGCCAAGAAATGGACTAACTTTCTATCACATAAAACTACTTGAATGTGCAAAAGATATACAAACACGGTCGCTATATCGACCAGACTCTCGTGGTTTCAACCCTCAAAAATCTCTTGTTCTTTATATAGGACAAGTCCCTCCAGTTTTCTTTCACGTGGCACCACTACCTACAAGCCACAAGGCCCACGAGTGTTTACTCGCCCCCGGCAACCTGTTGCCGGGTGCCGGGCGGCTCGAGCCAGATAATGTCGCCCTTATTTTTAGAATCAGTAATTATTGCCTGTTTGTAAGCATCGATCGTCCCATGTGCCCCGTTTCCCTTAATTAGAATAATGTTCGACTGTTTCATAATAGTAACTGAGATGAACAGCGCAGGATGTGAGGAAAAAATGTTCTATTATTGTATAGATTCGCGAAAATATTATTTGTAGTCAAGGAGATTCACCTTTTTTTTTTAAGGATTTTACCTTTTATACCTTTTGAGTCAAATCTCATTTTAACCTACTTTTGATCTCGGTTCTTCGTGAATTATTCATGAAATATCACGTCCTTTAAAAGGTTCAACTTAATACGAGACGAACGGTCATTGCTAAGCACTTTTTTGATTACTTAAGTATTCGATGGACTTATAAGTGGTAGTTGCCGAAAATGGTGGCGCCGGCTTTTTAAGAACATTGCCCAATTTAATAACTTGTCTTAAAGAGCGTTTACGACAGCATTAATTTTAATTGACCTAGAATTTTCCGGACCGTCTTAGGTCCCGACCTTTATGGGTCCAGTTTACGGCTTATATACTATATACCGCGGTGTTTATAACCAGATTGAACCGGCAGCTTTCATTGATTTTTCCGGCGCGATCCGGTTAAAAGCAAAGCTTACTTTTACCGGAACTATTAGAGGCTAAAGGTGAACGTCCACTGGTCCGCACCAAACTGCAACACACGTACGGCACCAACAACGTATTGAACGAATTTGCCGATGGCATACGTCAACTGTATCCGGATTTTTTATTTAGTCTCATGTGTTTTTGTTGTCGAGTTTCGAACATGTCCTCTCACCTCGTCTCTTACATTTCTTATGATAATTAGGCAATATTTTGGCTCAGACCAAAAAAAAGAACAATATGTAGCGCTGTCAACCGAGACGCACACACACTTTGCTATACTATATATTATTGGAAATGTATGGCGAGCTATATTGTTATGTTGTTATTATAGCGTAGTCTGAAATGAGCTTGAGGTGTAGTTTGGTTGTAAATGTGTGCGTGTGAGGCCCGGTATCCACCAAAGCGGAGAGGAGACGAGAGGAGATTTGTTTGAATAAACCAATCCGATTTCGTTATTTCCAAGAGATGTGGAAATGACGAAATCGGATTGGTTCGTGTATGCACTGCATACACCCTCATGCACAGAGCGAGGTGTAGTTTTTGCATGCTGCACTGTATTGTTCGCAGTGCTATGTCTTGGCTTTTCATTTGGTCACAGTATTTGGTATGAAGTTTTCCTTTCCAGGCTTACCATTCAATGTCTGCCATATATGCGGTTTAGAAGCTTTCTATTTTTGAAATATGGTTCACACGTATGGTGTAAATCGAGGGTTTGTAATTGGATTCTGTTGCAGTTCACTTGAAGTGGTATCGCTTACGCGTTTTCGCTCAAGCAGTGTCAGAATCGACTATTGTTTGATTTCCACAAGCTGTAAGTCAGGCGAGGGAAATGGGTTTTCAAGCAAGTGGATACGGATAATCATGTGTTATTTTTTTTCTAAAAATGTGCAGTCTTCACTCCTTCAGTGACCGTGTTTCAAAGTTTCCATTATGTAACTTCTGAACCTTTTTTTTTTTTGAGGATGGGAAATTTCTGTACCTAAGCATTGTTATGGTATGGTATATAAGTGGTGTCAATGCACCACGGTTTGATACCACTCAAGGTCAAGTCCACAAAAAATTTGGATGTACATATATAAAATTAGATTTTTGAACTTTTTGTTGAATCAGTATGATACTAAAAATACACTCACAAAATGCCAGGTTGGGAATGTCCGTACACCAAAAATTATTGAACATAAAGGATCAGTAATATCAGTGCAGTTTCTTTTAAAAAGATGATGGATATCCTTAAAAAAGAAAGGGTCTTAACAAGATTAATGTTTTTAGATTTATCATACAAACTAGCTGTTGCCCGCGGCTTCACCCGCGTGGACCCTTATTATTATTTTCTAAAATAAAAGCTTAACTTTGTACATATACAGTATGCAAGGGTAAACACCGTTGTCACTCAAACCATGGGTAGTTGACTTAAATATAATAATAAATGACCCAGTAACAACAAAAAAAAAAACCTTATTTTCATTAAAATATTTTAAAAAGTGAATATCCGTCACTGTCCTGAACATACTCATGGATACGCGTTCGAGAGAGCTGCGAAACAGCTGACGGCCGGTCATGTAACGGCACGCGCGCCCCGCCCGCCCTCGCCAACCGCCGGCCGCGGCCGGTCGTTGCCCTTGCGTGTAGGGTGAAATATTCTAGTGGAAAAATGTAGATATTCTTTAAAAAAAATTAAGTTGTATTTTTCCATTGATTTTACGTTCTATAAATGAAACCAAACCACTGGTTTCAAGGATAACGGTGTTTATACTAACACCCTGTAGCATCAGCTATTTGCCAGTAAAAGTCCCGTCAACATCGGTCCAGCCGTTTCGGAGATTATTAGCCGGAACTATCAGAAAGACACGGAAAATAATTTTTTTTTTTTGTTAGATGTAGGTACCACATACAACTATCGACAATAGGTATTCAACTTTGCTAAATAATTATCGTGTGTAGCATTTGCAATTGTGCGTAAGTAATTACAAGTTATTCAGTCATTACTTAATTAGTTATGCGCGTGTTAACCTAATCACGGACTTGCATAATCGGCCCTAGGCTACTTCAACTGTAGTTTGTTTTCATTACCGGATCAGAGGCCCTAGACAAAGTGACATTCTATCAGCAATAACGATGATGGAAGGAAAAAAATGTATAGGACTGACATAAGCTATCGAAAAGCTTATGTCAATCCTGTTGAAAGTCGTTGTAGAAATACGAAACGCTTTCGAAGCGATCGTCACTTGTCTAGGCCCTCAGCCTGCACTCCTTTAGCTTGCGCAGAACCTTAATTGCGATCATAACCCTCCTTTTTCTTCGCCGTAGTCGGGTAAAAAACATGATCAATCACAATCTGCATAATTTTGAAGGATATTGCTAATCCATTGCTTCATAATATGTTCGAAAAATGTATCTGCTCAACAACGTAAATAAGAAAAAAGAAAGAAAGAAAAATTGTTTATTTTACACAAACGAAACGCACATTACAAAAAAAAAACTTAAAATACACACATAAAGAGCATCCAAAAGCCTCTTATTCAAGCAAAGTACGTTTGCAAATGTTGTCTATTGCTTGATATCCGGGCCAATGACAATTTACATTGCGTAATACTATTGACGATTATCTGTATTACGACACTGGCAATTGATAGCAAACAAACAAACAAAAAGTCAAAGCATTTATTTCAAATAAACCAATTACAGGCACTTTTGAATTGTCAAGGGGTCGGTCAGTCAGAAAGATGAAGCTAGTTGCCCATTCCAAAGCGTAGTAGGTTCCTATGGAGAAGAACGGGCAAGAAACTCCACGGACACTCTTTTCAAATCAGAATATTGTTACAATACATTGGTTACATCATTCATGTTGACATGTGAGTACAATGCAGAAAAAGGTGCACGTTAAAAGCGTCCGTAATTAAAAGTAAAACACCACAATTCAAAAATTAAAATAAGCCGTGGTAGCTAAGACATGACCAGTCCCTACTGATGGCGCCCGTTCACGAAAACAAAAAACACAGTACAGATTTCAAAGTGGACACATATCTTCTTTTGACCGAACTACTAAATAACGCAATTAATGTTCTTCTTGTACAGTCAAAATGAAATAGATTGAGATTGGTGTTACGCGATCAATGGCAAAGGTGTTGGTCCTTGGGGTCGGTAATTATTTATTTTCTGTTCTCCCTATCACCTTATCATTCTGACAAATAGTCTTAACAAGGGGTATCGAATTACCCAGTAACTATTTTGTGGAGGTCAGATAGGCAGTTGCTCCATGTATAATACTAGTATTCAGCTGCATCCGGTTAGACTGGAAGTCAACCCAACATAGTTGGGAAAGGCTAGGCAGATGATGATCTTATCATTCACTCCCTTTTCTTTCCTTGTCATCTCTTCTTATGTCTCTCTCTATCCCTCCCACCAACATTAGCACTCTGCAGTGAATACTACAACCGCTTAGAACAGGACGTGCTTAGACGTTCTATAGCTTCATTAGCTTAGTGACCGTAAGCAATTCTTTTGATTGTTTCTGCTACTGGTTTTGTCCTGCCTTTTGTTGTTATTTAATTACTTCGAATTGGAAGGCTTCGTGCATGATGAATGGCCAAGGGGCCGACGCTTTATCGACGAACAATAAAGTCAATTCATTGCTCAAACATCAGCTTCAGAGGAAACATAAAAAAGGCGTAAAAGAAGCTGGTATGTCACCAGCAGAAAGCTCTGACGTCTTAAACGAAAATATTGATACAAAAAAAAAACAGTAACCAGCTAAACAGTAATACTGCTGGCCATGCAACATTCGATTCGATGCGATTCAGACGCGCTTGTTTATTTAATCGATTGCGACCACATATCAAGAGAGTGCGTTGAACCTAATGACGTTCGATGGGCCGCGATCGCCTCTCACCACGTCATGCGAATTCCCCGCTCTTATAATAATTAATACTATTTTTAACAACAAGCTCGCTTAACCTGCATTAATAAGCATTTTACGAGGCCTCGATAGGTCGAAAAGAAACTTGTATTCGCTTATTTATAACTTTAATGGGAGATTCGATTCCATTTTCCCCAAATACCGCATTGAATTCATTACCATTTACGTCATCGTTGTGATCACTAGATCGAAGATTAATAACGTATTTCCGAATTCAAATTAGAATACAATTGTTATTTTTAAAGGTAAGGATATAAGGCTTCCGCAGGCAGGCGCGACGCGACTCGACTGTGCTAGGAAAATTTCAATGTTTTCATAGAAATTATATTAACAATATTTTAAGTTTTAAAAGCACAGCCTTTAACAATGGTCGTCAACTACATATTATAAAAATGCTAGAAGGAGATAAGGATAACAATAATTACAAGCACTCGACACACGACTGACAACGCAATTGTACCTAATCTTATCAATGAAATGCAAACTAACAATGATCAAGTTATAATAACCCAATAGCTAATAGATAACTAACGTTGTCTATTGAAATTACATTTTGTCAATAATTCAATCAATCTGCATAGCATTTTCCCAATTATGTTGGGGTCGGCTTCCAGTTTATCCGGATGCAGCTGAATACCACTTTTTTACATGGAGCGACTGCCTCCACAAAACAGTTACTGAGTAAAACACGATACCCTTTGGTAAGATTGGTTGTCTGACTTTTGGGCTTCTGTCTACCAGTGTCCCGTAACGTAACGACTGTCAAAGATCTTTGAATGACAGCCGGGACAAAACGCCTCTTATTTTGTTGAATAAGTCTTTGGGAAAGTAATTGTCACTGAAAAGTTCATTTAGCTGCTTTTGGCGAGAGAAGGTAACGGAGTATCAAACGCGGAAATAATAACTATAATAATGATGAAGCAGCAGGAAGATTATATTTTCAGAAATATAAATAAATTAACTAATACTATATTTTTTTTAGAACCCGTTGAAGTATTTTTCAGCATATCACTTGACGATCCACAAAATACATGGCCATCAATGATGACCATTATGGTTTTTCTGGTGACTAAGCTATAATTTTCATTTCATAATTTGTTTTCTCCAAGTTCCTAAACTTTGGGCATTCTTAAAATACTAAAATAAATCTTAAAACCGGGTCTTTAGAGTTAAATTCGTATTAACCCCGTTCCGGTCCCGTGTTTTGCCACAATAACAATTATAATTTTTTTGCATTCTAAAAATATTCGGCTCTCGAATCTCGCGCGATTACAGGGCTATGGTGTGCCATTCAAAAAGAGAAAAACATACAAAAACAGCTCATATTTGCTTTTGATAAAGGTTATAGGATTTTTTGAGGTGTTTGTTTTAAATTCGTGACGAGTTTTCGTTTGTTGACGAGCCAAGATTAGAAGCAACGTGGTTGTACGAAAATAGCGAAGCGGCATGAATTTTCATTTAAAAATAAAAGTAAACACGTTTTTGAGACTACATTAATGTTGTTTTTGGCCATAGTGTTCTCGTCTAGTGTGAGTTTCTAGTTACCGACTGTGTAGAATCGGTTTTTCGGTGTCATATTATGTTTGTTAAATGTCGTGGTTGTTCCGTATTCAGCTGCATCCGGTTAAACTGGAAGCCGATCCCAACATGCTGAGAAAGGCTAAGCAGATTATGATGATGATGATGTCGTGGTTTTTCCGATATACTTTACTTACAATACGGCCGATATAATTTGGCAGGTGTGAAGTCTGAACATAGGCTCTGCGAACTTCCGCACATGTTCTCTCACTCACACTCGCCTCATGTCACCATTTGGTTTCCAAAAAATGTTATTGCGCAGCCCTCTGCGTGAAGTTCAGAACTGCCAAGTTATACCTATCGGCCGTATTGTACATCGTATCGGAACGCCATCGCCATCATAAATAAAAAATCAAAACAAGAGATTTTTAAGTAGGTACCTGTTGTCATCATCATCTGCCTACCCTTTCCCAACTATGTTGAGGTCGGCTTCCCGTCTAACCGGATGCAGCTGAATACCAGTATTTTACATGGAGCGACTGCCTATCTGACCTCCACAACCCAGTAACTGGGTAATACGATACCCCTTGGTAAGACTGGTTGTCAGACTTTCGAGCTTCTGACGACCCGTAACGACTGTCAAAGATCCACAAATGACAGCCGGGACCAACGGCTTAACGTGCTTTCCGAGACACGGAGGAGTCTCGATATGTAAAGATAGTCACCCATCCACGGACCAGCCCCGGCAAGCGTAGCTTAACCTGATGGATCGAACCGTGCGGCTGTTATTACTTAGCCACGAGCTCCTCCGCTTTTAAGCTTTTAAGTACCTGTTGTAATTGCATAAATAAAAGCAATTGCGACTGAATGAGACTTTTAATAGAAAACTCTCATGTAGTTTTAATCCATATACTTAAAGCAAAGTTCAGTATACATAAGCGCGTCTTGGTTGGCACTGCTTGAATGAAACTAGTGAGGCGTCAGCGCCTCAATAGGACGTAATACATTGTTGAAAGGTTGCCATTGCATAAAATATATGAAACTTGTTAAGCTCACCATTACTTCGTCATGTAGTAACGTATTGCATTAGCCCTTTCTCTTGGTACACTCTGTTAATTTTTCCGCACTAAAAAGCAATTTATTTTAGTTTAGTTAGCATCTTAATAAGTCGACGTTGAGTCGATTTTAGTTTGCATCTGTATCTTCAAGTACATAAAACATTTCAAGTTATCATTTTACTCTCACTTACAATTATGAGTAGATCATATAGGTATTCTGCAAAAATCTCACCGGGAAAACTTAGGTGAAGTGAACTGTCAATTAAATAGTGTCATTTCCTAATATCTGCATTGCTATTCTTTATCCATCTCACCGTGAAAACGTAGGTGAAGTGAGCGTGGACCGTGGAGTGAGATGTTACTGTCATCGATACCTACTGCTGCTAAGGCCGTGACAGTTCACTTTAAGCTCACTTCACCTAAGTTTTCACGGTGAGATGGTTACAGAATAGCAATGCAGGTGGAATGACAACTCACTTCAGGTAGATCTCGAGGATATACAATCCGGATATAGCAACAAAAAGCGCGGATCATAAGAAAGCTTAAGGACCAAAAAACTTATTTTTTTTATAATTCATATTAACAGGTATAACAGGTATGAAAGTAAGTTTTAAACCCTTACGACTGATAATGATTAATTGGGATTCTGCCATCTATTATCTGAATATTAGATCGTATGCCAATTAATTATAGTTTGAAACTAGTGTAGACTGGTTTTTACCACAACTAAAAGCGGATTTTTTGCTTGATATTTAGTACCTAACGAATATATTAAAATGTAGATCGAGTCTGTATAAAATGTGGTAATTTTGCGGTTAGTCACGTGCAAGTACATGTAAACAACACGTCATCGTTAACTTCAAAAATCCAGGAATGATTTCTAATTTTGTCAAATTAATAATAGTCTCTCTTACATTTTGGTGAATTATAATATTAATAGGGTTTTATGTATTTTGTACCTACTTTACAAAATATATAGTACCTTTTAAAAGTTCAATTGCTGAAACAATTTTCATAAATAATATTTTTTTTAAATGCCTTCTTCCTCTCTCCTACTTTGTGGCGCCAAACAATCCACATGCATCAAGTCTTTGTAAAACCAACCACCTAAGTTCACATTGTGGGGAGCAATATAATACAGGGTGTAAAAAGACCCATCACATAGCCGTCAACAACGCATTCTGTACATCAAATTAAGTAACGTTGCACAAAAATAATTGCAGGGAAACGACTTTTATTTTGGGTGTGAAAAATCGCTGTTTACGGTAGTGCGCAACGTTACGCACGCAAAACATTGTGTTTATGGGTGCATGCAACGGTTCGTGGGGGTGTAACATTAAGTTAAAGCATTAGAAACTTGTTTTCTTTAAAAAACGTCTGAAAAAGTTGGAACATTGACCTTTAATATCTCCGTAACCAAAAGGTACCCAGGAATGGTCCAGAATAAAAAAAAACAATAACGGGAATAACAGGTAACTTTCGGCTTCGTTAAGTCTTTTTACACCCGGGATTTGGATAAATCAGTACATACCGACAATATTTTCTGGTCTTCCGAGCCTAATACTGGCTGCTCACCCAGAAAAATCACCCCATAAACTAAAATTATATTTCCTAGATACAAATAAAAACTCTGTTTGCCATCAGTATCATTTCTAATAAAATGAAGTCTTGGCAGAACTACTATTACACTAACAAGAACTAATACAATAAACGCTAAACCATAAAAGCATTAATTAACCCAAGGTTGGCACAGTTGCTTGATTTCGACGAATCGAAGGGTTGGTCAATGTGCACTGCATCCGTGACGCACACGCCGCGCCGCCAACCCTCGCTCACCTTCGCTTCTCGAGGAAAACCCACTACCACACACTACGAATATAAACCTTAATGTAAATAATCTACGGTTTAATTTACAATGATGAAGTATCGTTAATGAATTCTTGCGGTCAATTATGTGTACGATATAGTAATGGTAGCTGATGACTGTGTAAGCTTTTTGTAGTCTTGAGATTGTTCTTAATTATTGTTTCAAGCAGTTTTGAGTGCCGACTATGTGTTGAATATTAATTCCAAAGAGGCTACAAAAAAAAAAGTTTAATTTAAGTTAAGAACCCCGTTGTTAACATTCAAAGTTGAAAAACTGAAAATGGATTTATGATAATCTGTTGTAGACAGAACTAGTGATAAAAATTATTGGGTAGACGGCTAACTTGGGTTATCTTTAACAAACTAAGACAAGACAAGATAAGATGCTAAGACTAACCACATGAAAAGAAGACAAGAAGATGCTAAGACAGTTTTAATTCATAAAATCAGCAAAGAAAACCGACGCGTGACGTAGGCAACAGGCGAAAGCCACTCCATTAAAATTCAGGGCGATTAATTTTAATAATAAATAATCATCACATTAGATAAACGTTACCAGTTAATAATATAAAACAGATAAAATAACGAATTTATAGCAGCAAATAAAAACTCGCCACGGGTTCAAATGACGTACACACAATAAATAAATTAAATAAGTATATAATCAATAAAATCCGTTTAAAAATGACACATGATTTACGCACAAAACTAATTAATATTCATTAGTTCAGTTATCTGGTTAAATGAGCGGGAAACAACCGGAGATTTCTTAATTGGTTAGCAATGAGAAATATTATATTTAACAAAGAAGCTCCGGTTACTAGAGCAGACAAGACTTCGAGTGGAGACCGCGAATGATGAAATGTTGCGGGTTTCGATGTAGTTACAAGAACTGACGAGTGCTTGGTTGAAGACCATGAATCATCAGATGTGGTATGAGACGCTCTGAACTAGATGAGCCGACCACCTGAAGAAGGCGAAAGAGACTAACTACATGACAAAGGTAAACAAGTGTAGGAAAAGGATGGCCAAGGAGAGGACTGTGATAAGCTGATTTAATTGAATAGAAGTAACACTATGTTACGTAAAGATGCACCGGTGTATGAATGTGAATTTTTGCCGCTTATCGAACAAACTGTAGGCCCAAATAGGCACAGAAGTCAGAACTAGTGCTCCAAGACACGGCACAGACCACGAAGGAGATCGCGGGACAAACTGGACAGATTTCTCTAAACCTGGAAGGGGTGGAGGGAGGCCTTTGTCCAAGAAAGGGAAAACGCGGGCTAGCAAAAAATATATGTCAGTTGTAACAAAAATGCCTCTCTTAGTAACACTTGCTTACACATTGTCGATTGTGCGCTTGGGATTGGCATTTAAAACACTTGTCTGGGTCAGTTATTAATTGATATTACACGTTATTCGCTTGACTTAATAAATTGGTGTTACGCTGCCGTCAAACATGGACTTTGAAAGCGATGGGTCAACGAATCTAATAGGTCGGGTTCTCTCACTCTATCAATACTTGTTTAGAGATTTACTGCGTCAGTGCAGGTTTTAAAGTCCGCATATAAATATGCGGACTAATTAAACTTGTTTTAAAAACAAGTTTACATATGAAAATATATTTACTGAACTGGACTATATTTTTATTCGTGTCTTCCCCATAAATTCTTTGTACTTTATGAGACTGATATACTGCTGACATTGAACCACAGACTTAAATACACAAACGCAGCGTCTAACACGCCTTTGTTCTGTTGGACCATAATCCTACATTTCTCAAACTTGTCAGATCTATTTCTTTGTATTTAAGTCCGCCTTCGCACATGCGTAACAAGAGATTTTACGTATGTTGCATCTCTAGGAGTTTTCCTCGTACTATTTTTACTTTTGCAGTGCAACAGACAAAGATTCCACTGTAACACGATCTGATACAGATGACTGCAACACATGAGTACACTCCTTTACGTCACGGATGCTCTATTTATCTTATATTTGGAGCAAGGTGGCTGTCTGATCTGATGTTGTAATGGTATTTAACTTAGATAATTTTTCATTCATGACTAGCTTTGTCAATACTGTGTATGTCTAGTTTTCTATACGTCATCATCATCATCATTCTCGTCCGCAGCCCGACTTCACCCACTGCTGGGAGGCTTCTTTTTTTCTTGTGCCAATTCCCATTCCTATAACCTATACGTACTAATATGAAAATCAACAATGAAAAACTTCATTATAACTTAATGAAGTTCTGCAACTGACTATATCTATATATATTAAAGCTGATGAATGGAGAGGGAGTGGAAGACCAAAGAATAGATGGTCGAATCATAATACGAATGAAAAAGGAGTGAATTATAGCGTGACAGGGGAGAATGAATGAGAAAACAGTTTGGCGCCAACCACAAATAACATGGGACAAGTGCAGGCAGCAGAAGGCGTGGCAAAGTACAATTTTTGGGCAGTTAAGTTTCAGGCGCTATATTCACTAGTCAGTATCTATGTTTGATTGACGTCAGTAACGTCATCGTCTTATTTGATTATATGCCAACAGACCCCGACTCGTAGCTGCCATTGACTTTTGCCAAAATAATAGGGAAAGTGTATAAAATATAAACAGGTGTGTCCACACAGAATATCACTACAATGGCTTCCTTAAACAGCTGTTCAAAACAAATGGTATCCAAATATGCAGATAATAGCGATATTGCTGTCATCAAATTCCCATACAATGTTTTACCATCAATACAGATACAATACGTCAGATATGACAGCAATGATACGAATACTAATGTTATAATTATTTCTAACAATTTAAAAGATATCAATTATAATTTATGGGGTAATGAGTGTCGTGTATAGAGGTGTTAAGATAAACAAAGAATGTGCATACATAAGACAGTAAGTACCATATACATATTATCTAATGTTATGTACCTACATCTTGTAGCTAAGTCGTATGAGTCAACTCAGGGAAATGGGTTTTCTCAGTCAATGGCAGTACCTTTCAAGGTAGGTAAATAGTCATAACATAATTATGTAACAATATTTTAGCCTTGGATTTATTTCCGAGGTTGATAATTGAGGCTTGAAATTCAGGCAAATTAAACAAAGAAACATGGTCAAGAGAAGTGAGAATTGACACTTGATAGTCTGGGAGAAAGCTATTGAGAGAGATACATTCCCAAATTATAGAAGACAACGTTTCTTTTAGAGCAAAATGCCCAAATTACTGATTTAGCTTGTATATTGTCAACACAGTAATGCTCGTATGTACAATAAATAAATTCTTGATCAAAATTATTAATAATAATTTCAGTCATCCTTATTGACAAGTTTAAAGTTCATGTGAGTAAATTGTTTGCTATGAGTGGACCACAAATAGCGGTAAGCTATAAAATGACAACAGTGTTAATATGCTCGATATCCTGCGAGTGGAGCGCTAGTGACCGCGACTCGAGCACATGCTTACTACAATATTATGTATTTTCCTCTACCCTAGTCTAAGCGTGGCCGTATAATGCTCAGTTCCTAAATTCCAATAAAGGAGGGTTCCATTTATTAATCTTAAAGAACTTTATGAATTTTGAAACTTGTATCTGGTCCTTGCACTACGGCTACACTTCGCGTTATCGCGAACTTTTCTTCGTGCGCTCTCTGTTGCTCAGCGAGTAATCAAAGGGTGTGCGAGAGAGAGCGCACGAACAAAAGTTCGCGATAACGCAAAGTGTAGCCGTAGCTGTAGCATTGGAGACACTTTAGGAAGCAATTTAACAATCACTTATATTGGCTACAAGCACGAGGGCGTTCGAGAAGTTAAAGAAAAGGATATTTAGCAAAAAAATCAATCTGCTTTGTTTAGGTATATCGGCTACAAAGAAATGATTTCTGTACACAGATTTTACTAAGACAGACGCAAAATGAAAAAGACAGACAATCGAAGATGTCGCTCAGAACATTGATAATCTTCAATTCCAAATTAAATTCATTCCAAGCAAAGAAGTTTCTAAACGAGATATGTCACGAAACAGGTAGATGAACCAAATAGGTAGAATTATCGTGAGTAAGAATAGCAACGAAGGTCGGTGGGGTGGGCCATTGTTTTAATAGCAAGGCGACAACAACAAAAATAAATAGATGCCCGTTTAATAGTGGTCATTTGGACACAAATTGGTTTGGTCACGAAGGTGGCATGAGATGTCAAGTTTTGGGATCTTAAGGAGTTGGTACTTGTACAGTCACGGACTTTAATTGATGAGCCACTTGGCACTGTTCGTATTTAGCCGTGTAATGCAAATCGGGTTTATTCGGTTCCCGACACGGAAAGTCATAATTATGTCTTCGTATTAGAAGAAGAAATTATATTTCATATCTTTACCGATTGGCTAACCTGAGAGCCAAAACTACCAACTTGACAGCAGAGTGACTACCCAAAGTCAACCAATTGCAGGCCTAGCAACAGTAACCTAGCAAAGATTGTTTAAGCGTAGCGATAGTAACGTTAGCGTACGAAAAGTAACGTCTCTGACATCGACATTTCAACTGTCACTTTCTTCAGTTAGGTTTTCAGAATTATCGAGTTAATGAGCTCTGATTCAAAGTGTCAAACAGATTGGATAAACTTAATGCAACATTTTATTTATTTTTATCATTGAGAACTTATTAGTCAACCTCTATGGATAAGACTATTTCCGATTATAAGTAATTTATTTGTCATCCTGTTTACGAGGGTGCGTTTTGAGTTCGTATTTAATCGTGTAATCTCGTGAATGTATGAATGAAACTGCAAAATTGAAAAGTTTGAAGGTGGCTCATCAATTAAAGTCCGTGACTGCACATTACAAGAAATACATAACATAACACCATGGCTGCAGGTATTCCGCGAGGGGTTAGACAGGTGTACCTATAGCACATTTCGCCAGTTATGTTTAAGTCCCATGTAATAGGGGGCGAGCCTATATTGCCATCAACCGGGCACAATATTCCGGGCTGCTACTAAGCTACTTGCTTATTAATATCCTTATCCTTACTAATATTATAAACGCGAAAGTTTGTAAGTATGGATGGATGGATGTATGGATGGATAAATGGATGGATGGATGGATGGATGGATGGATGGACCGATGGATGGATGGATAGATGGATGGATGTTTGTTACTCTTTCACGTAAAAACTACTGAATGGATTTGGATGAAATTTGATAGATTAAAAAAAAAAAACAGATAGTTTATAAACTGGATTAACACATAGGATACTCTTTATCCCGATATTCCCACGGGATCGAGACTTTCGCGAGTGGGCGCAGCTAGTGGTTCATAAATATGATGGTTTAAGAGAAGACGGAGATGTGTATTTGCATCTATCTATCAACGTGAAGTTTGATGATGTAGACAATAAGGGGAAACATTAAAAATAATCTAGGGGCTGCCGTCGAAATAGGATTCAATCAATAAATGAGTCATTGATAGTCACGTGAAGAATATAAACGATGGCGATGATTCACAACATGGAAATGGAATACCCAAAAAGCAATGAGTATCCCAATTTGTCAATGCGTCAAAACCTTTTTGCATAACGCAACGCAAAACACTAATTAATCCAGGTTTTTATATGCAGACCTCAATTTTAGCAAATTCAATATTGTACCTCTAAAACTATAATTTAGCGTATAAACCCGAGTTCTCGCTTATCGTGGGGCCATACGAAAATAGTCCCACTGACCACAGATCCATGATTCATGGTTACTTTGCTATGCGATTTACACGTGGAGTTACATAAAAACGTATGTTAATTAAGGCAATTTTACAATGCACATAATGTTAATACGGCTACTGACGTTATACTGATTCTTGCGAAATTAGTAATAATATGTTATCCTTCGTATGACGTCATTAGTATCAAGGCTACGCTAGTTTAGTGTTTACGAGCGAGTGTCTTAAACCTCATTTTTTTGGCTAGACTAAATTTTTTTGGATCAATCTAAATGGACCTAATAATATAACTAAAATAAAAACGTGGGTCCGTATTTTGTAAACATAGCAGTTGCTAAATATTAAGTAAAAGACTATAGTGTCGCTTACGTTGTTTTAATTTTCATTTGATAGAAATACGCAAATGCTATCAACAACATCAGTACCGACAGCTTATTGTGACGTTATTTCTCTGTAGGTTATTGACATATTTCTTCAAAGTGCGTTCAAAAGAACCAAAAATGGCTGAAGGTTACTCTTTTTGCATGTAGTACATTTCGGAGTTGCGATTAGTCAGTTACTGGAGATTTTTTTTTGTTGAGTGTTTAAAAATCTGGTGGTAAGTGCAAATGGAACTTTGGAAATTGTTACAAAAACTACAAGTACGACCAAAAACGACGATATAATCACAAAAATGTGATTAAAACGAATCACAGTAACTGAAAATAACATCCCAGACAGTTGCAAGAAACCTTGTATAAAATTATGTATCATGTTTACATTCAGATAACATGTAATGAACTTATCAACTCGACTTGGATGCAATGTCTTCTTTATAAACTGTATAATGATCATAAGAATATAATTTTTTATGATCGCGATCTTAGCAACGAGTATAGAGAAATCACAGTTAACTGTATAAGAATTCACTGGCGGATTTTACAGGAAGCAAAATTCAAAATACTAATCATATTTAAGACAATAAAGATACAAACATTAGAAAGGACCAATGAAGCCTCCGCGAAAGAAATACAAAACAAACAACATTTTCATTACATCCGCTCCACAAATTCGAAAGTACCGTTGGAAAATACATTTTTTTATCGCTACCCAGAATGTGAACAACCATCTAATTAGTTTGCGAGGAAAATATTTTGAAAATGTACTAAATCACAAACATAATACGGGTACCAGAGTCGTAACTCAGACAGAGCCGCAAGAAATTGAGGACATTGTTGTATCCATAAATGATAATAGTACTCACAACAATTCCGTTGAAGCAAAAGCAGAAATACACAATGTACTGCGTATCAGTCCAACAAGTGTCCGATTGAAAGAAGTCACAGTAAGAACAAATGTTCTGGAAGAAATCCACGCACAACAATACACAAGAAACAAACGCTACATCGAAGCTGTCGCATCGGTGGCGAAACGTAAACTGAACACAACGTAGGAATGAGGTAAACACCATTATATAAATTTAATTGGAGATAATTGCGCGAAAACCGCAGCTGCGTGACGTAGGGGATGCCATTATCAAGCATTACACGACGATTTTCCTAGAAGCTAGCGGTGGGCACGGCTCTGCCTGCCATTCATCTAAATTACGATAATCTTAAGTAATACCGGCCTGGGGAACAACTTAATCTTACCCAACAGATGGATTATCAGTGCCTTGGAAAACGTTTAGTTGGGAAATTGAAACATATTGATTCTTTTCTAAACTGTCAACGGGATATAGACCATTCCAGAAAGATTTATTAAAGCTACAGGTGCAAAAACTTGTTAATCTACAATCAAGCGTGCCTCAATCAAGGCAGTTAAGATTAACATATTAATCGGCTAAATCAAAGAGCTGTTTACAAGCATTGTACGTGTACAAGCAAAACTGCTTCTTAATTTATTCTTATTTCTTGCTTGTTCTCAGTATGCACGCGATGTCGGCGTTCTCGGCTATAATCCAGTAAAGTGATTAAGTTAAATGCCGGCTGACGTATCAGGGAAATACGCAACTTTGTGTTTTAAACTTCTGAAATTGTTGACTATTAGTCACACATCCAAAATGCAAGATATGATGAATAATTTAATAATCAACCTGGGATTTGATCACCGCAGCGGTAAATGAAATAGGCTTTTATTCACTAGGCACACTTCAGGAGGTCTCCCTAAGCGTGAACACCGTACTTTCGGCAGAAGTCATGGGCATTTCCTACTGCGACTCACCTACGGACATAAGATTACTTTGAGGCCAGAACTGACAACGAATGACAGTTGTCCTTACTTCTGCTGTGTTTTTAACCGTCCGAAATAGTTAATTACACAAGAGTAGGGTTTACTCCGAACTATCAAACTACTTCCGGAGAGACCCGTTTCTTCGTTCACGGACTTAGAGAGTAGGGCCCCAGGATTGCTATGGTAGATAATGCTCAAAAGGGTGGCATAGTATTGAATTCTGTCCATCTGTTTACAATTAATTTCCATACCCCTAACTTCAAGTAGTTTACAAAATGACTACAGAACGCGTTGCTGACAAAAAAGGCGTAAATCAACATTTGAATAGCACCACGATCAGGAAACGGTTAGTATCAACTAACGACCTAAAGACATCAGCTTTAGCACGCATTGTATGCAGAAGCGTACAAAAAGTTAGTACAACATCGTCTAATTGTTTACTACACAAAGTCAGACTGACTAACGAGTCTACTACCGGGCAGATTGTGTTTTTCTGCCTGATTTTTTAACAAAGGACCGAATGCATGAGTACGATCGAGGACGAATCTAAAGTGACCAAATGCTCGTCCTGGGAATGGGTCAGCTCTATTTCAGGACCCGACTTCGCATAGATTTTTGAAACTCATATAACAAATGGATGGTCTGGGAGAGAAAGAGAAAAGAGTGAATGACAAAGTGGCGGCTGATAGGCGAATAGAACAAAACATAGCAGAAGGGCAGGAAGATGATCGACACAGTATTATGTAGCCAGACGTGTTCAAAGGCTCTGGGTATACAGAAAGACGAGTATGACATCTTGTTTACTACTGTAATACGCTGAATGTAATGTATCTATTACAATTACAGTGTGCGTGCTAAAGACGCGACATTATGTAACAGCGTGAGTTCGTGCGGCCAGCTGCGGTTATAACCACGTTGGACCAATGTGGAGGATAAAAATGTTCTAGAATAAGGAAACTGCAATTAAGGAGGTTGATAACCTCGAGAAAATGGTGTGAAAATAAATATGTATTTTTCTACATATTATTTAATTAGATCTATTAGCGTCTTTTGAGAAAGATGATCCGATCCTGCCACACTACAGCACAGTCATTTTAGGAGGGAATCGTTAATAATGGAATGTTCTATTAGAATTTGGAGCTGCAATTTATCTTTTTCTTGAATATTACCCTTTTGTTTCGGAACTAAAGGTTGTTAATACATTTCTGGTATAGCTTGTTGCTCTTGTCTTAGGCACTAACCAAATTATATTCTTGGTCTATCTAATTTTCTCAGACAATGGCATGATTTACATTTTCATCTTCAGAAAATAATCAAGTTATCGATTCTATTTTGAGATTAATGTCCGTTTACAATTTAATTTAGTAGTTGAGGTCTTTTCTGATATCTATTATTAGGATAATTTGAGAGCACAATCCACAGCGCTGACAAGAGT
The DNA here is from genome assembly GCA_947522985.1 of Lithophane socia. Classification (NCBI taxonomy): domain Eukaryota; kingdom Metazoa; phylum Arthropoda; class Insecta; order Lepidoptera; family Noctuidae; genus Lithophane; species Lithophane socia. Next base: position 1,696,486 of record OX383256.1, read on the forward strand.
TTATCGATAATTATTTTAACTTATATCAATTAACTACAAGTGCTTCCACCAAGTAGAAGAGATCATTTGTATTGTGGCTCGAAACTACTAAAATGTAAATAGTTAAAAATGATTCCTTCGGAATCTCAATCATTTATGATTGATATGATTTTTTGTACCGTGGCACTTCCGATTGCTTCTATTCCGAAATCAATATCAATTTTGATTACGTGTCCTCAAACTTTACTAAAACTTTCCATCTGTGGACACTGGCCTGGAAGTAGGACATGCTACACACTAATACTTATATCCTATCCATATCTATTTATGTCCACGATAACCTTATGTCTTGTACTCGCATCATCTCGGTTTGCATATGCATGGAGCTCTTAAATTGTATTGTTTTCTTCATTTCTTGATCTAGTTAGTACTCTGTGGAGTAGTGAACAGTTCATGGTAAAAGCAACTGACATCGGATGCTCAGCAATATGGGGAACATTTAGTCAAAAGAGTGTACCCAACGAATATATGATACTAAAAATATCCATGCAGGCAAAATTCTATATACATTTTGAAACAGTCATTATTTTGGTTTTTATGTGGATCGGATCTGATGAAGCAAAAATGTTACAATATTGAAACAATGTTTCTTGACCTAACTGGAATCTCTTCTCATTAGTAATGTTGAATATAATTGATTCGGTTTTAACTGCTAAACATAATTTGTATTGACATCTAACATGTGAAACAAGTCCATTAGTCAGATGTAATTAGACCAACAAAGACAATAACGAACAATTAATAGAAAAACTCATTAATCAGTTCATAGTCCACTTAAAAGCGGACGTTCGAAGCCGACTATTGTATAAACATTTGATTGAATTAATCTTTTATTAATTTAGGGGTTTATTTATAAAAGTTGCTTAAAGTTATGTAATGATTAGCGACTGTTTCACCTCACTAATCATGACGTCACTTAAATTTAAGCAACGTTTATAATTAAACCCCATATTGTCTACAAACAAAGCGATCGACAGATCTCTGATTGACTTAGGCAAAACTCAGAACAACTATATTAGTGATTTACGCTATTTCCATCTTTTTCTCTTTAATAAACCAAGAAAAGGGACGGTAATGTATCTGTGTATATGACCTACAACTTCCCTACATATACATCAGTTGTGTTGTAGTTAAAATAAGAACGTATAGACTAAAACACGGCGAAGTTCAAGGCATATCAACTAATTGGACATCTCTAATTTACTTCTTATCTGTCATGGTCTTTTTCTCGAGCTGTCTGTCAGTAAGAGATGTCAATTATCTAATTTTAGTTTAGTTTGTGAACAAGGGAATCAGTGGCAGTATCCAAATTCGTTTAGTTTTCTATATGTACCTACTAGTCTGGAGTTTTAAGTTCACACATAACCTTATTTAGGACATATAGTGACCTTTTGGGTGATGTTCTTCAGAAAGGTCAGGTGCGTAGTACTCTCAACCGGCGTGCGCGTATGAGCAGATTTATGAACGTAAACGAAGTATAAGGATTATGTAAGGCTTGTACACAAAACTGCGTTGCGACGTCGCATCGTAAAGGTCAGCGATGGTTCCCCTTAGATTTTCTAATGCTACGGCTACACTTCGCGTTATCGCGAACTTTTCTTCATGCGCTCTCTCTCGCAAACCCCTCGATTACTCGCTGAGCAACAGAGAGCACACGAAGAAAAGTTCGCGATAACGCGAAGTGTAGCCGTAGCATTAGAAAGCTTCCGCGTTGCGAATTCGCATCGCGCCGATTCGTTGTGTACATTGTACAAGCTCTACACAAGGCACTACATAACCTTTTTGTCGTATTGACCATTAATTAGTACTGTTTAATGATAGTAGGTAGAGTTACTTCCAACTATTTATTTTTGGTCCTTCGAGCCGGTCTTGCTTGCGTCAATGGCATTATGGGGTTTCCAAGTCTTTTTGTTGTGAATATTATTTTTAGCTGTATCATAACTTGTTTGTATCTTATAAATACATCATTAATAATACGATCAAGTGTACCTACTCAAGGGCTTATCAAATCGTGACCCCGTATTTGTCTGATATGCGCAGAGATTAATTGATTGTTTGTAGCGTTTTTGTTTATTAATACACAAACCCAAGATTATTCTACTCAACGATTTCTTTTAACCATGTTTTTTTTTGTACAGTACCTACTCACTGACCATGTCTATGTCTACATACATATATCGTCTACGTAAAATACAGCCAAGGTCGAAGACTTAGAAATACATGATAAATTGATAAGTACATATACACACTTATATTCTACTTACAAAACTTAGATGAGCTCAAGAGTTTGAAACGTCCATTACCTGAAACGAAAATCAAATTTATTATTAACAGTCTTGTTATAGTTATGATGTTGGGCGATGGCCAGAATCTCACCTATCTTAAATATCCATAGAGCTATCAAATGCGAGTTGAAATTTCCGACCTTGGTCTGGTCGACTCAATTCGAATTTTGAATATGATAACGATGACGGTTGCATGACGTCTGACCGATGCACACGATTGGGATTACTTTGATGGATGTAATAAAGAGAAGTCACTGTCTATGATTATGTTCGTGATCATTAAATAATACTATGTACATGATAGGAAAAGTGTATACTTCTACAAGTGTCTTTTTATTTTCTTCTGATTTTCTGTTTTCGTAACCCCTCAAACCTTTTAATCTGAACTAAATTCCTTGATCGGATTTCAGAGAAAGAAAATTAATACATTCGATGCGCAAATAATGTATCAAAAGGATCACTTTATTCACATGAGTTATATCTAATCTAACTAATATTGGATGTATGGATGGATGGATGGATGTTTGTTACTCTTTCACGTAAAAACTACTGAATGGATTTGGATGAAATTTGGCACACAGATAGTTTATAACCTGGATTAACACATAGGATACTTTTTATCCCGATATTCCCACGGATATCGCGACTTACGCGGGTGAAACCGCGGGGCGCAGCTAGTGTGCAATATGTGTAGCAATTTTTTTTTTAATACTACTGGTTTCCGATCTCGTAGTAGTACTAGCTAACCTTCAAGGGATCCTAACAGATAATTGATGACAACCAGTGCCGCCACGTGTAGCCGTGATGAAACTAATATAACGCAGATGCGCCTGCGACGGTAAACATTGTAGGGCTGACGAGAGGTAAAGGTGCGAATTAATAATGTTTAAGTGAATGAAAGTAACGAGGGGAGATCAATAAAAAGATGGAGAGAAGATATGAGTGAAAAGAGAGGAAATGGTAACGCGACTGTTGCCTGGCACGGAACGTACAAGGGTAAAATTTGCGACGACCTCAAGTACCTAACAGAACTAGAAAAGACTGGAGAAGAATGAAAATAACGAGGAGTTTGATGAACGGAATGGGAATAATAGAGCCAGTTCGTTTGAAGTAACCTATGAAGTTCGAGGTCTTCTAGCAACGGCTGTCTTAGGATCTTTCGGAGCTAATAAAATATTTAGAGGATAAAGTAAACTAATTTTGAATTCGGGCGAATTAAAGCTTTTCAGATAAACCTCCAACTGTCATTAACGAGACACAATAGAATTTTAATTGTTATCGGCTGGATAGAATAAGTGAGATTTCGACAACTTTAGTACATTAAAAATTAGTAAACCAAATATATGACGTTTGAAATGAATACATAAGGTTCTCATTCGTAATTTCGATTAAAATTATTTTTTATTTTTACAGTCTCGTGTTCTCTAGATCTCCAAAATAATAAAACATCAGCAATAATTACTGACTATTTCAACAGCCATGGCCAACCCTGAGTTTCAGTAGCAAGTTTATACATTCACTCGTAGGTCGTATGATATTGTTTGAATTGTTACAATGATTGTTTTGTTATATTTGTGAATGGCTGGTTTAACCGGGTTCTTATTTACAAGTAAAAGACAAAGGAGGTGTATCAATTTGGTGGATAGGTATTCATTTTTCAGTTTGGTCGTGAGGAATAGCCATTAGGGATCATTAGGACGGTGAAGACCAAAATATGGTAGAATGACTGACTGCAGTCAGTCTACCGATGAAATTTCTAGATACGACGAATTGTCTGATAACTGTTAATAGAAATGTATAGAAGAAGATTTATATATGCTGCACTGACAAGTGACAACACAAATAAATTGGAAATGATGATGATGAATCTAATAAATTATACATTATAGTGCGTTTTTTTAGGAAACCGCTTGGGTATCTGCAATCTCGAAACATTAGTTAGTAGTGTTATAAATTTATGATTCTTGGCAAGATTATTATAACATTGTAAACTTCTGTCGTCTAGTATAATCTCGGTGCCATAAGTCATAGAACTGCTTCCTTTTCCGAGTAAATAGACTTCATTAATTGTCAACAGTAGTAATACATTCTCGGTAATGGTAATAACTTACACATCATTACGTGTAGTTTAATTTGCTTCCGTTAACACATACTTAATTTAATTAATAATTGAGAGCAAATAATTCGCAATGGGAAAGTGGAGGCAGAGGAAAATTATTTCTAATAGCGTCTCATTAAATCGGAAATTTCTCGTAGATTGGTTGACACTTCACGTGACCAGGGTGCCGGCTGGCTCGTACTTAGCCAAAGAATTAGCACTGCCCTTCAACCTGGTAATGCTGCCAGTCTTCTGGGTATGTGTCTGGATGACAGCGTTGTGGACGAGTACTTCGACGCCTAAGTGTCCTTTTGTTTGTTTTTGTGTAGTTAGTCCTTTCTAAACCAATAATTGTTTTGTACAACACGATGCATATACGCAATGCCACCTCAACGATAACAAGAAAGCATATACACGAGAATCCATGCAAATTATATTTACTAGCCTTGTAGAGTTCACGAGAGGCGTTCGTTACACTCAAATTTTGAAACATTAGATTTGCAAATAACAAATACCAGGTCCGTATGTTTGGAATAGCAACGACTCGCGGACTAAGCATGCATTTATAAATATTTCCTTATCAATCCCAACCTTGATTTGTTGACAAATAAGGATTTATTGCATAATGATCTAGCATTGAGTTTGTTTAGTTCATACATTTACATTGGATTACAGCCCCCTATCATAAAGCATGTCCTACGTAGCGGGGTCAAACGTATCTACTATCATAGCGTAGAGTTCTTCTTCTCCATCATCAAGACTTTTTTTGTTTGGTTTAGTTTTGATGGCTAATATTCCACTCTGTTATTTTATATTATATTGCTTACTTCCTCTTTCTTAATTGACTTCTTCTTTGGCCTCGCCTTTTCCCGTTACGCGGGGTCGGCTTTCCCAATCATACGACGCCATTTATTTCATCTTCCGTAAGTCCCATCGCCCTCATATCCGTTTTGACCTTCGTCATCCATGTGGTCTTTTTGTAGTTTCTAAATTAACTTCTATACCTTATTTATTTCTGAAGATTTCTAATTGGCACATGACTATTTATTTTCAAGTTACTAATTTTATTTGTCTTTAAGAAATAAATTAATAACAATTATATAAAATTATAAATGATGACAAGTAAATAAAACTAACTTTACACAATCTAGCAGATTCATTAAGAAATCACGCCATTAAAGCTTTAAACAAATATGGCACTCCTAGACCTTCATTGATATTCCGACCAGTATATCAATGTAGGTCTAGGAAAATAGGACTTTCTTAGTTTCTTAGAATCCTACAAATTCAGTCCTAGAAAATATATAGAAATGTCCCTGAAAATCACTTAATATCAACATTTTATCCGAAAGGATCAGAGGACTATCTTCGTTACCAAACGCTTTGCCTTCGAAGAAAGAGATGACAAGTTAATTGTTTGACAATGAAAATGTGAAAATAACGCTGAATAGTGGAATATTAGCTGATGAATTAAATTAAAATAAAAGTAAATAAAACGTCTAAGTAAGTAAACATCAAACTTTGGCTATCAAAAATGCCGTGATAACCAAACAAATACAAACAGATAACAACGATGATGCAAGCCAGAGTAATCGATCCCTACTCTAATAAATACCTACCTATATTCGCTGAAAGGTCAAAAAGTATGCGCGGGCCAAGGATATATTCGGACATATTTTTTGTTATTTACCAGCTCCCTTGTAGGTAACTTATGTCTGAATTGGTCTTTAAGTCATCATCATCTGCCTAGCCTTTTCCCAACTATGTTGGGGTCGGCTTCCAGTCTATCCGGATGCAGCTGAATACCAGTATTTTACATGGAGCGACTGCCTATCTGACCTCCACAACCCAGTAACTGGGTAATACGATACCCCTTGGTAAGACTGGTTGTCAGACTTTCGGGCTTCTGACGACCCGTAACGACTGTCAAAGATCCACAAATGACAGCCGGGACCAACGGCTTAACGTGCTTTCCGAGGCACGGAGGAGTCTCGATATGTAAAGATGGTCACCCATCCACGGACCAACCCCGGCAAGCGTAGCTTAACCTGATGGATCGATCCGTGCGGCTGTTATTACTTAGCTACGAGCTCCTCTTAGCTGGTCTTTAAGACAACAAAACTATAAAAATGCAACTGAAATTCCAAGAATGTAACACCGTATTATATCACAATGCAAACTCCACCAGCGTCTGAGTGATAAATGTCTGTGCAATCAAAACGTATCCTTTTATCGGGCGTTCGGTCGTTATACTCCGAATGAAGTGTCAACCTGCGGATATTTTGAGCACACAACGCTATATTTACAAGAGCATTTATAATAACATTGGTGAAAGCGGACGCGGAGAGAAAAACAGTGTCAGGTGTTCGCGACTCCGAAGACCTACCAAAGAGTCTGTTTTGAATTCAAGTGTTGTGGTTTGTGTGAAGGCAGTGGCGAGACTGACACGGGTTAGAGTATAAATAAAAGAGGGCCAGGATGTTAGATATTGGTAAGATCGGTGCATCAAGTTAATTGGCGCCTCATCGGCGATCAATTTGTGGTAAGATTTACCTTGGGATAAATATCAGTTTACTAATATGTAAAATTTCATTGATTTTTCATTTCTTGCGGTTAACGCAGGCTTGTTTGTAGCCTTGTCAAATACTAGTTTGATTTCCTGATCTTTATTCAGTATTCACTACTTCTAGCTAAGATTTTGGGAATTCTGAGATTCTGACTCCACTATGTAATTACAAGTTCTGGGTTTTTTTTTGCGATAATTTTGATGAATAAAGTGTATATTAATAAATTATTATTTTAGATATTTAGGACTGTGGGATAAGAAAACCGGTCGTTTGACGTCATACGCAAGTCCTTAGTTCTAAAAATAAGGTCGGTAGCGATATTTGAAAGAAACTTTAATTTAAATACCTAAACCATAAAAATAACATGTTACTTTAAATCAAGGCACCTTTTAATTTAACACATGAAACGAACAATAATTCTTTAAAGAAAAATGTCTGTTGGATAAAATGCCATTGGTAGACAAACTATTTGTTTGTCAATTTGCTTCAGCATTAAAGAACACTAAAACAAAATTTAATTCCGAAGATAGGGAAAACTAAGAAACTATTTAATATTTTGATCACTAGAACAATTACCCACAAACCCCAAATATACCTAACCTAAAGAAACTTGAACTCACCAGTATCTAAACAAGAAAACGTATCGTACAACCTACAATTTGGCATCTGGTGTGAAATTCGCGAGCAATTCACCCAGTTATATCTATTTCGGGTGGTGAATCCAAAATTATCGCACTTTAGAGTCAGCCATAAGCTAGTAACGTGGCGTGACAGTCAAGGCCTGGAGATAAATTGTGATTAGATAAAGTTGCCAGCCGAGATCCAAGACCTCTTTGATAACAGTTTTGTGCACAATTATAGTGGTCTTATATCTATGTTTAGTCTGTTGTCTCTTGTTATTAAACTAAGTAGCTGTTTTAGTAGTATTTCCGTTTCTTTTTCTTCTGTTTATCTTGTAATGATTTAGATCTGCATCTATATTACGACGTATTAATGCCAGTCACCATTTTTCCATTGTTAGTGAGAGACGGAGCTATACAAGGCCGCAAGCACCATCCTTTTTTCGTAGTGGAATAATGATGGCATTAATACTTCATAGTTAGCCCCCAGCAGGCGTAGCATGGCGCTTTCTATCTCTACGAAGAATAGACATAGCTTTTTCTATACAAAGTGACAGTTCGTTTCTTCATTTTTGACATCCACCGTAGAAATCTTTCTACAATCTGTCATTTTGTCTTTCATTTCTAACGATCTTTGTCTAGGTCTTTTTATATGTAGACTATTTCGGAAGAAAGTTTTCTATCCTTACTGTCAAAATCACACTGACAACCGATAAATCCTATGATAAAACAAAGAATTCTGAGTCGAATTATGTAAAAGAGTGAATTTCGTAAAAAGTGCAGTTGACTCTTTCTATTTTGCTGCCGTCTCGTACTATCTACTGTCTACAGGAAACGTCATTTTTGTCTACTCTTCCGTCGAAAAAACGGTGCTCATGCTACGCCTGCAGAACAGCTATTAATATTATATTTTGTCTTGCTATAATTCCCAACTCAGTTTCTTACTTTTGCTGGTCAACGTCATTTTGAATCACAGAAATGTATTAGCTAAACAAGACTGTATCCTCAGTCTTGTTTAGCTAATACATTTCTGTGATTCAAATCGTCTGTCTTGGTTTGCTTCAAGGTCGCCATCAATCTGCGTTTGCCCAACTATGTTTGGAGTCAGCTTCCAGTCTAACCGGATGCAGCTGAATACCAGTAGTTCACATGGAGAGACTGCCTATCTGACCTCCACAACCCAATAACTGGGTAATACGATATCCCTTGGTAAGACTAGTTGTCAGACTTTTGGGCTTCTGACGACCCGTAAGGACTGTCAAAGATCCACGAATGACAGCCGGGACCAACGACTTAGTGTGCTCTGCCAGGCACAGAGGAGTCCCGGTATGTAAGGTGGTCACCCATCCACGGACCAACCCCGGCAAGCGTAGCTTAACCTCAAGGACCTCGATGTGGCGATCTCAAGGTCGCTAAAATACAGAAAATAATAATTGATCTGGCTCTTTAGGTAGACTCTCTTCTTGGTCGCGTACGTCTTTATTACTGAAGGTCGTGTCCCTGACAGGCCTTCGTGGCTTTGTATTATGATGTTCTTCCTTCGTTCGGTTCTCGGCTTCTCTCAAGGCGGTTGTAACAGAGTCCAGTGAGGGCGGCAGGAGCGTTATATTCTTGAAAGCAGCCTTCAGCTTAACAAGAATGGGTAGAAAAGACGACTAGATTCAGAATTTCAGAATGGCCGCTAGGACATTATCAGTGATCAACTTTAACAAGGGGATTCAATGCTGACGCACTTGTCTTGGTACTTAGTTAGAACATCTGTATTGTATAGAGTACTACAAAGCCTAAGGGCCTGCGCCCACTGCCGGCACGGCACGGCAATTGATTTTTATGCGACGAATAGGAAATTATAATAAAATTGAAATTTCCTCGAAATTGCCTAAGGACTTCGTGGCATACCTTAAGCCACCGACACATTACTGCCCTGCCGTGCCGTGCTGCCAGTGGACGCAGGCTCTCAACGCCTAGCCGGCACAGCGAGTTTTATTCGCATGGTTTAAATTCAGTGTACGGCATTGCAACGAGCGCGAATTTTAAAACGTGCGTTTTTACATAATGTTTTACAGAATTGCGATAAAAATGTCACGCGATTTTTAATCGCAGTGCGGGCTAGTCCTTAATCTTATGTAACTTCAATTAGAATAAACGCTTATTCAGCCCATTACAAACTACCTAACACGCATAACTGATTATTCAGTATTCTGTGGCAATTATAATTAATATAAGCATGGTAATTATAAAATCATTGCGTAATTACGAAGAATGAATTTACGCCGTGAGCCGTGTTGATATGCCAGTCCATAGGTACCAGTCCATAATTCCTACTTATATATATTTATGTATAATCGTTATCTACATTTTCGTACTTATGTATGTTACGCAATTTTGTGTGTTGTTGTATTATTACATAAGCCTGGGGGTGTGTCGTATTCGAACAGTAAAGTACTGTTATAAAGTTTTGAATCTGGATTTATGCCCGGTTGTTGGCAATAGGCTCACTGATACATGGCGAAATGTGGGTGATATTGATTATATTGGCTAATATTGGGACATCACTGCTTCTCTCCTGTCTTCTCCGCTCCAGTGGACAGGCAGCCTTAAGGAGAGGTGAGGTATACCAGTATACCTTAGGTATAGTACTGTAGAGGTTTTATGCGATATGCAACCTCACGTTAGGCTGGCTGGTAGAACAGCAGCCTTGACTTGCGAACGCTCCAGCAGTCATTGTTTAAATATTGACCGATAGGTTTTTATGTCGAATCGGAGAGATCCGCCTGAACCCTTACCATGTATAAACGTGTCTTCTAGTTAATAAACCCTTGGAAAGCCTACTCGTCTTTGGAATTCCCTCCTCACACACCCCCACACATCTAGTTAACACCCTTCAGGCGTTACAGTACACCCACATTTCGCCATTCGAAGAAGAAAGTCTGATAAACAGTCTTCTTCCAGTCCAAGGGGTATCGTATTACCCAGTCACTGGGTTGTATAGGTCAGTACAGTATGTATAGGCAGTAGCTCCATGTAAAATACTTACAGAGTGGAAGCCGACTCCAACATAGTTGGGAAAAGGTTAGGCAGATGACGTTATGAGTCAATTTGCTTAATAATTTATTTCCGTGACATTACCTAGTCCCTTGGGATCTTATCGCACTTTGATACAACACGGTAGGTTGGGTAATGTTTGAATGACCTTGAGACTTACTATCGAGGTAGGTCAATATTTGCGTTACCCTGCGGTCAAACAGGTAGATCTGCGATAGTACTAAACTTTTATACCAGGCATACTAGCGCTGGCTATACACTTATTTTTAAATGTCGCAGCACCATTCTCTGATAAGGAGCCTTTTAGCCTCGAACAGGGGGCTTAAAACAGTCACTTTAGCAGAATCATAATATGAAAATATTATGAATCATCGTAAAATGTTACAAACTTACAATTAATAAAATATGATCTGCGTGTAATTCTTATTACGAAATAATTCATCTGTTTGACAGTTTTCTATGGAAATTCGTAAAATGGTCCACAATTTATGAATTGCTTTTATGTCAAATTAGAGGAGGCCTCCTCTAATTTGACATTTTTAATTTTTACTTATAATATTTTTTAGGTTTGGGTTTAGTTTAGTTTGTGACCTTCCTGTGCGAGTCACATTAAATACATTTTCTTTCTTTATTCACTACATTGGAGTGTACACTTAAAATAGTAATTTCTAGCAATCATTACATATTAACTGACAGAAAACTATTGACCTTTCCTCTACAATTTATTCCTTCAACGTTCTTAAAATAAAGACCCTCGATTACTCGATTTTTATAGCCTACTGCCAAAACCCACAGCACCTCAAACCTCAAAGTCCCATTATTCCAAGACTTTAATGCTACGGCTACACTTCGCGTTATCGCGAACTTTTCTTCGTGCGCTCTCTGTTGCTCAGCGAGTAATCGAGGGGTGTGCGAGAGAGAGCGCACGAAGAAAAGTTCGCGATAACGCGAAGTGTAGCCGTAGCATAAAAAAACGCAAAATGTTGTAACCGTTCTCCTATTTTAATTTTTTATTCCCTCATGGTTTAAATTAAAATTGAATATTCATCGGTGAAGTAATAAACCGCATTCTTAATTCAAAGAAATGACCCGAAACTGAGGTTCACACAGTCTTGTGTTGTCACGAGTCTTGTTTCTGATAAATACTAGTTTACCGTTACTACTAGCATAATAATATCATTAAACTTGTTAATTGGAATCGAATTAGATTACGAATAGAGACGTGATTAAATTAAAAGTACCTACTTTAAAAAAAGTCTGAGTTAAAAAAGTTACCTAAGTATTTGTTAAAAAAAGTATAAAGGATAAAGCTTAAATTATAAAATGTCATTTTATGGTCTAAGGGATAATTATGGATTTTAATTCAAGTGTTCATTTTGTTATTTTTACTAGTGTTTTAATTTAATTGTAATGTGTGTTTTCAATGGTTATTCAGATAAACACCGTTTATGGTTGATTAAGTTAAACAGTTGAATTAATGTTTTTAGTATTTATTCAATTATATGTTTACACAAATGACAGAACAATGAAACGTTAAAGTTCTCAACGGTTAGGCTGCCTTTCCACCAGAGATGAGCGAGGATGCGTAGCGAGGAATGTCCGTAAAACTAGCCAATAACAACGCTAGCTTAGCTCAAGCTATGTCAGTGAGTGAAGCGATGTTATTGGTTAGTTTCACACACATCTCTCGCTACGCATCTTCGCTCATCTCTGGTGGAAACGCAGCCTTAACGTCCATAAAGTAATACACCGAAACTGACTTCACACAGTCTGTTTTCTGATAAGAACAAGCTTACCGTTACTACTAGCATATCATTAAACTTGATCCCTTCACATTATAAGTTACTTTAAATTCGAATCAGATTACGAAGCAATAAATGGCCATTATAATGTAAATGATGTGACAAGAACAAGGAAAAAGCTTTTTATTTTATACTACAGCAGGTACTAAAATGTTTCAGAATTAAAATGTTAAGATATTCTAAACAGCAGAATATGTTTATTTCATGGATTTCAAACGTTAACCAATGTTTGAATAACAATAAATAACAATCTGTAGTCGTGGTGGGTCGGATAGAAGGAAACTGCTTCCTTTGAGGGTAAACTTTTATATTTTCTCACGTTTCTTTTTAATATACGTGCCGGTCGGGCCTCAGTCCTCCCCTGGGCCCTGTCATTGTGACGTCTGTCACAGTCCACCACAGAACTCTTTAACGACGAAGGAGTTCGAACACCGCCGCTTTAAATATTTATTTTGTAAAGAATAAAATTAAGCTTAATAAAAGCGTTTTTTTTTAAGTAACCAAAACTTAATAATCAATCTACCTAGCTTTTTCTCAACTATTTTGGGGTCGGTTTCCAGTCTAACCGAATGCAACTGAATATCAGTATTTTACATGGAGCGACTGCCTAGCTCACCTCCACAACCCAATTACTGGATAACGCGATACCCCTTGGTAAGACCAAAACTAATACATAACTCATAATAAATCTAGCTAATCTATTAGGCACAATAATAATACAAAATACTCAACACTACAAAATAAACAAGAAATTCAGGGAAACAAAATAAGGTTAAAGAGTACTAAAGATAATAATTGTTTGTTTGCAAAAGAAACGCGTGACCTGATATCAAAATACTAGAGAATAAACAACGCTGCGACAATAATGACTACGATTGTACGCCGCAAATCAATATTAGTTTTGTACAAAAACAAGCGACCCGCCCCTGTTTCGCAAGGTTTCTACCGACTTGACAAACCATGAAGATTTCTATATTAAATATCACGTCATATACACATAAAAATAAATCATCCTCTACAAATTCTCTAAATGGTGATCTAAATCGCATCAAAATCCGTTGCATAGTTTAGAAGAACAACGCGGTCAAACAGACAGACATGAAAAGCAACTATAATTTATAATATGTACCTATAGATATGAAGCTAAATGAAACTGAAAACAGGCGAAGAATGAAACTTGAAAGGAAACTTCTTTTGTGAGTACATGTAATCCCAAGAAGGTAACAAAGTAAAATGAAAGAAATCGACAGAATTGTTTGGTGAGAAAATATTGATCGAAGCTCAACTACTACTCACCGGTAAAACTAGCGAGGTATACTAAGAAATAGAAACTAACATAAATGATATGACGATTTTTCATTACGATTAGATTGTTACGAGTACGATTGGGTGTTGATTATGCGAATTGACAATCTAATTAATAATAATAACAGCCTATTATTTACTGCAGGGCGAACGCCTCTTCTAATACAGAGAAGGCTAAGGGAATGATAATGATATATGCTAACCGCCAACATGTGTAGTGTGTAGGTGACGTTAATTAATTTCGTAAGGATTTTTGAACAATGCAATGGTGTTGATTTTAAGGCTGGATACCTGACCAAACCAGTTGATATAGTAACAGTTGACAAATTACTACTTGGCGACACATATGAAAAAACAATTCTGAAATCAATACCCTAAATAATTGAAAACAAAAGAAATAAATTGTCGATAAACGAAGTCTATTAGGGAACAATTCAAAAGTAACAATTGACAATAAAACATGGACGACCCGAAACGGACTCAATGAAAACATAAATAAGCATGTAAGCGAAGAAACATGGAAGAACACGTGCCATTGACAATATATAATGTAATCCAGTTTTTTTAACAGCTCCGGTAAACATTGATAATGATAGTTGAATCAAAAACAACAGTGTTCAAAAAGAAAAATCTCTTTAGTAAAGACCAAGGTTTATTTGTTGTCAAGCGTCTGAGCCATGAAATTGTCTTTCTCAATCGGCTGTTCAAATTCTCGTCCACCTCAATTATTTAAATGACTGAGATATTATTGGAACAGTATTGAATTCTGACAAAACTGTTTTGGAAGGTATATACTTTTCATAACAGAAATCCGCCTTCGATTATTAAAATATCTATTGTAATCATATTGGAGGACTTGAGTTAATACCAACGATATTTGATGAGATTCAACACTTGTGGAACCATAATACTTCATATTTTATGCGGAATAATTGATCCGTTTACGTTTAAACTGACAAAAGCAACTGTGCAAAGTGGAATTAAATTAAATCTGATGTTTGCTACACTTTGACATACTTAGTAAATGAAAGTTAGTAGAGCCTTCTAAATAAAATATGTTGACGATATAATTGGTTCACAAAAAGATCAGATTGTGTTTAACGATTTTAATACAGTTAAAGAAAAGCAGTCTGTACGTTCAGTAAAAACTGTATGCGATGTTGTCGTAGCTAAAAATAGTAAGGGAAATAATGTACAATTAGTCAGACATACAAGGCCAGCAATATTTTTATAGGCCGGTCTAACATGTTTTCTGAATGTAAACGTATAATGTGTATCAATTGCAAATTACTTAACGAGTGCGATAGCTTGATTCACTACAAGGTCAAGGTTGATTAGAACGCGCCGTTCGCTGTTTCGATCCACACTACGAATAAGCTTGTCGTCTCTTTCACATGTACGCTGAAAATATCAATTAGCGAGAGATAGAGAATAAACAGTCGACAGCAACCCGCCTACCCAGCAGATCCATCACTAAACTTCAGTGCCGTCCGCATTCCGTGGCTGAAAATAAATCATTAACTAAATAAGATTTTCTTCAGCGATATATCATTTCGTGACAACAGCGAATTTGCTAATGGTGATTAGAGTAACTTTGCTAAGTAGTAACAACAGGAAATACTAACTTTGTCATCTTGTTAAAAGTCGCTTTCCTTTAAGAAGGTAAATTAGTCTTTGAGAAGCAAGAATTTGTCAATCTTGATAATAAGAATTTATTTTGAGCGACGAATGAGAACTTGATCAATTTCCAGATAACAACAGACCTCTCTAGCAGAAGTGAGCCACATTGTTAACATTTTAGTTCCTACGCCGGACCACGTGCTGCCTGTTACCGTGCCGCCTCGTGCGCTTGCGCAATCATACACAAGTGACAGACTGTGCGACCAGTTCTATTGGCGACGCATCTCACACCAGATTGAATGATTAAGAGGTAATTTAACATGCGACCAACGAGCTGTCTTGTTCTGCAAGTCGAGATTCTTTTTAAGACCATTTTCAAATCAAGATAAAGCAGTTTGTAGGTCAAGAAGATACGGACGCTCAGATAAGGTATATTTTATGAGTTCATTAAAATTTGACTTTAATACGAATGTTTTATGTAAAACAGAATTTACGATAGCTATCAAACAGATAATAAAATGAGTTTAAAATAACTACAATCCTAATAAGGCGGATAAGCTATCTATTATTAATGTCAATTATAATTATAAACATGAAAAAGTCACATGAATCTGTAGTATCAGACACTGATGCAATATCTAGTTAAACACTGTTAGTGTTAATTCTTAAGATAATGATTCACAAAATCAATACCTACATAAAATCTACACGGTGAAGAAAAAACTGCTAGTAAGAAGTCGGAGTCCGTTTTATAGATAAATCATTAAATAACAGATTTTTTATAGGTATTGTTGTTGTTGTTTCCTTATTGAGTCGCATCGTTTACGGAAGTTCCTAGAACTTTGTACAAAGCAAAAACTTTTATTACACAATTCATATCTGAAACTCTAGCTTATTGTCTAAATTGTAATTAAAACAATTGGTTTTATACCAATAAACCAATGTTATTGTTAACAAATTAATTCTAAAATGAAAATTCATATAATTATCACAGCTAAACGCACTGGGCCTAGGATTGTTTCTTGAGGCATTCCGTGGTATAGAGAATATACTAAAGAAAGGAGCGTAAAACCTATTTAACATTTTTATGATATAATTCCGTAGGGATTATTTTAAGTTATATTAGAGCTATTTATATAAAATATTACGTTACATATTGTCGAAATAATCATTGAAGTGAATTCGAAAGCATTCAGATTTTTTTTCAAATGAGCAATGCAAGCTGTTGTATAGATATTGTTTAGAGAAGTGTACTAAGAAAGAATCACCAATTAAATTAGCATCTTAGTATCCAAATAACCTTCTCATTTTTTATTATGCCTCGCTCGAGTTCCTTCGAAAATAATATCGAATGTTTTTTTTTTATGTTTAATATCATTTACAACTCTTGTTTCACCCAATTATCTACCTTTATCATCAGTTGCTAGATAACATAGGTAAGGTTATTATCATAGGCGTGTTAACAGAGGCTCATGTTATCAAAACATATAACTAGGTGGCTGTACTTACGATACACTGTCACGTTTCCGTTCACGTCTTGCTTCAGATTCATTTGTATATCATGTTGATGGCTAATGCATACCTTAACCTAGGTCTTGCGTTAAGAGTTCGAATTCGCACAGATCTTTAACTCTAAATTTTCGTGTGCGTTTTAATCCTATTCTCAATTTTGTTTGTTAAAAATCCTTAACATTAAGATCTTTCTTCTTTAGCTCTTCAACCTTGAACGTTCCCGAGTTCTTTTTATGAACTTACTCTGGATGATCTTGTCCGCATTCCAAGAACATTTTTCACGACATTTTGAGTTTTGAGGTTCCTTTGACGAGATCTCACTCAAGGTTCAGGACAGGTATTTGTATATGAGCGTTATATCTAATTTCTGGAACTCTTGAAGATATTTTCGCAGAAAAATTGGTTTAGGTAAACTCTACTGGCCACATGTCAGTCGTGTCAGGATGTCAGATGAAAAAGCGTATTCTTAGCTAATGACGCTAGTAGTAATTTACCACACGGAGTCGTGTATTAATATAGATTAAATGAGTACCACAAATGCTTGCGCAAAACTTACGCAATATGAAGGAAGCGTTAATTCGTTAGAACAATTATTAGTTTTGTCTTTATGCTTTGTCTACTCTCACTGTTTATTGTAGCATTATGGTATCATCACGTTATCATTATCTTTTCTAAAATAAGTTTCTATAATTTATTTCCAGCGACCATATCTATGACAATTTCTGATGTGCTGTGTTTAGTTTTGGCATACCTACTTATTCTTTTATAAATGTTTTCCTTGTTGAGTAGATCGCGTATTAGTGGACACAATTTGACATTGACAGCGCCTTTATGAAGTTGCTTATGATGCTGATGTGCGGTTTGTTGTACATTCTGAGACGTCTTGTGAACCATATACTTATGATATTATATCAATCTGCCTAGCCTTTTCCCAACTATGTTGGGGTCGGCTTCCAGTCCAACCGGATGCAGCTGAATACCAGTATTTTACATGGAGCGACTGCCTATCTGACCTCCACAACCCAGTAACTGGGTAATACGATACCCCTTGGTTAGACTGTTTGTCAGACTTTCGTGCTTCTGACGACTCGTAACGACTGTCAAAGATCCACAAATGACAGCCGGGACCAACGGCTTAACGTGCTTTCCGAGGCACGGAGGAGTCTCGATATGTGAAAATGGTCACCCATCCACGGACCAACCCTGGCAAGCGTGGCTGACCCGAGCGGCTATTATTACTTAGCCACGAGCTCCTCTTATGATATTACTATACTTATGATATTATATGCTATGTGTAAATTATAGTAGATACATTTAATTAGCAAGTAGTTCCATGTTTTCGGATGATTGAGGCTGGCAGGAAATAAAATGTTCAAAAATCGCTATGCGCGTTCGCGACCATTGATTGAGTTGGGAGTTGGGACTAGAAACGCAAGCAAATCCTTTTCACAATCATTGCAAAATGGAAAAACTAAATTTCAGTATGCTATTCTCTCAATTTTGATAAAGACTAGCGAAAGTGTCTCATACCAAGTCACTAAACAGACTAAAAACGCATACATAGAAATCACAGTCAATGCTAATCACGCTACAAATTAGACCCCCGATGGTAAAATGCTTTGCAAGTACAAACCGCCTCACATTTGTTACACAGTATGGGGCATTAGGTACATAATGTGTTGCTAACTTATGGTAGGTATGACGGAAATGAAGTAAGTGGTCTATAATTATGGGTTTAATTAAATATCTGATGGTGAAGGTATCATTACGGGTTGCTCATCGAATCGAATCATCTTGAAGTAAAACACAGTGAGATTTGGAGAAGAATCTTGCCGAAAGCGTAAAAAAAGCGTCACGAGTATGAAGATCAAGCTAGCCCTAAAAATGAACTTTTGAAGATGAATACTGTCCAGTCGAGAGACTAGAAAGAAATCAATAGGAACAAAAGGAAGAGAATAAAATTAAAATGTTTTTGATAGAGTTGCTCAGGGCTTTTATTGAATTTCATGAATAAGTCACAAAATAAAAGATGTTAAATATTTATATAACTTAAAACCTATGCCACTATAGCCTTCGAATGTAGGTCAAGAATAAACAATTAAAAACAAACACAAATTATACAATAAAATACGACTCAAATGTTAATCAAATTACCTGCTTTGAAGTGCTGGACTATAACAAGACAAGTCTTCTTTCAGATTTCAGA
This sequence comes from Lithophane socia, assembly GCA_947522985.1. Lineage (NCBI taxonomy): Eukaryota > Metazoa > Arthropoda > Insecta > Lepidoptera > Noctuidae > Lithophane > Lithophane socia. The sequence continues at coordinate 1,715,585 of OX383256.1, forward strand.
GTCAATTACATTTGGAAAGTAATCAAAATCAAAAGTCATTTATTCAAATTAGCCAGAAGACAGCTCCCAAAACGCCCAACATTCACCACTTCCTAGTGGGCTAGCTGGGAAGAAGAAAAAACTCCCCAGCCGCACAGCTGTCAGTAAAGGGTCCCGGAACGATCAATTGTAATATTGTCAATCGCTTTAATTACATTTAGTACACGATCAATTTGCGCATCAATCATGTAAAAATTGACTATTGCAATTGATAGTTTCGGGGACCCTTTAAGTTAACAGAACTTGATTGATAATCTTAGAACAGCCTTGTTTTCTGCAGTTTTACCACCAGCACGCGTAGCATGCCTACCGTGGAAACGGGTTTTTTCGACGGAAGAATAGACAAAATGACAGTTTGTGATTGTTTATCTGTAATTTTGTCTATTCTCCCGTCGACAAAACCTGTTTCTACGGTGGTCATGCTACGCGTACAGACAATATTTTTCATTAAGCACAGTCCGACCCATTTCTCCGGTCAACGACATTTCATTCATGTTGGACCTAAATTGGCTATCTTATCGTTGGCTTCCCTTTTATGCGTTTAATTAGATACAAGTGATACAAGATAGTACTTTGTTTATTTATTATTGTGGCTACTCGTGATTTTCATGTTTATTTCAAGTTATTTCTATTCGAAGTTCCTTCAAATAGAAGGCTTATTCAAGGCAGACTTGGAGTCAAGAATTGATTTAGAAGCAGAAGTCCACTCAATCTGCCTAGTCAATTGTGTTGCCAATCTAACCGAATGCAGCTAAATACCAGTATTTTACATGAAGCGACTGCCTATCTGACCTCCACAACCCAGTTACTGGGTAACACGATACCCCTTGGTAAGATTGGTTGTCAGACATTCGGGCTTTCGGATGTCTGTTGGTAACTAAAGATATAGGTATATACTCGTAAATGATAGAAACTGAAAGATTTAAAATACTCCATTTGAAATAAGATTAGACATTTAAACAAACCTTGCTACAGTCCGTTCAACCGATTTTGACTTCATATTCATATTCATATTAAAAAAATGTCAAAATCGGTTGAACGGACTGTAAAAAAGGTTTACTTAAATGTCTAATCTTATTTCAAATGGAGTATACGTAGCTTTGTGTCCTTGTAAGTTAAGCACGAAATATTTAGAGCTTGCCTCTAAATATTTAGCGTACCGTGGACTTCTTGATGTGAAAGATAAAGTTATGATTCCGAACAACGCTGCTGTTGCAGTGCTGCCGCCTCACAGCTGGTCCTCATACATTTTCTATAGGTTTATATGAGATTACATTCCGAGAACGGCAGCAATGTCGCGTGTAGCGTTCTTCGTACACTTATACAAATCACACCAATGTAAAACGTACAAATCTCGCTTAGATTGATCCCAAAAACCTAAGTTCCAGGACCTTCTAAAGCCTTCATGAATCTCAGTAACAACTGTAAACACCAAACATCCATAACTTTCCATCAAGTTTCAGTTTTCCATCCATAAATGTCCAAACTTGCTTAGTTCTCAAACAAAATCAAATTTCATTAAAACAAAAAGGCGTTCGCGTTTCATAATTACGCGATTTAAATAATTACCGGAGTCAATGACCATCCAAAACAGAGTCAGGTGAACAATTCGGTGTAAACTAGTTAGCTCATCATATGACCGTCGCGTGCGCATATCGAGTCTGTAAACTGAGTGGAGTGCGCGGGCGCCATTCTGACCCCCGATAGTGGTCCCCGGAGATAACACGGCGATAAGTTGAGACTCGAGGGTCGCTCCACAACGCTTCTTATTTAAATTGACATGAGACATACTAAACAAGGTTGTTAAGTAATAACATTTTTTCTAAACAGGTTTACATAACATTTCAAACGAACCATTACAGAATGTGAAATTCGGATAAATCTGAGTATGTCAATTAAATTGGTTCACAGGTTGAATACATTAAAAAACGGGCCAAGTACGTGTCGGATCACGCACAATCAAGGGTTCCGTAGTTGGGATGAATTTATCCTAAGAACAAATTGGACATAGTTGTTGAAAAACATGTTTTTCCATACATCCCGACTGCAAATGTAAGTTTGTACACACAATATTGAGAGATTCACCATGTTATTTTAAAACCATAGCTTTCATAAAGGCGTTCCTGTAAGCTATAAGTATATAACTTATTTTCTGTATATTTTTTTAATTAGTCGTTTCGGATATCGGTGTACTGTACAGTTTGCAAACCTTTTTTCTTAATTTCGTTATGTGCCTCCCAAAATTAAACTCCGTAGTCAAAAATAATTTATTTACGATACACATCCTTATTTGGGTCACAGAAATTCATGTGTATTGTGTACCAAACAACTTAATCGGAACATTAGATTCAGAGCAAACTTTCTATCAAAGACGGATTTAGAGACACACACAAGTGACGAATCACTCATAACGAAATGAGACTAGTTACTCTAATCTTTTTAGGGTTTCGTACGTCCGAATGAAAAAACGGAACATCCTGGGTTCCGTTTTTTCATTCGGACGTACGAAACCCTAAAAAGATTAGAGTAACTAGTCTCATTTCGTTATAAAAAGGTGGATGATCCCTAAATAAATAAATAAATAAAGAAAAAGATATCATTCGGTATAGCAACTAAACGGGTCCCTTTACTGTAGCCAAGGTGAGATTTCGAGGCTGTGTAAAAAATACGAAGGTTGAGAATGTAACTAATTTAAATATATCACTCATTAGTAAATGAAATTTAAATCATGCTTTATGAATTTGATATAATACTTGAATTTCTATCAGAACCCGTCAAAGAAGCCAAAACAATTTTATTAATTGGGCAACTTTTTTAAATTATTTATTTACCCCGCGGTTTCCCCCGGGTAAATCTCGATCCCGTGGTAATATCGGGATTAAAGGTATCCTAAGGCCTTCTCCAGGACAAGGTCTACCCACGTAAAAGCGTAACAAACAAACTCACTTTCGCATTTTTTTAGAATATAGTTAGAATTAGGATTTGTTTAGAAAAGGGTTTGATCAGTATGTCAATGTAAAGCTGATTTGAAACTACTGTATAATATAATAGCATAAAGTTCATAGCACAACAATATCGCTCGCCATACATTTATTTAGAACACGTTCACACTTTGTTATACGATATTTTTATGCTATGGACGTTATGCTATATACACCCCTTTGCAAAAAAAACGGGCGGTTTTGATTTTTGTACATTATTGGTAATCATTTAGTTGTAAAGAGGTTTTAATAGGCAAACTATGTTACTAGCACTTAATAAAGAGTCTGGGTATGAAAAAAAGTTAATTCCAAATTCGAAAATTTTGTTTAAAAACAGTAATAATCCCGTTTTCCGTTTGTGACTTTTACTAACATTTTGCAGGTTTGCGGTTAGAAGGTTATCCTGGCAACTAAAACTAACTTCTCGTTATGTTTAGTGGAATAATTTATGTTTGTCGCTTATTCCAGCCTTATTGTGACTTAAAAGTGATATCTTTATGTCGATTGTAATGGCAGAAGAAGCAATAAGAGCTAGGAAAATTGTAGCGCTGCTGGAAGAGGGGTGTAGCCAAAAAACAATATTCTTATTGATTATAACAAATTACTAGTCATGTTAATGACATACTAAAAATATTAATATTATCCATACAAAAGCCAATGACTGTTAAGGTGCCCGTTTTTTTTGCAAAGGGATGTATTATAGCGTAGTGTGAGATCAGCTTTACCCTCATAGGGTCATTCTATATCTATACGTTTACAATTTTGTTTAATTTGGGCTAATTGAAATGAAGCCTATGAACCTATGACTTCTAATTTGTATAGTAGATTTATTTCAAAGTTAATCATACTAATTCGAGAGTTCTAGAACCTTTTAGGGCTCTTTAATTAATTGATTAGCTTCTGATATGTTGGTAACTACTTTTACACTTAGTAAAACTCGATCTACGTCTCACAGAACGTCGAATGAAGCGTCGTTTTCTAAGCACAAGTATTTTTAGAACCTTGGTGAAAAGCCTCACCCGACGACAACTTGAACCAACCAAAACAAGTTTGTTTGTTGATTTTTCTCAAATTTTCAATCGGATTCAAGTCTGAAAACGTTTCTGGAAGTCATTCCTTTGATGTTGTAATTATAGCAATAATATTGATAGTTATATAAACCCGCCGAATAAATACATTAAAGTTATTACGTCCATGAATTATAATTATACTGTTTGTTTGTTCATGAATCTGGATCGGGGAGTCCTACATCAATGGAGTTTGAAATCTGGAAGGCGTAATATCGAATCTGGGCAACTATAACTACGCACATCGCAGATATATTTCGCAGCCCATTTGTTTTGACACACGTTATTAGTCAATGGTTCATAATTTCTTACTCATTGAAAGCAAGCTTGATGTGGACGATCATAGAATTTTCTTACACTGCGCGCGCGCGCGTAGCGTTACCACCACATAAAAGAGTTTTGTCGACGGAAGAATAGACAAAATGACAGGTTGTGTGTGATTGTGCATCTGTCATTTTGTCTATTCTTCCGTCGACATTTCGATAATACCCGTTTTTATATTGTGGTCATGCCAAAGAGTAGATAGGGCTTATGGGGGTCATGCTACGCGTGCAGGTTTGATGAGAGATTTTATAGTTATCTTACGTTATTATTGTAAATAGATTTTCGTTGGTTCTACAAGAAATTTGTACAGTTTCTTATCAAAAGAATCTACATAATATGTCGGACATAGTATTATAAATGCGAAAGTGAGTTTGTTTGTTACGCTTTCACGCTAAAACGGCTGAAAGGATTTGGATGAAATTTTGCAAATGGGTGGTCTACCCATGGGCATCTCAGACGAAGTTGCGGGCAACAGTTAGTTCTGAATAAAAAGTAATATACATTATTTTTGAAGAGCACCAAACGCCAGCATCCGTATATCAGGTTTAAGCCTTGGAAGAATGTCTATGTGGTGAATATCGACGAGTGGACATCCAGGACTGACCAGGGGGCCAAGTCTACTAATTTACAAACGTGTCAGTGCTCTCACAATGATGAGTTTTTGAAAGATTGTGTATGGCGTATCTGTCAAAAACTGATCATTGTGAGACACTGACACGTTTGTAATTTAGTAGACTTGGCCCCCAGCATTTAAGTATTGCGCCGAATTTCTGATCAAAACAAATGACACGAACTACTTAAAAATCGATTATTCGACTCGAAACCAGAAAGAGAATATTAACCTCTTGCATCAGAGACGAAAAATTATAAATATAGAACAAAAAACTCAACGTGAATGAGACGCTAATGTGTAAATATTTAGCAAGATATCCGGTTTGTCATCATGCATGTGTATCGTGTTCTATACGTCGCGTCGCGTCATTTGAGTCAATCCTCAAGGCAGAGCTGCATAATACGTCCATCTACTAGGACACTACTCACACTACGAACGAAAGAATGTGATCCCTTATCCGCGCTGCGACACGGCGGATATTGCGCAACGTTTTGTAAACACGTTGCGCTATTATTAACGTTTGTAGCAGTTTTTCTACCGTTTTATAGACAAAGGTCGACGAAATAACGTAACAGATTTACAAGAAAATTGTGCCTTATCAACCAATTCTACCGTAATTTTAGAGCTTTATTGGTTTAGCGTTTAATTAAAACTTTGATTACGAAAGGTAAACGGTGCTTAGCCGTTTGTCCACGTGTTCAAGTCAATTGGGAAAATTGTGTTGTTATAGGTGTTGTACTCTGCGGACGGAATAGCGGTGTTACGTTACTTGTGTATTACCACTTCCTTTGGGCCAAGGAGTACTCATTCTTAGTAACAATTAGGTTCAAAGTCAGTAAGCGCAGAACCAGACATACATTACAACCTAATCAGCCTAGATTATGTTTCAACTGCTGGGACTTCAGGGGGCCTACCACCACCGCTTACAGCAGTATTATTTTAATCTTACTCAGTGGGGGAAAGAGATGGAGCTATATGTCTATTAAAATAATACTGCTGTAAGAGCCGGTGGTAGGGGCCCAGGTTCTTGTCTCTAACGTGGATTTGACGATTGTCAAATGGCTTTATTTTTTCCGAACCAGACAGGCATGTCAATATTATTGAAATAAATGATTGTGCAATGCTAGTTTGCTTGCTCGTTATTAAGATAGCCGATGACGGCACAATACGGCCGATATAACTTGGCAGGTCTGAACATAGGCGCATAAAACTTTCGCGCATGTTGTCTCACTCACACTCGCCTCATGTCACCATTTGGTTCCTAAAAAATGTTACTTCGCAGACTTCTGCGCGAAGTTCGGAACTGCCAAGTTATATCAAGTTATGCCAAGAATATTCTGGGTAAGACAACCATCAACGAGATAACGCCGACTCGTCGCGGGCACCAGACATTAAAAAAAGCTAGCCAAGTTCAAATTCAGGCTATTGTTGAGTGGTAAAGTTATCAATAGGGCAACTATTTTTATAATTAATGCAAATGAACACTTAATTGGTCAAGCAGAAAGCAAGATAATACTTATCCTGCTTAGTAATTCAAGTAGATACCTAACTATTATTGAAAAATTCAATAAATATTCTGTTCTGGATGACAATGAGTTTTAAATATCTTGGCGATAATACCTATATCTCATAATAACGTAGTAAAATAAAAATAGTGACCAATTAAACGATATCTGAGGTGTCATACCTACCTAGATAACGATTTTACAAAATGATTAAGTAATAAGCAAAATATTATGTTCAGCTTCGGCGAATTTATGACGTCAGAGGACATGTTGGAAGCGGGAGTCAGGGGTGTTTTAGACCTTTCTCCAGTGCTGGTTAGAGGCGGGATTCAGGGGTTTTAGACCATTCTCCAGTGGTTGGAGGCGGCATTAGGGTGTTTTAGACCTTTCTCTAGTAGTTGGAAGCGGGAGTCAGGGGGTTTAAGACCTTTCTCTAGTGGTTGGAGGTGGGAGTCAGAGGATTTTAGACCTATCTCCAGTGGTTTTGAGGCGGGATCAGGGTGTTTTAAACCCTTTTCCAGTGGTTGGAGGCGGGAGTCAGGGGGGTTTTAGACCTTTCTCCAGTGGTTGGAGGCGGGATTCAGGGGGTTTAGACCTTTTTTCAGTGGTTTGAGGCGGGATCAGGGTGTTTTAGACCCTTTTCCAGTGGTTGGAGGCGGGAGTCAGGGGGGTTTTAGACCTTTCTCCAGTGGTTGGAGGCGGGATTCAGGGGGTTTAGACCTTTTTTCAGTGGTTTGAGGCGGGATCAGGGTGTTTTAGACCCTTTTCCAGTGGTTGGAGGCGGGTGTCACGGGGTTTTAGACCTTTCTCCAGTGGTTGCAGGCGTGAGTCAGGGGGTTTTTAGACCTTTCTCCAGTGGTTGGAGGCGAGAGTCAGGGTGTTTTAGACCTTTCTCCAGTGGTTAGAGGCGGGAGTCGGGGGGTTTTAGAGTTTCAGGGTGTTTTAGACCTTTTCGCAGTGATTGGAGGCGGGAGTCGGAGGATTTTAGACATTTCTCCAACGATTGAAGTTGTTATTTCTTCGATTCGAGTAGGTACCGGGGTAGCTCTAGCGAAATGTGGGTGTACCTACTATAGGTGCACCTCTGTCTGCCTAACCTTTCGCGGAATACAGGTGTGTTAATAGTTATCCTAGGTAGGTATATCTGGAAACAAGAGGTTCAGAATTATAGACCCAAGAGGTGCAAAATAGAGAGCCAGGTCTGCTGCGCCAAAAATCTAACTAAACAAGCTTTGTGCCGTGTTTTGTTAGGCTTAAAGATCAGTGTCAGACCACGCCTCTATTTTGGGTTATAAGGTGCCATGGAGGTATGGCCATCGAGTTTAGGTCCTCTAAATAACAAATAAGCCATCGCGAATAGAAAACCTAGATCTTCTTGAGATGATTAATGGTGCTATCCTGGTTGTGCGCCCCTGTAGATTCTGGATAACAGGAATGGTTGGGAACAGCGTAGCGGGCTCGTCCCAAAGCTGCTATGAAATATTATTATTGTATTACAGGTATTTAACTCGGGAAAGTAGAAATCTTACAATCAAAGGTCGCGAGGGCGTTGGACCAAACGTGACAGAAACAATATTGCCAAAAAACCAACCCTGTTGTGTATTGAGCGAAACGACAATTTGGCGAAAGGGCCCTTGGAAATGGGAAACAGAAGTTGTTGGTTGATGGTTTGGTGATTTCTGAACGGCCTAGATAAACATAGGTAGGTAGGTATTCTAAATTAGTCGTTTTTCGGTCTATCTGTGTTTCGGCGTGTTCTTATAAACTGCGCAACGGATTTTAATGCAGTTTACACCAATCATTAAGAGAATTTATTCCGGTTTATGTGTAATAAATTATTATTAAACTTACATAAGTAATAAAAAGAAAATTAGGTGTTTTATCAAACCGTGGGAAGCAGGGGAAGTCACTAATTGAGTCATAATAATCATAATCGTAATTAAAAATTACAACTTCATTACAAGTATGATTATGTATAGGCATAAGTACTTAGTACTTTAACGAAACAGTCGTGAAGGAATGGCGGCCACTTTTTGCTTTGAAACTTACTTGAGGCAAATTAGGCAAGCAAGTTTGGTAAGTGGAAGCTAGTAGGCTTAGCAAAAGAAACATAGCGTAGAATATAATTGGGATTGAACATGAGAACTATTTTTCTTTATTTAAATTTATTTAGGAATATGAACTATGGTGCATTTATTTGTATAATCAAAAGTAGTTTTCGGGAATTATTCCTACGCAGTTAAAAAAGTGGTTTTTACCTAATATGTAGCGATAAGAATGTTTATTATTCTTCTTGATATGTTTTCTTTGTTAGCCTAATTAGTTAAATGATTATGAGAGCCGATTAGTAAGTGCGTACATACCTACTTACCTAGATAATTATCAGCTGACTTCGGCTGTGTTCTATTTTATTGTTTGAAGGACAATACCTAAGAAGTTACCATGGTTTCGATTTACACAAATAAGTACAGTACTAATGGTAAGCATACTTCGAAACAATAATTAAGTTCGAGGTAGGGTAGTTGATTACTTGAAAGGATGATAGGAAGAAATCATAGTCGGACCTTACCTCTCGCTCCATTCCCGTGGCTGACCGGCGCCCCGTTCACTTTGATCGGCCTCCCGTCCGCAGTACATTTTAAAAGCATATTTTCAACAATCCAAGCGTTCACCTATTACGATCCATCCGATACAGTCAAACATTAAAAACTTCGTAAGCACGAAAACAAAAACACGCAGTGGTGTAGTTTTTTTTCTTTCGCGCCAACCGATTGGTTGTCGCGCGTGACGTCAAAAGTCAATTTGAAACCACTCGAATCGACACAAAACCTGCGTTATCTTTTCAGTTCAATTAATGTAGCACGTCGTTTAATTAGTTCACACAACACGGTTAACACCACTAGTAAATGTATTTCTAATCGAATTGCACAAAATAATACGCGATTCGTCAACATGTGAAAAACACACACTCAAATGCAACAGGCTGGTTGGGTGACTGAAATGAAAACTGCTACGATTTGCGATACGGTCCACGGCTGTTGCCGTGTTTTGATTGATAGACCAAAAAAAAAATGAATGAAACAAGTGTGAAGTTTGTCACGAGAGCGATATCGTGATCTCACTCTTTTTCAATGTTGTGGCAATTATAAACTTGTTAGGTGGATCATATAAGTGATACAGTTCATAAAAATATATTTAACTGGCTAAAACAGAGATGCTTACGAATTTTAGTTCATCGCCCGTTACTTATTTATCCGGAATTGTATGTTTTTATCTAAATTATCGGTTATCAAAAGACAAAGATAGAAAATATGATAGTAATCTTCTTTGTTATTGGTAGTAAGGTTGGTAGACATGTTTCTAATGTTGCCACCATACAATCATATTTCATTACGTAACATTATTGTATGTAATTCTATTATTTCTGATGCTATGATGATAGAACACAGGTTTTATGGTATAAGTTCACAAACATGAAAAATAAAATCAGATGTTGCGCTGACCCCAAATAAACTGGGAAATGGGCAGGGGAATGAAGATTTCTGTAATTCACAATCAATTAATTTATAGTTTTATTAGAGCATAAGGAATTTACAATAAGCAGCTTTTAATCCTCGCACAAAGTATTGTTTTGCAATAAAGTTAAGCATTTGCTCGGAACGTTTGATTTTGAGAAATTATAAAGATTGATTTTCAGAATGGCAAACTTGGCTTGGATTGACGTGGCTTGCCATTGGCTGTCGCTGCTGCTGGGCGCCGCCGGTAGCCGCCATATTTATTTTGAAGGCGCCATTTTGAGAATTTTCTTGGGTGACGCTACGCTACGTTAGCCTTGCTGCCTTGGTGTTCGCGAAAATTAATTTCCCTAGCTACAAAATGGGCAAGAAAGATAAAAAAGGAGAAAATACTAGCGACGGATCCAGTGAAGAAGAATATGTTGTTGAGAAGGTCCTCGACAAACGTACGGTCAAAGGCAAGGTAAGGCGATCATATTTTCAGCTTTTTCCTCATTTTAATTTTATTGTATGGTGGTATGATGATGTATTCGATTGCTCATAAATTACTTATGTGGAGAAGACATACAGTTAATATAGACCATAATTATTATTTGCGCAACTTGTCAAATTAGTTGCCTGCCTGCGCGTGGACTTAGATTAGAATGAAAAATTGCTGTAGCGGTAACCTCCTCTAATCCTAAAGATTATCCATCACATACACCTAGTTATCTAAATAACTTCATAATATTATGCTTTGAAACAGATTGTCACTTTGTTTTGGTTGATACGCGTCCTCAACTTGGAATTTGATTGCTCCAGATTGTCGTTCGTACGCAAAAAAGTAATCAAAAATAAAATATTTTTTTTTAAAACGTTGCCCCACACTAAGAGTTTCTTCCTGTATCGTGGGTGCGTTTACAAACATAGAAACTCACATACACTAACACCCAGACCCGGAACAACTACTTGCAGATCATACAAATATTTGTTCCGTGCGGGGATCGAACATTATTATTTCTGTAAAGATAATGTGTCAAGAAACTTGTGGAAAAATTATTTCACATACGCAGACATGTAAATTGATGCTCATAAACAAATCAAAACATTACTTACAAAAAAAAACATAATTACAATAATTAAAGTCCGGCTAAATATTTATCTTACAAATGTGAAAGAGAAAAAGAATATTGGTTGGAGGGTCATCATAACAGTCTTCTTCTTGCGTTGATTACTTATATTTTATTTGACCATTACGTAGCAACATGGACAGCTTTCTTGTTAGCCTCATTTACGTCCTGGGGCGGTAGTAGTGCACGATGGGGAAGTGAGTGGTATATCCTGTACTTAAATGCCTCTGATCATAACTGGTATGGTATCCATATAAATTGTATAAGAGTAAGGTTTTGAATTTGAACATGAGTATTGCTTGTGTAAGTTTTTATTCTTCCCAATATAATGAATTTCTGGTATATACACTGTTTTTTAAATTCATGGCAAAACCCACCTGGGTAGGCACATGCTTTTTACTTTCTCACCATCATGGCCCGCATTTTCTTAATTTTGAGTCAGCTTCCAGTCTTAACTGGATGCAGCTGACTGAAATACTGGTATTATACATGGAGCCTATCTGACCTCCACACACTGGTTACTGGGTAGCAATATTAAAATAAATATCAAAGCTATAATAACTGACAATTGTTTATGTTTACTTGAAGATCCAATACCTGCTGAAATGGAAAGGTTACAAAGAGGAGGAGAGTACCTGGGAGCCTGTGGAGAACCTTGACTGCGAAGAGCTTATCAAGACCTTTGAAGACAATAGGAAGGAAAAGGAGGTACATAAAATTTGTGTATTTGATGTAAAGCTACACTCTTGTTTGTACTTGCAACTTGGTGCATTTTGTAAAGATTATGCCTCCATTAGTATTTACCATTAAACTTTATGAAAAAGTTGCTTATTTCTTTTATTTGCCTATTTATTAGCACCTGACGTCTGTAGCCAGCTACTCAAGCTCCATTAAGTGTTTAACAGTAGTCTTGCAGTTATTTTTTTACATAATTTGTGAGTTTTCTTATCTAATACTGTTTGTTTTCCTGTTACAATAAAATAAATAAAAATAAAAATCTATTACATTAAAAACTGATTAAGGGGGATTGGTGGATGTAGCGTGCGAAATTCAAAATGACTTCCTTTTTTTACAAATCTCCTTAACAATATGTCTTCCCTTACCAGGCTAAAACTAAGAAGCCCGAAGACCGCGGCAAGAAACGTGTGCGCGAGTCTAGCGAGGATACGTCATCTGGTCGCAAGGGTCGCGGCGCCAGCGTGTCCTCCGCTGAGGACCACAAGGAGTCCAAGCGCGAGCGCAAAGAAGACAAGGCCAAGTCGGGCTTCGACAAGGGACTGAAGGCTGAGAAGATTATAGGTAAGGCATAGGCCATTAGGGATACACAGGTCCACTCCAATATGTATAGTTCTTTCCTCAAAAGTCCATCTCAGACACTAATCTACATTATAATCTGCTGACCAAGATTATGTCTGGGAAGACAATGAACTCTTGAGTGCATTTTGGTGCTTCTTCTCACAATTGAATGCCGTAGGTATTGGCTTTAAGCTTTAAGGCCGAGTTATAAATGAGGATTATGTTGTTTATAGAGAGCCAAAACAGGTTGTGGAACTTGTGGTTTATTTTGCGTAGCGTCTATTTTACGGGACCATATTACTAAGACTGTCAGTCCGTCTGTCATCAGCAGGCGTAGCATGGCGCTTTCTATCTCTACGAAGAATAGACAGCCTTTTCTATACAAAGTGACAGTTCGTTTCTTCATTTTTGACATCCACCATAGAAATCTTTCTACAATCTGTCATTTTGTCTTTCATTTCTAACGATCTTTGTCTAGCTCTTTTTATATGTAGACTATTTCGGAAGAAAGTTTTCTATCCTTACTGTCAAAATCACACTGACAACCGATAAATCCTAATAATTCGACTCAGAATTCTTTGTTCTATCACAAAGAATTCTGAGTCGAATTATGTAAAAGAGTGAATTTCGTAAAAAGTGCTGTTGACTCTTTCTATTTTGCTGCCGTCTCGTACTGTCTACTGTCTACAGGAAACGTCATTTTTGTCTACTCTTCAATCGACAAAACGGTGCTCATGCTACGCCTGCAGGCTTTATCCCATGAACTGTGATAGTTAGACAGTTGAAATTTTCACAGATGATGTATTTGTTGTTATAGCCTATAACAACAAATACTAAAAAACAGAAAAAAATAAATATTTAAGGGGGCTCCTCTCATACAACAGACATGATTTTTTGGCCGTTTTTATAGATAATGGTACGGACCCCTTCGTGCGCGAGTTCGATTCGCACTTGTTTAATTAATATAATTCAGTTTATATAATTCGCGTTAGTGTGATGTAATAGAACTCACATATTTAACCTAATCTGTGTTGTTTGTACAGGTGCATCAGACGCGACCGGCGAGCTGATGTTCTTAATCAAATGGGCGGATTCTGATGAGGCTGAGCTTGTGCCCGCTAAAGTAGCCAACCTTAAGTGCCCACAGCAGGTATGAATGATTTCTTTTAAAATAAAACTTGCAAATAAGTGTTAAAATAAATAGCTGCGCGCCGCTGTTTCACCCGCTTATATGTCGATCCTGTGGGAATATCGGGATACAAAGCATCCTATGTCCTAATCCAGGTCATCGTCTTATCAATATGCCAAACCCGTTCAGCTGTTTTAGCGTGAAAGCTTAAAAAACATACAAAAATCAAATATTTTTTTTATAAGAAAGTTAATTGAACAGTAACTGAAAATAAGCAACATCTTTAAATGGGGCTCTCTTAAAAGACTTCGGAGCTTAAGCGATTGATAAGCCGAGTTGATTGTTAGATATGACGTGTGACTAAATTCTAAAAGGTAGTTGTGACTTGTCTCCAGGTGATCGCCTTCTACGAGGAGAGGCTTACTTGGCACACGCCGGCGGAGTCCGAATGATATAGAGCCGCATGTGGTATGCCGAGTATTCGATATGGCGGGGACTATTTCTACGTCCGTGCCATGGAGATCTACGAGAGGCAACGCCACATCTAACGCCAGACAGTGTTGCTAGCGATGGACTTTCTAAATAGTGTTGCCATACTTCGCAATTTCTAATTTGGTAGCTTTATAAAGTGTTTAATTTTATGTGGATTTAGGCGCTTCTGCGGACTTAGTCCGTATTGTATTCATGTTTGAATGTGTAGCTTTTAAGTGCAGTCATTTGTGGCAGTAGTAGACGTCACTTTAGCTCTGCCAACCAGCCTGCATAACCTCGCTCCTACCGCGGCGCAGGCGACGTCGCACACCACCGGCGCTACTGCTGGCACGAAGAAGGGCCAATACTTATTGTCTTTTGACCATCGTGTTTGACGTGTTGTACATTATGCGAGAATTGCGTCAACTGTGTATTCGTTTCTAGATAGTAATACGGGCAATTAGTGCACCGATCTTAACAAGAAACTGTCTACTATACTGCTGGAAGGTGTAGTGAGGTAATTCCTCGTGGTCAGTTTGGATCTTATTTTTGTTTAATTTGCTCAAAATTCTAGTAGATTCGAGATCAATAGGCTCGGTGCCAAACGCCGCGATTCTAAAAGTATCGCGCGGTGTCCATTGGCAACATTCATACGCAAATATCTCTGTATAATAAGCCATTATTCATATAAAATTGCATGCAAAACAGTTGACAAGCAGCCTTCTGCTTCATACTGGAAATAAGATCTTTTTACCCGACTACGGCGAAGCAAAAAGGAGGGTTATGATTTTGACCGGTATGTATGTATGTATGTATGTATGTATGTATGTATGTATGTATGTATGTTCATCTGTTCCCTCCTATCTTCCAAACCACTTATCACAATTTGACAAATGAGGTATCGTTAGAAGCGTCGTGATTGTCCGCTGGTTATAGGTGAAGTCACATTAAATTAAAAATGGCGCCCTCTAGAGGACATAAAGTGAGGAACTTAAAAAAAAAAATGGTTTAATCGTAACATGTTGGGTATCAAATGAAAGGGCTTAATGAGCACATTTCAAAAATATATATATTATAACCCCAAAAGAATTTAAAAAAAAAACAAGTAACAAAAACTAAAACCCAACTACGACTTAAAAGGTATAAACAAGACACCACAGACAGACAAATTAAAAATCCGGAGTCACACGTAATCTGTTCGATTTAACCCTAACACGTGTGACTCCGGATTTTTAATTTGTCTGTCTGTGGTGTCTTGTTTATACCTTTTAAGTCGTAGTTGGGTTTTAGTTTTTGTTACTTGTTTTTTTTTAATATATTACTTAACATTTGTGAGACTATCAGTTGGAGAGCATTGTATAGCCCACTGACCAAATAATGGTTTTATGTGATATGACGATGTGAACTTTGATTCCGCAGACGAAATTTGCTTTCTTGTAATAAGCTTATATTCGTCTGGGACTAAGAGAAACAAGCCTGTCTGAGTATTTTTATAAGATTAGATAGGTTGAAAACCAAATTGGTTTATTTCATAGAACCCTGTGGAAATTGATTCAAAGTAAACTACACCATATTCGCTGGGTGCTAGGAGTGGTGGAAAATCTTTTGGGAAAGGACTTGTCAAATGTAAATCGCTTTATATTTATCTAATGAGAATTTGTAATGATGTCGCGGGTATTTGCCGAAATGAGGGTGTACTAAAACTCGTCTGCCTAACGTTAAGGCGTAAAGTAAAATTCGCGTATCGCTTACAGATATTTGATGGCAACGTTACTTGGTCAGGGAAATTTTCAAATGAATCTACAAAAAGTCTAAGTAAAATTTATTTGGAAACTTAACGACGATGACTTGTTTCACTTAAAGATATTTGATGGTAACGTTACTTGGTCAGGGAAATTTACAAAAGAATCTGCAAAAAAAAATTGCGATCGCTGTGAAGAAACCGAAAACCAATATATTAGACACGGTATGAGATACCTGAAGGAATCTACTCGTAACGATGTTACATACGATTTCGTAATAAATAGAGAGGATAGTGAGCTAGCTAATTTTACTTGGTTAAAGAGATTAGATGACTTGCAGGTGTCCATTTCTCTAGTTCACGGTTCCGTACTCGTAAATCTCGATAAGAGCGTAGTTTTGACTCTACGCTCTTATCGAGATTGCTAAAAAGATGTGAGATTGAATGTCAAACCAAATCTGTTCATTTATTCAGTACCTACCTATCTTTCATCTTTATTTCTTTAATAAATAGAATGATTTGGCAATCGCACGCGACAACAAAAATTACATGAACTGCAAAATTAACTTTCTAATTGCATATTTTTTATATAGGATTACAAAGTTACTTATGCAGTTCGCTTATCTATAAAACTGAAATGATACTATTTACGAGACGACACGTCGACGACGTTTTTTTGAGACTAAATTTTGTACAAAATTTGAAACTTGTGTGTCTGCTCGAAGTACCTTAGAGTTTTGGTGATCAGTGAGTCAGTAAGTGACAAAATTAAGGAACTTTGACCTGTAGGTTTCTTAAACTAGGTTCAAATTGAATGTAATTTGGGAATATACCTAGCCATACTAATTTATCTTGGCTACTGAAAATTCAGGCTTCTAGCTTTATAGATACTGAAGTTACGGGGGGTCGAAAATGTACTGAATGACTTTGAGAAACGATGGTACGGCTGTGCCTTTGTTTGTTTGTTTTGCTCGAGTTGGCGGGAGCACTCCCGTGCCTCCAGATATAATTTGGCCGCGCACGATGTATGTGCGCGGCGAGACGGGGGGAGTAGTCCATGCCGCTCATTGGTCGTCGCTCACGGCGCGCGCCCCCCGCCCTCCGCTCATTGGTCAACGTTGCCCCCCGCCTCGTCGCGCATTCCTTAGGCGCGGAACAGCGGTCCCGGTCAAACTATTCTATAAATTTTATAAATGGATTCACTATTCTCGTGTACAGTAAATTTATTTTGCATGCGTTTTTATCGCGCACACAGCGAATATGGTATAGTAATTTTCGATATTTGTTATAGTTACTACTTATCACAAGCAGACCTGTGTCTCAGTCGCAGGCTCTGGTTTATTATTATTACATTTTTTTATATATTATCATGAATAGAATAGTAAAGTGAAGATTGTTTCAAGTGATCAAACCTTGTGTAATCAAATAGTTAAGAATTAATAATATATTGACTATTATATGGACTATATACGTATTTAAAGAACCATGAACTTCTAATTGTGAAACTTAAAACACTTATCCATGGTTGACAAAGGTGTCTTATTTGTGTAAGGATTGAGGAACCATGAATTGTAAAACTAATGTTATTAAGATTTGATCTAACTTTTTTTAAGTTAAGTTTAACAAAAATTTTATTCGGTATTTCAGTTATTTTTTAACAACTTCTACTTTTTCGATTCACGGTTATGGCCCTCAATCCTAACGCACAATTCTTATTTTGCTTCAAACAATCTTCTTATGTGTGGGCTGGTGTATTAATTTAATACTAAGTATCGTGTAGGCAGGTGTATTTAATACTAAGTATTGACTAAGCACCTACAGTGGCAATGTGATTTAGTTCATAACATGCAACTGTCATCAGACGAACATGTATGTGTATAAGGTTATTCTACCGAATCTTATCGATTTAAATTTGTTTTAGGGTGCAATCAGGCCGCGGATAATCGACGACATTTTGAACCATATTAGCTTTTGACCCAGAATGTTTTCAATTGACAGTTTTGGTTGCACCTTAAGGCGCACACGTTTCGAAATTGTAGCGTAACGTGGACTTAAATATTAGATTACTGGATATAAATAAAAATACATTAAAATATAGTAAACAGTAGTTTTATTGATTCATAAATATAGGATTCGTAGTCTTCTAGACAGTGGTGAAAAAAAAACTATTGAAATTGAACTAACCTTTCTAGAAAGTGCACAATCTCTGGTAAAAATAATTCCAGTTAGTCATATTTTTCCTTAGCAATGAAATCTTGTCTAACATAACTGCTGAACTGTTGATTGGCCTTCAGAAGGCCGATAACAATTAACCCATTCGTTGCGGCGGACGCCTATCGGCGTTTTTTGATTTACTATTCGGGTGCGGAATACGCCCAACGGCGTTTTTTTTAAATTGCTTATATCTTGCCAAAATCTAGTCACATAAAAATATATTTGCAGTATGTGCACTATTTTTTAAAACACAGCATGGTACTGCTCGCCGTTTCCGGAATTTTAACTTATAGAAAAATTGCGAATTCCTTTCTAGGTGCGGAAGACGCCTAACGGCGTTTTCCAGGGTTTAACAACCTTTGATTCTAAATATATTTAGTTAATATTATTTTTCTATAACCCTTCCCCTGTTGTCTGACGTGCTACGATAGATAAAAAAAACGCAGTTGACTGATGCTTTTTGTACCACGGCAGTTCAACTATGGTCCAACTTTTTTGCGATTATCTGTGAAACTAAGCGCCCGATCTCTTTCATTCTTGTGGTATAGTGGGCACGAAAGACAGAGCTAACAATAAAACACGCCATGCTATCAACATTGCACAGAAACAAAATAAAAGCATGGCACAAAGAAATTACTGCAAAGAAAATGGTGGAAAATGGCGGAAATTCGCAAATTTTGCAAATTTATATTATATTTAATCACTTGAATTAATCATACAAATAGAAGCCATGTCATGCCAAACCGAAGAGTGGACAAAGTCTGAAGCACAACTATGAAGCGTCAGTGCTATGTCGCAACTGATAAAAACAGATTATCCTCATTCATAAAGATTTGATTAGGTCTTTACCTATGAAATTGCCGTTCTGCAGTACTGGCCATTTCAAATCAAAATAATTTTTGTTTGGCTAAGAATTCTAATTTTAAATGAATTTTATTTTAAAAACATGGAATTCTTTTTTCAAAAGAAGATTAATGAAGATTAAGAATTAATGATGTGGGTAATCGCAGGCAGGAGATATCAAGAATGGTTATGATCATACCACGAGTGATATTGTCACATCCCACCGCTTTAGATTTGATGGAGAGAATGATATTTCTGATCTCTCCCGATTCTACTGGAATGAAACTGAAAGGATTAATATGAGGATGCGTTATACCAGAGATTAGAGACAGTTTGCTGCTTGGCTAGACGATCCATGGTAGGAACAGTGGAGAAGTGACGGTTGAGTTCGTCTAAGTCAATTGAGTTAGGAAGGTCTAAATGTCGCGATTTGCCGATACCAAGAGTTCCAAGAAATTTCCAAGTATCGGCAGAAGAGGAAGAATTTATAGTATCCAGAATGTGGCGGTGTTTAGCATTGCGTATCATCTGATTGCATCTATTTCTTGCGGCCTTGAACATTGTCCAGTTCTCATCACTACGATCCCTTTTAAATTTACGGAACGCGCGGTCCCTACGTCTCATTGCCATCTGTATCCCTCTTGACATCCATGGTGCAGGTGGGCGTTTTACCTATCTTTACTTTTTTGACGGGAGCATGGAATAATAGTAGTATTATAAAAGTAAAAGAAGGTTGACTACCTCTGATAATAATTTATAATGATAATTTAGCCTTTCTTGTCTTTAGAAACTAAAATATATGAGACGGTAGTTTAAAAGTGAAGCACAATTATTTAATTAAAATAATTAACTTACCATTTATCGCCATATTCACCTAATTAACTATTACAGAACAAAAACTGCACAAAAAGACTCCTAATTGATGTAAATTTAGTTTTTTACACCAAATACGACTGTACCGTACCACCCGTATCGCGTATTTCTTGTTTGTCTAAGATTTTATCGTCAGAATGATCAATTTCTTTAAACAGTGCTGAAAACGCCAATCGGCGTTTTATATTATCCTTATGAGGTGCGGAGGACGCGCATCGGCGTTTGCGACGAAAACCGCCCCGCACCTGGCTAGTAAAGGTATTTTTTACTGACGCAGCGAATGGGTTAATGTTCTTTTGTGTCTCGTTAGTGCAGTTTGGGATGTCTATTCATTATTTGCTAACCATCTTCAGTGGTAAATAAGCAATACTACCGGTACGATCAATCACAATCTGAATTGGTTTGAAACAAATTGCTATTTCATTTCTGATAAGTTCGAAAAAAAATTTGCGCAACGTAAATAACGCTATGAATGTTAAACTGTCAAAATTAAACTGATTAGTCTTAATCGGTTACGCAATTAGATAGCGGTTCTAATTTCTATACTAGGTTATAATTTCAATAGCTTTTCTCAAATCACAGATAAATAGAAATTACACTTATCAGTTTTATACTCTATTCTGTAGTACGTACAATATTTGGAATTAATCACTATGAACTAATACAGACACATAAATTACACATTAAGATCATTCAGAATTAATTTACATCCTAGTTTTCATTCGAAATACTGGAAAAAGTACATAAGGTCATAGAATAAGCTTTCAAAAGGTTCTCTTCATTACTTTTTTAGTTTAGTTCAGTGTGACTGACACTGGCTTGGCCTTCATCAGGGATTTTAAATTTGATAACACATAAAAATTGTCACTAATTATTCAAAATTTGTCGGTCACTGGTTCAAAAGTTATAAGGGTTTATAGGTGGCCGATCTGGGGAGCATCTCCCCAGCTTGACCCAAAAAAGCTAGGGCATCTAGCGAAGATCTGTTTTCTCCAAAATGTTGTCGGTAAATAGTCGCAATTTTTCGCTACTTCACAGATTTAGTCGGTTCTTAGTTTAGAATATATAATGAGTTCAATACGATATCATAGTCGCAAGAGCTAAATCGTAGCGTTTACGCGTAAACTCGTCGATCTAGCTCTTGGACTATACCTTGAAAATTCTAACTAAACTAAGACCCGACTAAATCTGTGATTGTCTACGCGTTCCGATTCACCGCACGAAAAGTGACATTGACTTAAGAACGCGACGACCACGTATTCGCGCGACCATCACTTGTTTAGGAAGCGGCATACGGCCGTAATTAAAGAAGGTACCTACGTATGAATTTTCAACTTTTGATCGATATTCTTGATCGAAGCTATCAACCAAAATATTTCCCAAGCTATGATCCCAACATCTTTTACCGTCGAGCCCATCAGATACAAGTACTGACACAGAATAGTACAGAAGGCGCACCCCGCATTTTAGGCATGAAGCTACAAGTACGCGGCGAGCTCGTCTTGCCTTGTCGGGCCAATTTTGTGAGCGTAACGTAGTCAGAAGATAAATATAAGAGCGATAGAAAGAGAGGCAACTTCTAGGTGAATATAACTGTAGGTAAGTAATTAGTGCTGCGCGACCTGAATTGCATTTTATTGCGTCGCAGCATGAGTCGCTTTTTAGGGTTCCGTACCCAAAGGGTAAAACGGGACCCTATTACTAAGACTCCTGTCCGTCCGTCCGTCTGTCACCAGGCTGTATCTCATGAACCGTGATAGTTAGACAGTTGAAATTTTCACAGATGATGTATTTCTGTTGCCGCTATAACAACAAATACTAAAAAACAAAATACAATAAATATTTAAGGGGGCTCCCATACAACATACGTGACTTTTTTTGCCGTTTTTATAGGTACGGAACTCTTCGTGCGCGAGTCCGACTCGCACTTGGCCGGTTTTTATTTAAATGATTTTGCGGAGTGTATCATCTGTAATAATCTGTGGTACTGACTAGAGTACTTTATTCAGGTACTAATGCCTCAATCAATGACAAACAAAGAAAACTTTACTAAAATAAACACTGGTGCCGATTCTCTTGTACACCGAACTAAACTAACTAAACTATCACTAAAATTCCTTACTTTTTACTATGAGAATCTTAGAACTATTCTGCCAACAAAAATCTCTAAATTTAAAAATTATTTTGACAGAACTAAAATCGAATTTGACAATCGCGACTCCACTTGGTACCTACTTGTTTGCCTACCACGTGATTTTTTTTGAGCCGGAGAGGCGCGCAATGTGGCCGTCTCGACGTATTTTTATATGGAATTTTTCACTTTTTGGAAGAAAACAAAAAAATTAAATTACCAACATGTTAAGTATTACGGGTTTGCGGGTTTCAAAGGGGGTCAAAATTTTCATTATTTTTGCGATAGGACACACCGTTTTCGAGATATAAGCAAAAGAAAATAAAAAAAAGATACAGTACCGTTTTGCAACTGAATTCGAGGTGTTGGTTTGAATTTTAGTTCATGACATCTAATTTTATTCCACACATTTTTAATCGTGATTAAAAATAGTCATAGTTAGTTAGAGGATTTTAGATATAGAACAAAAATTTTGGTTAAAACGTCAAATTCAGAATAGCATTTTCACTAAATTAAAACTCAGTGCCATCTTAGTGCTGTCAAACTAAATTATAGTTAAGTTGTGTCACTTTAGTCTATTTTCAGAATAGGAAATCGTCGTTTGACAGGAATAAACTAAATTTTAGTGATTTTTAGTTTAGTTTAGAGAATTTGTGACAAGAGAATCGGCACCACTGCGTTTTAAACTTAAGTTAAACTTGTAGCAATAAACACATCTTGCTACAACTTGTGCGTTAGATTTTGTTAACTTAGAAATTCATTAAACTTTTATTTCTACTATTTTTGATCGCTCTATGTTATTCCAAGTCATTAATATCTCCAAGTCTTTAATAAAACTTAAATAAGTAAGTAAATACATTTAAAATCTTAACATACATTCTAAGGGTAATATCGCACTGGTATTCGTATTACATCTGGAACCTATGCTGCGTATGCGCAGTGCTATAACCAATATACGATTTCAAAATATTCGAATGGTATGATGTTTAAAACCCGCTTGTGAAATGTATAAACTCGTCCGTAAAATGACGCACAGTGCCGCCACTAGGCTATTTGTGGAATAACCTTTATCTACTCTATGGCGTTGATGTTTTTTTAGTCTATGGCGTCGACTGATCGAAACGAGTCAAACGACGTTTTGTTTCCTTTGTATGATTGCCAATCGGTTGGTACTCGGTACAGTGACATGCGTGCTTTGCGTCAGCTGCGGACTGGAGACACAAATAGGTGCAGCATAGCTATTGACAACAATTCGATATGCTTCCGTCCCGAATAGAACATCAACGCTGTTCTCAAATCCAAAACGTTTGATTGTTTACATTAAATAGACGACCGCTATTCTTTCAACACCTAGGTATTTGCTGTGGGGAGCAAGGCAAATCAAGTAAAGAAAAATGTCTCATTTTCGACACGGCAGCCTGTTAAATGGTTGTGAACAGTAACAGTGCGATACGTCCATTACAAATAAGAGTCAAATAATGAGATATAATTACAAATATGTAAAATTATACTGATAATACAATTACTAGGTACGTTCGACGGTGGTAATACAGTGATTCGTTTCGTTTTGAGCTTGTTCGCCTCAAGCTTGATACTTGTAGTCATGCTTGCTCAGTCCATTGCTGTAATGAGTACAATTGAACATTATTACAAGCTAGCAATGATAGGATAAAGCAACATTTTTGGTAGTGGCAGCCATAAAACGCGATATAGTGACTTAGTATTTTTTAGAAATCTAGCCATAGAGGAAAACTCTGAAAAGAACCATGAGCTCACTATTAGCGTACGTTCGCACGGGCGCTCTTTTTAAGGCAACTTTTTATGGCGCGCACTGGATTTTGAACGCTCGGCTTAGCGGCGTTGAGTTGAAAAACCAGAGCACGGTCAAACATTTCATGCGAAAACCACCCGTGCGAATGTTCTTAAGAAAATAAAAATGTGATATTATAATTCCTTTTAAAGTAGGCGATTTTTTGGATATATTTAAACTTTTCTTACTATAAATACTGGCTTGAAAAAAAAACTTCTGTACATCATTACTGAGAAGTGATGCAATTTCGTAGTAATTGTTTTGGATACGTTTTTATTTAAACTCAGTGAGCGGTTCTTTCCAAAGAGTGGGGATGAAAAATAAACGGGGGTTATAATTTACCACGTGACAGAGTTCATTTTGCTGAACGAATGAAACCTTAAGGGGGATGCGCTAAGGTAGCCCTCGAAATTCAAATTTTCTTACGTTTATTGCAATTTGCAGGTCAGTATCAGGTTGTATGTTGTTTTAAATAAGATTTGCGGCCGTAACAATCTGGATTGACAGAATTATAATCATTAGAATCAGTAGTTCAACTCCTTAAGTTCATTTATATGTTATACTGACCTGCAAATTGCAATTGAATTTCGCGGGCTAACATAGCGCATCCCCCTTAATGAGGAGATCATAGATAATATGAGAATGTTACCTGAGCTGCGCGACATGGCCGGGCGTGGCCTGTATGAGCGGCGCGAGTCTCTCCGTGAAGCGCTGGAAGTTGCGCTCGAGCTCGCGCTGGTACTCGCGCTGGTCGCTGCCGATCAGGTTCTTGTTCTTCCGAAGAGCGTCGTGACATCTGCAAGTTAATTAAACATAAGATGCGATCAGAGAGGTGCAGTGCAGTGCATTTATTTGTCATTGCTCCATTTTTAATTTTTAATTATTTTTACCTATTGTAATTGTATTCTCGGTGCATCGTCTTCACATGTAATTATATTATTGATGTATCCCAAATATTGTAAAACATTTTTTTTAAAGAGTAACGGTGGAGTTTCTTCTCCATACGAAAACTACCTTTTGGAAGGGGAACTAGAATCAGTTCTATTTCTATGTATTTGACGTTCAAAAGTGCCTTTCATGTGCCTACTTGAAATAAATTATTTGACTTTGACTTTGCAGACAAACCTGCGGAAATTCTGCGTTTTACGAATCTTACCAAAATGCTTAGAATGGTTATGGTAAAACTATGATCAACTTACTTCTTGGAGAAATCTTTGAAGGCGAGTCGTAGTTTGTTCGTGAGCCGTGTGGGCGGCTGCGTGCCTTCAGCTACCGGAGCCAAGAATACCTGTAACGCACATAACGAATATTTGTGTGTTTCCGGGGTCATAAAATTTTGTAATTATAACCTTATGTTCACATAATAAGATTGATCGTGATTCAACACTTCTATAGAGCTCAAACGTATATCATTACATAACATGGTGCTTTTCTACACACTTATCAACTTTTCAGCGTTAAGAACAGTTTTTACTACAGACTTTAAAAAGGAGGAGCCGATTCACCGATTTCACTGTGATTACCTGGCCGATTAACGTGATTATTTTGTTCACTTGGTAAAGTAAGCTCGCGAAGTGGTCCCATTGCTTGGGTAGTTACTGAGTTAGCTTCCATAAATACGTATTTCTTCCACAGTGTATGTGCATTTCCTGTCACTAATATTTACATAGCAAGTAGTTGAACAAGAATTTTTGTGCAGGTACAACTAAAAACTGAAAAAGTTTTTATATCTGTTCGTACCTGAGCCAATTCAAGTGGTCCCTGGTTCACAGTGGTACCGATGCAGCCTTGCACCACCATCTGCAGCATCTTAGGATCTGCCGGCTCCTGACTTGTTGCGGCCGCTAACTCGTTGATCTGATGAAACAATAAGTATTTATAATAATAATACCAGTATATTATTGTCCCACTGCTGGGCACAGGCCTCTTCTCAAACAGAGAAGGCACGAGCATTGATCACCACGCTTGCTCAAGACGGGTTGGCGATGACAGACTTATATTAACTGTAAGTCCAGGCTTCCCCACGATGTGTTCCTCCACTTGTGTCAGTGATGTCCAATGTATCGTATTACCCAGTTACTGGGTTGTGGAGGTCAGATAGGCAGTCGCTACATGTAAAATACTGGTATTTAGATGCATTCCGTTAGACTCCAGTCTGACCGAATGCATGCGGCTTCCGAGCCGACCCCAACATAGTTGGGAAAAGGCTAGGCCGAATGATTGGTGTCAGTGATGTCTAAGATAAACTCAAAGGGCCTTACCACTAAACTTAGACACTTTTTCAACGCGTGTTTAATGTCAGTTTTATCTCAAACTCCATACAGAAATGTCATGTATAAAAGGTGTTTAGGCTAAACAAATGATAAATATGGTGATAAGGTAATAAGGAAAGTACATATTAATCGTAAAATAAAGTATTTATAAAATGGTTTAAAACGTGCAATTATAATTTGATTGGTCTAATTCCAATCTGCTACTAAAGTGCTAACTGACTGGAGCTATTAAAAATCATTTCATAATAATTAGTATGATTACCTTTTTCTGTATATCCTCAATGGCGACTTCAATGGGTGTCAAAATTATTTGTGTGCGCTGGACAACCTAGAAACAATAAGATAAATCAGTTTTATTCATAGTTTTCTGATACCGATTTGTTTATTGATATCTAATAGTACACGGATCAACCAAATTGAGTATTTGCAACTGCGATAAATTACAGAATTTGTTGAAACTACAGAATTTGTGTGAAATCACGTGTGTAAGATAATTTGATCGGCACTTATCCGAATCTATTCTTGTTTATTTTTTGTTCTTTATGAAAGAAAAGAAAATCGTTTAGTCTGTATAAACAAAACGCACATTCAACAAAAAAATACATATAATATAGATACAAAAGTCTCGTATTGAACCAATAAAAGTGAAAATATTGTTCATACAAAATGATGTTGTTAATATTGTGTATGCGTAATGTTTAGTGCAAATAAATGTATTTTCTTTCTTTTTTTCTGTCTGTGTGGTAAAATAGAACCCAAATAAATGGTAAAGCTACCTGTATCCTCGTCTTGACGTAGGGGAAGTGGTGCGCGGTGGTGAGGATGGTCTTCCGCTTGCACTGCTCGGCGATGTCGCCGTGCGCGCGCCCGCCCAGCGTGAACGGGGTCGCGTACATGAAGCGCTCTGGGGGGGACATTATTATGTTTAAAGTTTATGAATGGACCACAGTCTGTAGCAACATATGAGTAAATATACGACTACAGGATATTTTTTCATTGTGCGTGGCCAAAATCGGAACTAAAGCCGGCATTTTTTTTTTTCATTTCTCAAAACAATAGGGAATATGCATGTATTTTTTTTAATATTTTTATTCGATAGTTTACATCTTAGATTTAAAAAAATCGACGGCAAAAAAGCAAGTAAAAGTACTTTAAAAAAAGTTTAAAAATATCCAACCGATCCTGGCTATTTAAACGCCCTCCATTTGGCGCGCTTGGTGTGGTGACGTCACAGACCGTGCAAGCAACTGTCAAGTCAACGTCAAACACTCCTTTTTGTATGAGCGTTTGACATTGACTTGAAGTCAAAGTCAAAGTCAAATAATTTATTTCAAGTAGGCACATTAAAGGCACTTTTGAACGTCAAATACATAGAAATAGAACTGATTCTAGTTGCACTTGTTGATTGACTTGACATTGACATTTTGATTGTTATCCCGGATTGTTACGTCACATCCGCTCTTAGCTTTTCAAGTATTTGAATTATACACGGTTTTTTGGGACTTTAAAAAAATTAATTTCTCGCTCAAAAAGAAATTTTATTAAAAAATATTGATGGAGGCATAATTCTGAAGTAATATAGTTTATAAAAAAAAATGTTTGACCCATATTTGAATCACATGCATATTCCCTATTGGAGGAATACTTTTTTTCCAATGCACTTTAGACATTGGCAGAATAACCGACATCGGCTTAGCTTGCTGTTCAATAAAAATAGAATAGAATAGAATTGCACAAATTTTTACCGGACGGTTGGTAAAAATTTCTCAACGTCATTCGAGCGCCAAAAGCATCTTTGTGGCAGTATACTCAATGTTTTATTCACCCGGAGTTGCTTCGTAAATTCTAGCTTTGTCGGACCAATACGTAAGTTATTTACTACTGCAATACTGGGTAGTACGTATGAAAACTCGCACCAAAATTATTATAAGGATACTATTCGCGCTTAAGGAATGCGCGGTGAAGCGGCCTGGCCCCCCCCGCTATCTCGCCGTGCACATACCTCAGGCGCGGCAGGGTATAACCGAGGAAAGCTTGCTATGTTGGCTTAAAAATACTCGTATTTTTTTGTTTTTCAGATTCCTTTACATCAAAAAAAGGTTCTAACTCACTGATATTATAGTTCTTCTCGTAGTGCGTGGCTCGCTTGCGTAGTTCGTGCGGCTCGAAGTAGGGCTCCACGTATGTGATCTGTATGTACGCCTTGTCGGCGTCTAGCGTTGTGACGTCAACTATGTTGGAGTCTTTTATTATCACCACGTTCTCTACGCCGAAACGGGCGCCGTAGAAGGCCTGGAAAGTGATGTAAAGATTTTAATAGCTAAAAAAAAAACAACTGTTCCCTTCATTTATGTTCGGATAACTCGTCAAAATGTAGGGAACAGCTGATTTTTTTTTGGCAATATCAAGTTTCATTTCATAGTAAAAGTTGTTCATGCTGAGTGGAAGCCTTCTTGTCACAGTCATGACGTGCAGCTGCCGATTATTTATCTGTATACTCCTGATCTCATATGTTTATTTTTATTTTTAATTGTATTTAGATCTATTTTGGTTAATATTGCTGAACTTTTTGTATGCACGTGTTTCTGTGACAAATAAACCTATTTTTCTTTCTTTCTTTTTTCATAATAACTATAGTCCGGTCGCGAAGCGGAAATAATTTCGTACAATGACCCTTCATTACTTATCTCTATCGCTCGCGCTCAAATGTATATTGCCGTCGCGCTCACACATTAGAAGTACAGCCCTTATCGCGAGCGCGACGGCAATACATTTGAGCGCAAGCGATAGAGATAAGTAATGAAGGGTCATTGTACGAAATTCTTTCTGCTTCGCGACCGGACTTTACCAGTCACCATTTTTTTTTTCCTGTTTTGCTCACTATCTTCTTGTTTACTGACCTCCAGCCTGCTGAAGATCTCGGGCAGCTTGGTGAGCGCATGCTCCTTGTACACGAACTCCTCGCTGTCGAGGTCGCCGAAGCGCGCGCCGTAGAACGACACGCGGAAGTACGTGCCGAACACGCGCTTGCCGTGCAGCTGTTCTATGCGGGTGAAGGCTTCGTTCAATTTGCTGGGATGAGAAAGAATTTGTAATTTGTTTAAATTTGTTTAGCGCTAGTCGTTTTTAGTGATTTGTGGTGCAAGGGTAAACCGAGACCCGAAGCGACGCGAATATTTTTATGATCCAATACAATGTCAAAACTATTCGAAGAAATCTTTGATCAGTGAAAAAACGGTCAAATGTTAGATTAGAAGTTGTGGTGGCTAAACAACAAGAAAAAAAATGTGAGAAAAGATTTAGCAACAGATTAAGGGCCAATTTTTCCAACGTTACATAATCTGTGTCCAAGGAATAATTTTGAATTTCTGACAGTTTTTCCATACAAAAACTGTATTCATTCATTTTATTCCACGGATAAAAGATATCTGATGTTGGAAAAATCAGCCCATAATTGAAAGCTTTCAGAAATATGAGATTAGTTTTTGAAGTGAAAACTTCTTTAGGCGCGTTGATCGCTTTTTGGGTGAACAAAAATCATGGAACTCGAGTCATCGTCACGCTTGAAGTGATTTGTTTTTTTTAGCGCCATCTACCGTCTACCGTTTGAATTACGTTGAGGTTACGCATAGTTGCTTAGTTTTCACTTCTATCGGCAGTCCCCAAAGACCCCGCATGTTTTTTTTTATAGAAATGAAACTGAAATATAGAATAGGAGAGATAGTTAATCAAATAAACTCATAGTCTAACTAAACAATTTCCATTTAATGTTGGTTCTATCATTCGGAAGCGTTGTAAATTCAAGTAAAAAGAATGAATGAATGAGCATATTGGAATTTTAAAAACTTGAATGTCGTAACAATAAAGGAGATTACGTGTATTTTATATAAAACATTGGTCCGGCAGGGGTCATAGTCTCCCCATAGATCAAAACAACCAGTTCAATGAGCCACCCAAATCCATAATCTAATATCTTTGTTTCCATAGCTTGCAATAGTCCTACACCAACCGGGGGTGGTCCTTGGGTGCACTTGCATAGTGCATACAGGGATAATCGTCGGTTGGCGCCTCATTCCATTTAAAATTGTCTCTGGGGCCTCTGCGAGTTGGCTTCGGCCCCTCGTACGCCTTCCAAAGGTCCGGGACCCTAGGGTCCCGAGAAATGTCAAAGGAGATTATTATAAAATTTTGGGCTAAATTATGCCAAACAAAAAACATGATATATTCCGTTGGACCATGTTATTCTCTTCACTTTTCACTATCGGATCAAATCTGTAGGGCAATTCCCTGCGCTGTTATACGAATTTGAAAAATACTGTTTGTCGTAGATTTTAGTTTAATAATGAATAGTAATCTAATTAAAGTAATAGCTTTTAGTAATCAAAATGAAGAGAAAAACGCGCTCTATCGGAATATAGCAATTTTTTTTGGCACTTTCACTTTTACTCGGTCTCTCTCGGACTCGGACGACTCGGACGGTGAATCTCCTTTGATTTTCAGTAATACCTGTGAATGTTGGCGAGTTTCTTGTAGTCCCTGTGTTGTTCCGCGATGGGTATGAGCACCTTGTACACCTCATTCACAGTCTCGTACATACCAGCCGTCATCAGCTCACTGGCCGCGTGTTCCAGTAGAGCCTGAAGTTTTGAAGAAGAAGTCTTGAAGTTAGACTGATGACATAACATTGTGTTGTATGTATGTCTCTAGTAATGTCAAAGTAAGTGACTAATATTAACGTCAAGTTCAGATTGAACGCAAGCGTCTGAAAAACGTATACGCTGCTCAAATGTGACGTAAATGTGACGTAAATGGCGTAAGAGTTCACGTATACGTAACAAAAACCAACGCTAGGTGAGACACACCACGGCAAGAAGTGGCTGAACTATTTTGGAGCATATTTTATTTTTAGTTTTTCATCTATCATACTTTTGTTTTTACAACCACATATTCTTGCTACGCTATAGCTATGCAGTGGAGTGTATTAAAATAGAAGCAATACTTGTGGAGGTCCAGGTCAGTCAGCTCAGATACAACTTCGCTGATATTTTGAAAACGGCCTAAGATATTCTCATAGCTGACCTGCAGCTCAAGATGCGTGAGATGATGATGCAGAGCATCAGCACAGCTCTCATCAAGCGCGTTGTGGGTGACTCGCTGTAACAAGGCAGCTCCTCGTCCGCCCGCACACATCTGTTCTGCTACCAAGGCCGCGCCGTGGATCAGGCACATGCCTGCTTCCGTGTGGTTTGATCGCTGGAATAAGATAATTATTTTTATTATAGTACCCTTGTAAGATTTCTGAAACTATTATTCATTACACATTAAAAAAATCGGGCAAGTTCGAGTCGTGACGAAGGGTACAGAACCCTTCGTCCATTATTTATAAAAACGTCAAAAAATCACGTTTTTTGTATGGGAGCCCCCATAAATATTTATTTTATTCCGTTTTTTAGTATTTGTTGTTATAGCGACAACAGAAATACATCATCTGTGAAAATTTCAACTGTCTAACTATCACGGTTCATGAGATACAGCCTGGTGACAGACGGACAGACAGACAGACAGCGGAGTCTTAGTAATAGGGTCCCGTTTTACCGGAACCCTAAAAAGCGTAAGATACTTCGATGAACAATAATACTAGATTCCCGATGAGCGCATCAAAAATGGCCGAAAAATAAGACCGCAAATAATGTTGTGGTCTTATTTTGCAGCATCGTTTTTTCAACCTTATTGCTTAGCAGTTATGTTTTATTTTTCCATAAATATGCTTGTTCTTATTTTAAAAATACGTTTTATATAAAAAAATAACAGCCAGTCGAATTGAGAATTTCCTTTTTTTAGCACTTTATACTGTGGGTGTATTTTAAAGTAACTATTGTTTTTTTTAAAGAACTCTAACGTCTTATTTATCTGCTTACCTCCATATGCTTCTGCGCCATATTATTCAACCAGGTGAGCCTCAGGTCGGGGCTGTGCTGGTACCCTCGCGCGATGCGATGCATCAGGTCCAGTAACATCTCTGGGTCTTCTTGAAACTCCTTCATCTTGACCGTGTCTGACAGGATCATGTGTAAGTTGAACACTAGATCTTTCACCTGGAAATTATAGGAGTCAATTAGGATCTGACCTGAGTCCCGATTCTGACTAATACACGGTGTAAGGGGTGTAAGGGTGGAGGTGGGTCAAGAATCATGTACGGACTTCATGGTAACAGTACGCGTCGATGTACCTTACACGGTACATCATGTATAAGGCAGGTGACATCGTGATGGATCAGGGGGGCAAGCACGGCCTACTGTGACATGACCCGAGTCGCACATTTTATATGACTAAGGGCGAATTTCACCAAACTTCTATTCCGAGTATAAGTCTTATCCTGAGAAAAAAATTTGAATTTTTGACGGTTTTTCCGTACAAAACCTGTCAGACGCCATTTTTATTCCACGGATAAAAGATATCTGACTTTGGTAAAATCAGCCCTAAATAGGGAATATACATGTGATTCAAATAAGGGTCAAGTATTTTTTTTATAAACTATATTACTTCAGAATTATGCCGCCATCAATATTTTTGAATAATATTTCTTTTTGAGAGTAATTTTTTGTTTTAAAGTGCCGAAAAACTGTGGGAAATTCAAATACTTAAAAAGCGACGCTATTGATCAGAGCGGATGTAACGTAACAGTCTATGACAACAATCAAAATGACAATGTGTTTTGTAGGAGTGTTTGACATTGACTTGACACTTTTTTGTTTGTTGTCATAGACTCACGTCACCACACCAAGCGCGCCAAATGGAGGGCGTTAAAATAGCCCGGGTCGGTTGGATATTTTTAACATTTTTTTTAAGTACTTTAATTTGCTTTTTGCCATCGATTTTTTTAAAACTATTATTTGGCGATGTAAACTATCGAATAAAAAAAAAAAAACATGCATATTCCCTATTGAGATAAAAATGTGTGACTCGAGGCTTGTCACAAGGCAGTGCTCGCCCTGCAGGACGGAGATGACGGGATGAATTTGACTCCTTTCTGAGTTTATCTTTGATATTACTGTCATCGTTGAAGGAACACATCGTGGGGAAGCCTGGACTTACAGTTAATATAAGTCTGTCATCGCCAACCCGTCTTGAGCAAGCGTGGTGATCAATGCTCGTGCCTTCTCTGTTTGAGAAGAGGCCTTTGCTCTGCAGTGGAACAATAATATGCTGGTATTATTTAGGGTAAGCGACATCTCGATAGACCTATACTGTGTTCGCAATTTAGTTCTCAAACATGTAAACAAATCTGTATTTTTGAAATACAACTTTAAGTACCATAGTGTGGCATTTACACTTCATTGTTGTTATCAGTTAAAACTACCTCTCTTAAGCTTTGAAAGACACATAGTGTCCACATTTATAAGTGTTAATGTAGCTTAGGATAACCGAACTTCTGCCAGGATTGCGGGAAAGTCCGAAAGGGTTACCGGAACCCTTGGCAACAAGCAACTGAAGGAACACGGGTGGGTTTTAGTCAGTAAAAGTCTGACACGCCTTCCCGCTCCACCCAGAGCGGGAGAACTCATTTGATGATTTCCCACAAAAAAAGAAGGATAACCGAACGACTTTTTTTTCAATAGTACTAAAATCCACGTCATTTGCACTAGCATAAAGTTTATATTCGTTTAAGTGAAAATAACATCAATTGGAAACAAGAATTTGAATAGACTTTAGACGAAAATAGATCCTAAGAAGAAGGCTTCTAAGGAGAAGAACTGCTTTGTCTAATGATCACGCGCGCCTGTTAAACGTGAAGCCTGGGTTTCAATCCCAGATGGGGAGCAGTACAATTAAGGTTTTCCAACAGGATTTCTCATTAGTGGGCCGTAGTCTGCATTTCGTCGTCGTGCAATGAAATCCTCGTGATTTTGCAGGGAAAGATAAAACTGTAAAAAAATTACCTTCATTGACATTCTCCGAGGTTCGTTATCATCAATAGAAGGGAATAGAAGCATCTTAGAGCTGTGCAAGTTTGATCTAACGAATGCATTACGAGATTTTATCATTATCTTAATATTATCTTTTTCTTTATAATATTATCATTTTCTTTATCATGATTTTAATATTATCTTTTTCTTTACGTTTCACTGCACGGCGACGACGTGGCGCCCGGCTGGAACTGTTCCCAAAATAAGAGTTGTTCATATATCTATCAGTGATTTTTTATTTTAGTTACCTGTTCAGGGAAGGTGGTATCAGTAAGGTCAGCATCATGTTCAGCGTACACGAGGATGGTCTTCAGTGCGCGTCGCAAAGAATCCTCACTGAAGGTCGTGGAGGTGCCCACTAACGAGGACAGTGACATCGTCACCTGCATCTTGACGCGGCTGAAGTTCTGCGGATGTAAAGTGAAAGATGTCAGGAATAAGGGCCCGATCACATGTACCACAACCACGCCACATCACAGCGACAAAATATAGGCAAGTAGGAGTCTGCCAGGGTTGCGGGTTAGTCCGAAAGGGGTACCGGGACCTTGGCAACAGGCAACTGAAGGAACACGGGTGGGTTTTAGTTAGTAAAAGTCTGACACACCCTTCCGCGCCGCCCAGAGCGGGAGAAGTCATTGGATGATTTCCCAACCACAAAAAAAAAAAAGTAGGAGTAATCTCTGAATAGTGTCTAATATGTAGTGTAGGGAGGGCGCAGGCGGGACTCATAAGTCGTGCAGACGGTTGTCGATGTTGACGTAACGCAACGTTGTGTTAGCGATGTGGCCGCCCGGTGGTTGTGTTGTGGCCTCGATGTGGCCTTGATGTGGTTTGTATCGCCCTCACAGTTGATTTTGGCGGTCAAATGTGGTCCGTGTGAATAAATTATTCACTTTCATACAAATTTGGACGCATAGAGTAAGTGTGGCCCTTATAGTGGTGGTCTGGCATATTAACGAAAGTTGATGTATGCTCTTAAGCCTAATAAATTCGGTTCCGGGCTTCGAGCCATTCAGATCAGGTTCTTATATCAGAGCATGCTTGCTTACAAAATGATGACAGCACAGAACCCGGGTTTATAGTGAACCAGTTTTTCCCGTCCCTGACCGAGCACTTAGCTTAGGTTTTAACTTTTTAAGTATTTTGTTTTAATAGATATACCACTTGCTATTCTAGAAAAGGAAGTAAACACTTACGGCTAGTTTCTTCATCAAAAGTAACAGTCAAAGTTGTGGCGGTATAGATACCGCCACAACTTTGACTGTTACTTTTTCGTTCGCTTGTGGTGACGTAGACGTCACCACAAGCGAACTACGCATCAAAGACCTGACGTCACACAAAATCCTGACGTCATATAAATCCTGCATCGCGCAATTAAAGTTTACCGTGCAATGAACATACAAAAACCCAACATCAATCAATGTACAGTTGCCCGCCAGACACAACACCCGTCTGGTCGGAGGATCTTCCCTTTTCTATGGTGGATGAGTGAGCTTTACACCCTGTTCTTCATACCCCTAATAAGTAAAGTAATTTATTTATTTTTGACGTTACTTTGGCTGTTACTTTTGATGAAGAAACTGGCCGTTAGAGTGATATTTAATATTTTTGGAACAGCAGCGTTAGAAATGAAGCTGGTATAGTACTGACATTGCCGAGCTGGTAGTGTTGGCGCATGAGCGCGTACAGCGTGGCGGACGCGTGCGCGCGCGTGGGCGCGCTCAGCGCCGCGCAGTGCCGCAGCAGCACGCGGCAGATGCCCGACTCCTCGCCGCAGCACGACCAGCCCAGCTGCGGGCCATGGGTTACACGTGCCAATACAAACCTTCTACACATTGCATTACAGATCAATAGTCAGATTAGCTGAAGTCGACCGGATATACAAATGATGCATTTGAACCCTCTTATTCTGAAGGAAAAGTAAGATATACATTATACATATAAGAAGATTAAAATAGAAAATTGTTTGAAAAATTGAATAGTTGTTTTCTTCATTTCTTCATTGTTTTCTTTGTTTTCTTCATTTAAAATTGATTTGACGAAACTTCTTTTGGTCCAAATTTTTTGACTAAAATAACTCAAATAAAGTTTATTAATCAAAAAGTAACAATACAATTTAGCCAAATTCAGTGAGCCACAAACTAAGCAAAACTTTTATCTTGTGACTCAGAAATGCGATTAACAATATTATGGTTACCAGTTACTTCCAGTGTGAGGGTTACGGACCAGAAATGGAATTTTAAAGGTACCTTCCTTTCAAAGAGTAGTATTTATTACCTTGACGATGAGCGCCCGCACAGTAGCGAACATGTGCTGCAACACGACGACGCTCTGGTTGCGCTGTAACGCTCGCAACACCACCTGTAGCGCCGCGCTACACACGCTCTGGCCACACTCCAGGTTGCAGCATGACTGGACACATAAGAACAAACATCATTTTCGTAAAAATCCTCATATTTTTTTTTATATTAGAAAAACAACATCCATACCTCTCCGAAGAGTTTTGCAACAAAATATATACTTACATATTCACCTCTTCCAACAAACCAATATTTTCTTATATAGTTTTATGAAATGAACTCACATTTTATAAAACTATATATTTTTTTAAAGTGTTCTCTCATGATGTCTCAATGTTTTGTAACAAAACACATCCATCGATTTTTTTCTTACATTATTTTTCAGAGTTATTTTGAATTTCGATATTTTTTTCCCACATACCTGCACAATAGTCTCCAAGGCATGTAACAGCGTCAGCGCCACCTCGGCCGCCAGGGCCCCGGCCAGGCCCGGCGCGGGCGCGGGCGGGCCCCCGGGCTCGCGGGCCCCTCCCCGCCACATGTCCTTGCGCCAGCGCTCGCGCCGACACGCACCTACGCTTGACCCACCACCTATCTTACATTTTGTAGTTATTTCGGCCAAAATACTGTGTTTATTGACCCTCATGCTTGGACAGGTTACGGGGACTCGGCGCTCTCAGTGATGTTGCAGATATATCTGTGGCTGCTCCCAGCATCAGAGGGGCTGTTCCCATATTTTTAAGGATGTTTGACATTCTACTCTAAGTCCAGATCTGTCAAAAATACCTAATTTACCTACATTTGAGATAAGATTGCGGTTTTAACGCTTTAAAATAAGGGAATTGATCTTCAGATAGTCTTCTTCGAAGATTGAATCAAATAAGTGATAATTTAGCAAAAAAGAAACCTTATGTTTCTAAGATGATATCTCGGCTTTATGTTTGAATTAATATACGTATGACTTTGACTTTAGTGGCATCTGTTGTGGTTGCATAACATAGCACACATTGGTCTCATTCTGACATTCTGCAAATGTGCTGCAGAAGTAACAAAAGTTGTCAAAAAGGACCTACTGCGCACCAGAATGCTGCAAAAACCAATCCAATTTTGATGATCTACATGAAAAATATATAAGCTTTTACACTATGTTTATCGCTACAAAATACTTTTGGCGCGTGGTCAAAATCGGAACTAACGCCGCCATCTTGTTTTGTTAATACAAATTCTGTGAAAAGTTCACAAAATGTTTACCAACAACGCCTCTCTGTCAATGTCGTTCAGGCGCCAAAAGAACATTGTAGTACTAGATTCAGCTATCACCAACTGACCTTTCCTCCTCATGATGAAGTCGTTCCTGGCGGAGCCCTGCCCCAGGATCACGTCCTCCAGCTTGGCTTTGATGTCCGTGGTCTTGCGCACGTTCTGTTGCGCGCATTTCATTATTTCCTTACGACCCTGATGAGTAACGTCAAATGTTAATTGTGAGATTAGTTTTATGTGTTGAAAAAAACGGGATCACGTTAGATTGGTATAGATATATAGTCAAAGAATTGCCTACAAAATCAAACAGTTCGTTCATATGGTCTGCCAATCGGATATAAGATTCACACTCTCATTGACCCTGTCAGACGTTAAAAGTGACTAGGGCTTACGTCAAGTGGATAGATAGGTGGCTATGATTAGCAGTGTCTACGCATTCGTGGGTCAGTTGAGACAGCGACGCCACGCTGCGCGCAATTTTCAACAATTATTGAACTTATTATTTTCTTCACGAAAAAGTATAATTTCAGTGCGAGAGTAGACACGTGTCAAAGTACGCTGAGATGCGCGGTGCTGCACACCGGGTGTACCTTATCGTGTAGTAAATAAAGTCGATATTGTATCGGATCCTAAAAAAGTGCGCGTCGTGTCTGGTCTTGGTGAGAACTGACCTTTAAACTCCAAACTATCAATCACAGTTTTGACATAAAAAGAAACAAGTGTGGTGACTGGCATTAACCATTTACCATCACTGGACAGCCCGTGATGGTAACGATGAATGATTGGTAATTTTGTGGCGTATGTAGCCGTGGACTGCGATAAATCTTTACCAATTTCTCACCGTTGTGCACTCGTCTTTATTCCTCACTACTATTGTACTGTACCTTGTACTCCTGGCACTTGAAGCAGAGGTCGATGAGAGAGAGCAGTGAGTGCAGCTTGTGGGCCGACAGCTCGGCCACGCAGGCCGCTAGGGCGCCTCGCTCGGCCCACTTCAGAACCCACACGAGGCACATTAGTAAGTTACGGCTTGTTTCGCTGTTGAATGGTGGACGGCTGTTCTGGAAATAATAACATAAATTGTGAAAAAGTTTGGAAAAACATGATTTTTTTGCCCTTAAATATTTCTATTTTTAGTATTTCTTGTTATAGCGACAAAAGAAATAAGTCATCTGTGAAAATTTCAACTGTCTAACTATCACTGTTCATGAGATACAGCCTGGTGACAGACGGACAGACAGACAGCGGAGTCTTAGTGTCTTAGGGTCCCGTTTTACTACTTTGGGTACGGAACCCTAAAAAGGGGAATTTTTGTGCCTGCTCTTGACCACATTCTGGCCTAGTGGAGAGCGATGGACGAAGTCTACGATGACAAAGCCAAGTCGATGAAGAGACGACGACGGCGGGTCATGATATCTAGTCTGGTCGCAGCATAATGCTGAGCGATGTCCGTTTTGCGTGGATGTGACGCATATTTTCCCCCAACTTTTTATTTTTTGTAGAATTCTTTGCGTCATGTTTACCGCAAAATAAAGGTTTTTTCTTTCTATAAATATTGAGATTATCAAGTATGCAGATCAGTATAGGGAAGTGTCATACCTGTTTAAAGTCACCTTCAGGTGACGTCGCGGTGTACAAATTTCCAAATTGCCCCATTTCACTGTCCAGTTGTAGTATCTCTGCAAAAGAAACATACAATAGGATCTGAGATAGGAGCCTTTAGATCTCGTACAGGACTTTCTGCTTTTATTTTCATTTTAGTTTTTTTTTTAATTTAAGTTTCTATGAGTCTGTTTAATCTGTGATGTTGCAATAAATACGTTTTCTTTCTTTCAATAAGTCTGGTAAGTTCGGTCAATAGTCTGGCACACGCCTGTTTACCTTTGCTAGTAGTGAAGCCCCTGTAGAGCTGCTTGTGCGCGTCCATGACGATGCCCAGCAGCGGCAGGTACAGCGCGGCCACTCGCCCCTTCACGTCGGGCGCGGCCAGGCGCGTCCGCGTCAACATTACCTTTGCTAGTAGTGAAGCCCCTGTAGAGCTGCTTGTGCGCGTCCATGACGATGCCCAGCAGCGGCAGGTACAGCGCGGCCACTCGCCCCTTCACGTCGGGCGCGGCCAGGCGCGTCCGCGTCAACATTACCTTTGCTAGTAGTGAAGCCCCTGTAGAGCTGCTTGTGCGCGTCCATGACGATGCCCAGCAGCGGCAGGTACAGCGCGGCCACTCGCCCCTTCACGTCGGGCGCGGCCAGGCGCGTCCGCGTCAACATTACCTTTGCTAGTAGTGAAGCCCCTGTAGAGCTGCTTGTGCGCGTCCATGACGATGCCCAGCAGCGGCAGGTACAGCGCGGCCACTCGCCCCTTCACGTCGGGCGCGGCCAGGCGCGTCCGCGTCAACATTACCTTTGCTAGTAGTGAAGCCCCTGTAGAGCTGCTTGTGCGCGTCCATGACGATGCCCAGCAGCGGCAGGTACAGCGCGGCCACTCGCCCCTTCACGTCGGGCGCGGCCAGGCGCGTCCGCGTCAACATTACCTTTGCTAGTAGTGAAGCCCCTGTAGAGCTGCTTGTGCGCGTCCATGACGATGCCCAGCAGCGGCAGGTACAGCGCGGCCACTCGCCCCTTCACGTCGGGCGCGGCCAGGCGCGTCCGCGTCAACATTACCTTTGCTAGTAGTGAAGCCCCTGTAGAGCTGCTTGTGCGCGTCCATGACGATGCCCAGCAGCGGCAGGTACAGCGCGGCCACTCGCCCCTTCACGTCGGGCGCGGCCAGGCGCGTCCGCGTCAACATTACCTTTGCTAGTAGTGAAGCCCCTGTAGAGCTGCTTGTGCGCGTCCATGACGATGCCCAGCAGCGGCAGGTACAGCGCGGCCACTCGCCCCTTCACGTCGGGCGCGGCCAGGCGCGTCCGCGTCAACATTACCTTTGCTAGTAGTGAAGCCCCTGTAGAGCTGCTTGTGCGCGTCCATGACGATGCCCAGCAGCGGCAGGTACAGCGCGGCCACTCGCCCCTTCACGTCGGGCGCGGCCAGGCGCGTCCGCGTCAACATTACCTTTGCTAGTAGTGAAGCCCCTGTAGAGCTGCTTGTGCGCGTCCATGACGATGCCCAGCAGCGGCAGGTACAGCGCGGCCACTCGCCCCTTCACGTCGGGCGCGGCCAGGCGCGTCCGCGTCAACATTACCTTTGCTAGTAGTGAAGCCCCTGTAGAGCTGCTTGTGCGCGTCCATGACGATGCCCAGCAGCGGCAGGTACAGCGCGGCCACTCGCCCCTTCACGTCGGGCGCGGCCAGGCGCGTCCGCGTCAACATTACCTTTGCTAGTAGTGAAGCCCCTGTAGAGCTGCTTGTGCGCGTCCATGACGATGCCCAGCAGCGGCAGGTACAGCGCGGCCACTCGCCCCTTCACGTCGGGCGCGGCCAGGCGCGTCCGCGTCAACATTACCTTTGCTAGTAGTGAAGCCCCTGTAGAGCTGCTTGTGCGCGTCCATGACGATGCCCAGCAGCGGCAGGTACAGCGCGGCCACTCGCCCCTTCACGTCGGGCGCGGCCAGGCGCGTCCGCGTCAACATTACCTTTGCTAGTAGTGAAGCCCCTGTAGAGCTGCTTGTGCGCGTCCATGACGATGCCCAGCAGCGGCAGGTACAGCGCGGCCACTCGCCCCTTCACGTCGGGCGCGGCCAGGCGCGTCCGCGTCAACATTACCTTTGCTAGTAGTGAAGCCCCTGTAGAGCTGCTTGTGCGCGTCCATGACGATGCCCAGCAGCGGCAGGTACAGCGCGGCCACTCGCCCCTTCACGTCGGGCGCGGCCAGGCGCGTCCGCGTCAACATTACCTTTGCTAGTAGTGAAGCCCCTGTAGAGCTGCTTGTGCGCGTCCATGACGATGCCCAGCAGCGGCAGGTACAGCGCGGCCACTCGCCCCTTCACGTCGGGCGCGGCCAGGCGCGTCCGCGTCAACATTACCTTTGCTAGTAGTGAAGCCCCTGTAGAGCTGCTTGTGCGCGTCCATGACGATGCCCAGCAGCGGCAGGTACAGCGCGGCCACTCGCCCCTTCACGTCGGGCGCGGCCAGGCGCGTCCGCGTCAACATTACCTTTGCTAGTAGTGAAGCCCCTGTAGAGCTGCTTGTGCGCGTCCATGACGATGCCCAGCAGCGGCAGGTACAGCGCGGCCACTCGCCCCTTCACGTCGGGCGCGGCCAGGCGCGTCCGCGTCAACATTACCTTTGCTAGTAGTGAAGCCCCTGTAGAGCTGC
Source organism: Lithophane socia (assembly GCA_947522985.1). Classification (NCBI taxonomy): domain Eukaryota; kingdom Metazoa; phylum Arthropoda; class Insecta; order Lepidoptera; family Noctuidae; genus Lithophane; species Lithophane socia. Next base: position 1,757,299 of record OX383256.1, read on the forward strand.
TTGTGCGCGTCCATGACGATGCCCAGCAGCGGCAGGTACAGCGCGGCCACTCGCCCCTTCACGTCGGGCGCGGCCAGGCGCGTCCGCGTCAACATTACCTTTGCTAGTAGTGAAGCCCCTGTAGAGCTGCTTGTGCGCGTCCATGACGATGCCCAGCAGCGGCAGGTACAGCGCGGCCACTCGCCCCTTCACGTCGGGCGCGGCCAGGCGCGCGTCCGCGTCGTGCGCCGTCAGCAGCGCCAGCACACCGTTGACGGCCGCGCACTGCAGCACGGGGCTCCTGGTTGGTACCAAGAAACAATTTTCGTTTACTTTGCATTCTAAAGCTCGCATCCCACGGCCCGTGATATGGACGCGGCACGCAGCGTCTAGCCGATTTGAGCGAGCTAGCCAGCACACAATATAAAGATGATCAGTACCTCACTAGGCCGTTTTTGTTGTGAATAAGATAGTATATAAATGCAATTAGTGAATAAAGGACGGATTTAAAACGAGGGACATAGATGAACCTCGGGTAAGTGAAGGATTCTAACGACTGAATCACGAGCGACGCGAGTGTTCAAATGTTAGAAACCTGAGCGACGCGAGTGATTCAAGTGTTGGAATCCTGAGCGACGCGAGTGATTCAAGTGTTAGAATCCTGTGCGACGCGAGTGACTCATGTGTTAGAATCCTGAACGACGCGAGTGATTCAAGTGTTAGAATCTTGAGCGACGCGAGTGATTCAAGTGTTAGAATCCTGAGCGACGCGAGTGATTCAAGTGTTAGAATCCTGAGCGACGCGAGTGATTCAAGTGTTAGAATCCTGAGCGACGCGAGTGATTCAAGTGTTAGAATCCTGAGCGACGCGAGTGATTCAAGTGTTAGAATCCTGAGTGACGCGAGTGATTTAAGTGTTTGAAACCTGAGCAACGCGAGTGGTTCAAGTGTTTGAATCCTGAGCGACGCAAGTGATTCAAGTGTTAGAATCCTGAGCGACGCGAGTGATTTATGGTCCTCGATATAAATTCGTTTTATTAAAAAGTTGCATACTATACTTTATACCATGACTATACATACTACTTTATATATACTACGAGAAACAGAAAGATTAACGCGAAAATAGACATTTAATGAAGAAAAATTTCGGTTTGTAGCCTTCTGATAGCCTTTTAAGGTAGGCTTGCCACTTCGAGTATGTTTTTTTTCAATGTTATGCCTCCATAATTTCGATGACTTCTTTTTCTTCGACAGCTCATTAAAATAAGTTAGGAAAACAGACTCTGAAAATGTGTCAGAAGCTTGATTTTAATTTTTCCATTTGCAAAACTCATCGTAGGCTTTGATGTAAATCAGCCGTGATTTGTTGAGTAGCAAATTCTTTACTATATCGGCAGCCCTCTCTTTCATAAACTCAGGTGTTAATACATCTTCTTCATCTTCTTTTATCCGAGAAGAGTATGGAGTTTGTCAGTGGATAAGAGCGGTAGGGAACTGTCAGAAAGAGATGGGAAGTGTGAGTTCTTTTGTATAGTGGCTGTTGGGTATCCAACCTAAAACTGTAATCGTAAACCGTCGACCGCATGACTGTAGTTACATAGTTGGGAACACACGAGGTAAACTGGTGATCTACGTACTGTAAATCCAAGGCATTGGTGAGCTCGGTGAGCAGCAGGCCGGCCAGGTAGTGGCGCGAGCGGAACTCGTGGCCCAGCGCGTGGCGCGGCGGCGCGCTGGACTGCGAGCCCAGCGACTGCGCGCTGCCGGCCGGCGACACGCCGCCCGCGCCGCCCGGCAGGTTCAGCGACACGTAGTGCTCGTGCGAGCTGATGATGCGCAGGAAGGCCAGCTGGGGGGAAGGTAGTCTTAACTATGTTTTCGAGATGAACACTTCTTTAGGCCCGTTGTGCAATTTTTGGTTACGACTAACGAGTAGTATAGTATACAAGCCGGTATACACTCGTTAGACTAGTGTAAAATTCGTAATCTAAAACAAGGACATACCTTATAGTGCACTAGCGGCACAGCATCGGGCAGAGAGGCGATCTTGGCGCACATCTGCTTGTAGTAGGTGCGCACGAGATTGAACACGTAGCCGCGGTCCATCACGCTCAGCAGCTCGAACAGGAAGAACGCCAAGCTGTTGTTCAGGCTCTGGGTGAGGCGGCTGTCTTTGCCGTATCTGTGGAGAAAGCGAAATATTGGGTTCCCACCTAGCATTTTTAGAAATTGGCGTAAATAGAAAACCTCGTCTAAACATGACAAATACCTTAAAAATGACTTCTCATTTTTTTTAGCAGAAATGACCACTATTTGTTTTAACTTAGCCAAAACTTATTTTTGTCGCTTAATCTATGTGCGTTTAAAAGCTAATATACCGTAGTATCTTAGCTTTTAAACATTAGTGCATAAAAGTTTTAAAACTAAGAACTTTGATCTTCAACATCTCCATAACCAGAAGGTTCCCAGGTAAACTTGTACAAATAATGTACATATTGGGGAATAAAAAAAAAATTAAAAAAAGGTATGTTCCAGAACAAAAAAAATATCATAATGACGGGAATAATAAGTGACTTTCGGCTTCGTTAAAGCTCATAACACACATAAGGCGGGCGCGGGTCGGGCGTGGGAGTTCGGAGAGCATAATAAATTGTAATTCAAGGAATTATTATTATACAGTATGTTAACTAACAAAGGGCGTTGCCGTTAACCTGCAATAGTATAGCGTGTATACATGCTAAAAAAAATATTACTACTCAAAAAAAAAATTTTTTTTATTTGTGTCGTGAAATGTTCACAAAACGATTAAATTTAAACGTAAAAGAAACACTCTGTACACGCACACTTGTATTTCAACGTATAAAAACAAGTGTGACAAGTGGGCGTGTACAGAGAGTTTATTTTCCGTAACAATTTAATATTTTTTGTGATAATTTTACAATACAAAAACAAAAAAAAAAATTTTTTATGTTTATATTTTTTTTACCATGTATAGACGCTATACTATTGCAGGTTAACGGGAACGCCCTTTGTTAGTTAACATACTGTATAATAATTGTATTTGAATTATATTATGTGGTATTTGTTTTGTGAATAATTACAAAAAAAAAGGTTCTGTTTGGCGATGGCGTCCGAACCCTTGCCGTCCCGCGCCCGACCCGCTGCCGCCCCGCGCCCGACCCTCTGCCGTTCCGCGCCCGTCCCGCGCCCGACCCGCTGCCGTCCCGCGCCCGACCCGCTGCCGTCCCGCGCCCCACCCGCTGCCGCCCCGCGCCCGACCCTCTGCCGTTCCGCGCCCGTCCCGCGCCCGACCCGCTGCCGTCCCGCGCCCGACCCGCTGCCGTCCCGCGCCCGACCCGCTGCCGTCCCGCTGCCGTCCCGCGCCCGACCCGCTGCCGTCCCGCGCCCGACCCGCTGCCACCCCGCGCCCGCGCTCTGTGTGAACACGACGAACAGCGCGGGTCACGTGATGAAAACGACCCGACCCGCTCCCGCCCCGCACCCGCTTTGAGTGTGTTTTGAGCTTAAGTGTCTTTTTACACCCGTTACAGTTTCCAGAAATTCCATACTCACCGCATATTTACTGTTCTACTTACACGTTTTATGCCCGCAAATGTTACGAGTTATGTTTTAAATAAAAAGAAATGGATTATGAACTTTCTTCCTCTTTCTCTTTTTTTATTATTTCTTTCTTTTTTTATTTATTTTCCTTTTTTTCTGATATGTATGAATAGGATTTTTGAATACACCATTTGCATCATGCGCCAGAGTTGACCTACCTGGATATAATCTCCGTAGTGACGTTATTCACAAGCGTGGTGAGGTCGTCAGTGAACTGGTCGGGGAAGCGCGCCTTGCGCCTCGCCTCGTGCGCACCGCTCCAGTACAAGTACTCCACCATTGACTTTACCATCAGCTCGAAGAGGGCCCTGAGGATAAAATTCATGTCTACGATAAATAATTATTATACAAGCCAGCTGGAAGAGTGTTAGGAAAGTCTATGTTAAAGTTAGACCACAACTAATGTTGTGGTCTTATTTTACAACATTTTTTTTTTTCATCCTTTTAGGGGTAGAGGAACAGGGTGTAAAGTTCACTCATCCACCATAGAAAAGGGAGGATCCTCCGACCAGATGGGTATTGTGTCTGGCGGGCAACTGATTGCGCGATGCAGGATTTATGTGACGTCAGGTCTTTGATGCGTCTGCCAGGGTTGCGGAATAGTCCAAAAGGGATACCGGGACCCTGGCAACAGGCAACTGAAGGAACACGGGTGGGTTTTAGTCAGTAAGAGTCTGACACGCCCTTCCGCTCCGCCCAGAGCGGGAGCAGTCATTTGATGATTTCCCACCAACCACCGCCACAACCTTATTTAGAAATTATCAATATTTTTGTTCTTATTTAAAAAATACGTTTTCAATCGAAGTAGTAAATATATTGCAAACGATTATAAACTTTATGTTTGAGTGTTATGCTAAGGATTTATAATCAATCTATATGCAATCGCGGTCATTTGAGCGAAGTGTTTTTGTTCTAGTGCTATTGTCGATCAAAGGCTTATGGCTGAGTCCTGAGTGACGGCGCACCGCGCAGGCGGATTGCGGAGCGGATTTATCAGACTGATGTCTAGTGGGCGTCCTGAGTGACGGCGCACCACCGTAGTTTGTTGCTATGGCACTACCGTTGCACAAACCAACGAACCCAAAGACATGACATTGTAATAACGTCCTTTCAGAATATTAATCAACGATTAATTCATGTTTTTGAGTGCATTTTTCCAATATAAAGTGAAACTTGGTGCTTTCGAATGATACTCATTGTTATAGTGTATGGATAGCATAGTAATAGGGAATATGCATGTGATTCAAATATGGGTCAAATATTTTTTTCTATAAACTATGTTACTTCAGAATTAAGCCTCCATCAATATTTTTGAATAAAATCTCTTTTTGAGCGAAAAAATTAATTTTTAAAAAGTCCCAAAAAACTGTGGGTAATTCAAATACTTGAAAAGGCTAAGAGCGGATGTGACGTAACAATCCGGGGTAACAATCAAAATGTCAATGTCAAGTCAATCAACAAGTGTCAAGTCAATGTCAAACGCTCATAGAAAAAGGAGTGTTTGACGTTGACTTGACAGTTGCTTGTCTGTTTTCACGAACTGTGACGTCACCACACCAAGCGCGCCAAATGGAGGGCGTTTAAATAGCCCGGATCGGTTGGATATTTTTAAACATTTTTTTAACTACTTTAAATTGCTTTTTTGCCGTCGATTTTTTTTTTACTATTATTTGACGATGTAAACTATCGAATAAAAATATTAAAAAAATACATGCATATTCCCTATTAATGAGGATTATAAATTTGATTTTTCGATCTCTTACGTATACGTTCAGAAAAAGTTATCGCGGCATGTATAATGAGAAAATGCGCCGTGAAATGCGCGCGCCCGCTCGCACTCCGGACAAGTTCGAACATCTCGAACATTTGTTTTATCCGCCGTTCATTCCGCCTGCGCGGTGCGCCGTCACTCAGGACTCAGTCTTAGCCTTCACTAAGACTCGAGGTCGACTATTCTTTCATCAAAATAGTTTGTAATTTCGTGTCTCATGTATTTACATGGATGACTTTGTTAACTCTCATTTATCGCCTAGTTTGTGGTCTAGGTACAAATGGCGCCTTGCCATTTGTACCTAGAGCCGAATTTCATATACTCACCATGAGTTCTGCATAGCGAGGTCTCTGGTGGCTCCACTAGCGACCACCCACTGCAGCGCCAACTCTTCGTGGAGAATCTTACAAGAGCCATCCATCATCACTACAACAAAATAGTTATTTAACATCATGAATCGACTCATGGAGACGTCTTCACAAACGATAATAGTAGTATAGTGATCAAATTCTTTGAGGAGCTCGTGGATAAGTAATAACAGCCGCACGGGTCGATCCATCAGGTTAAGCTATGCTTGCCGGGGTTGGTCCGTGGATGGATGACCATCTTTACATACTGAGACTCCTCCGTGCCTCGGAAAGCACGTTAAGCCGTTGGTCCCGGCTATCATTTGTGGATCTTTGACAGTCGTTACGAGTCGTCAGAAGCGCGAAAGTCTGACAACCAGTCTAACCAAGGGGTATCGTATTACCCAGTTACTGGGTTGTGGAGGTCAGATAGGCAGTCGCTCCATGTAAAATACTGGTATTCAGCTGCATCCGGTTAGACTGGAAGCCGACCCCAACATAGTTGGGAAAAGGCTAGGCAGATGATGATGATGAGTGATCAAGTTCTTTGATATTGGTGACACCTGTCATCTTACATATTTTAAGTTAAACGCGCGTTCGTGTTTGTCTGTATGTCCGCGTTTTTCTTCAAAACCACGCAACAGATTTTGATGAGGTTTTATCGCTCGATAATGATGGGCTGGACATGACGTCAGAATGGACGAGACCTAGGAGCACCCATACGGTTACTGGATAGTAAACCAGATGGTCGTAGAAGTCGAGGGCGGCCCAAGCTCAGATGGTTGGATGGCGTAGACCAAGATATAAGAACTGTTGGAGTTTGAAATTGGAGAAAAAGCCGCAAATAGATCACGTTGGAGAAATATATTTGACCAATCAATCTGCCTAGCCTTTTCCCAACTATGTTGGGGTCGGCTTCCAGTCTAACCAGAAGCAGCTGAATACAATATACTTGAACATTAAATCTAACTTCTAATCTAACTAATATTATAAACGCGAAAGTTTGTAAGTATGGATGGATGGATGTTAGTTACTCTTTCACGTAAAAACTACTGAATGGATTTGGTTGAAAGGACCATGCGACATTTTGGACCAAATGCTCAACAGTGATGTAACATTATGCCATATGAAAGCTTTTGGGGTATTGTTTAATTCATTCTATGGCAGCTAAGTCGAAATCGAAGGCGAACATGGTGTTTTTGAACATTCAAAAATGCAAAAAGTAGGTTAGGATATGTTAGGCTATTAGCCCATCTAGGTAGGTATGTCCATCTAGGTAAAGAGTACCTACCTACTCTTTTTTATTATTAACTAGCGATCCCCCGCTGCCTCACACGGGTGTGTTAGAATATGAATTATGTGTTTTTTTTTAAATTATAAATTAAAATCATTTCTATAAGTGGTCAGGTAATATTTAATTCAAATTATACTTATACTTAATATTTAATAATAACATAACATCACACCTGTAATCCCTAAAATGTTAGGCAGAGATGTACCAGTACACCCACATTTTGCTAGTTTTGTTGTTTTGCAATCAATCGGGCACAAGTGTAGACTCCTGACTGCTACTGAGTAGGTACTCTAACTCATTTTGAACCAAACTGGTTAAAAATGAGTTTCACGCTCGATTTCAACATAACTGCCATAGTATAAATTAAATAATACCCCAAAAGCTTTCACATGGCATAAGTTTCATCACTGGTGAAACTTACCTAACCTTAGGGCAATATATTTTTGAATGTTCAAAAATACCATGTACCTACGCGCTTGATTTTGACTTTAGCGGCCATAGTATGAATTAAATAATACCCTAAAAGCTTTCACATGACATAAGTTACACCTCTGTTGAAGCTAACCGAACCTAACCTAATTTTTGAATGTTCAAAAACACCATGTTCGCCTTTGATTTCGACTTAGCTGCCATAGAATGAATTAAATAATACCCCAAAAGCTTTCATATGGCATATGTTTCATCACTGTTGGGCATTTGGTCCAGACTCCATACATCTGTGCCCGTGGTCCTTTGGCAAACAGATAGTTTATAACCTGGATTAACACATAGGTAACTTTTTATCCCGATATTCCCACGGGATCGAGACTTACGCGGGTGAAACAGCGGGGCGTAGCTAGTATTAAATATTATTATAATATACTTGACGAGGCTAAGGTCCACCCGCGGCTGTAAAGCCTTAGATGATGACGAGGCCTCAGTCAAGGCTATCCTAAGCCTAGCACATAAGTACCTGCAGGTGGTAGCGGCAGTCCTATATCCCGGTCTGTGAGAGAGGGTCGTGGTATGGTGCACTGGTACTGTATGTAAGTGGTGATGAGACTACTGCGGCCATGGTTGTCGCAGGTTGCACCTTCGTTCATGTTCTGCAAGCACATAATAAGATATAGATAAAAAAGTAAACAAAATGTGTCAAAATAGGTGGTCTTAGGAGTTGGGCAAACGGCGGGTTTCGCTGCGGCGATAGAGCTTATGGAATACTATGCAGTGTGTCAGGGTAAACACCGTTGTCACTGAAACCATGGGTGTTTGACTTAAATATAACAATAAATGACCGAGTAACAACAAAAAAAAACGTTATTTTCATTAAAAGATTTTAAAAAGTTTCTATCCGACACTGTGCTCGCTAGCGAAACAGCTGACTGACTGAGGGAAGGGTCGCACTCGCGGCCGTTCAGGTAACGTCTCGCGCCCTCCACCTGTGTTGAGACGCAAGTTCGTTGTCCTAGCGCATACGGTTAAAGGGTGAAGTACTCTTGTGGTAAAATGTTATTTAAAAAAAAGTTATAATTTTCCATTGATTTTACGTTCTATTAATAACACCAAACTACTGGTTTCAAGGACAACGTTGTTTACCCTAACACCCTGTAAAACAACACACACGGAGGTCAAAACGACCGCGCTGTTGGTGCGCTTCTCATAACCATACATACGAACTGTGTGTGTGTGAACGCGGGCAACACTGAACAGAAATGGTCTTTATTTTTACTGCATCGCGGTCAAAATTCTCGCTAAACAAAATCTACGATTCCTGCTTGGATTAGATGTTGAGGTAGTTGTCATAGTCACCGATATATCAGTGAAGAGGTGCGCGAGGCACGTGAACACGTCCTGCGCGATGTTGAGCGTGTGTCCGGCCAGCGCGGGCGGCGCCAACAGCAGGCGCAGCAGCTTGTCCAGCACGCTCGGCAGGTAGCGCGACAGCACCTCCACGTTGGCCGTGGGCAGGGACGTTATGCTGGGAAACCGATAAAAAAAAGTTCGTGAAGATGGGTCTAATAGTTTTTGAGAAAACCGTGCGAATCCGCATATGTTTCGTGTATACAATCGGGCGAAACCAATAGCTTAAGTCATGTCGATTTTAAATAGAACAGCAGTATCTCAAAAATGCTTTGAGAATCAGTCCTGCAAATCCAACGGCATCTTCCGAATTTATTTTATGTGTTTAAGTTATTTTATACCATGCCCTCTCTAAAAAGCTTATTTTATTCACTGAAAACAGTGAATAAAAAGCACTTTTAATCACTGTTTTGGTGTTTGAATTTAGAACACCAATTGGTTCGAACTCCATCTCAATGTTAGACAAACTCCTATTTGATTTGATTTTCGAACAGGAGTTTAGCATTAGAATTAAAAACTGTTTTGTGTTCTTTGCTGTCATTAGTAAATGGGCGCTATTTTAAATATTGTAAGTTGTACGAACAAAAAGTTTAGGGTTACTTAATAATAAATCGATTGAAAATGTTTTCAAGTGATGAAGATGTGTTAACACCTGAGTTTATGAAAGAGAGGGCGGCCGATATAGTAGAAAGCTTGCTAACCAACAAATCACGGCTGGTTTACATCAAAGCCTACGATGAGTTTGAGTGTGAGTTTGTTTGTTTGTTTGTTTGTTTGTTTGAGTAAATGGAAAAATGAAAATCAAGCTGACCACATTTTCAGAGTCTGTTTTCCTAACTTATTTTAATGAGTTGTCGAAGAAAAAGAAGTCATCGACATTATGGAGTATGTATTCTATGCTACGGTGTAGGTACTATAAAAACAAGGCATAAAATTCACATAACAACATACTCGAAGTTGCATGTTCTTTTTCTCGTAGTCATGGTATAAAGTATAGTATGCAACTCTTGAATAAAACGGATTTATATCGAAGGCCATGAATCACTAGCGTCGTTCAGGATTCTAACACTTGAATCACTCCCTACGGTCGTGTTTCAGTCGTTAGAATCCTTCACTTGCTCGTGATTCATCTATGGCCCTCGCTTTAAATCCGTCTTTTATTCACTATTGCACAATATACTATTATACCATTCCCCCTTTAAAAAGCTTATTTTATTCACTGAAAACAGTGAATAAAAAGCACTTTTAATCACTGTTTTGGTGTTTGAATTTAGAACACCAATATATTCGAACTCCATCTCAATGCTATACAAACTCCTATTTGATTTGATTTTCGAACAGGAGTTTAGCATTAGAATAAAAACTGTTTTGTGTTCTTTGCTATCATTAGTAAATTGGCGCTATTTTAAATATTTATTTATTTATTAAAATTTTATGCACAAGTAAAAAAGAAATACCGTACAAAGGCGGACTTAATGCCTGAGGCATTAAGGCAAATATTGTAAGTTGTACGAACAAAAAGTTTAGGGTTATTTAATAATACATCGATTAAAAATGTTTTCAAGTGATGAAGAAGATGTGTTAACACCTGAGTTTATGAAAGACAGGGCGGCCGATATAGTAGAAAACTTACTACCTAACAAATCACAGCTGATTTACATCAAAACCTACGATGAGTTTTTCAAATGGAAAAATGAAAATCAAGCTTCTGGCACATTTTCAGTCTGTTTTCCTAACTTATTTGAATGAGTTGTCGAAGAAAAAGAAGTCATCGACATTATGGAGTATGTATTCTATGCTACGGTGTAGGTACTATAAAAACAAGGCATAACATTGACATAACAACATACTCGAAGTTCTTTTTCTCGTAGTCATGGTATAAAGTATAGTATGCAACTCTTGAATAAAACGGATTTATATCAAGGGCCATGAATCACTCGCGTCGTTCAGGATTCTAACACTTCATCATGAATCATTCCCTACGGTCGTGATTCAGTCGTTAGAATCCTTCACTTGCTCGTGATTCACCGTGAATTTTTCTTTCTACCAAAGTAGCTACCGTTTCTTACCTAGCACGCAGTTCAGACTCCATGTTAGCCAGTCCGATGCGCGGCGGAATGTTTCCCTCTTGCACCGCCTCACACGCCATTGCGAAGCGTTCGATGTATCCATCCTGTAAACAAAGTACGAAATAGTTTAATTACACATATCAGGATGAAGGTCTTCCGGGCTCAGCACCTGTCAGAGACGTAAAAACTTTGGAACATGTTTGGTCATTGGGCCGTTTTTTAAATCAAAATATTTTATTTCACATAAACCTACATGCGCATCTAAAGTCAGTTTAGACTGCAGCAGCGACGTGACGCTGCGCACACTTTTGAACAATTATCGAACTTATTTTCTTCACGAAATATATAGGTATAATTTCAGTGCGAGCGTTGACACGTGTCAAAGTACGCTAAGATGCGCGGTGCTGCGCAGCGCGTGTACCTTATTGTGTAACTGTAGTAAATAAATTTGATATTGTATCGGATCATAAAAAAAGTGCGCATCGCGTCGTATCTCGGTGTGAATTGAACCTTATGAAACGTCAGAAGCTAGGCGGACGGTTCCAATTTCTCCTTTGTGGAGATGTGCCGCAAGAAAATCCACAGTTACTCTTTTAAAAATAATTGTCTTTTACAATATTTTCAAATAACAGTGTTAATAGGTATGGGAGGCCAGTATAGGCCTGTCAACAAGTACCAGGTACTTGGAAAAATAGAAAATGGTCAACAAATCTGCAGTTTATTAGGCCTACAACGTTCTCATATTCATAAAATAGAAAATAATCTACTTAAATAAAATACAAAATATACAAGATGATAAAAATTATAGCATAAATAAAATGCATAATAGTGTTTTAAAATAAAGATCACTAAATTATTTTTATGTAAAAAGACGGTATGAATGAACTTACCAGTGGATGCACAGTCGTATGCGCATCAAGCGTGATGCTGAAGATTGGCTTATGATTGTCGATCCACCGCGTGCCCGGTAATAGGACGTCGGGGAAGATGTACGAGTAGTTGGCAGGAGGCTCCTCCTGCATGACCGGCAGGTTGAAGTCGCCGCAGGTGAGCTTGCCGTTACGGCATAGAGGGAGCCACTGGCGACAAAACTTACATTCAACTTACATTGTTTTGGTAATACTGTGGCGGCATCTACATCGCCACATGCGAACTACGCATGAAAGACCTGACGTCACATAAATCCTGCATCGCGCAATTAGAGTTTACCGCGTGATGGTAAACTACGTAATGGCGTAATGGTGGTTCTTGTCATATATACAAGACTCCAACATCAATCGTTGGAAAGCGGACAGACACAACACTCGTCTGGTCGGAGGATCCTTCCTTTTCTATGGTGGATGAGTGAACTTTACACCCTATTCCTCATACTTCTAAATTAGTGACCCCGAATATGAACGTCAACGCAGCCTTCGTGCAACTACTTTTGCATATCAAAAACAATTTTAGGTTGCAAATAGTGTCACATCGACGTACCCATTGCTCATGATTTATATGGACGCGCGCTCTTTAACCGTCCTTGTTACACTATTCCATATTTAAATCCTTGTTTTCAATTTATGTTATTTTCAACTTTAACAACAAATATCAACTTGAAAGTAATGTTAATTAGGTTGATTTCAGAATGACAAGCACTATTGAAAAAGTATTAACATGTTCAATTTGTAGCGCAAACTGAACTTTAAGTGTGGGTATTAAAGTTATTTTTCCAAAAACACAAATATATCATATTCGTACGCACAATTTCCAGTCTTATGGAACAAGAAATTAAACCTTGAAATGATTACATTAGGGAGTTTTAGTACGTTTTCTTCTTACTTAGTTAATATGCTTAAGACAAAGATAGATAGAGATCGAATTTGTTTGACACTTCCCGTGACCCAAGGGCTGGCTTTTACCTTGGTGAGAGGCCAAGCATTGCCAGACAACGTGGCAATGCCGCCAGTCTCTTGGGTACATTACCAGCCGACAGCAATGCAAAGGAATTTTTCGACGCCATATTTTAGTTATTAATTGTTTATTTGTATAGCTTTAATTTTGATTATTATTAGTTAGAATTTAATTCGTTAATTAATAGTTAGTTGTGTTATATATAATATACTAGCTGATGCCCGCAGCTTCGCCCGCGTGGATGTTGGTTATAATATACAAAAACCTTCCTCGAAAACCACTCTATCCATTGGTGAAAACAGCATGAAAATCGGTGCAGTAGTTTTTGAGTTTATCGCGAACAGGACGAAAGACAGACGCGGCGGAGGACAATGATGGATTACAATGAAAAAATTACAATAAAGACAAATTTTTCGAAAAAAAAAAAGATATAATTTTTGATGACTAAAGGGTACAAGTGCACATCATACCGAGTATCCCACAGGAGTCTCCAAGTTCTTCTCCTGCTCCGGCGCTACAGGCTTCCTCTGACACGACACGTGCAGGAACGTGAACAAGAGGTGATGCTGGTCGCCCAGGTCGGCGGGGAGTTTCAGCTTTATCTCGTCGTACAGGGACGGGTTCCTGGAGAAGATTATGGTTTAAAAACTTTATTATTCCTCATTAAGAATTAACAATAATTCACTTACTGAGAAACTAAGTTTACATAAAATGTTTACGAGTGTACAAAGATGACGTTCAAAGTAAATTTATAATAACAAATGTGAAGGTAGTGATAAAAAAAGTAAATATCAACTAATCACCAACCAAGTAAACACGGATCTAAAGTAAAAGTAGATGTATTACTAGATGTGGCATGTATGGCAGCGTACTGACTAAATAAGGTATGCTTGTTTGCTAAAGATAGTATTTTTATATTATTATTGTTATTGACACAATATATGTGATTTAAGTTGGTTTTTAAAACAAGTAATGCTTTTTGCTTCTTTTATTTTCATAGGTATTTTATTGTACATGTTAACACCTTCAAATTCAATATTTCTTTTCCCGTAATTAACTGTTCTGGGCTTTAAAAGTACCGACCATTGATTTAATAGGAGAATTCAGTTTTTTAACGACACTGTGCAGTTTCTACTACTGAAGGTTTGGAACAGGTATATAGAGGTATGAGGAACAAGGTGTAAAGTTCACTCATCCTCAACAGAAAAGGGTGTTGTGGCTGGTGGGCCACTGCCCGACGATTGATGTCGGGAAGTTATACAGGGTTATGTAAAACACCAACAACCTCTTAAGGAGTCATTGTACTCATCATTATGAACAACTTTTACTATGGGAACAAATATGAAATCGCGAAAAAAAAAAACAGCTGTTCCGGTCTTATGGTCCACATAATCGGCCTACCGCTACCGCTTCGCTATACGATCGAAAAGTTTGAAAGCCAATTTACATTATTAGATAATACACGACCAAATAGACCACATCCAGCACGTAGTGAAGAAAATATTGCGGCGGTAGCTGAAAGTGTACGCGACAGTAAGTTGCTCTAAGTGCACGAAACACATTCCTCGTAGAGAGCTGATTTTCGTAATACAGCTGAATAATTTGTAGACGCTGTGTCGGCCTAAGTCTTTCCATGGTGAAATGTCAAACTATACTGAACAAAAATACCATGATAGAATAACACGACTGACGCTTTATCTGTCAACAAATCCATAGATAAAAAGTACCTCTAAATGAATCACCCGTTACTTTCCGCCACAGTCACACCACTTTATTATTTGTGTTTCGACAAACCGACAGATTTTTGACCATTCAAGAAATCTGTGCTTTTGCCTGACACACTTCCAAAAATATTTCACTTATTGCTGTATTTATTTATTCTTTAAACTTTACACAACATATGACAGGTACAGAGGAAGTCTAGATCGAAAAATCATGGCCATCCATCACGTCATACCTCGCCGTCTAAATAAATGCTATGTATGTATTTATTGTATATGTAAACGGTACACCACTGACTACCTGCAGTATTGTCTCTCCTTCTTACTTTAATCCATCCAAAGGTTGTCTGTAAAAGATCGCTTTTAGCGATAAGACCGCCCATTGTGTCAACCTATGTAGAATTTCTAATTTATGTCTGTAATTTTTATGGTGTACATAATATAGAGTATTCTATCTATCTATCTAAATGCTATCTCACTTGTTATGGTACAGCACGGTGGTGTAAGCCTCGTTCGTGAACTCTGGACAGGAGCTCCTCCCAAATATAGCTGGTAATGCTGACTCCTCGTTCTCACCAGACATCAGTTGTATTCGCACCTGTTTAAAGAATTAGAAAATATTGAGGCTACTTTGTAGCGAATTTCGAAATAAACGTTTCTATATAATTTTGAAAGATGAAAGAAAAATTGTTTATACTGCACAAAAAAATACAATAGACGCAGATTTATTTAGTAACCTATTCCGCTTGACTATTCTTCAAGAGTCATAAAAAACCCTGTAAGAAATCGACACGTGTTTCATCTCTCAACGAGGCATCTTCAGGATGACGATTGACCAATTGCAAACCAGAACGCGACGTGTTACCACACCGAGCGCTGGACGCAAAGAGATAGGTTATTAAATATATCTGCGTCTATTGTATTTTATAATGGATTTCCGCAAAGTCACGCCTGTATCAATTAACTATACTGCACAAACAAAACGCACATTTAAAAAAACATTGACATACACTATACTCCATCTGAAATAAGATTAGAAAAAACAAACCTACAGTCCGTTCAACTGATTTTGACTTCTATACCGTAGGCATAAGGATGGCATTCAAAGCAAGAAACGTTACACAATACCAACTGTCTACTGCAGCTGCCATTTGTCATGCCACCAACGCAATAGAAGTCAAAATCGGTTGAACGGACTGTAAAAAAGGCTTATTTAAATGTCTAATCTTATTTCAAATGCAGTATACACACATACAAAGTACCCAAAAGCCATATTCAATTCCATATTCAAGTAATAGAAGTTAGAATAAAATAGAAGAAAACGTTAGTTGTCGAGTTTCTGCAAAAGAAAAACAGTAAATAACAGGCAAAACTCTGTCTCAAAATCTGACATAAACAGTCGGTCTTTCGAATCTACAAAAGCCAGACGTCTGCGTTCCCGCGTATATGTTTTCCTCTATGGTTTAACTTTTAACATCACATACAGAGTAAAGGTCGATTCACACATATTAGTGAAGCCACAGTTCCGACACAGTACCGGCACAGTGCAAAATATTCTTTCATACATTCTCATGCCGGTGTCGGCACTGACACTGAGACCCTGACAGTGACAAGTGGGGATGCGTTCATAGAGAATGTATGAAAGAATATTTGCACTGTGCCGGTACTGTGTCGGAACTGTGGCTTCACTGATATGTGTGAATCGATGAGGCTTCATAACAAACTCACAGTAATGTTCCTAGCGGAGCCAGTGCGCGAGGTGTACGCGTTCAGGTTGATCTCCTTGACCGCTAGGTACAGCAGGTTGCGGTACTGGTAGTGCGGCATGGCGGGCGCGTGCGTCGGGAACGGCAGGATCTCCTTACAGGGACGTACGTTGTCGTCTAAGAAAAAAAAAAACAGTCAGAAATCCGACAAAACCTTGCACATCCAGAAATACATAAGATGATTTTCTCAAACTGTTTCATGTTTACACCTGGACATTGCAGGCTTATGACGTAAGGTACGAATCCTTATCCTTAGATATTATAAAACAAAGTCCTCCGCCGCGTCTGTCTGTCGTCCTGTTCGCGATAAACTCAAAAACTACTGCACCGATTTTCATGCTATTTTCACCAATGGATAGAGTGGTTCTCGGGGAAGGTTTTAGTATATCATAACCGACATCCACGTGGCCGAAGCCGCGGACATCAGCTGGTGTATTATAAAATAAAGATGTTCACATCAACCGCGGCACGATTTATTATCATCCGTGATCATTTTACATCATGATTCACGACACATTATGAAAGTTGGCTTTTAAGACATTATGAACCATATCTTACCTCCATAAGGGTGCAATTTAGCGAGTTCCGGAGTGAGTCCATTCTTTATTTCATCAGGACATGGCGAGACTTCGATCTTCAGTGTACCGGGGATGCACTTAAGCTTTTTTGGAGCGGAACTGGGTCGCTTGATCTCAGCTAGGAATTTGTATAAGTCTTCGTCGCGAAGTTTGTCGGTTTCCTGGTAAACATAAATACAATTTTGAAGAAATTCTAGATTTTTAGAAAAACTAGCAATGTTACTTTGCTAGGACATCATTAGCGCACGCGTGACAATTAAATGGAACGTACTAAAGTCGGTTTTTTAATTTCGTAAACTAATTTGACAGGGGCAAGTGTCAAAATCCAAATAGAAAAACAAACAATAATCACTTGAAATGTTAATTTAGTCTTTTAATTTTAAACAGACTTTAGTTTTACTTGGGAATTTACAGGTTTTAATAGACAGAGAATACACGGATTTTCAATAAGCAACTTACTACTATCATTATAGTATAGTTTATTTGTTACTGATTCGATTCACCACCTTTTTTAATTGCAGAAAAAAAAATGCTGGCAATAAAATTCAAGCCAATTTTGTCAGCAACACAAAATGATAAATGATTTTATTTCTGTAAGTAGGTTTGTACAAACACTTTTACACGTCAATCACATTTTTAAAACTAGATGAGGTCGGCGTTTCCTATCGGACTACTGCAGAAGAAAGGCCGAAACAAACTCAGAGGTTACAGTCTCTTTTAAAGTCCAGACATAAAGTATTACTGCAACCAACGACTTTCACATGTTAAAATACCACAATTTTAATATAGCTGACCTGTTTAAAAAAGCTCGTAACAGTAATAACGATAGGCTTGAAGCTGTCGAGCTGGTTGGCGAGGTCGTCCGCGTGCTGCGCGGGCGCACGTCGCTCCACAGAGCCCTTGCGCGTCAGCGAGCCGCCCACCTCGCCGGCGCGCCGCCGCAGCTGCTCCAGGCTGCTGGACGACGCCTTGCGGTCTGGGGTCGGGGGTGCGGACATGGATTACGAATGATTTTAAATGATTTAAGCTATTTTATTACTACGACTCGAGTAAGAATGAAATAGAGTCAACATTTTGCACACCGAATGATTTTTTTTTTTTTTTTTTTTTAAGTTACATAACATACATAACATCACGCCTGTATTCCGCGAAGGGTTATGCAGAGGTGTACCTATAGTACACTCATATTTTGCCAGCTACATTTGAGTCCCATGTAAACTCTCATTTATCAGATATGTTGTATATTATTTAATGTTATTTTAGGAAAAATCAAATAAAAACCACGTTAATCTGAAATGATAAAACTACATGAGGACGAAATTTTGTCCCGCTCTAACCTCCGAATTCTCAAACGACAATTAAAACATTCTCAAAAAAATGTTTTTTCGTTACACCTTACCGTGCGTTTGCACTGGCGAAACATTCACGACGAAACATGTTGAAATCTCTATTTTCTGTCAATGTTCCATACAATTTTCGATAGGAACTAGAGTTTTCAACATGTTTTGACTTGAATGTTTCACCAGTGCAAACGCACGGTTAGACTTGGTATGGCACCATAAACTGTATACTGATAAGAATAACATAAGATATGTAAAAATTAAGAAGCGTTTGAGAATTCAGCCGTAAGAGTCACGATAAAAGCCAATTACCAGATGCACCTTCTGCAACAATTCCCAGGTTAGCGTTGAAATTGAATACAATTTTGGATTATTTTTTAGGCCAATTAAGAATTGAGAAATGTGTTTCAGTAGTTTTTCCATGTTTTTAGCTCTGGCTACTTACCCAAGCTGTTTGTATTAGGGCAAGCAGACAAGCTGTCCTTGTCCTGGTCTCGCTCCAAGCTGTTGGAGCCGCTCAGTATGTTGAGCAGAGATACCGCGCTCCAGGCGAGCGGCATGCGGTATTTGCCGAGCCGAGAGCATGCCGCCGCTGCGCCTGCGCGGACCTTCTCGCGGTTCTATAGTGAAAGAAAGATGAATTAAAATTTAGGTTAAAAAAAAAATGCCACAGGGTAAACGTGTCGTCCCATTTATGTTTTTTTTTGCTAAATTGAGTCGGTATAGTAGCTTGTGGATTACTTTTATTGAAGAAGGCATAGGTGACTGGAAAAATATGGGAAAACCTTTGCCCAAAAGTGGGACTACAGGTAAAGAAAGTAGTCATGTGATGTATACAATTTTGAGTGCTATAATATTTCAAGTAGATTTAAATAACGCAACAGGTTCTGAGATTTATGCTTTGTCTTTGGATAAAGCTGTAATTTTCAGTATATTTATTTATATATACTTTATTGTACACCACAAAAATAAATAACAAAAGGAAAAAACAAACACTTATAGCGGCGGTGTACGAACTCCTTCGTAGTTACAGAGCTCGGATGAGAGGAAACTGCTTCCATTGAGGGTAAACTTTTATATTTTCTCACGTTTCTTACATGCATACGTGCCGGTCAGGCCTCATGGCAAGCCCCCTGTCATGGCGACGTCTGTCACAGCCCGCCACAGAGCTCTGTAACTACGAAGGAGTTCGTACACCGCCGCTATACACTACAAAATATACAATGGTAGTAATCTTTAAGGTAATGTAAAAGATAATTGTACTTATTAAAAAAACATACAAAAAGCAACCTTATCATCCTTAATATATGGCTCAACGCACTGCGTTCACCTTGGAGCATTTTTCCCACTTTAACAGCTAGGAACATAATATCTGGCGGGCGGTTAAAAAGAGGGTCGGCAGTCCTGTAGACAAAATGATTAAAAACATGCAAATACCAACCTTATCATCCTTAATATACGGCTCAACGCACTCATTGACGTCACCCTGAAGCACTTTTTCCACGCGAACAACTAAGAACATATCTGGCGAAGGGTTCAAGAGGTCGAAGACCGCACTCCGGCTGAGGGTCGAGAGGTCGGCGTGAGGGACGTGAGAGGACAACATCTGACGTGTGCACTCTGAGTTCAGGTTGAAGTAGAAGTTCTCCGACACTTTCTTTCTTTCTTTGGCGTCGTAAATGGCCATTGAAGCGAAGAGCGGTTCCACGTCTAGTTCTAGCCTAAAATGGACAAATGATATGAAAATAATGAATACTATGATGCATTGGCATATCTGCCTAACTCTTTGAGGGTTCTCCTACGGATCTCTTGATTTCTGATTCGATCAGAAAGTGTTTTCCAATATACAGGTTGTCAGGGTAAAGACAGTTGTCACTCAAACCATGGGTAGGTGACTTAAATATAAAAATAAATGACCGAACACAACTTAAAAAAAAACGTTATTTTCATTAAAAAAAAAAAAAAAAATTCTATCCGATACCGTGCTCGCTAGCGAAACAGCTGACTGACTGAGGGAGGGGTCGCGCTCGCAGCCGGTCAGGTCACATCCCGCATCCCCCGCCCGTGTTGACGCAAGTTCGTTGCCCTAGCGCATAGGGCAACGAACTTGCGTCTCTTGTGGTAAAATTTAGATTTAAAAAATAAAAAATAAAAGTTGTAATTTTCCATTGATTTTACTTTCTATAAATGAAACCAAACCACTGGTTGCAAGGATAACGGTGTTTACCCTAACAGCCTGT
Source organism: Lithophane socia (assembly GCA_947522985.1). Classification (NCBI taxonomy): domain Eukaryota; kingdom Metazoa; phylum Arthropoda; class Insecta; order Lepidoptera; family Noctuidae; genus Lithophane; species Lithophane socia. Next base: position 1,777,754 of record OX383256.1, read on the forward strand.
ATATTGCCGTCGCGCTCACACACTAGAAGGACCGCCCTTATCGCGAGCGCGACGGCAATACATTTGAGCGCGAGCGATAGAGATAAGTAATGAAGGGTCATTGTACGAAATTCTTTCTGCTTCGCGACCGGACTTTACGAGGGTCATGCCAAAAGAAGTTAGATATTCTTTAATCATTTGTTTGACACTGGCAAGTTCACTATCATTTATGCTGGTTATTTATTGACATATTCGAAACAGTTTGTCCTCGAACAGTAATATTAGCTTGGTGTGACAAGCGACCGCAGTCTGGAATCTGTCACACTAACACGTCTGCCAGAAGACTCGAATTTTATTCCATACCATTATATATAAAAACGAGCGGGAGCCCCTTTAAATATTTATTTTATTCTGTTTTTTAGTAGTTGCTGTCATAGCGGCAACAGAAATACATCATCTGTGAATATTTAAACTGTCTAACTATCACGGTTCATGAGATACAGCCTCGTGACAGACGGACTGACAGACATCGGTGTCTTAATTAATAATAGGGTCCCGTTTTATCCTTTAGGTACGGAACCCAAAAAAAGTTTTACTTACTTCAACTGATGACAGACGACCATAATCCTATGGCCCATGATCTCGCACGGCATCTCAGCAGCTAACCTTCGTTCCACCGCCTCCTCTTCATCAAGATATGGAGTATATAGCCCCAGGAGATCCGCCTGACGGTTCTCTAACCTATGAAGGATAGAAAAACGAGAAAATGGTGATGATTATTTATTATATAATAGAAGATTTAAGTATAACGCTGGAGTATTTTCTTTTATAGCTGTACAAGGAACTTTTGGCGCGTGATCGAATTCGGAACTAACGCCTTAACTTGATTTTCATTACGATTTGACAGAACAATTTCACCAACACCGCCACCGTGTCAATTTCATTCAAGCGCTAAAAGACCCTCGTAGAACTTTAAAATGAACGTCATCATAATCAGCCTTTAATGTTCCCAATGCTCACTGGGACACAGGCCTCCTCATTGTGACAGGGAGTGGGCCGTAATCTACCACCCAGGTTCTTCGAATTTTTGGTTCTAGGACATACCAGTTTCCTCACGATGTTTCCTTCACCGTTTTGACAGAAGTGGTGATGACATAATTTACACAAAGTAAAGCGCCTGTCAGGGTTCGAACCTACGACCTACAACTAATAAGTTGCGGCTATTACCACTGGGCCACACTGCCCTACCAACTGCCACCACTCCCACTGCACTCTTAACTTGACACAAGTAAATTAAATGATGCTAAATAGTAAATAATAATAATATGTTACTTGGTCCATTTCATAAGCGTGCTTTGATCATTGTTATTTTATTTCAGACTGTTTGTAACACAGAAGAATTATTATAAATGTAATGCTGTAATGTATAACTGTTTTTTGTCCCAAATAAATAAAATAAATAAATAAACAAGGTTTTCAAATAAATTTGAGTGAACAGTATTATACATAATCTGAATTACAAATTCACACCTCCTGGATTCATTGAGAGCATCCAGCTGTTCCGGTGGTTTCCTCTCAAAGAGATCAGGTAGCAGAGGATCCGAGGACGAGCTCCGAAGATCCAGGCTGGCCCAGGACCCGCGAGGAGTGAGGGTCTCGTTGCAGGAGGATGAGGATGACATGGAGGCCACTGACTGACGGCCGCTTGATGGTTGAGATTCAGACTGCGGATAGAAGATTAAACATTTTGAAACATTGAGATACTTTCGTCCAGCTGTTAAATACGAATGACACAGTCGAATTAAAAAAAAAAACCGGCCAATTGCGAGTTTACCTTTAATTTTTGTTATTTGTTGTTATAGTGGCAATAGAAATACACAATCTGTGAAAATTTCAACTGTCCACCTATTATGGTTTATGAGATACAGCCCGCTGACAGACAGACGGACAGTGGAGCCTTAGTAATAGGGTTCCGTTTGTCACACTTCAGCTATGGTGCTTGAGCTATGTGAATACTTTTTAGTGGGTACAAATTATCGAGAAATTGTGGGTAGTAAATATATGTACTATCGCGGTCTAAAAATGTTTATCAGTTTTCAAACTAGCTTCTTTACCACACTGTGTGCAGTAAAGTCTAAAATGCAATATCTGCTTCTTATTACTTTTATTTCTTAATTTTAAAGTTGACACTTTACCATAATGACATAAAATGCTATACCTCCTTCGTATTACTTTTATATTTCTTAATTTTAAAGTTGACACCTGTTGACATATTACCGTAACCATAATGACATTTTAACAAAGAAAATAGGTTTGAATTTTAGTAAATATAGATTGATAGAAATAAAATGGCTAGTATAACCCCGCAACAAAGGGCTGAAATATTATTTCTCCACGAAGATGGCTTGAATATTAGTGCGATATCACGAGAGCTCAATATATCTCGATTCACCGTGAGATTTTGGATTCGGCGTCATGGCGAAGAAGGGCAAATAACAGATCATAGAAGCAATTCAGGACGACGAGCGATACTAACCACCGCGCAAATAACTGATATGGTTCAACATTACGAAGAGCGCGGCTTCACACCAACTAGTCATTTTGCTGCTTTGTATGATGTGGGTCCTCGGACGATTTGACGAGCTTTGCACGGAGCAGGGCTACACTACAGACGTCATGCTATAAAAGTGGAACTCAAAGCTCACCACAAAACTGCCCGACTTAATTTTGCGCGACAATATCTTGATTTTGATTGGTCGAATGTTATATTTACCGATGAAAAAACTTTTAAATCGAGTCAAATTGGAAGATTGACTTTATGGCGTTATAATCGCACTCGGTATGATGAAGCTCATATCGTACCTCAAAATGAATCTGGTCGCATAACAGTCAACTTATGGGGGTGGATGAGCCACGATGACGTCGGAGAACTGACGTCGTTAGAAAAAAGGGCTACTGCGAATAATTATGTGTCACTTTTGGAAGAGGTGATGCTGCCTACTGTGCGCGTTGTGTATCCTGCAGCAGAATTCCCACAAATTGATTACGTTCAGGATAATGCACCGATACACAAGGCCCGGGCTACTATGGCGTGGTTCAACATGCACCGTGACATTCGTCTCATTCAATGGCCTGCTCGTTCAGCAGATATGAACCCGATTGAAAATCTGTGGGGCATAATGGTTCAACGCTGGGACTGTCAGAACGAAAGAAACCCTGAAGCTCTTAGATCACATTGTGCACGGGTATGGGATGATATCAGGGGGACAGATTTATGCGCGCGGCTTGTCTCATCTATGAGAGATAGACTACGTGCCGTCATAGCTGCTGATGGAGGCTATACTAGTTATTAAAACTATAAATTATTGATAATTTCCATAAAAAAATAAAAATGTTTACTATATAATTGTCTATTTTTCCATTTTTAATAACAAGTTCACCCTCGCTTGGTTAAAAAAGATTTGTTTGAGAAAAAATATTAAATGATAAATGATTTATTTCTGCAAGTAGGTTTGTACAAACACTTTTAAACGTCAATCACATTTTTAAAACTAAATGAGGTCGGCGTTTAATATCTGACTACTCTGAGAAGAAAGGCCGAAATCACTTTATTGTCATCGACCTTGTGACATAGATGTGTGCATGCAATTATAAACCTTAAGGTGGTAAACATTTTCAGACCGCGACCGTACCGTTTTAGCAGAAATAAGCCGTAAACTGAAAAATAGCCTGCAGCTGGCATTTCTTCAGGTCGATCTAGGCTGTCAACCATGACCCCAGTGGTACCCAGTGATCACTAAGTTCTCAGTGTGACCCTGTAGGCTGTACTGTAGCACGTACCTGGGGCTCCTCAGAGCTCGCGCTGGGCTCGGCGTCGACCTCATACTGGTGGCGCGGCCCCGCGTGCAAGCGCTCCAGGCGCTCCCCCAGTCGCTCGCGCCCGCACATGGAGCCCGAGTAAGCCCTATACTTGTACTCCACGACTGTGTAGTCCGTTGTGTAGCAGCGGATGCAGTCGCGAACGAACATTGGGGCTTTTGCGCTGGTGGATAAGTAGTGAAAGAAAACCATTTTTTTATTTTTTACCCGACTACGGCGAAGCAAAAAGGTGGGTTATGATTTTGACCGGTATGTATGTTTGTTCATGTGATTCCTTATATCTTCTAAACTACTCATCACAATTTGACAAATGAGATATCTTTGGAAGCGTCCTGATCGTCCGCTGGTTATAGGCTATGTGACGTCACATTAAATAGAAACACACAGAAATATCGGATGACAAAAACGCAGCTGTGTGCTAGGAATCGGAACGCATTATCGCAATAACGCTTACGTTATTATCGAGCGTTAAAAACGCGCCTGTGGGGGGAAGGCTTTAGTCACCCTATGACTTGACAATTTTCTACTAAAGTAGGGACCTTTTTTATAAGAACACATCATACTCACAGGTCTTCATCAGGAAGGACATGAGTCATGGTCCGGATACGGCGGGGCACGTTGCACAGTTCCATGTCCACCGCGGGGTACGCGAGGGGGTCCCGCTCCCCCATCAGGCGGTCGCATACCTCCTCGTAGTCCGGTGGTTCGATCATGTCGCAAAGTGATATCTAAGTACCGGTAAATATAATTAAGTAATATATAATTTTTAGATTTTATTAACTAAAGGTAGACCTCTCCCTAACCCTTCGTGGATTACAGGCTTGATGTTACGTAGACCATATTTATTTAACCATTTATGCACACACATAAAGTCAAAGTCAAATAATTTATTTCAAGTAGGCACATTAAAGGCACTTTTGTATGTCAAATACATAGAAATAGAAATAGAACTGATTCTAGTTGCCAAAGGTCCTCCAAAAGGTAGTTTTCGTATGGAGAAGAATGGGCAAGAAACTCCACTGTTACTGTTTTAAAAAATGTTTTACAATATTTGGTATACATCAATTATATAATTACATGTGAAGACGATGCACCGATAATACAATTAATGTACCACAATAGGTAAAAAATAATTAAAATTGGAGCAATGACAAATAAATAAATTAAGTATGTGATACATACATGGTGCAGACATATAAATACAGACAAGAAGAAAGGAACAGAAAAATACGTACAAAGGCAATGCTTATTTCTAAAGAAATCTCTTCCAGTATACCTGCGATAGGAAAGTTGATAAAAGAGAGAGAGAGAGAGAGAGAGAGAGAGAGAGAGAGAGAGAGAGAGAGAGAGAGAGAGAGAGAGAGAGCGAGAGAGAGAGAGATTTGTGGTAGAGAGAGATTTATTTGCACAGTCGTAATTACTATACCACCCTAAGGTGTATTTGTCAAAGACTGATAAAGCTAGTATGTAGGCGACTCTACAATTTATAGTTGAATTATCCTGCGTTCGCAATATAGTTTCCAAAAACGTAAATAAATATGACTGTGTTTTTAAAAAAATAAGTGTAATACCCCTACATAAAGTTCAGTTTGCACTACAACTTCAAACATTTTTATGACCTTTTCAATTGTTCCAGTCATTCTGAAGAGTTGAGTTAGAGTTGTTACATAGTCATAAAAAAAATCATTTTCAGGGTACTGGTTAGTTTGTTGGATACAAAAATTCAAATAATTAGAATAACATTTAAATAAAATACAATTCATTTGAAAAATGCATGCAAAGTTAAAACATTCTTAGCTAGTGAAAGAAGATAACAGCAAGCAAGTGATGCAGTGACAAAATAATTTTCTATTATAAATAGAGTATTTATGTCAATCAATCTTCAAGGTTAAACAACGCCTGCCAAGGTTTGTTCCGTGGAGGGAGGCCCTTCGGTGCCTCAAATACCAGCAATCAGCAGAATGGTTGTCAGGCTTTTGGGTATCTGAATATACATGATAGTCAGAAACCCGGAAGTCCGACAGTCTTGCCAAGGGGCTTTCTGTTACCGAGTATCTTGCTTGTAGAGGTAAGATAGGCAGTTATGTTGCATGTAAAGTACTAGTACTCAGCTGCATCCATTTAGTCTGGAAGCGAACCCCAACATCGTTGGAAAAAGCCTATGCAGATAATTATGGCAACATAGAGTATTTATACGTCGGATTCTAGTTTTGTTTTCTTCTTGGCTAGTCCATCCATCACAAGAGAGTCATGTGAGGCTTCTCCTCTTGAACTTTCGATAACACTATAAGAATAATTATTGCTTGTGCCATTTATAGTGGCACTATATTCTTATGTTGCTCTCGTAAGCAAGAGAAAAAAGCTTTTATAATTTATTAATATTACAACAAGCAACAGTTTTGGTTTAAGTTTGAATACTGGTGATTAGTTGCATACAGGGAAATTTAAATACACAGTGGAAATGATTCATAAAATGTTATAGCTGACTGCAGACTAATATAAAAAATATGACAACATAACATCACGCTTGTACTGCCCGAAGGGTTCAACAGAGGAAAAATATGACCAAGAAAATATTGTTGGTGGGACATCTTAGGGAGTCAATGTTTCGGGTAAAGTTATCTCCACAAAACACTTGTTGCATGCAGAATAAAATATTATATTAGCAGATTTTGTTTTCCTAGAATATGAAACCACATAAGTTGAGACAATTGTTAAAGTATTGGCTCATAGATTGGCATATTAGTATGAAGTAACAGTAGCCTCGACGTACCAGCAATCAATTAGTAAACAATTCAAAGCACACACTACTAATATGGATAGGGAAAGGGTGATTCATATAGTTAAAATGTTATGATTTTATGAATACTATATTAGTGGGATAACTTACAGAAGACGAACAACCAGATAGAGTCCCGACCTTCGACTGGTTAGAATACACCTTACGAGCCTCCCCAGCATTCCTATAAATAGGGAAAAATCAATTTTTGCTGTATTTATAAACGATAAAGACCGTTCATGCATCGCCAAACAGGGACAGCGCTACAAGGGCAGGAGAACCATTTACCCGGAAGATTGCTGGTATTTACGTCCAAGAGTCATCTAAATAACTTCAATAAACTTCTTACTCAGTACTAAATGTTATTTATTGATTATTTCACTTAAGATTCCGTTAGAAAACAAACATCCACGAATTTCTTGTTTACAGATTTGACATTTCAATGATTTCAATTGATTGACAGCTTGTTACTGTGTTGCCATGTTATTATTTTTTTACAGCACGGTCCACTCAACTTATCTATTTTTATCTCAAATAAAAATAGTTGATTATTATGTTTTCTGTTGATGAGTTTATTTTCTGTTTAAATATAAGTATCAAATAAGAGATCATCTATACTAAAATAATAAAGCTGAAGAGTTTATTTGTTTGAATGCGCTAATCTCTGGAACTAATAGTCAGTCACAATATGAAAAATTCCTTTTGTAATTGATAGCCCAATTCTTGAGGAAGGGTATAGACTAACATATCGCTTAGAATCCGAGTAAAAAGAAAAAATAGAAAGAACTCTAAGCGAAAACGAAGTAATTGTGTGGACGGGCGATGCGATGCGACGCGGCGGGATGGGGCCGAGTTATAACATGGGCTGTTATTTTAGTATACAGTATGCAAGGGTAAACACCGTTGTCACTCAAACCATGGGTAGTTGACTTAAATATAAAAAATGACCCAGTAACAACAAAAAAAAACACCTTGTTCTCATTAAAAAAATTTAAAAAGTAAATATCCGTCACTGTCCCGATACTCATGGATACGCGTTTGTTAGATTATTCTTTGTGAGGCTATGATATTGGTAAAATATTGTTGTTCAATTTTGACATCTGTCACATTTACGAAGCTTGGGACCAATGTAGAAGTACCTAATTTGACTAAGTATTGTTTACCTAAAAATAATATAGATGTTATAACTATAAATTATTACGTAATATTTAATGATACTTGTAGCATATCTTAGATGTTATATTGCTATTTTATTATAATAAACCGTTTCAACGATTGTTACAATACTGTCAGTTGATGTTGATATTCTATTGAATTTTATTTAAGAATAACGAATTAGCTTTTATTAAATTGCCTCATTACCTTATGATGTTTTAAAACTATTATAATACATTAGATTTGTGTATTTACCTTTAATGGAAGTTATTAAACCAAAATATATGATCATCTATGATTAGTATAAAATGACGGTAGATGTTTGATATAAAGTGACGTTTGTAGGATATAAAAAGAATTGTAAGGACGTTATCGGGTCAGTTGCTCGGTAGAAGTCCAGTTGGTTGGTTCTAGTGCCGTTGTTGTTTGGAATAGACCGGCAGGTGTCACGTAAGTTAAGTAATTTGATATTATACTGTAATTATGGCTGATTGTTTGTTATTATGTTGTTGTGTATGGTTTAATACTGATAATGTGTAAATTATATAACGGAATATTCATGTTCTTCTCCTTGCTATTTTTATATTATTGCTATTATTCCGATAGAAAACTGTAATACTGTTTCCATGGAGTTTCTTGTCCTTCTTCTCCATGAAGACCTAGTTTTGTGAACGGACAAGTAGCTTTCTGATAAAATACTGACAAGCCTAATTTTTTTTTATTTATTTATTTATTTATAAAAATCTTACCTACACTATCTTTACAGATCTATGATCCAATGCGACAGACTGGCCTTAATAACTAAATCCTAAATCTACACCTTATACCTAGTTAAAAAATATCTTAATCTAAATAACTTATTACATATAGTGTAACTTTTGCGAATTCACTCAAGTTGCACCACAATACATCAACCCTCCCGTGAACTTCATTCACCACGCGTATGGCTCTAGTGAGAGGAGTTCTCGCCAGTAGGTTGGTCCTGGCCGCAGGCACAGCGAGCAGGGGCGGGCGTTGCCGCCTCCACACGTACCGGTCGGGCACGTACAGCTGTAGGTAATTAAATAAATGTCCAGCCTTGTCTGTCTGTGCTTTAATTTATGAAATCCTTTCCCTACAAAACATATTAAACATAACTTTCATACACAAAAGTAACCAGTAATCATTCTGACAATAAAAGTCTTACTAGTTTGGGTAATACCTATATAAATACTTATAATGCTTACCGCTTCTTCTGACACGTTCAAGAGACTGCGAAACAGCTGACGGCCGGTCAAGTAATGTCCCGCGCGCCCCGCCCGCCCCCGCCAACTGCCGGCCGCGGCCGGTCGTTGCCCTTGCGTGTAGGGTGAAATATTCTTGTGGAAAAATGTAGATATTCTTTAAAAAAAATGAGTTGTCAAGTATTTTTCCATTGATTTTACGTTCTATAAATGAAACCAAACCACTGGTTTCAAGGATAACGGTGTTTACACTAACACCCTGTATTGTGTAAGTTACGAGTTCCACGCGAACAAAGTCGCGGGCAGAAGCTAGTTATAAAATATGCGGCAGTACGCTAAGTTGAACATGGATGTTATAATGAGCTTGAACTTGAAAAGTGATCTGTGAAGCGAGGTCACGTTCAAGTCTTATAACTGTGTCCAGACAATGTCAAGCGCTAATAACCTGACTGTTAAGAAAAACATAAACTAAATGTTCTAAAACTACAAGATTACGATTTGTAAAACACAAAAAACCCAGTCTGATAATAAAACCAATTATGGAGTGTGTCTGGCAGTACCTACACTGCTGGACAAGACATGGGAAGAAAATTAGGCTGCGGAGCCGATTTACACACTGGGTTGCAGACAATTTCTATCTGAACGTGAGTTGGATGAAACTATCAGCCGACAGGCGCCTCGGGTACTTTTTTTACCTTATGACTTAGGTATGACAGCGTCTTCCTGCTTTACCACATGGAAACTGTGATCACCAAGATGGTTGCCTAAAGTGGTGATTGCCGTAATTGAGCGAGTTGAGATACCTCTAACGATATGGCCTAAGCTTGTTAACACCTATAATTAACGACACCTACATTGACAAATAAATGGATTTGATTTGATTTGATTTGAGATGTGAAAATATTTCTAATCGACTGAATAACAAAACTCGGTAAGAATTTCCAAAAAAAGGGCAAGAAATCTTTTTGAAGCTCACCCTCCTCGTTTCCTAAAATATCTAAGTTAGATCCAAAATCCAGAAATGGAAGTTTTTAAAAACTAAAATGAAAAACCCTTTTATCTACCCACGCATGCATCTCGTGCTATTAAATCTCGGAAAGACAAACTGCGCATATGAGTAATCCGTTTGTTCTATTCGCGCACGTTTCGAAATCTAATTGGATTGTCGGTCGCGTGGCGCGGGCTTCACCGGCACGAGACCTTGCACGGGCACAGATTAAAAACGCACTTGAAAAATAAAACTCCAGGCTCTCTGGCATTGTTTTATACGGCGAGTCATGTTTTTTTTTTGTTTGGTTAATTAAAATTGGGTAGGATTTTTCGAGGACTTTCTGTGGTTTCACGAACTTTTTGTTGATTTTGTGTTTCGTTTGCAGGCTAATTGTAGGTATATTTTTTATTTATTTGTACTTGATCATATTGATTTATAGTGGTCGCAATCGAGAGAGGAGCTCGTGGCTAAGTAATAACAGCCGCTCGGGTCGATCCATCAGATTAAGCTACGCTTGCCGGGGTTGGTCCGTGGATGGGCGACCATTTTCACATAAATCGAGACTCCTCCGTGCCTTGGAAAGCACGTTAAGCCCGTGGTCCCGGCTGTCATTTGTGGATCTTTGACAGTCGTTACGAGTCGTCAGAAGCGCGAGTCTGACAACCAGTCTAACCATGGGGTATCGTATTACCCAGTTACTGGGTTGTGGAGGTCAGATAGGCAGTCGCTCCATGTAAAATACTGGTATTCTATTCAGCTGCATCCGGTTAGACTGGAAGCCGACCCCAACATAGTTGGGAAAAGGCTAGGCAGATTGAGTGGTCGCAATCGGGACGGTCTATGGGGTTCTGGTTTTGGATACCCGGACGGCCAAAGTGTGGGCAATTTAACTCTAGGGGAAATTCTCAGCAGCAGGGAGTCAGGAATTTACTACATAGGTACTTCATAGTTAAAAATAACCTCGTCTCCTATTACATGGCATACCAAACGAAATATGGGTACCTAGGTAGATATGTACTATACATCTCTGCCTACCCTTTATGATAAAGTAGCTTATGCCCGCGGCTTCACCCGCGTAGAGGTCGGAAATTATCCTGGAAACGTACCTATATACCTACTCCCGTAACGTACCAAGTATGCTCCTAGTCGCAATTTTTTTCGAAATCCGTTCAGTGGTTTAGGCGTGAAAAGGTAACATACAGACAGACAGACAGAGTTACTTTCGAATTTATAATATTAGTATGGATGTAATGATAATACTATAGGTACCTGTACAGTGTGTAGGGTCACAGATATTATAATACTACGGTAGGGTGAAGGGTTAGGCAGAGGTGTAGGTACACTGTACACCTCTGCCTAACCCTTCACCCTACACGCGTGATATTTTTTATGCAAAAATCTTCAAACAATAACTTTCAATATACCCATAAAAAATCTGCCGAGCCTTTTCCCAACTATGTTGGGATCGGCTTTCAGTCTAACAGGATGCAGCTGAATATCAGTTTTTTACATGGAGCGACTACTTACAAAAATTATCCATAACCAGTACCCAAATAACTTAACGGAACACTTTAATTTAGTTTTAATGTACTTATCTCTGTCTTTCAATAACGAAACTTCAGAGCGACTGAAAAATTACAGAGAGTTGATAATTTGACGACATTTTAAGAAAATGTATTATTGTGTTGTGATTAACGTTCATCGTTTCATTATTGTTATCTACTTTAGTAGACAATGGATGGAGCTTTTTAGGAACTTAATAGGTGTGTGTGGCTCTTTCTTATGCTCTAGTGCCTATAATACTTACTTCGAAACTGGATGGGTAGGTACCTAAGTAGGATGGTCGACCGGAAGAGATCGCAGAAAGCCATAAGGCCGCCTGTTGTATAGTTTGGAGTGTTTAGTTTATTTTCTTTATAATATATTTTTCTGATGTACCATAAAGTATACCTTACAGGGTGGATTTTTGAGACGAGGTAGTAAGGGTACTTTAATCATTGTAGCTAAAAGAAAACGATTTTGAAAAAATATGCAGTCGGCAAGAGGATGGCCAATTTTCACATATTACATGATCATGGCATCAAAAAATTTCTTGTGAAAATTGCATATTTTTTTGCCGACTGCCTCATCTCCAAATTCCACCCTTTTTAAATAAACATTTTTATCCTAGTGAGGAATAGTAGCGAAAACAATTTCGCAAATTTTACCACAAGGTAGGTATCTCCTCGCGTTCCCTTAGGCTGCGGCCAGCCCGCCGATTGAACGCGTCCCAAAGGGTCATGGCCATTCGGCTGGCCCGGGGATACCGCACGGTCTCCCGCGAGGCGGCGAGCCTCCTGGCCGGATTACCGCCATGGGATCTGGAGGCGAAAGTCCTCGCGCACATATGGGAGTGGCGGGAGGAGATGAAGCGCCGGGGCGTAACTCCGCTGCCCCGAGAAATCGCGGCACAGCGGACAGAGCTCCGGCAGGATCTCATGGTGGCATGGAGAGTGCGATTGTCGCAACCCAGTGCTGGGCACGCCACAATTGCGGCGATAAGTCCCCTCTTTGAGGAGTGGCTAGAGAGGCGCCACGGCGTCCTCACCTTCCGCCTGACGCAGGTCCTCACCGGACACGGTTGCTTCGGGAGGTTCCTGTTTCGGATAAGGCGGGAGGAAACGCCCGGGTGTCACCACTGTGTGGATCGTCCGGAGGACACGGTGGAGCATACGGTGGAGGTCTGCCCTGCTTGGGCGGAACCCCGCCGTGTCCTCTTGGAGGCGATTGGCGGCGGTGACCTCTCGCGTCCGGCTCTGGTCCAGGCCATGGTACGGAGCGAGAGGGCATGGGAAGCAGTCACCTCCTTCTGCGAAGCAGTAATGCTCGCGAAGGAGGAGGCGGAACGCGTGAGGGAGAGGCAAAGTTTGCGCCCTCACGCCCCTAACCACCGCCGTTGGAGACGCCCTGGGCGTCGGGAATCCCAGGCGGATTCCCGGCCACCATAGGCGCGGGCTTGCGGACGGCGAGCAATGGGTAGCTCGCCGTCCGATTAGGACCAGGCCCGGGTCGATGGCGCGTCGTGTTCCACGCGCGCCTCAAAGAGATGTCAGCACAATTGGCGGGGTCCGCTAGGACCGATGCCTGCCAGGGTTGCGGGTTAGTCCGAAAGGGATACCGGGACCTTGGCAACAGGCAACTGAAGGAACACGGGTGGGTTTTAGTCAGTAAAAGTCTGACACGCCCTTCCGCTCCACCCAGAGCGGGAGAACCCTTTAGATGATTTCCCAACCACAAAAAAAAAAAACAAAAAAAGGTAGGTATCTCTTGTTTACCGATTTTCACTTCTGAAGAGAATTCCCGTAATTTTTTTAAGAACATTTCGCATTCGCATCTCATCTGCAATCTATCAAAAATACAATCAATTTACCAATATTTTTTAACAAGTTTGACAGATTTCGACTTGAATGTGAACGTTTTTTAATTTTACGAGAATTGGCCTTCGGGTCTTCCTTCTCTTAACAAATACCTAAGGTATCTACTTTAAATGATCATATTATTATTTAGTCAATTTCTACCCCTTATGGAACGATGATTTTTAAGTAGGTAGGTATAAAACGTAAACGGTTACGATACTGCCATTATTCCTACATTTCGGTCGTAACGTGTTTAATATTATAATTATATTATTCCCTAATTTGCGTGCGCTACCCTCCAACGTGCTTATAAATGGTTGCCATTTTACTCAATTGAATATTAGGTACGCCATTCGCGGAATAGCATGCGGCAAATTATTTTACTTTGTTTTCTTTTCACATTATCTTGAAAAGTTGAGTTTAGGGGACTTTAAAAGAATGTATTCCTAACAATCCTATATTTAGCGTTTAATATTTTATCCTAAGTACCTACAATATGACGCAATTTAGATGTAGCATCGGCAAAATTCGTAAGATCACCATCCGAACTGAGTGTGCTTAAAATCACCAATATTTATTACTTTAGGTGAAAATAATCTTTACGCAACCGCAATAACTTTTAAAGTTAATTAACTAAATACCTACATTCGTAAAATTTAAATGAAAGAATGTAAATTTTCAAATTCATGTTACATCGAAGTTGTGTCGTAGGTACTGTACCTACGCTTTTTTATTTTTTATGTATTTATAGAATTTGCTTATTCTCTATTTAGAAACAAGAGAAAGTTCATGTTTAGAATTCACGCAACTTTTCAGACGAGGGATCTTTCGCCCACGTCTTCCAAGACGCCTCTAAATCTAAACGTCGATAAAGACTCATAACACGATTAAAATACATAGCAATACAATTACTTAGTTGTTAAAACTTTAGCGCAAAGTCGCATAATTAGAGTACAAAAACTTAAAACAAGTTTGAAAGTAAAGTTTCAGTGATGCCTAGCGCGCTATTCGTGTCTAACTGAATTAAAATCTACGCTTCTCTCGGCCTGCCCCGCCCTAGTACGTACAGTAGGGCGGCCGCCCGCCCTTAGTGTGTACCGCGTTGTCAGCGAGTACGCTTGTCTCTTCGCCAAATCAATAATATTAGAAAGGAAATATTGTTTTCCCTCACAAAACTACTGCATAAATTAAATGATCACACGTATGATCTCTAGGATTCAAAATTCGAACTTCTCAGTGTTACCATTTTGTGCTGTGTTTTGAATTTCGAATTATATTTCGCAATCAAAGGTGCATTAAAAACTTGACGATGCAAACATTTTAAAATATTTCATTATTTGTTGCTGGACTGTACCGAAAATTAGAAAAAAGTATTCTAAAAAGAGTACGGATCATAAAAAAGCATACCAACATTTAAAATAAAAATATTTACGTCAGAAATTGAGAAGATTTTTTTGTTGAAGAATAAAATATTCACAATATTTTTAGTAAGAATTATCAATAAAAGTAGTTAATAAGTGTTTACAAAAAGAATTAATAAAGTTAAGAACAGTGCAACAGGTGACCGAAACAACGACTCTCGACATGATTTTATACGATGTAAGTACGAACAAATTAGATTACCTATTGGTTGATTACCATCGTTGATTACCTACAAATTTATTATCTTAGAGATGAATGAAAAAATATATTTATCTCACCAAAAACGTACCAAAACCTTTACTTTAATACTTTAACTTTTCCAAATAGCTTTCACACAGATGTAAAACGTATTTTCAACAAAAAAAACTATAGCCGTAGATATATTTAGTAACTTAATCCGCTTAACTATTCTTCAAGAGTCACATATGCATTGAAGATTAAGTGATTAATGCACATTATGAAAGTAGTTTGTTCCGAATGGAATCGATTTTTCGGAGTCATAAGGCATGTTGAAATTAGTCATCATCCATCTGCCTAGCCTTTTCCCATATTCTATTATCTTGGGGTCGGCTTTCAGTCTAACTGGATACAGCTGCATCAGGTCAGGTCAGGTCAGGTAGACAGTCGCTGCATGTAAAATACTAGTATTTTACAAGCAGCGACCGCCACAACCCAATTACTGGGTAACACTAACACGATACTCCTTGGTAAGACTGGTTGTCAGACTTTCTGGCCTCTGACGATCCTTATCTACTCTCAAAGGTAAAAAGTGTTGAAATAATAGTGACAATGATTATAAACACAACATTATAAACACGACCAAAGTTGATAATAATATTATGAAGTCTATCAGAATCTTAAAAAAATCAATCAGCTTTTCTAAGTTTTAAAATAATTGTCACGTAAAAATTTCAGCTAGATTAAAATGGCGTATTAGTCTTACAAGCTACTTACATTATAATTTATTATTTAGAACTAGCTATTTAATTGCGTAAGTTATTTTCGTAACCGATTAAGACTAATTTGTTTCATTTTAACAGTTAAACAAAATTCATTGCTTTATTTATGTTGTTGAGCAGATATTTTTTTTCAAACTTATGAATCAATTGATTAGACATTTGTATCAAACTAATTCCGATTCTGATTGATCATATATTACGCAATTACGGTGCTGATAACAAAGTATTTTTTTAAACACGAATGGCAGCTGGTATACACTGCTTAAACGTGCTTTCTGAGACACGGAGGGGTCTCGCGCGGTATGTAAAAATAGATAGTCACCCATCCACGGACCGACGTTGGCAAGCGTAGCTTAACTTGATCGTTCGACCCACAACGAGTCCCGTCGTATACTAATATTAATAATACCTACAGCTGACCAGCTACCTCTAGCTGATTACTGTTATCTTTTAGTATGCACGTATTTCTGTGATAAATAAACCTATATTTCTTTCTTTCATAATAACCAACTATCGATTAAAGTTATGCCTCAGCTCATTCTTACCAAGACGTCAAGCATCTGACGAACATAGAACCTTCTCCTTTTTGAAGAAGTCTGTTAAAAATGAGCAGGGAATAGACACAAATAACTTCGAACCCTAATAGTAATTTACGTCTACAGATAATCCGCAATTCGTAATAATATAGATTAGGCAACAATTCACAGCTGAGACTTCATTGCATAATGTATAGCTTTCAGTAATTTATTCACTTTCGTTTTGGTACCGATTTAGAACACAGCTGTGTTCTTCAGGCTCTTGTTACGTCTTTACGCGTCCATTTTGTTTTCAAGTCTGGGTCCTACGTTTGGGCGATTTACAGCGTTATTTTTTTAAGGTGAAAATTCGTAGTGAAAACTAAAATAGAGTAAAGTTTTAAGTTATCAAAGGAACCTTGATTGAGGAGATAGTATCTACTGTATGTCTTGTAATAATGCCGGTTTCCTTACGATGTTTTTCTTCATCGTTTTGAGAGCAGTGGTGACGAAATAAGTTACACAAGTTGACTGCGTTCGAAGCTACAACTGGTATGTCGCGGCCGTTACCACTGGGCCGTTATTTCATAGTACGATAGTAACATAAATACGTTTTAGAAACTATGGAATGATCAAATCAATGCACACAATAGGGAATATACATGTATTTTTAATATTTTCAATCGATAGTTTACATCGCCAAATAAAAGTAAAAAATAAATTCAACGACAAAAAAGCAAGAACTTATTTTTTTTTTTTTTAAATATCCAACCGGCCCCAGGTTCCTCAATATACGCCCTCGCTCGCTCGCTCGGGCAATATACGCCCTCCATTTAGCGCGCTTGGTGTGGTGACAAGTCAATGTTCAACACTCCTTTTTGTACGTTTTTTGTAGGAGTGTTTGAGATTGACTTGTCATTGACATTTTGATAGTTGTCATAGACTATTACGTCACATCCGCTCTGACCAATAGCGTCGCTTTTCAAGTATTTGAATTTCGCAGTTTCTTGGAACTTAAAAAAAAAATCGTTCAAAAAGAAATATTATTAAAAAATATTGATGGAGGCATAATTCTAAAGTAATATAGTAAATAAAAAAAATACTTGACCCTTATTTAAATCACATGCATATATATTAGTGTATATTGATTTGATCAATGCGTAGTACAAATTATATTAGTGCTACGCATCGTTCTACTTCTCGTAGCTCGTAGCAGTCGTAGCAAAAACAGTCGCTCCTCCTGTCCCTTGTGTGACCGCTTGCCTTCGACCTTCTAAACTATTATATATGCAATAGGTATTGATGCGGTCTTCACCATCATTTAGAGTATTTATTCTGGAAATTTTATATTAATATTCAACTTAGATTAAAGCACAGAAATCTCGATGTATTGATCTCGCTATCGTATCCGTATGAAGCAGGGGCGGGTCGCTAGTCTATTATAATGTAGCAATATTCTAGTTTACTTTTTTACTGTTAATGATAGTTATAGTCTGTATATAATTGTATAATTCATGTATACAAAATATTGTAAAACATTTTTAAAAGAGTTACGGTGGAGTTTCTTGCCCATTCTTCTCCATACGAAAACTACCTTTTAGAAGGTCAACTAGAATCAGTTCTATTTCTATGTTTTTATTTTATTGTTATTATTGAAATAAATTATTTGACTTTGACTTTCGAAAGTAAGAAAAAAACTTATGAAATCTACTTATTCATCACAAAAAAGCTTGAACGAGAAATCCGATTACAAAAAAAAACATGTTTTATTAAATCACGTTACCAAACGTCTCTTTGTCGTGTACGTATATTTATCAACAATTGCGTTTTTCTCGGAACTTGGGAGTAAAGTCGGAGATTTGTCACTAAGTATGTATTTTCCGCAATGATATAAGTGTTAAGCGAAGCGGAAGAACGATAACAATGTGTAAGGGTTTATAAGGGTTTATGTAAGTATCGTAAGTTTATCGAATTTATCAAATACGTGGAACGTCTAAACGGAAGCCGCTTACCCGTTTTCTACGATGTGCTGCTATCACAAGTAACAATACCAGAATAAAGTACTCAGGGATGCTGTAAATGCACCATGGTATATTAGAAATGACAACCTCCATCGAGATATCAAAATGGAACTTGTCCCCACCATCATCCAAAAATTTGCTGAGGCCCACGAACACAGACTTCACCGACATGTGAATGTCGAGGCAATCCAGCTGCTAGACAACACGGACATAAGTGAGTAGGCTAAAGAGAACTAAACCATTTGAGTTAGTGTAGTGAATAGTGAATAAATAATAGTAAAAATGCTGTGCTATACATGTAACACATGAACAAAGTGTTTTCATAAATTATCAGACTCTAAGAAAGTGCTACGAAATTGTGTAAAAGTGCAAATTGACACTATCTTAGATAAAACATAATCTATCTCGTAAAATATTAAGTTAGAGTTAAATTGCTTATTAGCCTATTAGGCTAGATTGTAATACATTACTAATAACATTCGTTCTTATTAATAAAAAAAAATAAAAAAACAAGTATATAAGTTAGGGTCGATGTCCTAGCTAGGCTACGGTAACAAAAAAAAGAAAAATTATTCACTTATTGAAAACTTTATGACAATTTGAGAGAGTGTTTTCAAAACTCTCCCCGTAGGTAGTCCGATAGTCCCCGTTCAAATCTGTAGTGAGATTTTGAATAAGTCTGTGGCGGCTACATCTACATCGCCACATGCGAACTACGCATCAGAGATCTGACCGTCACACAAAAATCCTGACGTCACATAAATCCTGCATCGCGCAATTAGAGTTTACCGCGAGATGGACATAATAATTATACAAGATTCCAACATCAATCATTGGGCAGTTGCCCGCCAGACACAACACCCGTATGGTCGGAGGATCCTCCCTTTTCTATGGTGGATGAGTGAACTTTACACCCTGTTCCTGATACTCCTAAAAGTCTTCGTTCTTCCACCCCACCTCCTCATAAACCTATTATATCAAACAGATACGTGTGACTCCGGATTTCTAATTTGTCTGTCTGTGATTCTTGTTTATACCTTTTTAGTTGACTTTTCGCCGTAGGTGGGCTTTAGTTTTATAATTTTTTTTAAATTATCATTTAAATATTTTTTTAGCCTTTTTATTTGATTCCCAACATGGTCTCATTTTTTTTTAGTTCATGATTTTTGTCCTTTAGAGGGCGCCATATTCAATTTAATGTCACGTAGCCTATAACCAGCCCACGATCAAGACGCTTTCAACGATACCTCATTTGTCAAATTGTGACGAGTAGTCACAATTTGCAAGCAACGCAACTGGTTCAATGCAACCAAGATGTCCTCAATAGGCTGCTTCTCACATCAGATCCCTACATAAGTTGTAATCGGAAACGCAAACCGAGCAAAAGCGAGCCCTTCATGAGTGAAACCATTGAGTTGTTCGAGACAGAAGAACTGGATATAGATGTAGAGCAAGCATCGAGACTTGTTTCCTCAGATGAGTCAGACTAACATCGCTACTAATTTTTAGTAAGATATGAGGAAACACATGAACATACATACCGGTCAAAATCATAACCCTCCTTTTTGCTTCGCCGTAGTCGGGTAATAAACAAACCATTATATCAATCCCCAGATTCCTTAAGAACAAATCTCGAACAGATTGTCCTAGACATTAAGATAAGCAGCTGCCATTTAAAGTACTTAATTGTTAGATTCTTTATCACGGCTAAATCGCTCAAGTTAACTTATTTAAGTCACTCTCGTCTGCAGCTTTAAATGATAGCAGTCACATCACTGCCAATCATAACTTGTACGAAACGAAAATGAAGGACGATGAAGAAATATCGAATTTAAACTTTATTTTTAAGAGGTAAGGGTCTAGTTTTGATTGGTTTCGTGAGATAAGGTGTGAGGCAGCTTCGAGGTTTGACGGCGCGCGCAGCATCAAGTGTGCTAGGGATGGGGAGACGGTTTGTCGATAATTGAAATAATGGTCAGTGTGGAGTAATGTATAGCGAGATATATTTATGTTTAAACATAGGAATCTTTTTAATGCACAAAATACTAACTACTTAATATTATAAATGCGAAAGTGAGTTTGTTTGTTACGCTTTCACGCTAAAACGGCTGAACGGATTTGGATGAAATTTAGCACATGGGTAGACCATGATCTGGAGAAGGACATAGGACACACATTTTATCCCGGTATTCCCAAGGTATCAAGGCATATGCGGGTGAAACGCGGGGCGCAGCTAGTGTTGTATAAATTGGTTTTGATAGAAGTCCGCGCACGGTAATAATTTTCTGAACAGAAATGAGACAATAATTAAAATATGATTTTACATAATTTAGCAACAATAATTCATAATTAAAGAACACTTATAATCCTGATTAAAGAGTTATTGCAAATATTTAATTACTTATCTTTATCTCAAGTATCTATCCAAAATCAAATCTCGATTCTCCCGGATACCGACGCAGCCCATCCCTAGTTCACCCAGTCTTCTCCCCAGCAGTGATGGGCGCATACAGCCAGCCGCGCTGCGGCTAAAAATATAAAAAAAATACTACAAACATAATAATACAAGCTTTGTAAAGGCATAGAATGAGTGATTGTGTGTTTCAAAATGGGCGTGGATAGTTTGCCGCAGAGGTCGAATGTGAGTATACCTTTGCCTGTAGTGATTCAGACGGGCGTCCGAGCAAATGCGGTTTTATGATTTATTTCGTATTCCAAATCTCCAAAGGTATGAAATTTTAAAATATTGTTTGACTTGGTTACTTTTTATCGGTTAGTTTTCATGTCAGCTGAGTTGTTTTAGGTACTAATTAGAAATGTATGTAAAACAAAATATAATAGGATAATTGGAGTTAGCTGTAACACTTTATCAGTCTAATTACAGGATACATAGTTTTATGATTGATAAGTACAAGACGTAGAATATAGGTACAATGTTACAGAATTGAAATACGCCAAAGGATACCCTTTTCCTGTTTCTGTCATTGCTTGTACCTAATTAGTAATGGTGGTCAAGCGATGCCTGCAACGCGCAATTATGGTCTTTCAATTAACTTAGATAAGTTTGAGGTTCGTAGTTTTAGTTTTTTTTTTAATCTAGTTCTCAGTAGGTACTTACTTATTTTTGTTGAAGGTACTCTAGCATCAGTTTCATAAACAACAAAGAGTACCTATACCGTTTTTGTTTAGTGTTTTTATCATATAATCTGGTTTATACTTATGATGTTCCTACTGCTGGGGCACAGGCCTTCTCTGTCATATTACGACAGCATCAATGACATACCACTTGATCTAAACGAGGACAGACAAAAAAGAAAAAAAAATAGTCCACGAAGGTTTCCGTATCACCGTACAATAGGTAACACTACGTTTATTACTTTAGTAAAAAAAAACACGTTCCTGTATGGAGACCCCCTTTAATTTTTAACTTTTTTTTACGCGATACACTATCTGTTTGTTTGAAAATTTTACTCAAACTCAAAATTTCACTGTCTACTTATTACGGTTCATGAGATACAGCCCGCTGACAGACAGTCAGACGGACAGCGGAGGCTTAGTTATAGGGTTCCGTCTGGCATCTTTACGGAATCCAAAAAAAGAAGTATCATCATCATCTGTCTAGCCCTTTCTCAACTACGTTGTGGTCGGCTTTCAGTCTAACCGGATCCAGCTGAATACCAGAATTTTACATGAAGCGACTGTAGAATTGTACATAAACAAACATTAAATGCTGTTCATTGATAAGCCTATCACTTGAGAACGGCTCAGCCAATTTGGCTATTTTCTGTTTTGGAATGTTCATAATAGAATTAGGTTTTTAAGAAAAAAATAAAAGTTATCCGGAAATTTTCACATTCGAGAAATCTACCATCATTATTTAAAATACTTGCCAAGTACACACGGCTACACATCAAGCTATACATTTCCTGTTTATGCTGATCTCGCAATGTATTATGCCGAAATGCGACAATCCGCGATTTTGCGGACAGACACGCACGGCAGGCGACCACAGACCGCCACGCACCGCGCACCAAGGAACTTCCGATGTCTGCGATACTCCGCACGTACACCTTCCCACGGTGCGTCGTGCGGGCTCGTCTGTGTCCGTCTGCAATATGGCGCACTGTCGGATCACGGTTTTACAGGATTTCCGTACAATGCAGGGTCAGCTTATACTGGAAATGTATAGCTTGATGTGTAGCCGTGTGTATTGACAGGTCAACTTACCAGGTTAATCTGACAGGTTTTCTATTTGTACAGTGAGCATTTCCGTCTGACCTGCAATGTATCAGGACAGGACAACGTCTGTCGGGTCCGCTAGTATAAATAATAAAAGTAAAAGCACAAGGCTAACCTTCTTGTGCCTTTTATTTTAATTCTGTTTAAATTCTGGGAAGAACTCATGTTCTCTAGATATTACTATAGGTACGAATACTTCGATAGAAAGTTCATATTAAAACTGGAGTCCAGCAGTGAGTTCACAGTCGCGAATTCTGCGAAAAAGACTTATAAAACTCCTTGCTGACTTGTTGGTTTTCCAAGAAATTTTCGATTGACATAAGGTCATATTTATAACTTTAATTACATATTTAGAAATTGTGTTGACATTATATAGGTACATATTTCCTTAGTAAATATGCTTCTAGCTAAATTGGAAGGTACATCGACTTTTATTTACAGTTATACATAGTAGCTTTAATTAAATACATTTGTGCTACAATGTTGTCATAATTGTATGGCAATATTGTAGCACAAAAGTATCACAAACATCACGCCAGTTTTCCCCGAAAGGATGGGCAGATGTGTACTTTGATCCAAATTTCACCAGTTATATTTAAGTCCCATGTAATAGGGTGCGAGCCTATTGCCATCAACCGGGCACAAATCCAGACTCCAAGCTGCTACTCAGAAATTCCAGATGGAAATTGTAATTCAGTAAGTGTTCGTTTTTTTGAGGCAGTTAAGGCAGGTTCCACCATAAGGAGGGGCCTGCGGGCGGCAAAATTGGGGGCTGTGTCGTCGCCCGAACAGTCAGGTCCAAAGAGGTGGCACGCAAAACATCATGCGTGCCTTTATAGGAGGACGTGCGGTCGTGGGATCGGCCGCACTTTGTGATGAGGCCCGCTAGGCATGGCGGGCTGATACCAGTCGGGGGTGCGGCGCATGTATAAGTATCTCCCGGGCCCCCGACTCATGGTAGAAGTAGGAACAGTGGGGTTTTAGTCGGTAGGAGTCCGACATAACATCCATGAGGATTTCCCCACGAAAAAAAAAAAAAAAAAAAAAAAAGGTTAGTAATTGACAGTACAATAAGCCAGTCCAGCGCTGGCTTGCAGGGGCTCGTGGTGACTCTAGTTTCAACCGAGTCCAGTGCTGTCTGTACGCGTCCTCAGGTCATTCCAATTGACCTACCTACCCGACTATTTTCGGGCCCAGTAGCTTCCCCCGCCTGACTTACTGCCGATGTCGTCTACATGAACCCACTGACTGGGTCCAAAATTCCGAGTCACTGGGTCCAGTCACTGCCTCGTATATCCAGGCATGATATTGAACGTCATTTTAGACTTCACATAGGCTAAAGATAACATTTCGTATCAGTTCAAAATTATTAACATTTGTTATAAATGTATCATACTAGCTTCCACCCGCGGCTTTGCCCGCGTGGTATGTCGATAAAAAGTAGCCTATGTCCTTTCTCATGCTCTAGAATATCTGTATATCAAATTTCATTTAAATCGGTTCAGTAGTTTTGGCGTGAAAGCGCGACAGACAGAGTTACTTTCGTATTTATAATATATAATATTAAGTAAGGATTACAACTGCAAAAGAAAGGTATATATTTGGCGATCCCCCTGTGTATTTATTACGTTTGAGAGCTAAAATTTAATAAGTCTCAGGGCTAGCTTTGTACCTAGTTAAGGACTTAGAGTCCCTTCTTTAAATTCAGCGAAAAAGCGGTAGATACATGCGGAAAAGTCACCCTCGCCATAATTTATAGGTCATTCACATAAAATAATATGTTGTAATGCACGATGTAGTGATGCATGTTGGTTATGTATTTTTTGGTGAAAAATAAAGTACATTTAAATAAATAAAATATTTGTTCGCCAAAATACGGTACTGTGGCGGTATCTACATTGCCACATGGGAACTACGCATCGAAGACCTGACGTCACACAAAAATCCTGACGTCACAAAAATCTCCTGCATCGCGCAATTAGAGTTTACCGTGCAGTGGATACAATAGTCCAATATTAATCATTGGGCAGTTGCCCGCCAGACACAACACCCGTCTGGTCGGAGGATCCTCCCTTTTCTATGGGGGATGAGTGAACTTTACACTGCTGTTCCTCATACCCCTAAAGTCCAATAAATGTCACGAGTACCATTACCTGAAATATACAAACAGACAAAACCAATCTGTTTAATATCAAACAGAGATGTAAATAATATACGGATTAACTGAGAGTATAGGTACCATCAGCTGTCCTCCCACGCATTCTGTAAATGTCAGTACTTGATTATTTTGGTACTTAAAGGTCTTGATACCTATATACTCGTATTTTGATCATTCTCCGGTAGATTCTGACGCTCACCTATTGCTGTAGGCACTGGTCTCACGGTTAGCGGGCAGCGAATTGAATTGCTAGAAATTGTAACGATTCGGCGAGCAATCTGTAAACTCAGCCTACACTGCTACTACATTTTTTTTTTGAGGGTGGGATATCGTAAATGACTTCTCCCGCTCTGGTTGGAGCGGAAGGGCTCGTCAGACTTTTACTGACTAAAACTCACCCGTGTTCCTTCAGTTGCCTGTTGCCAAGGTCCCGGTATCCCTTTCGGACTTTCCCGCAACCCTGGCAGAGCCTCCACTGCTGGAAATAGGCATCTCCGAAGCTGCGTCACAACATCCGGCTTTCCGCATCAAGTCTGTCCAAAACTACCAAGCCTTTTTAAGTTCCATCTAGCTAGCGTCACACGATACGCTTGCCGAATCGCGGTCTCCACTCCAAGAATCTTCTGCTTCCACGGCTATTGGTTCTTAGACATACGCAGACGTTCCATCGTATGAAATATCTATTGTATACATTTCCCCCTATCCCTCGGACTCTCACCGGCCTCAACTGTGACGTGTTCACGGACGAATGGAAGATGATCACTTTTGTATGTCTGTGTAGGATGAGTGTATATTTTTAACCCCTGACGAAAAAATGGGGGTGTTATAAGTTTAACGTGTGTATCTGTGTGTCTGTCTGCGCCATCGTAGCTGTCAAACGGCTGAACCGATTTTGATTTTGTTTGAAAGGTGAGTGTTCTTAGCTTTAAAAAAAACGTTTATTAGATGCTTTGTGTTTGATTTAATTTGTTATGTCTTTATACAGGGTTTTTAATTTGCTAGAGTAACTCCGCAGACGTGTTGGGTATCGATATCATATAGCAGGGGCGGGTCGCTAGTAAATAATAAATGAGCAATTCACTCAATCGCTACTCGCTTTCCGTTTTAGGTGGGACTGGGGCCTTATACGCATGCGTTTCGCTGTTGCCTGCTAAAGATAGATCTGCGTAGGCGGTTTTGGACCTTTCCGAGTATCAATGTCAGCTTGATTGACTATTCTAGCTACTGGAGCACGGTTTATTGATGTTATTGTGAAACTGGAGCTGAAAGTGTAAAGTTCAAGTCTATTTAATATGGGGCAAAACTATAAACATTTATATGATTGGTTATCAGAGTTGTATGTAGGTATAAGGTGCTCGTTTTTCAGCTTGAATTTTTGCGCAGCAACATAACTAGTAGTTCTGCGAACAGTAGACCTCGCGAGTACAAACTTCGACATAGTAGGAATCGCCCGTAACTTAAGCAAAATCTTTAAATTTCGTGTTTAGGGAGTAGACCTGCAGGAAGAAACCATGACGGATAACTTGTAGTTTTAGGCCGCGCGCACTTTACACGCGTTTACGAATTTCACTGGTACGAACACGCACAAAATTAATATTATAAATGCGAAAGTGAGTTTGTTTGTTTATTTTGTTGTAACGCTTTCACGCTAAAACGGCTGAACGGATTTGTATGAAATTTCGCACAGGGGTAGACCTTGACTTGTAGAAGGACAAAGACTTATCGAGACTATACTTTTCATCCTGAATCGCAAACGAAGTCGCGGGTAATAGATACCTAGTTGAAAATAAAATAGTTATTGTTATTTAAAATTCATAAATTCGTTTAGTACCAAAATTACCCCAAATCCATAAAAAATTTGCAAATTTTCAACACGGGTCATAAGTTAAGACTTGTAGACACTCGCTAAACGACGGTAAAATTAGAATTAAAAGTAAAATTCCCCATTGAAAAAAGATTTGGCGATTTTATAAAAATCGCCAAATCTTTTTTCAATTTTAATTTAATGTGACGTCACTTAGCCTATAACCAGCGGACAATCAAGACGCTTCTAACGATACCTTATTTGTCAAATTGTAATGAGTGGTTTAGAAGATACAAGGGAACAGATGAACATACAAACATACATACCGGTCAAAATCATAACCCTCCTTTTTCTTCGCCGTAGTCGGGTAATAAATAGACTCAGTATGACACTATTAACACTCTCACGAATCGAATAGGTTTTTTTACATGTTGTATAGTGGTGATAAGAGTTTGTCGGATCGTCGATCATTGACTATTCCAAAAACCAGACGTTTCTAGGCAGTACCTATCTATCATCGATAAGTTGCGTGATCAATAAACGTTAATCCCTACAAAATTGGAGCTTGCTGGATTACCGAGGCTGGAAGGGCTTAGCAAACATATTATAATGAGTTATTTTTGGCGATACGATGCTAAGAATTATGCCTCCTCTCTTTGTTGATGACCGTTCAGATTTTGCTGTGTATATTAATTAACTAGCTGCGCCCCGCGGTGTCACCCGCGTAAGTCTCGATCCCGTGGGAATATCGGGATAAAAAGTATCCTTTGTCATATCCGTTCAGCCGTTTTAGCGTGAAAGCAAATAAACAAACTCACTTTCGCATTTATAATATTCTTCGCATTTATACAACCTCTTAAGGAGTCATTGTACTCATCATTACGAACAACTTTTACTATGGGACAAATATGAAATCGCGAAAAAAAAACAGCTGTTCCGTACATTTATGTTCGCATAACTCGTCAAAATGTACGGAACAGCTACTCCGCTCAGCTGTTCGCTATTAAGCCATTGACCGTAACGATTATCGGTACCTGGAACCTATATTATTATGAAATAGGTATCATCTCAAAGTTGCAATCGTTATTCCACGAGAAAATCGTTATTGAATTTTGCTGAGTGTATATATATTTTTGCTCGTGACTGTACTACGCACCTGACCTTTCTGAAGAACATCAGCAATGAGGTTACTATATGACCTTCTAGGGCGTTTCCACATCTGCCTTCAAATACCTTTTGTTAGTCGCCTGTCAAATATGGTTTTGTTCCCATTAATGTAATCGGAACGTGCTCATGGTCTCTTATCAGAGGCTATAGACAAAATCCCTTTTCTGTAAGCGTTAACGCCAACGGAATGATCAAATTGTATGGAGTTGACATTAGCTTTAGAGATGTCACGTGACTGCTGCTGTCAACTCCATACAATTTGATCTTTCCGTTGGCGTTAACGCTTACAGAAAAGGGATTTTGTCTATGCCCCCAGGTCCTTGACATTTTCCAGCTGCAGTTGTTTGAAAGAAATGAAAATAAAACGGAAATTTCCTTTAGAAATTTCAGCAGATTTTAAGTCACATTTTCTTCAGCTTTCTTGAAAAATATTCAGCTTAGGTTAGCTGAAAATCCTTCGTTCATATTTCAGTAACTATCATGAATAGTTATGATACTCACACAGAATAACGTTTAAGAGATAAAATATGAAGGTGTTTCGGTAGCGAAGGTGGTAAACGTTTTATGAAAACATGTTTATCTCATTTTACGTGGAAATCGAGAGTGGTGCTGGTGGCCCAGTGGTAACAGCCCCGACTTACAAGTTGTAGGTCGTGGATTCGAACCCAGGGAAGCGCTTTAATTGTGTAAATAATTTCATCACCACTGCTCTCAAAACGGTGAAGAAAAACATCGCTACAATTTAAATTCAACTCTTTATTAGTGGCTTTTGCCGACATTTTAATTACTCAGATTTGTTACAGTTTTAATGGCAATCATGTCATTTGGTTTAAATAGGTTTTTATTTGTAGTATCTTATTTATCGTAGATAGATTCTTTTCTACCTTTTGAATGTGAGAACGTTGTAGTCTTAGTGGACTGTAGACTTTTTTTTGAACGTTTTCTATTTTTTTTAACTAAAAAAAGTATTTAGATTTATGATTTTTTGATCGTGGGGATACTCGGCATCGGCATGTTCTAGAACCAAAAATTCTAAGACATAAAGGAATGCTCTTTCCGAGCATTCCTTTCCTAACAACCCTTACATTTTATAACACCACTTCTCATGAATCGCACGAATAATTACAGTGAATACTAATCCCTTCATTCAATCAAAGTGTAATCAGGCTTTTGTTCAGAGATAGCTTGTATTTCAGTTACTGCAAACATAGTCGAAACATTCTCTCTCGGTGCGTTATATTTCACCGAATGGAAATTCAACTGAAGCGTCGAAAATGTCAATGTTCAGAATATGAATGATTGAAATATATCATTTAGCGATCAGTTGATGTGCTCTGTGGTATCTGCTTTAGTCGTCCGTTATCGCTGTTTCAGTTAATTGAACTGTGAATATTTAAAGAGCTGGTTATTATTATCTTTTTGTTTTATTATTTATGGTTAAAATTAATGAATATATTGATTTTTTATTCCGAAAACTGCTTGTCGAACTTATGGTCCTTCCATAAAAAGGCAAAGAATAAAAAACGAACATTAATACTTACATCATAACATTTTTCATAAACTCATAAAATGATGTCAGTTAGCAACATATTCGTAGCACGTAGGTCCATGCTACGAGCTACGCGTCTCTAGCGTAGACGTACTACGACGTAGCGCACCCGTAGCCGTTGTAGTTTCGTAGGTATAGTGCTACGTAACTCTTTGAAACACCTTTGGTATATTTATAGCCGTTGGAAAGTCTTTGGTCTTGTGTATAATATTAAAATGTATTCTGGGGTATGAGAATGATGTCTACGCCTGTTATTCCCAGTCGGGTAGGCAGAGTTTTGAAGAGCCCAATTGCCAATTACCGCCTTGGTTGGTCTAAAAATAATGTAATATTATTACAATTATTTTAAGTGACAGTTTTTAGAAGCCTAACTTTTTAATTAGTCTTGTCACTTCTGGGTAAAGTCCTCCCATCTTAGAAACTGATAGATTTAATTGGTAATTTTAATACTTCACTACCTCTTAAATGAGTTTCTACCACTTTTCATTGGACTATTTATCTGCAAAATGGCTTACCGGCTGTAAAATGAGGGGCTCGTGGTTAAATAATAGCAGCTGCACGAATCTATCGAAGGTAAAGCTACGCTTGCCACGGTCGGTTCATGGATGGGTGACCATCCATTACATATCTAGATCCCTCCGTGGCTCGGAAAGCACGTTAAGCCGTTGGTCCTGGCTGTCATTCGTAAATCTTTGACAGACGTTACGGGTATTCAGAAGTCAGAAGTCGACAACCAGTCTTACCAAGGGGGTATCGTGTTACCCAGTAACTGGATTGTGGAGGACAGATAGGCAGTCGTTCTATGTAAAATACTGGTATTCAGCTGTACCCAGTTAGTCTGGAAACCAACATACTTGGGAAAAGGCTTGGCAGATTGAGGCCGGCTGTAATATTACATTTAAATATCTCAATAACCTTTTATTAAAACCGTATATTTCTATGTAGGTACCTAGTACTGTTGGTTGTGGTTAGTCGTTAATCGGCCTTCGCTATACGTATCTCTGTGTTATCATACATTTCAATCGTATCATTCGTATCTGAAAGGTTATTGGCATTGTGTCAATTAAAAAGCTTTTAACATTTCAAAGAGCTTTATATTGTCGATTTTGGTAATTGATAAAGTGGTTTTGAATTTAAAGTTAGAATCAATTACACTTTCATTATTAATATGCGTTGGTCTAGTGGTTGCAAGCGCTACAGCTGAGCATGAGGTCTCAGGTCATCCAAGGTTAGATTCCAGGGTCGGGCAAAGTGTGGTTTTTCCAGGAATATAAACCTAGCGTTCTATTTAAAAGCGGTGAACCTGAACCGACGGTCGCGCCGACAGAGGGCGTTTTCCGAACAAAAAGAGACTTATTATTACTTTGAGTTTTTTTTAATTGTAATTTGACCAAAGATAAAGCCATAACAAGTAAGCAGATTTAACCTTTCCGCATTTTAATTAAACCACAATATTATGATAACCGGAGGTTCCATTAACTCCGTATAAATAACAAACAATACGAAAGGCTGTAACAGCTGTGATAATTGATGTAGCAAACATATTCAATGGTTGTGTAGTATCTGTCAGATTGAAAAGACACATTTCAAAGCCTTGTTGGCATCATCTCAGCTGATAGCCGTCCACTGCTGGACATAGGATAGGCCTTTTTTTTAGGGTGGGAAATCATCCAATGACTTCTACCGCTCTGGGCGGAGTGGAAGGGCGTGTCAGACTTTTACTGTCTAAAACCCACCCGTGTTCCTTCAGTTGCCAGTTGCCAAGGTCCCGGTATCCCTTTTGGACTTCCCTGCAAACATAGGATAGGCCTGCCCCAAGCACCGTCACTTTCACCGGTTCTGTGCTTCTCGCATCCACCGGATTTCTGCGGCTTTCATCGGTCCACCTTGTGGGTGGCCTTCCAACGCTACGTCTTCCGGTACGCAGTTGCCACTCCAGAACCTTTCGGCCTCATTGTTCATCTGTTCTTCGCGTTATCAACTCCGTTCCATTCATCCATTCGTGTTAGAATTCAGATGCAATATGAACCTAAATTATAACATAATTTCAATAATTAATAATAACATAATTTCAATCATTCTTAAAATTTCAACCAGTAGTTTTCAAGAACAAATCTTCTGTATTTCGCTAAGAGTCATTCGTATTTTCAAAACGTGTCTACAAGCTTTGCTGGGTTCACACATACTCATAAAATGTGCACGAATACTCCCTATGTTTGACTTCATACATGATTATAATGAATACCGCCAGACAATTTACGCTTAGGCTCAGCACACAAGTGCAGTTACCGCACGTCCTTGGAAACGATTTGTTTTATCATCGTCTTTATTTCATTGTAGTGAGGGCGGTTTTTGAAGTTCAATTGTTACAGAAAATTCCTTGCCTGTGGTGAGTAGCAAATTAGTATGGAATCGCGTCACCCGTGTGACTCATTGCCGTCCGTTTCAACGTCTGTCGCAATGTTTTGTAGAATGTAGCTATATCACTTGTAAAAATCGCTTAGAAACTTTAAGTAACATAAAATGTTCAAAGGCGGACTTTATGCCTTAGCAGGTATACCTACGGAAGATACATCGAGAAGATAACTTCGAGATTCATGCTAGAAAGTTTTTGATGTCCTTTTGTGACTCATCAATCACACGACTGCTCTACGACAAAATTACAATTGTGAACACATCATGTGAAATAAAATATTTAGATTTTGAATGTTATGATCGAATTTTAGAAAATTGCCGGCTTTGTAGAACGTCATCTCACTCATACCTGTGAGATAGTCTCTTTCTCCATATGTCATATTATTTCCGGGTACTGTACGTGTGAGTTAAGCCTTACACATCCAGTCATCGCAGGGATTACCAGCGGCTTGTGAGGCCTTATTAAATTCACCCACTCGACTCTTATCGCTCGTTACCGCATGCTAACGCGTATAACTTGATACCGAATTATCTCTTAACGCGACACTGGCTTTATGAAGACTGATTTTTTGTAGGAAATTTTACTAGTCCTACCTAGTAGTACCTTTGAATTTTTTGCTCAGTTACTAGCAGTAAGCTCGCCCTGAATAATTTTGGGCTATGACTGTCAAAAAGTACCCACTGCTTAGTCCCTTGCGGAATACACACTTCATTGTATGTGTACTGTGCTTTAGAATAGCTTGATTGATTTGACAGATTTGTAAGTAATACTTAACGGTCACTATTCATCAGCATTTTTGACTTTTTTTAATCGATTTTTCAGTAAAAATCGATTAAAAAAAGTCAAAAATGCTGATGAATAGTCAAGGCATAAAATAAACATTTTTATTCACTGACATCCATCAAATCAATCAGGCAATTTACAACATAATGTAGGTATATAGTTTGTAGTTAGTATAAATCCTAATTCTAACTAGTATTAATGCGAAAGTGAGTTAGTTTTTTTGTTACGCTTTCACGCTAAAACGGCTGAACGGATTTGGATGAAATTTAGCACATGGTTAGACCGTGACCTGAAGAAGGATATAGGATACCTTTTATCCCAATATTCCCACAGGAACATAATAGATAACACAAGTTCCTGTTGTGATTAGTTACCAAATACCTTCAATCAATATCAACAGATGGAATTGAATACTATTGAACATCAGGCTTTCAGGAACTGGGGGTTAGTACTTGAACAATAGTGGTTGGTGCACAAAGCTTAGAAACATAGGCCTTCCCGTGCTCTATTGTTGGCAAGTTCTTAGCTTTAACCGTTCAGGGACATACGTCATATTAGTTAACGAAATTTTGACTGTCGCTTGAATTTGTAAGACGTTAATTCTGTGGCCCTAGTGAAAAGGGGTATAAGTCCGATTTTGTGGAAAATGAGTTAAGTATACAGAAGTGATCAGAGAAAAATGCTCTATCGTTTGGTGTAAACGGATCTAAGCTATCTCTAAAAATAAAGAAGTTACCTTGTGTAAAAGGGTCCAACTGACACCAAAAAAAACTACAAAAGTCGGTTTCAAGTACTTTTGTATTCTTTTAAACGGATTTTTTCAAATATATTTTGTGTTTTTTAATCTAAATTAACATAAATTACCCACGTTTTTATTTGGTTAGTGTTTATCAATACAACAACACTTGGTTCTTAAAAATGGTTTAGTGAGTAATGTGATATTATTAGACATAAATCCGTTTTCACTAAAATAAAGGGAAAAAATCAAAGTAACTCTGTTGAGATTAGTATGAACATAATCATTCCAAATGCGTATTCATTTTCACTTGTATGAATTAACTTTTAACATTATGGGAGAAGAGGTATAAGTTATATTATACCCTAAAGGAATTCATTTTGTGGGTAGTATAAGTCACTATCTTAAAAACTAATAACATTAAAATAAAAATAACTCAATAATAATAAAGAGCATAAGTTGTTTACCTATAAAAAACTTCACATGTATTTCAATTGGTAGCGGTTTAAATGTCACACGAGGTCAAACACGCAATTTGAAGCGCGCGGAGTGTTTTTTGCGTCTCCTGTAAAGTTGCATTTTTGGACTTAGATCCCTTTTCACTAGGGCCACAGAATTATTTATTCATAAATGTATAATTATAGATAGATGTCGTTCTGGTGTTTTCAGAACAGAAAATATTCAACATTTTGCAAGCAACTTTTTAACGTTAATAATCCTCGACCTATATTTTACCAAAATAATATTTTTAAAGTAGTGTAAACAACATCCAAAGAGTACTTGACTACTACTTAAACTGTAACTTTTTTGCGAAGGATCACGTTTAATTACGAGCGCCGACCATTCCTATCAAAAACTCTTTGATGTAAGTACTAAGTAGTATCGGGTAACAAAGAAACTCGATAGATTAAGGGCTCAGGTATATAATCGAATTTTACTCGGATTACAGTTTCGACTTGGGTTTTAATAGTTACTAACTTTAGTATACATAATATAACGTAACTTGCTTTATAGTTTCTGTAAATTATATAGTCTCTTCATAGTAAAGACGACAAAGTATATCATCAAGGAAAAAAAAAATGCTAATTCCCTCTTTTGTGCTGACAATGACTGGGAGTCCTTATTAGCTTTAGTCGATTTGATTAGCTAGGTATGATAGGTACCAAAGCCATTTTGCAAAGTCAAATAATTTATTTCAATAAGGCACATAAAAGGCACTTTTGAACGTCGAAAACAAAGAAATAAAACTGATTCTAGTTGCCCCTTCCAAAAAGTAGTTTTCGTATGGAGAAGAATGGGCAAGAAACTCCACCAGTTCGTCAGTGTGATTATCTGCATGCTGGTTAGTTTGTGGATGGCCACTAACCAAACCAACGCCATTTACCATCACTGAAGGCAAAGAAAAAACCAAAATTAAACTCCCAGTGACTTCCAAACAACCACTCCAAATTGAAAGTCCACCAAAGCTAACTGATAACAATAGCACAATTTGTGAGCACAAAACCTCCACTCGATATCTTTTTGCGCCTATTTTTGGAGTATTCCGTCAGATTAATAATACAGATAGATTGGATTGACCCACGCAACAAGTGCGGAGCGCTCCAGTGATTGATCTGCGATACTAAGAACTTTCCTCTCGCAAAAACGAACGGGTTTAAAAGCTTGTGTATTTGATAAACTGGTCCTGGGATTTTCCGAGCGATATGTATTCAGAGGAGATTGTTAATGTTAGCTAAGCAATAATATAATAAGAATAGAAGATATAATAACGTTTATTTGGATACAGATCTTGAAATACAAAAAAAAAAAGCAATAATAACAATAGTGTGTGCCTCACGGCTCCGCCAAAAAGGTTCATTTCAGCATTATTGCCAGACAGATACTGTTTGACGCTGGTTTTCTAATGAACCTTTAGGGACAACTGACGGGAAGTGAACAGCTTCAACCGGATATCTATGGCTTCAACATACCTAATACATATTTTTAATACTTTTAAATAAATAAACTAGTAATCAAGCATATAGGTATAACTAGCTGCGCCCCTTGGTTTCACCCGCGTAATTCTCGATCCCGTGGGAATATCGGGATAAAAGTATTCTATGTGTTAATCCAGGTTTTAAACTATCTGTTTGCCAAATTTCATCCAAATCCATTCGGCCGTTTTTGCGTGATTGAGTAACAAACATCCAAACACACAAACTTTCACATTTATAATATTAGTAGGATTATATAGCTTCGCTTACTAGACTATCAGTTTCTACAGGCTCATTAAATGCTGATCAGTAAATATACTGTGACTGTCTAATTTCATGTTAGGTTTATCTATAATACTTAATTTCATATTTTTTTCTAAGTGTTGGCATACCTGCCATGGTGTCTTGACTGTCCTAAGCTTTTCAAAAACTTTAACCTGCTATCTAATTGCGTAAATTATTTTCGTAACCAATTAAGACTAATTTGTTTCATTTTGACAATTGAGCAACATTCATTGCGCTATATTTACGTTGTTGAGCAGATTTTTTTTTCGAACTTATGGAGCAATGGTTTAGACATTTTGTTTCACACCGATTCTAATTCTGATTGATCATGTATTACGCAATTAGGGTGCTGTATAGCTGTGCATATCGTTTAGGGTTCCGTATCCAAAGGGTAAAACGGGACCCTATTACTAAGGCTCCGCTGTCTGTCTGTGTATGCCACCAGGCTGTATCTCATGAACCGTGATAGCTAGACAGTTGAAATTTTCACATATGATGTATATCAGCTACTGCTATAACAACAAATACTAAAAACAAAAATAAAATAAATATTTAAGAGGGCTCCCATACAACGAACGTGATTTTTTTGCTCGTTTTTGCTCGATATTGAAAACGACAACAGGTAGACGCTTGAAATATTCACAGAATATTTAGTGACATATTCACTTTAAAAATAAATAATTAAATTAAAATAAAACAAATATTTAAGGGGGGCTCCCATACAAAAAACGTGATTTTTTTGCCGTTTTTATAGATAATGGTACGGAACCCTTCGTGCGCGAGTCCGACTCGCATTTGGCCGGTTTTTTATTGTACTACGAGTATTGCACAGGCTATGTCGTCGGCACGTCAACTCCAGCACATAAGCATAGCTCCTTTTCTCTCTCCTTGGAAAAGGATCAGAGTAAAAGCACTCAAATCCCGGAGCAACATTAGAATTTGAATTTAAAGTAGAAAACTTTCCGCATAAATATTTTATTTCTATGATATAACTCAATATTTGTACACAATGTCTCCATTTACCATAAAAGATATCTCACAGCACATGTGACTTATCACTTTTCAAACGTTTAATATGACAGCAGTTTTATTTTTGTTAAAGACAAAAATAGTCTCCGCTCTTGACGGAATAATAAGAGAAGTGTCAGTCCTCCCTAAGGCTCTGACGTCACGGCTGGCTGACGTCACGGGCTCACGGCCTCATATTGACCTGCAAAGGGAGGGTTCGTTCAAATGCGTCTGTAGGTCCCTAAGGACCCGGCCCTGGGAATGCGTTGCGAGCTTCGAACCTTTGGATGACCTTTTACATAAAATTGCAGTTTAATTTTTTTGTTCTTATTTAGTGGAATTTTAACAGTTAATTTTAAAAGTTGAACAATTGGAAAAGTTGATGTTATATCGGGTTGACATTAACAGACAATGAAACCTATGTAGCTTTATTGTTATGAATTTACATTAACAATGAAAAGACACCCAACTGTTGTAGAATAATACCTACATTGTATACATAGTCGTGGGTCTAGGCCGAATAGAAAGGTTAGCTGAAGTTTCCGGTTACTATTTTTTTTTAAACAAGCCTCATTGTTTAAGATCTATTTAAATGGCAAACATTTTGAAACTACGGCATCAATGAATCTGCCTAGCTTTTTCCCAAATATGTTGTGGTGCTTCCAGTCTAACGAGATGCTAGTAGCAGTATTTTACATGGAGCGACTACTTATCTGACCTCCACAACCCAGTTACTTAAGAAACTTCGCTATAGCATTCAAAAAGTTGGGTACAGAAATGACGATTTCTTACGAAGGGAAGACGACTACACCTGTTATGCATATTTTCATCAAGTAATTCGTCATGAGACTCCAAATGTCAATAATCTAGACGTATTGACAATCCTTGTTCTAAAAATAAAACATCTCTTACTATTTATTCTGCGTTTGCTAAGGAAAAACGCTCATGAAAATTCAGTTTCAATCTCCTACATCGATTTTATTCGGTGAGGCGTCAAGTGGCGCGCTTGGCATTTTACTGGCATGCCAGAATGCCAGCGTACTCAAAACTACTCGATAGTGTTGCCAAACGTGGAGAATTCTCGAGACATCTCGGATTTTTTATCCAGGGTGAATTGTATGTCGCATTTGATGACGTTGTAAGAAGTATTCTTTGTTAAATCTAGCTTGGTCGAATCATATGTATTTTTTTCTCCTCTCTTCGTATAGTTCGTTCACTATATAATTAGATTCAGCTTTCTGTGCTTTTCACTGGGGTTCAGATTCCACATGGTACAGATATTTGTACTTGGGCCGCTCGTAGCTGGGTATTTATCAACGTAATAAAGATACATTATGTAGGATAAATAGTAACGGTCCTTCATCGCCTGTCATGCACGAAGTTGTGGTTTCAAATCCACGCAAGTACCTATGTGATTTTTACAATTGTTATGTAATTTCTAAATTTATCTTATATGTATATTACTGAATACTGACATCTTTGAAGAAAAACGAGGAAAGGGCTTATCATCACTATCACTATCTACATATTATAAAACAAAGTCCTCCGCCGCGTCTGTCTATCGTCCTGTTCGCGATAAACTCAAAAACTACTGCACCGATTTTCATGCTGTTTTCACCAATGAATATAGTGGTTCTCGAGGAAAGTTTTAGTGTATAATAACCGACATACACGCGGGCGAAGCCGCGGGCTTCAGCTAGTAGTTAATAAGTTTGAAATCGCCAACCCGCCTTTAGTAAGTGTGGTGATCAATGCTCATGCTTTCTCTGTATGAGAAGAGGGCTTTGCCCAATAGTGGGACATTAACAGGCTGTTATTACTCTAGAATTCACTGTCGAGAGGAGCTCGTGACTAAGTAATAACAGCCGCACGGGTCGATCCATCAGGTTCAACTACGCTTGCCAGGGTTGGTCCGTGGATGGGTGCCATCTTCACATACCGAGACTTCTCCGTGCCTCGGAAAGCACGTTAAGCCGTTGGTCCCGGCTGTCATTCGAGGATCTTTGGCAGTCGTTACGGGTCGTCAGAAGCCCGAAAGTCTGACAACCAGTCTTACCAACGGGTATCGTAATACCCAGTTACTGGGTTGTGGAGGTCAGATAGGGAGTCGCTCCATGTAAAATACTGGTATTCAGCTGCATCCGGTTAGACTGTTGGAAGCCGTTGTTGGGAAAAGGCTAGGCAGATTGATTGACATTGTTGAGATTCCATCTTTGTCTCGAACTCAACACGAGAATATGTGATAGTATAAATAAACTCAGTAAGACAGTCTTTTATTAACTTATGTCGCGCCTAAACAACAACATATTCCTCCAAATGGGCCCGAATATAATCCAGAATCTAGTAAAACTACTTTTCCGTTGTCACAACTACTTATGTTTGTATTACATATATTTTCTCCCTGCGGTATTCTGCCGGAAATCCGCAATTCACTTATGTACTTCGGTACTTATATTTACATGTAAACATAGTAACAGAGATTGGATTGTTATAACTGAAACTATTGTTATGGGACTGAGTAACGTAAGAACACTAAAGATGAAGGATAAATAAGATATGTATTAGTAAAAATCTTTTGAAAAACAAGCTTTTAATTAACTAAACAGGGTTTTCCCAGGAGCACCTTCTGGCTCCATCATCAGATCCTGAACACCACCTAGTGTCAAAGCATTTCTAATGAGTCCAAACACGATCGTGCTATCTAGTTTGATTGTCGAGTTCCTATGGCCAACTTCCGGCTCCATCATCAGGCCAGTTCCATGGTCTCATCTTTTGATTTTTTTTCAAAATGTTTCGGTAGTTATATAAGTATGCCAAGGTTCAGCTCAATCGGATGCCAGGAAGTGCTTGAAAAATGGATGACGATTGGTGTAATCAGAAACACATACGAACAGAGCAAGCTAATATAAAGCTTGTAAAAACATTTTATTTACATGAAAAAGAAGATAATGAAGAAGATAATCTCACAATTGCAAATAAAAAGTGTATAATTTCTGTCTTAGATTAGGCCATTTCATTCTTTTGTGTGGTTAGTGTCTGACCTGGAGTCAGAGTTTGTATAGTGCCCATGGGGCTCTGACATGGCTTCACATGCCGTCGCGAAAATATCTCTCAGGGACAGTCCACGGCCACAAACGGAACGATAGGCCACTGAAACAGTTTTCATTCCAAACTATCTTATCTTGTAAAACGGTGTGGTGAGAAAAGTTGTAAATGCTTTTTCAGCATGCGATTCCTAGCTGTCTACGAATTATTCTTCAAAGTCTCTTGTCGAATCGTAGCTCCGTGGAAAGTGAAGTTAGTCGCTGCGAAGGTGAACCCTCATGGGAACTAGTACCATACACCATACGTAGGGACGACACACAGTCCGTAAGAACCTATGATAAATGCTTTATTTTCTTTTGTACAAACACTTTTACACGTCAATCACAGTTTTTAAACTAGATGAGGTCGGCGTTTCCTATCGGACTACTCGAGAAGAAAGGCCGAAACAAACTCACAGCTCACAGTCTCTTTTAAAGTCCAGACATAATCTTGATCAGATCATGTGAAGACCATGTAGATTGATGTCTGAAATGGTCTTTTGAGGACGCATTGCAGTGCACGCATTTGTTAGTAACTGTGCAGATACTATGATGATACGTCTATGATGATATTTGAGCTTAATTCCGATTTTAACTTATGCAAATGCCTCCACTGTTAATTATTCATTTTTACCTAGCGTAAATACTTATTAAATTCCAAAATGGTTAGGTTAGGTTAATCCCAGAAAGTTAATATTTACGACCAGAAGATGCTCCGGTTCGATTTAAAAAGTTTAATTTAACGCCCGCAGCGTCTAACACCCACACAAATCAAATAGTTTTATTTATCTAGACTGTAATTAACTGTGGTATGAGTTTTATTTATCTAGACTGTAATTAACTGTGGTATAAGACTCTGGATCGAGTAACGTTATTTACTGCACTTAATATCGTAAATTCCTGGAATCTCTCGTATAAACGTAGCAGGCTACACCAAATAAAAATGGATTGTAAAATTAACGTTGTTGTAAGTAAACCTTTGAAAAGAAATGAGATTATAAAGAATATATTGGTTGTTTCAGTGCAGGTAAATGCCGCAATCAAACCACATAAGGTCTTTATAATGCACTTAACCTACATTTTCAGGTTGCGGCACTGGTAACCTCTACCTATTTGGTAGTACTACTGCGATACACGGTCTATTTTAGAGAGCTTTCGCAGTGTATGTGTGTGTGTGTAGAGTGTATGTGTAGGGTTGATGTGGCGTAGATGCTGAGTAAATGCATACCTACGCTTCGCTAGCGTTGCGTAGCCGTGATTGTATTGAAAATACGTCTCGGTGACGCGGTGTTTTTTCGCATTTACGTTTCGTCTACGAAGATCACATACGCTGAAACAACGCCAGATGCGACGAGGCTCTTAGATATTTTCTACGTGTCAATAGAATGCGTCCACGCTCTGTTTGTTTGAAGTGAAAACTTCTTTAGGCGCGATGAGCACTTTTTGGGTGAACAAAAATCATGGAACTCGCGTCATCGTCACCGTCACGCTTGAGGAAATGTTTTAGCGCCATCTACCGTCTACCGTTTGTATTACGTTGTTGCTTAGTTTTCACTTCTATCGGCAGTCCCTAAAGACTGTTTTTTTTTGGTATGGTGGCTATTCCGTAACCCTTTTTTCATAATTATGAGTCTGTAATCATTTTTAACAACACACATTTGGGTACAATTCAATAATTCATTCCTCTGCAGATGAAACACCGCACATATACCCAGAGTATATGAAAGCACAATAAAGAACGGAACATACTGGTCCGATCATAAACGATATTTTACGACGGTCGCCGAAGGTACCCGATTCGCGTTTTATTCCCGCGTTCCCGAACCAATTAGGGTTTTGATGGCGCAATGAACGTTGCGGTAAGCGGTAAAAGCTTGCACGTTAACTATAAATAATGTACTGTTACAGCCAGATTTTTAATGGTGTGGTCAAACTGCAGGGTCATGTGACATTTTTAATTGTGTCTGACGTTGACACCGTCGGTATCGGCGGATGACATCTCGGGTCGACAGCAACCAGTTATGAACAAACGGAAATATTTGTAGCTGGCTGAGATAAAAAATACAACGTGCCTCATGTAACCTGACCTTTATGTATAGTAGAAACCAGTCAGGGTAAGTTCAGACCGCGACGTGAAGCGACGCGATTCTGCGTGCAATTTTTAACAATTATCGAATTTATTTTCTTCCCGATAAGGTATAATTTCAGTGCGATTGTTGACACGTGTCAAAGTACGCTGAGATGTGCGGTGCTGCGCAGCGTGTACCTTATTGTGTAGTAAATAAATTCGATGTTGTATTGGATCATAAAAAAGTTTGCTACGCGTCGCGTCTCGATTTGAACGACACTTAGAGAACGTGTTAATTATCATTTACTTAAAAGAAACCACGTTACTCGTTTATAGTAGTTTAGCGCACTACGGAGTAAAAGACAGACATATTTGCGTCTTATTTAAGGATTGCTTTGTTTATTTAGGATTCTTTATATTTTCTTAAGGAGCAATATAGGCCCTATTATATGGACAGAGTTATTTTCCTTATGGAGTGGAAATATGTACTTTCGGCAATGACTATACAGCCTTAATTCTCTCTGACTTTCCGGCTACCCTTTTTTGCCCTTGGGCGTAGTAATGGGCAGCTCAAGGATCATATTTAAGATGGAGGCTCTGTGCGTATATCGAAGACTTATCATAGCCACACGCTGTCTATGTATATAGAAATGATGTTATCATGCCAACATTTTTTATTCATGAAGTCTATATTATGGGGTTTAAAGTTCCCCAGTCTCTAATCTTAAAGTTTTGTCCTTACATTTTGTTCAATGAAACAATTTTATGAATTCTGGAAAAATGTTCTGAAAGTTATGCACTCGTTCCGATCTAAATAGAAGGACGTAAATTCTATAAATGTTAACTTGACATTGATCATTTGCATAAAACATCAAATGGCAATACAGCAAGGAAGTTCAAGAAACATGCTGGATAATAACAGAGCATTCGTGACGGCCAGTTTTCAAAATCCTCGCTTTAAAAGAAACTCCAAACTGCACTAAAACTCATTACTAGTCAAAGAGTTTCTCGAAGTCAAACGTTATGCCGACGTTGGTCTGACGTTGAAGTTAACCCCACGTCAGGATCGGCATAGCGTGTTGTAGTGACAGCTGAACGAAACATCGCCTAAAGCTAAGTTCTCAGTACACAACAATTGTTAGCAACTATGCAGAAATGTTAGCAATGATAATAGGCACAGGCAATTGAGACCAATTCCAGTTTCGAGGTGTCATACCTCGAAACTGGAATTGGTCTCATCCTCCATTGTAATAAAAAGAGGTTTTTTATATATGGGTAATATAATCTGCCATCTAATCTCTTCACCACCCTTGGTTGACTGGTAGGGAATGCCTCAGGCATTAAGTCCGCCTTTGTTCTTTTTTTAGTGCGAAAAGTTTAAATAAATAAATAAATACAAAAGTGTGGTAGCTCAGATAAGAAAGTCCTCATCATTTCAGCCGAAAGGCGCCCACTGCTGGACATAGGCCTTTCCCGAACGTCGCCAGATCGACCTTAAAATATGAAGTGTAAATCCTGTATCGAAAGAAAAAAATTTGTAATAAATCGGACTGAGCCAATTGACAGATTCATGCTGTCTGATAAATAGACAACTTGATTTTTCAACTGCATTCGCATATGGACGAGCAGTGAAACGAGAATGGACAGCGACGTAGTTTTGCGAGATTGGTAGCCAGACACGTATTGACATAATTGATAGATTGAAATTGATCGAGATAGTGAATAGATGGTAAAATATAAAGACAGATGGGAGTGCCCTTTTACCTTTATTTTACCATCTTTTACTTTTACTTTCAAATGGTTACAGTCGTACAAACCCAGTGGGGTTTGTACGTTTG
Source organism: Lithophane socia (assembly GCA_947522985.1). Classification (NCBI taxonomy): domain Eukaryota; kingdom Metazoa; phylum Arthropoda; class Insecta; order Lepidoptera; family Noctuidae; genus Lithophane; species Lithophane socia. Next base: position 1,821,179 of record OX383256.1, read on the forward strand.
TAACCATTTGAAAGTGGGGTAAGCCTCCTTTTATTCTCTTCCATTTCGCGTTCGAATCGTTGCATCCTCACCGCCAACCTTCTTTTTTTAAATCTTCAGAGTAAGATCCACTAAAATTTCGCCTGTAGGAATAATGTTACGTGTAGTTGTTGTTATGTGTTGTGTTATGTTGTTTGTTGTTGTGTTGTGTTGTTGTTGTTGTGTTGTGTTGTTGTTATGTTGTGTACCTTTTTCGCAGCATACCTAAGGCTATTTTGCCTTCCAGATTTATTTCCAACCTTTTACGCTGTTGTCAGGATTTTATTTTGCTCTCAGTGAGTAGCTCGCTTGAAGACTCTTACATACTGGCGCGACTCGCCGCGTGACGCGAATTGTAACAAAACAATTTCTGAGAAAACTTCACGGCGAACAATGCGGCGGCGTCGCGTCGCGCGGCAAATCGCGCCCGTATGTAAGAGCCTTTACTCAGCGCACTGCACCAAGAGTCCAAGACGAAACTTTCATGATCATTCATTGTTATTAATCGCTGTACTTGCTTTTGGGTTATTTGCTATCAAATGTTCAGGAGTTGGAACATCGAGGGTATTTGCTAGCGTGTGCGAAGTTGTGAACAGCATTAATGGAAGGTAACTATGGAAACTGCTGCAGTAACTTTGGTTATTCATTTGGGGTTTAGTTTTAGAGCTCCTTTGTGAACGAATTTGGGTACTGCTTGTTTTACCGGTAGTATTTTAACCGGGGACTTACCGGGGATGTACTTGTATCATCCCGTATTGTATTACCCGGTCCCGAGGAGGAGGTGTTCCCTTTTTTTTCCTTTAAGCAGAAGGCCGGAAAAATTACAGTCGCACCTGAGAATTCTCAATGTTTCTTGGTGAAAGGTGCAACAAGGTAGAAAACAGGGCATTGTAGATGGCTTACCTAACATATTTGCACCTACTTTCACCAATTCTCAATAACTTTTTACAGTATTATATTACTAATCCATGAACATGTGTTACTCATCCCCAAATTAAAACCTTCATCATCTCTTTCATAACAAAGCTTATGTGCCTATTGATCTCAGGACAGGGACAATTAATGTACTTGTGATCCCTTAATAATATCACGTACCCTTTCTCACACAAGGGCAAGAAATTATACAGAAATATGGCCTCTATCTAGGGAACAAACGGTTTATCGTTCCGGGGACGTGTGAATCGATTAGGAAAGGGGCATTATGCCCGGTGAGAGGGGAACCACCTTTATATTTTATATGTTGTGGTATTGTACCTTTTTACCCGACTACGGCGAAGAAAAAGGAGGGTTATGATTTTGACCGGTATGTATGTATGTATGTATGTATGTTCATCTGTTCCCTCCTATCTTCTAAACCACACATCACAATTTGGCAAATGAGGTATCATTGGAAGCGTCTTGATTGTCCGCTGGTTATAGGCTATGTGACGTCACATTAAATTAAAAATGGTGCCCTCTAGAGGAAATAAAGTCAGGAACTAAAAAAAAAAGATTGTTTAATCGTACTATGTTAGGTATCAAATGAAAGGGCTTAATGAGCACATTTCAAAAATATATATATTATAACCCCAAAATAATAATAAAAAAAATTAAGTAATAAAAACTAAAACCCAACTACGACTGAAAAGGTATAAACAAGACACCACAGACAGACAAATTAAAAATCCGGAGTCACACGTAATCTGTTCGATTTATGCCGCCCTAACACGTGTGACTCCGGATTTTTAATTTGTCTGTCTGTGGTGTCTTGTTTATAAGTACCTTTTAAGTCGTAGTTGGGTTTTAGTTTTTATTACTTGATTTTTTTATATGTTGTGGTATTGTACCTTTTTGATTATTCTTTTTGGAAAAACATAACATTACGTTTGTAATCTCTGAAAGGTTAGGCAGACGTATACCTATAGTAACACCCAGATTTCTCCAGTTATGTCTAAGTCATGTAATAGTTGGACGAGCCTATTGAAATCAACCGGGAACAAATCCAGACTCCGCGCTGCTACCGAGAAATTCCAGATGGAAAAACCCAATAAAGGCTCTTACATACTGGCGCGATTCGCCGCGCAATGCGACGCCGCCACATTGTTCACCGTGAAGTTTTCTCAGAAATCGTTTTGTTAAAATTCGCGTCGCGCGGCGAATCGTGCCAGAATGTAAGAGCCTTAACACATTGCTTGGCTTGGGAAACGACGAATTCGTCTTTCGACACTTGTCTGTCCCAGCCGCCATTTTCCGGTCGCCACACGAATGATCAGGCACAGTTAAATAAAAACTAAAATACTCTTTATCGGTGTAAAAGTTTTATAGATGGGCCGTAAGAAACAAACTTGCAAAGTTAATAACAAAAACATTGAACCTAGGGCCTGCAAGGTTTGCACGCAATGCTGAAAAAGCGACACGGTAGCGATTATTTTACAAAGAATTGTAATTTTTTATACAAGTATTGTAAATGGTTCCGCTTTGTGTCGCATGCATATTGTAAATGAGTTATTCCGATGGCATGCTAAAGAATATTGTTCTGCAAAAAGAAGTTTTTTTTTATCTTTATACGGATTTTTATGAGGTAAAGATTAACGCAGAACAACTCTTATATACACCGTAGACACAAAAATCGTGTTCGTTCGCAAACAATTGCGTTGCACAGTGTGTTATTTTGCCTTAGTTGCGGACATGCTCGTTTTATGTGTTTTTTGGAAAGCTAACAATCAAACAAAACTCTTATTAAAACTCTGCCGGCTCTAACTACTATAGTTTAGGAGAAAAAAAAAAAATCGAGAAAAATCCTTAAAAACCATAGAAACACAATATCTCGTTTTTGGATTTGGTTTTTACACCAAATGTTTTAAGGTGTGATGGGAATTCACTGTAGGAACCATATATTTCTTGAAAACTTTAAAAATTTTGCTCACACAGGTGAGAATATTTTTTTTTCTATGATTTTGAAAATATTTTTTTTCCGGCGATTCTCTTCATGGTCGCGTTTTTTATTAAGCCTACATGTTAAGCACTATAATAACTATCGCCACAAAAAAAAACAGACGCAACAAACGCAGGATCTCAGAAATATAGAATTTTAAAATTGTGGGTTAGGGTTGTCACTCAAACCTGTGTGCAACATACAATACTTACTTCATGCAAACATTACTCATTGTGATTAACTATTTTTGACTCAGGTATTAGCAAATGCCGGTTTAAACTATGTAATTGTAAACTATGTACGTCGCAATTTAAGTTAATATGGAAAAATAGTGCAGAAAGTTAGTCTAAATTAAAATGATATTTACGGTTGAATTCGATCACTACTTTTGTTTATGATCTATCTTCGATGAAGGATATTATGTAGGATTGGGAAGGGGTCCGCCCTCGTTAGGCAAATGCTAAATATATGCTAAATATACCGACTGATTTTTTGGGATTTTGTTAGGATAGGTAACTGCCAATTGTGTAAAACCCAGTTAGCAGCTTCGAAAAATCTGTGATAACGGCGGCGGGGTGTTTGAAAAACTGATAACGACAGACGGGTGATAGGCCCCAATCTGCTAATCTGTTAATTATACCTATAAGCTTTTTTAAGCAGCATTCGGTATAACTTTTTAATAAAATGTATACCTAATAATATTTAACAAATATGAAAACTTTAATATTTATCATATTTTAACAAATATGAAAACTTATTTCGTATAAAAAGTTATGCAACAACGCGTTTAGCTGGTATTCAACTGACGGAATACCAGCGAAACGCGTTGTTGCATAACTTTTGAATTAGTCAAGATTTTTAATTCATATGCTTTAGGTCAACAAATATTTGGCTGAGGTCTTAAGGGGAGGCGTGAAAATTGATTCAAATGTATAATATATAGGGCCCAGACATACCTACGTGCAAGAACCAATACTCAATATAGTTAAATAATTCAATATAGTTTTCGTCCAAACCCCAACGGAATTACACAAAAAGTTCAGTGTCTGTGAACGGAACCAACAAACGATGGCACACGGTTCACTGGCCCGATCTTACCAGAAAGGTTACTGCGGTAACTGGAGCTTCCTTTGCGCTTGACAAATTACCGTACATCCGCTACGGAGTGATATTAATAATTTCTGTAGGCAGTAGGTATTTGATTGATGTCTTGATGGCACAGTGATTAAAGGCCTCGCCTCTCATGCACGAGGTTGTGGGTTCAAATCCGGGCAAGTACCAATGTGACTTTTTCAATTCATATAAGTACTTTCTGGACATTTAATTTTATTTACAGTTAATTTAAGTTTGAAATTGCTAACCCGTCTTGAGCAAGCGTGGTGATCAATGCTCGTGCCTTCTCTGTTTGAGAAGAGGTCTGTTTGAGTTTGCTCTGCAGTGGGACAATAATAGGCTGTTAGTAGTAGGTATTTGTAGATATTTTTATTTCCTCGATAACTCGTAGGTCAAGGAAAAGTTTCATTATAATGTCAACACAACAGCGGCGCCACTAGAATGCATTAGCGCCCGAGAGACGTAAAAACTAGCAACACTGACATGCCTTATTAGTGGCGTTGCCAGCTTACAATTTTATTTTCCGTAAATTCAAATCACAATAACAGTCATTGTTTGTCTGTCGAATGAAATGGCTAGATACTTTAACACGGCAAATTGACGTGGCAATCTGCTCAATAATTAAGTCCCTGTGGGCCTAAAACGGCCACATTAGCAATTCCTCTAAAAGCATTTCATTTCCTGAATTTCCAGCTGTCATTAGCAGTTCCTCTAATTTGACACAAAAGCAATTCATAGTGGACCATTTTACGAATCTCCATACTGTCATTATATCGTAATATGAATCGCACGCACATCATATTATGAATTGTCATTTGTGACATTTTACGATGATTCATATAATATTTTCCTATTATGATTCTGCCAAAGTGATTATGTTAAGCCCCCTGGGGACTGTACAAACAGCACGATATTATTTCTGATGATTTAAATAATTAAAATGAAGAAGGTAAATTAATTTCATTTCATTTCATTTCATGACTACGAATCTAATTCATATTTTCCCCAATTAAAATTCATATATCATAATTACGTCGTTGAATTTCCGTCGAATAAATTAGTGGTACAGTAATATTTTGAAGCAGAGAGACATCGCGTGCTGTGTAGTTGTCGCATGCTGCTGGTAATAGGGAAGGGGTAGGTAATTTTTACCACGAAGGTTGAAATGTTCAAAAAATTTGCATTGAACCAAATAGGAGCTTTGTTTACGAAGATCGAAGCTTTGCACCGTTTTTGGCCTGTGAATTGTAACATAGAATGAACGACATAATTTTCTGTTTTAAAAAGCATTCATTTTATATTTAGCTCAAAACTTACAAAAAAATAAAAGTCTCTCGTTCAAACTCAAAAACTCAAACTCAAATGCGTGGCAACACGTCGCATTCGGGTTCGCGACATGTCAATCGTCATCCTGAGGATGCCTCGTAAAGAGGGGAAACACAAAATATATCTACGTCTATTGTATTTTATTTATTTCCCTACCACCATAGGCAGTAGTAGATACGAGAGTATAAATTATGAAATTTTCAAGTGGTAAAAACCAGTTTTTTTTCACCAATTTATATTAAACGGAAACAAGATGGGAAATGTAGCTCAAAATTCAGTAAAGGACGATATACCCGTCACAACCACTCAGAGCCGCTGTTTATACACAGAAAATTACAAGGCAGAATAATTATAAACGTGCTAAGTAAAGTCGGGAAACCATTGAAGTTTTAATTAAGTGTATTTATAATTAAGTCTGAAAGTAATTAACTTAAAGCAAACAAAAATACTCGAATACGGAGTGGAGGGCCATTTTATTACAGTCTCGACTGTACTACTGATACATGACTACTGATATTTAAAACCTCCTTGGAGTTTTTGATAGAGGACCAAGTAAGGTAGGTGGTCGAAGTTTCATTTGTTATAACGCTTTTTTTTCTGTCACAGACAAGAGGGAAATTGTAACTTCTTATCCATCCATCCATACTATCCATACTAATATTATAAATTCGAAAGTAAGTCTGTCTGTCTGTCTGTATGTTACCTTTTCAAGCCTAAACCACTGAACGGATTTCGATAAAATTTGGCAAGGAGATAGATGGCATCCCGGGGTACTTTTTATCGACATACCACGCGGGCGAAGCCGCGGGCGGAAGCTAGTATGCTTATAATACCTTAGATTAATGAAATTATATATATGTACGTTATCCAGGAATCTTAGTTAGGAATATAGCCATACTAGAAGGCTAGTCTTATTATCCCACTTTTTCCTTTGTCCTTTTTCAAAACTTCGTCTTTTACCTTTTCTGGATCATGATGTTACGATATTTTAACGAAACCTCCATAATTTACCTTTTTATCTTTTAGTTGAAGGTCGTTGTATTGTGAGCCAACTTCGGGAAGGATAAAATGATTGATGAACATTAGCTGCTGGACTTCCAAAAAATCTACCATAGAGCGCTACGAGGTTATTTTGACGTGTGGCCAAAATCGGAACTAACGCAGCCATCTTGTTTTTTAAGTATGTCATGTGACATGTGACAAAACAATTGCACAAATGTTTACCAACAGCGTTTGTTTGTTTTTGTTTGTGCATTTGTTTACCAACCTGTCGACGTCATTCGAGCGCCAAAAATATCATTGTACAGACCGTTCACTACAACTTGTCCCTTACCGTCATGTTGGCACCGCTGCTTGTCAAGCTTAGTTTCAATACTAGAGTTCAAAATGGCGACTGTAAAACAGTGGTAGCAATCGCATCGCGAGACAAGATATAATGAATGCACGGTAGCAGTGTATTTATACTGTTATGTATTTGTTTACTGCTAGCACTTCCATTTTCTTTTAAATCTTTATAAACCGAGATCACGGTAATGGCAGCTTTGCCTGACATTGTACTAAATATAGCTCCGAAAACAAATAAGTACAGCCGTTATTTTTTTAAGGGTTCCTTCGTTGTTCAGGAAGTTACTCGGCTTCTTTTATTTTCTTTTGATGATGAATTGTGTTGAATTATGACCTCGGGACAAGGTTATATTCTTTGATGTGGGTCTTTAATCTGAGATCGTAGCGCAGTGGCATCATAGTAGTATAGGCGTTTTTGCGGCGTAGGTATGTGTTTACGCGTCATCTGCACTATACATACCGTCTCGGTGCGCGCCTCGGTGCGCGGTGCGTGGCGGTCTGTGGTCGTCAGCCGTCCGGGCTGGTGCGTGTCCGTCTGCAATATTGCCGATCGTGGGATTCCACCATAACAATGTATAGCTGGACATTTGGACAAACACCCGGTGCGCGTAACTGGCCCTACGCACTTAGGATTTTATCTGTAGCTAAAGGTTTGGTTTCCTTAGAAAACACAAAAAAAAAATGTCAAAATACAGAGCGTTTTGTGACACCTTATTGTCATTGTGTAAATACCTACGCGTGAAAATGTCAAATTTTCATGACAGCCGTAATAATATGACGGAACCACTCTTCTAGGAAATCGGAGCTTTACACAGTGAATTTAACATGTTCCATTCACCACATATTCAACATCAATGACACACCTATCCAAGGTGTACCCAAGCTGAACAACATCAATATAGCATTTCGAAGAATATTTCTAAAAACTAACTTTCTTTTCTAGCTGCAAATTGAAGCAGGAGCTGGCGAGGGTCCAGGGCCTCCAGTGAACAACAACTCGGAGGGTGCAGTAGCCAGCCCCCCTCGGGATGATAACCACAACGCGCAACCGCCGCCGCCGGTCACTCCTCGAGCCAGGCCGCTTACACCTGCAGGTGAGATTAGGAGATAAGTTTTGGAGGAGTTTGAACCAGTTCTCTTCATGGTTGAATTCCTTGAAATGGTTGACATTAGAGCTAAGTTGCAACATCCTTTTGCGTAATATAAGTTATAAATTGCCATAAGTTGCGACCCCCTTTATTTGCTGTTGAAGTGGCCATAGTAGTACACAATGTGAAAATTTCAAGTGTATCTACTACGGTTCTAAAGTTACAGCCCTCTGTCAGACAGACGGACGGACAGTGGAGTCTTAGTAGGTAGGTAGGCTACACCGGCCGACCGCGCGGTCGAGCCGGTAGAGTCCGCGGCGGTGCGGTGGCGTGAGTTAATCGCCTAGCGTTGGCACCTATTGAGTACGGACCTGTAAAAAACAATGTTGTATCCTGTGATAGACGGACGGCCAACGAAGCCTTAGTAATATGGACCCGTTGGGTACGGAACCCTAAAAAAGGTACAGAAAAGAATCCACCTCAATGAGCCAGTTCTATTTATAGTAACAAATTGTTGCTATTTCCAAGGCTGGTTGTCACTAACTTCCCCTTTCATTTATTTCTGCTAACAGTTTCATTACGGCATAATAACCCAGTTTCTAAAATTAGATATAAATTATACATTGGGACAGTTCACCGGTCCCGGCACCGACAGATATTCATTGGTACGGAATACTCGCTCTGAAGTTTTGGAAACCAATCAATTTTCATTTAGTTGAATCGTGAAAGGAGACATTTATGAATTGTAGTTGAGATTTTTGAAAGCAAGGACTTTCTACGTTCTTAAATTTTTAAAGTGAAATCTTCACTAGGCGCGTTGAGCGATTTTTGGTAACCTTAGTGCTGACAGAATATAGATTTAATATTGACTAGCTACCGCCAGCGGCTTCGCCCGCGTGTAATCATTATAAATTATAGCCTATGCTACTCAGGGTGAATGTAGCTTTGTAATGGTGAAAGAATTTTTGAAATCGGCGCAGTAGTTTTTGAGTTTATTCATTACAAACATACACACAAAAATACAAATCTTTCCTCTTTATAATATTAGTATAGATTACAGTTTTATTCATGTTAACGGTTTAGTTAATTGCCTTTTATGTTGGTAACTCTTCTTAAAAGCTTGAAAGTAACGGCCGCGACATACGACTTGTAGGTTGTAGATTCGAACCCAGACAGGAGTTTTACTTTGTGTAAATTATTTCATCACCACTGCTCTCAAAACGGTGACGGAAAACATCGTGAGGAAACCGGCATCTCCTAGAACCAAAATTCTAAGACATGTGACATCTACCAACCCGCACTGTTCCCGCATGGTGGATGCGCCCACTCCCTCTCAAAGAAAGGAGGCCTCTGTCCCAGCAGTGGGAACATTATAGGCTGATTATGCATGCATTTTAAGTTAGAACTTTTAACACTATGTTCAAAACAGCGAATTTTTGTCACATCCAACAATGATGATGATGAATGATGATGTCATTATGTCACAGACAGATGTCATAATGACAGCTTTCTTTTCTTTTTCGTGTGGTTGGTGACTAATCCGGTGTCTGAGTTTTTATGCCGCTCATGGGCCTCTGACTTGGCTTCACATGCCGTCGAGAAATACCTATCGCTCAGGTATGCCGCCGGTTTCCTCACAATGTTTAACTTCACAGTTATTGAAGCTAGTGATAATCGCATAAAAATATATGATTTACTGTTATATTTATTATCCCTCATTTTTGGCTCATGATATTCGAGCATTATTTTTTACATTGTTCGAATGACAGTAATAAATTGAATGAAAAACCTTTTTTTGCGTAACCGGACCGCAATCAATTTAATGGCTTCGCTTTGTCCTGTATTACACCAATAATACCGCAGGCAATAATGGCAGCTTTTCAGTGAATACCTTATCAATCAATCTGCCTAGCCGGCTCCCAGTCTAACCGGATCAACCTCTTACTACGTCGTAGCCAAAAAGATACAAAAAACCTCGCAGTATCAATGGGGGTGTAACGATAATAATATAACATCAGGAATATGATATATTTACCCAGCGCCGAGTCGAGCTAATAGTGCCTATATTAACGTACCTACTTCGGCACATTCGACGGCAATCATCGTAAAGTGTTTGTTGAGGGATGTTTATTGACATTGTACCGAAATGTGGCTTAGGTTATGTCATAGGGAATAAGGTTGTGTGGTATTCACTCTGCCTAGCCTTCTCCCAACTATCTTGGGGTCGGCTCCCACGGGGCCAAGTCTACTAATTTACAAACGTGTCAGTGGTCTCACAATGATCAGTTTTTGACAGATATGCCATACAAAACCTGTCAAAAACTCATCATTGCGAAACCATTGATACGTTTGTACATTATTAGGCTGTTTAACAGGATGCAGTGGAACACCAATATTTTACATGGAGCAACTGCCTATCTGACCTCCACAACTCAGTTACTGGGTAACATGATACCCCATGATAAGGGTTGTCAAACTTTTGGGCTTCTGACTACCCGTGACGATCCTCAATGGTCTACGAATAAGAGCCCGGACTGCTTTCCGAGCCACGGGAATACAAGACTTAGGATTAAAGTGAGCACTTTAGAAAATAATTTTTACGGATTTTTATTTTATCGGATACTTGTTGAAAAGTATTGTTTTTTTGTTTGTTTGTTTGTTTTATGATGTTATGCATTTGGTTTCCCGGTTGACCAATATTCTTGTTCTCGCCTCTTCATGATTCAAGTTTATAATCGAGTTATCTACTCTTGATTGGGCTCATTCACGGTGACTATTGGATAGTATGCGGCCTACATAATATATGATATCGACCTGTGTTATTCATTCACACAATGGTACCAAACATTGAACTGACTGGTATAAGGTCTCCGTGGGGTCTATTGTTATAATGGTAGACAATAAATAGATAAAACATATTATTATGTAGGTAACATAGGTGTGGAGGTGGCTTTATTGTTCCTAAAAGTATACTTACTTTGAAAGCATTGTATTTTTTTTTTCAAATTGATTTATGTAATATAATAATGCCATTGTATTATTGTCCCACTGCTGGGCAAAGGCGTCTTCTCTTGCAGATCACCACGCTTGCTCAAGGCGGATTGTGGATTTTAGACTTTTTTTTTTCATAGTTTTCTAAAACCCATGAAATATACAGTAAGTTAACTAACAAAGGGCGTTCCCGTTAACCTGCAATAGTATAGCGTCTACACATGCTAAAAAAAAATATTACCACTCAAAAAAAAAAAATTTTTTTTTTTTTGTGTCTTGAAATGTTCACAAAACGATTAAATTTAAACGTAAAAGAAACTCTCTGTACACGCACACTTGTATTTCAACGTAGAAAAACAAGTGTGACAAGTGGGCGTGTACAGAGAGTTTATTTTCCGTAACAATTTAATATTTTTTGTGAATATTTTACTATACAAAAACAAAAAAAAATTTTTTTTTTTTAATTGTAATATTTTTTTTTTAGCATGTGTAGACGCTATACTATTGCAGGTTAACGGGAACGCCCTTTGTTAGTTAACTTACTGTATACATAACATTAATTTTTATTTTCGGATTACTTTTTCTTCTACATCAAATATAAAAAATAGTTATCCCAATTTATTATTCATGCTCAAGCTAATTTAATATTCTTTCTTTATTTATTCTCGTGAAAAATGTGGAATAACGAAGATTCATGTTTCGACAGATTTTTCCTGAACTCGTAAAGTAAACGTTACGGATTTATGAAAAAGAATATCATGTTTTGAATCCTCATTTAGGATAGCAGGCATCTTCTCTTCACTATGAATGGAAAATACGAAAGGAGACCATAGCTTTAATAACCAATAAAGTCTAAAATATCCTGTAAAGAAAATTGGACGTTGCGTTGTTCTATAGCTACCTAGGTACAGGACCTTATAGCCTAAATCTTCAGGGTTCAAACCATAATATCTTCTCGCTCCCAACGTTCAAGCAATTTTCCCGGAATTAACTTTAAAGTGTCTCGGAATCGAACCGGGATCAATATAGCTCTCTGTTTCCCTTATACATATTTTATCTTTGCGAAAATGTAGCTCGGAGTCGACGCTATCGATAACTTGAGTCTGGAATACCTACACACCAGACTAATGTAAGCGCGGAGAGCAATAAAAGAGTGAACTGTATAAATAGCCAATGGTTTAATACCGTCTGATCTTACAAAAGGTAGGTTTACGTATTTAAATAAATATTTATTCACAACTTTAGACATTGAACCTACAACTGTTTGTCTCTGCATCACCCAAAGGTTGACTGGTAGAAAATGCCTATGGCATTACGCCGCCTCTGTACATTTGTGTGCTTAAAGTATTAAATAAATCCTTACTTAATATTATAAATGCGAAAGTAACTCTGTCTGTCTGTCGCGCTTTCACGCCAAAACTACTGAACCGATTTAAATGAAAGTTACACAGATAGTCTAGAGCCTGAAAAAGGGCATAGGATTTTTATCGGCATACCACGCGGTCGAAGCCGCGGGCGGAAGCTAGTAAATAAATAAAAGATAAACTTTTCCAGACAAACGGTTAATAATTAAATGAGAGAGGAGTATCGGCTGTCGCGGTGGATTCCGTTAAAGCGACTACTCTAGCGCCTTCATGCTCAACAAGTCAGTTCCACTTTGAGATTTATTCAAGAGGAAAGAAAAAAATGGAGTGAGGAATAGACATTCAATGCCAGCAAAAAGGTTTTAAAGGAAAGTTCCGACTCATACAATCTCCCAGGATCACTCATCTATTATTAGTCCGTCGTACCTATCATTCATTCTGGGCGGCCTACGAGTCTCGGTTCATCCATCACGCTATCAATTTATTTCTCTGGGAGGTACAGACCTGTTAAAATTTGACCCAAATAACTTGGCAAGTTGCGTCCCATTAAAAGTAGATTTTCGTGAATTATTTCAAAGGGTACGAAACAAGTTGAGATTAATTTTCCCCTTTTATTTGAATAACATCAAACAGTAAAAGTTCTTAAGAGTAATATTTTCTGCCTCTTATTTACTTGGAAAGAACTGAAGGAAACACATATAAAGGGCCTTTGTACACAGACGTTTTTCTTGCCGTGAAAACCTACGGTTTATTCGCCGTGTGTAGGCACGAGCGTTAGGCTGAGACTACAGTAGGCAGCGATTTGCGATGCGATTGGAAGAGTGAAACGAGATAAACATGTTATGGCTATATTATATGCGAAAATCCGGCGTATATTCGGCGATGACGCGGCTACAGTACACATGCTACACAACGATGTAATGTAGCCGCTATCATAACAAAGACTCAATTTGAATCGGTCGTTTTCTTAGAATGCGATCATATCATCCATCGCGGTTGCATAATGTAGCCACACGCATATTAAGTAGCACCCTTGAACTAGTCGTGCAAGTGAGAATTTTTCGAATAAATTCGCTTCAATTTCGCTGATATGTTGATGTAGCCGATGTCGTGATTACAGTAATGTTGTTCCTATCGCATACAGAAATCAAAGATCGCTAGTAATATTTGAACGGTGTAGCCATATACGTAAGCATCATCTGCCTAGCCTTTTCCCAACTATGTTGGGGTCAGCTTCCAGTCTAACCGGATGCAGCTGAATACCAGTATTTTACATGGAGGGACTGCTTATCTGACCTCCACAACCCAGTAACTGGGTAATACGATACCCCTTGGTAAGACTGGTTGTCAGACTTTCGAGCTTCTGACGACTGTCAAAGATCCTCGAATGACAACCGGGAGCAACAGCTCAACGTGCTTTCCGAGGCACAGAGGAGTCTCGATATGTAAAGATGGTCACCCATCCACGGACCAACCCTGGCAAGCGTAGCTTAACCTGATGGATCGACCCGTGCGGCTGATATTACTTAGCCAGGAGCTCCTCTGATACCTGAGCATTCATTGTATTATTTGTTTTAATCGCTCATGTGTCGCAGGTCGCGTCGCGGCTTTATGTAGCCTCAGTCTTAGTGTTGAGTGTTGTATGGAACACTGTGGAAGCTTGTCGACGAACATGTTTTTTCTACGGCGCGGTTTATAAGCCGTACCGTAAAGAAACCGTGCCGTGTACGAAGGGCCTAAGGGATTGTAACGAGTTTTCTCGTAGATATGTTACATTAGCATAATACGAGCCGACAAGTTCCATTTTCCTTTGAAACGAGTGGATTTCAATTCGCAATAATGGGTTGTTTTTATTGAAAAGAAAAATACGAAAATCTGATTTTATTGGAAAACTTATTATAAGGTTTAAAATTGTGAATCTTAAAAGAGTAGGTACTTATCACTCTTGTTTTAAACTCCAAGTCAGACATTGGGCTACAAAAGTTTTTTCGACTGTATACCACACCAGCATATGCCCGCGACTTCGTCCGCGTGAAAATTCTTGTTTTTGAGAGTTCCGTACCCAAAAGGTAAAACGGGGGACCCTATTACTAGGGCCTGAATTCCTCTGTGGCTGACGTCGGTCGCGTACCGTCAGTCGCGTAGCGCGCTGGCCATCAGCGCCAATGAAAACATCCGTAGTGCGATACCGACCGCTCCACGGTACAGGCATCAATATTCATGGCGACTAAACGCGCGCGTACCATTTAGTCGACGGTCGGGAACAGAGTGAGGACGCTCATAGCGTTCTATAGCGCGTCAGTCGACCGACGTACGCGGCGCTGACGAGCGAGACCGACGCGCGCCATACGCGGCGCGTAGCAACTCGCGCGCCGCTGATGTCAGTGTCACAGTGTGGTGCTATACATATAGAACACAACGTATATTCGTACGCGCGACCGACGTCAGCGACAGAGGAATTCAGGCCTTAGGCTCCGCTGTCCGTCCGTCCGTCTGTCACCAGGCTGTATCTCATGAACCGTGATAGTTAGACAGTTGAAATTTTCACAGATGATGTATTTCTGTTGCCGCTATGACAACAAATACTAAAAAACAGAATAAAATAAATATTTAAGGGAGCTCCCATACAAAAAACGTGTTTTTTTCCGATATTGTAGATAATGGTCCTAAACCCTTCGTCCGCGAGTCCAGCTCGCACTAAGCCGGTTTTTTAAATAAAATATATCGTATAACACTCGGCAATACTGTAGCTTCCCATTAGTTAAAGAATTTTCGGAATCGCATCAGTAGTTCCGAAGATTACCTACCCCCCACTTACAAACTCATCAAGTTTACCTCTTCAGTGTAGAAGTATAGAGATCATTTTTGACCGGTTTTTAAAGCAGCCTGATAAGATCCATAGATTAATGTACCATGTAGTAAGTGTTATATCTCTAATCTCGTAGGTTCTTACATTACGTAGAGTGCTCTAAAAGCTCTCTACGTCAACTTAATATTTCGTGAACGAGACTTAATCCAACTGACATTTGTCGACGGTACACAGCTCTGATAACCCAGAAAAAGAGCATTAAGTCCCAATTAGGTCAACAAATGTCACAAAGATCGATACGAAATTTAGCGTCAGCAGGTATTTAACATAATTCTTTGATAGCTTATGGGGCTTCATACCGATTGCGTCACTCAAGGCTCTGCACGTGCTTCATCTAATGTTTCACTGAAATGCGTAGAAAAATGATACTTAGAGGGGCTTTTCTAATAAGCTTGTATAAAGTATCGTTTTCTTTGAAGTGTTTTTGCCCCTCTCCTGGATTTTCTTGTAGCATTTATGCTTACAATATCACATTGACAAACACACTGACTTTGTGATATTTTCTGAGAGTAGTGATAAACCCTCCAAACGGTAAGTAAAAAAATGTGCGTGTCACCACGCACATTGAAGGGTTCCGTAGTTGGGATGAGTTTATGCCAATAACAAACTTAACATTGTAGTTGAAAAACAATTTTATTTTGCAACATCCCCACTTTACGTGTAGGGGAGGTACCCTAAAAACTTGAATGATTTTATTGTACCACTTTGTCGGCGTGATTAATATGTACACCCATGCCAAATTACAACTTTCTAGTACTAAGAGTCTCTGAGCTAAGTCGCCAACGGATAGACAGACGGACAGACAGAAGGACAGGACGGAAGGGTTCCTTGTTGACTACGGAACCCTTAAAAAGAGCTTATTCAATATTATATGAATACTACTGGGTCATTCTCATTACCTAAGTTACAGAATATTTTGTGCATATAAAAATATGGAAAGAAACTAATGAAATACCTCCAGAAAATTCCGAAGAATCGATCAATTTCTGGTAGGCCGTAATATTTAGATATTTGTTCAGAATTCCAACGTCTTGCCCAATTTGAATCATTTTGTAAAGGTATCCCATAACAGGAAGATTTTGGGCAAAACGTTTCTGACCTCGTGAAATGTTTTAAAAGTTAAGGCAAAGTTATATTGTGTGGCTTCGCATCGCCTCGCCCAAGGCTTTGCACGTGGAGACGGCTGTCGTACCGAAATGCGTAAGCAAACAATATAAGGTCTTATGTCTAAGTGTGCACGTGAACTAAGTCATATATACAACATCTAGCCAGGTACTTGGGACTAATCCTACTAATATTATAAATTTTAAAGTTTGTCAGAATGGATGGATGGATTTTTGTTACTCTTTCACGTAAAAGCTACTGAACGGATTTGGATGAAATTTGGCAAACAGATAGTTTATTACCCGACTGCCCCAGAAGGAGGGTTATGTTTTTCGATAGTATGTATGTATGTATGTTTGTATGTATGTATGTCTATTTCTTTGGCACGCTCTGTAGCCTAAACGGTTTGATGGATTTTAACATTTGAGGTGTCGTTAGATTCGTCTTAATTGTGGGAGTGACATAGGCTATATTTTTATATATAAGATGAAATATTATTTCATCTGCAAACAAAAAAAAAAGGGAGCGGAAGGTTTTTTTTTTAAATAAATTACAATATTGGTATCAAATAAAAGCTAGTAGTTAAGTAATTCCAAAAATATAATTTAAAAAAAAAAAGTTAAAAAAATAATATTGAAATAAAACAAAATTATTTCAAAAACAAAAAACCCGCCTGCAAAAACGCATAACTTAAAAGAGAAAAACAAGCATTATAATCTGTAGAATTTTGGTATTACAGGCGGGGAACAAACAAAAGTTACACCATATTTTAGGTTATTGGTTTTTTGTTTTTGAAATAATTTTGTTTGTAACCTAGATGAACACATAGGATACTTTTTATCCCGATATTCCCACGGGATCGAGACTTACGCGGGTGAAACCGCGGGGCGCAGCTAGTATACGATATAAGTAAAGACGGCTTACGAATAAAAACTTTTGGAAGTCGGTTGTTTTATTTTTTGTAAAAAGTTGCACTTTTTAGTTGTGGTACCTACCCCACACAAATTCGAATACCACTACCTGCTATGTAAATAACAGTGAGGAATACGATATCCCTTGGCAATATATAAATATAAGACAGGTTGTCCGACTTTCGAGCTATGACGATACGTAGCGACTGTGAAAGATCCACGAATGAAGCCGGGGCTAACGGCTTAACGTGCTTTCCGAGCCACAGAAGAGCCTCGGTATGTAAAGATGGTCACCCATCCACGAAAACACCGCGGCAAGCATAGCTTAACCTCATGGATCGACCCGTGTGGCTGTTATTATTAGCCACGAGCTCCCAGATAACATTTCTATGAGTTTAAAAAACGATGACGTAGTTGTCGACTTACTTATAAGCATACTTAAGGAGAGATAGAGAGACAATGCGGTTTTGTAGAAGACAGCCCTAGATCCAACTTAGCAACGGAAGTGAAGTCTCGACCGGCTACAGGAGGGGAAATAATAACTACTCCATGGAGAGGAGCCGGTATTATATCAAGATCGGATAGTTCCATTGTTTACAGATCTGGGTTACTGCGGAGTTGTGATTAATTATACCTTCTTACTTCGGTATTTCAGTGGATTGTAGGACTTTATAATTGTTAATGATAAATTAATTATGATGTACGTACACTCATAATAATAGAGGAGCTCGTGGCTAAGTAATAACAGCCGCACGAGTCGAGCCATCAGGTTAAGCTACGCTTGCCTGGGTTGGTCCGTGTATGTGTGACCATTTCTACATATCGAGACTCCCCCGTGCCTCGGAAAGCACGTTAAGCCGTTGGTCCCGGCTGTCATTTGTGGATCTTTGACAGTTGTTACGGGTCGTCAGAAACCCGAAAGTCTGACAACCAGTCTTGCCAAAAGGTATCGTATTACCCAGTTACTGGGTTGTGGAGGTCAGATAGGCAGTCCCTCCATGTAAAATACTGGTATTCAGCTGCATCCGGTTAGACTGGAAGCCGACCCCAACTTGGTTGGGAAAAGGCCGGGCAGATGATGATGATGTACACTCATAATAATGAGCGGTACTTTTGGACGCGGCGCATAAAGTGACGAGGTTCCTCTCGCAGGAGCCCTGACCACCGGCAGCTTGGACCCTATTCCTGATAGTGGTGGGCTATTTAGCCACGAGCCCTTCGCTATCTGCCGCTGTCTGTCTTTATCTGTTTTTTTTTCTGTTTATTTCGCTATCTGTGGATGCTTGTAATTGGCTTGTCGTAATTTGCTATGTTATAACTTTTTGTATTGTTAGGCGTAAGCCACCCAAATAGAACTGCGTAACGAATTTGCGGGCAAAAACTAGTTGTAGGTATATGAACGGTGCTGGCATAATACTTTAATTATTTGTATGTAGTGGTGGGTTAGCCGATAGACATGCGTGGGTTCAGACTCCCACAGATTAAAAGATTGTCTTTTGAACAGACAGCTTTGCCATTATACATTTTAAATCAAATACTTCAGGAGAAATAAAAGGTCAGTTTGCTATTTTAAAATATACGCTACTCTTTGTTTTTTTGAAGGGATCTTGCTTGATCTTGATCTCGAATCGAATGCAATAAAGAATTTGAGTTTAAGTCTTTTGCTTAGTCGTTTCTGGCGTAGCGATTGCTACGTCGTAGCAGTGTAGCGCGTAGCATTTTTGTGTTTGTCCTATATCCGTTTTCGAAAGTATCGATATACTACTGCTTATTTAGTTTCAACAAGTGACATAACATCTATATCTATACAAATACATAATTATAATAAATTAAAGTCGCTTTTCGCGTCTGTCTGCATGTCCACTTAGGTCTTCTAAACTACACAATGTGATTTTCACAATAAATGAGAACAATTATTCCGGAAGGTTCATGTTACAGGTCATCATCTACCTAGCCTTTTCCCAACTATGTTGGGGTCGGCTTCCAGTCTAACCGGATGCAGCTGAATACCAGTAGAGCAGATGTATAGGTATAATTAATTAATATTTGACTAACACAGAAAACTAAATGTTTTGACATGTCGCCATTGCACCTGAGCGAACAGCGCCTCGCCCGGTCATTAGTTTCATAAAAAAATTTAATCCACATAATGTCACATCTTCACCCACGCATGTTTGGATGTCAGTACTCGAAACTTCCAGTCGAAGCCTCGCTGTCAACTTGGCAAATTGCTTCCGAACGGCTCCCAAGTATTGGAGTCACTTGTCCCCGCTTCAGTACGTGAATACGGTTAGGAAACTTCTCATATATCGTAGTTAGCGAGACTCTTGGATTGTTGAAGGTGATACAAGGTGTTTGATATTAAAATATGTTTTAATCAGAATGAGTTTTCGGCTAGAGTGACGTCATTTTATGAGTTAGCGAGGTTGTTGAATTGTTGAAGGTAATAATTATAAGTTGTGTAGACTGTATTGAAATGTATGTTGGGAAAACTGTGGATAGGTGCTGGATTTTAAAATTATGGCTAAATATAAGTTTTGATAAGACTGACTCTTCGGCCAGTGGCGACATTTTCTATATTTTAGTAGATTCCTTTCCATGAATGAATGAATACATGTATTTGTTTAACACATGCATTTGTTCTTCAGTAAAAAATCAGTTGACTCTCACGTGTCGTACTACATAATAGTTAGTAAAGTTATAAAACCCTAATTTTGATTTTAAATTAACCTGCACAACTGATTTATGTACTGCTGGTGGCATAGTAAGTCATATACATAAGTCAGTTACTACGCAGTGATTTTTTTGTTGAAATACAGAAAGCGTAACATCTGTAGAAATAATATCCTCTATACATAAATATGCCTACATGTTAATATATGTATATGTATACCATGATCTAGCATCGTAAACGTTAAGTATTTGTCCATACGACATTATTTACATTTGTTGCGCATTCTTCCTTTTTCTATCGTAAAAATTAAGCGCTCCACTTGGAAGGGACAGCACACTTTGGGCCACTTTATTTCTTAATTAAGTGCCTTTATTTTTGTGTCTTATCTGTACAAAGGTTAGTTACATTTCTGTCCATTTTGAAGAACTTCTTCAATCTTACCTAACATCATTTGCCTAGCCTTTTCTCAACTATGTTGGGGTCGGCTTCTAGTCTAACCGGATGCAGCTGAATACCAGTATTTTACATGGAGCGACTGCCTATCTGATCTCTACAACCCAGTAACTGGGTAATACGTTACCCCTTGGTAAGACTGGTTGTCAGTGTCACACTTTCGGGCTTCTGACGACCCGTAATGACTGTCAAAGATCCACAAATCCACTGCTGGGACACAGGCCTCCTCTCTGTGAGAGGGAGTGGGCCGTATTCCACCACACGGGCCCAGTGCAGATTGATAGATGTCACATGTCTTCGAATTTTTGGATCTAGGACATTCACCGTTTTGAGAGCAGTGGTGATGAAATTATTTACACAAAGTAAACATAGGAATAATCCTGCAGCAATCCCCAATTATTATTTTTTAAAGCTTTATAATAATGGTGTGGTATTGATATCAATGGTGCCGATTCTCTTGTACACCGAACTAAACTAACTAAACTATCACTAAAATTCCTTACTTTTGCGATAGGACACACCGTTTTCGAGATATAAGCAAAGAAAATAAAAAAAAGATACATTACCGTTTTGCAACAGAATTCGAGGTGTTGGTTTGAATTTTAGTTCATGACATCTAATTACCCGACTACGGCGAAGAAAAAAGGAGGGTTATGATTTTGACCGGTATGTATGTATGTATGTTCATCTGTTCCCTCCTATCTTCCAAACCACTTATCACAATTTGACAAATGAGGTATCGTTAGAAGCGTCGTGATTGTCCGCTGGTTATAGGCTATGTGAAATCACATTAAATTAAAAATGGCGCCCTCTAGAGGACACAAAGTGAGGAAGTTAAAAAAAAATATGGTTTAATCGTACAATGTTGGGTATCAAATGAAAGGGCTTAATGAGCACATTTCAAATATATATATATTATAAACCCAAAACAATTAAAAAAAAAATCAAGTCATAAAAACTAAAACCCAACTACGACTTAAAAGGTATAAACAAGACACCACAGACAGACAAATTAAAAATCCGGAGTCACACGTAATCTGTTCGATTTATGCCCTAACACGTGTGACTCCGGATTTTTAATTTGTCTGTCTGTGGTGTCTTGTTTATACCTTTTAAGTCGTAGTTGGGTTTTAGTTTTTATTACTTGATTTTTTTATAGTCAGAGTTAGTTAGAGGATTTTAGATATAGAACAAAAATTTTGGTTAAAACGTCAAATTCAGAATATCATTTTCACTAAATTAAAACTCAGTGCCATCTTAGTGCTGTCAAACTAAATTATAGTTAAGTTGTGTCACTTTAGTCTATTTTCAGAATGGGAAATCGTCGTTTGACAAGAATACTCTAAATTTTAGTGATTTTTAGTTTAGTTTAGAGATTTTGTGACAAGAGAATCGGCACCAGTGTCTAACTTATCACAGACTAAAATCTGTTAATGCTTCATAATACATATCTACATCAAAAAGTCATATTCAACAGTTCCGGAGCCTCACAGATTACTTCATATTCAAGTACACGTCATATACAAAGTTTAGTGCCTAGAGCTTTGAGCATAAACCCATTGTAATGTTAATGATATCTACACAGTCCGTACGCCCACTCGGAATGGCTTGAATTAGGACGTCCTTTACATTTTATTCAAAGTTACGTGGTTTTATTCTATTTGTGGATGGAGGAGCTCGTGGCTAAGTAATAACAGCCGCACGGGTCGATCCATCAGGTTAAGCTACGCTTGCCGGGGTTGGTCCGTGGATGGGTGACCATCTTTACATATCGAGACTCCTCCGTGCTTCGGAAAGCCGTTGGTCCCGGCTGTCATTCGTAGATCTTTGACAGTCGTTACATCGTCAGAAGCCCGAATGTCTGACAACCAGTCTTACCAAAGGGTATCGTATTACCCAGTTACTGGGTTGTGGAAGTCAGATAGGCAGTCGCTCCATGTAAAATACTGGTATTCAGCTGCATCCGGTTAGACTGGAAGCCGACCCCAACATAGTTGGGAAAAGGCTAGGCAGATTGATTGAGGCTTTAACATGTCAAAAACAAAATACAAATATTTTATTAAAACTTTTAAAGATTTTTTTTTTTCTTTCAGCCGCATTTATTTGATGAGGCTGGTGTTTCGTAACCGACTACTTTGAGCAGTAACACCGACTCAAACTAAGTTTTTAGTCTCGTTAAGTAAAGATGGTCACCTGTCCAAGGTCCAATCCCGGCAAGCGTAGCTTAATCTGACGGATCGATCCGTGCGGCTGTTATTACTTAGCCACGAGCTCCTCCTGACAAGTTAAAGCCTACTAACCAAAATTAACATCATTTATCAAAGCAATAATTTACAGAAATCCTACCTATTATAAATGCGAAAGTGAGTTTGTTTGTTTCTTTGTTACACTTTCACGCTAAAACGGCTGATCGGATTTGGATAACATTTGGCACATGGGTAGACTATGACCGGAGTTAGGTTAGGTTATTTATTTAAACATAGGAGAATATTTTATTCCCACGCGATCGAGATTTGAAACCGCGAGGGGCACTAAGTAAAATATAATTTATCAATACTATACATTTTGTAGTTTCGCCAATATTGACAGCATGTATAGCGCTCCCCAGAGAGCCACGAACAATAGGTTTTAAATTATATCTCATCAGGAGGGGTTTGATAGGTTCACCTGGTACTTGGAATTTGAAAGGACATGCCGAATGAGTCCGACAATCTACAGGTAATTCCGACATTTTGCTTTCTATTTTCCCTTTGATGGTTTGGAATTTACCAATCCTAGAATTCAGTGACGAGGTAATTGTTTTTCGAGGGACGACAAACCTAATTGAAAACCGCACGTGAAACATGTAGGTTTTTTGTATACAAAATGAAAATGTGAAACAGGGCGGTCAGGTCAGCTGCCTCAACTGCTCTAACTAAAGCTAACCTACGTCTACGGTGATTGATCATTACTTTTGAAGTCAACCAGAAATGCTTTCACAAACGAAATAATTGTACAATATTCAAGGAAAGGTCAAAGGTCATAACGCCACCAGACCTCGAGGGTAGAGTAAAAAAAAGAAAATCTAAAAATAACTTTATACAAGTACATTCTGTATTTATTTTGTACATTAAATCTATTCCGTAGAGAACATTAGATTCGACGCAATGCGGATGAGTATTCGAACCAGAATATTCGTCATGATGAATCTATTAGGCCACGGTCATTAGCTACGTTCCTGCGTTCTAAACTGCTTCAGTGTTTTGATTGGCCACGAACTTCCGGCTTCCGTAAATCAAAACTGGGGGCCTAAACCCGCCACATTAGCAATTCCTCTAAAAGCAGTTCATTTCCGGAATCCCAGTTGTCATTAGCAATTCCTCTAATTTGTATTATAAGCAAATCATAATTTCTGAACCATTTTACGAATCTCCATAGATAACTGTCAAACAGATGAATTATTTCGTAATGTGCATTACACGAAGATCAATTATGAATTGTCAGTTTGTGACATTTTACGATGATTCATAATATTTACATATTATGATTCTTATTTCGTAATGTGAATTACACGAAGATCAATTATGAATTGTCAGTTTGTGACATTTTACGATGATTCATAATATTTACATATTATGATTCTTATTTCGTAATGTGAATTACACGAAGATCAATTATGAATTGTCAGTTTGTGACATTTTACGATGATTCATAATATTTACATATTATGATTCTTATTTCGTAATGTGAATTACACGAAGATCAATTATGAATTGTCAGTTTGTGACATTTTACGATGATTCATAATATTTACATATTATGATTCTTATTTCGTAATGTGAATTACACGAAGATCAATTATGAATTGTCAGTTTGTGACATTTTACGATGATTCATAATATTTACATATTATGATTCTTATTTCGTAATGTGAATTACACGAAGATCAATTATGAATTGTCAGTTTGTGACATTTTACGATGATTCATAATATTTACATATTATGATTCTTATTTCGTAATGTGAATTACACGAAGATCAATTATGAATTGTCAGTTTGTGACATTTTACGATGATTCATAATATTTACATATTATGATTCTGTTAAAGTGACCGTTTTAAGCCCCCTGAACGCAGGCTCTAATTCACTGTGACGTTTCAAGTTGACATTATCCATTATCTATCTATATTTATATAAAAATAAATCCCTATTTCCCACGCGTGAACGGCTGAACGGATTTGGATGAAATTTGGCACAGGGGTAGACCATGACCTGGCATAGGACATAGGATACTTTTTATCCCGGTATTCCCACGGGATCGAGACTTACGCGGGTGAAACCACGGGGCGCAGCTAGTTATTCTAATATTTTGCGTTCCAATGTGGCGCTTCTTGCGAAGGACTGTTGACAAATCCTATTTTACTGCTGGCAATTTTATATGGTTACGCCACTGTGGCAGTGGGGTGTTTTGAGTGGTTTACTGAATAAGGTACTAAGTAGCAAATAGAAGCTCTGTTGTAGGTGTATCATGTAGGTGTATGTTGTTTGATTCTAGTTTTATACTTCTAAAGCGTGTTTCATCTCAAAATTGCTAGAACTTTCTGGAACTTCATAATTATTAACCAATTAATCCATTTCATAGAACTGTGTGAATTATATCATCACAGCTCAGGTCCACCTAGTTTGAAGACCATCGTTCAAACAAGCTAATGTTACGATAGTTACCAAAAAAAAATCCTTACTAATAAGTTACTAATATTATAAATGCGAAAGTAACTCGGTCTGTCTGTTGCGCTTTCACGCCTAAACTGCTGAACCGATTTAAATTAAATTTGGTTCACAGATAGTCTAGAGCCTGAGAAAGGACATAGGCAAATTTTAATCCACATACCACGCGGGCGAAGCCGCGGGTGGAAGCTATAGTTATGCTATATTTAAGTCATCTTTTGTACAAATTAAGAAATATCTACCTTATTCAATTTTTTCAATACTTTGCTATGTAAGTTAGTTACATGGATGATGTTACAGTTGGTAGTAACATTGTAATTTTACGACCTACATCGCTAGGCTCCCTTTGCACAATTTAATATTTATCAGCCTGCCGTTACGTTGCTATTTCAAGCTCCAGTTGTGTTGCTTATTTGATATGAATGTGCGAAAATTCTTTACGAGTTTTGTCAGCATATTTGTGCTAAGTTGTAATAAATCAGACTTACAGAGGAAAATGATTTACCGTAGGTATGTTTCCCGTAAATTTATTTTCCACAGATTTTCTAAATTGGTTTAAGAAAAGCAGAAAAATACATAAAATAGTTTGGCAATTAAGGTTTAATAGAAGTATGAGGAGAAGACGGTGTAAAGTTCCTCATCCACCTTAAAATAGGGAGGGAGCAGGGGCCTCCCACCACCGCTTACAGCAGTATTATTTTAATATTACTTCAGCGTAGGAAAGAGATGAAGCTCTATAGGACGTATAGCTCCATCTCTTTCCCCCACGAAGTAAGATTAAAATAATACTGCTGAAACCGGAGGTGGTAGGCCCCCAGACGGGTGTTGTGTCTGATGGGCAACTGCCCGACGATGTCTTTGTCGGGGCGTGGTAGATATACAAGGTGTCCGGTAAATAATGGATAACCTTGAAATAGCTTAGAATAGACCATATGGCCGTTCACAAAAATATATATATATATCCAGTACTTAGTACCTAATGTTTGAAACAAACTTTTTTAACGCAAGGTTAGATTTTTGACTTTGTAAAAATTGTAGTAATGTTAGTCATTTGGGTTCAAATACTTTTCCCTTTCTTAAACTTTAGGAGAGCGTTCAAGTACCTACCACAAAGTATATACAAGTATTTTACGGTTTTACCCTTTGCCAACCCACAGGGAACGTAGCTCTGGCACCTCTTAAGTTCTAGGTTTCCAACCTACTCCATAGACAAAGGACTAAAGGTAAAGCATAAAGGTCAAACTTTCACTTGGTTTTATTTTATGCAATATTGATTTCCTTCGGCACGTGTAAGCAATATTCCATTCTACTTGGAAAATGCTTTAATAAAAATATTTTTCTTTTGAAAATAATATTGTATAGTGCTATTAAAATGAACAAAGGAATATAAAAGCTGAGTAGGTATTTTAAGTGGAATAAGGAGTCATTCGAATTCGTTCATCCATCCATCAAGGTGATGAAAGCGCTTTGATGAACAAGCTAAAATATTTACGTGAAATTCACGTTATGAAAACATTAATGTTTTCCTGTTTCGTTGTACAAATAATGGTTGTATTTTTACAGAATTAGTTTAAAACGCAACATCCATCTGTTAGCGCGCTTTCATGTAGTGTAGGACTTATCCGATTCACGGGATTCTTTTTCTAATTTTCTGACTCCTCCTTTCCTGTTTTGATAAAATCCGTTTGATAAAAGTTTAGTGAAAAGGTTTTCACCAGACTTTGGGGTGGAAGACAGGGGATTTTGTCAAGACAATAGGCGACAATATCAGAAATGAACTACAATTTAATCAGTCCTCTGCCACGTATAGCATAAGCATAATTAGCTTATAAAGTTCCCACTGCTGGAACACACGCCTCCTCTCTGTGGGTCACGCATGGTGATCTGGGGGCTTAAAACAGTCACATTGGCAGAATCACAATAGGAAAATATTCTGAATCATCGCAAAATGTCACAAACTGACAATTTGTAATAAGATCTGCGTGCGATTCATATTACGAAATAATTCATCTGTTTGACTGTTTTCTATGGAGATTCGTAACTGGTCCACACATTATGAATTGCTTTTGTGTCAAATAAGAGGAATTGCTAGTGACAGCTGGAAATTCAGGAAATGAACTGCTTTTAGAGGAATTGCTAATGTGGCCGTTTTAGACCTCGGATAACGGCAAGTCCTTCTTGACTACTAGTTGTTCTTACATTTGGGTAGTTTATGTTTAGCTATAGTGACTTCTTTTTCTTGCAGACTACTTATTGTAAATCAGTTTCATTCCCTCTTTCGACTTTCCAGAATCTTTTACTCCAAAATTACATCTAAGCATGTAGTCGTATTGACTTTAGAATATAAAGTACCTACCTGTTTCTCAATATAAGTGTAAACCTACATATTGATAGGCAACCCTTCTCGTGTCTCGGCCGTCATTTATCTAGAGAGGCCCTCGGAGTCCGCCCTCCAGACCTGTATGTAGGTCAACGCGGTCGCACTTAATTAGGCCGAGAAAAAACAGCACCGTGTCGCGTGGCGCAGCCCTAATGACTAATGATCTTGTGAATATTTGAAAGTGGAGGCTGTTGTTTTGACTCGTCTTTCATTCAGGAGAGGGTGCAGCAGAAGTAGTAGCTTCTATTTAGAATGTCGATGGCAAAAACAGAGTAGGTAGGTGAATACTATGTAGGGCACTGGACAAAATCAAACTGGTTGCTAATCTAGTTGCATAATTTATTATTTGTAACTATATCATAGATTTTTACATTTTGTGATGACTTAAACTCACGCATTGTCTTATTAGTATGACTTGTAAAAATGTTAGGAATATTTTGATATCGTATACTTTTACAATGTTTGTAAATATGTGAGCACCATGTATCTTTCACATATTAATTAATTTATTTGTCATTGCCCCATTTTTAATTCTTTTTAGCTATTATGGTACAGTAATCGTATTCTAGGTGCATCGTCTTCACATGTAATTATATAATTGATGTATACAAAATATTGTAAAACATTTTTTTTTAAGTACCTAACGGTGGAGTTTCTTGCCCATTCTTCTCCATACGAAAACTACCTTTTGGAAGGGGCAACTACAATTTCTTTGTTTTTAACGTTCAAAAGTGCCTTTAATGTGCCTACTTGAAATAAATTATTTGTCTTTTGACTTTTGGCATGCCCGAAATTCAGCAACTTGCAAGTACGAGTTGCTGAATTTCGGGCATGTCTGAATTTCGCTATACACTAGAATTAAAAAAATACATAATTATATTAGGAACAATTATTTAGGTACTTAACAAAAGTCACGAAGATAGCTGCAAAAGTAAAATAGTGTGGCGCAGCTATCACCGCCCAACACAAAATACATGGGAGACATTTGTTCCCGACTCTAAGTAGTAGTAGTATTCACTAAGATCCGCACGTGTAAAGGCAAGAGAAATGGCTTTGTCATTAATTTTACCATTATATTGTGGTAATAATTTCAGCATGACTTTTTACTCATAGTTAACAATGAAATCTGTTGAAAACCTTTAAAACGTTTGGTGCTAGAACATTTTTCTCGTCATCACGTCAACGCCGGCTGTCTCTGAAAACCTTCGCTGTATAGCACTTCCTCGCATGTCACAGCATTATGCTGAGCGATGGCCGTTTTTCGTGGATATCATATTTTCTACCAATTTGTTCTTTTTGGGTTTGTGATTATTTCTTTGCGTCATATTTACCGCAAATAAACGTATGTAATTTCTTTTTTTCTTCGTTGGGAAATCGTCATGTCAATGACTATTTTCGATAGCGATTTCATAACTTAAAACAATAGTTAATAGTTTTACATAAATCAGACTCACAGTTTATCAACAATACGAATATTAATTTATCCACACGGCACAGGGAAATCCAGTCAACCGAAATCACTTGCACATTCGCGATAGCGCTCAACAAAAACCCGCTGCAGCGCTGGAACGAAGCTCAGTTAACAAAAAGCGATTTAATAACACTAAAGCTTCACACAATGGGTGTTCTACGGACTAGCGTTTAAGCGAATTGGATCGGACGCAGCTGTGTCAATGGCCGCCACGGCCGCCTCCGATTTGGCGCATTCAGCCTGGTAGCTACCTATTTTTGGTGCTTTAAGCGGTCGGAGATAGAATTTGCTGCCAAATTTTCAGATTTATAGGCCAACGGGTTTTTGGTTTTGGCTTGTATTGTGAATTATGTGGCCCTTTTGGTAGAAATAAGGGTAGGAAAGTTACACGTGTAGTTTTGTATCAAGATTATTGAGATTCGTGGTAAAAAATAGAGCGAGTATGGTCAAAACTTTCCATCTCATTTTCTTAACAACAAGATGTTTTTTGGAGGGTAGTTACGTACCTAGAAAAATAATTTAAATTTGTTTCTTATAAAAAAATATAAGCAAAAAGCAAAGGTCAAATAAAAATAATAAGATCTGGAAAATACTTATCTACATAAATTTTACAAACTTTCAATAAAGTTCTCGTTGCTTTCATGAAAAAGGAATACTTGGGATACCTTTTCTGAATAAATTCTTAGGTTTTGTTATGCAAAAAGGTATTCTTTTGTCTATGTATTTTTTTTGAATTGGAAAGTCGAAGTTTCAACTTGGTTTTATGTGGAATTGGATAATTGCTTTACGCAAGAGTGCGCTTGGCTCTAATTCTTTGCGTAGGCACTTTCAATAGTTTGAATGTGGAGCATTTACTAAGAAGATCTTAATGCATATCCTTACTGTTTTTTTCACTCTACAGTGCTCGTTTGATTTAGTAAAGAGTATGATGGTTCACACGTCATAACGTAGTTCACGTTAAAACTGCCTTACCGGATACCTCAGGCGCACTTTCAGATTTAGAACTACAAAAGAATAAAATGATGGAAAACCCCGATGGAGCGACTGCATATCTGACCTCCACAACCCTTAACTGGGTAATACGATACCCCTTGGCAAGACTGGTTGTCAGACTTTCGGGCTTCTTCCCGTAAAGACTGTCAAAGATCCACAAATGACAGCCGGTGAGTCGGGACCAACGGCTTAACATGCTTTCTAAGACACGGAGGAGTCTCGATATGTAAAGATGGTCACCCATCCACGGATCAACCCCGGCAAGCGTAGCTTAACCTGATGGATCGACCCGTGCGGCTGTTATTACTTAGCCACGAGCTCCTCGCTCCTCGTGGTAAAACAAAATCATGAAAAAAAAATTATAGGATTCCTCCCCTAAACGTAAAGCGGGTATGTTTTTTTTTTCTCGCCCATCCTATGGTGTGGGCTAAATGGTTAGTTTTGGATATGTGAAAAAATTCACGGCAGTAGTATTTATAACGAAATGAAAAAAATGGAAAACTATCACAGCTAAGTAGGCTCTACAAGTTACCGAGAAATATTAGACCAACTTAGATATATAGATAGTTAGATAGATAGATTACACTTACATTTACAGTTGCAAAAATATGTTCTCCCATACCAAGAACAAGTTTTTCAACTAGAATGTTAAGTTTGGTCTTAGGATAAATTCATCCCAACTACGGAACCCTTCATTGTGCGCGCACTTGGCCGGTATTTTCCTAATTTTTCGGCTTTTTTCCTGGCCTATTTTACCCGCACTAGTCAACAACACAATACAAAATATAAACACAAAAGAAAAAACTAACAAAATTAAAATTAAGCTAACTTAAACTAACCCACTAAACATACTTATTAAATATAATGGAAAATTGTGTATAATTCAAGAAGTAAAAGGCCTTTTATTATTTACTAGGTTCCGCCCGCGGCTTCGCCCGCGTGGAATGTCGATAAAAAGAAGCCTATGTCCTTCCTCAGGACGCATCTACCTCCTTGCCAAATTTTGTCGAAATCCGTTCAGTAGTTTAGGCGTGAAAAGGTATTATTTATTTTATATAATCAACAGCACGAACAACGAACAGTTTTACTCCACTTTACTTACTGAAAATCAGCGACTCGTCTAACCAGCCTCCGCAGTAATGAAGACAGACATTATAAAGTGCTTTCTAAACTGAAACTATTCAATTAGTTCGACTTCAGAGGGCATGCTGGGGCAAACTCATCATTATTATAGTTTTAAGTTAACGCTTAATGGCTGTTAGGGGTTTGTGGTATAGTTCTATTAGTTTTGATAGTTCCGCTGTTTTGATATTGAAAGTACATTCAGCTTCAAAAAGATGAAGAATTCATTTAATTGTATACGAGCTTTGTTCCATAACATTGTATCAATCTGCAGTCACTCACACACACACACATTGGGTACTTACTTAATTTTAGCTACACATTGATATATTATTATGGAACAGAATTTGTAGACAATCTTGGGTTCTTGACCATCGTCAAGAACCCAAGATTGTCTACAAATTCTACCTATACCATCGTATAGGTACATCTTTTTGAGCCTCCCGTGCCTCGGAAAGCACGTTAAGCCGTTGGTCTTGCGCCTGATCTCTCTCCGATCGTGTCGGATTGCCGTCCCATCGGACTATGAGGGTGAGGGAAGAGAGAGTGCGCCTGTGTCTGCGCACACACTTTTGCACTATAATATCTCCCGCGCCGAAGGCTAGTCTCCGTTGACATTGGCCGCCATGGCCGAAATATGGTCTGGAGGACTATATACATCTTTTGAAGCTGTACCTACTGCCATTATGAAGTTAAGAATTCAATACATTTGTTATAAACTCTTGAAGAATCTTTGTTAAAGTATTTCAGCCTAACCTGCACACATAAACACACATAAACTTGCAGCTTTCGAAACTCGGCCAAACCCAACGTTATGGTAAACTCGAAGTTTTCACATTTATTTCAGCCTGACACTGATTGTGCTGATACTGCAATGCTTGCAAAAGGCTGCTCTAAATCATATGTACCAACATATTATTATAAGACCAATATTTTGTACATTTAGTTCGCATTAAATTTTTTGACGTTGACCAGAGCTGAAAAATGTTCATTCGATACGCTTCAATTCTCATCCAGCATACGTATTTAACGAAATTAATTACAGCAAAAGTGTTTAAATACTTACAAGACTCGAGTAATTCGCCGTCTGGGAGTTAAGACTGTCACTAAGAAACAACGCAGTCATCCATTCTACCAGTCAGCCGTCGTAATTTGCGCGGGAAGCTACCAGCTGACGCCATATTTAATCCTCTGCAGAAATTAACAGATTCTACTTCTCTTCTGCTAAATTGCATTATGTTATTACCTTCGTACTAGTATTTTTGATCAGAACAATGAGCCCATAATGTTTTCACTGCTACAGACCGCATTGTGTGAGCATCCGGGCCCAGAGCGGGTTCGTGAACAGGTGAACACATCTTTCACTGTCACATCTTTTCGAACTTTGGCTTTAGGACTCGCTTTTCTCACGATGTTTTCCTTCACCATTCTGAGAGAAGTGATGATGAAGCAAATCATGATGGGTGACCATTTTGTAAAATCCACCACCCGGCACTAGGCCCACGATTTGGATTACGGCCCACTTCCTCTCACAACACCGAAAGGAGGCCTGTATCCCAGCAGTGGGAGCATGGGCTGATTATGATTTTTTACACAACGAAACATCCGTATCTTCTATCTTTAGACCTGGGGCTCATCGGGGATCATTGGGCAAGTTTAGACTATCAGTTCCGTTTGTAATAATCATAGCAATGATTAATCGGGTTGCGTTACTAAAACTCAGTGTAAAAGGCTGTGAGTAAACTATTGACATTCAGGAAAGCCCTGATCAAACAAGGACTTGTATGCTTTTAAATTGAGCTAAGATTCTATAGTACCTAAATCGCAAAAGAACTCAGTGTAGCTGAACCAAAAATATAAAAAAAAAACTTACCTACACACGAATAAACTTTTTCATATTTATTGGCCCAACATGTTCCCTTAGGACTGAGACGTGGTTTCTCATTAATATTAACGCGACTGGGAGTACCATTGGTACATAATGTACCTATACATCCAATCATATCGCGGTCAACAGTCGCCCAAGCGTGCTGATTGGTTATCAATATGCCCTCGGGATTGCTTGTCTAGCGTCCGTCCATGTTTAGTGTATAAACAGTTAATTAGTGGTTGCTGACCTATGTATGTGATGTGGTATTGATTTAAAAGAGTATTATTAGTAAAGGAAAAACCTAAATTCTATCGACTGTTTAGTATCTTAAGGGGCAAGCATTGACTTCGATATCTTTGCGTTCCATAGGGGCTCGCTGCTTGCAACAAAGGTCATTTAAAATGACTACCAGATTTTGCCGCTGTACACAATAATGATAATAGTCCTCTAGACCGTATTTTCGGCCATGGCGGCCAATCTCAGTGGAGACTAGCCTTCGGCGCGGGAGATATTATAGTGCACAAGTGTGTGCGCAGACACAGGTGCACTCTGTCTTCCCTCACTCTCAGAGTCTGATGGGACGGTAATCCGACATGACCGGAGAGATCAGGCGCAGGACCAACGGCTTAACGTGCTTTCCGAGGCACGGGGCTATCACACCGCCAACTTCGAAACTCCGGGCTGTTAATACAAAATTTCTAATGGAAAAACCCAATAACACTTTGCCCGACCCAGGAATTAAACCCAGGACCCCACGCTCAGCAGTCGCGCTTGCGACCACGAGACCAACGGGGCAGTTGTGTAGTGTAGTGTTAGTAGTGTAATGTAGTGTCGTATAGTAGCATGTTGTCACTCTGTCATAGTAAATGAGAACTTACGTTTCAATACCTTCAGGGATAAGTAGGAAGTGCTTGTATTTCCTTATGTGCATGGTCAAAGATGGCTGGATGGAAAGCAAGTTCACAGCCAAGGAACCATTCTATAATACCTATCTCTCAAAAGGTCCAAAGTCATGACAAAACAAGTATATCTACTTACTTAAAATAAATTCTTCGAATGACGATACATTAACTTAGTCTTGAACCGTCAGCCATGTCTGAACTGAATTGTTTTCAAGTATCAAGATTTCCAATCCTATGAAGATATGACACCGTCACGTGTGAGCACGCGAATGATATCAATCATCGAAAGTAAGACTGCGGTTTTATGAAGTGGCGTCAGCGATCGCATGAGTGGGAAAAACGCAAAATTATGGTGTCTGAATCATTTCTGTAATACCGAAATTCCACGATCCGCGATTTTGCGGACGAACACCGAAGACCCCGGACGACGGAACGTGGGAAGGTGTACGTGCGGGGTATCTCAGACATTGCGCGGTGCGTCTGTGTTCGTCTGCCGTGCGTGTCCGTCTGCAATATTGCCGATCATGGGATTCCACCATTGAAGTGTGCGACGTATTTGTTACGCGATTGCCTAATGGACATTATGGAAGAAAAATCCATGCTATGCCGACCCTAAATAACTTAGGATACAGATAGCAAGATGACGATGGTGTAGTGATTGACTGGTTAGTTTTTAGCCTCAACCAGAGTCAGGACTCATCATTATGTAACGTGCGAGTTAGTTTTCTTTTGTCGTCATTCGCTGAGAGTTTAATGCAATTTCATTTACTAAAGTATCATCTACAAATAAAGAGTTATCTCTATAATTATTATAATAATGTGAATGTTATTAAATTATGTCGAGTTTTCCATTAAAACTGGGACGAACAAAGGAAGAGCTTACTCCATATAAACCATTACAATAAAAGGTTGTAATGCTATTTTGTCTTTCTGTTTTAAGAGTCCTGTAACTTTTTTATGAACGACAAAGTAATGAGTTTCGTTGAAAAGTTTGAGAACTCTGTTGTTGCAAAATGCGGAAATGATGTTATGGCAGCTATGGCCTGCTTATGTAGGTAAGTGTAGGAGAAACATAATAAGAACAACTTGGTTTAGATCATAAATTCATCATTAGGTCTATACAACATTATTTTTTGTTTACGCTAAACCCGAAAAGGGGTTTTTGAAGAACTTTTTCTATAGGAACAAACTTGAAATCGCGAAAAAAAAATCAGCTGTTCCATACATCGTGATTTCAAGGTTGGTCCCATAGAAAAAGTTGTTCAAAATGATGAGTACAATGACCTCTTTTCGGGTTCAGCATATACAAAAAATTATGTTGTATAGATATGAGTTCAAGCGATCTGTTTCTCCGCTCTTCAACGTAACCGCGTCCTTAAAGGCCACTTAACTCTGTAAGAATACTTAATATGGCCGTGTATCGCTAAATGGGTTAATAACACAGATTTATGTAACTGCGTATTGGATAATTAGAAAAGTGTGAAGAATTAACATTATGATCAACTATTTGCGAGTTTAGCCACACATTATTAGCGATAAAACTGCAGTTGTAAACGATTTGTTATGAAATGGGGTTTTTTAGTACCTATATCAATTACTAGCTTCCGCCCGCGGCTTCGCCCGCGCGGTATGTCGATAAAGAGTAGCCTGTCCTTCCCCAGGGCACCCTCCTTGCCAAATTTTATCGAAATCCGTTCAGTGGTTTAGGCGTGAAACGGTAGCATACTGACAGAGTTACTTTCGAATATTAGTATGGATAGTAGGTATGGATGAAATGGCACGTCCAAAAAAGATATATTATCATCCTTATTTATTTGTTTTAAAAGATTGATAGTACAAGCTCGAATATAACGGGTGTAAAAAGAAACTTAACGAACTCGAAAGCCACTTGTTATTCCCGTTTTTTTGTACTGGACCATACGTGGGAACCTTCTGGCTACGGAGATATTGAAGGTCAAAGTTCCAAATTTTTCAGACGTTTTTTAAATGTCATAACTTACTATTACTTTACTAAATATCTCCGAATGCTCGTCAGTCAATTCTCCCGAGATTGTAGGCTTTATAGTACGCCGTAAAACAGCCTATGCGCCTAGTAGAAACAGTTAAACGTCTGTCCTCATGCAAATGTTAGCAGTCAATAAAATGGAATCCGGGACGTATCCCGGAATACGGAATAGCAGATATCTGATGTTTTACTAAGGTTCTCATCTGTAGAATCCTGTTGATCCCGTATTTAAGCTGATTATATCACTTCAGTTGTTCATCACCACACCAAGCCTCTCGTGCTGGCACCGCTTCACTTTCAACTGTTTCCCGCCATTAATGGTGAACTGACAGTTGACATTAGTGACAGCGAACTCACTGCTGACGTGCATGAGATAGTGTTTACATATCTATTAAATAGATACACTTTTTTTTTCAAAAAAAATACAAATGACTGCCACTCTGGGCGGAGCGGGAGGGCGTGTCAGACTTTTACTGACTAAAACCCACCCGTGTTTCTTCAGTTGCCTGTTGCCGAGGGTTTCGGTATCCCTTTCGGACTGTCCCGCAACCCTGGCAGATAGACCTTAGTTACCCTAAAGTGTTAGCCTAGGTTTACCTTAAGTAGGTAGATACACTACACCATCAATATAAAGTGTTACCAGTTTGTTTATTATGAGCCTTTACCCTTTGAGAAAATTAAATTCGACCCAAAACAGATTGCAAATAAAAATCGAGTAACTTGAAAGTGTTCAAATAACAATTTTTGCTAAAACAGGAATTTGCGCGGGACGAAAGGCTGATAACGCTTTTACGAAACGGATGGTTTTATGAACCTTTTATAACTGGATTAAAATATTTTCTTTTATATAGATCCTTTCCAACACTGGATGAAAATAAATAAGCTATTTGTGCTATAATGAATATCAAAAAGGGTCTATTAAGGTTAAAGGTCTATTAAAAAAGTATAAGCGTATTTTTATTATTGAATGCCGAAGTTACTTCTTCTAACACCAGCTGCTATCTACCAGTGAAAGTCCCGTCAAAATCAGTCCAGCCGG
Organism: Lithophane socia; assembly: GCA_947522985.1. Taxonomy (NCBI): domain Eukaryota; kingdom Metazoa; phylum Arthropoda; class Insecta; order Lepidoptera; family Noctuidae; genus Lithophane; species Lithophane socia. The sequence goes on from OX383256.1 coordinate 1,857,838, forward strand.
ACTCCGGAAAAGTTCATCAGCCTAGGCTAATTTAGGTACATTCACAGTACATAAAAGACAACATGTACTAAGTACGTTCAAAACCATCATAGCAATACCAAATTGACAAAGTGTATCTCCATCATAGGATCATCATTTAAAGTTAGATCATTGTCAATATCACAGAACTTTCACTAAAAAAAAAAAACAGATTAATGCGAATTCGTCCACGTGAATAACGAGTTAGGTACAAAGATATTATATCAAAGGGACACGTGCCTGTTATGACGTCACAACAACGTGGGACGTCCCGTTTAGACACGTGTCTGTGGGTCCATTGTCAATATCTGCTTCACGAAGCTTAAGTTGCTTACGCAACATTTTCTCGACTTGGCACGTGCTTCGTCTAGGACTTTACGTAAATATCTACATAAACTGACGCCTTCTTTCGATGGGGGTAGGCAGAAACTACAGAACGTCACATCGTTACAACATACTGCTTTTGCTTCGTTTACTTTCATACATCTGAGGGCCTAGACAAGTGACAATCGCTTCGAAAGCGTTTCGTATTTCTACAACGACTTTCAACGGGATTGACATAAGCTTTTCGATAGTTTAGGCGCGTTACGGCGCCCTTTGAATGAAACTCGTTTCGTTGTAATTGACTTGTATTATTAATATTACACAGCACAGTATCCAAGTGACGGCGGAACAAACGTATAGACAAACAGGGTATTATTGTTAGTTACCTGCAGGTACACAGAGTTTATTAGTTAACAATAACTTAGCAAGTTTTGCAGGCAGATCGCATTCTCAAACTTATTGAACCATTAGACTACTTCCTAGACCAACCAGTGTTGTCAAGTTATACTAACGGTGGGAACCACATATAATAAATTGGTTCGCCACAATAGCTTGTCAGTCCTATACATTTTTGCCTTTTCCATCATCGTTATCACTGATAGAATGTCACTTTGTCTAGGGCCTCTGGTCATACCCGCACGACTGTTGCGAGTACTAGATACCTGGCCTTTCTGAAGAACATCACGTTACATAAGGTTACTATTTATGTCCATCTAGGGCGTCTCCTCCCGGCGATTATATTCTTAATAATAGCTCATACATAGGCCGGATTTCTATAAAAGCTGGTGATTAGTCATCCGTCCCTTTAGGGTTGATTCTTTTGTATCTACCCTCCATATTGTCAAAACGAGGCGATTATATCAGCTCTTTGCGTATTTTATTTTAAACACATTTTTCTCTGTTTGTTTTGTTGTTTTCAAGTTTGTAGAAATATTGTGTTATCGTACGTATACTTTAATGTTTGTAAATATGTGAGCACCATGTACCTATCACATACTTAATTTATTTATTTGTCATTGCTCCATTTTTAATTTTTAATTCTTTTTACCTATTGTAATTGTATTCTCGGTGCATCGTCTTCACATGTAATTATATAATTGATGTACCTATACCAAATATTGTAAAACATTTTTTTTTTAAAAGAGTAACGGTGGAGTTTCTTGCCCATTCTTCTCCATACGAAAACTACCTTTTGGAAGGGGCAACTAGAATCAGTTCTATTTCTATGTATTTGACGTTCGAAAGTGCCTTTAATGTGCCTACTTGAAATAAATTATTTGACTTTTGACTTTTTTTGACTTTTCTGAATAAATTCAGGCAGGTCATCTTCACTTGCTGCAGATGATGCTCCAAAATGTTCCACATTTTCCCTATAAACATGCATAATATAATATCACGCCTATATTCCCCGAAGGGTTAGCCAGTGTTGTACCTATAGTAACCAATTTTCCGTCTGACCAGATGTATCCGCAAATACCACTATTATTTTCTGTAGCATCATCTAACCTTAGATTATCACCACATATGTCGTATATTATATGTCGTGATCTGTTCGCGGCGCGTCATTACACACATGACGTCACAGCATCCCGTCTATTGTGATTTATGTCGATATAGGTCATTGGTAGTAGTATCACATACAGATTTATCTTAGAAAATACTGTTATATCGTGTAACAACGTCAAAGTTTACATTATAACCTTCATGCATTTCATGGTATATGTAGTGCCACGTGTCACCTCGCGTCATTACACTCGGTGACGTCACAGCATCCCGTCTGTTGTGATGGATATCGAATTATCGATATAGGTCATTGTCAGTCGCATCACCTAGAGATTTATTACTCGAGTTATGACGTAGCGGATAGCTTCGAGGACAGTTTTAATGCTTTTTATGGTGTTATGGCTATAATTAAAGCATGTACTTTAATGAAACTAATAAAAATTTGGACAACACAGGTAATGGTGTGGTAATGGTTTGTTATTTGTAAAGGATAATAACTTTCGGAATTTGTGACATTAAACTCGTTTCTTGTTAATTGGCGTGAATGATTATGGGTACAGGTGTAGTAGTACATACCTACCTAATTACATGCAGGTACATGAAAAGGTTTAAATTTGCCTCTAGAATTGCAGATGTACACAAGCGGGTGGCATCAGCCGATCTGCACCTATACTACGACTTACTAATGCCACCATTTTTCCAGTGTTAGTGAGAGACGGAGCTATACAAGGCCGCTAGCACCACTCCTTTTTTCGCAGTGGAATAATGATGGCATTAATACTTCATAGTCAGCCCCCTGTTCCACCGCATTGCTCTTCTGTAACCATCTGACCGTGAAGTGAACTGTCAATAGTGTCAATCCCTAGCATCAGCCGTCTGATTCTGTAAAAATCTCACCGTGAAAACTTTGGTGAAGTGATCTTGAATTGGGCTGCGATTCCACCATCTGCTGTGCTATTCTGTAAGCATCTCACCATGAAAACTTAGGTGAAGTGAGCGTGGAGTGAGCTGTCATTCTCATCAATACCTTCTGATCCTAAGGCATTGATAGTTCACTCCAACCTCACTTCACTTAAGTTTTCACGGTGAGATGGTTACAGAATAGCACAGCAGGTGAGCTGTCAGCTCAATTCACCTAAGATTTCACGGTGAGATTCTTATAGAATAGATCGACAGGTTGGGCAGTTCTCTTGTTTGCCATCCAGAACATTATAAAATGAAACTATCACTTGTTTATTACTTCATTAACGCTTAACTTTGGCTATTATATAATGACAGTTACGAGTACTACGTAAACTTCACCGTTTTCATATCCCGTCTCCCAGGTTTCTACAATCAAGCAATTAGTTACCAAGTGAAGATTACTAAAGATATCTCTCTCTTTCGTTGCAGAAGCTCTAAAGCTGTACGGGGAAAGACTATCAGAATGGGAGAGGAACGAGGTGAGGAAGTACCCGGAGGTGTGGTTCCTGGGGTTGGAGTCCAACAAGGTGCAGGCTCGGGCCAACCTGCCCAACAACTGCGGGTTTGATGATGAGAACGGTAGCTATAATAAGGTGAGAATGTTGAATGTATTAAATTATACTCCATTTGAAATAAGATTAGACATTTAAATCATTCATTTAAATGGATTTGAGTAGGTACACGTGGATGCCATTTCAAAACACCCCAAGGAAACGATAAAGAAGCGCAATTTAATTTGCAATTAATAACAAGCTATATAGCATTTCTATAAGAAGCATTGCTTTGTTTAGTTTTAAATTAAAATATGGAAACCACGATATACGTATTCAAGTGGTATCTCGGCGGTTAAACCTTTTTCAATTAGTACACTGAAGTTATACTTCAGGAGTGTTCAATTGGCTAAAACCATGATTGTTAAAAAAGCTACATATATTTTTCAGTACAATTACAAAAAAACATTATTTACCTGTCCAACATTTATTGAAAAGCTCAGAGTTCCATTCGAATACTAATTAAAATCCAAATCTTTTTTATCCAAATAATTACAAAAAAAGTCTTGTGAATAAAATTCGGATCTGACTCCAGCAAAAAATACTCAAATGGAATTTTAAATGGGATACCAGAATGGGCTCTTTCAGAGCCGATTTTGTACTAAATTAATTGTCCGAAAGCTCGAAACCCCAGCATTGAAATATTATCCGAAGGAATATGTTTAACAACGTTCGAAAATGTTGTCCCTAGCCACCGGCTTTCAGGAATTCATTACAAAACCTGAATATTTTCAATTCGTTGATAATCGTAATAAGGTGGGTACCTTTACCTTAAAAGAATATAATTATTGTACTTTTTAAATTTTATACCATTACTTTAGTCACATATCTTTATCACTAATGGAATGCGTGCATGTCCATTAATTGGTCAATTTGTTCATTAATTTGTCAATTTGTTCATTAATTTGTCAATTTGCTTCAAAAGTGTGTAATTAATTTCCGTTATAGCCTGCCAAGTAGATATGAATGGTAAAGAGATAATTAAGTTCAGATATTCATTGTGTTGTGAGTTAATTCCGATAAATACAAGACAAAAAAATGTCTAGGTACGTACTTACATTTGCCATTACAGGTTTCGATCAATAACGCATTATTATTCGAAGATTATAGGATAACGCAATTTGATAAATTCGCCACTTTTGTGAATTCGCTCAAAGAACAGCGGAATAAGTCTGTCTCACTCGCTATAAGATTGACCGAAAAATTAAAATTGAATTGATTTGAAATTGGCACGACCGGCGCCCTAATTGTCAGAATTGGAATCGCTAATCCATTGCTTCATTTACGTTGTTGTGCAGATTTTTTTTTCGGACGTATGAAGCAAGGGATTAGACATTTGTTTCAAACTGATTCCAATTCTGATTGATTAAGCGCGGACGCGGGTCTGAGAGGTGGAAGGCCCTTTAATACTATGGCAATATATATTAAAATCACACAACCTATTGAAAAAAGCCTTCATAAAATGATTTGTGATCACTATTGTCTTTCCTTTGGCAGTATTTCCTAATTAAATACCTTCATGACTTTCCTAAACCATCAGAAACCGCATCGAACGAAGGTTTCTTTAGCTTTCCAATACAAACAATTTACGAGTGAAGAATTATTTAGTCCTTATACGGGCAGAACTTGCTATTGAGATGCCAAACATTTAGTCATTAGTTGGCATCGACACGAAACACGATACCTTTTTAAGACATAAAATAAAATCTCTAAAGTAAAATAATTTAAATAACAATCAAGCAAGCAATTAAAAAGATTACTAGAATCCTTACATATTATAAAACAAAGTCCTCCGCCTCTTTTCATGCTGTTTACACCAATGGATAGAGTGGTTCTCGAGGAAGGTTTTAGTATATAATAACCGACATCCACACGGCCGAAGCCGCGGGCATCAGCTAGTAACTTATAAACGCAAAAATGTTTCACTTTACAACGATTAGTCGTGCAATAAGGAAGTCCTCACCCTGGACTATCACTTGATGCGCCTTTGCGTAAAAACGGGGGCATAGTTTTAAATACAAGACTACTGTAAACTCTTAATATGTAAACAAGTACCCTTCAATTAATTTATTTTTAAACCCCCTACAAAAAGAAAGCATATAAAAACTTTTTTTTTATAGCTAAGAACACTCTCGATCAAGTCATCTTTCAAACAAAACCAAAAAAAATCAAAATCGGTTCAGCTTCAGCCATTTGGCAGCTACGATGGCGCAGACAGACGCACACGTTAAACTTATAACACCCCCTTCCGTCGGGGGTTAATTAAATAAAATGACAGACTGGAAAGATTACCTATTGTCACAAAAAACCTCGTGTCTTTAATTGCAGCAAATCAATGACCACATAGCCTACAGGTACGAGATCCTCGAAGTCATCGGCAAGGGATCTTTCGGCCAGGTGATCAGGGCGCAGGACCACCGCACAGGGTCTCAGGTCGCCATCAAGATCATCAGGAACAAGAAGCGGTTCCATCACCAAGCGCTGGTGGAAGTCAGGGTCCTCGACCACCTGAGGCTGAAGGATAAGGATCAAGCGCACAATGTGATACATATGCTGGATTACTTCTACTTTAGGAACCATTTGTGCATCAGTTTTGAGCTTATGAGGTGAGAATTTATTAATATTTTTTTGTCTATATACTCCAACACACACACTACACACATTGTTCTCTCTAATATGACAAGCCAACATACAAAGCGCCAAGTGCACATTATTTAGAGAAGATAGACACAGAAGACGGATTTAGTCTCTTTATACATATAAATACAAGCGACCCTGCCTGTTTCGTACAGTTTTCACGACTTGACAAAACATTGAGATTGTTTTAAATACTATTTAAGAGCGTATAAGCTGAAAGTCGGCAACGTCGCAAATAAATGTCAAATATTTCGCTGTTTTGATTACAACTAAAACTAATTAATATTCGGTGTTACGATATTATCTAATGCATTTCATAATCAATATTTTAAACAGTTGTCTAGCCATATTTCACATTTCCATACAGAAATATTGCCAAATGAATAAAAACAGGTAAATATTTGACAGTTATTTGCGACGTTGCCAACTTTCAGCGTAAACGCTCTTAAGTTTAATATTATATATGATAACAAGCCTTTCGGAATAAATTTTATAAATTATGGTGAAAATTGCAACAAATTCGATTGCGGAGTTTTGTAGAACGAAGCGGACACATAGACTTTATTTTATACGGTTTATGATTTATTTATAGATAGATTTATCTGAGTACTGTACTTATCATAGATATCTAAAGATAGGATGTGGTACACATAAACTAAGTCAAGCTCAACATCGGCCCATAAGACGCAGTATATTCGTAAATATGGCTTCCATTATGGCAGATTACCGTAATTATCCTCGTGCAAGGAGTGAGAAGGTTTGCTAATGAACCCTCATCAAGATTTTCTTAGTAAAAAATGTCCCAAATGCGCGGTGCAAGTTTCTTTCTTGTGATATAGGTACTCGTACCATAACTTGAAGCGACAATAAAAGTTGCAGACAATGCAAGTGTTATTGCTTCAATTTTATTTTTATTCAATTAAAAGAAAAACAAAGGAAGAAAAATAGTTTGTTCTGCACAAATAAAATGCACATTACAAAAAAAAAAACTTTAAATACACACATACACAGCCAAGAGCTGATACTCAAGCAATATAAGTTTGTCAATTTTGTTTGTTTAATTAATTGCTCCTTTGTACCTTTATTGTCCACAAAGATTAATAAATAAATAAACAAAATCGAATCCACCGTGACCTTGTAAAGGCTGCAAGAATTTACTGGATGCGGGAAGCACAGAACCGGTCGAAATGGGGGTTTGGGGGAGGTCTGTGTCCAGCGGTGGACGTCTTTCGTCTGAAATGATGATGATAATCACACTGTAAATTAGAGGATTAAGCTGAAAATCTTTTTTTTTTTAATTTACAGTATCAACTTATACGAGCTGATTAAGAAGAACAACTATCAAGGCTTTAGCCTCAGCCTCATCAGGCGGTTCACGAGCTCACTACTGCGATGTCTCAGGTTGCTGGAGGGAGAGAACATCATACATTGTGACCTGAAGCCGGTGAGTCCAACCTTTTCTTCTATTTTAGGTTCGGGATCAGGAATCATTTGACACATTTAACCTTTTTTATTGGGAGGTCATGCATGGTACCAAGTCATGAATGGTGGAGGTAAAAATGTTTTTATATAACCTTTTTTAAAGGTCATACAGGCTTGAATAAACTTTTCGCCATAAAAACACTCGGGGTGAGATGTATAAAGTTGACCATATACACGAGCGGCCCTTTGTCGACGGCAGCCCGGCCGACGAGTCGACAGCGGCAGTTGGACGCGTCGGCAGCTGCCGTTGACGCGTCTACGGCTGCCGCCAACCAGTGTCGACGGCTGCTGTTGTCTCTGCCGTTGGCAACGGGCCTCTCGTGATTATATGCACTAAGTCCGCCTTTGTACAGTATTGCTTTACTTTTGCATAAAGTTTTAATAATAAATATACATTTAGCATTAAGCTTTGGTCAAGCAGTATCTCTGGCACCGTCAAACTAGAAGTGCATGATAGAGAGGGGAACAAACCTAATCCTAAAAACGTGGTAAGTATCGTTTATAAACCTTTGCCTCACTTTCTGATTTTATTTTGGTCTTCTTCGATTTACATTCTTCACAGTTTTGATGTACGATAAAGTATCGTCTGTTCTACTACCACCTGATAAACTCCCGATCATTTCTCTCTCTCTGACAGATAGCCCTATTTTCTCTCTCTCTGGCAGATAGCCCTATTTTGTTCTCTCATGGTAACTAATTTAGCCAATATCTTTATTTTCTAGGAAAACATCCTGCTAAAAGCGAGAGGCAGTTCCTCCATCAAGGTGATAGACTTCGGAAGCTCTTGCTATACGCATGCGCGCGTCTACACCTACATCCAGTCGCGATTCTACCGGAGCCCGGAAGTTATCCTAGGGCTGCAGTACGGGACCCCCATTGACATGTGGAGTATGGGTGAGTATTTGACTTTTTTTTTTAATATATAGACCAAATTGTAACTAGATATTTTGTATAATAAGGTTGTTGTAGTACAGTAGAACTGTTTGTGACAGGCTTCTCCGGAATAACTATTACCATAACAATACTTATTTCTGCGCGCGCGCTGCTGTGTTCCGCTTTGAAGAGCAATGGGTGCAGAAATATACAGGCTCATGGGATAGATTTTTATCTCCCATATGGCAACACGCCAGTGAGCAGTGGTGGCACAGTGGTAACGACCCCTTCTTAGGAGTTGTAGGCCGTGGGTTCGAACCCAGACAGGCGATTTGCTTTTTGTAAATAATTTCATCACCACTGCACTCAAAACGGTGAAAGAAAACATTGTGTGGAAACCGGTATGTCCTAGTACCAAAAATCCGAAGACATGTGACATCATGTGACATCTACCAACCCGCACTGGGTCCGCGTGGTAGATAACAGCCCACTCCCTCTCGAGAGAGGAGGCCTCTGTCCCAGCAGTGGGAACATTATAGGCTGATTATGGTGACAACGCGCCTACGATGTTTCTTTTATTACAGACGGCTACAGGCAATGACCACTTACCATTAGGTCGGCTTGTATGCCACCGGTGTCACGCAATATTATACAAAATATATGACTTGAAGTCATTTCATAGGTTGTTTTCGTAACATTGTAAAACCCACATAAATCATAAATGTCAAGAAGATCTCCACCGTAAAATTGACATTGTTATTATAATTTAGCAACAAAAAGAAAGACATGTTTTGTTAAACACTGTGTGTGTCAAATATAATTACTATACGTAAGATTAATTGAGGCACTGAGGTCTTATAAAAGCCTTATGTAATATTTTAATAAGCGTTTTCAATCAATACTCTTTTCGAGAAGTACTAAAGAATTGGGACGAACAACGATGGCACAAAGCGGAAATTGCGTCACAGATAAATACTCTACAATTTTAACGAATGCAATGGCTATCAAACAAAGCACTAGTATAAACATTTGAAACCGCGTAATCTTCATCTTGCTTCTCTTTCTAATGTTCCAAAATGGAGAGAAATAGAAGCAACGAAATGAGATTAAGAGGTTACACTACTACTGATAATCTGGATTATATAAGCTTAGGTTTGCCACACAGTGTAAGAAATACTGTTATGTACTAATCAACTATGTTGGGGTCGGCTTCCAATCCAACCGGATGCAGCTGAATACCAGTATTTTACATGGAGCGACTGCCTATCTCACCTCCACAACCCAGTAACTGGGTAATACGATATACCCCTTGGTAAGACTGGTTGTCAGACTTTCGGGCTTCTGACGACCCGTAACGACAGTCAAAGATCTACGAATGACAGCCGGGACCAACGGCTTAACGTGCTTTCCGAGGCACGGAGGAGTCTCGGTATGTTAAGATGGTCACCCATCCACGGACCAATTCCAGCAAGCGTAGCTTACCTGATAGATCGATGTGCGGCTGTTATTACTTAGCCACGAGCTCCTAAGAAATACTATACTAGTCATCCCTAAATACTACATATAAAGGTGTTTTCAAAGAAAATTAATAGACCAACTAAAATCTAACAGCATTTGGATAAGTTGCTTAACTAATGACTGCTAATAGGGATATTGATATCCTAAATCACAGTACTTAAGAGAAAGTAACACTAAGCATTACAACTCCCGATAATGCTCCAATATAGTCAAGCTAACAGATGTTTTAACACCATTTGACCGTAAACAATCATAACCATAAATATCAACAAAACACGATCACAAATTCAAAGCAAAGCTTTCCACAGACAGACAATCGCAAGCATGCCATAATATTAACGTATAGAAAGTGAGGGAGAAAGGTGACCTCGCGATTCGCACAGCAGATATCGACACCAAAGAATGTAGTCTTTACGCAACTGATGATGGATGTTACCGCCTACCGGCCGGTACTCGTTACATTAACGACTCGTTTTGTAACAAGAGACGCATCTTTATATCTCGAAACAGGTTGGATGATGCGTAAGCACTTGAAATTGGCGACTTTCATTTGTTTTTTATGTGTAATACCGAAATCCCACGAGCCGCGATTTTGCGGACGTACACAGACGAGCCCGGACGACGGACTGTGGGAAGGTGTACGTGCGGGGTATCGCAGACATCGGAAGTTCCTCGGTGCGCGATGCATGGCGGTCTGTGGTCGTCTGCCGTGCGTGTACGTCTGCAATATTGCCGATCGTGGGATTCCACAATAAGGCTGCCAACATACGGACTGCATTTCAACTGCAAATTTGCAGTTTGAATGCAGTTAAGTACAGTACATTACGAGTATTGCAGTCGTTCTAATAAACTGCATTCAAACAGCAAGAATGCAGTCCATCTGATGGCAGCCTAACATCTTTCCTCTCGTTTTCCTGCAATCTGTGGCAGTGATGTCGTGAAGAGAGACGGAAGTGTGTAACAGGAAGCCAGGGAAGCGGGCGCTATTTGATTTGACCAATGAGCGCGCGTGGTGCTAGATTTGGCCGTCTGATGATACCAACTTATTTTCCGAGAGGTTGGTACTGGCAGCCAAGATGTCAGATGTTACACATACTCATATTTGTGTACGATGCCGATTTAACGAAGCTCTGGTTACCAATACACAATTAATAGGGACTGGCTCGTTGGTTTATTGGTCGCAAGCGCTGCCGAGCATGTCGAAGTCCTGGGTGCGATTCCCAGGTCGGCCAACATGTTATTGGATTTACCCATCTGGAATTTCTCAGTAGCAGCCCGGAGTCTGGATTTGTGCCCTTCGGGAAACAAAACCGTGATAAAATAATAGGCAAATAAGTCATTGCCACAGTCTCATAAGATGGAGTTATAATTGTTTTATATGCTACGGTGGTGGTTTTATGGTCGTAAATATGACATGAATAAATTAAAACTTGAATCTCGTTAAGTAAAGATCATCTATGTGAAACGAAACACTCATAATGCAGTAGAAATTGTTGTAAGCAAACAATAGTTAGTAAAACTAACCAGTAAAAAGACAGTGTCTAAAAAGTCACGCAGAAAATAATCTCCGATTAAACAAACTTAGTCATAACTTGAGATTCCAAGAAATTAGGAACGTCTAATAAAAGTTTAGAATATAAGGGAAAACTAAAGAAATGAATGGTCGTGTAAATGGAAGTGAATACTAAGATAACAGTGAAAAGCGATATATAAAGAAAACGCCACCGACCCTAAACAAATAAGGAAATGAGTAGGATGACAAAACTAAGTTTCAAATCTGTGTATTATTTTGGTCTCAGGATGCATCCTAGCGGAACTCCACACGGGATACCCCCTGTTCCCGGGCGAGAACGAGTCGGAACAGCTGGCCTGCATCATGGAGCTGCTCGGACCACCTCCCCCAGACCTGCTGCTACATGCCACAAGGAAGAGACTGTTTTTTGGTAAGTGTTTTAATATAGGACTCAGTATCAGTCCCTGGGGAACCGGGCTGTTCTTATGTTTCGAATCCGCGGAAAGGAAATTTTTATATAACTGTACGATATCAATGTTGGCCCTAGATTGTCACCTTGAGAAATCTCACATTACGAGTTAAATATTTTCAAACTATTATATAATTTTAGTTGAAAACTTCATTGAAATTATTGAAGAAATGTCTGCAATACTCTACTTATTTTCATTTCTTTAAATTTTGTCCGAATGCTTAATTGTAACATATTGTCCTCCAGACTCAAAAGGCTCCCCCCGCAGCATCACGAACTCCAAGGGTCGCAAGCGTCGCCCCGGCACGCGCACCCTCACGACCATCGTGAGGTCTGACGACCCTGCCTTCCTGCACTTCTTGCACAGATGTCTCGAGTAAGTCTTTCATTAATTACTCTTAAGATGGTGCAGTTCAATACCACAAGGTTTCTCTAGGAATTAGCTACTGCGAGGAGAATTTTTATGTAAGACTAGCTGATGCCCGCGTGGATGTCGGCTATTATAACTAAAACCTTCCTCAAGAACCACTCTATCCATTCCTGAAAACAGCATGAAAATCAGTGCAGTAGTTTTTGAGTTTATCGCGAACAGACTGAAAGACAGACGCGGCGGAGGACTTTATTTTAGTGATTTTGAAAAAACACGGACGGACACGCAACGGCACTCTGGGTACGGATTACCTTAATCATTAGGAAGTGTCTAGTCTGTTACCAGAGTGGCCTGTCCAAATCTATGGGTTATGTGTCTTCCATTGATGAATAGATAGTAGTGTAGTCATAAAACTCAAACTCAAATAAACCATTTACAGGCATTTTTGAATTGTCAAAGTTCATCCTTATGTTCCTTAATACGAATCAGGTTCACACGGAAAGAAAAAAATTAAAAAATTGCCGGGAAAATTGGAAAAGTCGGGAATTCTGAAAACGCATTTTCTTTTTGTATGAATTATTGAAATTTGGACAGGACTACCCGTCTGTCGGGTCAGCTAGTCATGGCGATATAAGTACCATTCCTACTAGATACATACCTTCAAGTACGCAACATCACAACCAGCACGTTATATCATAGTACTTACAACATCTGCAGACAATTATAATTACAAGCAATAAAATGTTGTAAATACCGACCATCGTCAGTTGCACGCCATCAAATTATCCACATAAAAACCATGCTAGTATTCTTAATGGGAAAATTACAGATTTCCAAAGTATAATTGATTGAAATTTGTAGCAACAGCAGCAAGTCGCGGGCTGTTTTACGCGATTAGCACGCTGTCATTAAAATTTTAATAAATATTTTTCGTTTTTTTATATCAATCAATCAATCAATCAATCATTTATTTGCAACGAATGTAGGTTACATTAAAATACAGGTGGAGTAGATAGGAGTGAGCCATGTACATTCTGCCTGGAAATAGGCACGCAAAAATTATACAAATTGTCAAAAACAATCTAAAAATAAAATTAAAAATGTCACAGTTAGAAATTATTATTGAAAAATGTCGAAATTAAAAAATGTCCAAATCAAAATGTTACTATTTTAATGTTAAAATGTTTTTTAATGTTACTATTTTTTTGTTACTATTATAACTTTGAAAACTAGAGCGGTTTTTATCTAGATTAATATTGACCTAGATTAATTATTGTTAAAAGCAATAGCATCGAAGAGAACTGTAATAGTTTGGCAATGCCCGAGTTATTGTATCTTTTTCTCCGACTAAAGACCAGAGGGCCTAAAACGGTCACATTAACAATTCCTCTAAAAAAAAATAATTTCCTGAATTCCCAGTTGTCATTAGCAATTCCTCTAATTTGACACAAAAGCAATTCATAATTTGTGGACCATTTTACGAATCTCCATAGAAAACTGTCAAACAGATGAATTATTTCGTAATATGAATTGCACGCAGATCATAATTATCAATTGTTAGTTTATGACATTTTACGATGATTCTTAATATTTTCCTATTATGATTCTGCCAAAGTGGTCGTTTTAAGCCCCCAGTCCGAATTACGTTTCGAAAACTCACCAGTTTTGGTTTATTTATTTTAATTATGAGCATAACTAACTGAGATAGTATCCTCTGTTAGACTATAAAATTAAAATGGTAATCAAGCAACCTTTCCATTCAAACCTCACAATGAATCAAATTAGATTATGTTGCGCGACCAATCAAAAATTCTCGTCCAACCACCCAAATATTACGTATAAAACTGTTGACGTTTCACGGATGAAATAATTTCCCACACAAGACTAACAGATCGTTATAATATAGTCTATTCAAATACTCGTTTCCAATTGATGTTATTTCCACTTAAACGAATATCAACTTTACAGTAGTGTAAATTAAGTTTCTTTCAGAACAACTAGCACTATCGAAAAAGTCATAAAAAAATGTTTCTTGTTGAAAGCGCAAATCAACTTTATGTGAGGGTTTTAAAGTTGTTTTTCCAAAGAAATATATTTGTTTACTTCTTTGGAAACTTAATCCCGAACGCAGTTTAGTCGTAGCGATGGGAAAGCAATGATGAGTATCTTATGCAATCGTGCGAATGGTGCGTAAGCGCACATAACCCCGCTCAATGGGAAGCGTCATCTGCCACAACCGTATTAGATTGTTTAGTGAAAAGTGCGTTTTTATTTATTTTGATAATATCTTTACTTATATTTTTATCTGGCATGTGGAAGTTAGGAATTCTGAGTCATTATATAGATTCCGTTCTGACATCAGTTAGACGTTGCAATAACACTGTGTGGTCGTCTTCCATTAGTAATTTAATCTATCATGTCCTTGCCACCAATTCCTCTGCCAATGTGATTATAGTAATGTCCAAAAGCAGATTATCTTCAGTCAAAAACAGCATATTATCACAAATTGTAATTCCAACCTATGACCCCATCAGAGCCCCATAACATTCCTAGCAGTACGATGATGCGTTAATAGCATATTATTATGAAATTCCAACGCCACTTGATCAGAATCGTGACCTCTCTCCTTCCACTTATCTTGTTGTCAAGTGTTCAGGACTAAATATAACAAGGTATCTTTACTTTTAGCAAGTGTTACACAAGATACAGTAATAAAATATGCAGATAGGTATTTAACGAAGCCATTGATTCCATTTCCTGAGGCATCCATTCCATACGCGGTTTCTAATTTATATAACAAGCTATTAGAAGCTATTTGTTTGTAGAAAGTATTGAAAAACTTGTTTCTTTTATATTATCGTAGCCGGTTGATCGGTTAGGGTTAGACTCTTATCTGATGTGCGCTTTTCTTTCCTCATTGGTGTATTTTAACTCGAACCTGCCGTTATATTTCCTAAGGCTTTTGCCTTTTTATTTCTTGTGCTATTATTATTATGATTTTGTGAAGATAGCAGGTTTTTCTTTCACACCCTGATAATATCTAATATTTATAATGCATATAATTTATCGTGAGCATTGTGTAAAGAAAAAGCAGTAGTGTTGAATATAATAAACTTACGGAAGGTGTAAATACTTTGTTGTATACAGTATGTTATCTAACGAAGGGCGTTCCGGTTCACCGGCAATAGTATAGCGTCTATTCGCATTTATTCGCTTTTCATCAAAACAACAAATTAAGTGTGCATATTTAATGCTTATCCATGAAATGACTATGAACAAACTGCTCTAAATTATCATAGTAGACATTTGTCAAGTCTCTCGTAAACCCTTGACAGACCATAACATAATATTGATATAACACCAACCATAATTTCACGCATAATGAAAATCCAGCCATCCGTGAACGTAGCTACACACAACTAATTTAGCCAAACGCATATGTAAATCTGTTCTCACATTTGCGTAACAAAGTTAACAATACCGTTCCAGAAATAGAAACTGAACTCAAAGACAATGAATATAAGGTGGGAAATGAAAGAGAAATGAAGGTTGTAAAGGTGACAGCAATAAAAACATGACTTTCTCTACAAGTTCACACATCTTTGAAGAAGCGTCAAGTGCGAGAGGCGGAATAGGAAGTGATGAGTCGAGCTATTGTCGTTGCCTTGAACGGATCTGTTAAAAATTTTAGAATTGTATTTTAACTTTTTGAAACGTTTCGACATCTTCCAAATCGTTAGGAAACGTTCTGTTTTATTGGCTTCGTAAGTGACAGTAATTTTTGAGGGGTCGTGGTCACGAATATTGTTTTAACTTTTGACTTTGTCAACCTGTAGGTTCATAACTTCATAAGTATGATTTTATGTATGTATGCAAAACTTGCAATACGGATATTTTAGTGGAATGCAAAACAAAAACTTACGTGACAACGATTAGCAAAAAAAATATTAGGTAAGAACCTATGTCATAATAGTTCGTTATGCTCTTCTTAGGCTGCCTTTCCACCAGAGATGAGCGAGGATGCGTAGCGAGGAATGACCGTAAATCTTGCCAATAACAACGCTAGCTTAGCTCACGCTATGACAGTGAAGCGATGATATTGGTTAGTTTCACACACATCCCTCGCTACGCATCTTCGCTCATCTCTGGTGGAAACGCAGCCTTGAAGATTCCTGAGACACGAGTACATTACATGTGTGTGACTAACTGCTCATTATTCTAAGTCCAGTTCATATTTGTATTGTAATGATTTGGGGTCTAAGGAGGAGCTCGTGGCTAAGTAATAACAGCCACATGGGTCAATCTATCAGCTTAAGCTACGCTTTCCGGGGTTGGTCTGTGGATGGGTGCCCATCTTTACATACCGAGACTCCCCCGTGCCTCGGAAAGCACGGTATGCCGTTGGTCCCGGCTGTCATTCGTAGATCTTTGACAGTCGTTACGGGTTGTCAGAAGCCCGAAAGTCTGACAACCAGTCTTACCAAGGGGTATCGTATTGCCCAGTTACTGGGTTGTGGAGGTCAGATAGGCAGTCGCTCCATGTAAAATACTGGTATTCAGCTGCATCCGGTAAGACTAGAAGCCGACCCCAACATAGTTGGGAAAAGGCTAGGCAGATTGAATGATTTGGGGTCTAACCATCTGATAACATCATCCATAGAAGCAAAGCTGCAGTAGAAGAATCTTCCCTGACAGGTTTAAGTTGTGTGATTTCTCCTCAAGGATGAACTTAACGAAGTGTATCAGAATTTTCTCATCACACTCACGTTGGTTCAGTAAGAAAGGAAAAGTGTTTCTACTGTGATGCTCGTAAGTGATAACCAGTTGACCTGTCACTTCTTAGTTGTCATCTTTGCCCTAGCAGCTTCTTCACAAGACTATCAACTGATTAGATTAGGTGTTATTTCAATTAAATGCAAAATTGTTAGTTACATTATCTTTTTTACTAACCATTATTATAATAGTCTCCATAGTTCAAGTTTTTCTTCAACAAGAATTTCAACCATTGCATTTAAGCACAACAATGTAATTACCTTCTAATATGATAACGATTAGAAATTATTTAAACGTATTCAATTGAAATAACAACCATAGAGCACGTCTCGCATCTACCAAAAGCAAGCAATCACACTACCTCGCCGGAGGAGACATTCGAGAGACACAAACATTTTCGCATAGCGACCTTTTGGCCGTGAGAGCGGAGAAAGCGCTAGGGCCGACGTCATATGCCTTATTACGTATACGTGGATAACTTTATGTTACTATATGGAAGCTACTAAGCTTAGAAATTATGGAATACTTATTAGGGTAATACCAGTGACGTTGCGAATGAGTGTGAAAAATAGAGATGGTACGGACGTTCTGTCTTGTCACGCGTGGGCTCGGAATGTATGGAAGGAAATGCCATGAGCATAGATGTCATGGTGTTTGATGCAAATATGAATAATTGTATGCTAAACTAATTAGTCAGTATAAAATCTGCTACTTCTGTTGGAAATATTTTTGAAAGTAAAAATAAAGACATTTTTTGATACAAGGTCAAAAACATCGATAAACTTTTGCAAGAAATTCTTAAGAAATATCTGATAGATTTTCTATCTGATATTTTCATAAAATCCGAGAAATATTTATTTGAATAACATACTGAAGAACATTCAAACCCATACAGATACGAAGATTACCATAATTAGCCACAAAGTTCAAGATCGTATGCACCGGTTATAAGAACTGGCTTGTTCGAAATCCGTGAAATGTGGGTAAGGGGTGAAAGTGCATCCTCGACCTCGGCACTGATCTCACTTTCAACGTCAACGCAGATATAATACGTATGTCCAATATAACTTGACGTAAGATGACTGACGGAGTTGCAAGCAGATGCCAAAACCAACAAAAATATATTTGATTGAATTTAATAACCAGATTAGGAACTTATGAGACATGGATAATTAGAAGCACGGTTCCAAAATAAAGAGCGTATGGAGAAAAAATGGCAAAAATCTTTTTTGTTGCTCTTCTTTATCTTCTACATAAAGTTGCTTTTCATGTCTGTCTAATGTGACCACGTTGTTCCAAACTACGCAACGAATTGTGATACTGTTATACCATCATTTAAATAACTATTCCGAAAGGTTAATGAGTTTTAATTTAATATTTAACTTAATAGCACAAATCTTGATGTTTTAACATGTTACCAATGCACCCGTCCGAAGCAGGAGCGGTCCGCTAGTACTGTTTTTTTTTTTAAATCATTTTAACACCAGTAATATGAGATGTGTGGGTGTAAAATTCAGTACATTTTTGATTTAGTACCAATTTTTACCTAAGATAAACTAGCCACTGGCCACTCAGTACACGGTTCTTGTTTATGTGCAGATTACAAATATGCGAGTGGCGAGAATTGAAAGTGGAGCAATGAACTCTGCGAACGTTAACATGTTGTTTATACATTTACTGTCCTTTTCCTTGGCTGAAGAAACAACATTCTAGTGATTCATGCTAAAGAATTCATGAAGGATGGTGAAACTTGGGTTGGTGTATAGAATATTTTGCTCATATTTCATCATAAACTATACCGAGAAGACAAATAATAGAGATGCATGGGAGAAAAAGACGTACTGCGCCGACTCCAAATGAATTGGGATAGAACAACAATAATCCCCGAAGGGTTAGGCAGAGCTGCAACAGTCCCGCCAGGGTTGTGGGAAAGTCCGAAAGGGATACCGGGACATTGGCAATTGGCAACTGAAGGAACACGGGTGGGTTTTAGTCAGGAAAAGTCTGACACGCCCTTCCGCTCCGCCCAGAGCGGGAAAAGTCATTTGACGATTTACCATCCTCGAAAAAAAAAAAAGGGTTGCACATTTAGCCAGTTTATAACTGGCTAAATGTGGGTGTACTGGTGCACCTCTTTTTTATGGGATAGAACAATAAGAGGAAAATTCTATTTTCTCATTTATGTCATTTTGTGATAGCCCGGATGTTAAGGGACCTGTAATGATAAACGAAAACAACGTGAGGTACCGCGGACTTTAAATATTCTGAAATTTGTCAACCAACACTAGGCAAGCCTGGTGAATAATAGTTAGTTCCTTCTCTGCGAAACCACGCTTTGTCGTTACAATATAATGCCATTACATTATATGCGTAAGAATGACCTTTCCCCATATTGTGACGTGTTGGAGCTGTCAAACTAAGTTGAGACGCGTTAGGTAACAGTTATAGAACGCACACTCATCAATCTAAAGTTAGTCCGGTCCAGGTCATGGCCATATCTACTCGGATGCCTTTCTAGATTCGATTTTCACAGCATAATGACTAACAATAAGTCTTTTTTTTTTTTTTGGGCCTTGCGACATGGCGATATTATAACACTGCCCCTAAGCGTGTCTGATTATCAAGCTCACTGTAGGACAAAAACGTCTCTCCATATTTCCACATTTCTGTTCTCTGCTGATACAGGCAAATCCTTTCGTTAACCGGCAAGCTCGTCTCTGCAGTTTTGCCTTGGTCTGCGCGGTTTTGTCTAGCGTCCCATGGGACTCACTCAGTGGTCAGGATTCAGTTCACAAGACCACTCTCCAGTTCCACTTCTACACGTAGGACTCCTTCTATGCGTATAAATACGTCTCCTAATTCCTCATCATCACCATAAATTGCCGTCCCATTTACCACGATAGCATGTTTACTTACATTCCGTCGCAAACCGCAGGTTGTTCGGTTGCGCGCACGCATCTAGCACGCAGTGAAAGGTTACCGCGTCTGTGACGTAACGCCGATCATTCGTCGCCGACCCGAGAGTAACCGATGTGATGTGCATACTTTTGTGAGACTTTTTACATTTTCGTTTTGCTTATGAATGAGTTCTTTGAATATCTCATTGCTGCTATGCTTATTTAAGTAATGTTTACCTCTTCAATAATATGCGTAGATTAGTGAAGAGTAATATAATATAATAATTTATTTGCCTCAAGTATTACATTTTACCTTAAAAACATGGTAGTACATACAGTTTAAAGAAAATTATACAATAGTGTGGCGACACCAGCACCCTTGCTAAGTTGCCAAGACAACTTGTGTTAAAGATGCTGGGCCCGACCCTTTATTGGATGTTTCTTAATTGCATTTAGGTACATAGGTGCCATTTTGTAATTATACAACTGGTTCATTATATGGCATAGGTAAACGGACAAATAAACTATTTAGGAAAGGAAATAAAACAAAACGAAAGAATTTATGAATGGAATGGAATAGTGTAGTGTATGCAGGGGTGTGTAATATAAACTTCCTGAACATCAATCACCTCCACAAGACTCCCTACGACACGAACTACATTATATGAGAACGAGATATAGCTCATGCATTAGTCAATATATTGCCCAGGCCGCTGACTGTACCTACAGGATACCCTACATTTTAATATCGCCACACGTGTAGGCTATTTTGATGCGATGCATCTGACTGATGTAATGCATGAATAATTACCATAGAGGCTCTCACGTCTTGTAGAAGATGAAATAATCACTTTGCCTCAGGCTAAATACTGGCTGCTACATTATTATCGGCATAAAGAACTGGCCCTACAGGGCACTGAACTCTTGCCCATATTAGCTACTAATCGCCTTTCATTTTCGAAGAGACTGTTCGTGTCCATCTATGGGTAATTTTACCTTCACACTCCAAGACTGCTTGGACTCGACAGTTGGTTCCATAAGTCAATGAAGATTGCGTAATTTTGAATTATTTATGTTTTCTTTATTTAAAAATAACATTGGTTGTGACGGTATACTGATATGAAATGTAATTGTTTATTATGTAATTTGAATATCGGAATCCACTTAACGTAGTATAAAAAATTAAGCTACATAAAGTCGACGTTTCCTATCCTTCCGGCGCCATCATCAGACTCTGAACACCACCTCGTGTCAAAGCACTTGTTACTATATAGCCAACTACCTGCGCCCCGCGGTTTCACCCGCGTAAGTCTCGATCCCGTGGGAATATCGGGATAAAATGTATTATATGTGTTAATCCAGGTTATAAACTATCTGTGTGCCAGATTTCATCCAAATCCATTCAATAGTTTTTACGTAAAAGAGTAACAAACATCCATCCATCCATCCTTACTTACAACTGTTAGTTAGATAAGTCCAAATACGATAGTCGTATCTTGTTTTGCTTGAGGAGCTCCTGTGGTCAACTTCCGGCTCCATCATCAGACGAGCTCGATGGTATCATTTTTTTTTATGTCTCGGTATTTATATAAGAACGCCAAGCTTCAGCTAGATCGGATGCCAGGAAGGAAGTGCTTGAAAACAATTATTGCCAAAGATCTCTTATTATCGTCAACTGATTTTAAAAAATCAGTCAGTTGACAGTCGCGGATGGTGTGTTTATGTAAACCACGAACTCAACTCTAATCTAATCATGTAACATCATGGTAATCAGAAACAGTTTCACTTGACGTTTTCTCTGTGACTCAAACGTTGCCTTCTTACGATTCCTAACCTATGTTATGTGATTAGGTTAGGTTAGCATTTCCTCCTGCTATTGGTTGCAAAAGTTCAAAGACCGAAAAGAACGAAGATATGAAAAGTATCTCCGTTATGGCCCTTCAAAATTCAAAAGAATTTATTTCACAAAAACCTACATGGGCTCATAGGAAACGTCCGAAGCTAGGTGCACGGTTCCAATTGGTCGTTTCCAATAGACAAGAGCCGCAAAAACAACCACGGTTACTCTTTTATAAATACATAATGTATGTTAACAATAATTTCAAACTATTTAAGCTATTAAGCTTGATTATTGTTTAATATTGTACCTACTTTGTATGTTATAAAGCTGTAAGACGAAGGAGACTAGTCTCCACGACACAGGGAATCCTAGTGTGGAGGCTAGTGTTAATTTGAATTTGTACTGCTCTCTTGAACAATAAAGTTTTTATATTTTTTTTTATATTTTATACAAGGTGTTAGGGTAAACACCGTTATCGTTGAAACCAGTGGTTTAGTTTCATTTATAGAACGTAAAATCATTGGAAAATTACAACTTTTTTTTATTTTTTTTTAGATCTTAATTTGTACCACAAGAGACGCAAGTTCGTTGCCCTATGCGCTAGGGCAACGAACTTGCGTCTCAACACGGGTGGGGGGTACGGGATGTGACCTGACCGGCAGCGACCGCGATCCCTCCCTTAGTCAGTCAGCTGTTTCGCTAGCAAGCACGGTGTCAGATAGAAACTTTTTAAAATCTTTAAATGAAAATAACGTTTTTGTTTTGTTGTGTTCGGTCATTTATTTATATATTTAAGTCAACTACCCATGGTTTGAATAACAAGAGTGTTTACCCTTACATCCTGTATTTATAAACTGATATGGTATATTCTGTTAAGGACAGTGTAGGCTTGTCAACAAGTAACAGTTACTTAACAAAGTAAAATAACTGTATTTTTTCCTACTGCCTCTTCCGTGAGAGTATGTAAAATCCATCGAAAATGCAACAGAACCTATAATTATTTACAAACTAAATAAGTTCATTGATTACAGGGCAGGTAATTGACTGCTCAGTTCACTGACATAAGTTTCTGACCGCAACAGAAAAAAAACAATAAGTAATTATTATTACAAAACATTCATCATCAAATTATTATCATAATCTATCATCATTTATTACGTCCGCAAGAAACAAGATAATTGAAACTTGAGCTTGCATCACAGACGCGGCGGTGCGTACCATCTCTATGTAAGTCTACTATGTTCATTTTGTGACGAATGGTTTGGCAGATGCAAATATAAAATCTTAATTTTATGCTCAACCTCAAACAGGTTTGCTGTTTGCTGTTAGAAATCTTAATCATTATTATGAATGTAGCTCGCTTTTCTACATATAATGCCCAGTTAACTGTTAAAACATCAAAATTATGAAGATTAACGTGATAAGCTTTTTTACGTTGCGTAACTACAAAGGTTGAAACGAGATCAATAATGATTTAGTTTTTATGAAGAATCAATAATCCATTGACCAACTTTTCGATTTATATTATGCCATAACCATCGAGATATAAGTACTAACGTACTAGAGAAGCTACGTCAAATAACTGAATTGTCCTATTCTTCGTATTGAATCTTTAGTTCGCTGCAGCGCTAAAATAATAACAATTCGTCTAAACCGTACCTAATTTACCACAGTGCTAGATTTGCTGCGGAAGTGTATTTATTCTCGGCAAAAAGGTCTTAAGCGCCATGTAAATCACGGCACTTACGCGTTTTCTTCGACAAACTGCGGCGCGATCGCCGCAGTTGAACGAGACAAAGTAGGAATTTACGGTGTCTTCTCTAGTACGTTAGTACTTATATCTCGATGGCCATAACTCTAAAATAAGTTTTGAAATATGTCATTTCGACCATCGTAAAACGAACAGAGTTTATTCCTCCTCATCTAAACTGATGTTCCCGCAGAAGGAAACACTATGATAACTATGATTAACAATTTGATATGCTGATGATACATCAATAGTAGGTTAATTACCTTGCATTAAGAAGAAGTTACATTACATTACATAAACTTACGCACTTACATCTAGTTTCCCATGACGGACGGTATAAAGATGTTGAATCAAGTGAATTAATTTTAATTAAAACAGATTATGTTAACTGCTTTGAGAAAAGTTTCGCACCATAGTTGATTATAGATTGTATTAAACAAAATATTTGCGGAGAGTTTGAGAACGACACTACAATTCTGGGATTTGTAGGCATTATTCTTTCTATCCTATTTTTACTGAGCCAGGAGAGGCTCTTCGGCAAACGTAGTGTGGGACGCCCCCAGCTAGATTGATCGACGACCTTAAACAGGTGACTGGGACGGACTGGGTGCAGGAGGCGGAGGACAGGGTGTTGTGGCGCAGCCTGGGAGAGGCCTATGTCCAGCAGTGGAGTGCGATAGGCTGAGTTGATTGATTTAGTGTTTATTTCTGAAAAATGATTCTCAATAACATACAATATTAATCCTCTTTCTACTAAGTCACATTCCTCATTGGTCTAAGGATCGTGAACCGCAATCATTTGTCACAGTTTTGCATGACGCAAGAGTATGCGTGGGCTAAGTTATAAATGTAAGGATAATATATTAAACAGCTACCTAGACCATTTACCGGCCATCGAGTTCTAGTGGTCCAATTCCAGGCCACTGAACTATTAGAAAGGAATTAAGAAATTGCTGCAGTATTATTTATCTCAACCGTTAACGGCAATCGAAATGTCCTAAACTTGAGTTCTGGTTTTCATAATCAGTTGGTATTGGTACCCCACCCGTTCTGGTTTTCATAATGATTTGGTACCACACCCATATTTCGTCAGGGTTTGAAGAACTAAATAGAATTATGGTTTAGTTATTATGCTTTAACAAATGTTATGCTTGACTGCCTCATCGTCGTTGATCTATCCGCAAGCGCGACTGTTGAGCAGGGAGTCGAGTCGATGACATACGCGATAATTACCAAAGAACATGAAGCTTTTTTAGTTGAAACACGTTTGGTCATGTCTAATAGTGTATAAAATATGATAGTTAAGTAAGCTTAGAAGCCATGTTTGGCTATTACAAGCTAGACTAGGCTAGGATAACCTAAAGCCGTTAGTTACATAACTAAGAGCGACAGGGCGTGCCATCTTGTTAAGTATCTTATGCTAATCCGCATTCTTAGCGGATTATACGATACTTTTCTAGCTGTGTCATCAATCTCCTTATCCCAATTTTCCTCACGACATTTTCCCCATTCCTTCTCTTCACATGCTCTTACCATGACAACCGATTTCCACACAACTTTTCAGTTACCAGTGTCACTTTCAGACTTCCTCTTATTACCTGAATGCCAAGGAAGGGTTATGTACTCATTTCTTATTCTATCCATTCGCGTGACACCACATATCCAGAAGGATGTGTGATTTTGACAACTTGCACATATATAAGCGGAAGTAAAGGAATTTCTAACTGACACACACGCTTACAGTGTGAAGGGGTATCTACATGGTCAAATAGAAATGCCAATTAATGTGTAAATCACAATTAATAATTATCTAGGACTTTTATTTATTTATTCACTATTTACTATGACATTTATTTAATTATTGACTACTAGATACTTCTTGACATTGGAAAATAAAATGGTTATAATGATTTTCCAATTTTGTAATATTTATTGTTATTCAGCATGGTACCTATTTTGATAATAGATTGTAATTTATGTGTAAAATTTGGATCCCCAAGTCACGGCAGAGCATGGAGAACATTATCAAAACATGTAGGTTTAACATCTATATCCCCTACCCGTGTTAGCAAAAAATAAATGATTCGATTTGATTTGATAAGTAGTAAAACAATCACGTCATCAACGTTTGTTTGAAAGTCCCTGAAGGAAGTTAATAAAATAAAATCAGCTAGTAACCTCGTAAACCAAAGTTCGTCCGTCACTCCCATTAATGCTGTAACAACTTGACAAACTTGTCAAGTGTTACACAACGTAGGTCTTCCTATGACAAGTGATTAACTTACTCATCAGCATGCGTTGCGCGCGTAAAGGTAGTCTCACAGACAGTAGTTGCGACATTAGCTTTTGTGTCTGTCGCTAGCAGGAAGCGTGTGACGCTTCATTAGGGCATTTGAGAGTTGAGAGTACTTCCTTATGGAGCTATGAATAGTTTCTTAAGAGGAAATAGGGTCGGTCTTTTCTCCATACAAAAAGCCATTTCGTGTCTATTTCCTCCTCCAATATTGGACCAATTTGAAAGATATTTTATAAATTTAATAAGAAGGATATTTACTGTGCCCCTATGTTATTATTTTTCATTAATAGTTGTCAAATTTGAACAACAGGCCTCGGATGACAGCGGTCTAAACAGGCAATTTTGAGCATTTTCTGAGGGTTCAAGTGCTTCTACAGATAATTGTAACATCAAAACGGAAAACACAGGGGTATAGAACTAGTAGATATTTATTTTACTGTAAAAAAACATAGCTCTAAGGTCATAAACCAGAAAGAAAACCGGCGAGAGCGTTTGTATGGAGAGGGGACCGACCCTATTTCCTCTTATTAATGTAAAGAGGAAATATGGTCGACCATAGGCCAGTTCAGGTTACACGGATTATTACAATTTATTGTACCTAAGGTTAGATTTGTTGTTACTTGTTAAATGTTTGATAACTGGGAGCGACGGTGTCCACCGATCCACGGAATGAACAAGGCAACCGCAAATTAACTTCACAGTCCAATTGACTCGAACTGTTCTTATTCAATTTTAAGCCCGTGCAGTACAGATTTTTCAATTAGGGATGGCATTTGTAAAGTGTTGTTTTTAGAATGTTTTAAAAGAGTAACCGTGGAGTTTCTTGCCGGCTCTTCTCCACAGGAAACGACCAATTGGAACCGTGCACCTAGCTTCTGACGTTTCATAAATGCCCATGTAGATTTATGTGAAATAAAATAATTTTTATTTTCTTATATTATTATTATTTCGCTAAGCTACAAACTTCTTACAAAATAAAATCATACAAAGTGTAGAGCAGGAGGTATGGAGGTATAAAGGATACTTGAATTATTGGCCCACTATTCTGGGTCTGGCCGGTTCAAAAGTGACAGTATTATCGCCTTGATCCAGATATACTGAAGGTACTCAGGCGCTAGTTAGGCAGGACATAGTGCTAGGAAAGGACCAGAAAGGACTAAGAAGTATTTTATACTTTAAAATGGTTAAATATAAAGGTGAGAATAGAAAATTTGAAGGTGAAGACGTACACTTGCCTACTTGTTGTATGATTGACGAGTAATGCGATGTCAATGCAAGTTTGACTTGTGAGCTTATGAATAAGGACTTTATTTGAGCCTGTAGCCCCTCGGGCATATCTTTAATACACATTTTGTAAGCTAGCAGTAAGTTATCCACACAAATTATATTACGGTTATCAAAATGGTTAAAAAATAATGAGTTATAGCTAGGTAGAACGCATTCTCTCCATGAAGTAATATTCACCATATTGTATTCAATAACTACACAAAATATACTGTCCTGTCTAAAACTACATATATTACATAGGATACCACACATGGTCACCACACATATAATAAATATCCAACCTAATAACTCTACATATCGGAGATTAAAATTTAACCAAGCTGCAGCTGTTGCCATACAAAAAAACAACTTGATTTTAATCGTGGTTTACTTGTAAGTGGACAGGTTTCCGTTCAAAACCTGAAGGATTGAGCAATAGGAAGTATTTCGAGGTTTTTGCGACAAGTCTGTGATGTTGAGCAATATCTAAGGACCATTTATGGCTATGATGGAACTATTTACTTGGCATTTTTCCGGAATGGTTTAGGATCGTCGGGTTATGTCATTTGACTTGTAGATCTGGATGGTTTAGATTCTGATTTTTAGGTAGATGTAATATTACATAATATGAAGAGGCGAGTTTTTATAGGGATGTGTTTAAATACCAGTAGCGATAGGTGACTCTCTATGTTCTATGTAAGGGGTTTGGTTTGCGCACTTACTCCCTACGTAGACCATTGTGCGTGGGCCATGGCGGCCATCAGTGGAATTCAGGAGGCAATTAATCTCCTGGTCTGTACAGAACATCTGTGAAAGATTTGGGTGACCCGAAGGTTTCTATTCTATACTGGGTGGGTCGGCTTCCAGTATAAACGGATGCAGCTGAATATCTTACGTGGAGTGACTGCCTATCTGACCACCACAACCCAGTTACTGGGTAACACAATACATACCCCTTGGTAAGACTGGTTGTCAGACTTATGGGCTTCTGACTACCCGTCATGACCGTCAAAGATCTACGAATGACAGCCGGGACCAACGGCTTAACGTGCTTTCCGAGGCACGGAGAGGTTTCGATATGTAATGGACCATTCAACGTCTTTCTCCATAGTAGATTAAAAGAACCAGCTAATCATTCCATTCTCTTCCAGATGGGACCCAAAGCGACGAATCACCCCAACGGAAGCATCACGCCACGAGTTCGTCACGGGTTGCGCTCTCGGCTCGGCCCCCGCCGGTGTCCTGGCTTTACCCAGGCTGGCCCCTCCCCGGCCCACCAGGGGGGCCCTGCTCCACTCCCAGTCAGCCGGTGACGTGGCCGCCATGCTGGGCCGCGCGTGACCACGCGACTCCTGAGCGAGCCTCGGTTCCGGGGGCCTGCCTTAGACAGCTTCGTTTTGTTTCTGTAGGTACAATGAGTAGGACTCCGATGTGGCCTCGATATTTTTGGGATGTTACCTCTTTGGTGTAAATCTGTATTTTGTTTTTGTAAAATTTAGTGTCACTGTTGCAGTGAAATTTTTCTGTAACACAACTGTTATTCAATGATACAGACTACTGCAATTAATGTGTCTCCTCAGAAGCTCTTGCGCAATAATTGCAAAGAATCTGTATTCGTTTCTGAATACTTATATTGACAAGGACCATTCTCAACACACGTCATACAAATTGTAAGTGATCCGCCGGGCATTGACAAGTGCCATGGTCTACGATTCACGAAAAGAGAGTTAGGTAAGCGTTATTTTATTCTGGTAGTTAGTTGACCCACCTACAAAATCTCTGCCTATATCAACTGCACTTACTTACTTCAACTAGAAGTACAAATTTTGCTAATCATAACCGGTGAAAAAGATGAAAAATCAGACCAAATGCAAAACCAAGACATTTCATTTTTCATTCACTGCGAACAATACAGTGAATCATCATGCCAAAACTACACCTCCGGTCTGTGCATACACGCTCACACGCACACATTTACAATCAAACTACACCTCACTAAGTGCACACATGTTTGTAAAACCGGCCTCACGTCACTGTTGACAGCGCTCTGTATGGTTTCTTATTTGGTCTGAGTTTGCGGTTATAATAATTATTTTATTTCAGTTAGAAGACCTCTTTCAACATGTCCTTGACCGGTCAAATAAGAGTTAGTTATACAAATGCAACGATTTGATTGGCTCCACTTTTTGCGCTATCACTAATTTGTTTATCGCCGTTTTTCGGAATTAACTGTTGCAATTAATAACAGCCTTGAAGCTATCATGTTTTAATATATTGCCAAATTATTTTAATCGATATTTCTTAAGAAATTGGCACAGAAACTTTCATGATGATATTTTAAAATGATGAGGATGGTTTGTTATTTTACTCAAGTTTTTGTTTCGAGTTTGTTCGACTAGTTTCGGGTGCCCATGATGAAAAGATCCATTTGAATCCGTAACCAACAATCATGGGACATCCTCGTGAGAAAAGCCAGCAATAATTGTCTCCTGCTTGTTATCACAAATGTTAGCATAAACTTTCACTCGGAAAGAAAAGCAAGCATTATGCCTGCCAATTCAGTATCTTAGTTTGATTGGTGATTATATCGGAAATATTCCATCAGGCTTTTTGTAAACCACGTAAGTAATACTATAAAGATTCGTGACCATTAAGGGGCTACATTTAAATCTGTTGACTATCTAAGCTATAGCATCGTCCTCTCACAGATGACGCGACGCACTACTTACCGCATTACGTGTGCGTAAATGCGTCATTTCAGAGTGGATGAGCTATAACTACTTGGCTACTACAAACCAATCGTCTATCTATCACGACAATTATCCCCAGTACATTAAATTAAATTATATGATAAGCTACTAAATTATAGTTAATCCATCTAAATATTAATTCAAATAACCACAACTTCGCTCAACTCTAAGATACATAACCTTTTTGAGATCATCATCTGCCTAGCCTTTCCCAACTATGTTGGGGTCGGCTTCCAGTCTAACCGGATGCAGCTGAATACCAGCATTTTACATGAAGCAACAGTCTATCTGACCATCACAACCCAGTTACTGGGTAATATGAGAACCCTTGGTAAGACTGGTCGTCAGACTTTCGGGCTTCCAATTACCCGTAACCACTGTCAAAGATCTACGAAGGGCAGTGAGAACCATTACCTTTCTGAGATCAAATGAGTAAATGCACCATCTTCGCTAAAGCTACCAAGTAAGGCAAGCAACCGTGAAGCAACTACTGCTACCCAAAACCGTGGATGACCTACATTATATGATGCATTAGGCCAAACTGCCCACACCACATAACTACGGCATGATAGCCATTTGTTACTTGTGTGGTGATTAGCTCAACTGGGTTACCTCCTAAAATCCGCTTGCTTATTTTTCTATTTTTGAGCAGCGAACAAAAATGGCAATTTAGTTGACAAAAAATACTGTTTTTGGGTTGGTCAACAGTCTTAGGTTGTTAGTCAGACTCGCGAGTTCGTGACACAGATAGAGAAATGCATTGGCAAAGCGTTTGTTTCCTAGGAAAGCGGCGTCATAATTATAATAACTGTCATGAAAATCTGTCATTTCTCCAGTATTTGACATTAAGGTGTCTAAAAACGCTCTGTATTTGGAGTGGACAGCCGTTATTGTGTGATCGTTCTTAGGAAGCCAAAGCCTGCAGATTATATAAAAGTCATTATTGCAGCGGGATTGCAGATATAGATTACATGTCACGATTCTCGTTCGATCGGGTAAAATTGGTCAACAATCGACCGCTATTATATGTGGGAGCTATCTAAAGCCTGCATCTTATAAAAAGTCTAAGATAACTCTGTCGTAAACCTAATCTGCTTCTGGATAAATTGCCGGCTATGAAACTCAATTTGAGTCATCTGAAATTCTAGATACATAGTTGGGCATTGTTCTAGAATTTATAAAAAGTAGACCAGAATAGTGTCACAAAAATAAAATTAATTGTACGAGTATTTGTAACAGCTGAACTATGACGAAACTTCTGAATTTAAAATATCGTGTGAGAGTTTTGAACTATAATTTTTAGTTTTAATTTTTTAAGTGGTTTGAGTATTAGGTAATTTTGATTATGCATGCATGACTCATGTCGTTTAACAATACATATCAGTATTGTTTGAAGTGCCAAAGATCATAATTTCAATGTAAGCTGAATCTTCTACTGCAGTTTTTTCGTTTTTGTAAATGATCGTATTTCTTTATCGAGGTCCACAATATAGAGGAGTATAAAGTTAGAAAAATGTGCGTATATCTAATAATCATATCGTCGAATATCATTCTTCCTTCAATATTTTGAAAAACGTAGAAATTCCAGCAATTCCATTTTGTGTACTGAATTCCTTCGAAGCCCCACTGTCCAATATCGTCGACTGAAACATAGTACAAGTTGGTATACGTTCTCATATCACAGAATGGCTCTATTTAGAAATAAAAATAAATTTAATTCTGTGCACGAAATGACTGCGTTTACAGAATACGTAATTGTAAATGGAATTAGAAGACTAGAAATCACTTTACCAAGTGTGATATTACGTAACACAATACTATGGAATAATAGAAAAAAAAACATTTTTCTATTATTCAATAGTAGCTATTGTGACGAACTCGACAATAATCACGATATTGTCTTCCTTTCTGAATGACATCGGTCCATGGTTGGACTAATTCCATTTATCATTATTCCTATAAGTTGGAAGCTGTAGCAAAGACTTCTAACTTACAGTACTTTGAATCTTTTTTAGTTTTGGTCGTATTATCATGAAGCTACTGCAAGAGACATACGCCATTTTATTTGGAGTAGGAATGCCTACAATTTCTTAATAAAAAAAATAAAGATAGTAAATGACTTAAAAAAATACTAAGAGATTGTCCAGATGAGTCGTTTTACGCGCGAGTTTGTTCACATTTTGTTTACGCGCGAGTAGCAAAACGCGCTAGTCCGCGCTACTACATGTGGACGGAATATATGAACCACTAGTACCTCACACTCGCGCTATTGTCTACTCGCGATTCAACTCGCGCGTAAAACGCCTCATCTGAACAAGCTCTGAGACACTGACCTTATTACCACAAAACCGTGTTTATCAGTTGTTTAGCCTAAACACCTTCTACCCACCGACATTTCTGTATGGAGTTTGAGATAAAACGGACATTAAACACGCGTTGAACAAGTGTCTAAGTTTTTGTGGTAAAACCCATAATTATTGATTTGCCAAATAATTATTTTAATTATTATTGCTCATGATAATACGTACGAGACATTATTATCTAGTCAAATAGTTAATTGTATAGGATAATAGTTAAAATCGGGTACTTAGCTATAAATGTTCTAGTAATCGTGATGTTGTAGATTTTTGTAAATTCATTATTATATAGTAAGATATCTAAGCTTTAAATGAAGTGTTGTTAGACATTTAGAGTTTCTTTGAATTATCGTGTAGCAAACTATTAATTAATATTTCATTATCATAAATAGTTTCATAGTACTTTGCTGCGGCATTATTTATCGTTTTAATAAAAATGTGATATTGTACGAGTTAAGAGAAATACTGAACGAAATTGACTTTTAAATAATAGTTTGAATAATTATTTTGAGTTAGTTTGGCCTTAAATGAATTGAAATGTGAAAGTATTAAATACTTTGTGTTGCTTGAGTTACATTTTCAGCTTGCCTAGGGCAGGAAACAAAATATTATGTGATGTGGAAGGCCGATAGTAGGGCCTGTTTACTTTTATTAATAAGTTTTCCAACATTTATTTCTATTTATTGATAGATGTAAATTATTTATCAATCTAAGCTTGCCTGTATTATTGAGAAAGCTTCAATTAAAGGCTCCCGCAGACAGGCGCGACGCGATTCTGGTGGAACAATTTCCATGAAGTTTTCTTATAAATTGTTCTACTAGAGTCGCGTCGTGTTGTCGCGTCGCGCCTGTATGCGGGAGCCTAAAGTCTTGCCTAAATTATTTTACTGTCATAACTAAGGCACATATAACTGTACGTTAGTGTTACGTCTCTAGTCGTGGATATTTATTTATTAATTCATAGAATAAATGAACGGACCAAATGTTTTGGGTTCTGTAGCTTTTTGATAATATAATCTGTCTGTCTCGTCATCTCGTGTACTAGATTTTTAAGTAGTACTCAAACATCGAATTTGTTATGTTTTAAAAGGTGTGGAATTTAATTTTCTCTATTTTTATGACGCTAAGTTTTATTAAGAATGTCTTCACAATAAGAGTATGTCGAGATAGACGTTGACGCCGCGTAGACGTTGCGTAGATGCATACGCTGCGCAAGCGTCACGTAGACGCGGCGTCACCGTCGTGTTTACATACCGACTACGCTGCGCTGGGAAAAAACCCAACTCTTGATTTTTTTCTTGACTGTGTATTATTTTTAAGGTTAATGAAGTAAGGATTCTAATTTAAGTTTTTCTCTACGTTCCTATATTTAACCCTTATCATTTTTAGTGTGTGTGTGCGCATTATGTTCGAAGATCTCGTTTGTTTTATTCAGTTACGTCTATTTTCTCAATGTATTTCCTTTTTCATTTTGCGTAATGATGTTTAGATCATAAGTTAATTGACAAATAGTTCTTTGTAGTGTTGTTAATAATTTGTTACTCCTAGGCAGTCCTAGGAAATGGTCTAAAATGGTGTATATACTCTTATCATATTAGTTATAGGATTAGGCCAAGCCAAACTGTGAATTGACTTAAGTATTCATTATATTTAGAACTGTGGCGGGTTCAGACATGCGCAGTTTACGAGTTGCAGTTGCTTCCTAGACAGAGAACATTTTGGTAATTTAATTTATGAAACACGAAAATTAAACCAACTGCTCTAAAGCAAATAGCAAAGGATTATAACATGTACTTGAGGTGTCCTTTTTTTTTTTTTTTTGGGTGGGACATCATCAAATGACTTCTGCCGATCTGGTCGGAGCGGAAGGGCGTGTCAGACTCTTACTGACTAAAACCCACCCGTGTTCCTTCAGTTGCCTGTTGCCAGGGTCCCGGTATCCCTTTCGGACTATTCCGCAACCCTGGCAGGCATCGGTCCTAACGGACCCCGTCAGGTGTGCTGACATCTTTGAGGCGCGCGTGGAACACGACGCGCCATCGACCCGGGCCTGGTCCTTATCGGACGGCGAGCTAACTTGAGGTGTCCTGGGTGCGATTCACAGGTCGGGCAAAGTGTTATTGAGTTTTTTTTATCTGGAATTTCTCTGTAGTAACCCGGAGTCTGGATTTGTGCCTCTTTGATGGGGTCACAACCTATTACATGGGACTTAAACATAAATGGCGAAATGTGGGTGTTCAATAGATAGGTACATAACACCTCTTTTTTTTTTTTTTGGGTGGGAAATCATCAAATGACTTCTCCCGCCCTGGGCGGAGCGGAAGGGCGAGTAAGACTCTTACTGACTAAAACCCACCCGTGTTCCTTCAGTTGCCTGTTGCCAGGGTCCCGGTATCCCTTTCGGACTATTCCGCAACCCTGCCAGGATACATAACACCTTTGCCCAACCCTTCGGGAAAACAAGACGTTTTGTTATCTATGTGTATGATAACATGTCTTGCAAGAAATTGTTGATAAATCCACTGTCAGATACCGATCAGTCGCGACCTCTGAACTCGCCATTACAAAGTTAGTGGAACAACGTGTTTGTGATGTTGATGAAGATGTTAGAAACTAGCTGAAGGTTGTTATACCTATGTATATGTACCAGTAACATGTATGTACAAGATATGTTATGTCTATTCGTGAAACATATTCGTTCTAATTGAATCGTCATGATTAAAGTTCTTCCAAGCATTTTGACGTTTTATTCCAAAGTAGTTTTTTATGGAGCATAGGCTTCTTGACCATGTCTTTTAGGAGATGCTCCTATCTATGAAGAAAGACTATTGGGAGAAAAATCTTAAACTCCGCCTCCGATTTCGATGGTTCTTTTTACCCGACTACGGCGAAGAAAAAAGGAGGGTTATGATTTTGACCGGTATGTATGTATGTATGTTCATCTGTTCCCTCCTATCTTCCAAACCACTTATCACAATTTGACAAATGAGGTATCGTTAGAAGCGTCGTGATTGTCCGTTGGTTATAGGCTATGTGTCACATTAAATTAAAAATGGCGCCCTCTAGAGGACATAAAGTGAGGAACTTTAAAAAAATATGGTTTAATCGTACCATGTTGGGTATCAAATGAAAGGGCTTAATGAGCACATTTCAAAAATATATAATATATTATAACCCCAAAAGAATTTAAAAAAAAATCAAGTTATAAAAAGATAGACAAATTAAAAATCCGGAGTCACACGTAATCTGTTCGATTTATGCCCTGACACGTGTGACTCCGGATTTTTAATTTGTCTGTCTGTGGTGTCTTGTTTATACCTTTAAAGTCGTAGTTGGGTTTTAGTTTTTATTACTTGATTTTTTTTTTATTTGAAATGTAGTAACTTAATGTTGGTCTTATAAAAATTTTGTTAGGATCTGATGAGGATCTTCGGCATGTTGAGCAGAATATTCGGCATAATGCAGTAAATTGCTAACTTTTAGATTATTACCAGTGGAATCAGCTGCTCTACTCTCGGCTAATGTCCGCAGAACTACAAGTACCTAGGGGCCTTACAACAAAAACTTAGACACTTGTCAAACTCCATACAGAAATGTCATGTAATGAAGGTTTCTAAGGAATATAGGTAACAATGTTGATAACTAAATGCAAACAGAAGTCTTAGCTAAACCATTCACCAAACATTTCGTAACAGATAGCCCTTTAAACGATTTATATGGCAAGATACGTAAGTTGCAGCAGTTTAACAGCTCCATAATAATTGTAACACAGACGATACTAGTGGCCTTTTCAGAAAACGATAGGCTTGCCAAACTGTTGCCTAACACGATCTATTTCTCATGTTAAACGACCGGGGCCAGCGGGTTAAGGATTCCGAAAGCAAACGGGCCGATAAATCCAGTCTCCCGTAGAGGCTAGAGATTGTCATCTAGTTACACTTACGACACTGATTCGTATCGGTGAAAGGCAAGCTAATCCCATAAGCTTCAGTTAAGGCAGCCGAGTGGAACTTACTGGTGTTACGAAGGAGGAATGGGCAGAAGGCGAATGTTGAAAAGACATGGAGAATGCCGCATTGTTATGTCAAGCACTTACCTAATTAAAAATCAAAAGCTATATATTCAAATTAGGCTGAGAATCAGTACTATATAAACGTCAAGATAACATAAGACAATCCCCTATTACTACGTCCTAGTGCTTTAGCTGGGAAGAAGAAGTGGCGCAACAAACTCCCCAGCAGCACAGCTGTCTGTTCAGTTAGAAAAACTTACCTAGTTTCAAGCGAATTGTAAAAGCTTTTTGGTTCTATTTTCAAAAAGAAATGTGTGTTACGAATAACGGCAATCAAAAATCAGTATGAAACACCTTTCAAATATTACACGTGTGATGAAATGGTAACGTAACGCTACAAATTACACACTCAACAAGTTCCACATCGTTTTGAAGATTTTCTCTGACTGTGGAATCATAGCTCCCAAATGTATGATGATTTAAATACAATATAATAAGGTGTTCAATCTATAGTGTGCAATCTATTCATACACGAAATCTCTTAAACCTCCAACTGTCATTAACGAGACACAATAGAATTTTAATTGTTATCGGCCATTAGAAGGCGAATCGACAGTTGAGCGGTTGGGGTCTTTGTACTCATCATTATGGGACCACTCCTGAAATTGCGAAAATGAATCAGCTGTTCCCTACATTTATGTTCGCATAGCTCGTCAAAATGTAGGGAAAAGCTAGGTATTTTTTTTCGCGATTTCAGGGTTGAATGTTGTTCATAACTGTCGGGAGTGGAACTTTTAGCACAATATTTTATATAGTAGTTTGTTGGTGTCAATTCGTAACATATCAGTCCCGGTTACGTAGTATATCGTAACTCAACGTAACGTGGGTGCTGACAACAAAGACGTGCAATTAGATTGCAATGCAGGATTGTTAATTGTTGACCAGCTTACGTAGTGTTGAAGCACTTGGAAATATTACGTCCCCACCTATGAAATCAACGTTTTGTATGGGTAATTTTAAAGAAGTTCCATTTTTCATACTAACATTTTCTTAATTTATATAACAACCATGAACACTAATGTTTTAAAACTTTTATGCAATAATGTTTAAAAACTAAGATAACGTATGCCACTTAGATTAAGCGACAAATATAAGTTTGGGCTAAGTTAAAAAAAAATAGTGGTCATTTCTGCTAACAAAATGAGGAGTCATTTTTAAGGTATTTTTTATGTTTAGAAAACTATAAGTAATAAGGTTTTTTTACTATTGGTAGTTGATGGTCATTATTCGATATAATAGGTACCAAGCAATTGATGAATATTTTAAATCATAGAAGCGACGAGGTTCTCTATTTGTGAGAAAAAAACGCCAATTTCATAGGTGGGGACCCAATATGACTAGGTAGTTTTATGGAATACTGTTTACATTCCACATAAAGGTAATACAATAAATTTTACAAGAATGATGATACAACAGGCTTATTGCAATCCCGAGGGAAAAGTGTTATTAGGTTTTTCTGTCAGAAATTACCCAGTAGTCTGGATTTATACCCGGTTGACGGTGATAGACTCGCCCCTATGGGACTTAAAAATAACTGGCAAAATTTGGGTGTACTATAGGATACGTACACTTATGCCATGTCATGTTTTCACCAATGAGTTTTAGGCTGCTATGCGCCTGAAATCATTAATCCTCTAGGGTTACATTTCGATAGGTAACTAGGCAGTTCAGATTCCAAGAAAAGGCTGGAAAACCTAGCACAATATAATATTTTCTTAACACATTTCTATACCCCCGTTGTTTCGCGCCGATATAATCGCATAGCTCTGTGAACAGTCCGCGCATTGTTGAATAATGCGAGATATCATCACGCTATTGTACCCAATAGTACCAGCAGATTCCGTAGCGGAAGCCTACAGTTTAACGGTCAATTATAGTGGAATTCTGTTGAAGTGCTATTGTTAATATTGTGAGATTAAAAATAGAAGAGTTCGTTGTTGTATAAGACAAGGGAAAGGGTTATTGGATTGGTTTGGGTTGGGGGGGGGTTATGTAGATTTTACTAGCGTGTAAGTGCAGCTAATGCCTGTATCCACTAAAGCTTGTGGGTTGTTAGATTGTGGTGGTCGCCACATAAGTAGTGTCCGCGATTTACCGTCGAATGACGTCATTGAAATGTTATTTACTACTAGCGACCCGTTCCTGGCTTCGCACGGTTTTCATAACTTGACAAAACATCAAGATTTCTTGGTTTTACGTTACTTTAAAAACAAATGCATCATAATTAAACAATAATAATCCTATGATTAAATAAAAGATAATAGAATTCATACTTAAAAGTGCCAATCTGTATCCTCAAGCACCCGTCGTTATAAATTATGTATGTCAAGAGAAAACAAATGAATAGATTAATTTTATTATACACAGGCTGTTTTATGGAAAGTATTATTTATTAATTTTATGTAGATTAGTCGCGAAAAGCTATCAAGAGAGAAATTTTATACAGTTTCTAAGATGTCAACATTTTTTTTAATGAATTAATATGCTGTTAAAAATATATTCAATAAAAACAAAGCTTAACATGGCTGTAACATGTTAAATATAATTTAAATGTTTTTTGTTAGAAGCAACAAGCTACACACTATTTCCAATAGATACCTACACCATCTCCCAAGCCTTTACATAACTTATTAAAGATCGGTTTTGAAGAGGTCACCAAAAAGTCGGTAATAAGAGTAATATAATACGACCACTCAAGGATGAAACGATTCCATAAAATTTTCTCTATTTAAAAAAAACCGAACAATAAACCGCTAGTATTAAAAAAAATCACTTCAAATTAGATTATGTAACTTTGCATAATAGGTACCTAAATAACTGAACTAAATATAAAGCAGATACTTACTTTATTTTTTATTTTTTTTATTACCATTATTTTCACCTTAAAAAGAAATTACCTAAACTAGCGCCTTGGAGACTTTTCCCCGCCGCCGCGCTGCCCAGACTCACTCTCACTCAGTCCTCGAGGGCGCGAGCCGTAGCGTGCGAGCCAAATAAAGAGTGAATTTGAGCTGAAGTATTATGAACTTTTAACTTCAGGATACGCATTGCAAAAGTACAAAACCAGTTGTGCTATTCTGTAAAAATCTCACCGCTGTCACTGCCCTAGCATCAGTAGGTATCGATGACAATGACAGCTCTCAGCACTCCACACTCACTTCACCTAAGTTTTCACGGTTAGATGGTTACAGCAATGCTGAATTAAAACAAAAGCAAATCACTATCTATCCAGATAATCAGCTCAAAGAAATCGAAAGGGTCGATTGTAGATAGCCATGTGAACGAGGGAAGCTTAGGTGTTCACACTGATAGGAGCACAATGCCTAGCTGGTACCATATGTAGGTGGCGTGATGATAAGGTGGCCGTGTGAAAGCAGACCGTGTGTACAGAGCGTAGGTACTGCTGACCCAAATACGTATGCTTGTGTAAAACTGGGGGTTATTAAAAGTGTTGTGGCAGTTGCGGCTAACTAGAACACAATTAGCCTCCAGTGTTTGAAGAATGAAATAATAAAATTAAACAGGATGGTTTTCGTGAGCAGCACAGCACACAAAAAACACTGAAATCGCGAAAAAATTATAAGCTGTGCAACAAAATAAGTTCGCATTAACTCGACAAAATGTATAGCAGATGATTATTTTCTCCATATTTTGAGAAATAAGTACTCAAATTCAAAGTCTAGTGTTATTATTATTTATGAACTATTCTCTTGTTGGTATGCAGAAATAAAAGAAGAATACATAATTGCATAATCAGCCCATAATGTTCCCACTGCTGGGACACAGGCCTCCTCCTTGTGAGAGGGAGTGGGCCGAAATCTACCACGCAGGCCCACTGCGGGTTGGTAGATGTCAGATGTGTTCGAATATTTGGTTCTAGGACATGCCGGTTTCCTCACGATGTTTTCCTTCACCGTTTTGAGAGCAGTGGTGATGAATTATTTACACATAATAAAGCGCCTGTCTGGGTTCGAACCTACGACCTACAACTCTTTGAAATCGGGGCTCAAAAGAAGAATAATTATTTTTTACTATGCCTTTCCATTTCTTCACCATTGACTCATTGACTGGTAAATTATAAAATAAGCTTCTCTGCAAAGTTACTAATTACTCCTATTATGTATTACGTCCTAAGTGGTCATACCGAAGATATGCGTGACCAGTTATGAAATAATCAGTTGTCACGACGTTTTAACATAATTAGTGAGGATCCTCCGACCAGACGGCTGTTGTGTCTGGCGGGCAACTGTCCAACAATTGATGTTGGATTCTTGTATATTAAATATGTCCATCGCGCGATAAACTCTAATTGCGCGATGCAGGATTTATGTGTCGTCAGGATTTTTAAGTCGCGTCTTTGATGCGTAGTTCGCACAAGTGATTAATGATGGTCACCGAGAAGGGCTCGGAGACAAAGATAAAGGAGTATAGAGGAACAATAGCTGGATATTGTGCGAATAAATTCTAGACATTCGTTTTGACAAATTATCTTGTGCCTCTGTAAGGATTTTCATGATAGGGGGCGAGCCTATGAACATCAAACGGGCACAAATCGAGATCCTGGGTAACTACTGAGAAATTCCTGATGGAAAAATCTAATAACACTTTCCCTGACCTGGGAATCAAACCCCATCACCTAACCAAAACTAGGCCTTGTCCACACACAAGCTATACATAGCTAATGCAAAAATGTCCCCATTAATTGTTACGTAAATAAACAATCTTTTCAATTTTAAAAACAACAAAGAAACAACAGGCTAAACCTAGTTGAAATAACTTACTTAATAGATATTTAATCACAAAAGTGTGTTCAAAAGCTTTCATTTATTACCACACACGATAATTTACTATGATTATATTATTAGCTATGATGCATTGCAGAATGCGGAACAACATCACACATTGTAAATATTATTAACTAAAAGAGGTTGCATTGCATTAGATACTTAGAAAGACTTGAGTGATTGTAACATACAATAGACGTTGATATATTTAGAAACATTCCGCTTAACTATTCTCCAAGAAAAACCCTGTAAGAAATCGACTCGTGTTTCACCTCTCAACGAGGCATCCTCAGGATGACAATTGACCAGTCGCAAACCAGAACACGACGTGTTCAACTCACTTTAGATTTCCGCTAAATCACGCCTGAATCAATTAACTACTCTTAAATGATTGTAACATAATGGCCTGACTGTCACCTATTAAATAAAATAAATCATATCAGCAATTTCAATTATTTACTTAAATATCTTCGCAGGTTGTTCAAAGAGCGAGGAAGACATACATTTATGATATTTGGGGGTCAAACTATAGTCAAGTCTAAAGGCTCATTAAATAAGGAAAATCATTAATTTTATAAATTGAATTCATATTGTTAATCGTCTGAGGTATGATTAAAAAAAAAAGATTTCTTGTTTTCAGTGACCACACCTAACATTGTTCAGCGCATTGATTTCTAAAAATGATTTTTAATTAAAGCCATTTCTATTTTTAATTTTATAGGTAGGTATATGAATCTAAACGCTTATAAATTGTTGCTGTTTTTTTAGATTTTACTGGATTTTTTATAAATAATTCTAAAACTAAGCGCACATTATTGTTCACCTATTGTGGTATAGTATATTTTATTCTAGGGTCATCTTCTTTAGCCCCTTAGAAGAGATTAGTGGAATAACCCAAATATTAATTTAAACAAATATTGTAACCCACATTTACAACTACCTTAACATTTAACCTTACCACAAGTGAACAAATGCCATTATTTCTCGACTTCATAAATTGCTCTTACATTATCTATTTCAGCCTCGTCAGGATCTATTACATAAACTCTATTAAAATTACCTCCAAATTGCGTGCTTCAATTTTATATGCTCTACGTTTTTATCACCTGTATCAAGACTCATCATCCTAAAAGTAAGTACCTATTGCAATGAATGATTCAATTTCATCAAGATGGTTGCCAAACTGTTATGTGAACCCCGAGGGTCATCGCTTTCCACCATTTTGTTTATTGATGATAAGTCTGGCCTCAAGAAGATATTACTTCAAGTCTATTGCTTCATTTGTCTAGGAATTTAGTCAGTTACAGCTTGAATCGAGACAGTTGACTCTGAATATGAAATTCATAGGTAGGTTTTCAATTCGGTATGGTCAATAAACGATTTTTTACGCTTGACTCCATAAAAAGCAGACAAAGCGTGTCATGAATCTCATAACTACATGCTGTCAAAATGTTTGACCAAAGAATGAAAGGTTTACCCCAAGTGACAATTCATGAAGAAGAAAAAGTGAGATAAAAGTTTTGGATAAAACCTAGTTTTTTTTATTATGATGTGAATTGATGTCAAGATAAGTAAATGTTGTCCATAATGTGAATTACCTATTCATTTACACTAATTACTAAATTATTTAACTAACTGTCATGTCAGCCGCATGCATAGCAACCGCTGGGCAATAGTATCCACACGGTGGGTGCCTGAGGATGGACGGCGCCGCCGAGGCCGGCCCAGGAAGAGATGGAGGGACGATCTAGACGCGTACGACAAGGGTTGAATCGAGGCGGCCCTAAAAAGGATGTTTGGAGGGATTTGGGGGAGGCCTTTGCTCAGCAGTGGGACAGGACTAAATCAAAAGGACACTTAGGCGTCAAAGTACTCGTCCACATCGCTGACACCTGGAAACGTGCCCAGAAGACTGGCAGCATTGCCACGTTAAATGGCAAGGCTAATTCTTTGGTCAAAGAACGAGCCAGTCCTCTGGTCATGTGAAGTGTCGACCAGTCGGCGAGAAATTTCCTTAAAAAGGGGACTTGCACTCGGGCCCCATGACCTCATAAGCGTTTCGACCCCAAACGGCTCAAAACTGTAACCCATAAAGTTACAGTATTTGCGCCGCTTGAGGGTCTCAAAAGCCGCAGCAGTGGTATTTCCATTCTAAATGACGTACAAAGTATGTGATTACAATGTTTCCTGAATAAGCAACA
Source organism: Lithophane socia (assembly GCA_947522985.1). Lineage (NCBI taxonomy): Eukaryota > Metazoa > Arthropoda > Insecta > Lepidoptera > Noctuidae > Lithophane > Lithophane socia. The sequence continues at coordinate 1,901,045 of OX383256.1, forward strand.
CCCAAAAAACGACAAAAATTACACATTTCATGAACGCAGTCGACTGAAAATAAATTATTTTAATTAAACTTTTGTAACTTCCACTTTGTGTTGTCGTTAGTTAACTACTTAGGTCTCATTTCTTAAGTCATTTAAATAGATTTCTTAAGTCATTCAAATAACAATTTAAATAGATATCATTGAAAAAACTATGTTCAATAAAAAAACGTAGCTTACCCAACGATAATAAAATAAAAATAAATGTAACTATCAGACAAAACTTAAAGATTTAGAAAATGTTATTACTAAATTAGATTACAAAATTATCAAAAGAAACCAACTTAATTGTAACTTAATAAACGACATGATTAAGTATAACACGCACAAAGAAGTACCTATGTACAGTCAGGCTAAGTGAATCATGACCCACTTTGACGATAAGTCGTTTGAAACTGTCAAAATAACAAAGATGGCAGATGACAAGATCGTTACCAAGGAAATGTATGTTTACGCGAATGTCGACCTAATTGTATTTGAATGTCTGTAAGAAAATAAGCTTATGGTGGGTCAGAATTCAATTTTTTCGACTGTACCTACGTAAAACGTACCTATACCTTTTGCGGAAGTATTAATTAAGAAAAGAAATGTTGACAGAGTGACTTTGAACTGTGGTTAATGTGTGGTTAAGGGTGTTTGCACACTTATCCGTACCCAGTTTGTATTCGATTCGTATTCTTTTCTGATCCGGTTTAGCCATCGAATCTGTATTGACGTTTGTGCACTCTTGTGGCATACCATAAGTTGAAGCAACAATAAAAATTGCACCGTCTAAACGCTTCTGTTGCATAATCAGCCTATAATGTTCCCACCCACAGCTGGGACACAGGCCTCCTGTCTGTAAGATCCTGTAATCCGTAATTCACCACGCGGGCCCTGTGCATGTTCTTGCTTCAAGTACCTAACGTATGCCACAGGCAAGAAATTTGCATCGTGTAAATAAGGCTTTAGGTAATGCCTCGATCCTAATCCTAACTTCCTAACTACGAGTATATAATATTATAAATGCGAAAGTGAGTTTGTTTGTTTGTTACGCGTTCACGCTAAAACGGCTAAACGGATTTGGATGATATTTGGCACAGGGGTAGACCATGACTAGAAAAGGACATGGAATACTTTTTATCCCGATATTCCCACGGGATCGAGACTTACGCGGGTGAAACCGCGGGGCCGATAAATACTCCAAGAGTGATCTTATATTACCCGATTGCGGCGAAGCCAAAAAGGAGAGTTATGTGTTTTATAGGAAAACGTGTTGCGCCGACCCCAAGTAACATGGGACAAGGGCAGGAAGATGATGAGATTACGATGATGTGATTTATAGACTTAAATTATTTATGTAGCTATTCAGTATACGTAAGCGAACTACAATGTTAAAAAACAAAATGGTTTTAATTATTTAAAATCTTACTTTTTACTAACTACTGCAGACAATGATGCAACTGTCTCATTTGAGGAAGTGTAGATACAGGAAAAATATGAAATTAAACTGTTAAAAATTAAATTAAAAATAATTGATATTAACATAAGATTGGTTGCATAACTTTGTATTACAATAATTTTTATCTCGTTTAACAATTAAATGAGATTTTTGTAAGGATGCCTGAAATATTATGAAATGTTACTAACGTGAAATACTTAGTAACTAAAGGTGTTCTAATTATTATGAAACGGAATGTAACAATAAACTTATCAGTTTAAGTTTTATTGTTAACTTAAACACGATTTGGTTTTATTTTGCACATAAATTGTGTCAAATGCAGCAACCAACCTACTTATTTTTTCCAATCTCTACACACGTAACGTATTATCTACTTTATAAGGTCTCTTTATTGAAGAGATCAGTAATTAACTTCAGTAATTAAGATCAGAGATTTTTACACGGATCATTAAAAGTACCACGCATAACATGACAACCGAGTAGTTGCAAATAAACCGTATTAAACTAAAATCCATGGTTTAAAAACCGGTATTTATACCTCGGATTTTGGTTTAAAACGGTTTATTTACATCTATACAACCGAGAGAAACGGGATTTCTACGGAATTTTTCGACGGAAGAATAGACAAAATGACAGACTGATTGACTGTGATTGTCTACCTGTCATTTTATCTATTCTTCCGTCGACAAAACCCGTTTCTATTGTGGCCATACTAAGCGTGCAGTTTTCATTTAGATGATAGATAGTCCCTGTTAGTTACAGACCCTGAGCCTCTGATACTTTTACTCAAATTAAGACAAGAACAAGATTAAACTGCAAAATACCACCAGCTACATCATTATTCTCCTACCCACCCAATTTCTTTGAGGTCGGCGACACATTGTCTTTTTCTTCCATACCTACTTCTCTATTAACTGCCGCACGGGTCGATCCATCAGGTTAAGCTACGCTTGCCGGGTTTGGTCCGTGGATGGGTGACCATCTTTACATACCGAGACTCCTCCGTGCCTCGGAAATCACGTAAAGCCGTTGGCCCCGCTGTCATTTATACATCTTTAAAAAATTGTTACGGGTCGTTAGATTACCCAGATACTGGATTGTGGAGTTCAGATGGGCAGTCGCTCCATGTAAAATACTGGTATTCAGCTGCATCCGGTTAGACTGGAAGCCGACCCCAACAGAGTTGGGAAAAGGCTAGGCATCATCTCGGTAGTCAACGCCCTAGGCCCCAAAATACCACCAGCATCAATAGTGCAATACCAAAACGCAACATTCTTTAACAACAGCTTGGAACAATAAACCCGACAACATGCAACAATCATTCCACTCTATAAAACAACGCAATAAATAAAAGAAAGACGCCGCCGTTCCCTCTGAATAAGATTAATGACCGAACAAATAGCCCACAAACTCTAATCGGTGCTCCTATCAGCTACCTTGAGCAACATATGATCTCTTACTAATACTTACATAACCCAAGACATTACGAATATTATAACACGGCCATTTCAAACGGCCGTCAGCTTAGAACTGAGGAGAAAAGACGAGCGGAGATGCAATTTTGCCGGTTATTTAGCTTTCCCCTACAAGGTCATCGGTGAAAGTGCTTATGAGATTAACATAACTTTGTGATGTGAGGATGTTTCACGTGCTTCTTAGTTTAGTCTTGGGAGATTTATGCTTGCCTGGTAGTTTAAGAGACCTGGCAGGTGATCCCATGACTTCTAAATACTCTGGTATTGAAATCATAACTCCTTTTTGTATTGCAAAAAGGAGTTATGATTTGAACGGAACGGAATGGAACGGACATCGTATGGCCTTAGATATAAGCTTATTATTAGATATTCTCCTCAAGGTTGGCGGAAATAGTAAACTTATCGAGAAAGTTGATGCAGTAAATTCATATAAAAAAAAACGTCCTAAGAAAATGAATCACGATAAAATAAGAGAATTCAGTAACAATTTACGGTGAAGGAAAACATCTTGAGTAAACCGGCATGTCCTAGAACCAAAAATTCGAAGGCATGTGACATCTACCAACCCGCACTGGGCCTGCGTGATAGATTACAGTACAGCCCACTCTCTCACAGAGCGGAGGTCTGTGTCCCAGCAGTGGGTACGTTATAGGCTGATTATGTTTATGCAGTAACAATAAAATTTAAGCATAGGTAGAGTTTTTCAGTAATACTATAATATTTGAATAAGTACACGCTTTAATACGTGTTAAATGTTAATTGTTACTGTTTCAGCTTGGTAAATCCTTGTCAACAGAACTAAAATCATTAGCAGCTAGGTAATTCAAATTACGCATGGCACTTAAAGAAACAGATGAAATAAAATAGGCTTCATGGATTTCAACCGCGAACCATTCTTCTAATCAGTAACCTATTTCGTTTCATTCCTTTTAATTTCCAAATCTGCATGGAAATCGTTATCAATCACGGATTGACCTTCTAAATTGGTTCCATTACTGATCCGGATCAATTTAGTACCGCGTGCGCATTTGTAATCGTGGTGATTCGGTGACAATCGGTTATCTTCGGTAACTGTCGGTTACGCAATAGTGATCACGACACGAGCCGAGATTTCAAAATTCGAATTCAAATAGGGAAATGCAAGTGATGAGAGATCAATGTACCTAATATAAAATTATTTTTTTAAATCTTGAATGCGAAACTTTGTGGTTGTCTATTGCTTAACCATAGACGCACCGGGCGGCGATGGCATTGTGAAAAAGTTATTTAGATGAGGAAAATGTCATTATTTTATCAATGTTCTCAGTAATTCTTTATGGATTTTCTTTCTTTCTTCAGATTAAATTAGTTTCTTGATTTGTCAATAATGGGCCAGGTTTGAATCGGTATAGTCTGAATATGATATTGTTTTTGTTTTGTTAGTAGCCTCCAAACACACTGGCGGAATAATTTTTTAACATAACCGTCCCTATCCTCTAAAATTATGATAACTTTTTGAGAATAGAGAAACGAAACAGCGAAGCGATATAGGTAGGTACACTATACAACATTATTTTTTGTTTATGCGAAACCCGAAAAGGGGTCATTGTACTCATCATTTTGAACAACTTTTTCTATGGGACCAACTTTGAAATCGCGCAAAAAAATCAGCTGTTCCATACATTTTGTCGATTTAAGTGAACACAAATGTAGGGAACATCAGATTTTTTTTTTGTATTTTACATTGAGCGACAGCCTATCTAATCTCCAGAACCCAGGTTATACTATACCCCTTTGGTAAGACTGGTTGTCAGACTTTCGGGCGTCTGACGACCCGTGACGACTGTCAAAAAGATCCACGAATGACAGCCGGGACCAACGGCGCGTACCGTGCTCTCCGAGACACCGAGGAGTCTTGCCCTTTGTATGTCTATGACTCGTATTTAAATAGATTTAAATCCAGTTATGATTAATTTAAACAATACGAATAATCCTACTAATGTCATATATCTAGTAAAATAGATGTTTATCTTAAAACCTATTGAGTATTGTCCTATTATATAAATTCAACACAATATGAATACCTAAGTACCTTTTGTGGATTGTACTATTGTTTCATTTACATAAAAACTATGACCATTGATATGATTTTACTACAGAGGTGATTGCAAATTCGAGGTTATGAAAAGAACGACGTTTGTCTAATGAAATAAGCAAAAACTGGGGGCTCCCGCAGACGGGCGCGACGCGACTGTGGTGGAACAATTTCTATGAAAACTTCACGGAAATCGTTCTACCGGTGTCGCATCGCGCCTATCTGTGGGAGCTTTTAGACTTAGACCGTCGCACACTCTGATTTTGGTACCCGCTAGTAATCTGGAATTTTGGACTTAGGTATCTTCTTTCTTTATTAATTCATTGTTACAGTCAAAGAGTATTCATATAGTCATTGGTTACAGTATACCGCTTGGATCTCTAATTATCAAATTATGCGCTAAAATGACCACCTAGTGTTAGGTGTCGCAAAATAAATTCATTTTGTTTGTCAATAACATTAAAATCAAACCACTACTAATCGTTTTACCCATTGATCGATTTCCCGCCAAGCGATCATTTGAAAAAAGAACAACCGAACTGCAAATTCACACCAATCAAGTGATTTCATACCGTAACCTTATTGTAATAAGGGTGACAAAGACGTATAAAAAAGTGCGTTAATTTGCAAGATTTCATAAAACAAGTTGCTAGAATAAAAATACCTAAATATTTTATTCGCAATTGTGAAATTAATTCTGAAATGTTGACATTAATTAGTTATAGCTTGCGCTATAGTACCTAGTTAATATTTATTTATTCTGTTTTTTGTAGAAAATGAAATGAAATGAAACAAAACATAGTGCGACGAATGCATTGATCCCTCACGGGTCAGTCAGACTCTGAACTTCTGTTCAGACCAGTGGGGTTATTGCGAAATACTTATAGTAAAAACGGTTTTCATTTTGCCAACAACATTCATTGCCATATTTAAGTTGTAGAGTAGACAAATTTTTCGAACATATGAAGCAATGGATTAGAAATATCCTTTAAAACCATTGAGATTGTGATTGAAAGTGTGTGTCGCAATTAGGGTGCTCTATTCACGGTAAATTGGTGACTGGTGCAACATATACCTACGTTCAATAAATAGCAATTATCATGATATAAGCTATTAATTAGATCAAAAATCATCATGATATAAGCTATAATTTAATTGTAATATTGGAAGGTCCATGTGACAATGATAACATTATTAAAAAAATAGCTTGCGTGAGGAACAAAATGTTAATTACATAAGGGGCCTATGAGATCAGCACACAAGAAATAGGAACCTACACCACCATAACCTAGTAACCCGTAGGTATCTCATGTGGTTCTAGGTGCCATAACAATTGCCTAAGTCGAAAGAACTGTCGATATCTCAGTCAGTCATCAGCTGTCTAGATTATATCTAAACATTTAGCATTTCAGCACCCATTGTTATGCTAACAATGATATATTACGAAAATAAAAATATCTTTACATCCTCCGCCCTGATGGATTGCGAAAATTTCAAAAAGCCGAAAATTATTTCGAAATTCAAAGTTTAGAAATAATTTTCGACTCTTTGACATCAATAAATTATTTTATGAAGAAATAAGTATAATCATAAATATTCATTTAAAAAAATTGGAATGTCGTTTTAAATTCAAATTGGTAGATAAGTTTAGTAAAACAATGCCAAATATGGGGTCCCTACAGTCACCTCCATAAGCAGGCACGTGACACACGTTGCCTTGTCGTAGATAGACACTTTGATAGCATCCAAGTAGAGTAAGTAGGTAAGTATGATTTGTTTTATAATTCAATAGCGACCAATCCCTAGTTTACTATACGATTTTTATGACCCTACTTTACGATTTTTAAGACTTGACAAAATATCGAAAATATACCCAAACTTGACAAAATATCGTTTTTAAATTTAAGTAAGCCGGTTAGGTATTAAGGGCTGGTGTCCGCAACTCCATGTCAAAGCGCGTATTTCGCATAAGTAAGTTAGTAAGTTAATATGCATACAGGATGTAAGGGTAAACACTCTTGTCATTCAAACCATGGGTAGTCGACTTAAATATAAAAATAAATGAACGAACACAACAAAAAAAAAACGTTATTTTCATTAAAAGATTTTAAAAAGTTTCTATCTGACACCGTGCTTGCTAGCGAAACAGCTGACTGACTAAGGGGGGGATCGCGCTCGCTGCCGGTCAGGTCACATCCCGTACCCCCCGCCCGTGTTGAGACGCAAGTTCGTTGCCCTAGCGCATAGGGCAACGAACTTACGTCTCTTGTGGTAAAATTAAGATCTAAAAAAATTAAAAAAAAAGTTGTAATTTTCCATTGATTTTACGTTCTTTATATGAAACCAAACCACTGGTTGCAAGGATAACGGTGTTTACCCTAACACCCTGTATATGTATGTATATGCATTTATACCATCGATCACAGTGATCGATGATTTATACACATAAACCTTCCGGAAGAAATTCTCTAAATGATGGTGAAAACATCGGCATCAAAATCCATTGTGTAGTTTAGAAAAACAACTCGGTCACACAGGCAGATACGAAGTGACTTCAATTGAAATACATACATACATACATCACGCATGTATTTCTCGAAAGGATGGGCAGAGGTGTACACCCACATCTCGCCAGTTATGTTTAAGTCCCATGTAATAGGGGGCGAGCCTATTGCCATCAGCCGGGCACAAATCTAGACTCCGGGCTACAACTGAGAAATTCCAGATGGAAAAACCCAATATCACTGACCGACCCGGGAATCAAACCCAGGACCTCGTGCTCAGCAGTAGCGTTTACGACCACTCGACCAACGACGTACTCAATTGTCGAGTCGTTCAATTGTATAGATTGTTATTATAACACTGATAGCTGCAAATGGTAATGTTGATGCTAATTTTTTACAACGCTTACAAGTACTACGTGCTGTTTTGCTTTCAGAAGACAAACCTAGAGTGGTCAACTGTTTTCAAACAAGTCAATTGTACTTAGTACTCACAAAGAGGAATTGTTGATACTGCGCCAAATAATGCGAAAAAATATTTTCAAAAATTTGAATGGTTTGCTTACAAAGGTACAGCTCCGAATCATGAAAATTTAATCATAGATCAGCTCCTGAAAAGGCCAAGCAAAAAAGACGAAATTGCCCGCACATAATATTTTTTGTTTTTACTAAAGATGCAACTTGATTGCGGTTAGGCGATGTCGACCAGTGGTTATTGATCTACATATCTTTCTGACTGAATGTTTGGATCAATTTCTCACCATTAAACGACGTCGAAAAACAGGCGATAATCTCGAATTCTCGACCACAAACGCTGAAGCTGCGTTTTCCCTTAGCGTTCAGAACAGTTCAGAGACCCTAGACAAAGTGACATTCTATCAGCGATAACGATGATGGAAAAGGCAATAATGTATAGGACTGACATAAACTATCGAAAAGCTTATGTCAATCCTGTTGAAAGTTGTTGTAGAAATATGATACGCTTTCGAACCGAATGTCACTTGTCTAGGCCCTCTGAGCGAGCAAGCGTTTGTTCGCGTGGTAATGAAAACACTGGAACGAGCGAACATGTTTTGCTCAGTGATGATCGGTGGGACTCGGCGAAGATTGCTCGCTCGCTCATTCATTCAGTGAAAATTACGTCACCGGCGTACGAGCGAATGCTCTGTGCATTCGCTCGACGTTGAACGTGCTCTGTTGGAGTCCGGTGTTGGTGGATCTTTTTAACCCCCGACGGAAAAAGAGGGGTGTTATAAGTTTAATTTATATTTTACGCGAACATAGAGTTGAATTAAGAAAAACTTTGCAACTAATTGAACACGAAAACGGCCATCTTCGGAATGAGCACTCAGCTCCGTTAATATCGGCATTTCTTCTTTCTGTATAATATTTTACACCCAATACGGCTTTTTCGTTCCCGTTTTTTTTTAGTAGTTCCAATTATTAGGATCGCTACACTTGCCAAAGCAAATCAACGTCATGATCGGCCCTATCGACTGAGTGAGAATGAGAACGCAGCTGCGCCAGCGAACTGCTCAGTACGAGCTTTTGTTCTCCTATAACGAGAAAACGAACGATATTCACATTTGCTCAAAACAAAATGTTCGCGCTCGGCAGGGTATAGTAAAAACGCGGCTTAGACTTATAGCTTTTTTTTACACGGCCCCAAGCGTCCGAAGCGCGCCTTGCGACACAATACCTTTAACTTAAATGGTGCAAAACGTTCAACACCAATTAGTATAGATATGCTCCATTCTTTCGCACAAGCTGTGGCTCAACGAGGTTTGGGCCATTGTGTTCATGGAACATTACTGTTGTTTCGCCATCAGCAGATATCTCGCCTGATTAATGATTTTACCATAAGATTTGCGATGGATCTCGCAAGGGTTTTCACCGTGACCGGGCTCTACTTTGCATTTCGACCGGTGATGTTAAATTTTGACAGTTATTGTTTTTTTTTCGGTTGGCGGCTCATGCTGCTTGAGGAAGAGCTAAGCTGTCATAATGTCTATGATGTAAGAGATGTGTCATACTGGGATGCGGGAGATAATCTCCTAGATTAACAAAAGAAATAACATGAATTGATGATTCACGTAAAATAATAGAATAGTCGACCAAATAACTGGAAAATGGGTCAGAGTGTCGTCTTAGGAGGAGAGTGGGTTGGAACATTGGACTACTCCTCAACCTAAGGGCGACGACTGTAGGTATTGGATATAGGATGTTGGAAGTAAGCCTTGTATGATAGCGTCTTAGAAACGATTTTCGTAAAGCATGCTTTCTCAAATTAAAAGACTAACTAACTATATATAATAACATAAAAAAATAAAAGGATGCTTATGCGTTGAAGTCCTCGTCCGTATCGCTGTCATCCGGAAACGTGCCCAAGACTGGCAGCATTACCACTTCTTTGGCCAAAGAACGAGCCAGCCCTCTGGTCACGTGAAGACTACTATTTGATTGAAAGTTGACATCTTGACATAGACGAAAATCTCGACAATTTACTGTCCATGCTATTGTACAAGTTCCTTTTTAATTGTCCGGATCATCTACGTATTCTACGACCTTTTCGTGACAGACACTTTCAACTTGTATTTGAAATTACCTACACGGTCTGTTTCTTTAAGATAATTAATTTAGATTTAAGTAATTAATAATAAAGTTTCTTTAATTCCTAAACTGATCTTCGCCTATTTACCATTTTAAAGAAAGTCATATCAATAATCGGCTCTCGGATAGTTTAGCCGATTAATTTTTGTTGCAAAATGGGTGTTTGGAAAGGTTAATATCTTACTGCAATTTTTAAAACAAAAATCATAAAATAATTAAAATTCATTACGTGGCCTTGCCATTTAGGTAGGATATTATGATATGAGATGCAATATCGTTACTGAAAGTAAGTAGGCAATAACGAGTTTCAAAACACTGTTGAGCTGAGAAACCAGGGTGGCAAGCAAATTGAGATAAGTCAAGTCAAGACAATCCCAATAAAAAAGTTTTTTATCACCTGCAGCCGTTAAAAAAAAGAAAAAAGAAGCTGTTAAACGCATCTGACCCAAAAGTTTTAGGTACAGAATTTATGCAACATTCAATTCAATTAACGTCTCGCGCTGCCGTCTGTTTTAATTCTCATCTTTGATGAATCCTTTCGAAACGAGTAGGGGGTAAGGAGTAGGGGTGGTAAAACGGACAGGTGGACGCCGCTCGCGCTATTACCGTGCCGACTGCCGCAGCGTGTATCCGCTATCAGCGACGACCGACTGTCAACTTGTGACGTTAGCCAGTTTGCCGCTCATTTTTGAACTTTTTTTAAATTCGAGTTCGGAACATAGTGTCGTGCAGTGATTTTTTTGTCAGACAGTGGCAAAGGACATACGCTCTGACAGGATAGTGGTGTGTTGTGTGATGGTACTCAGCCGCTCTGGGTTTTGAGAGCAGTATGAGGGGCAGCATTTGTCAGTTTTTGTTGTTGGCGCACACGGTCTGCGCCATCACCGGACCGAGAGTGAGTAGATTATGATTTTCCTATTTCCCAAAGTTTAATTTACCTTGGAAAAAATTTCGAAAAAATTTCGTTGTCTATTTAAATAATGTGACCATTTAATCTCTATAGGTTCTATGATAAAAGCATGTAAAATTAAGCTAAGCCAATTAATTAAGTTATTTAATTTCCTTGTCGCGAATCCAATATATCCGCATATCCGGTATGAAAAAACCTGTTTCTCGCATCTTATGCATCGGTCCGGAAGAAAGCGGGCAATAATTATTACTGAATGCGTCGAAAGTAGATATCGAAATTCGCGTGTGTTATATCGATTATTTATTATCCCAGATACATAATGATTTATCGATTATATCGGGACTTAACATTACAAACATATATCTTGGTGCGTTATCGGTCATTTGAATAATCGGAAATCGAATCTAATTCCGTCTTTTCTTAATCTGATTAGATGCTGGCTTGATAGACTTTGGAGTGTCCTCTATTCATAGTTTTATAATTTAATGACTTTATGAATGATCAACTAGGTACCTCGAGAGTTTTCAGCAGTCCTTAGAGAGACTTACAATGATGGATCATTGTAAGTCTCTTTCATCTGAATTGGAAAAAATCTGCGTTAGGTTGAGGAGAAGACTATCATGTTAAAGTTCGTTTTTTAAACCCAGAGACTAATTCGACATTTCAAATGATTGTTGTCTGTTTTTTTTTTCAATTTGGAGTTTGACATTTGCACTTGTCAAATTAGTCTCTGGGATTAAAAAACGAACTGTAGGCTCTTATACAAAATACCGCATGAAATAAATTGGTAGCTAACAAAGCGTGAAAACTATCCGAATGCACGCAATTTTTCTCCTATCGTGTAGGTACAAGCAAGCAAGCAAGCATAGCATACTTACCAACAAGAATGTGCGGAAATAATGTTATGTAAAGAAAGTTCTTTGAGGACCGATGTTTCAATGAGTTTGACAGCTTTTGTATAGAAAATATGTCAAACCGCCATATTTGTTCTGTTATCATTGTTGTCGATTATTAAAAAAATCCATTCATTTATAGATTAACCGAATAAATCTTTTAGTAGGTCACCGGGAATATTCATTGAGACACGCGGGTGTTGTTCGTCATAATTATTAGGTACAAGTGTTTAAATTGCGTGTTCAATTATAATAACATCGGAAAAAGGAAACTATATTATATGACATGATACTCAATTTGTCATCATTACTTGTTACACCTTTTGTTCAATGATTATTGGCTAAACAATCTACGCGATTGCGTGAAAGACTGATGAGAAATATTTGAACGATTTTTTTGTTTTTCAATCACGCACGGTGTGATTTTATACGCCAGACAAATGCCAGACAATGTAACTTTATGATTGACTTTTGAAAATCTGACTTCTTACTTTATGTGAGATTTTCCGACTTTATTATAAATGCGAAAGTGAGTTTTTTTATTGGGCTGTTTGTTTCTTGCACTTTCACGCTAAAACGGCTAAACGGATTTGGATGAAATTTGGCGCATGGGTAGACCATGACCTGGAAAAGGACATAGGATACTTTTCATCCCGATATTCTCACGGGATCGAGACTTATGCGGGTGAAACCGGGCGGCGCAGCTAGTTCAAAACAGTTATAGAAATCGGGAGTTAAAGAAGGTAATATTTCTTCTCGCAGTAAAAACAATATGGACCTATCTAAAATTGGGACAACTTTCAAAGTTTTTGGAGTTAACTTTAGGAAGGACCGTAGTAAAACTCGTAAGGCATTCGATATAGTTAAGTTACAATTAATTAAATTTAATTAGTGGAGGTTATAAAAAACTGGAACGATACCTTGACACGTGTATTTTTAAAACAATGGCGAGTTTGAAAATAACTCCAAAATTTCCAAGTCACGTGAAACAAAACCATAATTACAATTAACTTAGAGGTATAATACACAAAACCTCTCGTGAATAAATATCAGTTGGTTTATTTTTCTTGGGAATAGTCCCATGGGGATTAAATCAAAAGCGAATTGAAACAGTCCCGCACTACAAATTGGACAAAACTGACATGAAACCCATGTCAGATTTGTCCAATTTGTCATCAAAATCAAAAGGCATTTAATCAAATTATGCAGCCCCCCAAAACGCCCGTCCTTCACCATTTCCTAGTGCTTTGACTGGGAAGAAGAAGTGGCGCAACAAACTCCCCAGCAGCACTGCTGTCTGTTCTGTTGGGTTTTCCATCAGGAATTTTTCAGGTCAGGTTCTGGTAATAGTTCTGGCAATCTGGAAATAGTTCTGGCAATCTGGAAATAGTTCTGGCAATCTGGTAATAGTTCTGGCAATTTGGTAATAGTTCTGGCAGAAGGCTCGCCCCCTATTACATACATTCGATCAATAGTGGATTATTGATCGCAGATTACATGGGACTTAAACATAACAGTCGGAATGTGGGTGTAGAAGTAATTAAAAAAATTAAAGTAATAAAAACTAAAACCCAACTACGACTAAAAAGGTATAAACAAAATTCGGAGTCACACGTGTTACGGCATAAATCGAACAGATTACGTGTGACTCCGGATTTTTAATTTAATGTGACGTCACATAGCCTATAAGTAACCAGCGGACGATCAAAACGCTTCCAACGATACCTCAATTTTGTCAAATTGTGATGAGTGGTTTAGAAGATAGGAGGGAACAGATGAACATACATACATAGGTGCCAGTCAAAATCATAACCCTCGTTTTTCTTCGCCGTAGTCGGATAAATAATAATTACGGGGATCTTAAGCGTCATGTTATGTTCGTGTATTTATTATTACTTGTAGTAAAAATCACTAAAAGATAAGACATTCTTTATAAGCTTTCAGATATAGATACGCAAATGCGTTACATTTCTAGCATAAACATTTCTTTGCGTTTGCGTGTCAATCCTGCATGAGATAGTAACACGATCAATTTTTTAAAGGAAAAGAGCAGGTTTTTCAGAGATGTATCATGATTTATCATGCCTGAAGTTTTTTTTTAAAGGATGCTACAATACAATTGGGCATCTCATATTCTACATTCAACGTTTTCACAATTTCTCTACATCTTACGACTGTAAAATGCAGATACATTCATGTGAGTAACTGAAAAGCTGTTGCTGCTCATTGTTCATAAGTCATAAGTGTGTCATTTTTCTATTGGATACATTTATATCGTACAGTTAGTAAGGTAAAACAATGTCTGGAAAACTCGCTTTAGCTACAGATTACAAAGCATCATCATCATCATATCGGATTGGTGATAACAGTTTGTTTTTATTGGTAGACAAGAGGATCCTGTCCGTTTTTTTTGGTACTAATTTCTTTGTTATATTCAAATCTATTGAGCCGTCAGTCGTCACAACTTGATTGCATAACAAACATCTAAACTTCGATTAGTAGTTAGTAGTATTACTAGTACAATAGGTAGTAATGACGTAGTAGGTAATTGGTCCTCATTCCTGATGGCGCTGGTGATCAAGATAATCTCGTGAGAATTTGTTTAATGTGGCAAACTCAAACCATTTATTTCAAATAAACCAATTACAGGCACTTTTGAATTGTCAATGGGTCGGTCAGTTAGAAAGATGAAGTTCATTGCAGTGGAAGTCAATCATTTATTGATTCAAACTCGGGAAGGTTTTTCATCATCACCGTCCTATCCTTTATTCAACTATCTGCAACTTCTGTTTATTCAGACACGACTCATCATCTGCCTAGTCTTTTCCCAGTATGTTGGGGTCGGCTTCCCGTCTAACTGGATGCAGCTGAATACCAGTATTTAACACGACTGGATTTCGAATGTCTGACTAACTGAAAACTCCGGAGTCTTCTACCGGTATAGCTTGTGCCAATGACAAGAAACGGAAAGTATGTTTTACGAGGTTTATAAATTAAAGAAGGACGGTCATGCGTGTAAGCTATATCATTTGAAGCTTTACCTACATAAATGAGATTAACCTTTTATGTTCTAAAAGCCAGAAGACAACACTCTCTGTTATCAAATTCTTTGATGATTATGGTTAATTGGTTATTATTCTTGTCTAGCACAACAACTATCTCGAGATTAGAGATCAGACTTGTGGGGCGGGCGTTCAAAAACCAGGGGTTCGTTGATATCAAGATATTTATGATACTCAGCCACAACTTAGGTACCGCAAGGCACTGAAGCTAGACGAACGAATGAGGCACTAACCAGTAACCTGAGACGTGCTCTGTAATACATTAGCCGTATAGACATATTCTGTAAGAGGATACGTCGCCTTTCTCTCTTTCACCGAAGCCTGAGTTTGTGCAACCGGTGATGTAACAGTGACACGCCTTGTAAAATATATTTATTTTTAGCAAAACGACTCATCGTGACTTAGACATTTGTGAAATTTGTTTGTGAATAAGATGCTGCCATATATGAACTGTCGGTCTAAACCTGGAATATCCGTAAAATTGTTGCATAATCTGAGTGAAATGAATGAAATGAAATGAGTCATTTCTACTCGAAGTCAAAGGATCTGTTTTCGTCGAAATGATATTTTTAAAGACACGTCTCTTAGCAGACAAACTGACCTGTTAGATTACTGATTCGTATCATGGCTTAGATCAACTCCCGACGACATGAATCGTTGCAAAAAATAACAAATCAATAGAGAGAAAAGATATTCCTATCATTTTTGGGCCATAAGAATGCCGTATGTCCGAAGAGAAAAAAGTCCGCACCATTGTCCGTCCTTTTTAAGGGACCGTTTCCCTCCGAATGAACATCTCTATAATGAATATCCCGTGCTCTTTAGTAATGAATACGGAGCACGGGATATTCATTACATTATTATACCCATGGACTGCGCTATCCCCACAAATTTTTCTAAACGCCTTCGCTACTAATATCACTAAACGTACATGGAAATAATTAGACAAACAAATTGCCTTAAGAGACGTACATTAAATCAAATTAAATCAAGATAAACCGCGTAATTCATGCAAGTTGTGAAGATCTGTGAATAAACATGATGATGCCTTGAACTTCAACAATGAATACTGATGCAACAGTTTAGAAAGTAGCATTACGTTGTTTATGGGCAATACTGATTATAAATGAGCCAAATTATGCGTTATCGTACAGAGATTATGGGTATTGTCCGCTTTAGGAGTAGTTTAGATGCCTTTTATTGCTGTTGTTTAGAAGAAGGGATCAATTTGACTACACACGATGTAGTTTGAGCCTAATTGAGACTCTCGTTTTTTATTTATTCGTGAAAACGAACATAATTAGCGTTTTGTATGGGGAATTTTAAAGAAGATACATTTTTCATACTAACATTTTCTTAATTTATATAACAACCATGCTAACGTATTGTATGCCACTTAGACTATGCGACAAAAATAAGTTTAAAAAAAAGTGGTCATTTCTGCTAACAGAACGAGGAGTCATTACCGACTTCAAAAAAGGAGGAGGTACTACGTTCGGATGATTGTTTTTTTTTAATTTATTTTTTATGTATGATTTTAAAAATTATTTTTTTGTTCGAAAGGGTTCGGGTTCGAAACATAAAAAATACCTTTAAAAACCACTAAAAAGTGAAAATTAAAAAGCAAAGACACCGACTTCCGAAATTAAAGTTATTTTTCACTTTTTTAGTGTTTTTTTTGAAGTCGGTTGTTTTTTTTGTAAAAAGTTTTTATTTTTCACTTTTTAGTGGTTTTTAAGGTATTTTTTATGTTTAGAAAACTATAAGTAATAAGGTTTTTTTACTATTGGTAGTTGTCTATGATGGTCATTATTCGATATAATACCAAGCAATTGATGAATATTTTAAATCATAGAAGTGACGAGGTACTCTATTTGTGAGAAAAAAACGCCAATTTCATAGGTGGGGACCCAATAATAATAATAGAGAAAGAGACTAACTAATACTAATAGAGTTTATGAAAGACAGACATGTGGCGCCGACCCCAAATACATTGGGAAAACGTCAACAGAATGTTGTAAAAACGAGAAACTGATTTTCTTAATTCGTACCTATTAAGTATTAATTTGATGATGGCATTACATTGCAGGTGATTGAACGATGTTTTTGCTGCTACAAAAATGGCACTAAAAGAACAGTAAAAATAAATCAATAAATATGACAAATGCATTTTATAAACGGCATTTTCATAGTTATCAGGTCGTAAGGAAACAAATCGGAAACCAATAGAAATGTCAGCTTTCCTTGAAAAACATTGTTTAATTACTTTGTGCGTATGTGGTGGGTAATTAATTGCCTAATTACAGTCAAGCGTGAATCTCGCGTGTGTCAAGCGACTACTTTCACCTCTGGCTGCGCGGGCGCAGCGTATGATGCGAGTTTATTATTTAGTACTTTGTGAGACTGCAGACTGGCTAAGATTTAAAGTAGCAACATCGAGATATAAGTACTAACGTACTAGAGAAGACACCGTAAATTCCTACTTTGTCTCGTTCAACTGCGGCGATCGCGCCGCAGTTTGTCGAAGAAAACGCGTAGTGCCGTGATTTACATGGCGCTTAAGACCTTTTTGCCGAGAATAAATACACTTCCGCAGCAAATCTAGCACTGTGGTAAATTAGGTACGGTTTAGACGAATTGTTATTATTTTAGCGCTGCAGCGAACTAAAGATTCAATACGAAGAATAGGACAATTCAGTTATTTGACGTAGCTTCTCTAGTACGTTAGTACTTATATCTCGATGAGTAGCAACAACTTTACTAACAGACTACAAACATGTTAAAAATATTGTATCGAAATGTTTTTCTACTTAGGTTTTTTTCTTGATTTTTTTTTCTAAGAATTAAAAATGGTGTATGTAAGAGCTAATTATTATATTTAATTATTTTGTACCTACCTACATACGGCACTTACCAAACTGGTAAGTAATAGTAAAAACTATGGGGATTATTTAGACACGTTGCTTAACGTTTATAATTAAACCCCTAGATATTTTGTGCCCTATATACAATAAATGTAAGTACTTAGTCTTAGATACTTGCTTTTTTCTCCGGGTCAAAATTTTTCCTTGTAGCTCTTTTTAATTAACGCCAACAGCAACATTCCCCATGAACCCATGAAAATATTCACACTGCCACTTCTTTAGTTGTAAGCTGTCATATGATCATTATTTACTAAAGCTACTTCCAATTTTAATTAATAATTTTTACAAGAGCTTACATCATTAAAAAATTACACAAGTATAGAACTTATCGAATAACTGATTGAAAACTGCGCCATTTTGCAACTCAAGAACAACAACTGATCTAAAACCACAGCTTTTGTAATAGAGGCAAAGGATACAGGTAAACAGCCTCTGGGTATATTTTACGAGAATATTTTGCAATCCTCTCTATTTATTTGTGTCATCTCGTTTGATTGAGAACTAAATAGCCTTATCTACCTATTTTACTTGGAAATCAGTGTTCTACGGTTTATGTTTTTTTATCCATACATTTTTAACGTTTAACGTCAAAAATTTATGGTTTTTGTTGCTAATCATCATTAACTTTATGCAATGTTTATTTATAAATTAAGGGGGTTATATGTTTTATGTTTGGAGGTTCCCATGGTAGATACGACATCATTTGTATATAATTAGATACAATTAAGTAATTATTATTTTAATTAAAGTACCTTTTAACAATTTTATTTTATTTCGAGTTTATTCATTCGTTTAGGTTCGGTACGTAGGTAACTATTTTATTTAGATTAGAGTTATCGGTTTTCTTTGTTGTTAGCTAAATGGTTTTCGTCTATTGATCACAAGCTTTTTTTTTCTGACAGTTTCACCAAGATCATAATTATTTATTTAGGAAATAAGTAATTGTCATAAAAAGGTAGGTATTCAATTTCTTATTATTTACCTAACATTCTAATTTCATCAAGCACGTGAGGAAATCCAAAACAGATAAGTGTGTCGATCTTAATCCAAACACAACATTCAACATGTGAAATCTAGGCAATTTCTTCGACGTTGATTAAATTAATGAGTCTTAGAGGAAATGTCTTAACAGTTACGATAGGAATAGTGCGACCGTTTGCGTAACTTTGTGGGATCGGGTGTGCTCTAATACCATCTGCGAATTTCTGCGATCTCTCAATTTACGCAATTTTAGACTCGATGTTGCGTCGTATCCCGATTCGCGCCATTTGCATCGAATTAGTATTCCAATTACAAATGTGCACATCCATAAATGTGCATTAGTACGATAGTGATGTAACATAAATTATTCGGACATTCACACCGATTCTCGATTTCTTGAATACCTATAAATCTTATTTCTTTATTCTCAACGCTTCTAATTAATCAACATCTTAAAGAATATTAAACTGCTTTCGTTGCAATTAGCGTTATACGTGTGATATATTAGTTCAATCAATTATCTTTAAATGGCTGTTTTAGTTTTGGCGGGAATACGTTAAAATATGGACGTCTTGTTTTGTTTTTTTTAAATCGAATGTAACTTTATTTCTGAGCCTATTCAATGTACCTACCTAGTACCTAATTTACTTGATTGTATATAAATAAAAATATTATCTAATTTTCCCGCGTTCTCGTGTATAAAACCAATCAACTGCTTAGTTTGTTAACACTTCTCGATTAGTTTCGCAAATATTCGTATTAATAGTCACGAATATCTCACGAATAACGTCACTTTCACTACAAACAAGTTCCCCCGAGCTTTCTGTTTCGTACTATTGTGTTAGGTCGCCGACATTCTGCGTAATTACATAAATTATGTAGTCGCGTGTAACATAGAGACGCGGCTGTTTTTTTAAACGGCTGGTATAGGAAGAACTTTTTTTCGTGTACCTACTCGCGTCGCCTTGTTGAAATTGGAACGAGTGTTGAATTGGGTAACTGGCACAAATGAGTTTTGACTTTGAAATGCACCTTGTTTACTTTGCATTAGAAGTACATATTATTATGTTGTGTTATTGAATAATGAATAGACTATCCTGAACTACCGTAGTTAGGTACTCTAAATACATATACATAGGTAGGTATGCTTATTTGGTATCAATGGTATTAAATGGAAGCTAGAAACTATGCTAAGATTTAAAGTCAATTTAAAACTTGGCAGAGTGGTGCTGAGCAAATCTAATTAAAACTTAATCAAGTTTTATTTTTGAAAAGGCTATTAAAGTTCACTGTTCTTATTTTAGCTGGCTAGGTTGGGTAATATGCTGCAATTACTGCAGATTTTAAACAGTTACCTCTTCACGACTTTTAACAATTTGAATTTTACTAAATTCACGACTTGTGCTTTCCAGCTTAAGTAGGACCACAGATTAAAATCACATAAAATTCATCATTCATTACATGAGTCCTGTCAAAACTTCAACTTTCACTTCATTAAAAATTAAACTTTACGTTTTCACGATGACAAAGTCGTGTACTTCGGTGTACCATGAATATCAATGATAGTGCGTTCGTAGTTTCCACAAAATGGAAGAAAGCTGACTTTCCGTCAACCAGTTTGAGTAATGCAACACCTCACTCAATTGCGAACTATCTAGATTCATTTTAGTGCCAATTCGAAACAATTATGAAAGTGCAATTTGAAAATAAAACACGTAACGATTTGACATAAGTGACAGTTCTGGCAGAATAGTGCGTTTCCATTGCCTATTTAAATAGAGATTTGTTTAAAGACTTTTGGGCTTCGGCTGTCATTTACTACTTTAATCAAAAATAATTGTGCTCCGTTCCAACTTAGGTCACGCCGACAGCAAAACGTTACAAAGAAAGACATGATTCACGCAAACGTTGAATCTCTGCTTCACCAATTTCAAGACGCTCACAAGTTGACGTTTTATGATTTCTTTAATTATGATTCTTACTCCGTAATAGATATCTGTAGATACCTAACAAATGACTACATCAATCAATAAGTAATTCAATAGATCACACATTATCGTCGAGATAACTCTCTCTCAAATTGGCTTCGACATTCAAGATAGAACTGTCAACAATTTATGTAAACAAGACAAAGATGACAGATTCACAGACGTAATGTATGGTCGAGAGTTGTATAATACACTCCATATTAGTAGATCAAAGTCGCATAACTTCGTACACGCCATTACAGATGAGATGTTTTTAAAGTCGTTCATTGTCCTATTATGTAAAGTCCGTTTTTTAATCTCGTAGACTATTTGACAGGTGCAAGTGTCACCAAATTGAAAAAAAACAAACAAAAATTACTTGAAATGTCAAATTAGTCTAGGAGATTTAAAAAACAGACTTTTGTACACTTTTCGCTCACATACGAATGATATAACATGTAACAGTGACACTGACAGGAGGTTATGGCTGGCAAACGACCAAATGCAAATTGGACTCGCACGCGAAGAGTTCCGTACAATATTTAACACTAAGTACTTTTCTTTTAAACACGTTTCCTTAAATTGTTTCATTTTATTTATTATCAAATTTATTATTTGATATCAAACTGGCCATATGACCCTGTGAATATTTAAATTGTCTACCTATTACGGTTCCAAAGATACAGCCCTGAGAGTCTGACAGACGGGCGGACAGCGGAGCCCTATTATGATTCTTACTTATTTGTTACAGACGCGAATCATAATTTGATTATGAAAAATATATAAGTACTTAAATATTATGGTATATTAGACCGCAGACCAAATGAGGGCAAAAATATATTATGTTATAGTAGCTACCGTGTGTGGTGGCTTGCTATAATATAATTTAATTAAAACACATGTCACCTCCACGTCAACAAATGAAGCACTATAATATTATGACATACATATTATGTTACAAATGACCAATGTCGAATCTTGACTCTTTTCTCACACATTTGACCCAAATCCTACTTAAGAATAATGAATTATTATAAAAGAATTACGTATGCAATGTAATACAGTCTCGTCTGTAATTTCACCGCAATGACGTCGGTCGCGTCTCGTTCACACCTGCGTGCGTCTGCGCAGGTCGATGATCTAGATGAGACGACTTAAGTACCTATTACCTAGCGTGATCTACATTTTAGTACTTACTTCTTCTTTTTTGGATAATTATATTTACTAGACTTGCGTTTTTATTTTTAACCACCTACCTATTACTGTGCTGTGTAGGTACCTACTTACTTTAAGAAATAAGTATTGTTTTATGCATAAACTTGTATAACTTCAGAACTCAAATTATTTTATTAAGTAGGTACAACTTAGACCTATTACTAGATTTTTATTTTTGGGCTGGACCCGCGGCTTCGCTCACGTGGTATGTCGATAAAAAGTAGCCTATGTCCTTCCTCGGGATGCCATCTATCTCCCTGCCAAATTTTATCGAAATCCATTCAGAGGTTTAGGCGTGAAAAGGTAACATACAGACAGACAAAGTTACTTTCGAATTTATAATATTAGTATGGATAGTCTACGGAAATTCCATTGAAAAGCCATTCAGGCAAAGTTTGTCGACACTAAAGCAGATCGTGAGCATGCATTATTCACTGTTGTATAATCATTTTCTCCTGCCATCTGAATTGTTTACTGAGCCGAGCGGACTCGCTACTTTCTTTAAATGCTTTTTAATATTCATGCTAATGGTGTTTATAACATACTAGCATCCGCCCTCGGCTTCGCCCGCGCAGTAGATATGTCGATAAAAAAGGTTAAGGTTGCCTGGAAGAGATCACAGAAAGTGATAAGGCCGCCCATTGTATGTTTTATAGTTTTAAATTTATTTATTTTCGCAATGTATTTTCTGGTGTACAATAAAGTATATATAAATAAATAAATAAAAAAGTAGCCTATGTCCTTCCCTAGGGTGCCATCTATCTCCTTGCCAAATTTTGTAAAAATCCGTTCAGTGGTTTAGGCATGAAAAGGTAACTTACAGACAGACAGAGTTACTTTCGAATTTATGATAAAGTAGTATGGATTAGTAGGTAGGTATAGTGATTTTAGCCATAAGCCGGAGATTATGTAGGTACCTAATGGATCGAATTCAGGGTACACGTAATGTGAAGCAGTTTTAAAATAGCACATCCGTTTTTCATAAAATATTTGCATGAAAATCTGTTTTAAAATGCTGTTTCCTCGCTCATTTTGGCGGCAAAAGCCCGATACCACGTTGCCAGTCGTGCGCACTTTTCAACTAGTTTCTTTTACCGCCAAAATTGACAGCGAACGTCACATTTCCCGCTCAAAAGTTTCCTTCGCAACAATGCAATAGACAACATAGATCATACTCGGCGTCGCATCTCGCACTAGATTCGTCTGTCCGTGACGCATCAGTCACAAGAAAGTGCATTCTTGCGCACTCTCTGCGTTTGCGAGTTAACGCGCCATTTAGCCAACTTGTACTAAATATTAGTTTTATATCCATTTACTTGTTAGACAGTGTAAATTGTTGAAAGTAGGTGTTATTTTATGATGCAATTGTCTGGCAGGCCGCAGGCCGTCCGATTACTAAAAAGCCGTTAAGTGAATAAGTATTGTGTTTCTTCAATTATCGCAGAATTGTATTAAAATAGACTGTAAAATGAGCATGAATAACAAACTTTAAGAAATATTAGTCGATAATTAACAATAAATTTGCAAGTTGGCGCGTTTCTGGTGTTGCATTAAGTTTCTAACCTTTTCGTATTAATCGTCCAAAATCATTGTAGGTACCCTACCTACCCTGGCAGGGTTGCGGAATAGTCCGAAAGGGATACCGGGACCCTGGCAACAGGCAACTGAAGGAACACGGGTGGGTTTTAGTCAGTAAGAGTCTGACACGCCCTTCCGCTCCGCCCAGAGCGGGAGAAGTCATTTGATGAATTCCCACACAAAAAAAAAAAAAAGGTACCCTACCTATACTTACCTGAGCCTTCCTTGACTACCAAGGACCTCGGTTTTAAACTAGAACAAAGACTGAGGACCTTTCTTTTCTAGGTAAGTATTTCCAACAAGAATTTCCATTTAACATTGTAGTTATTTTAAAATCATCTGAATAAGTATGTAAGTGCAGTTGATGCAATAACACCGTAAGAAAATCTTAGCTTTAACAATAAATTAGATATATTTTGAAACAATCCTGGACCAAACACTAGAATTTATCTTCCATTTCGCGGGTCCTTACGTAAGAAATTCTCACGACTTCAGCCATTTAGAGACTACCCGTTTATCGTTGCTATTCAATTTTGAAACCACTTGCATTCTGCACAATATGACATAATTTATGCAACAATTCACACCAGTTTTGTAACTAAGACCTGAACAAACTTTTGTTCATAGCTTAGTGTTTTTGACATGCTATAGCAATAAATAGCTTCGGTAATAAAATATCTAAATATTTCATACGTGTTAAATAAATATGAAATTGATCATTTCGTAATGCCACTTCCGTCATTAAGTTATCTGTGTAGTGATGTAATGTTGCCAAATTTTATTTTGGACAATAGACAAACGAATTAATAGTTTTAAAATAATGATGTTTCTTGTTTTGTAGGTAATATTTTTTGAGTCATAATCATAATTGCCGGAATTAAATTCTTATGGAAATAATGTTAGATCGTTATTTAGTTTGAGGAAACAATGTTTAATTTGCTGTTACATGGAAGTATGTAACAGCAAATTAAACATTGTTTCCACGCCATCTTCAAATTCTATAAAAATACTTAGTACTTATAACAAAATTAACAGTTTCCTTATCTTTATTTCCAGGTAGAGAATGACTTCGATAGACGAAGACAGGCCTCACTACCGCACCCCGGGTTCACCGAGCATCAGACAAGATTTGGTCTGAACTCACCGCTACAAGGTTTCCAACCACAGCCAGGAATAATCACAAATCCTAGTTCACCCACCGTCCAGTTCCAACAATCAATATTCCCTCAACAACAACAACAGCAACAACCGCAGCAACAGCAGCAACTGCCACAGCAACAGCAACAATCCTACGTGCCACAATTCAACAACCATATCCCGAATATTCCCAACAACATACCGTTACAAAACAACAACTTCCAATTTAATCCCCAAGCGAGCAATCCACAATTGTTGCAGCAACAAAATAACTATCAGCAGCAACAAAACCTAAGGCAGATCCCGCAACAAACCCAGAATATCCTGCAACAGCCCATTCCTACGTTACCAACCTTCCAGAATGGACACTTGCAGCAGAATCCCACCTTCCAGCCAAGTATTCCCGCTACGGTTAACATTAACCAACAGAGACCTACGCAGCAAGCCTTCCTCCCCACTATCTCGACGTCACACAACCAGGCTATCAACCAACCCATCTTCAGCCAGCCGAATCCCATTACTATTCAGCCCGCACCAAACCTAGGTCCTCAGAATTACAACCAGAATCAGAACATTCAGAACAACGCACAACTCCCGTTCCAGTCGACCCTGGGTCAGCAACCCGTATTCTCCAATGGACAAGCATCCCAAATTCAAGACATCCTAGAACAACAGTCTAAGGAGAACTTGGAAAAACTAAAGGAGTTACAGGAAAGGGCAAGAATCATTCAGAAGCACCAGGAGTTTGTACAGAAACAGCAGCAGAAGCAGCAAGAGAAAGTGGAGAAATTGCACGATGAATTTGTGAAGAAGCAGGCAACGAAATCAGTTCCTAATTACTCGACGACAGAAAACTATGAAGACTATTTTAGAAATACTGAAAGGCGGCGACCCATTATGCCGCATGAGACCGATTTATTCAAAAAAGCTGTCGAATTGTACGAGAGAGACCATCCTACAACTACCACTACCACGACTACGACAACGACTACGACCACCCCGCCCCCACCACCTCCTCCGACACCTAGGTACAGACCTCGTCCTAAACCAAAACCTAGGAATCCTCCACAAGATAGAAATAAGGCAAAACTCTACAACGAAATCAAGAATCTCTTAGAAGAAAGCGAAACTAAAGGATTCGACGACAGCCTGAGAGCGAAGAGTGCTGAGTTGTTGAAGAAACCAGACATTTTGAAGCAGCTGAAAGTAGCTCTCGCCGAAAACCCAGCAGACTTCTCCGAAAAGAATTTCTCATCTCGCGAGATTTCACTCAATGGACAGAAATACGAAGTAATTAGGACAACAAATCCTAATCTGATTCCCAAAGGCGCGATCACCGCTGACAGTTCTAACTTGGCTCAAATCATGGCAGCTGCGCAGATTGAATCGCAAAAGGAAAGCCGGGTTTCGATAGAAGACCTGACGAAGGGCATTTTACCACCTGGTGCAAACTTCGAGCTTATTAAACAAGCAGATAACGGTAAACTCGAAGAAGTAAAGGCACCTAATGAGCTGCAAAACAAAAAGAAAGTTACATTCGTGTTTCTAGAGGAACAAGAAGATGGATCCTTCAAAGTGAAAGGTGTCAAAGCTAATGGCCAACAAACTGAAGAAGGTCCGGAAGTCGAGAACATTCTGAAGAAAATAAAGAACGGTGAGATCCAGCTGCCTGGACAGACAAAGATCTCGAACTCTATCTTCAGCTCAACCACTGCCAGCCCGATAACGGAGACAACGGATTACGTCGCAGCATCCTCCCACCATCCATCAAGTTACTCGACATTCGTCAGCACCTCTAATCACGGATCCACTGGCCACACCGTCCCCATTACCTATACAACACCGACGCCACACTTCCAGCCTTCTGTCCAGTCTTCTAGGAGCACAGCCCAAACTCAGACACACTTCCCGTCCACTGTCACAGTGTCAAGCACAGAACGATACAACACGAAATCCAGTACCCCTGCCTTTGAGTACACGTCAAGTAGGAACAGCATCAGCCAAAGTCCAAGAATCACTTTCCCCAGTTCGACCCATTCGACGATCATTAATACTACTCCATTCCGATCATCTGAAAAAGACTTGGTTGTGATTGGCTCCAGTACGATTGCTCCTACATTTGCAAGTGAGCCTTTACCTCAGTTGAACGAAGCAAGGCAAGCGTCCTCATCAGGCAACCCGGGTTTGGTGGACATCTTAAAGGAGAATGGTCTGTTTGCGACGGCGAAGTACTTGCGCCAGTCAGGGTTGGACACTATTCTGAATGAGACGGGGCCGTACACCATCTTCGTCCCAACTGACAAGGCGTTTAGAACTCTGCTCGTACAGCTCGGAGGTCCCGATAAGGCTGAGGAAAAGTTCCGTGACAACCCAAGACTGCTTAGTGGAGTAAGTTTTGACTAATAAATTAATTGCACTTTGGGCGGCTAGAATCTAAGAGCCTTGAGAGGTTGAAATAATCGCACTCGGTTCGAAAGTTGGTGTCCGAATAGCTATGTAAATAATAGTTATTTATTATTATTATTAATTCATTTATTTCAGATAATATAATCCATACAACTGCAACTGCATTTTTATGCAATTGTTATATAATAAGGGGTATTAAAACACGAATGTGGGTTGATAATAGTATCACATGAGTGTTTTAATACCTAATTATTTACAGTTGCATACAAGACTTTATCTACACCCATGATATGAATCTTCTATAAGTTTCTTTGCAATACCAATATCGAACAAAAATGGCGCGGTACGACGTGAATTCGAATTTTTCGAATTCGAATGTGTTTTGTTTTTAAATTACGGTGCTTTGTTAATGAAATGCTCGTGAATGACAATGTTCTTTTTTTGAAATAAGTTGCATTATGAAATTCAGTACAACATTATAACACGCGTTTGGATGATATTATGGTTACTATGACACTGGTTGTTTTAATGTTGGCAATAAGCTAACTGTTTCAGAAACTTTTAGAGAGGATTTATAGCATGGGTGTAGATAAAATACACTTCTAGACAACTTAATACAATAAATAGAGAAAAAATACAAAATCAAAACTGCCAGGCACTTACCGTTTTGAAGGTTGTCGTAGGACCTCTTTTGACTTCAAAACTTACCCCAAATATTACCACTTCCAGTTACTGCTCCACCACGTGATCCCCGGTGCCTTCGACATCGGATCCCTGCAGGACGAGATGACGGGCGTCTCTCTAGCCGGTACCCAGTTGAGGGTCAACCAGTATGACATGCATGATGTGGAGTGGAATGAAGTAAGAGTGACCACCATCAACGGAGCCAGGGTGATGGATGATAAGAAGGATATTCATATACCACAGGTAAAGTCACCACTATTGTACTATGATAATAGCAATTACCAAAAAAAAAAAATGCAGCGCAAGGTAGTTTTAGTAATACTGCGCCTGCTGAAAACTAATGGCAATGTTTCTGCAATGAATATCTTGTATTAGCGAATGAAGGCATTCGTCTTTACTCCAAGAAATAACTACCACTCTCTATGGCAATATGAACATTAGTCATAAGTTACTAAGGTTCATATTGGACAATGACAATGAATGACATTTTTAAATTATTTGTGCGTATCCTTTTATGCGCTTTTTGTGTTACAAAGAAAACTTTCTCAGTTCTGTTTGAAAATAAAATCACTTTTAATTATTCCTCCAGGGCATAGCGCACGCCGTAGACCGCGTGATGTTCCCGCTGCCAGTGGGTGATCTGGTGCAAACTCTCCAGGCTGACCGGGACAGGCGGTTCACCACCTTCCTCAAGGCAATTCACGCCAGTGGCTTCGAGGAGACACTTGCAGGTCAGTTGGGATATTTACTGTTTGAATTTGAAGCACTAATATGCTCATGCTTACCAACATCACTCAAAATGTTGGTAAGCATGAGCATATTAGTAATAAAAAGAAATAAATTTAAATTCTAGTCTATCTCTGTATTTACCTAAATTAATAAAAATTCAAAAACGGGGCAGTCTTTGGGGACTGCCGATAGAAGTGAAAACTAAGTAACATTCATTCAATTCTTCAAGCGTTCGGTGACGATGACGCGAGTTCCATGATTTTTGTTCATCCAAAAAGTGCTCAACGCGCCTGAAAAAGTTTTCACTTCAAAAATGATTTTACCAAAATAGAGTGATGTTTGATCAGTTTTAAAATAATGGAAACTGCTATTAAAAAGGAATGAAAACCTGACAAACTCAAGGTTTTTTATTTTGATGATGTTACATAAAAAACAAGAAGTGATTTTTCTCCGACAGTGCCCCAAATAAATTTGGATAAAGGCAGCAGAATGAGGATTTCAAATTATCTATAGTAAAGCTGCTGGCCTACTCTTTAAATTGCAAAAGAATCTTCTAATTAACTCGTCTTTTTTTTTCTAATTCCAGAAAGCAAAACCTACACAGTATTCGCGCCAACAGACGCGGCTTTCGCACGTCTCACGCCTACCGAACTCGCGCGGTACGCCGAGAAGGCAGGCGCCCGGGCTCTAGTGGCCAGGCATGTGCTACCAGGCACGTTGTACAGCGCTGGTATGAGGTACTACCAGCTACGGAACTCCATGGAGGACGCTAAGCCGTTGACGTTGCAGAAGAATGCTGGTGAGTTGGCCGTTTTGAAGTTTTTTTATGCAGAATGATGATAGCATTATAAATCTGGACAGTAAAAGCTATCTTACAGGACAGGGTTGTTTGGTATTAAAGGTTGATTCACATATATCAGTGAAGCCACCGTTCCGAGACAGTACCGGCACAGTGCAAAATATTCTTTCATACATTCTCTTTGAACGCATCCCCACTTCTCAGTGTCAGTGCCGACACCGGCATTAAAATGTATGAAAGAATATTTTGCACTATTTTGTACTGTGGCTTCACTTATAAAATATGTGTGAATCAACCTGCAGGGATACTTGAGACTTCCTTTGTTAACAAAACACTATCCACTTTATAATATTCGTGTTTTTTTAAAGTGGCTATAGTGGTGAAGGATGTTGATTTTTCTTTCAGCTTATTAATTGATGATCACATTTGGATGCTACCCCCTACCAAATGAATTCTCTAAAGCACTACTTTCACGACACTAAGTTTATTATCTAGAAACAACTTTTTTATTTTAAAATTTGCACTTTCAAGGTCGCATCAAAGTAAACAACGCACAAGTGATAACGCACAACATCCCCGCGACGAATGGTGTGATCCACGCGGTGG
This sequence comes from Lithophane socia, assembly GCA_947522985.1. NCBI lineage: Eukaryota > Metazoa > Arthropoda > Insecta > Lepidoptera > Noctuidae > Lithophane > Lithophane socia. Next base: position 1,931,073 of record OX383256.1, read on the forward strand.
ACGCAGTGCTGTAGCGTGCGCCTGCGCATCCCACCAATTAGCTTCAATGAAGCTTAGCACACGTCAGTCGGCCCCCGACCACGCCACGATACGCACGACAGCGTCACAATAACATAAAATATTTTTTAAGACTGTAAATAACGTTAGAATAAGATAATAATTTATATATGCGTGTTAGATTTTGTAAATAAAGATTTTTAATTAATTAGATGACTTTTTGTTGATTAGTCGAGAACCTCTCCAAAAAAAGATTTTACTCATAAACGGTTCGAATACTTTTGAAAATAAAACAAGAAAAATATCAATTCGTAATACTATAATTATTAAATATATCACACACAAAACCGCACTGATTTTAAGTACACTTTCGTAAACCATTACTTTGCAAGTAAAGATGCAAAAAGGTTTACCTCTCATGCACACTAACCACTAATCGACCAATAGTATCAAATCACGTACAAGAATCTTTCGGCGCGTGCCCAAAATAGGAACTAGCGCCAGTTTTTTCACTACATTTCACAAAACAATTACGCAAATGTTTACCAGCAGGGCCCCCCTTTCAACGTCATTTAAGCGCCAAAAGATCCTTGTAGCACTGTATTCACTAAGCTTGATTAGTTGAATTTCGCCAACAGCATTTTTAACTTGGCAATCTCGTCATCTTTTGAAGCCAGTTCTTCCCTCAAAGACTTAATAATATCATCCTTATTTTCTGACAGATTCTTCAACTCGTCCAAAAGCTGGGTTGTATCCAACCTCTTTGCAGGTCGCCTTTGTACCAGCTTGCCTATGATATGGGCTATTTTAGGGTAGTTGGCAGTCAAATGGGCAGGGATTTGGCCTTTGCGAAGGTCTGTGATGGTCTTCACACGTTCCATGTCGGTGCTAAATGGTTCCACCATCTCTAGGAGGATGATTCCGAGGCTGTACATGTCGCTCTGAAAGGAGGAAAAATGTAAATTAGTTTTTCGGAAAATGTAAATAGTTAGTCATCGTTGCCGGCCTAGCCCCGGCCCTCGGCCAATCGGGTCGCACAAATTAGAAAGCTCAGTTCACAGTGACCAATGTACGACTTTGAATACACCTTCACCCTGCAGTTGCACTGATGACTCCCTATTTTCTTAACGCGAATGGACTTTTAGGGGTACGAGGAACAGGGTGTAAAGTTCACTCATACCATAGAAAAGGGAGGATCCTCCTACCAGACGGGTGTTGTGTCTGGCGGGCAACTGCCCAATGATTGATATTGGGTTTTTGTATATATGTTCACTGCACAGTAAACTCTAATTGCGCGATGCAGGATTTATGTGACGTCAGGATTTTTGTGTGACGTCAGGTCTTCGATGCGTAGTTCGCATGTGGCGATGTAGATACCGCCACATCACTCCCCTCCGGAGACCGGAGGTCGATAGTGGGCTGAGTCTTGTATCTTACGATGCTTGCCAGTGCCAGTTGTGGTTCCAGTGAGTCGGAACCGGGTGCCGCATTGTTCGCGGTGGGTCGGAACTGTTTGCGGTGATTCCCCAGTGGCTCAGGGTGATGAGGTTGAGGTGATTGATGTGATTCCCCAGTGGGTCGGGGTGATGAGGCTGAGGGTGATGACCAGGAATGCGCGTTCGCTGCATGCTGGTGGTCAGGATACCCGTTGACGCCTCGGGTTTTTGGCTTGGCTGTGTGACTCGCCTCACTGAAAGCTTGCGGGAGTGATGCTGATGACGTCACGCTGGAGTAGTTGCACGAAGGCTGCGTTGACGTTCATATTCCGGGTCACCAATTTAGGGGTATGAGGAACAGGGTGTAAAGTTCACTCATCCACCATAGAAAAGGGAGGATCCTCCTACCAGACGGGTGTTGTGTCTGGCGGGCAACTGCCCAATGATTGATATTGGGTTTTTGTTTATATGTTCACTGCACAGTAAACTCTAATTGCGCGATGCAGGATTTATGTGACGTCAGGATTTTTGGGTGACGTCAGGTCTTCGATGCGTAGTTCGCATGTGGCGATGTAGATACCGCCACAGACTATAGTGCTGATTTAATAGTGACTACGATATCTTATATTGGTACCGACATTGGTAACTAATAATTTGACAGTCGTTACGAGTCGTCAGAAGCACGAAAGTCTGACAACCAGTCTAACCAAGGGGTATCGTATTACCCAGTTACTGGGTTGTGGAGGTCAGATAGGCAGTCGCTCCATGTAAAATACTGGTATTCAGCTGCATCCGGTTAGACTGGAAGCCGACCCCAACATAGTTGGGAAAAGGCTAGGCAGATGATGATGATGATTGGTAACTAATTATACAGATAGGTTAAGCTTATGCATGCTTGAAAAAATTTAAAACGGACATTTCTAGCGATACAAATTTCGGTGCTGTAAACGGCCTTCAAATTCCGAGTGGGGATAGAAATGCAAAATTCGACGAAACATTTCATAAATGTTAAATGTATAGTTTATTTCTTTGTTAAATGTATAGTAGGTTTATACTAACACTTTTACACGACAACTACCTATATTTAAGAAAAACTAAATAGATGTCAATGAATTAAAGTCTCTTCAAATCTGACAAAAAAGTAAGAATACTATAACATTTAAGTAATTAACATGTTCATCAACTCACCTTAGGATTACACTGTCCTTCCAATTGCTCAGGCGCAGCATACAAATGCGTCCCCAACGCCAATCCACTATGAGACTGCTGCAACGGACACGCCAGCCCGAAATCACCCAACTGGACCGTCACCCCACCTTCAGTCTGCGCCACGAACACATTACTAGGCTTTATGTCGTGGTGAATGATCCCCCTCGAGTGGATGTAGTGCAGGCCCTTCACCAATTGTGTGAACATGTCTACGAGGACATCAATATGTGTCCAAGCTACAGGATAAGTCAAATCCGGGGATTCAAGGCACGAAGAGTCTGTAGAATCGCACTGATGAAGCCCCGAGTCTTCAGATCCTTTTCTAGTGGCAGTCATTTGCAGGTTCCTGTCGTCCAGCCACTGCTTCAAGGTCTGCTGGCAGTATGTCATCTGAATATACAATGTCGCCCATTTCAAGTTAACTCGGGAACAGTTCTCGAACTCTTTGCTTGAAAATAAGTTGCAGACAGCGTTCTCGGCAGCAGCATGCGGCGAGGTACTGTCCTCGTCAGACAAAAACTCCGACTCGTCCAAATCCTCTTTCGAACTCGCGAAGCTGTTCGAGTTTTTGAATGAGATGACGAAATCGGATAGACTGTTCTGAGTAAATAACTCTTTGGAGTTGTGAGTCTTGAACGACGTTATTATGTTAGGCTGGGCGGATGATATCAGGTTTGAGTTAATGGTGAAGTCTTCGCTGTCCGTATCCATTTTGAATTTACGCTTCTTCTTGACAGTGGATTCTATCATGGGTTCCAGCCAAGCTGCTTTGTAGTTCACTATGTTCGGATGGTTGAGACTCGCTATAGTTTTCACTTCCGCCAAATGGGTCATGATGGAGTCGACGTCAGAAGATTTTATGTAAACCTTTTTCACAGCGTATTCTACACCATCCAGTCTATGTTTGGCTTTGAAGACGCTTCCGAAACCACCACCAGCTATGAAGTATAGCTCCTCGAATTCGCGGTGGTATCTGGACCACTCGAGGCCTGATGGTTGGACTATAGGCCATGTTGCTGGGAGGGTTATTGGGATTTCTGAACCACTGGCGACTGCGACGAGTTGGTAAAGAGCTCGCTGGTACTGACTCCTCATTGCTTCGAACTCTCCCATGGCGTAGGAGTCATCTATGAGGTTCATGCTGTGCAGTTTCTCGCATATTGTGTTATACAGTTGGTTAGCTCTGATGGTATCTTTTTCGAGGAGGGAACAGAGTTGTTTGACTAGTGATTGGACTAGCAGGCTGATGGGGGTGGTAGCCGCTGAGTTGATGATGTCGATCTGTTCCAAGCTTTGGTGGAACACCGGCTGGTGGCTGCTGTGATTTAGTCCTGGAATTAGAGGAAAACACATGGTGAAAACTTTAGCACTACGCATGTGGTAAAGAAACTAGGCTTACATATCAGTAATCTCGTCGCTCGAAAGTAGAACGTAAAAACATTACTATCAGAAGGGGATGACGTCAGTGCACTGCGCATTTTTATCAAATTGCAACAACTGAAGTAATATACATCTGAAGCATGTAATTCAATTGTAATTTGTTATGCTTGGAGTAGAGTAGCCGTGGTAGATATCAGTTCTAAAAGTAACCGTGTACCATTCTGTTCGTCCTTTTTAAGTTTTTACCGACTTCATGGTCTATAACTTTTCGTCTGTCCATAACTCGCCAAAATGTCTGAATTAGTTAATTACATAATTATATTTCCAATACAGTTAAATTCTATAAGTCCTCCTGATCGAACTTACAAGTTGAGAAGCAAACGATATTATGACGATATTCCACGTTTTCAAACACCCCTATATTTGAAGTTAAATGCAAATTAATTCTTCTCACTAAACCATTTTATCATGCATTCAGATCTGACATTGAATGAATGTTTACTGTTTACGAATACTGAATAACTAATGAATATCGATTTGACAAGATCTTGGAAGGTAACGGTGGACAGTTTCATGAAATATTGATGTTGAATAATTTAATATTTATCAGGGTAGTATAGGGCGAATTTTAGTGGGAATTCTTGAATGATCTACCGTAAAAATGAATACGAAAGTAAGTTCGCTGGTCTGTTTTTTATTTTTTTTTATGGACAGGCTAGTTACCAAAACGATTAGTTATAACGAATTTCGAAAATAAGCTAGTCTGGAAACTGAAAAAAAAAAACATGCGGAGCAATCTTTGGGGACTGCCGATAGAAATGAAAACTAAGTAACATTCATTCATTTCTTCAAGCGTTCGGTGACGATGACGCGAGTTCCATGATTTTTGTTCACTCAAAAAGCGTTCGGTGACGATGACGCGAGTTCCATGATTTTTGTTCACGCAACAAGCGTTCGGTGACGATGGCGCGAGTTCCATGATTTTTGTTCATGCAAAAAGTGCTCAACGTGCCTAAAGAAGTTTTCAATTCAAAAAGGCTACGACTACTAACAACGCGTAAAGTTAAAAAATCTACACGTATGTAAATCGCGGGCTCAACTAGAAGTGCTAAAATACCTGTATCTTCGCTTCAAGTAGGAATAATGACTGATTAGTGACTAAACCAATATTTGAATTAGATTTGTACCATACTCGCGACTACCGATAAGAGCGAAACCCGTTCTGGGTCTTGAGATTTTTTAAAGCAAAAGCTGTATTGTGGTGTACGCACGGCTACACATCAAGCTATACATTTCCAGTTTACGCTGATCTTGCATTGTATAGGATTTTCGTACAATGCGAGGTCAGCTTATACTGGAAATGTATAGTTTAATATGTAGCCGTATGTACGAATACTATAAAACCAATAGACATTTACTTCGACGGATGAAGTTGACAACTATTTCTTAATGAGATTTGAGAAAAGGGAAGCCAGATAAGAAAATAAGCTGTGCTTATGAACTATACCTATATAAGTCCTTTCCTGAAAGTAATTTAACAGAAATAACCAGAGGGCCAAGTCTACTAATTAACAAAACGTGTCAGTGGTCTCACAATGATCAGTTTTTGATAGATATGCCATATAAAATCTGTCAAAAACTCATCATTGTGAGACCACTGACACGTTTGTAAATTAATAGATTTGGCCCCCAGCTAGGCTAGGATTTCTTTCACATGTCCTTCAGCATGTAGAAATATACAAGCTATACATTTCCAGTTTATGCTCATCTCGAACTGTATAGGATTTCCGTACATTGCGAGGTCAGCCTTTACTGGAAATGTATAGCCGTGTGTACCTACCTAAATACGGTGTGTAACAAAAAACATTGAAATGTATTCAAGTTTATGAACCCAAGGATCTTCTGATGTATAATATCATGTTATCCTGCAACCTTTGTTTTGTTTCTTTTGTAAGCTGCAAACCATAAATAGGTAGTAAGGGTCGACGTCACCCTAGCGTAGCACACCTTATTAGAAAAGTAACTGAAAATGTTCCTTGTTCCTTTGAATTAAGGTTTAAATTAAGGTACCTATCTAAGCAGTTGGAATTTCTACCCATCAAGTCATTACGTAGAAAGAAAATAGCTCTTACCTCGAAAGCATAAGGTTTATTTTAGCTTCTGTCATTCTGTGAAAACAATCTGGAATATTCTTGGACCACGTGTTTTGTACTTGGTGCGGTACCAGGGGCACAGTTCGTAAACCGCAAACGATAATATCAACTGTATTTATGGAATAGTTCATGTGTTTATATTTTCTTTCCTCAAATATGTATGTCTAAGCTAAATGACTGGATAAATAAACAAAAAAGTCTGCGTGTCGCAATTTATCCAAACATGCAATGTGAAATAAGTGTCGTTATACTTGTCAAAAATGACTTATTGCCAACACAAGTAATGAATGGGCACTACCTCAAGAGGTGATGTTAGGCTAGGTCATGGTCAACACGCCACTATGTGTTACTTCTCATCAAAAAGTACTTAGTAAAAAGCTTTATACAACTCTATAAAAAATGTAAGGCTCATTTTCATTGGTCGATAGGGCTCGTAGGTATGTAGGGTGCGTGCGGGAGATTTCTGTAACGCATGCCAGAGGGCCCGTATTCGGGGAACCGTTTTCATTAGTCGATAGGGTACGATTCCGGTATACTGAAAACCACACGTTTGGCAGTTGGTGGCCTTGGTGGTCATTTTCATTGTGTGTGATTCTGTGAGTCTCCGCACGCTTACGCCCGCTACTGGGATTCCCCGCAGACGGTGTTCCGACCGCGTTATCGACTTGATGACCGTCCTTTAGTCATTACCCCCGCCTGCTGGAAGTCCCCGCATATTGTATATCGACCGAGTTAACATTCTTCTTCGTTTCGTGTTGTTAGTCACCTGGTGCCAGAGTTTTAAAGCCGCTCAACAGCCTCTCTTGAAAATGAGCCATTAGGTTAACTCAAATATCCTCGGATCTACTGGGCGCTTTGCCAACTGTTCGAGATGGTTCTTAAATAAATATAGCGCGTTATTATCAAACTGTTCATTGTTGAAGCTTTACTGTACTAACTCGTTAAATATGTACTGCAGCGTAGCATGAGCACCGTTTTGTCGACGGAAGAGTAGACAAAAATGACGTTTCCTGTAGACAGTAGACAGTACGAGACGGCAGCAAAGTAGAAAGAGTCAACTGCACTTTTTACGAAATTCACTCTTTTACATAATTCGACTCGGAATTCTTTGTTTTGTCATAGGATTTATCGGTTGTCAGTGTGATTTTGACAGTAAGGATAGAAAACTTTCTTCCGAAATAGTCTACCTACAAAAAGACGTAGACAAAGATCGTTAGAAATTAAAGACAAAATGACAGATTGTAGAAACATTTCTACGGTGGATGTCAAAAATGAAGAAACGAATTGTCACTTTGTATAGAAAAAGTTATGTATTGTCTATTCTTCGTAGAGATAGAAAGCGCCATGCTACTCCTGCTAGGGCAATCGTCAACCGAGTCGCCTTTATTTCAATGAGCACTAAGTTGATATTGCGTTGGCCCTCTTAATATTACCTATCAACTTCAATATTCCTGTTTGAATTTCTTATAAAAGAAGAAGTCTCATACATAATGAAAAAAGTAATACGAAATAACAACTATGTTGGGGTCAGCTTCCAGTCTAACTGGATGCACCTGAATACCAGTATTTTACATGGAGCGACTGCCTATCTGACCTCCACAACCCAACTGGGTTAACAGACTTACTATTCTGGGTAACATGATGCCCTTGGTAAGACTGGTTGTCAGACTTTTGGGCTTCTGATGACTACCCATACCAACGCTTTACGTGGTTTCCGAGGCACGGAGGGCTCTCGATATTTAAATATGGTAACCCATCCACCGACCGACCGCAGTAAGAGTACTTTACCTGATAGAAGGACCCGTGCGGCTGTTATTACTTAGCCACGAGCCACACACAAGGGACCACATTAGAATATTACTATTCCAATTATTATTGTTATTTCCCGACAAGAAATATTGGGGTCTGTAATGTTTACTATCACAAAAAAATTTCTTCCTTACCTTAAATAAGGAATATGCATGTATTTTTTTATTTGATAGTTAACATGGCCAAATAATAGTTAAAAAACATTCTACAGCAAAAAAGCATTTTAAACACCCTCCATTTGGCGCTTGGTGTGGTGACACAGTCTATGACAACTAACAAACAAGTGTCAAGTCAATCTCAAACACTCCTACAAAACACATTGACATTTTGATTGTTGTCATAGATTGTAATGTCACATTCGCTCTGACCAATAGCGTCGCTTTTCAAGTATATGAATTTCCGACAGTTTTTTGGCACATATGACACATATTTCTCGCTCAAAAATAAATTTAATTCAAAAATATTGATGGAGGCATAATATTCTGAAGTAATACAGTTTATAAAAAAAATACTTGACCCGTAATTGAAGCACGTGCATATTCCCTATTCTGCACATAAGTCCTACACAAAATTCACATGAAAACAATAAGATCAGCGCAAAAATGCCATTTAGTTTATACACACCCATAGTGATTTTTTGTTGCGTCAGTCATGTTTTAATATTACTGTGCCTGGCGATGTTACTTTAGATACTGACATAGGACAATATTACATGTTTCAATGAGGGTATACTTCTAGGCTGTTTCTTATCTATTTATGACTTACAATAGCCACTTCCGATTTACAACAGCTTTTTTATCTGATAATAGATAATAGTAAGCAATCAGGTCTGGTACTATCATAATAACCTGATTTTTACATCATAATAATTATATTTATTTATACCTTTATTTCAGAGTGATAGTTGTAGTACAAAACACATTTAATATCTGTTCTGGGTCTTTGTCCTTTTGGCAAAGGCCTCCTTGAACCCCTTCCAATTCTCCCTGTTCCTTGCCTTTCTAGTCCATGTCTTTCCAGCCGTCCTCACATGGTTTTAACACATTCATATATTATACAGCTGACCTTTCAGAAGGACATACAACATGTCCATTTTGTAATCACCTGTGATAAAAGTATTTTCCTCCTAAAGGACATTGACCCAATCTCAATAAAATTTTTGCTTACGTACTGCTACTAAGTAATATTTCAGTCTATATGCCTTGTCAGCATTTACCAAGCAGTCCACACTGCAGAAGACTGCATAACTTGGACACAGATGGTATGTGGTCGCGCATAGAAGGAACAATAATGAAGGAGAATGCCTGGTCAGGCAATTTAATATATGTAGTAAACTATTCGCTAGATTTCATCATACTACTGGGTAGATGCGTACGAAAATAGGTACCTAACGTATACCATAGTCAGGTAAAAAGAGGAAAAATATTTGCTAATATTTGATACTGTGCTTTAATGTACAGTGACGTCAGCTACAATAACACAACAATTTGTATGTTTTACCTAGAGTAAATGGTAAATTCAAGGCTATTATGTACTTTTTTTTTAATGAAGGAATCATTAACAATTTAAGTACTAAAAATGAACCGGGTTAAAAACTCACCTAAATCAAAGGATTTAATCGTCGCCAAAGCCTTCCACTTGTCTTGTATTTGTTTCTCCATGGTGTTATTCTTTTCTTCCTTTCCAAGATCAATGACCAAAATATTGCAGCCAAGACTTCAATTCATTAAAGTCAGGGAACGCCATTTCACTCAATTAAGAGCCATTTTTGTTTTGTGATTTTACTGCAAAATATGAGAAATGCTTATTTACGTAAACTAATAAAAATAACACAACCACGAATTTTACACACACTCTCGATTCCTCCATAAAAATAAAACTGACTGACCACAGACTACTTAGTTAGATATATGTGACTGACTGACTGTTATAGGGAAGTTCGCGATTCGTTACGCTTACGAATCTATTTGAACCGAGAACCGAGTCGAATAAACATCGATTGTCACATTTTAAAACTTTGTAAGTAGTGAATAGAATCATGTAGATCAATCACACAATTGACTAAAAAATCAGTAAATAATATACTATACCTATTCTCTTATTTCTCTAATATGAAATAGAAAGATAAAGAAAAATTACCAATTATCCAGTTAAAAATCCAGCCGTATACATGATATGGGACCCACAAGCTACATGGGGCATGTAGCCCTGTAGCCCTGTAGCTTCACATAGAAAATCTAACCTATCCAAGTCAAGATGCTTGAATTTTTGAGGCCACTTCGCTCGCTCTTACATTCTCTCAGTAAAATCACATTGTCAGCTCAACCTAGTATTACAGTCAGGAGGCAACAAATTAAAAAAATATACAGTGCCTAAAAATCATCTTGTGGTCATCATCATCATCGTCATCATCACTAGAAATAAGCTTTGCCCCGGGCACAGTTTTATATTCGCATAGCTGTGCACAGGTTAAGATACTATTTCCAATGACAGAAAAGTTATATAAAAGGTGAAAATGTCGTGAGGAAAGTTTTGAGTAAAGAACGAATTGTGTAAGAGATGATATTGTACTAGAAACACAGAACATTACTAGAAATAAAAACTTTTTCCAAAAAAAACAACCGACTTCAAAAAAAAACACTAAAAAAGTGAAAAATAACTTTAATTTCGGAAGTCGGTGTCTTTGCTTTTTAATTTTCGTTTTTTGCCACCGACTTCCGAAATTAAAGTTATTTTTCACTTTTTTAGTGTTTTTTTTTGAAGTCGGTTGTTTTTTTTGGAAAAAGTTTTTATTTTTCACTTTTTAGTGGTGGTACCTACCCCATACAAGTACTACCTGCTATGTAAATAACAGTGAAGGAGTCTAATAATGATATCGTCTACATAGACTGTGGGAAAAATACGTAATATTGAAGCTAGCGCAAGAACTACGCAAGCAAACTTAATAAAATTTATATGGGACCATTTCGGGAGTATACCCTTTCGAACTAAAAAATAATTTTTAAAATCGGTTCACAAACGGCGGAGTAATCGGTGAACATACATAAAAAAAAAAAAAAAAAAAAAAAAAAACAATCATCCGAACGTAGTACCTCCTCCTTTTTTGAAGTCGGTAATGAAGTGCCTAGGTGCCTACCGAGATGACGACAAGAAAATATGAAAGAAAAAGAAATGTTGCCCTGACTCAAAATAAGTTTGGGATAAGGGCTAGAGAACGATGATGAGTTTGCTTATTTGTAATTTATTTCGTTTATATCGTACCTTCAATCACAGAACACGATAAATCAATTCGATAACACACGCTTGAACCTGCGAATCGATTCAAAAACAAAACTCCATTACGATAAAAAATACGTGCATCCCTAGATTTAGCTAGATAAAAAAAAAACTGACATTCATTCATTCTCATCTATCCGTTTTTTGAATGTGACAATGTGACAAATCTAGTAAAGTAAATAATGTTAAAAAACCGCGTTCATAAACGCGGTTTATAAGCCCGCGAAATTCTTAACTTTTTGTAATTTACAGGTCAGTGTCAGGTAAAACGAAGTCATACAATGTGATTTGAAAAGAAATCCAATTTTGTATAAAGTTTTGTATGGGAATTAATAAATAAGTTTTGTAAAACAATTCATTATGTTGTTGGAATCGATAAAAGTGTACCTTCGAACGTCTCCGTTTGTGGTGAAGAGTCTTCACCACAAACGGAGACGTTCGAAGGTTCAAGTTCAAGAGGAGTTGTCATCAGTCTTCACTGAAGACTGATGACAACTCCTCTTGACTCACTATTACACTATTGACAGTGACAGTGACAGAAAAACAAACCCAGTAAATCCATGTGTGAGCGATTTGTTTCTCTTTAATTGTGTAAATAATTATAAACCAAAATGAATTTGCTCCCCAAAAGCCACAAGGAATTTAGCGAAAAAGACTACTGGAATAAATTCTTCAAGAAACGGGGGAATAAAGCATTTGAGTGGTAGGTTATAATTTGTTCTATCTCATGTTAAAATCATACGTTTCTGACTAAATACTCAGTACTTATGGTTTAATATACATTTTACAGGTACGGCGAATACTTAGAACTATGTGGACAGTTACATAAGTACATCAAACAAAAGGATTCTATACTAATAACTGGCTGTGGTAACTCAAGCCTCAGTGCCGACCTGTACGATGTTGGGTATGAGAACATCACAAATATAGACGTCTCAGAAGTAGCCATCAAGCAGATGAACTCCACAAATTCTCATAGAACAAATATGAAATTCCTCTGTATGGATGCTTTGAACACAACTTTCTCTAACGAAGAATTCAATGTAGTATTAGATAAAGGAACCCTAGATGCTTTAATGCCGGACGATGCGGAAGAAACACAACAAACCATAGACAAATACTTTTCTGAAATCAAAAGAGTTTTGAAGCTTGGAGGTCGATTTGTGTGTATATCTTTACTTCAGAGCCATATTCTTAGTAAATTATTGGAGACATTTTGTGATAAGTCTTGGATGTTTCGAGTCGTACGATGCCATGAGGCTGAAGAGAGGAACGCTGAGAACACAGATGGTCCTACATTACCTGTATTTGTTGTTGTTGCTACAAAGTTTAAAGCGATGCCACAATTAGTAAGTTTTCTATATTATTGCGCCTTTACTTTCCTTTACAGACAGGGTTTTGCGTTTCATTAAAAACATTACATAATAGGTAATACGGGCTGGTATCTGCAACTCCACATCAAAGCGCGTATTTTGCGTACGGTTGGTTCACTTATTCGATCCACCGCAGCTCCTCCAAGAAGGCCAGCAACGCCTTGGTGTTACTGACCATCTCACGTAGGGTACCTGGGTTACCGAAGTACCTTGCTCTGTGGCAACCACCGGGCAGTGTAGTAGCACATGAGCTGCTGTCTCGTCGTCCTCCATGCAGGCCCTGCACAGCGGACTGTCTGTGACTCCTATGACAAAGAGGTGTTTATTAAAAGACCCATGGCCAGTTATAGCTGCTGTAACAGTTTGCAGCTGTTGTTTCGTTAGTCGGAGCACCCGCTTCATAAGGCGGCATTAGATGGCAGTTAGTGCCTCCTTAGCCTGCCTGCAGTCACCTAAAACATTACATTTTTGCCTTGTAATAAATACTTTGACATTTGGAAAACACTACATCTTCCTTACCCATTACTTTTTCAGATATTAGAAGTATGCATGGCTGGGGACAAGATGCAAAGACTTCAGTCACCTGAAGAGTTGAAAACTTATGTAAAGACATCTCAAGACACTGCATTTGTTACGAATGGGCTTGCTAAAACTAGCCTGGACGAAGATAATGAAGTAAGAACAATCAATTTATGTGCAACAAAAAAAAAAACCGGCTAAGTGCGCACTTAGCCGGACTCGCGCACGAAGGGAAGGAAAAAAAATCATGTTTGTTGTATGGGAGCCCCCTTAAACATTTATTTTATTCAGTTGTTTATGTTTATGTTGTATTTGTTGTTATAGCAGCAACAAAAATACATCATCTGTGAATATTTCCACTTTCTAACTATCACGGTTCATGAGATACAGCCTGGTGACAGACGGACAGACAGACAGCGGAGCCTTAGTAATAGGGTCCCGTTTTACCCTTTGGGTACGGAACCCAAAAAATGATATTGTGTTATTGCCTCCAAGCTTAGTAGAATATTAGGAAAGTATTTTACTACTATGATGCTTGAAATATTTGCCCTCAACAGAGGACTGTAAAGATCTTGGTCCCAATTGATATTCAGAAACAGTAAATAAATAAAAATCTGAGGATAATTTTTTCAATTTTAAAATATTAAGAGGAAATAGGGTCAGTCTTTTCTCCATACAAAAAGTCATAATTCGAGGTTCGCGCTCTCGTCTATTTCCTCCTCCAATATTGGACCAATTTGAAAGATATTTTATAAATTGATTAAGAAGGATATTTACTGTGACCCTAATTTTCTTTTTTCATTCATATTTGTCAAATTTGTACAATAGACCTCTGATGGCAGTGGTCTAAACAGGCAATTTTGAGCATTTTCTGAAGGTTCTAGTGCTTCTACAGATAATGTATCGTAAAAACAGAAAACAGGGGCAGAGAACTAGTTGATATTTATTTTACTGTAAAAAATCAATGCTCTAAGGTCATAAACCAGAGAGAAAACAGGCGAGAGCGTTTGTATGGAGAGCGGACCGACCCTATTTCCTATTAATAAGTGAGGAAAAAATAGTGAGGTCTTATAATAATGGCCATGTCTTGCCATATTTCTATTATTGAAGTAATAATGCAGTACTTCAGTACATTGGATGTGTTTGCATTCACATCTTCACACTTAATATGCTTGTACAACATATTTTTTTTCTGGTTATCAAGATATATCATAACAATGCACCTGTATTCCCCGAAGGGTTAGGGTCAGCTCAGATCGCGAAGTGAAGTGATGCGACGCTGCGCGCATTTTTTAACAATTATCGAACTTATTTTCTTCACGAAAAGGTGTAATTTCAGTGCGAGCGTTGACACGTGTCAAAGTACGCTGAGATGCGCGGTGCTGCGCAGCGCGTGTACCTTATTGTGTAGTAAATAAATTCGATATTGTATCGGATCATAAAATAGTGCGCGTCGCTTCGTGTCTCGGTGTGAATTGACCCTTAGGCAGAGGTGTACGTACCTATAGTACACCCACATTTCGCCAGCGGGCCTAAAACGGCCACATTAGCAATTCCTCTATAAGCAATTAATTTCCTGAATTTCCAGCTGTCATTAGCAATTCCTCTAATTTGACAAAAGCAATTCATAATGTGTGGATCATTTTACGAATCTCCATAGAAAACTATTATTTCGTATTATGAATTTCGATTTTTGTTCGATATTGGTATTGCAAAGAAACTTATAGAGAAGATTCATATCATGGGTGTAGATAAAATCTTGTATGCAACTGTATATAATTAGGTATTAAAACACCCATGTGATACTATTATAAACCCACATTCGTGTTTTAAAACCCTTTATTATATAACAGTTGCATTAATAACTATATTATGATTATTATATTATGATAATAATTCTTATTACGATTCTGCCAAAGTGACTGGTTTAAGCCCCTGTTCTGTATATTAAAGTATAAAATAATTTTATTTTTGTCTAGGTATCTCTGGACCTAATGCAGCCTGGCGTGGATTCGCCGCGATACACCCTGTATGTGGTAGACCAAAAACGGTCACAGGCTATCAATAAATATGCAGTCTTCATAGTGCCACAGGGAAGGTATGAAGCTTGAAGTTTTAATTTTCATTTACCTTTAGTTTCCGCCAGTGGCTTCGCCTGCGTGATATCTTTATAAATTATAGCCTACTAGCTGCGCCCCGCGGTTTCACCCGCTTAAGTCTCGATCCCGCGGGAATATCGGGATAAAAAGTATCCTATGTCCTATTCCAGGTCATGGTCTACCCATGTGCCAAATTTCATCTAAATCCATTCAGCCAGGTGACCACTGAAAGTCAGCGCTGTGCTGTGGGTCCCCATAGCGCAGCATCATGCTGAGTGGAAGCCTTCTTGTCACAGTCATGACGTGCAGCTGCCGATCCTGTATCCTATCTGTATACTCCTGATCTCATATGTTTTTTTTTATTTTTTATTGTATTTAGATCTATTTTGGTTAAAATTGCTGATCTTTTAGTATGCACGTGTTTCTGTGACAAATAAACCTATTTTTCTTTCTTTCTTTCAGCCGTTTTAGCGTGAAAGCGTTACAAACAAACTCACTTTCGTATTTATAATAATACTAGCTTCGCCCGCGTGGTATGTCGATAAAAAGTAGCCTATGTCCTTCCCTAGGATGCCATCTATCTCCTTGCCAATTTTTTTCGAAATTCTTTCAGTGGTTTAGGCGTGAAAAGGTACAGACAGACAAACGTGCAAACAGACAGACAGAGTTACTTTCGAATTTATTTATTTATAATATTAGTATGGATGTTACTCAGTCATAATACTCGTATAGCATTCTACTGGTGAATGAATGATTAAAATCAGTCCAGTGGTATTTGAGTTTATTAATTACAAACAAAAATACAAATCTTTCCTCTTTACAGGCAGTTTTACTTTAGCGCGTATTTCGTGAAGGCCCGACTGATTTCGGCTTGAATCCGAAACTAGTAGTAAGTAAGACTTTCGGGCTTCTGACGACTCGTAACGACTGTCAAAGATCCACGAGTCTCGGTATGTAAAGATGGTCACCCATCTACGGACGAACCCCTCCTCCATGGATCTTATGGCTGATCATGGCTTAACCTCAGACTCTAATCTACATGGTCCTCATTTGGCCTGATCAAGATTATGTCTGGACTTTAAAGGAGACGGTGACCTCTGAGTTTGTTTCGGCCTTTCTTCTCAGAGTAGTCAGATAGGAAACGCCGACCTCATCTAGCTTATTTTTACAACTTTTTAATATGACGTGTAAAAGTGATTCCAATATCCTATTTACAGAATAAACAATTTCATTTCATTTCGATCGACCCGTGCGGCTGTACTTAGCCACGTACTCCTCAAAGCACAGTATCAAAATATTAGCAAATATTTTTCCTCATATATGGTAGGTATGTTAGGTACCTATTAGGGATGCAAGAATTGCCAAAAAGTATCGATATTTAAAAAATATATCAATATCGATTTGATATTGATATATTTTACCGATTGGATATCGATTGTTTTTTCGATACATCGAGTATCGAAAAAAAAATCGATATCCAATCGGTGAAATTATATTATACCTAATTATATTAGCAAATAAATGATTTTGAATTTGAAATTTTCTAAAAAATATCTTTATGATGTTCAAGTTTTTTATTCATTTAAATACCAAACTAGGAAAAAAAAGTGTCCTTTTAACGGTTCTGAACTTCAGCGGTTTTAGTCAGTGGCGACAACGGTATTGGAAATAAATATCGTATATGAAACATTTTCGATACTTGATATTAAAATAAGAATAATAAATATCGCCCAAACATATCGATAAATCGAACAAAAAATATCGGTTTTTCGATACATCGATATTTTTTCTGCAAGTCTAACCTATATAAATGAACTAGGTATAGGTATAAGGTTGGCAAACGTAAACACCTACCAGGTATGTTTATTTCAGTAAGGAAAAACGCAGAATATAACAACATAGGTAGTTAGGTACTCAGCTGAATGGCTGTCAAAAATAGCAGCAACGCGTAAACATCGCCCACGGGCTGTTTTATTGAGAAAGAGGATCTTTTTGTATAAGGGAAATATAAAAGAAGTATGTTTGTCTAGTCAAAATCTAAATATTTTATTTCACACTAGCATCCGCCCGCGGCGTCGCTCGCGTGGTATGTCGATAAAAAGTACCCTATGTCCATGCTATCCATGAGGATGCCATCCTATCTCCTTGCGAAATTTTGTCGAAATCCGTTCAGTGGTTTAGACGTGAAAAGGTAACACACAGACAGACAGAGTTACTTTCGAATTTACAATATTAGTATGGATACATCTGGGACATGTATGGAAACTTATGAAACGTCAGAAGCTAGGTGCACGGTTCCAATTAATCGTGAAGAAACTCCACGGTTAGACACTCTTTTTTGTTTTAATCCCATGTATGTAATAGGGCGCGAACTTATTGCCATTAACCGCGCACAAATTCATACATCTGGTGGCTACTGAGAAATTCCCTAGAAAGACCTGGGAATCGGACCCACAACCTCATGTTCAGCAGTAGCCCTTGCGACCACTAGATTAACGAGGCGCGAAAAAAGTCATGTATATTTTTCTGAAAGAAAATCCACAGGATATGCCTTGTGTCGTGAAAAATACTGTTTGTATAAAAGACGACGCGAGAGCTGCGGGCGCGCCGGCTGTAAACTTTTCGCGAACCTTGCTGGACGAACGGACGTCAAAAAGTGCAGTTATTTTTTAATAAAATTCAAAATATTGTCGATTCAAAAAAAGTTTCAAGTTTCTTTCAAAGTTTTGACTCATTTTGGAGCAAAGGATTGATTAATTTTGGGTAGGTATAACATATAATATAA
Organism: Lithophane socia; assembly: GCA_947522985.1. NCBI lineage: Eukaryota > Metazoa > Arthropoda > Insecta > Lepidoptera > Noctuidae > Lithophane > Lithophane socia. The sequence continues at coordinate 1,949,109 of OX383256.1, forward strand.
TAACATAATATATAATATAATCTTTGATGCCTAATTTTATTAATTTCCCTAGGATTGTATAACTGTTAAGTAATAAGAATATTATTGTATTAATTCTATACAAAAATAATACACTAATTTCTTGATTAATACTTATTTGGATGTCACTGATGCCCACGATATGTCTTTGATGATTTCACGTAGGATAAGATGGCCTACCTCCAAGAGGAAGTCATAATATAATTTTGCCTGATTCTTTTTACAAAATATAATATAATATAATATACCTACATAAAATTTTGACAGTAATTTTAATTTATCTTTTAAAAATATTTTCTGTCTTTGAAGAAATAATTACTTACATATATAATCTACAAAATGTGAAAAATAACATTTGCAGAATTTCTTATCTTCAAAACTTTTATCTCCAGAATTTTCTAACGCTCTAATTATATCAGGTAAAAGCATAGGCCGTAAAACTAATTTCTAGACTGCGTTATTTCTGACAAATCTCAGTTTTACGACAGTTTCAAACTGTTTCTTCCCACGCACTGATCTACCAACTGGAACGCCTGGAAAATGGTTTATATTGCTTATGTACTTAATAACTCCGTTAACGCATCGGAATATTTTGATATCCACAATAATAGGTACATTACCAGATCATTATCAATGATCCAAAGTTTCTTTAACCCATTTCAAGACATCGTAACTAATATTAGAAATGCGAAAGTGCGTTTATTTGTCTGTTTGTTACGATTTCACGTCTTAAAATTAATTCAACCGATCATCATGAATTTGTGCATACACGTCAGGGGTATAGAAAAGGACAAAGAGTACTTTTCATCCAGAAAAAAAATACTGTTCCCGAGGGATACAAAAATTACTTTACAAAATATTCATCAACACGAGCGAAGCCGCGCGCAAAAGCTAGTAAGCTATAATAATATACCTTATAGGTACTTACTTACTTGTTTTGTGCAATCTTGATAAAGTACAAATTATGTAATTTTATCGACCCATCTTGCCATCAGTCATCCTCTGTGGCCCCATTCTTGCGCACAATTTCGTCTGACTTGCATATCACAAATTCAGTGTTAAGTCTGTTGCCATAACAACAATCTTAACAGCATTGTTGTGTTTCGGCAGTTAGAGGTAAGAAAATTTCAACTGTCTAACTATCACGGTTCATGAGATACAGCCTGGTGACATATGGACAAACAGACAGACAGCGGCGTCTTAGTAACAGGGTCCCGTTTTACCCTTTGGGTACGGAATCCTGAAAAGACGTGTTTGAAAGACCACTACTGGCTTTACGCCTTATCTTGAATAAAATGTGACAGTTCTTACCAAATTCTCGCTATAGTTCACTCGGCCTATTTGAATCTGGGTTTTCGAAATGGGCCAAGCCTGACTAAGAAATATGTGCTAATAAATAATGCAAAGTGTCGTCCACTTATCTCTGCGGCTAATATTACCTCATATAATATGTGTATCCGACCATGTCTCTGCCAGCAGTGGCTCATACATCATAGTTGTTCAGAAATAGATACTGGAGGAAATATTAATTACTAGCTGCGCCCCGCGGTTTCACCCACGTAAGCTTCGATCTCGAATATCGGTAGAAAAAGTATCCTATGTCCTATCCACCAGGTCATGGTGGAAACACTAAACTAGAATTTTATCCTACAAGCTATCCAGCGGTTTCTGTGACCAACACCAACGTACAAACAAATCAGCGAAAATCATCTTTGTTTATAAACCTTTAATGATCTTTGAATCAACATTTACTTAATTTAGTAGGTACTGCTGTCTTATCATTAATCATTTTTATTTGATTTTATGAATAATTACTCCATAATTAGCTACTAATGACCCATGTACCTACTAACATACATTACAGCACATTAAGAGGAAATAGGGTCGGTCCCCTCTCCATACAAACGCTCTCGCCTGTTTTCTCTCTGGTTTATGACCTTAGAGCAATGATTTTTTTACAGTAAAATAAATATCAACTAGTTCTATGCCTCTATGTTTTCCGTTTTGCACTAGAACCCGCAGAAAATGCTCAAAATTGCCTGTTTAGACCGCTGTCATCAGAGGCCTATTGTACAAGTTTTACAACTATTAATGAAAAAAGAAAAAACATAGGGGCACAGTAAATATCCTTCTTAATCAATTTATAATATTATCTTTCAAATTGGTTCAATATTGGAGAAGGAAATAGACGAGAGCTGAACCTTAAATTATGACTTTTTGTATGGAGAAAAGACCGACCCTATTTCCTCTTAATGAGCAAGACCACACCCACATTGTTTGGTGCACAGTCGGTTAAAAATAGAAGTGTTGATCAACAATACGGCGGCGGCGGTTGAGCCGATGAACTCCAAACGATAGTAGGTATTTACGTCAAGGATACTTTTTTAGTAAACAAATGTTGAGAATATTTTTATTCAATAATACGCAGTTCTTATTGGCAAGTGCAGTCCAGTAGCAGTGGTGGTCCACAGTGAGCGGAAATTACCCCACGGGAACATAATACTAGGATAAAAAGTATCCTATGCCCAAGTCATGGTCTACCTGTGTGCCAAATTGCATCGAAATCCGGTCAGCCGATATGGCGTGAAAAGATAATAGTTACTTTCTCAATTATATTAAAAGCGTATGACGACTTTTTTAAATTATTTTTTACTGCTAGACTATTTCATCCTTTCACCTATGCGCTAGGGCAACGAATTTGCGTCTCAACACGGGTGGGAGGCGTGTGACGTGACCTGACCGGCCGTGAGCGCGACCCCTCTCTCTGTCAGTCAGCTGTTTCGCTAGCGAGCACAGTGTCGCATAGAAACATTTTAAAATCTTTTATAGAAAATAACGTTTTTTGTTTTGTTGTTACTCGGTCATTTATTTTTATATTTAACTACCCATGGTTTGAATGACAACAGTGTTTACCCTTACACCCTGTAGATTATCGCCTCTATGGACATCAACAAGAAGATTTATCTTTAGCAGTAACCCTCAGACATTCTTAGAACCAATCAGAAAAAAAAAACAACACAAAAAAGTTCAAGCATCAATTTTCTTTATTCCAGGGAATCAGAGTGGTTATTCGGCACACCGGCTGGCCGCCGTCAGCTGCAGGACTCGGCTCGTTTCGGCAGGCTAGTGGTGGCAGTGTTGCGAAGAGGACACAAGTTCGAGTCCTTAGACGCCGTGAAAGAAGAGCTGGCGCACGCCGCCAAGATGCTCATACCGTATGGGTTGACGGGACAGGTAATCGTAATCATATCTATGTACTATTATTCTTTCAACTAAATCTTTCGTGATTTTATAATCTCGGCCGAATAGAACGATGATAATAATATTGTGGCTACAGAAGGGTTATATCAGGATGGGCAGGATGGCAGTCGATAAACATGTTTGGCTGCAGGCGTCATGCTGGGCAGACCCCAAATTAATTGGTATACAAGGGTAGGAATATGATGATCAGCAGAACTCGTTTATCGTATTGGGTCTAGCCTGTAAGGATATTTGTATGTTAGGATTGAATAAATAAATAAATCATTGCTGCTTTGCCCACGTAGGTATTTTTTTTAAATGCATGCTTATGCAACATCACACAATCAGTCCAAAACAATTAAACATCGTTTCTGAAAGCCTATCTCTACAATTTCATCTGTTGTTAAATCTTTAATTAACGACGAACATTTTTGCCAGCATATTTTCAAATCAGGCAAAAATGGGTCAGTATGGTTTTGAAAAACATGGTATAAAATGAACATTATAGGCGCGTGAAAAATTATCGTTGTTCGTCATTAATTCTGGAAATTATAATTAATTTACTGAGTTTGAATTTCCGCGCATTGTTTGAGAAAAGTACTATACAAGCCTTGGCCGCAACCAGCTTTTGCAGGCCGCGACAGTAATGTACTATCTCTATGGTTCCAGATCCCATTCCTGTCACTGGGCAGCGACGTGGGTCGAAGAGTGAAGGTCTTCGAAGGTTCTTCGGAGTTCTCCGGGGACTTTGTTGTGGAAGACGTGGATGTAGAGGGCGCCACTCATCGCAGGCTCGTGTTCTTGGACAACCAGTTTCTAGTGCAGTCGGAAGCTAAGCTGAAGACAGGTAAGGAAGATTCGAGTATTTTTTTCGATTTTTTTTATTATTAAAATATACATACATCATGTCGTATTAAAGTAGATGGACAAACTTTTAGAAATCATTCAAACCATCAAAATAAAGACAATGGTAAAAAATAATAATACGAAAAACGCATTACATACCCTTCTTGCAAGAAAAAAAATCAGCTAACGAAAATATACTAAAAATGTATGTTACTAGGGATGAGGCGTATTTATCGTAGCAGATGGAAATAACACATATAAAAAAATAACAAGCGCGAGTGCAAGTACCTACTTATAATGTTTGTGTTTATTCTAGTGTGCCAACTAAAAATAATGTTGTTTTGAAAAAAAAATTGTGCCTCAAAAATACACACATTTAGTTTCTTAAAATTTTGTTTGTTGAACATCATACAAGAATTGTTTACTAAGAGATACAATCAAAATTCCCAGCACATCTTTGTTAAAACGACCACGTGACGTTAAAGCAGTTGTTAAAACGACTTTCCATACTTCATCAAAGTTCCAAGCTATTACTAAACCTACCTTTTCTTTTCAGTAAAAAGAAAAAACAAAACCAAGCTCGTAGTAGATTTCGGCCACATATCTCTCTACCATTCCTTCATGTGTGTGGGCGTCCACATATCCAAGACTTCCTCAACCAATGTGGCTGTCCTCGGTCTTGGAGGAGGCAGCCTGTGCATGTTCCTCAGGAAATGCTACGACAATGTCAAGGTTACAGCCGTCGACCTTGACTCCGCGATGTTAGAGGTCGCTAAGAACCATTTTGAACTCCAAACTGATGAGCGGTTGGAAGTTCAAATAAAAGATGGATTAGATTTCTTGAAGGATGAAGCTAAGAAAGGTGGGTGTTATTTTGTTTATCAAATCCTTCCTTATGCTGAGGACACGTCTTCCCTACCATAACCGCGCCTCCCGATCTACTCCCTGATATGCAATGGCTTCTGTAGCCCCATGAAGCATGAGGCTCCAGAGGCAAGTGCAAGTCTTGGGGTTCATTCGATTTATCGAGTCTGGTTGAACCACGCGCATTTCATTCATTCATTCATTGGTTTTTTTCAAATCAAGTGAATTTTCTGTAATTGACATAAGGTTTAAATTGCAATGACAGACGCGCTCCTGTGCGACGGCTATAACTGAGAATTTATGAGATAAGTCTGTCTCTTTTACTGGTATTCCACTGCTGCAGATTGGCTGCCAACCAGGTGCCAGGTAGAACAGCTGATCAACTTTGTTCATGTTGATCAAATGACCTGTTTCACGCTATCTTGATAAATTCCAGATTAATTTGTCTTGACTTACAAATCCAATTAGATTTTGTATTCTTTGCCGACATTAAGAACTAGGCGGTGTATTCATGTAGAAAGCTGGTAACCGGCGCCGACATGCCAGTGCTTATCGGCGCCGGCGTCCTCCTATTTAAAAAGCGATCATCGCGCGAATATGCGATCGCCGCGGTCATGTTATTTTTTGTTCGGTGAAACAGAACGCGTGGTCGCGCCGACAGAGGGCACTTTCCTCTTTTCCGAACAAAAACTGACACGTGACCGCGACGATCGCTTGAATAAAATAAGAGGCGGCATGTCTTGTACCTACTTTGTAACCTTTGTAATTTAGTTTTCCTTATTTACCTAATGGGCAGGTAATCACTACGAGGCGGTAATGTTCGACATGGACAACAAGGACCGGACGGTTGGGCTGTCGTGTCCACCCAAACAGTTCCTGGATAGCAAAGTGCTGGATGACGTCAAGAATATACTTACTGAAGATGGTGAGATCTTTTGTTATATAAGTTGAAAAAGACTCGCGTAATTTGTAAGCGCGGCTGTTGAGCGTGAAGTCCTGAGTTCCATCCTCTGGTCAGTTGTATTTGGTTTTACCATTAGAGACACTCAGTAGCTGCTCGGAGTCGGGAATAGCGGCCGGTTAATGGCAACAGGTTCGTCCCCTTTTTTTGAGGGTGGGAAATCATCCAATGACTTCTCTTGCTGTGGGCGGAGCGGGAGGGTGTTCCTTCAGTTGCCTGTTGCCAAGGTCCCGGTTTCCCTTTCGGACTTTCCCGCAACCCTGACAGGCATCGGTCCTAGCGGACCCCGCCAGTAGTCCCCTAAGATATGGGACTTATTACAAACTTGTGGAAGGACATTTTTGGTTGGATATACTGACTTTACAGTTCACACTTTCATCCACACCTCTGCTTACCGCTTCGCTGAACGATATAATATAAACATACTTACAATTTCTTTATTTTTCTTCAGGCCACTTTATCCTCAACTTAGTATGCCGTGAGGTAGAGCTGCAGCAGTCAATAATGGACACCCTAAAGCGTCATTTCAAGCATTTAACGACAGTGAAACTGTATGAAGAAGTTAATGAGATAGTTTTTGCTACTAACAGTAATAAACTTTACAATACTGATGATTTTGACAAGGCGGTCAGGGAGTTGAATGCGTCCGCGCGGCAGAAGAAACTTGTTGATGTGAGATGTGTAGACTTGAAAGATTTCTTACAATCTGTTACTATTATTTCGTAAGTTATTTTACTGGTTTAGTAATCGTGGTTGATCCACAGTAAACTTATTTTTAATGCATTGTGAACGAAACGCGCCTTTGATAATGATGTTTATTTGCTCAGATTAGGCTTACTTCGTATTAAGAATGATTTTTATGAACTTTTTTTATTCATATTTACTGTGAACCTGTAAATGTAACACGTTATAAATAGTTCATCTATCTTGTTTAGGTATGTCTTATCCTGCGAATAAATTTTGAATTTTTGACAGTTTTTCCATACAAAAGCTGTCAGACGACAGTTTTATTCCACGGATAAAAGATATCTGACTTTGATGAAATCAGCCCTAAGTTTAACGCGTTGTAAAGAGAAATAACCATTCGTGTGAAACACTTACTACGACTAACGGGCCGTTATCTTTGTGATTGGACGTTAAAACTAACTAACAGAGAGTATGGTGAAACTAGCTCTAAGTTTGTTTATTATAAACATGTCAATATTTACACGTTTATAGTATTGTTAATATTTGTAAATAACAGTGTAGTCTAGATATTATAAAATGAACGAAATGTAGTATGATTAAACCAAGATAATTTTAGTTGAAAATAGCATTGTTTGTATTGTATATGTCACCATGACTGTTGTTCGCAGTTCTAACCTAACACAGTTCACAATTTATCGACAGTTTATAATCTAACGGAAATAATACCGATAGAATATAAACTAACAAAGTTCACAATTTATGCGGCGACATTTATATTAAAAAAAAGTAATCTGGCGTAATTGGAACTGCCAAGACAATACTATCACTACTCTAACTAGCAATCAATTGAAATATAATGAAGTCTGTTTTTCTGTGATAGGGTATAGTGACGTTTGTAAAAAAAATAAAACCACAGAATAAAATTAATGCATTTAATGCCGTTTCTTTGTTTACCGATCGCTCCCCACTCGAGACTAGCACTCGTCTTACCAATTTTACGCATTATTGTCGCCATTCAATACATCCACAAGCAAACATCCTCGCATAAAATTAAAATTTAACACACTAACAATTAGGCTCCCTAATTTATCACAATTGGCACCTATGAGGTCTACTAACAACAAATATACAATAATTTAAAAATTAATATTCGCAATGAAATAAATTACAATAGCGACACGCTTAATCATTTAAGCGGAATACACGACACTGTTAAATTAAAATTATGTCCCTCAAAACACTTTCTTGAGAATGTTCTTAAGACTTTTCTTCTTTTTGTTACCACTGTTTTCGTTTTCCTGCTGTCCGTTCTGTGATATTTCTGTGGATTCCGACCACAGGCTTCCTGTGGGCGACTCTGACGCAGCTTTCTTATTCATATTCCCGTTGAAGATTGGCTCTACAGTCCTGACTACAGGGCTAGGAGTACTCCTGCTGCTCTGTCTGCTCAATGTCCTTAGGAATGCTGGTGACGACAGCCGCCTCGTTTTCATCGTTTTGGTCTTCAAGTTGTTAAAGAACGAGCCATTAGTTTTTGGTAATTCCTGCTTCGGCGGAATGGTTGGCTCGATTTCGCGGAACTCTTTTGGTTCGGACACCGGAGCAAAGTATTCCTCCTCGTCCAATGGTATGGGATTGTCCTGAAGCTTCCCAATACTGTCTGGTCGGGTCCATTCTTTGGGCTCCGTCTCGCCAGTTCTGTGCACTATGGATGTCTTTCTTCTCCTATTCTTGCGCGCCACCTGCCACTCGCCGTCGTCCTCCTCTCTGCTCATCTCCTCAGTGGACTGTCTGGCTATTTGCAACGCTTCCTCACTAGGCCGTCGCTTCTTCGCCGAAGGGGTCTCATGTCCACTGACGCCTTCGACCGATTTTCTCCTGAACTTGTCTTGTTTTTTTTTGGTCTTTTTTATGATTGGTATAATGACTGGTTCTGCTTTCCGTCTTCTGGAGAAGAAGTAAAAGACTAGGGCGAAGATGATTGACTGGAATACGATAAATTTGGAGAAGGTGATGTTGCCGAACCAGCTGTCGCGTTCCTCCATGAGGATATGCATGGCAGCGGCCATCTGACCGAGCTGTTCCTGCAGGCTGGTCATCTGCTCGAGGTATTTCTGCTCTCGCTCGTTGCTCTTGCGTCGCTCCTCCGTCATCTGCTGCACGGTTTTCTCGAAGGTCTTCTGCATTTCTTCCACTTGCTTCTTGTAACGCCTGCTCAGCTCTTCCAGGTATTGACCCGAAAGAGACATGTTGCGCTCCAGCGTCTGAAATTGAAAATTCAACAATCTTATGTCTGATATAAAATTATTTTTTTAAAGGCAAGATACTTTAGGATACTTTTTTTAGTTTTCTGGGAAATACGCAATTTACTAAGATTCACACACACAGAATGCTACCGTTTCTAAGGTTCCACAAAACAGATTTGTTTTTCTTTTAACGGGAAGCTAATGAACTGAAAAATTACAGTAAGGTAAATAATAACTTAGTTTCACTATGTTAGGTATTCCGTATGGCATTGTTTATCTATTTACCCATTCTTTGCATAACAATGAGCTTGGTTTACAAATCGTCTGTCTAACCAGGTTGTAAACTATCAATTAACTAAGTAATATATTTTAGAATATTGTTATACTGACCTTCACTCTATTAGAAAGTCTCAGAAACACAGATTCCTTCTGCAGCGTTGTCGATCCCTGGTTCTGGTTCTGCGACGGCACCCCGGCCGGGGTCGGGTCCACCGCCATCTGGTCAAAGTCTGTCAAAAAGTTCTCAGTATCTATGATAATCGGATCAGTAACTTCCTCAACAACGTTGTTTTCTTTTAATTTCTCTGTATTCACTTCAATTTTACCATTTTTCGTTTCAGTCTTCTGAACAACATCTTTATTTTCATCTAGAATAGTAGATTCAGTAATCTTATCTATTTCTGGTACAACTTCTAGTACTTCTTGTACTGGTTTCTCCTCAATTGAGGGCATTTCGTCGATCTTTTCATCAACTGTCTCGTGTTGCTCTTTAGGGAACTCAACAGGAACAGTAGTGCCTTCAGCCACAGTTTCCGTCGTTGTTTTCTCTTCTGATTGAGCTGTTTCATTAGCTTTCTCATCATCAGAAGCTGTATTTTTGTCTGGAACCAACTTTATTTCCAGTTCTGAATTCGTCTCACTATTTACAGTTTGCGGCGACTCATCAACAGTTACATTCATGGTAACATTCAGTTCAGTTTCAAAACTCGTGTTCAAAACTACTTTCTTTTCTTTAATAGCTAAAATGTTACAGAGGGCGGCTAAATATTTCTGAGGGAACAAAGCATTCATATAAGCGACGCGTTCATTACTAAACTCTATTGTCTTTGTACTTTTAAAATCTAGTCCGTACGGCTGGCAAATGCCGGTACACTTTAAAGTCTCGCGGAGGAACACCTGGCGCACTAAACTCACTAACTTGTCCGAGCTACAGCTAATTAGTTCGTACACTTCATTGTAAAGCGTCTCACTGCAATTATCACACACTATAATATGGCTGGGCGAACAACACCGTTTGTACGTTTTGTCTGTGGACGTATCGTTGTGTTCGGAGGATACGTTTTTAGGAACTTCAGTTTTCACCAGCGCTTGTGCCGCCTTCTTCATGATAGACATCACTGCGTCTCTCGCGGAACCAAACAGGTTCTTGGAGGGCTCTGTCTCGGCAGCGGGTATGTCTGGCACGTCTATTATTTCATCATCCTCATCCTCGTCAATATGAGCGGGATGCTGCGAGTTCTCCTTTTCTAAGACTTCGAATTCTGACGTGCCGTACACTTTAAAAAGGGATACTGGGCAGTAGTGCTCGGACCCATGGTGAGATAGCATCTCAACTTTAATAAATTTTCCAAATAAATGCGGGTACAGATCAAAATTTTGCACGTCTCTCATATCTTGCGCCGTGAACTGTCCGACACTGGCCCAGTCCCTGGTCGGGAACCGGTCGCTGAAATAAACAGCGATATCTTTGGGGGTTGATGAGAATAGCTCAAAATTAGCTATTTCAATCTTCTGCGCTTGCACAGCCTCGCAGAGCTCGACGACGAACCAGATGCGGCTGGTGCACGTGTTGAGCATGTACTCGTCCCTGTTTGGTGACAGGATGGAGCTGGCCGAGCCGGACTCTGGGTTGACGGCGACGATCTTGGCGCCGCAAGCGAGCGAAGCGTAGTTCTTCGATCGTAATTTAGTGCTTTTACTACTAAAGTTCGTATTACTATGACTAGGTTGACTCGAGTGGTTCAGTACTGTGTCTTTTTTCTCGGCTTCGGCCAGCTGTTTTTGTGCCCACTCTGAAAACGAGGGGATGTCCTCCTGGGGAGTTTCTGGTTTGACTGGAATGTTTTCTGTATCTTGTTCTTTTGGTTCTTCAACTTGAGATTCTGTGGGGGCTTCTATGTCCACTGTGGGCGCCTGAAATGCTTCCTCTACCTGCCTGGTCTCGTGCATGGGCTTGGCTTTGACCACGAGCCGCGGTTCTGTGCTTTCCTTCTCCACGTCTTCCTGTGGTTTCTCTGCGTCATCTTCAACGGCCTCGCCGTCAATGATGGAGAATATCTTGGTGTCATTGTGTTCTTCCGAGTCGTTGACGAACAGTAGTTCGTCTGGATGCCTCAATTCCAATTTGGCGTTGTCTGCTAGCGATATGAGCACTGGAGGCTGCCCGGTGTCAGGTAACCTGGAATAGAAAGAAATCCATACGTTAGAAACCTGTAAGTATTTAAAAAATTGCGAATATTGTGGTTTGAATTTCAAATGAAGACATAATACAGTAAATCAAAGAAATAAACGTTATTTTATGTTGAATAAAACATTACAGCTCGGAGTTGCATCATAAACACTACTTTTAATTACTTTTTTAACCAATTTATTTTAATATTCGAATCAATTAATCGTGAATATTCAACGGAGAACAGAATTATGGTAATAGAAAGATTACCACCACACTTATTCTTAACAACAATTTTGATAAACCTTCTATTGATCTACAATAGTCAACATTCTAATCAAAACCGAACAAATCAATTACCCGATTTCCAGCAAACATTCTCCCAATCTCTGCTGCCATTACATAAACTAGATAGCCAATAAAAAGTCAGCCGCATTCCATTTCGCGGCAGCAAGGCGCGGCCGTACCGCATTGCCGGCCACACAACACAACCGACAATGGGACACACAATGTATCGTTAAGATTTCTTACGATTTATGATCATTGATCCCAATGCAAGCAATTGAGACAATCAGCATAGTTGATGTTGGTAGATTGGTTATGTATGATGTTAAATAATTTGTGGAGGGTCGATGGACCTGTGTTTTATACTATTTCATATTGACGTGCCAGTTTATACAGAGCGATTTATATAACAATTTAAGGAAAATAGTGTAAAACGTAGGTACTGCTTTTTAAAACCTTCCCAGTGCCCGTGAAAGTGTTGAATAAATCAAAGCAATCATTCAGCAGACTTGCGCTAAAATACACGATCGATATTTTCTTGACAAGCACTCTAATTGCGTAACACACGATCAATCGCAATCCGTTTCATATTGACAGTTCAACAACATTCATTGAGTTATTTACGTTGTTGAGCAGACAAATTTTTCGAACATAATATGAAGCTTCCTCCAAATTGATTCAGATTGCGATTGATCTTGTGTTAGGAGGGTGCAGAAAGCAGATTGCCAAGAAAATCTCACAAAAAAAAATTGATCGCTCGAAAATCCAGTCTCATATTTCTACGTCGATAATAACAAAATTCTTCATGCTAAGACTTGCGTACCCTTGCTTTATCATAGCACTCAACTGTAATGTACCTAATCTAAGTACGGTTTAATGAAATAAAAAGCTTATTATATTAATAAATATAATATTCTAGTCGACGCTTCTCCCATTTTTTCCTCGTCAATTATGTTCAAGGTTCCGAGACGCTTCAATCGTGCGTAGTTAGAAGACAATTTTCATGATTACAACATTATATTTTCAGACGAACCATAGACTACAAACGACCGTGTCAAGGAGTGTGTAGTTATGATATCTTGTAACGAGCTTGTATTTTCAGAGTTTCAGTACAGGACTAACCTTGTGCCACATTATATTTTATTAGTTAGTTTTCATCAAAAAAATATTGTTTGATGTTAAAAAGTCTTGAGTAGGTACATAGAAGTGAAAAACGGATAAAACAGCAGTCGTGTGAAATCTGAATTTTTCGCAGTGCTTTTGGTGAATTTTGGTAAGTAGGTATTTATAAATATGTCCTTTCTCAGGCTCTAGACTATCTGTGTACCAAATTTCATTTAAATCGGTTCAGTTTTAGCGTGAAAGCGCGACAGATAGACAGACCACCCCTGACTTTTCCTATAAGGTTCTAGGAATTACGAAAATTATAAGCTTCATTGAAAGTCCCTTCTACAATAGAATGATTAAAATTGAATAGTAAGATAGAGTTACTTTCGCATTTATAATATTAGTAAGGATTTTTTCTTCGGACCAATCAAAATGATATTTCCCAATAAAAGGTGGAAAGTTATGCTGTAAAATACCAAGTGAAAAGACAGAAAGGTGTAGAAGTTTAAAAAAAATCTATTTAGGTAAATACAATATTTCATCGAATCCTACGCTATCTCTATAATCTGATACTCTAAACCGCAGTATTATTCCCGCTTCTCAATTTCCAATACTGTCGAAACTCTCATTTAGTTTCAATAAGCCGTCTGTGAACTGCGAAATTAAATATTGGAAATTGGATTCTATCTTACTTATTTTTTTTTTACAAACGTAGCAAAAAATCTAGGTTTTCTGTAGATAGTATACTCGATTAGTTCCTATGTTTTTCGTTCTCCTTCTATTATTTTAATTACTACCTACAAAAAGATTCTATTTTAGTTGTAGAAAATGAAATAAATTACAACTTACAGTTCGATTCAAACTTAATGGCGGCGCGGAAGTTAGCTACTCGCTGCGCAGAACCCCACCCCTCACCCCCGCTGACACATGAAATTGTTACTGCGCAGCGACTCGCCTCATGTTCCGAGCCGCCACCGCCATCGAAACATCGGTTACACAACTACCGGGTGACACAGTACAATAGTTTAATGCGATATTATTTCAGTATAAATCATTATTGCTATTGTTTTCAAAATCGGTCAAGGTTTCAATGCATAAAAATACAAGTTTGAAGTTACCAAAATAACATGCAACTGATACCAAAAATAATAAAGCAAATCGCATTGTGATATTATACTGATATGCTCAGACAAAAAAAAACATGCGGGGCAGATAGAAGTGAAAACTAAGTAACATTCATTCATTTCTTCAAGCGTGACGATGACGCGAGTTCCATGATTTTTGTTCACCCAAAAAGTGCTCAACGCGCCTAAAGAAGTTTTCACTTAAATAACAAGACATAGCGCTGCGAACAATACAGTGAAGCATTCCAAAGCTACACCTCTGCTCTGTGCATATACGCTCACATGCACACATTTACAATGAAACTACACCTAACTAAGTGCACACATATTTACGAACGTCGTATTTACGTCACTGATGACAGCGACGTGTTGGTTTTATATTTAGCCTGAGCTGATACGTTATTCAATATAACAATACCGATATGATCAAACAGTTTAATATTTCGTTTCGAGTTGCAAAGTTTTGATAACACGTGGGTAGTGCTGCTGAATCACAAATGTTGTAACTTTGTAAGCTATTGAATCACTGTTTTGGCCAAGGTAATTCAAATAAAGTAAGGAGTTCATTAGAAGTCTGAAAGTGACCCAAAAAAGGGCAATAGAGAGGGCTATGCTTGGAGTTTCCCTACGTGATGGAATCAGAAATGAAGAGATTTGTAGGAGAACCAAGGTAACAGACACAGCTCGAAGAATTGCCAAACCGAACAGATAGCCGATGGGGTCGAACGGTTCTGGAATATCGACCGCGTACCGGAAAACGTAGCGTTGGAAGACCTCACACAAGGTGGACCGATGACCTGGTGAAGGCCGAAGGAATCCGCTGGATGTGGAAAGCACAGAACCGCTCGTAGTGGCGGTGCTTGGGGGAGGTCTATGTCCTGCAGTGGACGTCTTTCGGTTGAAATGATAATGATGATGCTGAAGGAGTTAATACTCAATCGGATTGAGCACAACTGAACTATAAGATTAACACCGTCAGTGGTATAGGCTACGCGTACCTACATACAAACAGAAACAAAGAATCTAGAAAATACGCTATTTAGGGGTTGACTCACAGTCTCATAGCCCTTCGCCCCTTAATAATAGTATAAAAACGAAACCGTTAGCAACAGCCTGGAAGTATTTTTTATATAATTCAAAGATCAATACATTTTTTACTGACGATATTAATATCCATAAAATATAAAGTTTCAGCGTTTTATATTACATGATGTCAATATGTCATTCATCATGAAATGAAATATGAAGCAGCATTTCAAACGGGCCTTGAAATCAAGGTGTGACCAGCCTTGGACTAAAAACTAATAAAATAGAGGTCACAGTCGCAGGGCATTGTGTGGAATAGCTGTAAATATGAATGAGCAGTTGACTGAAAAACCCTGAAACGTAAACGTTAGCGAGAAAAATTATGTGTTTCTAATTACTGTTATTGTAATCTTTACACGCGTTGGCTTGAGAAATTATCAGTAGCTTTTGAAAAATATCTGTAGTTTTGTAAAAATCTTACCGTGAAAATTGAAAGTATTTCCGTGTGAGCACCTATTTTTTGAGCACCCATGCATTGAGTACCAAAGGTATTTCAAATGGGAATACTCAATCAATGCATAGGTGCTCAAACGGTGAAGTGAGCTTGAAGTCTGCCTCTAGCATCAGATGGGATGACAGTTCACTTGAAGCTCACTTCACCTAAGTTTTCATGGTTTTCACAACTGTCTATCGGTTATTATATTATACTAAAACCTTACTCGAGAACCACTCTATCCATTGGTGACAACAGCATGAAAATCGGTGCAGTAGTTTTTTAGTTTATCGCGAACAGACAGACGCGGCCGAGGGCTTTGTTTTATAATATGTAGTGATATGTAGTATGTAGTGATACGAATATACGATATCCAATCAACATCAAAATTCTAGTCATGAGTGACAATGATTTCTTCGTTGTCTATGCAAATAATGTTATGATGAATGAAGTCTCATTCCCGACAGTCTGCTACTTCCTCAACCTTTGTATAGAACCTCCTTCACAGCTAAAGCCACCATCATCTAGCATAATATTGTTCCGCGAGTGAGCGTGAGCATTGATAACTTTGCTCAAAAGTAGATTAGTGACCCAGGTGACGATATTTTTCGTCACCAATGTCAGTGATGTCCACGTTAAACTTAGACATATGAATAGAAAAAAAATTGGCACTTGCCCGGATTTGAACCCACAACCTCGTGCATGACAGGCAAGGTTTAACAACTGGACCGTAGTGACACTTTAATAGAAATATTTTATTTTTAAATAAAATGATGCTTACGTGCAAAATATCTTGGTGAGTCCTTGGTGGCCACCGTACGACAGCAGTTGACATATAAGCAGGGCCGCCAGCAGCGCCCGCGCCGGCGACATCCTGTAACCGCCGCCGGCGCATTGGCGACGCGCCGCTCCACCTATCACGACACGATACGACACCACACCACCGATGCGACACGAACGTACGATACGACAATATCACACACAGAGTTTGCAGTTCCCTTTTATATGAGGCGTCTGATGGTTCACTAAAAAGTTCGTCCGACAAAATCGTGCGACACGATGCGGACACGTCACGTTATTTCACCTTTTTATTTCATAATTCGGTTGTGCACTGTCTCCGTTGGTGTCCATTCGGGTAAGACCTATTAAAGGAATCGGTCATTGTATTACGGATGTATGCAAAACAAGGATTGTGAGAAACTTAGTAGACAATAGGTTTGTATGTTACGACTGCCGTAGAGTCCGGCTTGTTTGTCAAGTTGAGGATGCTGGCTGATTGTTGAGAAAGAATATGCGCATGCACCTATATGTCACCGTAAGATTGTGAGAACCGTTAGTTTATAATCTATCGAAATTAGTTCCGTTAGATTGTAAACTGTCGAAAAATTATGAACCGGGTGAAATGGGTTAGGTTAGAATTGTGACCAACTGCGCACGAGCCGAGCGAGTGCTACTTTCAAGTTGCTCGCAGCTAGGCACTCTATTTAGTATTAGCGCAAGGTGCGTTACGTCGCAAGCAAGTTTGATACCAGTTCACAATTTGTTGGTTTCCCATGGATAGTTTAAAAACGATCGTAAAATAATGTGTTAAATTGTAAATCTTTTGTTGCAGTTCACAATTTTTCGACAGTTTACAATAATCTAACGGAAATAATACCGACAGATTATAAACTAACAAAGTTCATAATTATACGGTGATATAAACATGTCGATAAGATTATAAACACGCAATGATTACTCGATGTATGATTATGATATTTGTTTATCGATTCTACGAAGAGGTTTTATTTTTCGAGGGGTCCGTTAACGTGGTCCAAAGTCACGCTTAAGCACTGCAATATAGCATTTGAAACGCTCGTGGCAAGTCAAATTCTTCCAAACAAATGTATTTAATTTATTCAACAGATGTGTTATGCATGACAACAGCGCTTTATTTAGTACAAAAAGTGTCGCCTTTCAATTAGTCGGCGACACTGGCTCTTTTCAAATGCTCATGCTCAGACACTGTGTTACTCTGTGTCAATTAGTATAGATTGACCAACAGCGCTTAGGAATTGTGGCCAGTGAACCAATGGACCCGTTGTACTAAGATATGAGAAGTATCTACTCATTATAAAAATGGTTTTTGATAAAGATTTACAATTGACATTTATAATTGTTTAACATCAAGTGAGATCATGTGAGTTGACTGAAAACAAGCCTGTGGGTAAAATATGAAAATGGTTTCTTTCTTTATTATGCTGGAGCTACATTGTCGCGAACTATACTTCGCGCGTTCTCTTTTGCTCAGCAAGACGTCGAGTGGTGTGCGAAAGAGAGTGCGCGAAGTTTAGTACGCGATAACGCGACAATGTAGCCCCAGCATTATAGTCATAAACAAGCTAACAAACTTCCAGACATTGGTTTCCAAAGACAGGCCGCACGCTAAGCCGGCTGTCATTCGTAGATCTTTGACAGTCGTTACGGGTGACGGGCAGTCAGCAGAAGCTCAAAATTCTGACAACCAATTTTGCCAAGGGAATTCAGGAAATGAACTGTTTTTTCGAGGAATTGCTAATGTGGCCGGTTTAGGCCCCCAGATAGGCAGTCGCTCCATGTAAACTACTGGTATTCAGAATGTATTCCGTTAGACTGGAAGCTAACCCCAACATAGTCTGGAAAAACGCTAGGCAGATTAATTGAGTCTTATACAAGTTAATAAACTTCCTGAAATTGGCACCCATAGTCAGGGCAATATTCGAACAAACTAAACACAGAGCATTGTCTTCTGAAAAACGTCTAATAAATATAACAATGATTCCAATAACACAATGTCGTTGTCGCGCACAGAACGAGCTAAAGTTGTTGCATAAACAGTTTCTATTGAATGAATGAAATTGTTGTTGAAACAAATTGTGAGACTACCTACATTGTAGTCATGTATTTCTGGAATAAAACGGAAAACAGTTCTTGTTCTTTGACACGATGGCTCTGATAGCGTGCACTGAAGTATAAATAGGCACAAAGACTTGATTGAATTTATCAAAGACGAAAATCCCTTCATGAAATACATTTTCAAATGACTCTGCATGAATTATAAACGCAAAAATGTTTGTTTGTTACTTTTTTATGGATTTACTCTCAAACGTATTTTGATGCAAATTCGCAAACGCTAAGCTTGTTACTTACAGAAGATCATATTAAGATAATTTTCATACCAATGTAACCAATACTTTTCCAACCAAGAGTCTCCGATATTCTTGTCCGTTCTTCCCCATAGGATCCCACTACACTTGGAAATTGGTAACTTCATCTTTGCTTCACCTTTCTCACTGATCCCTCCCTTGACAATTCAAAAGTGTCTGTAATTGTTTTATTTAAAATAAATGCTTTAAGTTTGAATTTCCCGAAAAATTTAATAGGGCCGTTCCCCTCTCCATACAAACGCTCTCGCCTGTTTTCTCTCTGGTTTATAACCTTAGAGCAATGATTTTTTACAGTAAAATAAATATCAACTAGTTCTATGCTCGTATGTTTTCCGTTTTGATGATACATTATCTGTAGAAGCACTAGAACCCTCAGACCAACCCTGTTTAGACCGCTGTCATCAGAGGCCTATTATACTATTTATTAATGAAAAAAGAAAAACATAGGGGCACAGTAAATATCCTTTTTATTCAATTTATAAAACATCTTTCCAATTGGTCCAATATTGGAGGAGGAAATAG
The DNA here is from genome assembly GCA_947522985.1 of Lithophane socia. Lineage (NCBI taxonomy): Eukaryota > Metazoa > Arthropoda > Insecta > Lepidoptera > Noctuidae > Lithophane > Lithophane socia. Next base: position 1,968,162 of record OX383256.1, read on the forward strand.
ACGAGAGCCGAACCCCGAATTATGACTTTTGGATGGAGAAAAGACCGACCCTATTTCCTCTTAACACGTGTGGTAATCTTATCATGTGTGTGGCTAATCTCCGTATTATAAATCCGCACATAACTAAGATTGTCGACTGACACATAAAACGAAGGATCACTTGTGACGTGTAGTAGTGCGAGTGAACAAAACAATAGGCATTGATTACTTTGTAATGTACATATCAGATGACGTTTACAACTCACACGCGTGGGAAAAGTTGTGTAATTGCTAGTGACGTGCGGTCTCGCGTAGGTACACTTCGGATAAATATCCGCGGATTCCAGTATCTTTGCGGTACGTGAGGAGTTGTAAAATAAAGATGTTTGGTTTTACTGAATTGTAGTCTATTGTTATGCAAACATTGTCAGGTTGTTCAGGAGCATCTTGATTGACATTTTAATAATGGTTTATATGACAATCATGATGACAAGTAAGTTTATGCTAGCCTGCCTGTGGTAAAAGTTGTAAGCTACTGGTTTACACTTTGCAAGGACATAGGTACAGGATTTCTTTGGACGCGATTGATTTATTGGAATATCTGTAGCTTCATAAATTAGCAATAATTACTGAACCGACCGAACCGCAACAACATAATCTTCTAATACATACATAACAGTGCATGATTTATGGAAATGCATAATAACTCGTATGCATTATCAACTTATTAGTTGCATCTTAGTGCACGTCTTTTTGATGAATCACTATTACGCTCAATTCAAGTCAACAGACTTGTTGTTATTTAGATATTTATGTGGATTTGTTGTTATTTATTTGGAGCTGCATTATCGGTTATCGATAGCGGAATTAAATGCAAAAGATAGGAATCTGTACAGCTGTACTGAAAATTGTGTTGTCACTGTGTTATTTATGTTTATCGGTCAATAAATCGACATTGGTTAGACAGCTATTATTTATGTTAATTGCTGTTATATTAATGAACGTTTGATTACGAATCTAAGCTATGTGTGTACCACACGGTAGGTAAAAGAGAATGGAATTAATTTCTAACTAGAAATAAAACTGAATTGTCATGTATGCAAATTGAAGCGTCACGTATATAAAAATCAACATTAGGTATCTGGCGGAATTTTGTATATCTAGTGCGGAAACAATGGAACACGTAGGTAAAGATTACTATCTAAATCTTCTAACAATACAGGTAAATGTTAATGTAATGCTTTTAATTATTTTCATTGTAATTAATTAATTAAGTACTACTATCATTCGTATCATTATATTAATATTTATGTTAGTTATCATTTATCACGAAAGCATATAGTTAAATAAATATTTATAAGTGTGCAAAGTTTATTGTTATCCAGAGCGCACTCTTGAAGAAAGGTTTATTTAATGTATGACAGGCGAAAGACAAAGACAAGACCAAAGAAAAATGTTTTTCCGTGTTCTAACTTTATGCTTACAAGTGCGCTTTTAACTTTGCTTCATTTATCTGAGAAATGGCTGTCTCAATGTAACCCGCAAAGCTTGAGAAAATTAGCAAATATTACATAAACCTAAATGAGAAATAATTAGCCCCCTTTAACAAAACAAGTCCACTAAATTAATGTGAAAACAACATTGCAAATAACTTCTAAACAACAAACGCAATACACCAGCAACAAATCGGATATTTATCCGAAAACTTGCCACCTTAAATTCGTATAACGACTGGCCGAGCGGTCGAACGGAGTCGCCCCAAGTTTCACAACGAGAGTCCCAACACTAGTCTATAATCTAAGTGAACAGTTATCAGTAAGGCAATAAACTAATTAAATAAAGCTTGCCTGGTGTCTGAAGCCGTCTAATAACTGCAGTTATCTATAATACTATGAATTATTGACTAGTATTAGCATATCGTTAGGGTGACGTAGATTTTGTAAACTGATCGCTGTCGAAAGGAATTCTGTTAGCGGTTCTAGCGTGGTTAAATTAGAATTTGTTGTATCTAGGCTAATAAATAGCAGGGTTTGGAAACAACATGGTATCGTGGGAGCAAGAGGTCGTGAGTTCGAGACTTACTCGTTGCAATTTTGACGTGAATAATTAGCATGAGGCTTAGTTCTTACCCGACTGCAACGAAGCAAAAAGGAGAATTATGATTTTGACCGGTATGTCTCAATCTGCCTAGCCTTTTCCCAACTATGTTGGGGTCGGCATCCAGTCTTACCGGATGCACCTGAATACCAGTATGTATGTGGGTAGGTATGTGGTTAGTATACTCATCTGTTTCCTCATATAACTTCTAAACTACTTATCATAATTTGACAAATAAGGTAGGTATTGTTGGAAACGTTTTGATCGTCCGCTGGTTAAAGGATATGTGACGTCACGCTAGGACCAAGGAGTAGAGCAAAAAAGAAAAAAAGAACGTTAATTCTGGGGCTATATTGTTGCGTTATCGCGAACTATGCTTCGCGGGCTTTCTGTTGCTCAGCGAGATGTCGACCGGTGTGCGAGAGAGAGCGCGCGAGGTTTAGTTCGCGATAACGCGACAATATAGCCCCAGCATACGCGAATACCAAGGAAAAGCGCGCGCTGGCGATGCGATGTGACGCGGTGGGTCGGGGGCAAAGGGAGTTGGCTGTTATTTTAGTATTGTGTACCGAAATCTACGCGCAATTAATTTATGTGTCATTGCTCCATTTTTTAAATTCTTTTACCTATTGTGGTACAGTAATCTTATTCTAGGTGCATCGTCTTCACATATAATATGTAATTGATGTATACAAAATATTGTAAAATATTTTTTAAAAGATTAACGGTGGAGTTCTTGCCCATTCTTCTCCATACGAAAACTACCTACCTTTTGGAAGGGGCAACTAGAATCAGTTTTTGACGTTCAAAAGTGCCTTTTATGTGCCTATTTGAAATAAATTATTTGACTTTGAGTTTGAACGAAGTCGCGGCCAGAAGCTAGTCGTAGATATATTCCAAGAACAACTATAGTATGTAGTGAGAAAGTGGAGCAGTGTTATCGGCTGGTGGCTATCCAGCCAGACGGGTCGACCTGGGAAATGGGTCATCTCATCTTGTTTGAGGTGATAGTTTGAGAGTGACAAGCTGTTAGCAAGTAGTCTAGTTTTGTAGAAATGAAAGGGATTTCTTTGTAATTCGAATCACGCTGTTTTTATGTGTCAAGATTTTGTACTCATTCTACTTTTCAGAAGTATAATATTTATCCTACCTCGTTACCTACTTCTTAGTCATGATGCTCCATTTTTTTAAATTTTCTCTTTTATACCGCATTTAACAAAAAATTAAGCATACGTATAAGATTTTTTTAAATTCTCTATACAACCCTACGAAGGAATTCCAGTATCTATAAGAACAGTCGCATTCTTCTCAATCTGTCAAAAAATCTCTATATACTTAAATTTTCGACGAGTTTCTGACATTGTCGTCGCAATGAGATTGCGACTAGATTTTGAACTTTTTTTTAATACGAGAATTGGCCTACAGATACAAAATCGTAGCAAAAAATCCTAACTAATCTGCCTAACCTTTTCCCAATTATGTTGGGGTCGGCTTCCAGTCTTACCAGATGATTTGACTTTGACTTTGCAGCTGAATACCAGTATTGAGCCATTCAGTCAAAAAATCCTAACTAATATTATAAATGCGAAAGTGAGTTTGTTTGTTACGCTTTCACGCTAAAACGACTGAACGGATTTGGATGAAACGTAGCACATGGGTAGACCTGAGGCCTTAGTGCGAGTTTATTTTAACTTTCTTCACTTTACGCATCGACCGTGTTCGGCGCTCCGATTGGCCCTTCACCAGTGAAGGCCAGTGAAGGGCCAATCGGAGCGCCGAACGCAGTCGATGCGTAAAGTGAAGATAGTTAAAAGAAAGTCGCACTAAGGCCTCTGGGGGCCTAGACAAAATCCCTTTTCTGTAAGCGTTAACGCCAACGGAAAGATGTATGGAGTTGGCAGCAGCAGTCACGTGACAACTTTAAAGCCAAAATGTCAACTCCATACACGCTTACAGAAAAAAGGATTTTGTCTATAGCCTCAGGAGAAGGAGATACTCGTAAGCTACTTTTCATCCTGATCGCAGACGAAGTCGCGGGCAACGGCCAGTACTGAATAAAATGAACTTTTCTTATCTTTCTTTTTTACGACATACGCAATAAACTATGGGTTTATTGCTATAGTCACCTGTAATGTAAAGTAAATAATCTTTCCAACAGATTTCACAGAGAACTAACGACGCATCGATCACGCACTTTCGTTTTCCATCACCGATGGTGGTGGCTGGTGCAATATTCGCGGATCATTTAGTTGGTATCAATTTATAAGCTTCTGCTACAATAGCTTTCGCTGCGAGGCCAATGGCCGCCGTGGGCGGGACAGGTTGCATACTCAGCTACTTGGGGAGGGTGCAGACGTATACTACGTTTGGAACAGGGGTGGTGAGCAATTTTTTTGGTTTCATTTATAAACATTTTTTGCATAAAAAAAAAATATTATGCTTCTTAACTTCTATTTGTATTTAAAAAAATAATAATGTTTGAGACTCACAGTACCTCTCTCAAATTCGTTATTTGCCCTTGTTTTTATTAGGTTTAATTAAAGATAAAATAAGGAAAAAGGCATTGCATAACACTTACCTACAATCTTGTTTTTCAAACAGCAATATTTTATAGCTTCCATTTTCATACTAATTAGATGAATCTGAATTCAAAATCATGTGATAAAGATCTTTTCTATGTAGATGTATACAGATACACCTCAGTATTAATCGATATTTTATCTGGTATTTTGATAAAAGTTTTAAAGTTTTGTAAATGTAGGTATAAATTAATACCCAAATAATGTCAAAGAGCAACATTATTTTAAGAAGAACGTAGGTGTCTGCTTCTTATCTTCTAAATGTATGATTAGATAAATCTGAATAGATAATGAAAAGGTTATCTAACAGATTAAGTTACAATAACAAAATTGAAAACAAAAACAGCATTCACTTTACATCATCTTACTGATGATACAGATTTTCTTATTATTACATTCGAGTTTAGAATAATTATAACGAATACTTTGTTATTAATTTATTCATGTCATGCATTTAATTGTTTGTCTCTACATCCTGTCACAATCAATTCTACAATAATACATCACGATTGTCTGCATCATCTAGGAAGAATCATCATCACGGAAGCTCATGTTATTTGTGGTTAGTTTTAATTAATAACTACCTTTTCCAATCAGACCATGGTTTACTATAACAACATTAAAAATTAACTCCAAAAAGCGCCAAAACGAAAAATATAATAATTTAAAAATCAATGATAGGAAAGTAAAAAAAAACAAGAAGGATATAACGAAACCTAAAACTATCACAAAAAGAACATTAAAAAAAACAAAAAAAGACATGGAAATGTCTTTTAATTTTCAAAATTTAGAAAACAAAATTTCTGCAAAAATATGTAATGGCTGATCCCTTACATAGTCTGTTACTAGGTAGACAGAGATATTATTAGCTGGTTTAGTCGTGCATCCGACGCCCTGCATCGTCGGAATGTCGCAAAAAACCTACAGCCTTGGTTTGCAGACTCTACATCCATCCAATGGGTTAACGGAATACGTAGGGACGTATTGCATTTCTGATTTGGTAATTGACTTGGTGTATGTATGACCAATGTCCGAAAGGCCAAAAGGCAACTGAAGGAACACGGGTGGGTTTTAGTCAGTAAAAGTCTTTAATTTTCCACTTTTTAGTTGTAGTACCTACCCCACACAAATTCGAATACCACTACCTGCTTATGTAAATAACAGTGATGGAGTAACATAGAACATCGTCTACATAAACTAAGTGGGAAAAATACGTAATATTGAAGCTAACTCAAAAACTACGCAAGCAAAGTTAGTAAAATTTATATGGGACCACCTACCAACCTACCAAACAAAAAAATAATCATCAAATTCGATTCACAATTGGCGGAGTAATCACGTACATACCAAAAAAAAAAACATACAGAAGAAGTGAGAACCTCCTCCTTTTTGAAGAAGTCTATTAAAAAGGAATTTTATCAAAGCGCTATAAAAATCATCGACATTCGACTGACCGCGTAGACATTAATAGTTATTTATGCAACTGTTATATAATAAAGGGTATTAAAACACGAATGTGGGTGTTTCAATACCTAATCACATTCGTGTTTTAATACCTAATTATATACAGTTGCATACAAGATTTTATCTACACCCATGATATGAATCTTCTATAAACGATTTATAGCAGATTTTATAGACGATTTATAGCATGGGTGTAGATAAAAACTTAGATAAACAAAACAAAGAATTAAAGTGTCCAAAAGAATACAAATAACAATAATTATTATACTACCAGTGACTTTGAGGTCTCACAGACAAGGAAAGGGGACCAGAGTCGTTTGCAATCATAAATCTATGCTGCAGCCGAACAGTCAGATAATTAATCAATATCCACAAGCAATTTATTGGTACTAACAAATCAAATGCTGAAGAATGCAGTTTTGACGTGCAATCCCAGGCGATAACTATGAGAAAATGTGTTAGGAAGTTTGTTTCTCAATCATATCATCAACTTTAGATGAATGTTTATAGAAATTCTTCACGCTCACTCGGAGGAAGAAATTAATCACGGATATTTACGTCAAAATTAAAATGAAATGTATTTGTTGTGCGCAGATTTCTCGAGTTATGGTACACCTGTGATCAAACTAGAATCTCGTAGTACTATAGATGAGCGAATGTATCGTGCGCTTGTTAGCGATCTTAGGACCAGTTTGTTTGAGCAAGGCGGTTTCTGGTAGACGTATGGGAAAAGCTAGTTCGCAATAATGATTTTCCGAGTCTGGGAATTTCTAGATTTAAAAGTCTCAGGTGCCGAGAGAGAAACGAAGGACCATGTGACAAAAATGGTTATACCAGAACTTAATAACCACGAAAAGGATTCTGAAACTGCATTCGAACGGTGCTAAGTCAAATCCCACGTACGCCCACGGGCAGTGGGCGAGTCATTACCAACTGTCGCTGCAAATACTGCAATACTCCTGTTTATTAGTGTTTACTGCCCATTGTCTTAGCATGGCGAAATCTGCAGCCAGGTATAATTGTGACAGACATTGTGGATGGCTGCGAGGTCCACGGGTCAATCTGGGTTGTTAATTAAACATTTTGTTTATTGGTTCTTGGTTGATACGGCTGATTAGATATAAGCTGGCCATATTTAAACCATGCGCTGGAGTGGACCAAGTGTTTTAAAGAAAAGAGCGATGTATGTCTTGACAACATGCAAGGCAAGTCGAAAAAGATGTAACGATTAAGAGACAAACAAATAATTTACCAACATCAAACTATTTGCAAGCGAAAACAAACAATTATATTATCAAGCGCAAGAGAATCCATCTCTTGCGCTTGATAATATAATTGTTTGGTTGGTTTTCATTTGATTTACAGTGGACAAATTCTCTCAAACTATTTGTGGTCTTATTAAAGCAATATTTATTTATAGCCTTCCTGCTATATTCGTATTCTCTTGCGAGATACAATTTTAATATTTATCTGAAGCCTCATCATATTTACAATGTGCTTGATATTTCATCAACTTACGATTGCATTCGATATTAAGTTTTTTCATAACAAACAATTTGCGAAGGTTAATTTACTTTTAAATTTGTCTGCGCACTTGTCAAACCGTAATGAATAACATACGGTGACATCATATCCTCACATACCTCACGCATACTCAACCCAATTCTAACTCGGTGCTTTTACGAGTCGCAGGCGCAAAATGAGCTGACCTACTGAACGAAGGAACGAATGAACCGTTGAATGGTTTGTGTAACAAGGCGAGAACGGTGTAATCATAATAAAATTTATATAAACAACCATTTTATTGGGTCTAGCAGTGAAAGCTATGGAAGAGGGAATAATTGGCGTACTTATTCTGAACGATCATAGTATTTAGAGCGATTTATTTATGTAAGATGAGTTACGTGTATCGAAGTTTCTTTTTATGCATTGCATGGTTAATTGCATTAGCACAATTAGAAGCTTGATTACCAAAACCGGGTTAACAAAGATCGTCCGGATAGATAGGAACAGTAATAAAGTAACCAGTTCCTTTATTGACTCCTGAAGCAAGAAGGATGCATGTAACTTGATTGACATTCATATTTGTATGTTTTCTTCGCTTTTGTCGTAATCATTATCCTCTTTTCTTTATCTCAATGTATTTGGGGCCGCTATCAGCCGTCATCTCGGTATTCATCCCCTTTTTGACCATGTCATCTTCACACAACCCATCCATCTGCATCCTTCCGTTCTCATCGTCAGTGACATTAGTGGGTACAATAAACAGACCAGCTATTAAGCCTTTATTTGCTTTAATCCTGTGTAGCACGTTTTCTTCTATACATACATCTTTACATCTATCAGCCGTCATCTCAGTATTCACCCCCTTTTTGGCCATGTCAGCTTTTACATAACCCATCCATCTGCATCGTTCCGTTATCATCGTCAGTGACATCATAATAGTGGGTACACACACCGATTGTTAGCTGGATACTTGTTTCTAAGTCTTTATATGCCTTAGTCCTGTGTTCCCTGCCATGTTCTTCAAGCCATCATTCGCAAGACATTTCCCATTTATGTTTCGATTCTCAATTACCTACATTAGTCTCTTAACGTTACAGTCTTTAAAGTGCATTGCATGTTTTACGATAACCGTTACGGTATCGTAGTCAAATGGAGTAATAGCAATAGAGATACCACCGTCATAAATAGTGACAGCTTGGCTATTAAACCTACGAGGGGTTTCAAAGCGTCTTTAATTTACTATAACAGTTTGTGTAGAATTACAGCTAGGCTTTGCCAGTGTTCTGGGCTGTAAACATAGTGAACACGCTTCGTTGAGCAAATGCATCTACTAACTTGCGGTTATGCACTGGAACATTTGGATTTACAATGTTGAATGGACTTATTTGTCATTGTATTTGTGTATTCTTTGTCAGACTTCTTACAACATTTGAATAATTTATCATACGTGATGGGTGAGGGGGGTTGAACTACCGAGATGACAGCTAATAGAGAAGTATGGAAAAAAGGGACATAGAAAGGGACATGTTGCGCCGACCCTAAATAAATTGGGATAAGAGCAGGAGAATGATGACCCAAAAGTGGAATAAACATTAGGAATTAAGACTTTCAGAGTTAGGAAAGAATTGCGATATCGATAAGAAATATGATTCTCATGTAACTAATGCCTAGCTTTAATTAACATGATAAGACGACATTTTGAATAAAATTCTAGTATTTTCTATAAAACGCAATGACGATTTACGTAATGACAGGCGCCTCATTAGTCGATAAGAGCTCCATGATTGATCGATCATATCGAAAGATACGTGCGCACGAGCTGTATCAATAGCAAATAACTTTAGTCATACTCTCTGTTATTATTGAGTAGGTACACATGTTTGGATGGGCATGTTTTGCCGGGTGGCAAAAACGAATATAATTAGATAACATGCTCGGGAAAAGCCGCCCAACCTAGATCGAATTGTGCCGAGCCGACCCGAACATGTTTCAGCGAGGGTAGATGCCCAAGAAATTTTCCCGATCAGCACGAGCCGAATGGAAGCTGAATATGATTGTGTAGTACCACAGATGAATAGTAGTACCTAATTGCTTCGGGTCCGTTTTGTTGTTCAACCAATACTGCCGACCCGAACATGTTGTAGGATATTTAGTACGACTGCAATACTCGTAATGTACTGCAAATTTGCAGTTGGAGTGCAGTTGAAATGCAGTCCGTCTGATGGCAGCAGATATGATGATCCATCCATTTATGTAAATACCGATGTCTAGAGTCCGTGAGCTACAATCGCGTCGCACGCGCACTATTCAAATCCAATCGCATTATTTGTCAAACGTGACTTTCAAACGGTAACACCTCATGTCGGTACCGTTGAAGCTTACTCCATATGGATGAACGGAAGCGTTATTGCGATGAAGAATTTATGATTTGAACACTTTTATGAGTCAGTCTCATATTAACTTGTGAATGTGCGGTGAAAAAATGAAAAAAGATGACACGAATTTAATGATTATTGGAAGTGTGGGTAACGAGAAAGAAAAGCTTGTTAAAATTGAGGAGTGTCGTAAAGAAGATCTAATTCCAGTCAAAACAGACCAATTAGATAATGGTCCTAAACATTGTATGGTAGATTTAAAAGTAGAAAAAAGTCCGTACAAATTAAAACTTACTGCGTCTATTACTCCTGATTATGACAAAATAGAAGCGGCTGAAATATACGCGTAGAACCGAGATGCGCGGATAAAAGGACCACGTTTCGCAAATGGTTGAAAGTGCAAGAATAAGGTGTGCGAATTAAAGGACAACGGTTCGCAGATGGAATAAAAACACAACACACACTCACGTCACTCACACATCAACAACAATATCATCAAAAACGACATCATCAATATCATCCACAGCCCGAGTCTTCCCACTGCTGAGCACAGACCTCTCTTTGTTTTTACCAATAGATTAATTAGTAACCTGCTTCTGACGTTTCATAAGTGCCCATGTAACATATTTTATTTGAAATAAAATATTTTGATTTTGTTTTAACCGGATTTTTATTTAAAAGAGTTCGCTGCTATTCGTTAATCTCATTTATTTTATTTGGTTCCCGGATAGAAACAGTGGAATCAATATTTACGATCAATGATTGCGATATGGTGACGAAATTTTAATTCGTTGTCAAATAAACTTAATGTGTGTGCAGAGAGCTAGAAACCATAATATTTCGAAATTTAATTAAATACAGTTTGCCATCTTCAGATTTCTGCTGCGCTGTAAATTGGAGATGGCACTTTATTATTATTGACACTTTATACTGGTATTCAGCTGCATCCGGTTAGACTGGAAGCCGACGATAACATAGTTGGGAAAAGGCTAGGCAGATGATGTCTTTATTATTATTGACTTTCACTACGGCATTATCACATGGAATCTTATTTATTATGATATTGGGCACTTTGACTGTTGGCATATCTATTAACACTGTTATTTGCAAATATTGTATAGGCCAATTATTTCTAAAAGAGTAACCTTTAACCTTGGAGGTTCTTGCCGGCTCTTCTCCATAGGAAACGACCAATTGGAACCGTGCATCTAGCTTCTGACGTTTCATAAGTGTCCATGTAGGCTTATGTGAAATAAAATATTGTCGACTATAATTTTTTGATTTTGGCAGCGATGTGCACGAATTTTTTGATGCCCTATGATTCTTTCCCATCCTTTTTTACGAGCATATTATTATTTTACGCCTTTTAGCTTTTAAATTATGTAAATATTATCTTGGAAATTGCAGTTAAAGGCATAAACTTGTAACCTACTTAAAACCAATGACCTTGACTTCTTTGCTACTTGTACATAATTGAATTATACTTATTATGGACTTAGGTCGACCTTGAACGTTCGTTGAGTCAATTAAAGAGAATCGTTGTTATGACTTGTCATTAGTTAACTATTAAAGGTGTTAATGATTTAGTGATTGATCAGGTTAGTTTTATTAATAGGCGTATGTCATAAACAGACATCTATGTGTGTTTCGAAATAGTAAACAATTTCATTAGTTTCCACTATAATATGATCGATCTAGAAATCGCCAAATTGCATGATAAAACAAAATACACACACGCCAGTGTGCAGAATTGGAAAACACGTTTGCCAGCCTTGCTCAACCTTTCTGTTTTACAGTCTTCTGTTTGTCTATAGAGACTACCAGATTGATTGACAATTTAAAAAAAGAGGTAAGTTTATATGAACAAAAAAATTAAGCGGGTAGAGCAGCAATGCTATTCTCTAACCATCTCACCGTGAAAACTTAGGTGAAGTGAGCTTGAAGTGAACTGTCACTGCCTTAGCATCAGTAGGTAGCGATGGCAATGGCAGCTCACACCACGCTCACTTCACCTAAGTTTTCACGGTGAGATGGTTACAGAATAGCAATACTGGTACTTACAGCATTAAGCTCAGCAAATGTTTATTTAAACCTGAGAATTTCAAAACTGCGCCTAAAAATCCACATTCAATAACTTCAGAGCAGCATACCTTAGTCCTAAAACAGTGACTGCCTAGCTAATCTAGCTATCAAGGTTTTCTACCGAGTACTGACCCCGATTCCAACTGGTCTATATAACTCATGTAGGTGGGCGTATTGTGTGAAATCTCTCTCGCTTTATGACTTTGTTAGTACAAATTGCATGTGGTGATCGTTATTTGTGAATGGTCTTTGAAGTATTGTGTGAACATGGGAGAAACAAAGATTTAAATCGTTAGATTTGCCCTCACCGTAGTAAGTCACGCGAAAAAGTGCCCATACTGAGATGAGTGAGCTCGTTCAATAATAATGGCGTTTTGTAGACAATCAAGTCAAATCTCTGCGACATTGTGAATGTCAGTGGTGTCAAAACGAAACAGTAACGCGACCATCTTTTAATGCGAAAGGGCGAATCTACGATTAAAATCTTTGGATAGAAGCAAAATCATGTCTCTAAATGTCGTTAGTTGCAAGCACAGCTGCGGAGTGTAAGGTTGGGCCAAATGATAGTAAAAAAATAAAGAGGAAAAGTCTTCTAGGTGTAATTTCTTCCACACAATATATTACACATTTCCTGAGATGTCTTGAATGTTTTCAAGCGCTTTTGGTCACGGTCATCGGGTCGATTTACGACTAATATTGATAATAACTAGCTTTTGCCCGTGGCATTGCCCGCGTTAAGGGCTGAAATTATCCCACGGAAAGTACTACTGGGATATGGGATAAAAGTATCCTATGTCCTAACCCAGGTCCTGGTCTACTCATGTGCCAAATTTCATCCAAATCCGTTCAGCCGTTTTAGCGTGAAAGCGTAACAAACAAACTCACTTTCGCATTGATAATATTAGTTAGGATTTACAAAAGAACCAAAACAAACTTTGGTACCGTACCTACAGAATACATGTAATAGCCTGACATAATGCGATTTCTTTAATACCTAATGGATGTTCTCGTAGACAAAAACAAAAAACTTGTATTCATTGAATTGAAAGTATTCGTTCTAGACTTTCACTCTATAATAAGTCTCGGTTTTAGAAAAAAAAAGTTTCGGTTATCGTTACGTTACTATACCTGCCTATTATAGCATAATATGTAATTTGTTTGACGGTATAATGGCTTTAATTACATGTAACGATTATTATCTACTATAAAAAACAGCATCTGTCACTTTGTAGTACATAAAGCTATTGGGTTCGAATCTAGATGCAAATATGCCAACACAAAATCCGCTTTTCTAGGTTTATTTTAGCGCAGTGCGATCCGATTAAGGGACTTCGTACTAATTGGCAATCCAAATAATCCATCAGTCGACAAAAACCCTGCATTGTGCCAATTTTTCTATCGTCTTTAAACGGGGATATTATTTCAGAAACAAAAGTACGCAATTAATCAATGCCACTAAATCATTATTATCAGAAGTCATTAGACATTAGGAAAACAGAAAAAACAGTGTACTAGATGTACAGTCACGGACTTTAATTGATGAGCCACCTGGCACTGTTCGTATTTTAGCCGTGTAATGCAAATCGGGTTTATTCGGTTCCCGACACGCAAAGTAATATGTCTTCATATTAGAAGAAGAGCATTATATTGCTTATCTTTACCGGTTGGCTACCCTGAGAGCCAGAACTACAAACTTGATAGCAGAGTGACTACCCAAAATCAACCAATTTCAGGTCTAGCAACAGTAACCTAGCACTGTTGCGATAGTAACGTTTTATCGGGTTAATGAGTTATGATTCAAAAGAGGTTGGTATCAAATAGATCGTTTTTATTTTTATCATTGAGAACTTATTAGTCAACCTCTATGGATAAGACTTTTTCCGATTAAAAGTAATTTATTTGTCATCTTGTTTGCGAGCATGCGTTTTGAGTTCGTGTTTAATCGTGTAATCTCGTGAATGTATGAAACTGCAAAATTGAAAAGTTTGAAGGTGGCTCATCAATTAAAGTCCGTGAGTGTACCATAGGTCTACATGAAACTGACGAGCGGGTTATGCGTTAGGAACATAGACGAAACAAAAGGGTGTAATGATCGCAATTTCTGCATTATTGTATGGCAAAAAGGCATGGGTTTATTCATATATTATTAAATGCCTATAGATGTAAGCACTAGCACCTGGCTAAGTTTTATCACAGCAGTGTTATCGTAACGAGTACTGTGTCATAATCAATTCAGCTCGGTACAATGTAACAAGTTGCGGGTGGAGATAAGCCTAATGCACTACTGCTAAACCGCGTTGACGTATGACGGGTGATCAGTTGATCTATTCTATAAAAATCTCACCATGAAAACTTTGGTGAAATAGTATCAATCCCTAGATGGAATTAGGGATCGCTCACTTCACCTAAGTCTTCACGGTGATATTTTTACGGCAGATGTTACTAATTGAGAGGAATATAGATGAGATATAGTGGCTAAGTTATAACAGCCGCCCGCACGGGTATCCATTATCCATCAGGTTAAGCTACGCTTCCGGGGTTAGTCCGTGGAAGGGTGACCATCTTTACATACCGAGACTTCTCCGTGGCTTGCAAAGCCTGTTAAGCCGTTGGCATTCATCAAAGCATCTCATAATCGAACATCAGGACCGGCAAGCCGCTTGGCTTTGCGTTATTATGAAATATAATCCTTATAAGCTATTAAAGAAGGACTATTACAAGTGATCCAATACTTTTTGCTTAAATGTCATTTTTGGCATGGATAATGGATATCGTTTAAGTGATCCAATACTTTTTGCTTAAATGTCATTTTTGGCATGGATAATGGATATCGTTTTATGCTCCTCTACTCGAAGAGCAAGTGGAAGAGGCAATAAAACTTAGCCGGTTACATAATACTGTAGACGTTTCTAAAGACACATAAAAACCGCAAAAATTGGCAATATCAATCCAGACTAAGCTATAGAAGTTGGAACAAGTCCAACACTTCTTGACCTTAATCTAACTTGTCCAAGAACAAATGGGGTGCTACCACACGATGGATGGCAAAGCGATTAGAAGACGTGACATTACAAAAGTAACGGTGAAAGGAATTAGTTGGAAATGTCGTCGATTACAGCGTACTTGACGTTTTTATTACGTGTTCTTGCGCAAATACTGAACAGTTCTAACACGACATTATCGTCACGATCGCGATAGCAAGAGTCTTACAATGGAATAAATGTAGATCTTTGATGGATGCCGAAAGCCTAGTTAGATTTGCCAGACAAACTGGCTCATCAAGCTGTGGCGGTATCTACATCGCCAAATTCGAACTACGCATCAAAGATCTGACGTCACCCAAAAATCCTGCATCGCGCAATTAGAGTTTACCGCGCGATGGACATATATACAAGAAACCAACATCAATCGTTGGGCAGTTGCCCGCCAGACACAACACCCGTCTGGTCGGAGGATCTTCCCTTTTCTATGTTGGATGAGTGAACTTTACACCCTGTTCCTCATACCCCTAAAAAGCTAATTTCAAGGGGCAGACGGTCTCTGTTCACAGTGTTTCACTAACGACCTATAGAAATCGCCACGAGCCCTTTACTTTTTTTACAAGTCATTTCTAGACAATGTAGAACAATTTGATGTGTATATGGATCTAAAACGCTCGCAGCTCGAATATGCGGTCCCAGTCTGGAATCCGTTTTATAAGAAATATATAGATATGATCGAGAAAGTCCAGCGGAAATTTTTGCGCGCCATGTACTATAGGTGCTATAAAAGGTGTCTCCCGTATTCACAATTACTTAGTAAATATAATATGTTAACATTAGAATCTAGACGTGAGTTTTTAGAAGCCAACGTACTACATGGTATTGTACATAATCACTTCGATTCCATTGATCTCACGAGTAAGTTATGTTATGTGGTCCCTCGCACTGTAAATAAGCGTAGTGTTCGTGCAGGTACATTGTTCGCTGTAAATACCTGTCGGACTAATTCAGGATTGCGTTGCCCTGTTCGTCGTATGGTGGAATCGTATAATCGCAATTTCATTGATATTGATATTTTTGTATGTTCTAAATCTAAATTTAAGTCCAATGTTTTTAAAATCTTATCTAATGATAATAAGAAATAATGTGAGTCCTTTATTCTAAATTTAATCTATTTCAACCGTTTCAACATTTTTAATTATTTTTATTACTGAATTGTATTATACTCAATCAAAATTGTATTAATCTCAAGTCAATTCCTTTATTTTGTTTTTTATTTATATTAGGAACAATCCGTAATTACTAATTTTATTCAAAAATATTAGGTTTTAATTTAATTTAGATATATCTTTTACTTTTTTAAATAATTAATTATTTGTATTGTATTTTAATCAACTATTATTTTTTTATGTTTTAAATCTGAGTAACGCTAATCTAGTGGCACTGTTTTGCATCATCCTAATTTTGTAACATGCGGATAATGTAGTGGGCTGCAATATTGTTAAGACTACTTATGAGCCTAGTGTTATTTGTAAACATTTTATATTGTAGCTGTTTATTGTCCCTTATTGAATAAAATAAAATAAAATAAAATAAAATAAAACTAAGGCTGACACAGTCGAGCAGCGTACATTACTACTACTAGTATATCGAAGTGTTTAGTATGCTAAGTAGCCTTGCGTAAACAACTTCAAAAAACTATTGCATGTATTGGTTGTTGTCGTATAAAAAAACAATGTCAGACACTGTGTGCAGAATGATGAAACACATGCAACGCAAACAATACCAGTAGAAAGCATTGTAAATGCAACGCAGGAGTGCATGTATAAGCAAGCGAAGGTGAGGGACGGCAAAAGTAATATTAATAATGAAATTGTGACTGAGGAGCTCGTGGCTTAGTAATAACAGCCGCACGGTTGATCCATCAGGTTAAGCTACGCTTGCCGGGGTTGGTCCGTGGATGGGTGACCGGTGACCATCTTTACATACCGAGACTCCTCCGTGCTTCGGAAAGCCGTTGGTCCCGGCTGTCATTCGTAGATCTTTGACAATCGTTACGGGTCGTCAGAAGCCCGAAAGTCTGACAACCAGTCTTACCAAAGGGTATCGTATTACCCAGTTACTGGGTTGTGGAGGTCAGATAGGCAGTCGCTCTATGTAAAATACTGGTATTTAGTTAGACTGGAAGCTGACCCCAATATAGTTGGGAAAAGGCTAGGCAGATTGATTGATTGACTGAGAAGGTTTGTTTCAACGCACGAAAACATGGCATAGTATATTGTGAAAATTCAGTATATGGGATGTCTGTGAGATAGTCATTTAATTAAGCATTTGTTATGATATTTCCGATAATATCAGTAGTGGACACACTCACATGCATTACAAGCAAATACTTTTGGAACATTCCAGAGCAACTCAATCAGGCATACATTCATGCTTACCATACAATGCCAATAATCTCGTGCTACATAGATTTCTCTAACAATAATTACGAAGCTATGTCCAACACCCACCACAGATGCAGCCGACTCCGCGGTGGGCGCAAGCTATGTAAATCGTGCCATGGGGCCGACCGAACAAGTTTTCTATTTCAAGGAGAAAATACAGATTTACAGTGCCCGTGAAACGTCAATTAGGTGGCTTTCGCGCCTTCTACAACTATTTCGAGTATTGTATGATTGTCAATCTATTTTGCCTTAAGGGGTGAACAAAACTTCGGGCGGTATCGGTCGGGAATTGGTTTTGTAAAGCGTTACTAGCGGTCTGAAAGTGTGATAGGTGAAAATGAAGGTGCGATAATTCACAAGTGACTTCTTCAGTTTTCCCGGCTTGAGGCTTTGCTCATAGAAACTTTATGAGCTCATTAGTAACTCCGCCAGTTCTTTCATCTTTTATGTGATGAGTTTCTGACTCTGCTAGGTCAATAGTCTTTGACTTGACCACCCTTAAAAGTTTCACGAACCATGTGTAAAAATCTTTTCCTCGACCTGGTATGGTTTGATTTTAAGAATTACGTCAAATAAGTAGGTACTACAGCACTGCTTTGCCTTTCGGGGAATACAGGCCTGATGTTATGTTTTTGAAGTAGGTACAAATAATCAAATTGGTTTTATTTCCTTAAAAGTTTTTACGACTTCTATGTTTTCCCCTTTACTTGCCAGACTACATGCCTATCTAACTTGTTCAGTCATTACAACAGACTTATTCATTTATTTTACTGTCAATATACTATCAGAGTTATCAGTCCGAACGAGTTCAGGTTGCCATTTACAACGGATTAGATTGCTGGTATTGCCTTGAATCTTGTTTAAAGATTATTATGCAATGCAGCCACACTTTACAAATTATATTGAGAGCAAGACCAGTTCCAGTCTTCAAAGGTGACTGGCAGTAGCCCAGATGATGATGCCAACTGATACTGAACAAGACTACAGCTAATTTAAATTAGGGTAAACCTGACAAAAAAGTTACTGGTAGGATTAAAATGACCTCATTACACAACTAATAAAAGAAGCATCCTTCCGCCCGCTATTTTACAGAGGTTTCCTTAACTTCCATCTTATCTACAATTAGTGCATGCAGTCAATGCTCAGCGAGCGTAACATGCAACAATTCAAATTGACCTATAAACTGTGGGAGATAATAATGGGCTTAGCTTTTATGTCACCAACCTCTTGCCTAAGGCTTTTAGACAATTCCAGGATTATCTCCGCGTTTCATTATACCAATACAATTGGTGAATACACGACAATATAATAAACATTGTCGTGTATTCACGACACGGAGGAAGTGGATTATTGTTGAACTTGTGGGCGATGGTCCAAACGTCACCATTTATGTACCATTTTGATCTTTATGTACGATGTATTGCAGCGTACTATTTGAATACTTTCTTTACGACTAGTTATTGATCCGACTCTCTTAAATCAAGAATATGAATTATTTTGCTCCGATAACAGAATCGTCAGAATACGGAATTATGACAAGCTTCTGTATAATTTTCATGATTGAAATTAATCGTATTCATATGAATCATATCTATTGGATAGTATCTTTTGTTCATCAAAGGCTGTGAGAAAAGCCAACTGGATACGATGATCGCGTGTTATTGCGTCATTTGGCAGATTATATCCAGCATGACAGTTACATGACAGGTGTGAACCAAATACTTTTAATTACAAAATTAAATTACCAAGTATTAAGTTTCTTCTCTTCGAAGAAAGTAGAAGATATAACTTATTTTTTATTGCTTAGTGTAATATTACAGAAGGCCGTTGCATAAGCCGGTGTGACCATCAGTTTCATCGAAGTATGAAACAATAAGTGGAGAATATTTATAAAATAATTGTGAGTCAGGAACGCAGTTGCACTTTGAAAGTGGTCATGTTATGATACGGAATACTAAAACACGTGTCTCCACATCTGTAAAGTGATAGTGTACTTGCACTCCAATAACTTGATCTTAGAAGAAATCGCTGCACACACTGTGCTTCAGCTAGGAAAGGTCAAATCAAAGTTGCTATGGCTCTTTTCTCAAAAGCACCAGATTTTTTACACAAAGGACCAAGTTTTGTCATATATTGTTAAGTCGTTATGCACAATTGCATGATTCTACCATGATGTTTGATCCGATGACCGCTAATGACGACTTAAAGTGTCAGCATCAGTATCAGATCTGTCAGTAATTTAAAGCTTGTTAGCTCAAAATAATAATAACCTCCCTTTTTTAAGTCGGTAAAAAATGGTCCATGACCTCTTTGATTTTTCTTTCCAGCAGGCGTAGCATGGCATTTTCTATCTCTACGAAGAATAGACATAGCTTTTTCTATACAAAGTGACAGTTCGTTTCTTCATTTTTGACATCCACCGTAGAAATCTTTCTACAATCTGTCATTTTGTCTTTCATTTCTAACGATCTTTGTCTTGGTCTTTTTATATGTAGACTATTTCGGAAGAAAGTTTTCTATCCTTACTGTCAAAATCACACTGACAACCGATAAATCCTATGATAAAACAAAGAATTCTGAGTCGAATTATGTAAAAGAGTGAATTTCGTAAAAAAAGTGCAGTTGACTCTTTCTATTCTGCTGCCGTCTCGTACTGTTTACTGTCTACAGGAAACGGTCATTTTTGTTTACTCTCTTCCGTCGACAAAACGGTGCTCATGCTACGCCTGCAGTTACACAGACCGTCAGAAAAAAAAACCGGCACAATTTAGCGCCACCAAAAATTACAACTTTCAGTCACAAACGATACGTCACACGTAGATATAAAATAATTTGTATAATATATTAATCATATCAGACTTTCAGGTATTTCAGGAAAGCAGGAAATTCCAGTGATTTGCCATAGGTGTCATAATATGCCATTAATGGATTATAATATAGATAATATAGGTATTATGTGACGGGATAAGCGTACTGTTGATAACAATATAATTATTGATATCAACAACCAGCATGATGAACGTGGTGGTATAGAAATGTGTTCCGATCGTTTATAAAAGCAAACTATGCAATATATGTTTTAATTATTTCTATACTCCTTAGGTACGTGGAAATTATAATTATCAATTTATTATACTTATTTTTATCAAGTTTTTTTTTCATTGTACCAGTCAATGACGAATCGAATGTTGCTTGAAATACAAAAGTATTTGGAAGCCTCAAAAATTTGTTTTTCCCTAATAATAACACTAGGGAGGAACGTCTAGACAATTTCGGAGCTCAAAGATTTGACAAATTTGTTTAGTCTTCAAACTGTGCTATGACTTAGAAATCAAACTAAATCTTTCAAGAAAATTGTAGTGCGTTTGAATAACTCGAGGTTAATTCGACCACCTATTAAAACAAGAATATTCTAGTCGTTGAATGTAAATATTTGCACTCCAGAATAACTACCGGAGAAACTAAAATGCAAGGTTGGGGAAAAATAAATAAACATGAAGTAATGAAAGTAGTAGAAAAAAAATAGGATCAAGATGATAAAATTGTATGGTTTTAAGTAGGTTTAACTAATTACAAATATCAATGTCAGACGAGGTCGGGATAATTATTTTGGAACTAGTTGTAACCGAAGACAGATTATGAAGGTAGACAAACGTTAGCAACAAACAAAATATCAATAGTGATTGACAGCATTTAAATTGTATGAAAATAAACAGACATCACAAACCATAACAATATAACAGGCATTGTTATCCATTAGGAAATTGAAACTAGAGCATGGACGCAGTGCACCTGATTTTTTAAACCAAGTCCTAGAAAATTATCACTGTATCGTTAATTTTCATTTACTCAAGTTATGTTAATAGATTTGACTGTCACGAGCGCTGCTTGTGCTTATCTCACATCATAATCGTTAAATAAATTAGGAATGTACGTCAAAGGGAGAATTTTTGTGCAGTAGAGTATAATAAGAAAATCCCTACGTGATCAACAATCAATGTTTTGCAAACACGTAAAGGGATTAACCCAGTTCACGGGAAAACTCACGTTACAGAAGATATACCACAATCCAATTTTTTGATATTCCAAGCACTAACACTCAAAGATGCGAATAAAATAGAAAGCTAAAACACGCTTTCGTTCAACGAAAATTAAACTTCGCAAAATTCACGATCGCCGCGGATAATAAGGTTTATTTTCCGTCCGAACGTAGTGCACACGTCCTTCATGTGCGGAGTCACGCGCCTTACTGAATTATTACTGAGTACTGCGCCGACTGTTGAGAGCGAAATTGGTTTTCGAACGACTAATCCTATCAATACGAAATGAGCTCTGATTCATTACATTTTAAAGTTCACTATTCAATGGGGAATTCTAGTTTTTTTTTCGTTACAACGTGCAAACAGGTTGGACACGAGAAATTCGCAGTCTGCCAGGAAACTGACACGTAGGTCTTTAGCTTTTTGACCGATAGTGACTCGTAATCATTTAAGTTTTACGCGCCGGTAAATGACAAAATGCAGTTGCAGTAAGTACCTACTTAATAAGATTATAAATGGTTGGTTGTTTGATAATTATCCATTAAATCTGTGATCGGCTCTCTCAGTGTAAATAGAAAGCTACATTTTAAATCATTCCCAATATAGCGTCACTATTTCGTCGTGATTTCAAAATTGACGAAAATGGTCAAATAAATTCACGTTGCTATGACGATTTGGGTCGACACAATATGCCTGGCTATAAAATCGAAGCTGTAAAAGCAGACCAGGCCTTAAAATAACATAAAAACATTGACAAAAGAACTTTTGAAGAATTATATGCTATGGATAACGTAACAGACAACATTGCAGATATACCAAAAATTCTCCAGTCCAAATTACTTTCTTCTCCAATGTAAGCAGAAATGAGACGAGGTAACAAATAATCGGTTCCCGTTAGAAACTACTTACGACAAACGCAACGAGTTTAAAGATGGAGTGGTGGGTAGTTGCTAGTTTATTGGGTCTTGTTAGACATGGGAGCAGTAATTCCTTTCCGGTTCAGCTCTGTGACCTGTTGCAACTTCCATGATGATGTCACAGGCTTGTAGGCAGATAAACATGAATTATTTAACCTTCTAGTCTTTGATTATGTCTGTTGCGTTCAATTTTCAGTCCAGACATTATGAACCATTTTGCAAATGAAGCTTCGATAGTCTATTTATTATCTAGTATGTCATTCTTATCAAACTAATACTACGTTATTGTGATAAATATAACCATTGACATACGTTATGTCATCGCTGCACCGCACGTTGTTTTGAGCGCAAAGGCCATGTCCCCATTATGTCACACAAGCTGTTTTACCGTCCCGTCTGATGTGCCGGAAAGGTCTTCGTCCTGCTATTGTATACCTGTTTTGTTGGAAGATGCTGATTTTTCCAGCTGTATCCAATTACGGGGAAAATTCTCTAAGTTTTGCTTTAATGGTTGGTCGACAGCTATATCAAGGTCAGTCTAATCAGGAGCTTTACTTTTATCTTTACGTAATGTCTGTACTTTTAATGTCTCTCCTACTGGTTTTATCCAACCCTGAATGGTTATGACTATTATTTCCAGTCATTTTGGTTGGTCTGGTTCCAGCTGAACCAAGCCATCATTTTTATTTAACCTAACATCTCGGAACGAGTGATGTAGGTTAAAAGCTTACATGTATCAACTCATGTTAACATACTTTCACATGAACTTAATGCAAAACTGTTGTTGTACGATAGTTCGATGTTTGTTGGCTTAAACATAAATATGACGTGTGTTGCGAATAATAACAAATAATATATGTATTATCGCGTGATGAAAACTATCAAGTGATTAACACTAAGGCTATTAGTTAATAAGTTGTACTGGGAATGGTAAAATGAATTCGTGTAAGACTGATGGTGTGAAAACTAATTAACTTATGAAAGACAGGAGTGATTAATGGATAATTTATAAAATATGCATTTGAGTTCTCAAGCCTTGAGTTATTGAAATTCTTTTGATTAAGACATGGAATCGAACATTTTTATATGAATTTCTATTATTATATTCTATCTATTTTTAATTAGAGATGTCTCGTGATGAAAGTGATGGTAGATTGCTCGGATTTGTGTACAAAATTCATAAGGATTGACATCCACGAGTAACTCGTTTATCCAGCAATCAATATGATGAATAAATCCGGTAAAAGAGACGTCGACAACGATAGGCTGAAAGCTTGAAGAGAGATGGCGGCCGCTAATAAAAATCCAAATGGATATTGACTTTAAAATATTGTACCTACCGTATACTTGAAAGTTCAATTCAGTATCAATGACAATCTCAACATAGACAGACACTAAAATAAGATATACATCATTATTGACGCAACCAACACCCAGTCCGAATGCGGTGCTCCTTCCCAAACCATGTCCCATAGTACCTGCACTCCTGAGGAACTAAAATCGCAACTGATGGCCGCGATTGACGTACCGAACTACTGGGCCCAACTCATCAAGAATATATAGGCGACAACGACGAACAAATGAATCCTGCACGTTGAATTAACAATGCAGCCACTTATAACACAAAAGTAGTTTGTTTAATTCGTGTCCATCGCATCATTGTCCGTACATAACCCGCATATAATAATAGGCCGTAGTTATTACAGGATATTACTTAACGAAATTAATAAGGAAACGCCAGATTAAAGGCAGTAAATGCCCATAAGTTTATAGCAAATTCACACGCGGGTGTCAATTTTAGAGATCACAAATATCACAATGCCAATTCGTGTGACCTGAGGCTAGAATGATTTAATGGAGTTTGCACCGTATATAATAAATTAATAAGTCATATATTTCGTTGTTTATTGACTAGATAGAAAGAGTAATTAACATTAACAGAGGACATTCGTTAATGAAAAACAGCGATGGAATGCAGGTTGTTTTCAGGTTTCTGGAAGATTTTTTGTAAGGATTCAAATTAGTAATAGTTCCTTATCCAATTTGCGTTAGAATGAACTTTAAATTTTTTGTAAATTTTGCGTCATTTTCCTTATGAAGAACAAGCTCTAGAGAGAAACATACAAATAAATCAGAAAATATCCTCATTTTTGACGTCATTTATTATTTAAACACGTTTCAAACGGCTGTTGACGACAACGGCGCTAGACTATTTGCTTGATTAATGAGTCTATTCATTGAAATAAACACAATTGAAGCTGTTGATTAATGTATAGCGGAGGACACAAGAAACATTTAAGATTTGTATTGCATCAGACATTCTTGTTAATATTCTAAAAGTAGATGAGGATTGTCTTCTAGATTGAGTATTAAATCGCCAAATCAGATAGTGTTTCATCTGACCCTTGATGCTTTTAGGGATGAAACCCTGAAACACTCGAGCAGTAGCACATGCGTAGCTAGGTTGCCAAAAACATTAAAAGAGCCAATTAGCCAACTGAGGATAAACAACCTTGACATAAGGCAGGGTTGAATACTTTAAAGGCTTCTGTGACTATAGCCATTTTTAAATAAACAGGTCAAGCCTAACACTACAGTCTAGACAGGCAAATCAGGTTTTGCAAAAAAAAATATTACGCCAAAGCTGATTTTCTAACTTAATCGCGTCATAATACACAAACTGACAAACAAAACGCCCAATGAACACAACAAGTAAAGGCTTAGTACACCTGCTGATACAATGACTTCAGAAATCAACAATCGCCAATGACTAAACGCAACATTGAATAGTATTGTTCGTACTACAATATCAGCACACAGCAACAGTGACGCAGTGACGTATTTATACGTCAAGCAGACGATTTTGTCCAAGCCGATGATTCTGTGACGGCTAGCGTCGGTGGGCGCGGTGTCTCGTAAATATACGCAAATAGTGAAGGTGGTGTTATTTTTAAATGACAACGTCTAGATTGGAGTACGCTCGAGTTGTTTGGTTGCGATATTTTTGGGGCAGGCGGAGATAAGGCGATTATCACACTGCACCGCGCTTTGTCGCTTAGTGCCGCATAAGATGAAAATTCGTTGAATAAAAAGATATAATATAGCAACAGAATTGTCTTGAACAGGTTTTCTTTATATCAAAAGCAAGAACTACTCGTACACAATGTAGAAATTAAGTTTCAAAGAAAATGTAAGTGTACATGTTGAAAAAAATTGTAGATTTAGGGGTTTATAAGAGCGTTCTTCGCTATATATGCCAAAAAGCAACAAATAGATCATCGGGTGTTTAATGAACACCTCGGACCGTACTCCACAGTCCATAGTTTCTGCTGCACCACAAACACATAACAATATTGCACTAAAACAATAACATCATAACAGTTCATACATTTCCCACTGTGACGTCACAGGTCACAGTTCACGCTGGCACCAGATCGTGACTCACGCGCCTGATAATCAAGACGTAAAAGGGGAATTAAACTATCTAACAGATGGGAGATGTGTACAGATTTGTTCCTATGGAGTTATGTGGTGTTAAAACTTGGACTTTCACTCTTCATTATCTAGAGGCTATATTTTTGCAGTTAGAGATGCGGTTTTTGTTCGGCGAATTAAATATGTTAGCCAACACTGTCTCACTGCTGAGCAAAGGCCTCCCCCAAATTCAAGCATCCTTATCCAGGGCCACCTCGATCCAACCCTTGCGGTATGCGTCTAGGTCGTCTCGCCATCTCTTCCTCCATGCGGCTGATATGACCTTCCCAATCCCATTTTACCTTGGCTGCCTAGGAAAAATAGTATGAAAGAAAAATGATAACGTGACCGCTGACAGGGGAGAATGGAAGAAAAAATTTGTTGCGCTGACCCCCAGTAATATGCCAACGGTTGACTGACGTTCATGTTCGGGGTCACCAATTTAGAGGTACGAGGAACAGGGTCTAAAGTTCACTCATCCTCTATAGAAAAGGGAGGATCCTCCAACCAGACGGGTGTTGTGTCTGGCGGGCAACTGATGCCCGACGATTGATGTTGGAATCTGGTATATGTTGACAGCGAGGTAAACTCTAATTGCGCGATGCAGGATTTCGAGTGACACTATGTTTTTGTGTGACGTCAGTTCTTTGATGCGTAGTTCGCATGTGGCGATGTAGATGCCGCCACAAGGGCTGATAACGAAGAATTAAACTTACTAATGATGATAGGGAACAAGATATGTTTATGTATGAATTAAAAGTATAACAGCAGATGTTTAAATAAATATAAGTTCACCAAGATTTGGAAGTGGTTTGAATGATACTAAATGGGATATGTACGTAAATTAGTCTGTGTCTACAAAGCAATGTAGTGCATATACTTTCACCTCTTATTCTCCAGTAGGAATAAATCGTAGCAGTGTCGTAGAGCAGGCCAGAATTAAAGCCTTAGAATTAGGTGTGAGGAACTGGGTAGTAAATTACAGGTTTATTGATTCAAAGCAGTAAAAGTTAATGTTTATAATCCTAGAATATAGCAACAAGAGTTAGCAGGATTACTGAGTCTATGTTCGACTGTATAACGACACTTTAACTGAGTCCGATTTATAGAAAGACATTACGTTCGAATAACACTTTAACAATATTGGTACTTACGGCCGGCAGTACTAAAAAGGGCCAAAGGTTCAATTCTGTGGAATTTGTACCTAGTTGAGCCGGAAGTTTACCTTTAGAAGAAAATGGTCCCTAATAGTGTTTAGGGTTCCAAACGGAACCCTATTATTAAGCCTCGTTCGTCTGTCTGTCAGCGGGCTGTATCTCGTGAACCGATAGATATAGATAATAAGGTGTAGGCCCCGTTCGCCCCTTGAATCTTGCCCCTTAGATTAAAATGTCCCTCTCGCCCCGTTTTATAGACAGATGAAATTTTCACGGATTGTTTATTTCTATTGCCGCTATAACAACAAATAATAAGTGAGTTTGTTTGTTACACGTTAAAACGGCTGCATGCACGGATTTGAATGGAAATTGGCACATTCCTGAAATGGGGATGGACATAGGCTACATTTCATCCTGGATCACATACGAAGTCGCGGGCAAAGGCTAGTAAAAAATAAAGTTAAAAATTAAAGTTGGCCCTACAAGAAACGTGTCCTTTTCGGCGTTTTTGCAAAATATTGTACGGTGGTAGGGAACCATTCGTGTGCGAGTCCAAATCGCACTTAGCTGGTTTTTTTTTAAAGTATCGATGCTTAGCATTATTATACTTAAATATAAGTTACGACTGGTCCTTTTACCGTTTCATAGGACCAAGCGAACAGCACCCACGTTTCAATAGTCCCATATACATCATACTACAAAACTTAATCCGCTTAGACCAAGTCGAATACGAAATGAAGTTGCATTAAAGCAAAAGCCACCAAGTGTATTGAGTTCTCAAACTCAAACACAACGAACAAAGCCATTCCCACCAAACCCACGTAAAACCAGATGAACTTAATTATAAGTCATGAACTGCTTTCCAATACGTGAATAACTTTATAAGGCGGGTATTTAGAATTAATTACGCAGATACAATGGTTTACGTAAGTACGCGGTCAGAATCTGACCCTAAGGGCACACGTTGGTCGTGGCAAGTATTTATATATTGGAGTTTAGTTTTCGTGAACGTGAATTGGCAGAAATTCGAAATTCTTTACATGTTTAAACGTTTTTCGAGAATTTACGAGCATTACTATGTGGTGGCTTAGAACAAATAAAAAACCGGCCAAGTGCAATTATTACATTATCTACAAAAACGGCAAAAAATATCACGTTTGTTGTATGGGAGCCCCCGTAAATATTTATTTTATTCTGTTTTTTAGTATTTGTTGTTATACCGGCAACAGAAATACAGGATCTGTGAAAATTTCAACTGTCTAACTATCACGGTTCATGAGATACAGCCTGGTGACAGACGGACAGACGGACGGACAGCGGAGTCTTAGTAATAGGGTCCCGTTTTACCCTTAGGGTACGGAGCCAAGACAAAACCAAGACAGAGCGCTGCGAACATTACAGTTTAGCATGCCAAAACTACACCTCCGCAGCTCCGCTCTGTGCATACACGCACACATTTACAACCGTTTACAATCAAACTACACTTCACTCAGTGCACACTTGTTTACGAATGCGGCCTCACGTCACTGTTGACAACACTCTGTCTTGGTTTTTTATATGGTCTGAGTGTGTTTGATATTTGAAATTCTTTTTTCAGATCACTCTCCGCATTACTCTCATTGAATGATAAAAGGCAATGCGCATGAAAATGCAGCTTTTATTTAAATGAAACTATAAATTTTACTACCAAGGCGCGGCTATCATTGATTAAATCATTCAAATGAAAACACCTATGATTTATTACATTATCAATTCCAGAACATTATGGCCTATCAAAAGACTTATTATATGCAAATGCACAATCTCACGAATGCGTAGGCATATCATTGAGTGCATTTGAAATATGCGAGTCGGATATTCGCGCACATCAAAGCGAAGAAAGTTGGAAAGCCAATGTTTGGAACACTCTGTTAGGGATGCAAGAAGTGTAAAAAAGTATCGATATTAAAAAAAAATATCACTATCTATATAAAAAAAATCCTTTATGTAGTTCAAGTTTTATAATCATTTAAATACCAAACTAGGAAAAAAGTACTAATACTTTTTACGGCTCTGAATTCCAGCGGTTTTAGTCAGCGGCGACAACGGTGTTGCTATTGAAAATATATCGTTTTTGATACAGTTTCGATACTTGATATTTTATATCGATACATCGTTATATCGAAATAATAAATATCGCCTGAAAATATCGATATATGGAACAAAAAATATCGATATTTCGATATATCGATATTTTTTCTGCAAGCCTACACTCTGGTGCAAAGTTCCGAGCGCGAAAGTACGTAAAACATTTTGTTCAAATGTTTGTAGCCGCTTCGGCTCGAAGGTTCGTGATTTTGTACATGGTCAGGATTGTTCACATTTACATATTACTATGAATGTGGTTGTAAAGCAAGTGCAAGACCTAATGTATCTTGGATGTTGAATAGCAGAATTAAGGTCAAATAGAGCCATCTTACGAAGCAAACCCGTATGATTAATATTGCTAACAAATCTATACTAATACTAAAGCTGAAGAGTTTGATTTGTTTGTTTGAACGCGTTAATCTCAGGAACTACTGGTTGGAATTGAAAAATTCTTGTTGCATTTGATAGCCCAATTATTGAAGAACGTTATAGGCTATTAGCATTACGCTACAACCCTAAGGAGCCGAGCAAAAGGGAAAAAAATCAGAAAGAACGCTAAGTGAAGTAATAGCGCGGGCAGGCGATGCGATGCGATGCGGTGTGTCAGGGAACAAGAAATTTAACGCGGACGAAGTCACAGGCAGAGGCTAGTCATTAATGAAATACAGTTCGATTCAAACTAAATGGCGGCTCGGAACATGAGGCGAGTCGCTGCGCAGTAAAAATTTAATGTGTCAGCGGGGGTGAGGGGTGTGTACTGCGCAGCGAGTAGCTAACTTCCGAGCCGCCATTAAGTTTGAATCGAACTGTACCAATCGAGAACCTCAAGCTAACTAACTCAATTCGTTACGCCTACAAGTAGTAATAGCTTCAAGCTATGTGAACTAACTTGGTATTCTGATTTAGTACTTCCCTCGTCTCATAAAGGGGAAAATCGAGAGAAAGAGACATAATTCACGAGACTAGGTTAGCTATAAATAAATATACTACATCAAACGGTGAAGGAAAACGTGACCTAACCCACGCCATAATCTGGCTATACCTAATATATTTATGTTTATCTATTAAGCCTACATTCACTCAGAGTATAGGCTTTTGGCCGCGCCACAGATTGATAAAGATGGTTCACTCCGTAAAATCATTTAAATAAAAAGCGACTCTTGCTGTGACACAACAAAGTGCAATTCAAGTCGCACGCCGCTAATTACCTATAGTTATATTCACCTAGAAATTGCCTCTCTTTCTATCGCGTAGCTGTTATCTTCTGACTACTTTACGCTCACTGAATTGGTCCGACAAGACGAGCCCGCCGCGTACTTGTAACTTCACACCTAAAATGCGGAGTTCACCTTCTGTACTATTCTGTGGCCGCGCCTAAGTTTTTGGTCCTAACCGCCTCGCATCGATTGCGGTTGAGCCGGCTTACAGACTATCAGTGGATTGTGTGCTCGACGGAAGAAATAAGCTGCAGTGAATAGAAATTTAAACGATTCTAGGATTAGGTCTCAATAGCAGATAATAGAGCTGCCAGGTCTGTGTTCAATAAGGAGCCGGAACAAAAGGTCGTTATCATAAGCTGCCTATCAAAAGATCAATCTGCCTACCCTTATCCCAACTACGTTCGGATCGGCTTCCAGTCTAACCGAATGCAGCTGAATACCAGTATTTTACATGGAGCGACTGCCTATCTGACCTCCACAGCCCAGGTACTGGCTAACGCGATACCCCATGGTAAAATTGGTTGTCAGACTTTTGGGCTTCTGACTAACGTAACGACTGTCAAAGAACTACAAATGACAGCAAATCTAAGGTGGTTTTGTAAAAAAGATCCAAGTCGCTTTGATTTATTCTGCATGTTACTGCAATCGAAATCACTTCTAGATCCATTTCCATGTTTACAAATGCGAGTAATGCATTTGCTAATTCCCCCATGATGCAAGCTAGATATCACGTATGGATCTTATCATCGCCTGCATCTAGTCCCTCGTGTGGGAACCTGGTATTTGGACCTCGCATCATATACTTGTGACCTTACATAATACTTTAGAAGTGACTTCTGATGGTTATTTATGTCACACTGCCGTTTTTTTCTACACCTGAAAATCTCATCGTGAAAGTGAGCTGTCAATAGTGTCATGCCATTTATTTATTAATTTTATAGTTAATTAAAACGGCACAACACCAATTACATTAATTAACATAGAAACATAAAAAGTTTAAATGTATAATTAAATTAAAACTAACATGGAACAGTGGATTTCCTTGCATACTTTCTCTGACAGAACACCAGACAAATACGTATAATTTTATTCCATTCATCCGCAAACATGTCACATTTAGGGTTGGCAATCAGAAGGGCGTTGAGCATGTTCAAAGTACGACATACTGGGGATTCAGCTCTAGCGACAGTTTTGGATGGCGGTTGCGCAAACAGATTGTGCGATGGCTCGGACGGTGTCCGATGTATTTGTCGGGCACAAATAGTCGGCAGAAAAGGCCGTGGAGCTCTGGGCAGTCCCCGTAAGGTTTTACAGGCTACCGTGAGCTGATCAAGGCCTCTTCTTACCTCCAACGACTTAAAGCCCAACATCCCTAAAAGAAGTAGGGTACATAGGGTAGGGTAGGGGAAAGAAATGGTATTACCAACCAAAAATATAGTCATGTGGATGACAAAATTAAAGTTCATTTATTCAAACTAGGCTAAGAATCAGCATTTTTCGAACGTCAAAATTAAATAAGACAGTCCCCCAAAACGCCTACCCTTCACCACTTCCTAGTGCTTTAGCTGGGAAGAAGAAGTGGCGCAACAAACTCCCCAGCTCACTTCACCTTGTTTTCACGGTGAGATTTTTACATCATTGGTCGGCTGGTAGCATTACGTGTTAGGCTTTTGTTTTAGATTTTTGAATATTCATGTTGGTTGTGAAGTATTAGAAGAACAAGGCTATGAATTATGTCCCGTCAACCTAATGAGTAATGGACCGATGCAATGTGTGTAATGTTGCGTTATTGGGGTTAGCGCATTTCAGGGCGTTTTCAGAGCACATACGTTTTATGTTTTATAGTTTAACACAATTTTATAAATAATAAACATCACGATAAGTCTGCGTTTGAAAAAGGAAGTCCCTAGATTTGAAAAAGGCCATGCCCACAATTCTCCATTAAAAAAAATCCAAGCTGTACAAAAATACAGGTTGTCACATTTTCTCCACTATCCGAAAAACGCTCCATATGACCTGTGCGTATGTCCATATGTACAGTCGTTCACAAAGTGTCATTTACATAAACGAGTCAACGTTCGCGTCCCGTATACAGTTCACAGGTTAACTGGGTTACCGGAGCCGGCCGCTGCACTCGAACTTGCATATTTCAGGGATTAACGCGAACGTGAAATGGACGTTTTATGTTGTGGTTGACTGTCCGGAAGGTTTTATTTTCAGGCATAGTTTATACGGCCACATCGCTTTTTTGCAATCACCCGAAAATAAGTGTTTTTTTTTTTCGTTTGATTACGTTCAATCCCAGTCTGTTACTTTGGCAGTTCTAATAAATCGTTTAACGCCTTTAGCACCGGCTGCCATACAGTACAGCTCGTGACAACCGGGGTCGACGGCTAAACGTGCTCGCCCGGACATGTCAAAGTATGCAATAATTCGGATAAAATGTACTAAGAAAAATGCCTGCATAAATCGTGCGGAACTTAGGACCAAAAGTCCAAATATAAATGATGAGTTATGACATAAATATCCCGATATCTATCATTCATTATTCACTGCAGGGTGTCGCACTATTTTGACATTTAAAGTTCAGATAGTACATATTTAGTTCACGGTATAATTAGTAGATAAGTGCGCGTAGTGGATCATTAGGAACTAATAATAACTACAACTTACAAGCAGGAGAAGATAACAAATGGTAGAGATAGTAATGTTATTATGTTATGATGTCATACGTGAATACATTACCTATATCAAAATCAACTGCAGTTAACTGCAGGGCAGAGGTAGTCATTTAGACCTCTGGTAACAGACTTTCAGAACACAACAGATGGAAAAGATTTTGAATGAGAGACACGCAAGATTTTGCCCTATCAATAAAATGGCGTAGTTAGATAATAGAATATCTCAGAGACAAGTGGCATTTGAAGTGTAAGGCCACCAAAATGTTAACAGCTGTCTCTTATCTAGTATAACCTACCTTACGTCAAAATAAGTTATCGGCCGGTTTATTATCATATCACAACAGGGGACCTCGTACCGGAAGACGTTGGAAGGCCCCCCACAAGGTGGACCGATAACCTGGTGAAGGTCGCGGAAATCCGCTGGACCCGAGAAGCACAGACCCGGTGAAAGTGGCGGTGCTTGGGGGAGGCCTATGTCCAGCAGTGGACGTCTTTTGGCTGAAATGATGATGATGAGCTATCATTACACCGGATGGCTAGGAATTGACACTATTGACAGCCCACTTTACCTATGTTTTCACGGTGTATTTTTACAAAATGGGAAAACAGGTTTACACCCAACTGAAGAGGCTTTAAAGCACTCAACAGCACCAAGCCTTGATGTAGACAAGTACAGTCACAAGCAATAATATGTATACACTTAGCAACTTTTAAAAATGATTTTCTCCTACTATCATGATTGTAATTTTATGCTATTACAAACTAACCTCCTTACTAATAAACGTTGTATAGCTCCTGTATAGTTACACAATGCTTTGTCTTCTTCTTTCAACAGTCAAATTACTTTTGAAAGAAGAAGACAAAGCGTTGTGTAACTATACGGGCGCTATACAACGTTTATTAGTAAGGCGGATAGTATTTTGGAACCCCGGTTATTATGATATAGGTCTCATCTCAATGTTGTAATGGTTATTCGAAGAGAAAATCGCTATTGAATTTTGCTGAGTGTATAAATATTTTTGATCGTGACTGTACAAAAATAACCTAACCTAACCCTACAAAGTCGAAGACCGTTTAACAAACTGATACCCCGGAAATTGTCAGTTTAAGAGTTATGCCAGCCTTTAGTCTACGTGACTGGCGGATAGGCCATGGCCCTGGCTGCCACGGGGCGAAGCACGGGGACGGAAGCACGTGTCACGGATCTGATCCTATTATGATTTACGTAGATGCAGAACTCGTGGAGATTATAGGCTGACGATTGGTAGCTTGGATTTTTGCCGTGATTGGATGAGGAAATCTTATTAAACTGAGACTTTACACGAGTCTAATAATTGATTATTTGGATCACTTATTTCAACATCAATTCTTTCAGCCCCTTTGGATTCTAAACTTTACTGGACTAATGCATTGAAATACGTATGCTGTATTTGGTGGTGTGCATAATATTATTGTCAATGAAACACTCAAAGACTACTAGAAATTCAGAAAAATAAGACTTTTACGCAATCACTAGCTGTTGCCCGCGACTTAGTCTGAAATCCAGGATAAAAGTAGCATATGTCCTTCTCCAGGTGTTGGTCTACCCATGTGCCAAATTTCATCCAAATCCGTTTAACCGTTTTAGCGTGAGAGCGATACAAACTCACTATAATATTAGTTAAGTTATGACATTCAAAAACTAAAGCCTGGAACAGATAAGTAACACGCGACAACCCGACGAACACGCGTCTCCGTTGTATGGAGTGGCTATAATATGTTCCCAGCTTTAATCACAGAACAATGGATCAAATTAACACAATTACACTAACTGAATAACAACCAGGGTCCATTGATCCAGATCTTATGCACTACATCATTTGTTCTTTAATTCAGTTCAACGCACCGCTTATCAAACTCTTTCAGGTCGTTAGCATTACAAATGTTTAGACGAAAGTTTAATGTTAGGAGGAGTACACACCAGTCGACACGGTTTCACGGCTTCCTGTCTACGCTCTAAGGCTGGTTTTAAGGCTCTTACATACTGGGGCGATTCGTCTTTTCTTGTTCTGTTCTTTCTTTAGAGTCACGCTGAGCGTCGGCGCTGACGGCCCAATATGTATGTTTGTCCTGCTCAGCCGTCAGCGTTGTGACGAGTGCTGCGGTGACGAGCTACGCGCCGAAGGACTGCGCCGACGACAGTCAGCGTGAGAGGAAAACCAAGAGAAGTTACGGGCCTTTCTGTCTCTGTATCACGGACATACGATTAGTTCGGAGCCCATAGATTAATATTTCTATATGGACAACACGATTTGATAGTCCTTAACCCCGACGTTTTTGCCCATTAAAAAAAATATTTGTCGCTTGTTTTGACTGATCAATTACTTTCGGACGGACCCGTATCTTCGTTGACGGACTTTAGAGACCCCCGATGACCAATGCATTGCTAAGTTTTCTGCCACGGTTTGTTTTAATTTATTCTAATTTTCTCGCATGTATAATTTCTACATGCATGATGTAACCAATATTTTGATTTATAAAATAGTGTCCGTGGAGTTTCTTGTCCGTTCCTCTTTATTAAGCCTCGTGGATACTGGCGTGATATCCGGGCGAAACAGGCAGCGCAACCCATTTCGCGCCTGTTTGTGGGAGCCTTTACTTAGTACGCTTTAGAACAGGCAACTTGATCATTGTGACTGACCGACCCCTTAACAATTCAAACGTGGCTGTGATTGGTTTATTTGAAATAAATGCTTTAAGTGACACAGTGGTAGGTACCTACTATAACATGTTACTATAATATAATAGCATTAGATATTTCTACAACATGCACACGTGATCGCCATCGATTGGTGCATGAGTCATCATACGTGCTGGTCGCCATTAACCGTTGATAGTAAGCAGGACGAATTTGACGATTTTTATCACCATTTTGTTTATATATTCGTTCACTTGCATGTTACAACTGTGCAATTAGTTGGACTGCTATAAATGATGATGTATCCAATGGAATTACGTATAACAAATATAAAATCGGCGAACTATCGTTAGGTGTCGCTTTTTAGCATGGCAATAGCGGTCCTTGCCCTTTGCCTAATATCTCTCCGTAAGAACCCAAACAATAAACTATGAATGGTTTTTCGTTATTGGGACATGCTTAAAATCACTACAGATATTAATTCTGGACGTTAGATGACTTTATTTTAGAAAAAAAAAAAACTAGGTGTCAATGACCGTTATTGCCATGCTAAAACTATAATTGGGTATCAAATAATAATAGGATATCAAATAATAATATTATTTGTGTAAGTAATAATTAGTGTGTGTGTGTTAGCTAGGTTCTGTGTAGTAGTAATTATTATCAAATATTTTCAAACAAAGAACTGTCTATTTTCAACGGCAAGTATAGATTCTCCTCTACACCGTTTATCTATTTGGCATGCCAACCCACAAAGCGCACTTGGCACGGTTGCTAGACGCCACTATGCTAACGTTACGAATCCGCCAGATTTGCCAGATAGCGAAGTAAACAATAAGCGATACATATTGTGTTTCGAAATGGCAAAGGTGCCAAGATTATGTTTAAAATAATAATAAGAAAAAAGGTTTTTGGAACAAAGTTTCTTATCGCACGTTATTTATTATTATACTCTGCATACTTGGCGAATGAGTGAGAGCTAGACCGACAAAAGTGTAACGTTTTGACCGTCACGACACTTTTGTTACGTTACAAAAGTCATCACGACAGTTTTGTTAAAGAAACTTCGTCCTGACTTTAATTGCGTACACAACCAATCAGAATTGGAATCAGTTTGACACAAATGTCTAATACATTGCTTCATAAGTTCGAAAAAAAATCAGCTCAACAACGTAAATAACGCAATTAATGTTGTTGAACTGTCAAAATAAAACAAATTAGTCGTAATCGGTTACGAATATAAGTTACGCAATTACATAGAGGGTGTCCCACGACCACGACACCCTCTGGTTTTGTAATTTCTTCGGTATGAAGGTCGATTCATGATTGGGAGAAAGATTCTACTGGTATCTTATTAATTTTGGCGTCCTATGTTTCTAATCAGGTTTTTCATTACGTTAATTAAATCGTTACTTACCTACACTACAGCTAATCAACAAGATTCATGATTGAAACTTACCTGAAAAAAAAGAAAACAAAAAATTAAAACAAAATTGCGACAGTTTCAAGTGCAGTCGAAATTCAAAGTATTTGAAGTGTTATGGTCATTCTTACCGAAATTGACAAGTTTTATGAACTAAAACTATTTATACAAGATTTATTGAAATCCGTTTCAGATTCCTACAGACATAACCAGATGGAGACAACAATAGAAATGTTTGAATAGACTTAAAATACAAAGTAAAGGCACAAAGACCAAACGGAAGCCAATTACCATACACCAGTAAACCTATAGTAGCCTTCAAGCAGATTGTATTTCATTCAAATGTACACAAATGTGTATGATATTTTAATTTTTGAATTGTTTTGTATCTTTTTTATCTTTTATTTACGGACGCTTTTAACCTGCACGTTTTTCTACATTGTACTCACATGTATAATTCCAACATGGATGTTGTAAACAATATATTGTAACAATATTCTGATTTAAAAGAGTGTCCATGGAGTTTCTTGCCCGTTTTTCTCCATAGGAACCTACTACGTTTTGGAATGGGCAACTAGCTTCATCTTTCTGACTGACCGACCCCTTGACAATTCAAAAGTGCCTGTAATTGGTTTATTTGAAATAAATGCTTTGAGTTTGAGTTTATGGCAAATAAAACGCATATAGTAGGAGTCAATATTTTACGTTGTCTGGCTTGTGGATGACGTGAATAAACGCGATGTTTTAGGGGTTGCCAAATTTAGTTTTTGATGATATTGAGATGAGTTTACGATCGAAGTGTGCTGAGAACCAACCAAATGGTATAAGCGGTTAAAAATACGAAGTTTTTTCACTATAGGATTTATTTGTAAGCGTCGCATATTTAAAGGACGTATCACCGTCAAAAATGTATGGTTAAACAAACAGTTATCATTATTTACTTTAAGCAAGGTTGTTGGTGAAGGAAAACATCGTGAGGAAACCGGCATGCCTGAGAGATATTTCTCGACGGCATGTGAAGCCAAGTCAGAGGCCCATGGGCGACATAAAAACTCTGATTACAGTCATTAACCACACGAAAGAGAAGAAGGAGCAAGGTTAAAATAAACCTCTTCATTAATATTCCCT
Source organism: Lithophane socia (assembly GCA_947522985.1). Classification (NCBI taxonomy): domain Eukaryota; kingdom Metazoa; phylum Arthropoda; class Insecta; order Lepidoptera; family Noctuidae; genus Lithophane; species Lithophane socia. Next base: position 2,006,516 of record OX383256.1, read on the forward strand.
CAGTAAGTCAGTAACGATCTTTATATAAGGGGGCTGACTATGAAGTATATTAATGCCATTATTATACCACAGCGAAAAAAGGATGGTGCTAGCGGCCTCGTATAGCTCCGTCTCTCACTTAAACTGGAAAAATGGTGGCACAATATTACTGTGGAGGTTTTTACATTCAGAAAAGATGGGAAACCAAATTGGTCCTTCTGTCCCTGGTCCTTTCAACTTTCTACCAAGTCAGATCCTGCATTCCTATCCCTTACAATTCAAGGATATCTACATTCCTCGAACTCCAAGCGAACTGGAACTCTAGTATCTGGAGAATTTCAAACCGGACTCCAACAAATCACGTGACATTGGAACACGATTCGATCAAACGCCGTGATTGAGCCAGCCATGGGCCCGTATTATGAATTACTAGTTGCGCCCCGCGGTTTCACCCGCGTAAGTCTCGATCCCGTGGGAATATCGGGATAAAAAGTATCCTATGTGTTAATCCAGGTTATAAACTATCTGTTTGCCAAATTTCATCCAAATCCATTCAGTAGTTTTTACGTGAAAGAGTAACAAACATCCATCCATCCATCCATCCATACTTACAAACTTTCGCGTTTATAACATTAGAAGGATTAATGCCATCATTATTCCACTGCGAAAAAAGGATGGTGCTATCGGCCTTGTATAGCCCCGTCTCTCATTCACATTGGAAAAATGGTGGCATTAATACGTCATAATACGGCCCCTGGCTGGAAATAAGTACTTCCATAAATATTTGAATTTACAAAACAAGAAAGAGTGACTACGCTCAGTTCTAAGGCATTTGTAAATCCTTAAGCTCCTGTGACTCATATCCGTAAGTGATACATTTATAGCTCACATTTGTGCGTCAAATGATTCCTCTTTGTTAAGGGGATGTTTCTGTTTCTTGTCTAAATAGTTTATTCTCTGTTTTGCTAAACACCTTTGTGTTGAACTTGTCTTCATTGTAAACATGTGTCGTGTGTGTGTGTGTGTGTATGATTCGCCTTTTACGTTGTTTCCATTTAGTTTGTTTTTGCCAAAACGTAGAATCAAATTATCATGCAATGGTAACGTATCCTTACTTCTAATAAACACAAAAATAGATCTTCTCGTTTTACAAACTGCAGCAAAACATATATGTACAGGGTGAAATTTAATTCATGGGCATCCTCTTAAGGGGTCATTGTACTCATCATTATGAACAACTTTCACTATGGGACCAAACCTGAAATCGCAAAATAAAATCAGCTGTTCCCTACATTTTGACGAGGTAGGTATGCGAACATAAATGTAGGGAACCGCAGATTTTTTTCGCGATTTCAGATAGATAGAACTCGTTATTATGTAGGTACCTACTTCATCATTATCATTCTCCTGCCCTTATCCCAATTTATTTGGGGTCGGCGCAACATGTCCCTTTCTTCCATACTTCTCTATTAGCCGTCATCTCGATAGTCACCCCCTTTCTAGCCATATCATCTTTCACACAGTCCATCCATCGTTTCTTTGGTCGTGGTTTGGTTTGATGTAGGTACCTACTTACACCATAAAAAATACAGATATTTTTTATGGTACGCGACAATGGGCGGTCTTATCGCTAAAAGCGAACTCTCCATTTACCTATAGCCAGATAATTTCAAATTCCCAGATCCAGTGTAGCAAATATCAAAATACTTGATTAATTTAGTTTTTGATAAAGAAAACGTGTCGTGCAAGACCGTGATAGGTCCAATTTAAATAATTAAACATTTGTTTTGTAGATAACTGCTTAATACAGATTAGATATAACATATTTATCACCGGGAAAGTACTTTTTTCTGTCAATACGTAGCAATCTCCCTAGCCTTTTCCCAACTATGTTGGGGTCGGCTTCCAGTCTAACCGGATGCAGCTGAATACCAGTACTTTACATGGAGCGACTGCCTATCTGACCTCCACAACCCAGTAACTGGGTAATACCCCTTGGCAAGACTGGTTGTCAGACTTTCGGGTTTTTGAAGACCCGTAACGACTGTCAAAGATCCACGAATGACAGCCGGGACCAACGGCTTTCCGAGGCACGGAGGAGTCTCTGTATGTAAAGATAGTCATCCATCCACGGACCAACCCCGGCAAGCGTAGCTTAACCTGATGGATCGACCCGTACGGCTGTTATTACTTAGCCACGAGCTTTTAGTACTCTTTTCTGTCAATACGTAGCCTTGAATAAAGTTCCCTGTCAAAGCTGGAAAAAGTGGTTATGATAATAACTTTTTACCAAACTACACCTCAATCTTGTCCTTTCTCAGGTCGAGGATAGTGTCATTGGGTTTTCCCCATCAGGAATTTCTCAGTAGCAGCCCAGTGCTTGGATTCGTGCCCGGTTGATGGCAATGGGCTCGCCCCTTACGGGCGTTGGCCAAACTGGCCATTGCCATGGGACTTACATAACTGGCGAAATGTGGGTGTACCTACTATAGGTACACTATTGCCTAACCCTTCGGGGAATATAGGCGTGATGTTATGGTATACAGTATGTTAACTAACAATGGGCGTTCCCGTTAACCCACAATAGTATAGCGTCCATACATGCTAAAAAAAATATTAACACAAAAAAAATTGAAATATTTACAAAACTAAAAAAATGATACGTAAAAGAAACACTCTGTACACGCACACTTGTATTTCAACGTGGAAAGACAATTGTGAAAAGTGTGCGTGTACAGAGTGTTTCTTTTCCGTATCAATTGAACACATTTTGTGAATATTTTAATAAAAATGATTTTTTTTTGCATGTATAGACGCTATACTATTGCAGGTTAACGGGAACGCCCTTCGTTAGATAACATACTGTATTTATCTAAAAAAAATACTATCAAAGTAAGAATATAATCTCAAAAGCAATCATATTGCTTTTACACAACATATTATGTTGTGTGAACGACGAACAGCAAGATTTACAAATATCTTCGTAACAGTTTCATGATCTATTAGTTCATAAACGGTTCCTAGTATGTCTTAAGTTTAAACAATACGTTACTTTCAAATAGCGACCCTAACTAATATGTTAAGCTGGGTCAGAGCCCATTCGTCCCCTAAAATTCGTCCCCCAGCATAAAAGTTGTAGATTCGGCCCCTATATAGGTGCCCATTGGTCTCCTGGTAGGGGACCAATTAATATTTTAATAAAAAATATTATTTTTAAGGTACCCATTCGTCCCCTCTAATAAATATACAATATAAGTTAAAGATTCGGCACCTATACAGGTGCCTATTGGTCCCCTGAGATAAAATTAGCTATATTTTACATAAGAAACGGTTAACATAGTACACTTGTGAACAGTTTATTAACGGAATTAATTTAATAAATCATAACAGATCATTGAAAAATGAGCTATGATGAATGATAATCCGTCATGATAATAATATAACCTGTCGATAGGCTTACGATGCAAAATTGTCTCACTACGAATGGCTTGTTAAAAAAACGGGTTACAAATAATAGATAAGGTGTTTAAAATTGGTAAGTACTCTCCAGATGTGCGCGGGGTGTGGAATGCCGAAGCGGGAGGGGTAATCTTAGCCAGAGTATCTGCGCGCGAGCAAATAACAAAGGCGTAGCCCAAAACAATAGACGCTCGATGAAAGGACTTGCACCTGATTGGCTAACACCAGTACTAGACAACTTCGGCGTATTTATTCCAGGAATGTGTTACTACATTTAGTTTACTTATAGTTGCAAATCCAAGCGTACTGATTTTTATACTGTCTCGAGTGAAAGTTTACTCATTAGCGTATCCTGTAGGATTACTTATTAAATTTAATTATTTGATTTTTGTAAAAGAGTTGTATTTTGTTAGTTTCTAGGACATTGTGATTTTGTATGTGTTAATCTTATTTGAAATAAAGATGATATCTACCGAATTACTATATTTTTTATTTAAGTCTTTTCTGCGCGACTGTACCAGGACTACCAAGCTGCAGTATACACATATACATGTACTTATATTAGAAGAATGAATAAAAATAAATATTCTTCAGGGGACGAATGGGCCCCTCAAAAGTTCCAGGGGACGAGTGGGCACAGGGTGCGAATCTTAGGGGACGAATGGGCTCTGACCCGTTAAGCTACCGTAGTTTACCCTTTTGGCATTTCTATTGTTTTGTAAATAGAAAGGTTTTACAAGCTTACTAAATATTTTAAAGGCATGTTGTAACTGAAACAAGTTCTTCTTAAGTTCTTCGCAACAACTTCGACTGACAAATAAAAATATTAAATACTACCTCAACACTAAGTTACTTTTTTTATCCATTTCCTTCACGTCGCTTTTAGATTAAATAAAAACTTTTTACAAAAAAAATAAACAGACTTCCAAAAAAATACACAAAAAAAGTGAAAATAACTTTAACTTCGGAAGTCGGTGTCTTTGCTTTTCAGTTTTCGTTTTTTGCCACCGACTTCCTTCACTTGTTAGTTGTGGTACCTAGCCCACACAAATTCGAATATCACTACCTGCTATGTAAATAACAGTGACGGAGTCACATAAAACATCTTCTACATAAACTAAGTGGGAAAAATACGTAATATTGAGCTAATTCAAAAACTACGCAAGCAAATATAATGAAATTTATATGGGACCTCTTCTGAAGCATGACCTATCAAACAAAAAAACAATCATCAAAATCGATTCATAGTTGGCGGAGTAACCGCATAACATTTATATACAAAAAAAAAGACATACAGACGAATTGAGAACCTCCTCCTTTTTGAAGAAGTCGGTTAACAAGTTCTTCGCAACAACAACTTGGACTGATAAAAATGTTAAATACCTCAACTCACCAATACTCAACTTTTATGCAAGATAATGTATACTATACAAGTTTTATAATGTAGATGTAGGAGATAATTGTAATTTTTTTATTTATCACGTTGGTAACCCTTAAATGAATGAAATATATAAGTCGTTATTATCAAAAAATCCTGAAATACCTTCATAATTGGAAAAGATTGAAAGCATAAGAGAGCCAGCACGCAGTGTCACTATGCATGTACATAATACTCCCCAAAATGCCTTTCATTACATAATAATTATGTTGGCCAAAGAAACCCATACATAATTTTTGAATTTATCTGTCAAACTTCAGTCAACACCGGTCGTAAAAATCACAGGTAGCAAACACCATCTTATCATCAAGATCGACATGTTGCCGACGTCATTCCTAACCAATATTTTGGACTTTGGCACGCCTCTCTGCGTGTGCGCATAGAACGAAGAAAGCATATTAATTTTTCGTCATTCATGCGTGTTGTTCTGGCACAGCCTTGTTTGGCTGCGTGCCTGAATGTTAAGTGTGATCTCAGTGTTGTTGGTGTAACGAGAGTTTGACATTTTGAAAACTGACTAGGAATACTTTTTGCTTAGAATAAACCCGCTTGTGCAACATTTCGATATTTTATCAGGTATGAGATTGAATAAACAGCTGATTAATCGTAAATGAAGGAGAAAGCACGTTGACAAGTTAAAACAAAGTCTCATTTAGGACTGGATGGAAGAGATGATATTGAGGCGATCGATGTCACAAAACTACTATATCTCTATGCAACAATATCTATTAATATTGCTAATACTACATAATTGAATGTAAATAATTATTGACATGAATTAATCGGTTATCGACTTCCTCAATAATAATGAGCATGTTTGCGCTTCCGTACAATTTTATATGAGCTAATAGCTTTTACAAGGAACAGGGACCGTGACAAATAACTATATTTTGGTAGTAACATTTAATTATTATGTTCCTTTAGAAAAGTAAGTAATAATAACATAGGTACTCAATGTACTCATATTTTAACTATGTCGTATCTATTTTGTATATTACCGTGTGTACATAAATAATAAAATAAATAAATAAATAGGTATGTGTATTCTCTCAAATAAAAATACATTGAATTATGTTGGTTATATACATAGAAAATGTCTAGAAAATATTCACTTCATTTATATTTTTTAATTTTATTTCAAGTTTAAAATAAAAATAAATATATTGCAGATATCAAAACATGGCACGTTTATAAATACGTATTACAATACTGAGTGATGATAACTTAATACAATTTATACATAGTTCAAATTCGAGGCCATAGCAAATTAAATTTACTTGCGTACACGATAAACCGAGCCAAATACATGATAACCTTTTGCAATGAAAGAATAATAACAACTGTTTTCTCATCAAATATACCTAACTTTACATATCTTTTAATAAAACAAATTATAATACCTACTTAATCACTTGTTTCAGATGCGTTTCAAACTGTGCAAATAAATACACAATTGCATGATCTAGCGCAGTAGGGTAAATAAGCCTCAACCATTGTTAGTAGGTACCATAACATAGGTTCTGCTTACAAGTGATGTTTTTTAATTTGTGTAAACAGTGTACTTATAACATCGCTTTGGATGATTCTGTTAAGGTGTTATAATTGTGATTTAAATAAATAAATAACAGCTAGTGCAGTCCCGCTCCTGGGCAAAACCGTATTGTTGGCTAATTCATTCAATTTATCACAGCTGTTCCGTTCTGACGACACATCTATTTATTTTCGAAAATTCCGATCTCATCGTATCAAAATTTCCGTACGTACGTTTTAAGAGCAAAGCGCAGTTCCAAAATACATCTTTTATTTTTTTTTTTGGCCGATATTGTATCCCACTGCTGGGCAAAGGCCTGCCCTTTCTCCTTACAAACCTCTCCGTCTTGTGCGATCTCTAGCCAAAAAAGGGAAACATAAAAATGATCAGACATTTTCGAAGTCTCCCGATCAGCCACAATTGACAGCTACAAAGAATTTCTTGTTTACATTCTTTGACAGATAGCGCAAGTACCGTGTGTAAGCTTCTTATTAATTTGGCCAAGATTGCGATTACTTGCGATCGCAATTATCTTGCAGATAAATACGTTACATGCTTACTGTTGTCAGTAAGTGATTCGAGACTTTTCTGTGATATCGTCGATTATTACCGGTTTTTCCTGTGTACACTTGATACTTTTCCTTAACACCAGTGTCCTTTTGGTACTTTAAGAAAATTTAGAAATGTCTTAACATTACGGGGTTTATTTATAAACGTTGGTTAAAGTTAATTGACGTTCAAACGCCAAAATGTATGGTTAAACAACGTTTATAAATAAACAACATATCTTCATCTTGACAAATAATGCATTAATTAGGTATGAGGACTACATGCCGGGCTAATGTTGGTTTTCGTATAATGGCTGTCTATTTCACTAAACTCAAACTAAAAGCATTTATTTCAATTAAACCAATTAATTACAAGCCCTTTTGAATGGAATGCCAGACTACATTGACATTACTAATTGAACGTAAGATGAATCTGTCATACTATTTTGTAAAAATGAAGTGAACTGTCATCCTACCTGACGCTAGGGAATCTAGGGATTGACAGCTCACTTCACCTGACAGATGGAATACCACTACTGCCGATAAATTCTGTAAAAATATCAAACTCAGGTGAAGTGAGCTTCAAGTGAACTGTCACTGCCTTAGCATCGGTAGGTATCGATGACAATGACAGCTCACTCCACGCTCACTTCACCTAAGTTTTCTCGGTGAGATGGTTACAGAATAGCACTACAGGTATCAATCATAGCAGTATGTATTTGACACGGAATGTCGTTACTATACATCATGATCATTTAATTTCATGCCAAAACTATCAGACGGACATTTGTTATTTTGTTTTAGTACTTAGCGCCGTGGCTTGGTCTTTACACTTATTTGTATAGTAGAAAGTAGATTTATGTGGTCTTTTGATGAGTATACCTACTACCGAGACTCCTCCGTGCCTCGGAATGGACGGCCCGGCTGCCATTCGTGGATCTTTGACAGTTACTTTGTTACGGGTCGCCAGAAACCCGAAAGGCTGACAACCAGTCTTACCAAGAGGTATCAAATTACCCAGTTACTGGGTTGTGGCAGTCAGATAGCCAGTCCCTAATACTGGTATTCAGCTGCATCCGGTTAGACTGGAAGCCGACCCCAACATTGTTGGGAAAAGGATTCTCTTTGGGAAAAGGCTAGGCAGATTGATTGATCTGTGTACTTTGTAGTCATTATTGAACATCATAATGTTTGGTGGTTACAATTCTACGAACAACTTGTTATTGTACTGTTAATTATAGTTCTTCAGCCATTTTTGCCACAGTCCAAAAATCATAACAAAATCTATTTACGGCTCGAAGGACCAGATACATAATTTATCCATGATTTGACTTTATTTATACCTTCACTAGCCTCCTCTCGCGACTTCGTGTAAGTGAAATTTCATGTTTTAAATACATCCTATGACTCGGCAATACTGATTGGATCAGTAGTTCCAAAGAAACCCCCAACATACAAACTCTAGTAGGTAGTATAGTTAATTTATGTTCGAAAAACATGTATATTGGTTCTACCCGGGTCTAAAAACATGTATATAATTTTAAGGCTAACAAATTGGGGGTAGGAAAATCAATAACTGCCGATGTTAGGACCACGAAGGCTGTTGGAGGGTAGCCAAATTGTCTGTGTGTATCGATCAGCTGATTTTATACAAGCCATTATTACTCTGTGGATATTGAGACCGGGCTAGTTATTAAAATAAAGTAATATCTACCAAGGTTACGAAAACAATTAAACGGAATGTGGCGGCATCTACAACGCCACATGCAAACTACGCGTTACACTGACGTCACGCAAGATTCTGCATCGCGCAAGCAAAGTGTACCGCGCGGCTAGTATAATAAATACCCGACATCAACAGTCGGGCAGTTGACCGCCAGACACAGCACCCTATATATTTTTCTATAGAGGAAGAGTGAATTTTGCACCCTGTTCTTCATACCTCTAAGAATTTTGTATGAAATTATCTAACGCGGAGATAATTATACCACCGGACCTTATAATATGTACACTATCCGAAAGTGTTAGAGGAGATTTCCGCTATTTTTATTTGAATTTCTAGTTTTTATTGTAAGTGGCTTCAGCTGTTATTATACTCCTCAGTATAAATTACTTGCTTTGTTCAAATTAACTTTGATAATATATCTTGTTTATCCAGTTACTGGGTTGTGGAGGTCAAATAGGCAGTCACTCCATGTAAAATACTGGTATTCAGCTGCATCCGGTTAGACTGGAAGCAGACCCCAACATAGTTGTGAAAAAGGCTAGGCAGATCAATATATCTTGTTTATGATTTCACATATTGGATCGTGATTGGCCCGAATTTCACTCGAGAGTCAGAAACATCAATAACTAGTGGATCTAATCATAATTAAGATGATTTTACTTAGCTTTAATCACATTAAATAAGTTAACAAGCCTGAAGTGTTAAACTGATTTCTCTGAGGAAATCTTACTTGATGGTATAGCCATCAAGTAAGATTTTCCACCAAGGAACACACAAATCTGTAGTTGAGTTAGAAAGCTTTTTCGCTAATGAAGTTAATCGTAGACTTTTGGTATAGTTGTTAAATGTTTTAGTATGTTATTTGCCATAAGAAAACTTTCTTTTTGATGTTTAACATCTTTCCTCTTGCTTTTCTGCAATCTCGCTTCCCTGCAAGCTGTAGGAATGATTTCGTGAAAAGCGACGGAAGTGTGTAACAGGACGCCGGGGAAGCGCGTGCTATTTGATTTGACCAATGAGCGGGCGTGGTGCTAGAGTTGGCCGTCAGATGGTACCAACTAATTTTCCGAGAGGTTGTAAACAGGATGATGATAATGGTGATGATACGTCAGCCAAGATGTCAGATGTTACACATCTTATGCGAGTACTGTGTAAGGCTCGCTCGTTTTTATTTTCAGGCTACTATTTTTGGGCAGATAATGTTATAGGTACGCTTAAATAAACTCTTTTATCTATGTAAGTAAAACAAAGTCTCCTTTAAGACACCCAAAACTACAAATGAGGATATTAAAAAATAAAAATCAACCCTGTGTTTTCCGATCCATGGAAAACTCCGATCCAATAAGTCTAAAAAAGCAGCGTATGTTTTATTAATTTATCATAAATGTACCTTCTCGATGAAGATCCTGCAACACAGTTTAACTCTCTTCCAGGGGATCCAAGACCACCAAAACGAGCCTAAAAAAACTTATTGGCTCTTTCCTAAACTATGGAAAGCTCACATTAGCTCATAAACAAGCCACATTGACCATTGTAAGTTTCCCGCGCTGCGCCACATTGACGCCTCACAAACCATATCTGTCAAGTGTGAGAAAGTACTAATATAAATACTCTGCTGGACCGCATCTCAGTGTTGCGAAGCAGACGTGTTTGTCCTAAGATCTTACGCATAACAATTTACAAGGAGCTGCTAATAAAATAAATAAGTATTGGCAATACTTTCACTGGAAGATCAACTGCACAATGCTTATACGTGAATGTCTAGCCAGTAAGTTTATGTTTACTAGTCTTCTCCTGGGCATTAGCCGCCTTTACACGTACGCTCAAGGGCTTTCGCGCAGGAAAGAGCGCGCATGTAAAGATAAAAACGAGACCGAGGAAGCATGCACGCGCATCTCCTCACTCCTCATACCTTTCATGTGTTCAAGTCTGTGCGCTTCGAACATAATTTACACGCCCGTTTTTATGAAAACGATTGCCTTCGTAAAATGGCAGTTTCCAGTACTGAATCACGCGTGATTAGCCTTTACACGGACACTCTTTCCTCTCTGAATAAAATTACAGGAGTAATACCGCGCGAAAGAGTCAACGCTCATAAAAATGGATGAAAACAATCACTCACGATTGCGCGTGCAAGCTTTCCCGCGTTCAATCGTGCACACTCTGGTCCCGAGTGAATGCGCGTGTCGTGTAAAGGGGGCTATTGACGCGTGACCAAAATGCCCCACTCTAGCAGGGGGATAAGGCATGTATTTAATCGAACCTCAACAGAGGTAACCTTCCGTTCTTCCCAGGCGGAGCTTCAACTTCCTGACTAACTAACCGACTCCTTGACGATAAAGCTTGCCTGTAAAAGCTTCAATTGAAAAAAATGCTTTCACTTTGACACTTTTTCTGACATTTTACTAATATTTAAATATTACTGACATTTTACAATAAATTATAATAACTATGATGTCTGTTCCAATTATATTAGCTTCATTCATTTACTTTTGCATGCTAGTTTTAGCGAATTGTGTAAGAAATTGTTAAAAACACGACCATCTGTAATGTAGGTACTACAATTCTTGCAAAAAAATAAATTTCATTTCATTTGGATCCAAGTGGATTTCCACAAGAAAACAAAGGCTCTTCTTTTGTCCTTAGGCGTCACCTTAATCTACAAGGCACTTCGATAGTCCATCACTAGAAATAATTCTTGTGGATCGAAGCAAAGTAAATCTTGACACATCTAAACACAATCGGAAAAGACATGCGAAAGTGAGTTTGTTTGTTTGTTTATTTGTTTGTTACGCTTTCACGCTAAAACGGCTGAACAGATTTGGATGAAATTTGGCACATGGGTGCATTTGGCACATGACCTTGAATAGGACATAGGCAATTTTTTATCCCGACATTCCCCCGTAGGTATTCGAGATTTCCGCGGTGCGGAGCTATAGGTTATAAATAAGAGCATAATTAAATCAGCTTGAGAAAAGTGATCGCAAATCATGAAAAATAACAACAATGCACATGTTTTATTTGTGGTGAGTAATAAACGCAGAGTACATTCAGAGGACGTGCCAACATATTTTTCACACAGTATTAAGGCCAGGTAGACCAAGCAATGTAGGCATTTAACGCTACCACTTTTACGCGACGCGAGCCGTGCGCTTACGTCGCCTGCGTGAACTTACATGAACCCAACGCCGAGTGGAGAAGTGTCACAGTACAGGTAAGCATGTCGTATAGGCAGTAGGTCAACTTATTTTATTATTAATTTGTTTTAAAAAATAATAAAATACGCGACTTGATCCATTATTCTTGTTTACCGATATACGTAGTAATCGCAAAGGCCGAAAATTTATTTTATGGGTTGTAAATACATTTTATTCAATTATTCGGCATTTTAGTTTCATAAAGTGTATCTCACGAAGCAACACGCGCTTCAGTTGTGGTGGTGGCTAGGTGTGGTGTGTTGTGGTAACTTTAATAAAAAAAAAACAACCGGCATAAAAATATAAGTGCAAAATAAGTTTCGAAAGTCGATTTTTCCTTTTTAGACACCGAAACTATTATTTTGCACTTCGTAGTGTTTATATTTTTATGTCGGTTATTTTTTTTTGTTCTAAAGTGATTTTCACTCAACCGAATTGAGAACCTCCTCCGTTTTTTAAAGTGGGTAAGAAAACAACATGAAATTACTTTTAAATGATTTAAATACGAAATAAAATTAAATTATAAACACAAAATGACTGTATGGTGTTTTCCATAAATTTTACAATGTTTTCAAATTACGGTAGGTATGCGAGGACTGCGTAGGACGTTTTTGGATGCATACATTCCTTTGCATCGTGGATTTGATGCACTGCAACAATAAAAAAATGTTCAAGTAAAACATTATCAAGTTATTCTACTGTTATGATTCTACTATGTAATATGTAGGTTTTGGTAAAATAAAATGTGTAATATATTGCACTTCATAGATATTGTTTGTAAACATTGATTACATAAATCGATTAGAATTAGACAATACTTTGAATATACGTTGTATACTTACCGGCACCGATATTGAAGTCTCAAGGACGAAGTGGGGATTGCTTTGCGTATGGTATGAATGCTGATAGACATAGGGTCTATTTTTCTTCTGCACGCATGTGCGCCCAATGCATCCTTGAGACTTCAATGTCCGTGCCGGCGATTATACTCGGAAATCGATAGGTAGGTACCTATATCCGTAGAATAGAACAGAGATATTATTGGTTCATATTTCCTTTCTTCCGGTTTCATTCTCAACAATGAATCAAACAACTGGATACGATGGCCACTAACACGATAGTTTTTTGTGCATAAGCCAAAGTTCACAACCCTAGCGCGACCGCCGAGCGTAGATATGAAAAGTGAAGTAGGTACCTACATACATGTGATTTCCTTCTGTACTCTCTGTATTTTGTGTCCCTACTAATAATACTATAAATACTAAAAATTTTACATTCGTCAATTTGCACTATCGATAATCCCTAATAACGTCTAAACAGATTACCCTATTTGCACAATTTATTTTGTCGTATCCATTTTAGACCTAAACCTATCAAATGACACTAAAAACAACAAAATATCTACACAAACAAAAAACCATGTTTTCAACTTACGTAATATTTGGTGGCGTGAATTTACCTTACAAAAAAGTTACTTCGTTTATACTGATTCAAAATAGGAAACTATTAGGTATATAAATCGAGCTTAGGTGACCGTAGGGCGGATTGAAAAATCAAAAGACATAATAGGTTGATAATATGTAAATAAATAAAATTGTAAACAAACTTACCTGGTTTCTTGTCTAACCTTCCGCACTTTACACCTGGCCACTTTCTTGTATTTATTTTTATTCCCCATAGGTACCCACTTCTGTTCACTAACAAAAACAAATAAGTGATTTCTTTTAGTTACACTGTACGTGATAGCCGCGCGCTGGAAAAAGGGACATAGGTCGTACCTCGACAAGGCCTGGCGGGCGACTGAAGTGACGAACGCGAGCCGCTGTGTTATAAATAATTTATTATTAAAAGAATTAAGCTATTTTTCAAAATGTAACCACTAATTATTTTTCTTTATGTTATTATCTTTTTTTAAGATGTGGTTTTTAGTAGTAAAACTTTTATAAGCTTCGAGAAAAACCAGAAAAACATTAAAAAAATATCGAATTTGGCTGTTCTTCGGATTTTTTTTTGATCGAGTGAAGTTTTCGATATCGTGTTTCGAACCACAAATTGTCAAAGTACATGAAGTAAACTTCATTAAGTTTTTTTTTTTTGCTTTAAAAAATCACGATTTCTTTGTTTATTATTAAATCAAAGTGATGTAAAATTGGGAATACCTGCCCTTAATAACATCTGTCCAAACAAAAAATGTTGGTAACATCGCTGGTGGTAAATAATCAAGAAATAATTAATTGTTTGACGAATTTACAGTGGACTATGAGTAATCGCAAACAAATCGCCCTGGGATATAAAGCAAAGTTTTATTAACTAATTTAAACCAAAAAATAATAACATTATTTCCACATCCTTCATTAATAAATCCCTAATATATAAATACAATTTAAATTAACTTAAAAATTACGGAAACACCTCTGTGACCTTGCATACCTTAAGTGTATCAATTAATCAATTAATTAATTTTAGTACGTATACCTTATCCATATTTTTATCAAGTTCATCGATAATTGAACGCTTATGTACGGAAAAAATATTTAGCGTAAATAAAGAGCAGTGTACACTGGATTTTACATACGAATGGATTTGTCGTACATAACACGCTTGATATGCCACGCGACTCAATATAACACGGGTCACCGGTTCGGAACAATAGCTATAAAGTATTTTTAACACGTAAAAGGTTTCACGTAGAACGTAATGAATGTATGTCACCTGCTTTTGTCTCAATAGGTTATTGAATTGAAAAGGAGAAGGATTCATAAAATCTTTACTTCGTCGAGTATGTTATCAATGAAGAAAGAAAATCAAATGCTCATTAGTTCTCTGAGATACCATAAGGCAATTTTTTTCAATTTAATCGTTAATCACATTGCCATATAAAAAATCATAAATACCTAAAGTCTGTTGTTTAATCTCGTAAACTAATTTGACAGGTGCAAATGACAAACTCCAAATTGTAAAAACAAACAACAATTGAAGTGTCAAATTAGACTACGAGATTAAAAATCAGACTATAACATAGAATAGGAAATTACTGAAACTCCGCATCACAAGGAACAAAATCGCGCGACAGTCGCGTAGGCCGCACTAAACCCGACTGTATAACTAATTGTGCGGTCATGCACTGTCCTTTATTTACATCTATCACATACACATAACAACACAAACAGATACATTCATTATATCTTCAATAAATAACCGTTTAAAATCGTTTGTCAAGTGAAATAAACTCACTGACAGATGGAGGGAGATACGATCGCTTTCTAACCAACAGATTCATAAATAGATAATAGTATTATGTAATGATAAAAACTACAGTGTGATGAATGGGCGTGACACTTGCGCTTTCATTGGTTACGAAGTCAAAGCCCTTGAAGAAAATAATGATAGAAGTATAATATGTACAGATGGTCTTTAATTTTATACCAACGGAATCTGGTGAAGAGCGTTCAATCCTAAGAATAACAGAAGTAAAGGTGGTTGCAAAACTCATTTCGGAAATAGTTATTAAACCCAACGGACTATAAGAACCGAAATTCCAACAAAGAAACATCGGGACCGAAGGTAGTCGTGGTCATTATCTCCCTAGCCTTTTCCCAACTATGTTGGGGTCGGCTTCCAGTCTAGCCGGATGCAGCTGAATACCAGTATTTTACATGGAGCGACTGCCTATCTGACCTCCACAACCCAGTAACTGGGTAATACGATACCCCTTGGTAAGACTAGTTGTCAGACTTTCGAGCTTCTGACGACCCGTAACGACTGTCAAAGATCCAGAAATGAAAGTCGGGACCAACGGCTTAACGTGCTTTCCGAAGCACGGAGAAGTCTCGGTATGTAAAGATAGTCACCCATCCACGGACCAACCCCAACAATGGATCGACCCGTGCGGCGGTTATTACTTAGCCACGAGCTCCTCTAAAAGAAGGTAGTCAAGGTACAGATTGATAAATAGACAAGCTTGTATAAAAGAATTACGTCATGATAAAACTTCGGTTTGAATAATGGGCGTGGTGGCACTTGCGCTTTCATTCGTTACGAAGTCAAAGCCCTTGAAGAAAATAATGGTATAAGCATGGATGTTAAGATGTACTTCCATTTTATGCCAACGAAATCTGGTGAAGAGCTTTACGTTCTAAGAATAACAGAAGTGAAGATGGTTACGAAACTCTTTTCACTTCAAGATGTCGAGGTCCTACAAATTATAAGGACCGGAATTTCAACAAAGGAATATCGAGAGTATTTAGAGTATTAGGGAATGAAGACATTAACAAAATGTCCTTTTGAACGCATTGGAAATCATCCGTCTAAGCACAGATGCTACTTAACATGGAAAAATCAAATGAAAATGAAATAATCGTGACGTATTAGTCAGTAGCGTCTGTGATGACGAAAATTGTGACAGTTCGGAATTTAGAGAATGTCGTCTATTCTATTTCGGTCCTACTCTGAATAATTCAGTAGGTACATTTACGCCCACGTTGTCTTATGAGTCGTGTAAACTATCGTAAGTATATCAATCATCATCACACAGGTTAATGACTAGTCTAAAAAAGAAAGACAGTGAGCTTAGTAACTAGTAACCTATTTACTTTCCGAGAATTTTGGAAACTCGTAAAAAAAACATTAAAGTTTTTATAGTAGTTCCAGGATACTATGAAATAGTTCGTGTAAATGTTAGTAATAAAACTCAATTCACTTAAGTAATTAAACAAAATCAAATAATTACCTTACAAAAGCTCAAGGTCAAATATTTATAACTAAGTATTTGACACTGTCTACACAAAACTAGTATTTTTGGTGTAAAAATCTTGCTGAAATAAATGACCCTGGAAAATATTAAAAAAAAATAATGTCTGGTGGGAAAATATTTGCTAATGGCCCATTCTCTGATTCTACTTAATTTGTCACTGCAATTAGGATTTCAACGAACCATATAACCATATAATATCTAACGATAATATTAAAATTATGAATCTTTGTGCTAAAGCTGCTATTATGTTAAAAAAAAACGTATCCAAATATGTAATTCTTTTCACATTTCTTCTGCGCATCTACCGTGTACTATCAATAACGTTATATGATATTAAATAACTCAATTAACTACAGAGAAAGTAACTCGATAATATATAACAAGTAATTAATTACTCAGAAGTGGCAACTAATGAAGCAAGCCAGACTGAATGCTTCGTAGAAATGTGGGCTAATAAAGTTAACTAGACTAAGGATGCCGATACATAGAACAGCGGAGTGGAGCGCAAGAATTAACCAATAGAATTGCACTAAGTTCACATGACAAAAATTTAATGGAGTGCTTATTAGGTAGAAAAAATCCTAGTGCTGCATTTCTCTGCTTCAATCAATGTAGAGATAAGATAAGTGTGGTAGACACGAAGGCGAGGCATAAGGAGTCAAGGCTTATGAAATTGGACATATTTCATTGAAAGCCATTGATATTTCGACCCTGGCATAAATAATATGGACACACGCTTTCTAACGAACGCACCAACTCAGGAGTTCAGGAGCCACGCAAAGATTAAGTTACTTTAGGCGTGTGGCCTTTAATCAAGTAATGTCGAATCGAATTAAATGGGCGTGAGATCTTACGAAATGGGGTCGGAGTACAAAGAAAAGCTAGCAAGGTATCGCTAAATGTTGCAAATGATCATCATTCTGCCGCCCTTATCCTAATCTTTATGGGGTCAGCGAGGTACCTCTCTCTTCCTTACATCTATCAGCCGTTATCTCAGTATTCACCTCCTTTCAAGCCATATCATCTTTCACACAATCTGTCTTATCGTTTCATCTGTCTTGCAGGCTGCATTAGGTTTCGAAACTCTATTCAAGTCATTAATATTGATAACAGTATTAACTATTGGTGTGGACTGTGAACGGAATCTTCAATATTGTTTCAATAACTCGTTTATTTAAACACGTGTATAAAGAAATCAAGGCATGTCAGACCGAATCAACAAGCGAAATTATGTATAGTATTTTGTGAAGGCCAGAAGTTATGAAGACAACCAAAAAATTTTATAACTGGTGACAGACCACAAAGTTCTGAACAATCATTCAATCTGCTTAGCCTTTTCCCAACTATATTGGGTCAGCTTCAAGTCTAATCGGATGCAGCTGAATACCAGTATTTTACATGGAGCGACTGCCTATCTGACCTCCACAACCCAGTAACTGGGTAATACGATACCCCTTGGTAAGACTGGTTGTCATACTTTCGAGCTTCTGACGACCCGTAACGACTGTCAAAGATCAACGAATGACAGCCGGGACCAACGGCTTAACTTGCTTTCCGAGACACGGAGGAGTCTCGATATGTAAAGATGGTCACCCATCCACAGACCAACCCCGGCAAACGTAGCTTAACCTGACGGATCGACCCGTGCGCCTGTTATTACTTAGCCACAAGCTCCTCCACAAAGTTCTGAAGACCAGACAAAATAATGTAAATCCATCAACGTTCAAATTAAAATACACAACAATCTATATTATTGCTACGATCTTGTATAAAGAAAGAGAAAGTCGTCCGGACTCGGGTGCATCCACTGCTTCACGAAGATTGATGATTAGGAAGTGCTTGATTGAAGACCACACTCGATTATTGTATAAAACCAACATAATTACTTCCAAGGGAGAGTTAATAGTTATTATAATTACTGGTCTTAGTCTACGGGAGTCTGATATTAGTTATTTGTATAAGAGAGAGCTTAGAGACGCTGACAGACCTATGTTTAAGCTATATTTTTACTTTTTCGCCGTGTTCTAGTTTCCCTCAGTTGACTTTTACATCTTCGAGATGATAGGATGCTGACACGCTATCATTTTCTTTCTTTAAGTTATCAATATGGTAATATTTATTAGTTTTAAGCTTAGTTTACACGACAGCACTGAATCCTTATTTATTGATGATGAGATTGATTTAATTTTAATTTGAGTCTAAATCTAAAGTGCTTTCTGGCGCACCTATCAGATTGCATATGCTGCATAAATATCCACAATTTAGAAATAGGTACTTTTTATCACAATAACCTTATAATGGAAAGTCTATAGCCAATTCCACAACAAATCTGTTCGATTGGAGGGTACTTAAATAACGCTATCCAGCAAATTGAAACGTCTGTCAGCCGGCTGTTGTTAATCTCCTCAGTTACCTACTCACTATAAAATCGGTGTGAAATTAGGTCGTCCACAAGTACTTAATTGCGATATCGTTTCATTGAAAATAACATATCGACGGCGAACAAGATTTATCAAACGTTTATGGCTTAACAAAAGTTGTAAAAGTCACCCATTATGATTCTTAAGTGACGGATATAGGGCCTTTCCCTACTTAATGCGACACAATGTTTATAGCCTCATTAACATCGTACCCGATCAACCTATTGAGGAGCAAAATAAATCGGCACCAACTCATTATGATGGTAATACTCGAAACAATATGGCATACGTTTCTATACTTTCTATTATTAATAATAATCAGAAGACTTTGCACTTCCACGGGTTTTCGCTTGCAAGTGCAAATTGTTGGGAGTATGGCTTCCTGTGTGAAAGTGTGCACTTTCTTCTTAAATCACCATATATCTGGTTGTATCATCAAAGTAACATACTATTATGGTAAACGGCCAGCGTTTAGATGCTGTTCAGTGTTATACGACTGTCTCGGAGCGTCGTAAATGAGTTTAACTGTATTTAGCATAGTTTTAATATCCTTCACTGTACCTCACCGTAATTAATTTAAATTATGCGCTCTTGCTTTAGACCAATAATTATGTTTCTTAAGTTATAGTATTAATTAAATTATTACTTTACGATGCGTCTCTCAGTTTACTTGATTGATTTTTTGCAAGTTTTATGTTTATTTCATGGTGTAGTGTAAGATACGATCGAATTAGTTAGTTTCTAATTTCGTAGTTCAACATCTCGCATAAAGTTTCTAGCTTTTATTTGTTCAAAGAGAAGTGCAACTTAAGACATAACTTGTCCATCTACTAAATGTACATCTTTAGTAGATGGACAAGTTATGACTTGAGTTGGTTCGTAAAAACTGAATTTACGTACAAAAAGACCAAACAAGTACAAAAAAACAAACGTACAAAATTGCTAATACCGTCTATAAATAATTTTAAAAAAAACATTCAGACGAATTGAGAACCTCCTCGTTTTTGAAGAAGTCGGTTAAAAACAGTAAGAAAGGAACAGAATAAGAAGTTACCAACTAAAATAAACTAAGACCTACTTGCACCACCAATAACTAAATGCGTTAACGTAAAGATCATTCTGTCTCCATCATCTTTGACCGAAACAGAACGATATTTTACATAAGTTTAGCGCTAAACGTATAATTCAGTAAGTTGCGGTGCAAATGTGCCTAAGTGCAGTAAATAATAGAATCATTAGAACGCATCAAGTGACCGCACAGCCGCACGCGCAGGATAGCGACCATGTCGCCACTTCCTCCCTATATATGGTATTGCTGATAATAAGCTCGCTTCCTATCAACTGTCCGCTCAGATTAACATTAGAAAGGTCCGGACTGATAACATCGGAAATAAATTGATTTTCTACTAGGTAACTGTTTTTCTCAGAATGAGGTGTTAAAACTTTACCTGGTTCTGGTGAGAACTTGCTAGGGAAATGTTGGAAGATTTCACGATAAAATTATGTTTCTAAGGGTGCTCTTTCACCGGGAGCATTCACATGTAATTTGTAACGTTACAGATTCGAGAATTACATGAGTGAGGCAGGAGAATCGAGCATGTTTAAGTAGGATACTTGTCCGCTTTGTACTAAGTGTTGGACGCTCCCCAGTTAGATTTACCGACTATCATACAAAGGTGGATGGGACAGACTGGATGCAGAAGACGGAGGACAGGGTGTTTTGCGGGAAAGTCCGAAAGGGATACCGGGACCCTTGGCAACAGGCAACTGAAGGAACACGGGTGGGTTTTAGTCAGTAAAAGTCTGACACGCCCTCCCGCTGCGCCCAGAGCGGGAGAAGTCATTTGATGATTTCCCAAACTAAAAAAAAAGAAGGTTATTGTGGTTGTCGCGCAGTTAGGGAAAGGTCTATGTCCTATGAATGTATACATACGTGTGTGTTTGTGTGGACTGCGATAGGCGAGTTCATTGAAGACAAAACTAAAATACGCACATACAGAGCAGCCAAAACGGTAACGTAATACGGTTCATGAGACACAGCCCGCTGACAGACGGACGGAAGGACAGCGTAGGCTTAGTAATAGTGTTCCGTTTAGCACCCTTCGGGTACGGAACTTAAAAGAAGCAGGTCGGTATAAAATCACTATAAAAAGCAACGGTAGCTCCTGTACTATAATAAATGTTATTATAAATTAATACTGTTTGAGAAACTGATATTGGCATATAACACAGCTCGTGCTAGAGAACAAAATACAAATCGGAAAGAAAGAAACAAATGTATAAAACTAGTGAAGGTTCTTTATGGCGCACCATATTCCTAAAATGTATTAGAACCTATGGGTGAGTTTTTGGTTATATATTATGTTTATTTTGGAAATCGTAGTGACTACTACTTCGTCTGTTGCCCAAAACAAAGTAAAGAACATAATGCATAAAATAAATCAGAAAAGAAAATGCCTGGGACGCATCCTGTTATGAAACAGAGGACGTAAATATAACACTTGATGAATTAAATTAATACAACATCGGAGACAACGAAACAAAATCAATCAAAACAGTGCGTGCCACACACAAATGAATCTGGCGAGACAATCCGCCGCACGCGCAATGCAAATGTTTGATGTAGTGCAAATTGCGCTTTTAAATCCTGAACGCGGTGCGCCAAAGGCATATACTTTCAAAATAATCATAATAGACCAAACCAGTCCAATATTGTGCAACATATGGATAAGAAAGAAGAAAATCAAAAGAAGACATTTACATAATTAAAGATATAGAAATAATGAGTAAGCCATGACTAGCTACAGACAAAAGATTTACGGTAATTAGAAAGCGCCATTAAGATATAGAAAATGATCTAGAATATCTTCAACAACCACATAAAATCTAAAACATTAATGCTTTACTACGACGCAATTAAGCAGAATATAATAGTAGTATCGGTGATAAAAACGAGTGATCAGGGTGTGGAAATGTCTCACTAAATGTCTGGATAGCTACGGAGATATCGGCTCGGTTTAACGACGCGGCTTACTGTTCAGTACTGCATAATGAAAAGTAAAATAAATCAGGTAGTTATTACTTCTTGTAAATAACCCTTTCAAGTTGATCAAATGATATTACAATATGAGTCAAGAAATTATAACTGCTGATACGATATACAAGAACAAGGTTCTCGTTAAGATAAAGCAAACATATCTGCTACCGATCTAATAAAGTAAAACTTATCGACCTATGATAGTAGAGTAGGAAGCCCACCTTAACTTAGTTGGGAAAAGGCTAGGCAGATGATAATGTAAAACAAATAAAGTTGCACTGAAGCAAAACTTGATGGAGGAACCGAAAAGAGACAAATAAATGTATGCAATGATTGAAAACTTTAATATTATTTTGACTGAACTCCAAACATACGAATTGAATGTTGTTATAAATAATACTAGTGAACAAAATGAAAGCGTAATTAAGTTTATACTGAGTTATTTTATCTTTCTAATGATTGAGCAGCACGAAATCATACTGGTAAGTAAACAGTAAGGTATAGTAAATTGTATCAGATTTTTTTGGCGCTATTGAAACCTTTGGGAGGTTTCAATAACGCTTAACCTAATCAACATCTGGCCACTACGTTTGTTTCCTACTGTTTTTGTCTATGTTTTGACAGCTACTGCGCCTCAACTAGAACACACATTCCTTGCAGTGTACACTGTACATATGCAAATCTTAGAACTGGCATTAGCACGCCTATGTCATCATAAACAGCTTAGCATAACATAATTTGAAATTCTGTTTAACGAGTTGAGTGACTCTTTGATATAATGTAGTAGTCTATCCGGTTAGCAAACTATGTATTTGCTAGGTTCTGTAAATTATCATGTTTGCTAAAAAAATGTTATGATTTAAATCACTTGGTTTGAGAAACAAATTAAAATCTGTGTTTTTGCACAGGACTATATCTGTCAAGGCTTCAACTCAAATATCAGCTTCTTCAAGTCTTCTAAAACTACGCATCAACAACCGGTCGTGCCTTCCGCATGGCGTGTTGATCGAAGTCATTATCATCAACTGTCCACAGTGTCCACTTTACGATTTAGCAAACTTCTACTACCGACATCGAATGGCCTTTCCCCTTGACCGCTAACGAAGTCACATTTACTATATGTTATGTAATAAAAGAGCAGCTATATGACAACGATGATTGTATTTTGGCCTTTTGGGAGAGTCCTACATCTTTCTCGGTAGGAATACAGCAGTTTGAAAGTAGGAGCGGCAGCATTTTGTCAAAACTGTAAGCAGCCAGCAGTGGACTAAAATTGGCTGATGTTGATATAATATCCGAATGTTATTTCACATGTACGATTTAAAAAGAAAACTCAAGAATAAATAAAAGATTTAATGCCGCAGATAAAACTAAGTAGCTACTTGGACTCTATTATCGATTTCTAAAAGCCTGAGGAAATCCATTAGTTACTTAATCATGCTTGGACGTTAAATCGATCGACCAAGGTCTGCAGGTGAAGACTGATGTCATAACTACAAGATACAGTTTAGAAAATTTAAAGTAATTTGATTTTAGTATTCATATTTAATTCTGGGTAAGTAAACTTCGGGTCTGAACTAGTAGTAGACTGTGATAGAATATCAGAAATACAATCTCATACAGCACACTTATAATCTACATAATTTTGCGTACAGTAGGACCAGCTTTACCGAGTAATAAGATTTACTATGCAAATCATGACGTTGCATCTGTCGGCAAGATGGCCTTATTTGGAAAGTTGGGATTCAATAGCGTCCTCAAGATAAAGTGTTTCATTTCTCATATTTTACGATCACCTACATAAAGTTTTAAAGATAATGCCTTTTTTTTGTGATTGGAATCATCAAATGACTTCTCCCGCTATGGGGGGATCGGAAGGGCGTGTCAGACTTTTACTGACTAAAACCCACCCGTGTTCCTTCAGTTGCCTGTTGCCAAGGTCCCGGTATCCCTTTCGGACTTTCCCACAACCCTGACAGTTAAAGTTATTGCCTAATTTTCAATAGACGCTCACCTGAGCAGTGTCATCACCGTGCCAGTAATAAAACCATTCGTTTCTATTATGAACGCTATTTTCCCGCTATAAATCATTCGCCATTCACTATTAATTCTGAGCAATAAATTGTGCACATGATTCAAAAACTCATCGGAACACGTCCGGGATCAAACCTGCGACGTCGCTGTTTGTGTACACGATATAGTGAACGAATGGACTTCTAACACGCATTACTTTTTTTTTTCATACCACACTGTCATGAAAATCATAGTAGTCACATCGTACATCGTACTTTTACACTCTTTATTTGTTTATTTTATTTTGTTATCTGAAGTGTATTGTGTGCCTTTTAGTATGTGCTGAATAAATGTATTTTCTTTCTTTCTTTTAGTCACCCCCTTTCTAGCAATATCATCTTTCACACAGACCATCCATCATTTCTTTGGTCTTCCTCTACTCTTACAGCCTTCCACATTCATACCCAAAACTTTCCTCGCGACATTTTCCTCATTCCTCCGCAGCACATGTCCATACCATGACAACCGATTTCCACACAACTTTTCAGTTTTTTCTGCCTATAGATATATTATAAATAACCGAAATCGTGAACTGCATGGAAGTTGAATTATCATCATTGTCATGCGGCGTTGATTGACAGCTTTACATTGCAATGATATACGCTGTGTTTGTGGAGAAATCTCGCGAGCAATTCTATCAATCAATCAACTTGGCCCATTCCAGTTTACTACTGAAGTTACATGTCTCCCAATTAACACTCGTCCTTTCTCCCCCAGCTGTCTCTCTCGGGTCGTCATCTTCTGTCTATCGTGCCGTTTCCCATGTCACTTTATTTGTTCATTATTCTATGGTCTAGTCGACCCCCCACCTTGCACCTATCGTTACCTTCTTATAACTTATAAGTAAATGAGTAAAGGTTTAAGTTCCCATATTTCGTTCCTGACATTTCAACATTTTACGACTGCCATATGAAACACGTTAAAATTTATACACGTTACTTTTAGCGGTATTTCCTAGGTGTCAGATTTCTAAAGCGTGATTTGTGCTAAACTTTACACGTCTGTAATGAAATTTAACGCCTCGAATAAATTATTTTAGCAATGTATAAATAACTGTCTCTTGTCCATTGTAACTATGCAGTATAGGTCACAATTATTTATGTGGAGGCCGTTTATGTCGAGTAGTGCGAATTTCAGTGCCCTTAATCTGTTTTTGGTCGAATATTGTTAGCCTTTCTATAACTATAGTTCGTGCACTGTAATGTTGACTTTATTGTCTCCTACATATATTTATCAAGTACCAAAAGTTTAATCAAGACAACTTGAACTTAAATCCTATTGAAACAAAAGACCATGAGAAATTAAACTCGAACTCTTTTTACAGTAATACACAAAATGTCAGAGCCTCTAAATTCCCGTCTTACACCCCAAAATTCCACGTTACGCACAAAATTCCACGCACAGCACCAATAAAAAATAAACATATCTAAACAGAACCAAATCAATGCTAAAGCACGCCACATCGCGTGAAAACTCAGTCCTACCAAAAATGGCTACAGTCCAGCAAGACCAGAGCCTTTCCCAACGATCTTAAGCTTTACAGATACGCAGCGTTCAAACTGTCTGTAATTACATAGATTATTTTATATTTATATGCATTTGTCATTGGATGTGTAGGCGGGGAGAAAGCAGCATTTATCTGTCGGTTTATGGTACTGGTCCCAGTAATAATGCTTATAATTCACCCAATGCGTAATAGATTTCCGCTCGACTGTGTGCACAATGCGATCTGTCACTGATGTTATATGGCGGCACTTACTGTACGGATCAGAGATTTTGATTTGATAAAGTTTTATTGGACCTTACCTTTGCCTACTAACCTAGCTTGTAAAATGTAGGATTGGGTTTCAAAAAGCGGTACTTTTAGTAACTGCTTTTCCAGAAAGCTATCATTCTATCTCTATTCCAAGGAATCGTGACGTAATAATTCGACCAACCTTTCCTACTAATGAAACGTCTATCTTCGAATGGTTCCCATCAATAATTCAGCTGGGTCGAATTGCAGAATGACCGCTACGGAACACGCCCAAGGACTGCTATCTTCATTTAGTTTAATGAAACTATCCCCTGAAGTGCCTTGGACAAGGTTATTGCTGTCATATCATAAAAAGTGGAACTTGATAAAGTTAATATAGAAAATTAGTTTTAGAATGAGTCATGTGAAAGTATTTGACGGAGTATTTAAAATTTCATGATCTAGCATTCTAGTATGAAAACTTGGTCGACTATTTTCGCTACGCTAATTACTTTTACTTGATGCATGAATGTGCTGATAGAGAGCTCTAAGTAGTAGATTTGGTCTTTAAATACATTGAAAATTTAAAAGGACTAGAATTTTAAAGTCCTACATAAATGAAAAATCTTACAAGTATTGATCGATAGAGGTGTTTTAATAAATGGAATTGTTAAACATCTCAAGAGCGTAGCAGTTGGAACTTGGAGCACAATCCTTACCACGAGACAGTTGTATCGGCAAGCCTGGGCTATTTCAGCATATCTTCCAGCCGGCACCGAACGAACGTGAGAATCAAACTTAACTCGCAATTACCTACTAAGAACTTAAAGAGATTTATTACATTGAACACGTTCATTTCACTTTCGGAATCGTGTACGAGAAAACGCGAACAAGTGGTAGACGGCCCTGTCCGTTAGCGATTCAACATTAAACCGATCGGCTTTCCCTACAACAATCGTAAATAACGAATTCATTACGAATAACATAACCGTTTAGTTGTTTTATTGTGGTGTACAGAGATTAGATTTTCATTGCCACTATAAAGCTGAAATGCGCCGTTAAGTCGAGATTGTTCTAGTTAGTAGGGAAAGACGGTCGCACTTTATGATATTGCATGTAATGGAACGTGTCACTTTGAATTGTTGGACAAATAATTGTTTTGGTCAAATAGCCGGTTTAGAAATCTCTGGATATAAGAAATAATTTTCGACCTCATTTGGACATGGGTACGGAATACAGATTCGATCAAGTTTCTAAAACTGGCAATTACTCGGCTGAATGCAGCGGCTGTATTCTTGATAAAAAATAAAAACCTCTCAATGAAATACGAGTAGCCACGAAACCTCCGCTTAATGGAATTACCAATCTTCATCTCTATAAAATTATAGGTATTAGAAGGAGCAAAAACCGCGGAACACTTATCGAGCTCTCAACGGAAATTAAACTTCATAGTTAACCAAATACGAGTGATTTTCGAGCGTGTGTCGTACACGGAGGTTCGGTTACTATTACTAATGATGGCAAAAAGTCGGTGTTTGTATAACATTGAATTTATCACTTTCCCTGTATCGGACACCAGCTGAGCAGGACTAACGGCTGTTAATCGTGCGTCTGACATAACATTACTATAGCAACTAGAATGGGACTCGACGATCGACGATTAGAATGATTTTGCAATTGTTTTAAGTAATTAATTCTTCTGTAGAATTGTATAATTGAACATGATAATGAAGTCTTGACAATGAATGTAATATTTATGCAAACAAAAGGCAGAATTCGCCAAATATAATTAATCCATAGATTCTACTAATCTGTGTAAACTCCTCAACATTGGCAAACCTCTCTCCCATACCAAAAGCTATTGACAAATCTTGGTGGCAAAATTATTAACCACTTAGCTTTAATGGGTCAAATAACTCGAATCGTACAAGCGGAGTCATTTCGCATAATTTCCAATTAAGTGCCAACTACGAAACAACCATATGATGTCAATGAAACTGCATGACATTCAAGAGCCTTTACAGACCAACATTATGCAAATCGTATGAACAAATAAGGCAAGTTTTCTGTCTCAGGTAATTTATGGAGGATTAATTTTAAATAGCGGTATCTTTTACTTGTTGGGGTATCGCCAAGTTGTTGAGATTAGTGTGTCATAATTTGGAGGATATATGGTGGCCATAAAAGGTGGGAGTCTCCGTCGTGGATCTCTCTTTTCAAAGTTATGTTTTTGTTGATAGATTTCTATTGCTAGTATAAAGTTTTCATCACTTATAAGTTCTTCTTCAATTGCATTGATTTTGTTACCATCCGCCAAGGCTTTTTTAGCATCTTGGATAAAGAAATCAACATTGTTATCAATCAAAAGGTCTATCGTAATTACTCCAGTCTCTTGTTATTTTCTTTACTGACAAATTGCAGTTTTATCTTTGGACATATTTTACTTTTCTGTTATGGTCAGATCCAGTGGTAGCCCCAACAGGTACAGTTTCCTCAGCCACTAAGTAGCCTTCACCAGTAATAATCTTAAGAGATAACCGCCCCCTAATAACAGCCATTAAATTATTAGCACTAGACGTTAATACGTTGGCTTTTTATCACTCTAGAAAAGCCATTACTCTCAGTAATTGCGTTGGTAAAGTACCATGGTAACCATGCTTGCCAAGCCATAATTTCAATTTATAGCACATTATTAACTGGTCCCCTTGCTATTTTGTTGCATTGAGTGTTAAAAATTAATTAGAAATTCAACTTTATTTTCGCTGACATTTTTCATTTCTAGAAAAAACTTGATTAAATAATGTGTTAGTGATGAAAATAACCTTCAACGGTGGTAATGACATGCAACTAAGGTCAATAATACAATACAATGTCATATGCTAACTGATAATACTTTTATTAGACATATTTGCAATTCTAATCAGTGTCTACACCGTTACGGTATAGATACATTAAACAGTATTTCTAATTCTATCAATTTAAATTATATCTATTGTATCAATTATACTAAGTAACCATTCTCTTGCTACCAAAATCAATGGGCGTCGACCAAAACCATTTTTGGACTCGACACTTCAATAACCCGACTCGACGTAAACTCGGAAGGCTGCGCACATGCACCAATAGTAGCTTGTCTCACCTCCCAGACAGTTGAACGACCGATTGCAACGTCCGAGGCAATACCTTTTACAAACTACGGAAAGCAACAAAACGCGGCGTACTTTCAAAACCTCTTTGTAGGTACGAGATACGCGAGAACTTGGCATAACTGAAACATGGTTTAAAGAGACGATTGCCAGGATAAGATCGGGAGATACATATTGATATCGAGAGAAACCAGATAGAAACTTTGAAAAATATGGCTGTTCAAACTGGAGATATATATGGACGAAATATTGATCGTTATCTTGTACTGTATGGCAGAGGTGCAACACCTAGCTACACGATTAAATATTATTTGAAGACTGTGGGACTATTTTCGAGAGATTTTATCGGATCTTTATTAATCCTTCATTGATTTAGAATCAGAATCAAACTTCCAAGCATATCTTCAAAGAAAATGGTGAGACGGAAGAAGAAAAATTACGTGACTACCTAACTCTAACAATGTTGTTATTTTGTTCCTTTTGCATTCGTTTGGAAAGAAAAAAGAAAGAAAGAAAATGGTTATTCTGCACAAACAAAACTTACACACAACAATAAAAGACAAAATAATACAAAAGTAGTCTAGACTCCGACGCCTCTAGTCGTTTGGGATCGGTAGTTAATCCTAACTTTATATTATTATAAATGCGAAAGTGAGTTTGTTTGTTGGTTGGATTGTTAAAGAAAAGAAAGAAGAAAGAAAGAAAATAAATTTATTTGACCCAGGTAAGGCACACAATATTTGAAAATGTATAGAAAAAACAAAAAACATAAAAAAAGTATTGTAGCGTCACGGCTGCGCCAAACAGGCCCAGTTCAGCATGTTACGCTTTCACGCTAAAACGGCTGAACGGATTTCGATGAAATTTGGCACATGGGTAGACCATGGCCTGAGTTACGACAAAGGATACCTTTGATCCCGATATTTCCACGGGATTGAGACTTACACAGCTATTTCCTTCATGAAAGCAAGAGTCAAGGTCAATTTTATCTTATTTCTGGGTCGCATTGTCTTTACTTGCTCAACTAATATTTACGACTATATTTTCTCCCCTAAAGACTGCAGTTGAGATTTTATGAGTGTATGTTTAAGCATAAGCTTTCACATTTATCATCTAAGCATATTATTATTTTTATGGCGACTTTAATACGACCATTTCATGGGCCATAATATTCCTTGAAGCGAGGAATATTTCATGTAGTTGCAATTTGAATAAAAGGTCAACTTTATGATGATTACGTAACGCATTCACAATACCAATGCATTTTGACAATTCAACAATATTCATTGCGTTATTTACGTTCCCGCAGTAAATTTTTTCAAACATATGAATCAATGGGTTATCAAGGAAGCAATGAAGTGAAGCAAGGAAGAATGATAGGGGAAGCAAGGAAGAATGAAATATGAAGCAATAGATTACTAAGGATTTTGATAGAAACTGAGGTGCAGGAGTCTGCCCTGTTTAAATCTTTGCTCGCGTAATTTGTAAAACAAATGCGTGTACGCAGAAAATGCGATAATAAAACTATTGCCCTACATTCACAATCAGTGAACCACGACCATTTATTTGCATTGCAAATGCAAGTAGTTACCAATTAGCGCGTATTTAGATTCAGTTTAATTATGTGTGGCCATTTGAAATTAAACATGGTACTGATCTTTTATTCATTCAATTTGGCTTAGATATTTCTTACGTGCCAAGAATGGTCCTAGTCACAGAGTTAAGGGCGCACCCAATCACAAATTGCTTAGCATGATCCTCTGTTATGCCGAAAATACTGCAGCATTAATTTTGAAATAAATATATGTTAAAGTTGAGGATTGATGCTAGGTCTTATGTGAGGCGAAAACACGATTACATAAAATTTTCTCTATAGAAAAAAAATCCAAAGTTACCTCTGCACAGAATTATAAACCGCTGGTATTCAAAAAAAATACTTCAAATTAGATCATGAAACTTTGCATGATAACTGAACTATAAAGCAGGTCTTATGTGTGTCATTTTTTTTAATTACAAAAAAAAAATTTTTTATTTAAAAGCAATTACCTAAACTTTTCGACGGTTTAGAGCCGCTAGCACCCCACTCCGTCTCGTTCTCACTTAGGTCGCGAGTAGTATGGTGCGAGCGGGATAAAATCTGAGGTAGGGTGCGCCCTTAATTGTTGATTTACCAGAAAACGTGATTATGATTATACAAGAATTTTCTAAAAACCGGCCAAGTATTGTTGTTATAGCGGCAACAGAAATAAATCTCCTGTGACAATTCAACTGTCTAACTATCACGGTTCAGATACAGCCTAGTGACAGACGGACAGATAGACAGACGGAAGGACAGCGGAGCCTTAGTAATAGCGTCCCGTTTTACCCTTTGAGTACGGAACCCTAAAAACGAATCTTTTAAATACCTAACTCGATTGTTCAATTCTTGCTTATCAACTTTAGAGCTAAGGCTCTTGTATATATATACCAAGTTTAAGCTCAGTATAGCCCGAGTCCATTCCCATCGGCTAAGAAAAACCTAATATTTTTCTTCTCACGCTAGATTTATCGTATCATAAACACTTCAAAACAAACATCTATTGCAAAAATGTAACAAACATGTTTCTAATATTATCTGAGCGGCCTCGTGGAGCGCATTGGCAAAGCCGCTGTGCTGTCATATATTTATGACACTGCGCATATTTCGGTTACGCTAACTTACACCTGTTTACCTTGCGACATTGAAACTGTATTTTCGTATGACCGTCAGTAATTACTACAAAGTATACATTATTAGCGGAATATGTCGAAAACAAAAATACCTGAACCTTTATTTCATTACCAAAAATGGGTCCAAGTTATTAATAAACGAGTTGCCGTTAAATTGATTGACAACTAGCAATAAAAAATAGTCAAAAAAAATAATAAATTTATTTATTTATTTAAACTTTTCGCACAAAAAAAAAAAAGGTACAAAGGCGGACTTAATGCCTGAGGCATTCTCTACCAGTCAACCAAGGGTGGTGAAGAGATTAGATGGCGGGTGCTCTAATTGAGAGGAACAAAGAGAAAAAATATATAATATATCGTATTGCATTATAGATAAAAACAGGTTTACAGTACATAAATAAGCTATAAACTTATGATACATATACTTACATACATATTTACTATAATAAATACTATATATATATATATATATAAAACATACAAATTCAAGGGAGAGAGGTGATGACATGACTCTACTCTATTTAAATCTCTCTCTCTCTGGTATCTCTCTCTTTTTTATTCTATAAATTCAATTACAAAGTACAAGAAACCAATTAAAGAACTACAGCTAATCACAATAAATCTTGACACTACATTATTTTAGCTGAACGCGCCATTATGCCAGCTGGATCTATTGCATAACGATATTATATAACCACTTTTGCAGACTACAATAATGATTATTTTACTGTTCGGTAATTCATAGATCAAGTGCCCAGAGCTATTGAGTCGAGGGTCTGATTAGGAAGGCTGTTATCTAATAATCTTGTGAGCCATTGAACTTATATAAGTAGACAATTTGTTTGTATATTTAAATAAAATATTATTTTATAGCTACTGGCTGTAAACAATAGCCGTTGTAAAGTAAGGAATGTGGTTCTCAGGAAAAAAATAGCAAGCATTAACTTTCCATGAACGCTTCTATAAAATATGACTAAATCAAATCATTATGGTGTAAATAATGCTTGTATATGGTATGTCTTTCTAACATTTGTGGATCTTTGACAGTCGTTACGGGTCGTCAGAAGCCCGAAAGTCTGACAACCAGTCTTACCAAGGGGTATCGTATTACTCAGTTACTGGGTTGTGGAGGTCAGATAGGCAGTCGCTTCAAGTAAAATACTGGTATTCAGTTCATGCATCCGGTTAGACTGGAAGCCGACCCCAACATAGTTGGGAAAAGGCGAGGCAGATGATGATGGTATGTCTTTTTGTGAAGTACCTAACGTCTTGGGTGTACCACCAAAATAAATCCTAAAGCCAAGATTTAGGTAACAAGCATTATACTGTCCTATTTCAAAGAGCAATATATTTCGCTGAAATTGAAGCGCAAGGAGTATGTAAGGATCGTAGCAGATGGCGTTCTGTAATTTCTGCCTACCCCCATTGGAAGAAGTCGCGAGTTTCATCATCTGCCTAGCCTTTTCCCAACTATGTTGGGTTCGGCTTCCAGTCTAACCGGATGCAGCTGAATACCAGTATTTTATTTACATGGAGCGACTGCCTATCTGACCTCCACAACCCAGTAACTGGGTAATACGATACCCCTTGGTAAGACTGGTTGTCAGACTTTCGGGCTTTTGACGACACTTAACGACTATCAAAGATCCACGAATGACAGCCGGGACTAACGGCTTAACGTGCTTTCCGAGGCACGGAAGAGTCTCGATACGTAAAGATGGTCACTCATCCATGGACCAACCCCGGCAAACGTAGCTTAACCTGATGGATCGACCCGTGCGGCTGTTATTACTTAGCCACGAGCTCCTCCGAAGAAGTCGCGAGGATATATATGTATATATGAAAGCAAATAAGACATTGAAAATAATACCAAACAAAATGTCGCGTTTGGCATGAATCATGAAGGCAATTTTGTCCGCATGACTGTTCATAGTACCATGAAGTCTATCCCTCGACTATGGCGACAATGGTTTTTTTTATCAACATGCTCAATTTGTCATGGTTATCAAGTAATTAAAATAAAACTATTTTATTCCATCACATTTTTATTGGTTCGTCACGTTTCTGTGTCAACTGTATCAAATCGCAAACAATTTTTTTCATTCATCATCGAATATTTGCATAGGTATAAAGATTGACTGCATAATAATCTACTTATAGGCTTTTTAAATACAACTGACGATTTTAAAGGGAGGTTTTATGTTCGCTATTAGATTTCTCGAAAGCCTTATGTCTCTGACCTTAATATGCAGTCAAATCGCTGTTGGTTTGCAGTATACCAGTAGCCTACCACATCACTTGACTTGAGATTTGCAACATACTAAAAATAGGCTTTCTACAACCATGGGCCGAAAGGTTCTGGAGTGGCAACCATGTACCGGAAGACGTAGCGTTGTACAAGGTAGACCGATGACCTTGTGAAGGCCGCCGGATTCCGCTGGATGCGGGAAGCACAAACCCGGGCGAGGTGGAGGTGCTTGAGGGAGGCCTCAAGGCTCGAGGCCTATGTCCGGTAGCGGACGTCTTTGGGTTGAAATGATGATGATGATGATGAACGAATAGGACATCAATCACACGAAAGTCGGTGGTCTAATCTTTTTCAACCAATCCGACATAATTTGCTTACCAACGCTAAACTATCAATTAACGGTTTATAACAAGCTTCATTCTCAATTAACAGCTCTAAATTGCAAAGTGATCATTTAGCACCTCCCATTAGTACCTTGGCTAATTTACTTCGACTACTTTTGGCACTAATAATTTTGAATCGACAGTACGATATTTCAGCTGGTTTCGTTACATTAAGTTTAGACTTTAGTATATTTGTAACTGATTATTTAGTAGGCAGGTAATTGAGAAAGTACTTATTTGGGCTTAATTGTTTATGTTACTAAGGACTAGAATTTCATAATTCGGGGCAATATTGCCCGTTCACTTTTGCACAACCTACTGTTTAGTTTTTTGACTATTGCAGAATTTGTCCTGACCTCTTCTCAAAATGAAGGATACTCCACTCACGAGGTGATTGATGACTGCAATCTATAACTCGCATGAATTCAGTGTTGTGTTTAAAATTGATCTTGGGCTATAAGAGTAATGTAACGAATCAAATGCTACATTAGAGGCTCAAATTGAAAAAGAATAGCCACATTGATTTAAGCAATGCTTTCGACATCATCTGCTTGGAAGGATTAGAGTTCTAGAACCAGAATATTAAAATTGTGGTGTTTTGATGGAAACTAGTATAATCGGCCCAGGAATGCTCAGAATAGTACCAGTTATGTTTAATACGATTTCCTGGCAACTCATGACGGAGCACCAGAAACAGTCAGGAGTAATGAAAGGCTAATTCAAAGTAGACGTATGAAACAAATCAATACTGTTCCCGTCCTACACAAACATATTATGTGGATCCGTTGGCGCCCTAAATTGTAACTCATTGCGAATGTTATTACTGGCTGGAATTCTTGTTTGCATATCATATCATGCGTTACTTTTGGCATTCCGCCCTGCAGATATAGTATAAGTTTGAATTATTGCGTTTCATCACTCACTTTGTTGAAGAAATAGATTAGATAGTTAATTCGTGTGAAGAATTCGAAACTTTGCGGATCATTGGAGAAGGAATTTGTTGAGTAATTACTACTAAATATATGAAGATCATTTGCCTGCTTTGTCCCTCCCATGTTACTTTTTGGTATTTTGTTTTGGCATCATATGCAACACGTTTTCTTCTTCCATTCTCCCCTGTCAACCGTCACGGTGTCAGTCACTCCCTTTTCTTTCACATCATTCCTCACAATATCCGTCCTTCTTTTACGAGTATTTGGCCTTCCTCACCCTCTTCCCACTACTATGAATATTTAAGAAATAATAATACTACTGTTAATTTAACATAAAGAGAATAATGAGGAGGGCAAGAGAGATACTAGGATAACAGAGAATGATAAGAAAGCAAAATGTTTACAATGTCAATTGATGAGCAACGACCAACGACAATAAAGCCTGGAATTTGTATGAGATTATAGGTAAGCTTGAGAGACGCACGTGAATAAATATTTGCTAACGCGATTTCGAAATACAAATGCTTAGAGTGTTATCTATTAAGAACAAAGTCTACTGCACCTAATTCTAGACATGGATATATTCCTGAATGCTATGGTATATATGACTAACTAAGCGCAAGGAGAGCATTTCAAATAAATACAAATCACAAAGCGATATGTCACGTATGTCAAAGGGAATTAGTTATATCGTCCAGATTGAAGGAGACTAAATACTTGGCTATAGTTTGTTCTTACTTTTGCCAAAATCGCTAGCAGCACAGATTAACAGTAAGTACAAAGAAAACTACGCAGTTATTTATGGTACTGTTAAATATTGCAAAGATAAAAATAATATTATGATTATCGTCTTTTGAAGGTTAAGGGAACTTAGGGCAGAATATGAGACTATTGATCTTATAGGTACTGTTAAATTTTCAGTCAGCGTAGCTTTGAAAAACAGCAATATCACATTTTGTGAATGAAAAGAGTCATTTCAGCATACTGCCTAGTCACGGCACGCAATACGTTGAATGTTCACACATTCGTTTTATCTATTCACGTAAGCAAATTCTTGCTGAAATTAAGATTACAAATGATACGCCTCGTTTATCAAGTCATTATTAGTTTGTAGCGTATCACAGAGATTTGTAAATAGAGATTTAAACTATCCATTTGTAAAAGTGTTACGCAATTACCCCGCAGGACTCCAAAATATGATGATAGAAATAAATAAAGCTACTTACATAAATCTTCTAACACTACAGTAGATAAAAGATTTCTCAATCAGGTCGCAAGTAATTAAAATACTAAATGAACCATAAACAACTACAGCATAGTAACTATCAGAAGAAGTGGATCTAATCGCGGTTCACAATCATATCGAGAAATTCTTAATTTCCGCTTATTCTTGTTTCCAATCAGCGATATGTTCTATCAGAACATTGGGAGTTATTATATTTTCAAGAGCCTAATAGTCGGATACGATGAAGATAATAATATTGATATTATGTGAAGGGAAAGCTGATATTTCTGATTGTATTATTACTTTATTACACATTTGGTTTTCTCTGGAGATGAATAAATTGGTAAAATCTTCGTTAATCAATTCCTTCGCCATCTTTCTTTAGGTGACAAACGTAATATTCGCTGAGTCAAGTCATTTCAGTCAACTTGCTAAAGTAATTCGATAGCTTGTCAAGGTCATTCTTATTTTTAGTCTTTTGCTAAATAAAATTGTTTAGTACTTAAAAAAACTATTCAAATATGTTACAAACCTACGTGCAAAAAACATTACGAACATACAAGCCACGAGCGGCAATGAACTCTCAGCTCACTATCAACTCATCTATCCAAAAATAATGGAAATCCAGAAGGAAAATCATTCACATTCATACCATAAAGAATGAAAGCATGAGTCGAACATCACTCGCTACATTCGTAAGGTCATTGCCGCTGTACTTCAACATTGTTTCTCGATAATGCAAGGCACTCGAACAGCTATTTTTAGCCAAACTCTCGCTTTCCATGAGTTGCTGGCCGTTAAAGAACGGTTATCTTGACGGCTGGACGATTAGTTTAAGCGTACAAATGATTAGTGCGTTGGCATGTGAAGAGGAGAGATGAAACGGATGTGATTAAGAGATTTATGAATGTAAATGTGGATAGATGGAAAGAGAGAGACCAAGAAGAGATGGACTGATTGAGTGAGCGATGATATGAATGAAAAGGAGGTGACTGGTGACGGTCGATGGGAGAATAAAAGAGAAAACATATTGGACCCACCGTGACCCCAAGTGGCCGGATAGAATCACTAAGAACAGTTACGTAGAAAATCTTTATAGAGACTTGTCCGTTGTATTTTTATACAGAAGACCAGATGATATTTTTGATGTTCACGTGTGTGGGAATGAAACCACATAATTTCTTTAAATCGCTGTTTAAAAACGTTTTAATAGAAATAATAGTCTGGCGGAAAATTTCGGGGTTTCCAAAGTGATTGTTATCAACGTCACGTATGTAAAATTGAGTTTTTCATACAGTTGAACTGTTTTTGGATTGTTCATACTAGAATTTTTCGTCAGACTAATATATCAGAGAGGATAATGTACAAATATATGGCATTTTATATTGTGCATTTTACGAAAATGTTCTACATGTCTTGTACAATATTTCATGAGAAAAGTAGCTCTTAAGTTGAAAGGCAGGAATGTCTTTCACATTCAGGTTAAGAGCCATGACATGCAGCATAAAACTGACTTCAATATTATTTTGTGACGTTGTAAAATATCTCGTGAAAATATTAATGTATAAGAAACCTTACAAACAATTACTGAACTGTATACAACTACCAACCATTATTATTTTCTCTTGCACAATGAAACACAATGTCACCTGAAGAATAATAAATTTCAGAATTAAACCGAAATACAGTCACGTCATGTCACGTTATAGTTAAGTTAGTTAGTTAAGTGATGCGGATGAATGCGTCGCGAGGAGAGTTTTGGAATATGAATGTCATGACTGCAGTAGAGATCCATCAGGTTAAGCTACGCTTGCCGGGGTTGGTCCGTGGATGGGTGACCATTTTCACATATCGAGACTCCTCCGTGCGGCTCCGTCATTTGTGGATCTTTGACAGTCGTTACGAATCGTCAGAAGCACGAAAGTCTGACAACTAGTGTAACCAAGGGGTATCGTATTACCCAGTTACTGGGTTGAGGAGGTCAGATAGGCAGTCGCTCCATGTAAAATACTGGTATTCAGCTGCATCCGGTTAGACTGGAAGCCGACCTCAACATAGTTGGGAAAAGTCTAGGCAGATGATGATGAGCTAGAAAAGGGGTGAGATATACTCAATACTCAATATCTTTATTGCTTTACCATAATGCTAAACTGATAATGATATAACTGCTGATAGAGATGTATGGAAGAAAACGAAATGTTGCGTCGTCCCCAAATCGGGATACAAGGACAATAGGGAATATGCATGTGATTCAAATATGGGTCAAATATTTTTTTTTATAAACTATGTTACTTCAGAATTATGCCTCCATCAATATTTTTGAATAAAATTTCATTTTGAGCGAGAAATTAATTTTTAAAAAGTCCCAAATAACTGTGGGTAATTCAAATACTTGAAAAGGCTAAGAGCGGATGTGACGTAACAATCCGGAATAACAATCAAAATGTCAATGTCAAGTCAATCAACAATTGTCAAGTCAATGTCAAACGCTCATTGAAAAAGGAGTGTTTGACGTTGACTTGACAGTTGCTTGTCTGTTTTCACAGACGGTGACGTCACCACACCTAGCGCGCCAAATGGAGGGCGTTTAAATAGCCCGGATCGGTTGGATATTTTTAAACATTTTTTTAACAACTTTAAATTGCTTTTCTGCCGTCGATTTTTTTTTTACTATTATTTGACGATGTAAACTATCGAATAAAAAGATTAAAAAAATACATGCATATTCCCTATTAAGCGAATAAAGATGACAGTTAAAAACAAACAGTATTTGAACAACATAATTATCAAATCATAACAAATATAGCCACAAAATATATCAAAGATTACAAAATAGTTGAAACAACCGTAGAAGATGGTGTTATCTCGCCACAGGACAAGGTAACTACATCGTGTTTTGTGTTATTATCAGAAACAATGTGAATGGAAGTAATTGATCACTATCTCAATAGTTATCTTGCATCAGGAGAGGAGCGGCCTTGCAAGATCATCAGACGATATGCTCTAGAAATTACAGTTGGAGGATACAATTACTGGCAATGTTGGTGTTTGGAATTCAATGTTCATTTAGAAGCCATTGGGAAAGTAGCAAGCTTTTATTCTGAGTGAGCAAGAGCTGGTGGATTAAGGCCCATTCCCTCACACAGAGATGAGGCGTGCTGCAGCAGTAGGAAGATAAAGGCTGATTTATACATACCATAGTAAAAAGATAATTATTTATGCTAATTGGGAATAGTTCGAACTACGGTTACCACGCAATAAATACGCTGTAAATACCTACTATTGTGGCTTACCTAAGCCACAATTGTAGGTATTTACAGACAATTTTGAAAGACCTTTAGGACATTAGCAATATTTTGTTTTTAAATAAAAGTTCTATAAATGGCTGTTGAGAATTTAAAGCCGATTTCCGATTCAATCGATGAATCCAATTTCAATCATGCGTTCCGTGCGTAGCTTCTTTATGATTTTTATTGGCTTCTGTATCTCAATTTATTTCAAGAAGCCTATGAATGAATGTTAACATGGCTTCTATTTACAGAAGCTATATGATCAGAGTGGAATATGCCAATCAGTTATCGCACCATCAGATCGCTGTCAGTCACGCGCGGTACATATTAATATGTTAGAAAAACACGTCGTACGTGACGGACTGAAAATTGTATGGCGCTAATTTATATGTTCATGATGTTTTTAAATTACTGTCTTAGTCATATTTCACACCCTTCTTTACGAAGGAATTCGAAATAACTAAAAGATGGTCTAGCTTCATACAGGCTCAGAGCTAAGTATTTTCTGGTATGAAAAATGCAAGAAAAACTGCGCTGGCTAACAAATGGATTGACGGACAAAAACCTAGATCTTTTTATTGTGTTCGAAGATCTCGGAATAGATGCACATGCTTTCCTTAATATAGAAAATCTGTCGCGACGGAAGTTCGATGAAAGGGGAAGTTATCTGTTACCATCGAAGTATTTATGTCTTACATGAAACGTGCTCTTTTACGGCCTGAACTTCAAAGACCGGATATATATTTTTTCAGTGCACAGTACAACACTAAACAAAAAGAAAAAAATTGATGTGGACACGCTATCACGCAATAAGCAGTTGATTGTGTACTTCACGCTTCAACTGAAACTAATAAATACCTATTTACTCAAACTTGTATCGAGTCACACGTATGCCTTTCAGATATCAGGGCTTCAAATGCATTGATTATTTTGTTACATCATCATACATCAGATAGTGTCCACTTTCTCATCCTATTGTTTTCAACCTCTGTATGAAGCTAGCACAGACGAGGCCACAAATAACGGTAGTTGCGGTCAATAAAGCCTTTTGAATCGCTTTATGACCGAGATATACGCCCTGATTTACTGTTCATCATCATTATAATTTCGTAAGATGATACATCTCCTACTATTTTACTACGCGGAGAAGATAAACACAGTCGGAATTCCGAGTCAAAGATTTGTTTTGATTGGCAATAACTCGACAACACATAAAATTGGCATCCCACCTTCACTGATATCAAAACACCTGCAGAAAAAATCACGTCAACACTCACCTGACGTCATTTGTAACCATTCTTATTCCGATTTTCTCCTTTCCACAATCTAGCCATAATGTCAATAAAAAAAACTTTTTCCAAAAAAAACAACCGACTTCAAAAAAAAACACTAAAAAAAAGTGAAAAATAACTTTAATTTCGGAAGTCGGTGTCTTTGCTTTTTAATTTTCGTTTTTTGCCACCGACTTCCGAAATTAAAGTTATTTTTCACTTTTTTTTAGTGTTTTTTTTTGAAGTCGGTTGTTTTTTTTGGAAAAAGTTTTTATTTTTCACTTTTTAGTGGTGGTACCTACCCCATACAAGTTACTACCTGCTATGTAAATAACAGTGAAGGAGTCTAATAATGATATCGTCTACATAGACTGTGGGAAAAATACGTAATATTAAAGCTAGCGCAAGAACTACGCAAGCAAACTTAATAAAATTTATATGGGACCATCTCGGGAGTATACCCTTTCGAACTAAAAAATAATTTTTTAAATCGGTTCACAAACGGCGGAGTAATCGGTGAACATACATAAAAAAAAAAAAAAAAAAAAAAAAAAACAATCATCCGAACGTAGTACCTCCTCCTTTTTTGAAGTCGGTAAAAATGAATCTGTTTAACGGTTTTCGGCATACGCGACATCTCGACCTTGTTAAGCGATTTAGCGACAAAATCTCTGAGCAAGGTCAACGCCCAGCGGTTACAATTTTCGTCTAATTATGCGGGTTCCGGTCCACGCCTACAAATCCAACGTCACTGGGGTATTGAAAACTTCAACAATTTACGTGATTCATTGAATTAATCTGTTTTTCTGGGTCAAAAGCAGATGTCTGCACAATTGCACATCTGCTATTGGCCGGGCGAAAAAACGCAATCTATATGCAATACATATAGGTTTATCTACAATAGGGCCGGTTTTCTACAAAGACGAGGGGAGATTTCTCAAACAAACAATGGATTGACGTTATTTTTACTTGGTGTCTGCGACGCTTTGGGATCCGTTTTGTGACACATCTCAGTCTCACATCTCGTATGTTTAAATAACAAATTCCATAATCCGTTTGTCAGGAATTCAGGACGGCTGATACAGAAAAATTGCTTCAGAGTATTTTTCGGTTGACAATTGACACATTATTTTTATGCTCTGCTTCTCGTAACAAGTCGTAAGACTTTCTCTTTTTTTGTTTTACGCATTCGATGTCTGCAGCTTTCGTGTTGAATGAAATGGTGTTACTTTTTGAACTTCGTCCGCGACTTTGACCTCTGAAGACACGACCAGACAGAGTTTATTTTTAAAGGTGAAACAAGTATTTTGGTTGTATTTTCAGTATGTTTATGTTTTAAAGACCAGCGTCATAAGACCAATGCCAATAGTAAGCGTTTGAACTACATAAACACGTGGTTGCTGATAAGAAATAGATTGACAACAAAGATTAGTTTCCCAGTAAGCCAAAAATGATAACAGCTGAAATTGTTGGTCTTATCAGCAAGTGATCATCCATATATTAGCCATATAAGATAATAAAGTGGATTATGGGTGTTTCCAATAAAATAATGGATATTAGGGGATTTCCCTATAATCATTATAAATTAATTTTTGGGGCATTAATGAATGCTGCTATCCTTGGCATATTTGTATCCCACTTTGATCCTCTCTAAAATGAATTCTAAAATTCTCACTGAAGTGGTGGTTGATCCAAGGAGTCAATTACACCAAACTCTAGCTGTACCTGTAACTCTCTGATGCCACATTTGGGTTCAGCTGGCTGGTAGGAAGCATAATGAATAGCTTTGAGCACTTGAGCAGTAGGCAGGATCTCCCTTTACCTCTGACTGATCATTACTGAACAGCATTTAGCCACATCTCAAATCAATTAATTACCTAAAATGATTTGAGTTGTGTAATGAGAATTGCAATATGTATGAGATGAAATAGAGGCATGCATTGCAGTCAACAGAATGCAAAAACATTTTTTAGAAATGAGGACACACCCACATACAAGCTAATGTTACCAGCATAATATTGTTATCATGGCCAGTATACTATCCAATTGTTACTTGTTATTAAAAAGTAAACATATCTAATAACTTGACTTTCATTTGGCTTTGGTCGATGATACATTTTATAAGTCCTTTTACTTTTTGATTGAATATATCGGCAACACTCCTCCTGACTTACTGACTCTATGATCAATTTGAATAATCTGTATAAGTATGGTGTTTGATATAAAAAATTGTAATGATGATGAAATATTTTATGTGACTTGCGAGTTGACTCTGCGTGATGTTTAAATGATACATTGACATGCAACAGCTGGCTCAATACCCTCTGGCGAACTTTTATGTATGTATTTTATACTTTCCCAGAATTAATTAAACTGAAGATACAAAAACCTACCTACTTTAAGTACTTAATGGTAATTCAAAGAATAATTACCTAAAAACTATTTTTACTTGTAGTAAAAACTTGTTTCTGAATAAATCAACAATAACAAATGGAATGATAATGAGTAAAAAACCGAAGGCCAGTGGAAGCATTGAACAGAACCACTCACTTTCACTATAATGCTATTGAAATGTAAGCAAGTAGTTTCACTCACCCCTCCGTTGTCACAGAGTTCAATGACAATGTCTCCG
The DNA here is from genome assembly GCA_947522985.1 of Lithophane socia. NCBI lineage: Eukaryota > Metazoa > Arthropoda > Insecta > Lepidoptera > Noctuidae > Lithophane > Lithophane socia. The sequence continues at coordinate 2,050,248 of OX383256.1, forward strand.
CGAATATCATCTCATGGTCTTCATTCGTCTTCTGGTCTTCAGCCAACTGGGCTTCAGGGGGGTCCTGAACCCCTGGCACATCCTGCTCACCAGCCTCCACTTTCTGACTGACATTATGCAGTCCCGACAAGTCGACATTCTTATCGTCGCCGTCTTCACCTGGGTGAGCCTCCGAAACACCCAAAATGATGAGAGCACAACTGTGGAATACCATATTCATGAGAATCTGCATATTGTACGAAATTTTATGTTTATGTCATCATAAAAAATTGTTTTCTGTACCTGGATAGCAATGAAATTGTCACCAAAGACGTGTAGATTAGATATAAACCACCCTTCATCGTAATATCAGTGAAAAATCCACAGTCCATACCATTTTGTGCGTAAAATTAACACATTTTCGCGACGCCTTCAAACTCAACAATGAAAATAGATTATTATTACTATACACACATAACACAAGCACAATTAACACATTTTGAGGGGTTGAATATTAATAAAAAATTAGCTGCCGTCGCCAAACGGATAAAAATGTGGGACCGAACTTTTGCTCAATTTTACTAAAATCGAATCGTGTAATTTGACAATTGCCAAAATTTTTGTTCCCATTGTCGTTGATGTCGTACGTTGAATAGAGAATTCCTATTGGCAGAAAATGTATACATTAATCGATTATTTTAAATGCTCCAATAGGAGTTAAACATTTAATGCCTTAGCTACGTTTTTATTGGTGGAACACAATGTATGTAAGTTACGTTTCGTTGCACGTAGTACAATTTATTTTAAATTATTACTTTATTTCTATTTGACACCCCAAATAAGCGTTTTGTAAGGAATATTTATTTTGGATCCCATAGAATATTATATTAATAAAATTATGTAATTTCAATCAAAGATTTATTGGTTGACATGAGCCTATTGTTTAAAGTTTTCAAAACTAGAATTTGTAACGATCATAAAAGAATTAAAATGGAGTTTCTAGAATATCTGCACTAGTGTTGTCCAATAAATAAACTGATAATAAAAATGTACGAGAAGCATGAATGATGGATGTTATTGATGAAAATAGTATCCGTTTAAAAAAACACTTTAGTATTCATTCTGAAATCTATAGAACTATACATACCGATAATATTACGAGTCATAAATTTTTTAGAAGAGGTCCCATTGATTTTTTATTATCACAATTTGAAATCGACAGAAAAAAATATTTTTTCTCGAATAGGTATATAACATCACTACTTTACAGATAACAACAGTTATCGCTGATCGCTGTCAACTGTCATCGACGTCAACGGAACGGACGCGTTTGGCTTTAGCAATTTGTCGGTTCTTGTTGTAATAAATTCTGAAAATGGAAGCTTTATTTGCAATACCTTTCACAGTTCTGGAAATTCCCAACATTAAGATTAAAAAGCCGACATGGCTACAGGCTCCGTCTGCTATGACAACATTCTCTTTGGTGCTGCTTTCATACTTTTTAGTAACGGGAGGTTAGAAGATTGTTTTATAAGATTACCAATTAATTTCTTATTGGAGTCGTTTCAGATTGAATATAATACGTGATTTTTGTTGTAGGGATTATATACGACGTGATCGTGGAGCCGCCGAGCGTGGGTTCAACTACCGATGAGCATGGACACAGTAGGCCGGTCGCGTTTATGCCAAATCGTGTAAATGGACAGTACATAATGGAAGGATTGGCGTCCAGCTTTCTGTTCTCTCTTGGTGGCCTTGGTTTCATCATCCTCGACCGCACACACAACCCTTCAACTCCTAAATTGAACAGAATCTTGTTAATCTCAGTAGCCTTCCTTTGTATTCTTGTATCTTTCTTCACAACTTGGATATTCATGAGGATGAAGTTGCCAGGCTATCTACAGAACTGATTGTTTACTAATGTAGAGTAAGCGAAGTCATAAAATGTTTTTTAATAAGTTTAATAAATATTTTTTATATTCCATCAAACGGTCTTTTATTTATGCTGTACATTTATTTGTATACCCACTTAATATGTAAGGCATCATAATCATTTCATTTCCCAGCGAGCTAATCTGTCAGTATTCAACATATTTCAACACCATTGTTACACTCAATTCTGTTCTTATCACTGTTATGCTATAATTATTATGATTATGATACACACTCAAGGTAATGTTATCATGTAACATAATTTAGTAAAATTTTTAAAATGTATATTTTCTTTGTAATACAATATTATTCATCAACTGCCTACATTTTTCCCAACAATGCTGGGGTCAGCTCCCATTCTAACCGGATGCAGCTGAGTACCAGTATCTTACATGGAGCGACTGGCTAAAGAAAATTATTATAATTAAAAATTAAACAAAATCCCAAAGAAACATAATTTAATACTTAGATATTTGGCATTTCATTACAAAATTGTTCTAATAAAAATTGAGAACAGCACAAAACATCAAAATTCATTGCTTAATCATCTTGCAGAAAAACATTTTGATTGCAAAAGAGAGATTCACAATACATAATTATTATTTAAAATAAATAAACAATTACAATAGTAGGGAAGACATAATAAATGCTTTTTTATAATATACCAACTACATTTAAACATTAATTTCTTATTTACTAAAGTTGCTGCGACTGCGTCATTCATCAGGAAATACCTAAATGAATGTCTGAATATTTGCACTGTTGGATTTCCAACTCTCAGTGCTGAGCTAAGCCATCATAATAGCGCGCTTTTATTTAGGCATTCATTTATCCGTTTAGTGTTAGTAAAAACAAGCATTATATTATTCACATTATTACTCCGTTTAGTGTTAGTAAAAACAAGCATTATATTATTCACATTATTACTCCGTTTAGTGTTAGTAAAAACAAGCATTATATTATTCACATTATTACTCCGTTTAGTGTTAGTAAAAACAAGCATTATATTATTCACATTATTACTCCGTTTAGTGTTAGTAAAAACAAGCATTATATTATTCACATTATTACTCCGTTTAGTGTTAGTAAAAACAAGCATTATATTATTCACATTATTACTCCGTTTAGTGTTAGTAAAAACAAGCATTATATTATTCACATTATTACTACAATTATCAGCAGATTCCTAAGTAAACATTAAAAAATTAATATATAATTATGAAAATTACAGACAATACAGGAAACAACACACGTTTGTATTTTGAGATAAACACAAGCTTTATTAATTTGAGAATGTATGAGTATGTTGTGGCAGAATGTTGAGTATTTTACAGTTCCTCACTTCACAGTCTTATTCTAAATGCGCTGAAAAACAAAATAAAGACAAAAGTTAGTGCAATGTAAATAGAATCCATCAAAAGATAGAGAGAATTAAATCAATGTATTGTATATTTGTGACTCACGAAGATTGTGATAATAATTATATTGCCGCATTGTTGGCCGTGAAGATTTCTCGGATATTGTTTTGTTAAAAGTCGCGCCAGTATGTAAGAGCCTTTATTAATGTCACGTAATCGCGTTTTATTAGGACAATGGCTTATACAGCTGAGCTGTTATTTCAGGATTGGCTAGCAAATCATGGATAGATTCAGTGCTTGCCTTTTCAGTGTAAGGGGGTAGTCAGACTCATCAGTTGTTTTCTTTCTAGTCCAATCACTCATTTTATACAAGCATGGGTTTAACTAAAGTTGACCAGAGCATACACAAATACTTGATAAACTTACTGGCAGAAATCAGAGCTTTTATCAATGATATGTTCAAACTCTGCAAAAGATAGTGCTCCATCATCATCTAAGTCCGCTTCTTCTAGAACATTCTGGACTAGCTGCTGGATCTCGGAGTCACCCAGTTTTAGTTCAGGACCACACAGCCTCTCAATCACTTCACGCAAGTCTGACACACCAATCATGTCGTCGCCATCAAAATCTGGGGAAATAATTGTTTAATATATGTTTGGCACTGTTACTCAAGGACCTCAAAAATAATCTATTTATTTACTTATTTTAAACTTTATGCAACATGAAGGGCATAAATTAAACACATTTTTTAACATTCAAATAACGGTGGTACCTAGGGAAATAAAATGGCAGCTGGCAGGTGTATTGCTTTTATATTTTTTCGAAAAGTGTCTCTGAAACTATGTCTCCATACGAAACTACTTTTTGAAAGGGCAAGAATAAATTTTGTTTACGTTATCTTGATGTTCAAACGTGCCTTTTATGTGCCTATTTGAAATAAATGATTAGGCTTTGACTATGTTGGGATCGGCAGCAAGTCTTCTACCAGCCACTCAACTACTGGGTAGTTTCAATAGTAAAAGATGTCAGCCACCAATAAAAGACTGGCTGATAGATTTGAGGCCATTAGGCTACCACTATGTCAAAAAATCTTACCAAATATCCTAAAAGCATGTTCAGCCTTAACTGCTTTTGGTGCCATCTCACTAAAAACAGACATCATGTCAAGGAAGTCTTCGAAGGTGCAGTCTCCATCATTACTTGAGCTGAATACTTTGCATATCCGGTCTCTGAACGGGTTCACGCGTAACTCAGGGTATTGCAGGATCTTTGTCATCGGGAGTTTCGCATTCTTGTTGTGACCTACTTTCTCGGGCGCTAGGGCTTTGAATTTTTGATGAGCACTGGAACGTAAGACACGTTTATTAAATTAGATTTTTTGTAACAGCTGAGAAAGTGAAATAATTGTTAAAATTTGTATCAGAAACAGGGTCAGTCACTGAAAAGGTTTTTTTTGTAATAGTTATATTGTTCACATGTTTCTATACTTGTTCTATTTTAACAGGGAAAGCTATTATTAACTGAACAATAGGTAGGTACAGCAATATACATAATGTGATGTTTCATTTTTAGGTTCTTATATATCGTTATAGGTTTTCTAAATGAAATGAAATAAAATATTTAATGCAAGTATGTTCAGTAAATAAATAAGTAATATGATTTCTGTGTCATCAGGAACGCAGAATATAGAAAAATACACATCGTTTTGTAGATGAATATGTAAACTAGATTCTTGAACTGTTTGGCTTTCGAGCTTCAATGAAGTAAACTGCATGAAAACAAAATTATAATAAAAGATTTTTACTCACTATAGCACTTCCTTCTTCGTAAAATAAGTGAGATCCTGTAAATTATGACGAATTTATTAGTCATCTGCCGAAAACCACATTTTTAAGAGCAAAAACCTTAACAAATGAATGTATTTAGTTACCTCGTAGTCTTGAAGTTCCTCTTCTGTAAACTGACTTTTTCCTTGGCCCATTATATGATTAGAAAAACTTGTGTATGTGTAAATGTAAATTTTATTAGAATTTATTAGAATAATGTAAACAAAAACACAAAGATTTGAGACTCAGGGCGGGGAACATGTGGTGTGGGGTAGGGGAGGTGGGGTCAGGTGGGGTGAAGAACCTGTCAGCTGTCAATGTCAATTTGATTTATGCGTTTAGTTCTGTCTTGAAATTTAAAGTACTCGGAAACCTTAAAAAAACTATTTTTATTAAAATATAGTAATTGTATCTAATGGTTGATCTATTTTATTTCTCATCGTCCTCTTTATTTTCCGTCATAGTCTCTGAAAAAATATAAAATGGCAATCAATACCGGTCGTTCCTGAAATACAAGCATTTTATTTTTACTAAGCTTTTGCTAACATATTTATGTAATCTCTTTTAAACCGGACTGCCAAGGAAGGATTTTATACTAACCGTTAGCTTTCTTGATTCTAGAGGCAAACAAAGAACCCCTCTTATATGGACCTCCAGGGACCAACTCACAGAGCATAGGATAGTTCTTCTTACATGGTTTCGATACCCAAGTCCTCGTCCTTGTAAGAAGTACACAGTCGAATTTTCTGCGGGCCTTTCTTGGACTGCCAGGTGCCCAGGCACGATATGTCGTGCAGTCTAGGGCATCACCTTAGGAAGAACGCAACACGAAAAGGTATAATGATTTTCGAGTTTCTTTGTAGCCTATTTAAAACCATTTACTCAGTGTCGTAATTAGCCTTTTATGAGCCCGGTGCGAGCTGCTATAAAAATAAATAATATGTGTTGTTAGTGGCCCTGGTCTGCTCATTTCTGCGCCCCTCCAGGGTCTGCGCCCTGTGCCTGGGCACCGCCGGCACCGCCCCAGTTACGGCACTGCATTTACTTTGGTGTGAAAGGCCACTATTTTAGTATTAAGTATTATAAAGTAGATACTTATGCCTTTTTCAGCATACAACGTAATGAGGATCATCTTTTATCAAGCCTGCCTGCCTCTAGCCGACAATACCTTAGCCTTCCTTAATTTTAAGGTCCCGAATTTTTCAGCAGTTTTGAACTCACCAGTGACACTAATAAAAAAACTTCCATTCTTGCTCCTCATCCCGACAAACGCCATCTCTATACTATTGCCAGCCAGCAGCTGCGCCAGCGCATCGGTTCGCTGCTCGCTTGTGACGTCAGCAGGCAAACTGCTTAGGTTCTTACACTCACGGAACCCAAGTGTGTAGTTTAGCTTCTTTGTGATGATTAAGAACATGCCCAGAGCTGGGACGCAAGATGAGTTCACATGAGCTGAAAATGTTTTTTTTTTTTTTATGAGATCCTTAAAATTTATCAATGTGCCGCAGGAATCCGCTGGACAGCACAGAACCGCTTGAAGTGGAAGTGGCTGTACGTGAGGCCTATGTCCAACAGTGGACGTCTGAAATGCTGATGGTGATGATGATCAATGTGCTAGAGTAGAAGATTGTAGTGCAGCCTTCGATCAATAATAAAAAACGGTGCGGCTCACTTAGGGAAAAGATTCTAATAGACATTAATAAATGGAGGTAAATGGCCGAAATGGAAATAAACTGAAAGTCTAACACTGCTACACTACTAACACCCTAGCAGCAGCGTTATGTGAACCAATAAATGCCAGAAGGCTCAAAAGACAACACGTAAGACCTTGTTCACTAACAAATCCTAATTTAATAAGAGACAGCTTCCTCACTGGAGGAACAAACCTCTCTTGTTAATAAACTCCCACAACAAATATGCTAAGGGCTTCTCAAGACGATAGCAAGATAGAATAAAAATTTAAATACAAAAAAATCCTACAACATACTGCATTGATGATCATCAGCAGCAGACAGCAGCTAGACACTCATAGTAATGGCAAAAAAAAGTAGAATAGAATTACCTAGGTACTGATATAATGGTAAAAAAAGTAGGTAAGTACACTTACGTATCGGCTTTGCATAAATGCTGTAATAATCATATCTGGAATCATTCACCATGGACAGTCCCCCATCAGCCTCAGCGCACTTCAACACTTCACAGGTATAGTCAACTGTCAAATTACTTTCGGCCCAAGCCTCCAGAGGACTATAGTTTATCGCCAGGCCCTTCTTCTCAATGCCAAGACGTTGGCAACTGGTCAGGGATGTGAAGTTAGCTTTGGATACCATACCAAGTTTAGAACGGTAGCATTTCTCCATCAGATGGTATTTAGGAGAACGAGATTGAGAATCGACGGAGCATTTCGATTCTGCCATTACTGGTGTTCCTATTGTTGATAGTACTACTAGTAGAATTAACAACATTATTCTTTTTTAAGCCTATGGCACTTATCGCACTTCAATCAAATTGTAAAGTTCAAAAGAACCAATTAGGAGTTCACAAACGCCTGTAATATTTCTTATAGCAATGATCACACTGTGTAACAATAAAATTATAAAAAATGAAACTTAAATTATTACATTTTGTTCAATCTAATTATTATGTTACAAACGCAGGTAGTACAGCTGTTGAACGATGAGTGAGAGTAACTAGGGTTTAACTTATAAATATCCCAGTACAGAAACTTAAAATTAATTCTAATTGAGCCTATTACTGTCACTGCCTTCATCATGACTGACGGGATAATGATATTAGATAATAAGATCGGATGGCATTGAAATTAACATTGTGCTGTGTCCTCGTGTAGTTTAGTTTAGTAGGTAGTTTTACCGTATCACGATTTGCCCAATCATTTAATTTTATAATGCTAGATTCATCGTAGGTGCGATGCCATTCCTGAGACAAAACTACAGTGTCTCACATGATGAGGCGTTTGCGCCATTACACAGTTACAAAAAGCCCTAAAAACCTGAACACAACAGCATAGTAATCTTCAGTATAACAGTGAATAAGGCTGTTTAAGCATGCTTTTCTACCAGAGCTGTGCTAGGCTGCTATGGACAGCGTCGGTCTGGGACCCAAAAAACTACCGGGCTGTACCGAGGCTTTTAGCATATAGTTTCAAGTCCCTGTTAGCTACTGTGTTTTGGTACTGTTATTTGTACACATTTTTGAAGTTCGAAATAAAATAATAAATATCGCACTAATCACGGCTTCGCTCTCAATAAAATGAAGGGAAAATGGACCGGACCGGCCCACGGAGGGACCGGCCCACCGGGGAAAGTCCCGGTATGCCCTGGCTATGGATGCGTGTGATATCCACCAATCATATTCATTGGTCCACATAGCATAGCACTGAGTCTGGGCGAAACGGGTTCAAATAAGCTATGTTTTTTTTAAGGAAGGATGCGTGCTATTTATTGGAGCTATGGATGCGTGAGTGGTGTATAGCTATGTGCAGAGCAGAATGCCTTCCCTACTGTCGATGCATCGCATAGCTGGAACTGCGCGTCTTCCTGGCCAGGCCTGGCCTGACAGCTACCTCGCGGCAGCTCGCTCCGCTACAGCTTAGCATTAGTGGAAATAGTTTCGTAACTTAGCGTTCACATCCTCGCACTTCGCAGCATGGCTGCATAGTACCTACATCTCTGTTGGAAAAGCAGCCTTAATTCGAATACGCGACCCTGACCTCAACAATCGACCTTCCTGCAGTAACAGGAACTACTTACTCAAATAAGGTATTGACCTTATGTGACAAGTAAAACGTTCATGGACCACCAACACAATAAATTGGTAGGTATACAGCCTCTTTACTAGATCTCAGCCAACATGGTTAGGTTTTATTCGAAAATATTAAATGTATAGATACTGTCTGGAAAGTAAAGCTATTTTGAAAACCGTCAAAAATCTAGTTGTCCCATTCAAATAAGTGTAATTTGGAAATGTCATTATACTCCAATTTTATTGAGGATCATAATTTAATTAATTAATTTTACAAAGGTATAAGATTGCAGATAGCGCACTAGCGCGTGTAAACAAAATGGGATGTTTTTCCTCTAAGAATACGGAAGAGGTGAGTGCTATCAAAAATCGCGTCTTGTGGTATCGGTGGAGTGACGTAAGTTCATGTAGGAGTAGTGCACAATGACTGTTCCGGACGGTCCTCAGCTGCAATCCTACATTCATCCCCGCAAAAACTAGACATCGCTAGGAAAAAAATAAACGCCAGAGCATCAAATTAATGCATGATTTAGTGAAATTTTAGGTAACTGTTATCAAATCCCCTCCTTTCTTGGAATTTATTCTTTTTTGGAATTTATTTTACTGAGTCATACCTACGACGTCATTCCGATTAGTTCGTCCATTATCAAGATTGGCGAAAGATGAAGTGAAGAATTCAACAAGCAAAATACTTTACCCTCTAACCATTATAACATAAACATAACATCACGTAACACATCATCAGAGACTCCGGGCTGATACTGAGAAGTTCCAGATAGCAAAACACAATACTCCTTCCTTTTATTAATCGACAATTAATCAACAAACAGGACATGGTCTACGACATGACTCCTATCCGGCATTTGCCCGTGATCTTTGTGAACGGAGTCCCGGGTGCCGGCAACCAAACTGTGGCGCAGACCATCTCAAATATAACAGGCTATACAATGATAAGGCCAGGAGAGCTGGTACGGTCTGAAGCAGGGAAGGACACGGCCAGAGGGCGTATGATTGCAGATAAGTTACAGGCACAGGACGACATACCAGAGGTAGGTCGAATTCTCATGGATATTCTCGTTTGAAGAACCCAGGGTCTTACCAACTGAACTATGTTATCTTGGAGCTCCGATGGATCAATCAGGCTTCTACCTCAATTATTATGCTCCGTGTTAACCTGGAGACGGTGATAGTTCTGTCAAAAGTGTTGTGGTTCGCAGTAGCTCTAGCGATAACTCATCACAAAGCAATGAAGACCATATCAGTAGTCCTCTAAATGGGGTAACTTGTCACCGATAAACTTCAGTGTTATAGAAAGCCATCATGAGCCAAACCACAACCAAAGCAGTAGATTTCAAATACCTATTCGATTTGCAGCAACTGACAGTAGACTTGATAAAGGAGTCGATGCTAATGCAGCATGAGGCGAAGGGCTTCATCCTGGTTGGCTTCCCTAAGAACCCACGGATGTCCAGCATTTTCAACAGGCAGGTCAAGTGGCCTGAAAAGATCGTGGCACTTGAAGTTGACAACGAGGTACGAACTTATTTCTCATCGATAATATCCATCGACAAGGTAAGAATGGCCATCTTCCTGATAATGATCCAGGCATCATCATCATCATTGCCAGCCTTTGTTCTCCACCCACTGCGGAGTAACGGCCTTTTCCCTTTTGTGCCATACCTCCCTGGTCTATGCAAGTCACAATCAGGCCTTACCAGCGATCTTGAAGATCCTGAGGCTCTAGACAAAGTGACATTCTATCTGCGCTGCTATTCTATCAGCGATATCGATGATGGATAAGGAATAAATGTATAGGACTAACATAAGCTATCGAAAAGCTTTATGTCAATCCTGTTGAAAGCCGTAGTAGAAATACGGAACGCTTTCGAAGCGATTGTCACTTGTCTAGGCCCTCTTCTTTTTTTTCTTTTTTTTTTCTAGTCTACGCTGTCCCACTCCCGGAATAAGGCCCCTCCACTCCGTCCATCTTTCGCGAGCCCGCGCGTCCTCTTTCCAGTTTTGATGGAACCTATCCAGCTCCTCCCACCATCTCATACGTGGTCTGCCGCGACCCCTCTATAATGTTTAAAAATCTAGAATGGCTACTTCAAGCTGTTCCATTCCTCTGATTCTCAGGTAGCAGCGACAAGGCTGCAGAGCAAACTATCGGAGTTGGGCAGACCGGAGTCGGAGATCAACGCAGCGAGGCAAATCGTCAGGGAAGCTGCTCACAAAGTCAAAAACGTACACAAACGATTTGGAGGACATATTGTTACAGTAAGCCTTATTTATGTACTGTTTCTGGTTGGGACTTTCCTCAAAAGGCTAGGGTCCGAACGCTATCCTGCATTTTGGCACACGATATTTTTAATATGTAATGTCTGGACTTAGGGATCCATGAGTTTTTTCGTCATTTCTTCTTAGGGGTAGTCAGGGGGTTTTCCTAGTTTGCACGTCTAGCAGTGTGTAGCCAAGACACCTGCGGGAAAGTCGGAAAGGGATACCGGGACCTTGGCAACAGGCAACTGAAGGAACACGGGTGGGTTTTAGTCAGGAAAAGTCTGACACGCCCTTCCGCGCCGCCCAGAGCGGGAGAAGTCATTGGATGATTTCCCATGCTCAAAAAAAAAAAAGGGGGTAGTCAGAGAGGAAATGGCGATTCCATCTACCATATTTTTAATAACATGACGTGAAGTGACTTCGGTGTCCTATTTACAAACTAAATAATTTCATTTCATTGTTTTTGGAGTGATGCTAGGAGGAACGGTTTTAGCGACAAACCGCACTAGAGTATTAAGTATTCAAAATTTAAAAGGTATCCTACCAACAGGGCATCGTCATAATAATGCTTTCGCTAAAGCTACTGTGCCTTGATTAATTCAACGTGATTATTACTTTGGGGCAAACCGAACCCAATCAAACCAAACTTTTGCATAGTTCTGAGAATCTGATGAAAACTTGACCCTGCATTTTTCCTCCACAGCTGGACAGTAGCGGCAATCCAAAAGCCTTAGCGTCCACACTCAAGGAGATTCTATCAGACACGATCGAGAAGTGCCAGAAGCGGCCGGATTCTCCCGAACCCCGGCCCCCCACAGCAGTGTCAGCCCCCGCAGTGGCCCGTCTCTCAATGGCGGCAGAACTGACACCAGAGATTGTCTCCGTCGACGCTGACGGGGAAAAGTGATAGGGTTACTCGTTTAATTTTATTGTGACTTGTTTTAAATTTTGCTATATTACATGTAACTTTACTGATTTGGGTGTTTTATTAGGACTAATATAGTACAAACCTAGGGTCCAAATCAGTACCTAATTAAAATGATTGGAATTTCGATAGATTGATGTCGTGTACTATACCTACTTGAGAAACAAAGTATAATGATAATGTTTATTTGCCAAAAAGTGCTTTACATTTTCTTATAATCTACATTAATAGCTAGGAACTCCACACTAGGACGAGCCATCATTGTTCTAAGCTCCATCTTGTCGCTAACCCTGTCTCGTGGAGTATATACCTACTTATTACTTCTGATAAAAAAATGCGGCCAAGTGCGAGTCTGATCATGCACAATGAAGGGTAGTAGTGGCATAGAAACATAGGGGCATAGAACTAGTTATTTTACTGTAAAAAATCATTGTTCTAAGGTCATTGAGAAAACAGGGGAGAGCGTTTGTATGGAGAGGGGACCGACCCTATATCCTCTTAATAAATGCTCAGTTGAAAAAACTTATTAAAAAAACATTGATATAATTATTATCACTAATTAAAAGTATGGCTCATAACATACATAACATCACGCCTTGTTTTCCTCGAATGGTTGGGCAGAGGTGTACTTAGAGTACACCCACATTTCGCCAGTCATGTTTAAGTCCCATGTAACAGGGGGCATCAAACTCCGGGCTACTACTGAGAAATTCCAGATAGAAAAACCCAATATCACCGCCCGACCTGGGAATCGAACCCAGGACCTCATGCTCAACAGTATCGCTTGCGACCACTAGACCAAAAAGGCCAGTCAAGGTTTATTTTAAATTGTCTTTAATATTTTGTTAAATAAATGAGACCTCTATACAACACTTTCCCTGCACGAGATACAGAGTTATGACCATACAAAAAAAAAACACTAATTGAGATTTTTCGTATTATTATGATATAGGTAGAAAAGTGTTACAACACTTGGGACGAACCCGCTCATTCTTCTTTCAACTTAATCGGTCCATTAGCTTCGGAGCAAATTGGCTGTGACAGACGGACAGACAGACAGACACACGTGTGATTCCATAGGGGTTCCGGTTTTTCATTCGGACATAGGTACGGTAAAAACCATAAATAGGTAGTCGAAAGTGTTTACCATTTTTATGCATTCTTTATGATTTTTAATGAACCAAAGAGTTTGCATCGCACACCGCGGGGACTTGGTACTGGCCGCAAATAAATTCCTTTTTGCAAAATTTTCAAATGACAAGCGACAGTGCACGTCGTTGTCAATTGTCACAAAAGCGCATCGATTTTCAAAACAAAACAATTAAATAAAACGAATTCATTCCCTACAGAGCGGTCTTTGGCTAATCATCTTCTATCCATTTAGTTATTTCATTATCAATTTTCACAAGTTACTTTTGTGATGTCAATTGTAAATATCATAATTCATTGGCAGCTCATGTCAAAAGCGTGAAGTTTGGTGGCGGGAATTAAACTTTGTTGATTATTTGGTAAAGTCGCCACGCTGCCTAGATCCGTGATCAAAGTTATGAAGATCAAACTGCGTAAGTATTGAAAACTCACTGTTTTACATACTATGTATGAGCCCTGTCTGTTACTATGAGGTGCTTTGGTGGTTGGTATAACTTCTCTACCGAAAGTTGCATCTAATAAGTTGGGTTGTTCCATATAGTTTGGTTCTGTAAAAGCTATTTGTTTCGCAAATCAACGGGAACGAAAAAAAAATTCTCGTTGTAAAAGCAAACTAGTTATCTACTTAATTAATAAATTGCATGGTGTAATTTTTTTTTCACAATAATTTCACACTAGAACAAAAAATTTAGGACAGCAAAAATAGTCTGTAGGACAACAAAAATGACGACCCACTGACCAGAAGCTTTATAGCATTTTCGCTAAGATAACCCACGAAATTCAATTTTTAACTTTTTTTGCAATTTTTCGGTCAGCGTCACGTAGTATGTTAATCAAAATATGATTCGAAAACAGCAGTAACAAGAATGTATATATGTATATAATTTATATGTATAGAATAATTATAATCATTAGAATCATAGTCATTCAATGGTGTAATTTGATCTTGGAGAGTTGTATTGATGATTTTAACGATTGTAATTCAGTAAATACGTAATTACAACATATTTAACAACCCGATACAGTGATACTGATCTAATTTAAAAAAATCGTGGGCTACCGTGGTGCTTTCGCGCTTTAACAAATTGTATGTTGTTCAGCGCGAGACCGTTTCCCGTCGACGTCATCGACGGAGGATAACGAGAGCGGCACCGACTGGGATGCTGAGGGTCGCCATCCCGCCATGACGAACCCCCACCTCCCCCCACCGCCTCAGGTAACAAACGCTTCATACATCTATCATCTCTATTTGCGACGTTGCACACTTTCAGAATGCACACTCCTAACATTGTATCAGTTTGTATTTAAAAAAAAAGTCAAAAGTCATTTTTTTTTTTTCAAGTAGGCACATTATAGTCACTTTTGAACGTCAAATACATAGAAATAGTAATAGATAGAACTGATACTATAGAGAACATAATCGGGAGCGCATCGCGCGCGCAGATTGTTTGCTGTGGCCGCCCAGCGCAACGCGAGTTTACGCGACGGAGCGCAGTGCTGTATATAGCGTGTGTTGGATCATTCGGTTCCCTACAAAATGGTTGAGCTGGATGGTGCTGATCCACGTGTCATGTTCGCGAATGGGCGCTGTCAGTTGAGACTGGTCATCTCTCATCTGCCAGGGCTTATTTTTAATCTTGTATTTTGAATTGTTTTTGATTATTTTTTTATTTAGAAGCACCAAGAATGCTGTACCCAGGATTTAGTAATATCTATATCCATTTTTAAAAGAGTTTCCTTGGAGTTTCTTTCCCGTTCTTCTCCATAGAGATATACGATTTGGAATGGGCAACTAGCTTCAACTTTTGACTAACTGACCGATTCTTTGACAATTCAAAAGTGCCTGTAAATGGTTTAATTAAAATAAATGCTTTGAGTTTTGAGTTTGAGTTATCTGTGGCGCAGTGCATAAAGAGTTTTCGCGTGCCGGCGAGGTGTATAGTCGTGTGGTGTGGACAAGGCGTAGCCGTAGGCGCAGCGTAGCAGTTATGCGTGGCGTAGCGCCCGCGTAGCACTAAGCGTAGCGTCCTACAAAGTAGTTTTCTTCTTATTATGTTTTTATTTTTCAAATCTTCTGTTTTCCTTTTAATCAACAGAGAATGGACAGTACGGACTGGAACACGGACGCCCGTCACCTCGCCATGACGCATCAGCGACACCCTCCGCCTCCACCACAGGTAATAAATAATAGGGTTAAAGATACTATTTCCAAAAAAGGGGTGAATTTAAAAGACCTACCTAGCCAAGAGAACCTATCATTTTCTTCTTTTTTTTTTTTTATTGGAACTGGACCAGGGGGCTTACTCTTCAAACTAATTTTAATTCCAATCTAAAGCCAATACGATTCCAATGTTAATTCTGCAGTCACGTGATTCGGTACTCTTGAAAACAATATTGTCAACATTGGATTGAAATTGGGATTGCCCCGCGATTATTTTGTTACACGTGAAGTTAGCTATGTTACGGCCCGCAATAGTGGTGTTCAACTCATTACGATAAACCGCTAATAGGGCTTTAAAATGCTTTATCCTTTAAATAAGAATGCTAATAAATAAATATGATATAAACAGTTGTTTAATTGATTGATTGTAACATATTAAATTCATTTGGGCGTAAGAATATGATTAAAATCATAAAATTTACCATGACTTTGGCATGCGGTAGGGTCGTTGCTTATAACTACTACAAAAAAAATTAGGCGGCGTGAGAGTTCTCCAATTTCAATAACAAAGTCAAGTCAAGTGGTTTTAGAAAAAGTGAATTCGAAATGCAAGTTTGTTTAGCTAGTTCATTAGCGTAAAGATATCGATCGCGTGTGGTTCTTTTTTAGTAACAATTATTTATTTTCCGTTAAGTTACTAATATTAAAGTTTTATACAAGTGGTACCTAAGTAAATAAACAACATAGCAACCATATGTTCCTCCAATTAGATTTTGGTAACTCGCAGTCGCATAAAAAGACAGTGCCACTAAAACCTGCAAGAATTATACAAGTATTAATAAAGTTATAAGATCTTCCAAACAAAAGTCATGATAATAATATCATTGATAATAATATATATTTATAATAATAAGTCATGATAATAATATCACGGGATAAAACTAATGTATCAAAAACAACATACGTAAGTACCTTATGGTGATGTATCACTTCTTTTCTTAATGTTTTCATAAATTTTCTCAAAAAAATCCTTGCTCACTCTATAATTTGCTTTAAATTCGTCTTCATTCATAGAAAACGCTTCGTTTTAAAACGCATCATCCGACGCTCATCTCGTCTTTGTTTTAATTGTTTTTTATGGGAATTACGTAAAACACTGTATATTAGTGCCAACCCTGCCATGTCATGTACTTATTTACTCATACTACTTATGTACTCATTGACGTGTAAAAGTGTTTGTACAAACCTACTTACAGAAATAAAATCATTTATCATTTATCATTTATCATTATCATTTATTAATTGCTGAAAACCATATAAAACGCAAAACAATTTCTAAAAAGTTACACTTTTGTTATTGGAAAAATCCCAATCAACAAACAATCCCAACGCAATACTGGCGCAATAGACGGCTGTCAAAGTAAGTCAAGAGTAGCACCCCAAGCCCGATCCCGATTCCACTTAGTTCCCAAAATGGACACGCAATTCGAATACAATTTGGCGCTAGCGTCGAACTCAAGAGTACGAAACGTGAAAATTCCAATGTCGATAGATCGGAATTAAAATCAAGAGTAAGCGCCCTGATCTGGGAACCGACAGGTTATGGAGCTATGCTGAAAAGTCAAAATATATTTGGCTTTGTGATGGGATTTTACAACGTTCTTCTACGATTGGGTCTGAATGATAGCTGCGCGTAGTTTTGCAACGCTCCAGGGCGGTCGTCAAATACTCCATATTATTCTTCTGTTTCACCCTTCACTCAGACGGTGATAGTTGGTTCAGTGCGCAAGCGTCGCGGGAACCTACCCAAACACTCCGTAAAGATCTTGAAGAGATGGCTGTATGACCATCGCTACAACGCGTACCCCAGTGATGCTGAGAAACTGGCTCTGAGCCAGGAGGCTAATCTCACTGTTTTGCAGGTGAGAGGAACTTGTTTTATTTACACTTAGAAAGAGAAAGAGCAAATATAGGCTTTAAAAAAAATAAAACTCGATAATTCCGTTAGAGGATACAAAATTTCGTGTATTTCTTGTTGTATTGATTCACCTGATATTGACGAGCTTTACGAAGTAGGCCGAGTGATGCGCGACAATTCACGAACGTCTGATTTTCGGCTCGGCCGAAACTTCGGCTGGTTTATGGCCGAAAACGAAAATATGGCCGAATCATGACTTTTTAGCCGAAAACGAAAACGAAGCTTCGGTTGGTCAGTATATTAAGACCAGTTTATGAGTTGACTCTTGCATTTAGAAACGAGTTTCCATTACCAGGTGTGCAACTGGTTCATAAACGCCCGCCGCCGTATCCTCCCGGAGATGATCCGGCGCGAAGGTCACGACCCCCTGCACTACACCATATCCCGGCGGGGTCGGAAGCAGTCGGGGGCTACGGCAGGGGTGGGGGCCATGGTCGGCCTGGCTGCAGCCTCCACTTCAGGGCTAGGAGTGGCTGCAGGAGACGGTGTCAACGTAGCGGCTTGGGATGGCATCGTTGTAGAGGTTTGTATAGGAGTATTTTTAATACGTTCACGTGTGTCCCGGCTTTTTTTTGAGGGTCGGAAGTCGTCAAATGACTGCTGTCCCGCTCTGGGCGGAGTGGGGGGCGTGTCAGACTTTTACTGACTAGAACCCACCTGTGTTCCTTCAGTTGCCTGTTGTCAAGGGCCCCGGTATCCCTTTCGGACTTTCCCGCAGGTGTCTTGGCTGCACACTGCTAGACGTGAAAACTAGGAAAAGATTGATCCTATTTGGTGCAGCCTTGTGACGCACACCGCACTTTGTTTATTTGTTATTTGATTTAAAAAGTGTGCCATAGTTATAGTCCCTTTTATTTCTTCAAAATGTTTTTTTTTATACAATACGTCCTCGATATAACTTTGCAAAGCCTATGTTCAGACCTGTCGCGTCCCCGATATAACTTGGCAGGTCTGAACATAGGCGAACTTTCGCGCATGTTCTCTCAATCACACTGGCCTCATGTCACCGTTTAGTTCCCAGAAAATGTAATTGCGCAACCCCTGCGCGAAGTTCGGAACTGCCAAGTTCTATCGGCCGTATTGTAAATATAATAGTACCTTGTTTTTTATTTTTATTCATGTAGTTTATTATGCTTTGAAAGCCTGGTTTACTTCTGCAGCCAAATTAACTAAAACCCACTATTACCTATTGCTTGAAGTCTATCTTAGTTGACCACGAAAGAGCCTATAGGTAATCGAAAGTAGTACCCACAGAACGGTCCGGACGGCCGTGCTCACGACTACGGCGACGGACTGCTGGTCTACCGCAGCGACGGCGACGAGCTCGGGGACGGCGAGGAGGGCTACTCCAGCACGATCAGCGAGGAGGAGGTCAAATACGACCCCTCCGTGTGGCAGTCCGTCATCCGATACGGACCAGAGGACCACGACCTGCATCCGGCTGCTAGGGAGTAAGTTTGTAGTATCGGTCTCGATAAGTTCCAATTGTTAGTTGCCTACAGATTCGCTTTATTTTGGGATTCGTCTTTGGAAGCCTATGAAGAATTTAGTTTTTAGCATAATCAGCCTATAATTTTCCCACTGCTGGGACACAGGCTTCCTCTCTGTGAGTGGGAGACGATGTTTTTCTTCCAACGTTTTGAAAGCAGTGGTGATGAAATTAAATATAGAAAGTAAAGTTCTTGGCTGGTTTCGAAACTCGTAAGTCGGGGTCGATACAGTGTATTTAGTGTATAATGTCAGAAAATAACAAGCAATTTCGTAGACTATCCTGTGTTTTACTTTAGCCTTACACACTCAAGCTGCTTAAATAAAATTGTCCATTACTTAATCCTTTAGAAAAAAGACACTTCAGTAATAATGTGTCCTGTGTTTGAACACCTAACGTCGAAAGTCACTGCGACGATTCCTTTTCCCTCCCACAGCAGAGCATCAGTCATATCAGTGGCCGCGACCAAAGACATGGTAGAACAGATCAGCGAGCCGCAGGAGACTAGTACAGAGCAGTTCTGCTCGAGAGCAGCGCGGGCAATAGTCGAACGCTGGTACAACACTATATCAATTCTCTACACATTGTCCTACGCCCCAGAAACTAATAGCGTCTCCAGTCCAATCCTTACCTTATCTCCGTCCCTCCAGCAATACATAGTCAGTAGTAGCTAATGGTGACTAATATGCCTGAACGTTCGAATCGACCTATATTTCTTTCCGCATCCCAGCAGCACGGCTTCGGTCGTGACCGTGACCACTACGGAGGGCATGGTGGGCCAGGGCCCCGAGCCGGTGTCCAGCAGCGAGGACGGCTGGCAGGCGCTGGCGCACCCGCAGCTGGCGCACTTGCCGCAGCTGCCGCACCCGCTGCGCGCGCGCCGCATGCAGGTGAGCCCGCCCCCGCAGCCGCCGCCGCCCGTCGCCGTCGAGCTCGAAGTCGCCACCACCGACATGTGGTGCCACACCTAGACGCCGCCCGTGTGTCAGACGTGACTATAATATAACTTTATTAGATATTCTGAAATTTATAGCTCCGTTTACTCTTGCAATTTTCAGAAGAAAAGAAGTTTAATTTGTCAAAAATTCCATTTTGAATTTCTTTGCCTTTTTATTTAAAAATAAAATATGTTTGGAGATTTTAATTTGGGCTGCGCGAATGTTGCGGCCGCAATTTACCATGTTTTTGTACATATCTAACTGTAGGCGACGTCGGTGTTAAAACACTACTTAGTTTCCTTTACAATCAAGTTTTCCTTGTGTTTATGTTTTGTTTTTAGCCTAGAGACGAGTTTCAGTTTGTTGTGTAAATAAACTTTTATACTAAATATTTTGATTTTCATTCAAGTAAACAGCTATCATTACGTTTTGGGCGCGGGGTGTTTTAATACCGGCATCACCTGACAGTTATTGCTTTCCAAAAGTCCCTTTGTGTGTTTTTGTTGCTTAGCTTTTAATTTCTGAAATCTAGACAAGCTGCTGAACTTCTTCGCAAAATTGTATTATATTAGCCGAAATTGGGGATTTGGAATGATCAAAATTTTTCATGTTATATCTATCCAAAGTTGACTTGGGACCATAACTGCAGGTGGTGCCGCGCGCGCGTCGGTCGGAGGGTGAACAGGACAAGTTCAAGTGCTTGTATCTCCTGGTGGAGACGGCTGTGGCGGTGCGGCAGAGGGAGAA
This sequence comes from Lithophane socia, assembly GCA_947522985.1. Classification (NCBI taxonomy): domain Eukaryota; kingdom Metazoa; phylum Arthropoda; class Insecta; order Lepidoptera; family Noctuidae; genus Lithophane; species Lithophane socia. Next base: position 2,070,772 of record OX383256.1, read on the forward strand.
GGAGCAAGAGGAGGCAATGCTACCTGCACTAGCGGACTAAGGGGGGCTGACAGGTGCGGTAAGCCCCTGGCCCCTGGTCTTGGGGAGCCCCCAAATCTCGAGTAAAAACCCAAACAAGGCCAAAATATGTTCAGTAAGTAAAAGGGAGTTGGGGGCCCCCTTCGTGTGCTAATTATAAAAGTAGAGTGCAAAGAAATATATTTTTTAACCCATATAATCACATCAAAAGAAAATCCTCCATTTCTAAAAGGTGATCATTTAATCTGCTGTTAAATCATTTTTTGCAGCCGGATTTACTTTACTGTGTTGTGTCATGTCGTGACGCCTCCTGACGCAGTGTTAGCCAATATCTCGTGATTTGACGTAGTCATGAACGGATTCGTTTATGCTTGATTCACACATATATCAGTGAAGCCACCTTTCGGACACAGTTCCGGCACAGTGCAAAATATTCTTTCATTCTCATGCCGGTGTCGGCACTGACACTGAGACCCTGACAGTGACAAGTGGGGATGCGTTCATAGAGAATGTATGAAAGAATATATTGCACTGTGCCGGAACTTTGGCTTCACTGATATGTGTGAATCGACCTTTAATTGGCGTATTCTGCGTCACGATACAAATCACGACACAGTAATATGCCGGTGGTTTTAGCTGTTGCCATTGGTTGATTACAAACCAGTCAACATGAGATGTACCAACATTATAAAATTGAACAGGCCCTTTCCTTTTTGGTCGGTAAGCAGCAATGCGGGTATAGTATGCTCTATCATTTATGGACCTTTTTTTTTTATTGTGGGCAATCGTCAAATGACTTCTCCCGCCCTGGGCGGAGCGGGAGGGCGTGTCAGACTTTTACTGACTAAAACTTGTTCCTTCAGTTGTCTGTTGCCAAGGGTCCCGGTATCTCTTTCGGACTTTCCCGCAACCGTGGCAGGCATAATTTACGGACCTGGGGGCCAAGTCTACTAATTTAGGCATATCTGTCAAAAACTGATCATTGTGAGACCACTGACACGTTTGTAAATTAGAAGACTTGGCCCCCTGACCGCTTAAATTCTCGCAAGAAAATGTTGCATACGATGTGGTTATTTATTTTCGTTTACCAAAAAAACGAAAGCACTATTTGAATACCTAATTTAAAAAAAAAAACTTGTTAATTGAAATTATTAACATTAGTCTGGTTTTCACATCTATTACATATGGTTTATTTATTAATCAAAACAGGATGGGCTGTGTATTTAATACTGAATATTTATCCCACAAAATGTGTTTGGACACTGTTCAAAGCGTGTTTAATGTCAGTTTTATCTCAAACTCCATACAGAAATGTCATGTTTAAAAGTTGTTTAGGCTAAACAACTGATAAACACGGTTTTGTGGTATTAAGGTAAGTTCTTACTAAAATTCTCAGGTGCACGCACTCGCAACCTTCAAACTTACTGGTATAGTTTGACTGAGACCGCTGTGCTGTACTGCGCCTTAGGTATGTGCGCGGTGAGACGGGCAATGCAGTCCGCTGATTCGTCAACGCTCACGGGGGCCCACCGCTCATTCGTCATTGCTGCCTAGATCTGCTTTAATAGGCGGGGCATTGTATATGCATACAGCACGACGGCGCGAGCGTGTCGATGAAGCGAATTCATAAGTTTATCCATTACCAAAAATCGCTCAACGCGCTTATAGAAGTTTTCACTTCAAAAATATTATATGTTTTCAATTAAAACGCGTAACGTATCTCTGTAAACGCCGCGCGGGCACTGGATGTTTTCAACGAGACGCGGTAATCCGAAACGATCCCGCCCCGCTCCCGCGCATACCGAGAAATTAGGAAACGCTCATTGAAATATTAGGCGCTCGGTGAGCTGTCGGTACCGGGTATACCGAGCATGCTGATACCGCACCGCTGACGCTCCGACCAATGACGATTGGGCCTTAGACTTGTAGGAACTGAGTACCTATCAGTCTTCTGTTGAATCATATACCTGTATGATTTCCAGGATTTTTACAGAGTTTTCTTCGTCATAAGATATGTTTGTTTAAGTTAAGAAGTAGAAGTTGTAGAAGTTAAGCATATTACGAGTATTTTGTTGTTTGGATTAAATCGGCCCTCTCGCGTACTGGGTGACCGCGACCGCGACCTAGCAGCGACCGATTTACGTTTATACATCCATAACTCTAGCGTATTAATGAGATCATGTCAAAGAATCAGGTGGCATGTGAATAATTTTTTAGTGTCAGTTTTTATACAAAATAATTCGACACGATTATTTTTATGTAACATAAATTATCGTGTTGAATTATTTTGTATGAAAACGTCCATTTTCTTAGCTTTAAATATGAATTATTGGTTTGTATAAAAATGATTTATTAATAATTATCAATGAAACGTAGATACACACATCGAGAGTCTAGTATTCTAGGACTTTTTTTACATAAAGCATAATAGTATTTATAACCAAACTCCAAAGTTATGGGACGTCAAAGGGAACACGTTGTACTGTAGGTAGGTACCTACATTAGTAAAACACTGTTCGATACTACTAGGTCTGGGCGCGTTTGTGGTCGCTCAATGCGTAAACCCGCGTCCTATTTAAAAGCGATCGTCGTCGTGCGAATACACGATCGTTCGAACTTTTTGTTCGATGAACCTGAACGCATGGTCGCGCCGACAAAGTGCGTTTTCCGGTTTTCCGAACAAAAAGTGACATATGCACGCCACCGATCGTGTATTTGCGCGACCCTCAGACCAAATAAAAAAGCAAGACAGAGCGCTGCGAACAATACCGTGAAGCATGCCAAAACTACACCAACGCTCTGTGCATACACGCTCAAACGCACACATTGACAACCATTTACAATCAAACTACACCAAAATATGAGCACACATGTTTACGAAACCGGCTTCACGTCACTGTTGACAGCGCTCTGTCTTGGTTTTTTATTTAGTCTGAGGCGCGACCATCACTTTTAAATAGGACGCGGTAGAGGGTTTAATAATTCCCACTTAGAATAAGATCGAATGTTTTGTTAAAAGTTAATAAATTGAATGATTAATTAAGTAAGTTGCTTTATTTAGTTCAGTGGCAGCAGGTAGCGGTAGCTTCATTTGTATGAGAAAAGTCCTCTTGCAGTGGGATAATAATACGACTGGTATTATATTAGAAAGTTAAGTTCTGATTTAACCAAAGCCAATCAAAAAATCTTTTATTCGGGGAATAAAATTGAGTCTCGACAGTTTGTATAGAAAATTTGTCAAAAAATATTATATTCGCTGGATTAGACTTAAACTAGGAATAAAAGTCTGGTCGAATTCGCACTTAGTTTATTTGAGGTAAAAACTTATTTATTGATTTAAATTTTTCGGTCGGGAGGAGACTCGGTTCACTTGGTACCGCCCTTTGGGGTTGAAGATTGTCCGTGCACGTCTGAAATTTGTACGTGTGATTTCCTTGAGGATTTTGCAGCTGCGGCTGCGGCTGCCTCTTCGGCTGCGGCTGCGGCTGCCTCTTCGGCTTTTTGCATAAGTTCGTCCATCGGGATCTTGGCTTCTGCGAAGACCAGATCCGCTGATATCTCCGCGTGGATCTGCAGAAGAGGTATTCATTTGCAGTTCCACAGTAATTTTTCACATAAAGATTAATAATTTTCGTCATCAAAGCAAACCGTAAAAATTATGGTTGTACACCATCATTTACGGTTTGCTTTTACAGTTTCTAACATTTACAAGCCTAAGTACACTATACAAGGTATAATTGAACTAATTGAAATGACTGAAAACCTCTTAAAAGGAGAAATTGACTCATCATTATTTAATGAACAATTTTACGATGGGCAAAAAATAAAGGGGTTCCCTACATTCATTTTGATGCGAACATGCTGACGTTTGTCTCTATAACATCAGTTACGCGGAAGACGTGCGTGGGCGGGGGCGGATGCCGTTTCTAAAGTGGTTGCCCATACGCCAGCGCAGAGACTTGACTTTCCCTCTTCTAGATCTATCCCCACACTTTCATTACACGTACGCAAACCACAATAACACTCTGCGTTCATCACACCATCGTCTTCTTCAATGTGATGGTGCGCGATTACAAACTCACATTTTCAGTTGAAGAATTGACCGTGGAGTATAACAATGTATGGGAGAACATGTTTTTCAACTACAAGGAATGTTAAGTTTGTTTTTGAGATAAATTCATTCCAGGTACGTGTCCCTTCATTGTGCATGGTTCGACACGCACTTGACCGGTTTTTAGGGTTCAATACCCAAAGGGTATGGAACCCCATTACTAAGGCTCCGCCGTCCGCCCGTCCTCTGTGTGTGGCTGTATCTCATGAACCCTGATAGTTAGATAGTTGAAATGTTCACAGATGATGTATTTCTGTTGCCGCTACTATAAACAACAAATACTAAAAAACAGAATAAAATAAATATTTAAGGGGCCCTTGCCGTTTTTGTAACTAAACTAGCTTCCGCCCGCGGTATCGCCCGCGTGGTATGTCGATAAAAAGTGGCAGCCTATGTCCTTCCCCGGGATGCCATCTATCTCCTTGCCAAATTTTATCGAGATCTGTTGTTTAAGCGTGAAAAGGTAATATACAGACAGACGGACAGAGTTACTTTCGAATTTATAATATTAGTATGGATGGTACGGAACCCTTCGTGCGCTAGTCCGACTGTTTTATATAGGCGAGAAGGCGCTGATTATTTTTTAGTGATTTCTGGTTTGGTCCCATAGTAAAAGTTGGTCATAATGATGAGTAAAATGTCCCCCTTATTATGATTTCAGTTATTTGAATGACAACTTGTGTGGCACATGATACGAACTGACCGAATGCAACTTAGAATTATAGTTCATCAACGGTAGGTCACCGAAACTCTCCACTTGATACGAAGCAGGGTCTACTTTCACAACAGTTGGTACATTCAGAAAATGAAAAGTTTTCAAACCTTTACAAGCCTGTACTTGTAGAATTCGACAACGCTTTCGTTGTACTTCATGAACGTTTCCAGGCGAAGTTTTATGGCATCTGGGGTCTCATCTATCCGATTCACATCCTTCGTCCGTGTTTTCATCCTATGAAACATAGTCTTTACCGTTGTCTCCAGGTATAATATGAGCTGTGAAAACGGTGTTACATCATTGAATTACTACGTCATCCTAACTTATAATAATGACATTACAGTAACTAACGAAGAAATCCGGTTACAGTAACCCGCAATAGTATAGCGTCTATACATGCAAAAAAATATTACCATAAAAAAATAGTTTTTTTTTTGTTTTATAGTAAAATATTCACAAAAATATTAAATTAATGCGTAAAAGAAATACACGCACACTTGTCACATTTAAGGCGAATTTCACCAAACTTTTATACCGAGTATAAGACTTATCCTGCGAATAAATTTTGAATTTTTGACAGTTTTTCCATACTGTCAGACGACAATTTTATTCCACGGATAAAAGATATCTGACTTTGATAAAATCAGGCCTTAATGGTAGGTAATAATATTTTCTTTGCATGTATGGACGCTACATAATTACTATCTCTGGCGACTTGGTGACGCGCGACGCGTAGCCGAGTCGCCAGTATGTTGTATACAAGTAAGTTACGCCTCCCTCACTCAGTGGCCAACTGATCGCCAGGACGGACGCCCGTGTTTTACTGGCTACTTATTTGGCAACCTCATTGGGAGGTAGCCATGGCTACAAAGCCAGAGACGTCGCCATGGCGTCAGTGTTTTAGCGCTTTAGTGTGGTTACTCTTTAAGACAAAGTCGCTTACAGAAGCTGGTCCTACACCTCGCTCAAACAGTGGACCCTGTGTCTTTTCGCGAGGGAACCCGTCTATGACGAAGCCCCGGGTCCCCTTAGCAGCCGCATTTTCGATGGCCTGCTTTATGAATACCAGCACTAAGTCGTTGGGGACAAGCCCACCTGCAAAATAAATAATTTAATTTAATAATTTGAAAATTATTAAATTAAATAAGACGAAAACATGAGGAGCTCGTGGCTAAGTAATAACAGCCGCTCGGGTCGATTCATCAGGTAAAGCTACGCATGCCGCCGGGGTTGAATGATCTCCTTTGAGAGTAATTGCGGTTTGGCAAAGTGGCTGTGATAACATTAGTTTTTCAACTCATCATGGTTATGATCCTCAATCCTTACGCACACTAAATGAATACGATCAAGGAACTTTACATCTGTATGATCATAGTAATTTCAAAATCGAAGCGGAAGTGTCATAATATTTTATGTGCCTGTATTACACGAACACCCTTCCCCGGCTAACCGAGACATAGTGCACAAATATGCATGGTGTCAGTTATGGTAGGTATCTATTTTTCCAGATAATGGGTGATAGACGTGCGAGCAAGTACGCGTACTTATGGCTCGGCGAGCTTATTCGCTCGTGTGTCATGCTAAGTAAGCGTACTTTAAAACCGCTGAGTAATTTCTTCGGCGATCCAACAATGAAATTTTGAGCAAGCTTCACGTGTATCACAGACGGCGAGCCGAGTAGGCCGCGTACTTTACGCGTGCACGTCTATCACCTACTTAAACACCAACAAAATGTTATCAACTACCTAGTCCAATTCGCCTTCGCCGGAATGCTCATATTCTTTCCCTTTTGTATAATGTGCTCTTTTCCCCTTCCACCCCTGTCTATCTTAAGACACGTTTCGAGTATATATGCGACTCCCATACGAAATTTTTAAGGTCATCAGATAACTTGAAGCTTAAAATGCCAATGCATTCCACAAATTTCTTCGACAAATCCTTCTCTGTCCAGGCCGCTCGTTTGTGGAATGCATTGCCAGTTCAAATAAAACGCGCTCAATCGTTACCTGTATTTAAGAGACTTGTGAAGGAGCATTACTTGTTGTTGTGATTTTGTTCTCATAGCTGTAATAATCTGTACTCGTCATTTATTTTTCGTTGCTTACTTATATATTCTTTTAAAGTCAGTATGTATGTATTTATGTATCTATTATATAGCATATATATATAAATATATATATGTATATATCTATTATAGTATATTGTATCTATTGGTAAGTTTAAGTACCTACTTATTATTTTGCACCAATGACAACCCCATTTTTTATGTCCACGCAATCACTGTCCATTCTAAGGTTGCCTGGAAGAGATCACAGAAAGCGATAAGGCCGCCCATTGTATGTTTTATAGTTTTAAATTTATTTATTTTCGCAATGTATTTTCTGGTGTACAATAAAGTATATATAAATAAATAAATAAAGCCTTTGCCAATTTTGTTGGGGCCTTCCAGTCTAACGGGATGCAGCTGAATACCAGTATTTTACATGGAGTGACTGCATATTTTGTCCTCCAAAACTCAATTACTAGATAAGGAGGAGGAGGGTAGGAGGAGCTCGTGGCTAAGTAATAAAAGCCGTACGGGGTGATCCATCAGGTTAAGCTACGCTTACCGGGGTTGGTCCATGGATGGGTGACTATCTTTACATACCGAGACTCCTCCGTGCCTCGGAAAGCACGTTAAGCCGTTGGTCCCGGCTGTCATTTGTGGATCTTTGACAGTCGTTAAGGGTCGTAAGAAGCCCGAAAGTCTGACAACCAGTCTTACCAAGGGGTATCGTATTACCCAGTTACTGGGTTGTGGAAGTCAGATAGGCAGTCGCTCCATGTAAAATACTGGTATTCAGCTGCATCCGTTTAGTTTGGAAGCAGACCCCAACATAGTTGGGAAAAGGCTAGGCAGATTGAACTCAATTACTAGGTAACACGTTGATCGCTCAAACCGTGCGGCTTCAACTTAACTACTAGGCTCTACAACCGAACCAAAAAAAAATAATGTGTAGAAATCGTACCTCGGCCCGTAACAGAATTGAGGCACCTGGTCCTTTCGGAACCGCTCGCCATCTCCTGTCGAATCATGTCTCCAGGGGACACGTAAGTGAATCCATACATCCCAACTATCTTCTCACACAGGGTCCGTTTCCCAGAGCCTGGCCCACCCATCACCCACACGATAGGCATAATGTGGAAGTCGTATATTGGCTGGAGAATGAGATTAGTTTAGAAACTCAAACTCAAAGCATTTATTTCAAATGAACCAATTACAGGCACTTTTGAATTGTCAAAGGGTCGGTCAGTCAGAAAATATGAAGCTAGTTGCCCATTCCAAAGCGTAGTAGGTTCCTATGGAGAAGAACGGGCAAGAAACTCCACGGACACTCTTTTAAATCATAATATTGTTACAATATGTTGTTTACATCATTCATGTTGGAATCATACATGTGAGTACAATGTAGATAAACGTGCAGGTTAAAAGCGTCCGGAAAAATGTTAAATGTGTTCTTTTTAGGGTTCCGTACCCAAAAGGGTAAAACGGGACCCTATTATTACTAAGGCTCCGCTGTCTGTCCGTCCGTCCATCACCAAGCTGTATCTCATGAACCGTGAAAGACAGTTGAAGTTTTCACAGACGATGTATTTCTGTTGCCGCTATAACAACAAATACTAAAAAACGGCATAAAATAAATATTTAAGGGTGCTCCCATACAACAGACATGAATTTTTGCCGTTTTTGTAGATACTGGTACGGAAGCGGAACCCTTCGTGCACGAGTCCAACTCGTACTTGACCGGTTTTATTTTACTTATAATATCATGCCAGCAGCGAATGAAGTAAGACTGATAAAAAAACTACTTTTACCTACGCAAAAAACCTTTTACAAACCTTTTTTTTGTAAGCCATGCATTGTATAGTTCTGCATTGTAAAGGGCATGCTGGTAACTTATCTATATCGGGCTCTTCGCACCCTGGACAAAGTTTCTGTTCCATTTTTATAAACTTTTTTAAGACGATACTCTTCTATGTTTTGGATTGCGGTTTTTGTTTGAGATGGGGTTCGTAATTTCTCGAAGAAAGCTCGTAGATACGGATAGATTCTAGGAGGTGGCATTTGATTTTAAATTGCTGTTACGAAGCAAATTGGTGTTGTGTTGGGTGCCTCATTTTTGTGATAATATTTAAAATGGTGTTATCTTCGACTTCATTGTTTGTGCCTTTGTGCAGAAGAGATATGAGACCAAGAGGCCCACCGAAAAATTTAAATCGTGAGACACCACGATTTCCGTGTGAAAATTTACCTGACAGTTAACAACAGTGACAATTTTTTCTCAAACCTAAATCTTTCTTTTTTCGTTTATTCGGCGTCAGGGATTGATTAAATCTCCTTGGTTGATCTCTCGGATGTCTCAAGTCTCCGAGGTAATCTTAAAGGGTCTTACATACTGGCGCGATTAACCGCGCGACGCGACGCCGCCGCATTGTCCGCCGTGAAGTTGTCTCAGAAATTGTTTTCTTAAAATTCGCGTCGCGCGGCGAATCGCGCCAGTATGTAAGAACCTTAAAGCTTGTACTCACGAACGAACAGAACATGGTGAACACCAACATTGAACACGGAACATTTGGTTTGTACGTGTGGATGACGATTAGCAAAACGAACACGGACCCCATACGAACACAGTTCGCGCTCAAACGCTCCAACCGCCCGGCTCAGTACCTACCCATGTATTCTAAATTGGATCACCACGAACACTTTTGACAAACACAGTGTTTGGTGTTCGTTAGTGGTAGGCGTAGGCACATGCGAACAAAGTGTTCGATGTTCTTGTTCGTTCCTTTCCACGCCTTTAGGGACATCGCGCATTACACAGCAGTCTTGGCCGCAGAAACTCCGAACAAGATGCGGACGTTCATACTGAAGGAAACAGTTTAACAGCAACTGGTCAGATGGTCGCCGTCGGTCGTGCGACCACCAAGGTGGCACGAGGTCCCATTCTCCTTTATCGGGAAAATACTCGAGTACCTACCAGTAGAAACCTACCTACTATTGTTGAATATATGTATGTTGGTATCTATTACCTACATAAACTAGTATAAAACAAAGTCGCTTTTCGTGTTTGTCTGTATGTCGCTGAAATCTTCCACTTTACAATATAGATTTCGATACGGTTTGCACCTTCATAAAGCATTCTGGAATATTCTGGATGGTAATGTGCGTGTGTAATAAATTAACATTTAACTGAGAATAGGTATAAAGTGCGTTTCATCAAATAGTTCCTATGCCGTAATGTTGGCTCCTCATTAGCGTTGTGTGTTTGTTATGAATGAGACATACAGTTAGAGAATTGGCCTTCAGATATCTTGCTAGCCATGATGTCTGTCCGTCTCATTTCATAGCATCAAGTATGGGGAATTTAGATCTCAATCATTAAAAACAAAACAAAATAAAAACATTATTTATTCAACGATCTTTAAAATTAATGTAGGATAGAGGAGTATGTACAGAGCGTATAAAATGTTGATTTGTGCATTTAGTTGGCGGCTGCGGCTGCCACTATCGGGTCCAGGACCTTCTGTACCTCGCCAAAGATCGCGTCTACAGAAGATTCGCCGTTTATCTGCAATCAACAATAATGAACATGAAAATCATACTCGTTTTTTTATCTTCACAAATGGCCAAATATAACTAGCACAGTTCAATTGCTGGGGAATCTCCATGGGGGATGTAGATCTTCTCAATATGAATAATCTTCATTTATGAATCATCCTTTCATCAGATATCTCACACTCAGTACTGTTTAGTCGCATTTATAGTGACCATGAAAATGAATGCAAGGGATATTGTCAAAAGGGCGGGCATTCATTTTATGTGAAGAAGAGAATTTTCCACCTTCGTCGGTATTTTGCCAAACTTCCAACTTACCCTGCTGATTTTCGAGGGGTATTGGTTCAGGACCTGCTGGTTGTTGTCCAAGAAGGTTTTCAGACGAAGTTTGATGGTCTCTTCGTTGTCATCAGCACGGCCTGAGCTCGCCGCGCGTCCTAGTAACCTCTTAGTCAATGTTTCTGCTGACACTTCGAAGTATAGAATAGCCTGGAATGTGAGAAAAGTTGAACATTATTATAAGTAAGGGAGTTGTTGGGCTAGGCTATTAGGTAATACATTTTCATCAGTGGCGTAACTAGTAGTAAAGAGGTCCTGTACCTATCAAAAAATGCTCGGGTAAGGAGGGCGTTTTTTTTTTACAAAATAAATAAAATAGCATCCTGTGTCGAGAGCTTAAGCTGTTATTGTGACCTTACTAAGAAAATTGAGACCGATACGTCTGGCTTAGTTTCGTTAAGTTTTTATTGAAGACCGAGCGTAGCGAGCTCGAATATAGAAACATTCTGATCCGGGATTGATGAAGACTTCATTGGAATTTTACTGAGACAATGCAAGAAACTAGCTAGACATTTGGAGAATCCTGACTTGGATAGGTTAAGCTGTCACTGTAATTTAACAAAGAGAATGTAAGAGCGAGCAAAGTGAGCTCGAAAATTGGGGCATCCTGACTCGACCAACTGAATCTGAGTAAATACTTCATACGTTGTCTGAACAGGTATTTTGACTAAGTATTTTTCGATACTCGTACACCTTTACATTTCACTCTGAAAGGTATTGTAGGTAACTGTCACCAAGTAATAGATACATACAGATACAGGTGCGATGGCCTGTTCGAAGGCGATGCCCTGGGACTTCTCGCGAGGGTAGCCGTCCACTAGGAAGCCTTTGGATTCAGCTGCCTTGGACAAGATGGCTTCTTTCAGCAGTTCCAGGACGACATCATTGGGGACCAGGCCACCTGGAAGTTAAACAAAACTATTGATAAATGACAAATTATATAATTTTGTAAAACCTAATTCTAACTATTAATAAAAATGCGAAAGTGAGTTTGTTTTTTTGTTTGCTTGTTTGTTTTTGCTGTCATGCTTTCACAATAAAACGACTGAACAGATGTGTGTGATGATATTTGAGACCTGGATTAGGACATAAGATTCTTTTTATCCCGATATTTCTACGAGATAGAGACTTATGCGGGTGAAACCGCGGTACAGTGGTACCCAACTGATAAGGCGCGTCGTGAATCATCGTTTGCGCAGAAAAGAAAGTATGGCCCCGAAGAGTAACGAAAGAACTTAAAACTTACAATCAACCTTAGATCAATACTATAAGGTTCATAATACACTGCAGCTGTTAGTTTCCGTCTCACTCGCAAGTATGGCGGCTGACTAATATGCCACGCGGTAACATGGCGGCAGCTGCCGACCAATAGCGATGCAGGAAAAAAGAAGCGCGGTGCGTGGAGCGCGCCGATTGGTCAATAGCATTTCCCGCGCTTTGAAAATTCATCTTCTGCGCAGGTACATCGGTAAGCCATATCAGTTGGGTACTACTGTACGCAGCTATAACAAAACACACGCGGGGGTAACAAAAGCACTTTTACACGTCAAAAATAAATTAAGTTTTTAAACTAGATGAGGTACATAAGTCTATCCTTCCTATCCGACTTCTCTGAGAAGAATATCGAAATAAACTCGGAGGTCACAGTCAATAAGTGCACAGACAGACAGCTTGTAGCATGTTTTGGTAGTCGGTAAGGTAAGTACCGCACCGCACCGTGATATGTAGCGAGTCAGCAAACTTGATAGCGATTTCGACTACTTACGTTGCGCCAGACTTGCGTAAAAAAGTGTTATAATAATGCACTCAAACTAAGATATGACTAGTACCTACTCTTTTCAAAAAACTACTACATATTAAAGTATTTTTTTTAATGACTTGAAATTCTCCATCATTCACAAATAGGTAGTTGCTATAGCAAACCCGTTAAAAACTAAGTACTAGAATAGTTTAAGCTTACCTTGTTCCATAATAGTAGTAAGGGTCTTCGCCCTTTCAGAGCCGCTCTTCACCTCGGCTCTTAGCAAGTCCCCAGTGGACAGATGTGTGAACCCGTACTTGGCGATGATCTTGTCACATTGGGTACCCTTGCCCGACCCTGGGCCTCCCAGGACCCACACGATGGGTTTCTTTGAAGTGTCGATACGGCCCTGCGAGAGTAGGTAGTGAGTAAGGTAGAGAATAAACGTGGAATGCGACTAGGGATTTATATCAAGAGCTTGCGATCATAGTTTTTTTAACACGATCAGTAATCACCAAGCGTTATGATGAAGATGAATATTGAGTTGGTGTTGTTTGATGGGGATTTTTGATAGCGATCACTATAATCGTCGCTGCTCTCATTAATTTTTGATAACTTATTGATGAACATGTCTTATGACGGATTATAGCTGGGCTACGATAGGTGTTTCGAAAGTTCTTCCATAATTACCATCCTAAAAAAAAAAACTTACCTTATAAGAAGAGAAGCTACAAATCTATAAAACATTAAGTCTTCCCACCACCATCGATCAAGTAGGGCCTTCCCTAGTTACTATTACATTACATTAATAATTAAAATCAACGTACATTATTAATAGCTAAAATCAACGGTACGGCGTATGTAAGGACATACGCCGTACCGTTGATTTTAGCTATTAATAATGTTCTTCAAAAGGGTCAGATGTACCTAATACTCGAAACCAGCGCGAGTTTAAATGAACATGCGACGAAGTATGGCTATTTCCACAAGTTCTTTGCATATTCTTGGGAAAAAAACTGTTTTTATGACTCCTCCTTAGATTTATGAAAACGCAACGTCAGTCCGTTAGGCGTAAGTAGGTACGGTTCTAACACAAAGACCAATTATTTTAAGCTCATTTTGTTCTCTGTCGAGGTTTTATTTTTATAAGTATTTAACCGTTTTTTTATAAACTACTACTACTGTATAATCCCGATACCGTGAGATTTCCAAATCTCTGGCCTTATTCCTAATCTAAATCAAAAAGGGAAGCTTCGTGGTCCAAGATCTAGACTGGGCGTGGCTGAGGCAGTCAGTGAATGACTCAGGACTTTTCTTTTTATACCCCCATGGGAAGAAGGCGTGAGTTATTTAATTAAGGGCGGAGACAGACCGGTGTTACGGAGTGTAATGTAACATGTTGCAAAGCGAGCATTCGTGCAGTCCGTACGTGGAAACGAGCACGAACACGCGAGCAACTCGCAACGCGAGCGCATGTTATACGGAGTTTAGAACACGGCGTAACGTAACTTGCTCGCTGCGAATGGTACATTACGCCCCGTAACGTCGGTCAATACACGACTTAAGAGGGAACAGATATACGTACTGAGAATGAGATGCTTATTTCTATTGTTTTATGATCCAGCTCACTGTCCTGTTAGAAGAAAATATTAAGGTAACTTAGGGCACAGCATACACACGGACATGGCACACAGTGCGTTGCGACGACGCAGGGAGGGATGATACGGCGCAACACCGGAGTGGAAATTGCAGTGGTTGTTTTTGTAAATGCACGTCGGTAGTATAATTTTGACCTTTAGCTGGCCTAGCGTACTACGTAGTCTTAATAGGTTTAGGGCCTTATCCTACTAGCGGATTGTGAGCGTCCCCAAAGCGGAGCGGTCGCGCAACGAGATCGCCGCGAATGGCAGCGTGGTTGAAAAAATGCTTTCGATTTAAATGCTTTCATTTTCGTCTCCGGTGTCTTCGAAGTAACAAAGCCAACAGCAGTGTCTCCTCGTCGGAATCCATTTGGAAACTGAGTGTATTGTTCGTCGTTAACTTGCTACAAACACGCGACGAAAACGTTGCAAAGCCACGCGTCCGCGACGGCGACGTCTTAGCTGTGCAGCCGCGGCGTGTTCACGATGCATTCCCTGCGCGCCCACCCCGCCCCGCAGCCGTTCGCAAACCGCTAGTGTGATAAGGCCCTAAGAGGCCAGGTCTTACCCAACTGCCAAGGAAGGGTTATGTTTTTCGAGCGTATCTTGTATGTTTATTTGTAAATGTATTACCTCGTATCTTCCAAATTGCTGGATGGATTTCGATACTTATGGTATCGTTATAATCACAGAACAGATAAAAGAGGTTCCTCTTTTATCTGTTCTGTGGTTATAATAGTCTTAAACCCAATTGTCCTCAGATAGGTGTTCGAAAAAAACCTATCGAGTAGGGTATCAAAATAAAGGAAATTAAAACGTGTTTGATGGCGTAAAAATGGGCCATGTTTGTGTCGGACCTGCGGAGCCTTGCACAAGCTAATTTCCAAACAAATGTTAGGTACCTACACCATATTTCAGGTTATTGGTTTGTCCCGCCTGTGATACCAAAATTCTATAAATAATAATGCTTGTGTTTCTTTTCAGTTATGTGTTTTTGCAGTCGGGTTTTTTAGTCTTTTATATAACTTGTTTTTACATGTTTTGTTACCAGTGTGTAGTCCTATTGAAGGCCTACTGTAATATCGAAGAGGAAAGCAGTTTTATGACGTCGTAGTAAGCGGCGCGCGGCGTTGCGTTACAATACCGCATTACGTGGCGCTCAGTGCGTCGCAATCATTGCAGTGCGACGATAAAACGCATCGGCAACGCTACTATTATGTATTATCGAGTTGCAGTTTTTGCTAACCTTTGCAAATGGACACTTGGGTGAAGTGCAGTTTGTTGGGCACTCACTGGGGGCAGTCGCCATCTAAATTGCTCAGTTTCCCCACTTCTCTAGGGCCAGCAGAGAACTAAGCGCTGGCATAGAAGCCATAAACAACTAGTTATTTTTGTATTTTTGTATTTTATGAAAAAGTAAGGCCGTAGTTTGATTAATTGGGCGGCCAAACGGCGGCCAACGTGATTTATCTTCTTGTGTGACACTGACGTTACGAGCTGTCAAATCACTATATCTCTAATCTTTGGTGCTGAACAAGGATATATTTTATGAAAGATTCATGGAATTAGTATGTACTAGATCATAGTATTACTGCATTTCTAGACCTTCATGGATTACTGTAAGTTAATTTTATTCAACCTATAAAATGCTTTGATTCAAAGCGTATGCAGTATTAATTCTTCTAAGCCAATTACGTCCACCGTATGCATTACCCGATCATTATGTACTTGATAGGCTCCACTCGACTATCAGTTTGCTGTAAAAAATCAAGTATTTTATGGCTAGTTATGTTGTAAAAATTAAATTATGAATTTTGATTTCAGTATTGTCAGATCAATTCAAAAAGATCTACGAAAGATAATTATTGTCTTAATAACGACAAAAAAGAACTGTGTGACGTAGGGGCGGTCGCTAGTGTTTTATAAAAATGAGACAGACAAGGTCTACAATCGCATCAAGTATGGCGAATTAGATCTCAATAATGAAAAACAAATAAAATAAAAACATTATTTAATCAACGATCTTTAAAATTAATGTAGGATAGAGGAGTATGTACAGAGCGTATAAAATGTTGATTTGTGCATTTAGTTGGCGGCTGCGGCTGCCACTATCGGGTCCAGGACCTTTTGTACCTCGCCAAAGATCGCGTCTACAGAAGATTCGGCGTTTATCTGCAATCAACAATAATGAACATAAAAATCATACCTACTCGTATCTTTATCTTCTCAAATCTTCATAAAAGGTCAAATACAACTACAGTTAAATTGTTTCGGAAGGATGTAGATCTTCTAAATATTTTTATGAATGGTTTGTCATCCTTTCATCAGATATCTCACACTTAGTACTGTTTAGTCGCATTTTTAGTGACCATGAACATGAATGCAAGGGATATCGTCATAAGGACGGGCATTCATTTTCTTTGAAAAAGAGATTTTTTCACCTTCGTCGGTATTTTGCCAAACTTCCAACTTACCCTGCTGATTTTCGAGGGGTATTGGTCCAGAACCTGCTGGTTGTTGTCCAAGAAGGTTTTCAGACGAAGCTTGATGGTCTCTTCGTTGTCATCAGCACGGCCTGAGCTCGCCGCGCGTCCTAGTAACCTCTTGGTCAATGTTTCTGCTGACGCTTCAAAGTATAGAATAGCCTGGAATGGGAGGAAAGTTGAAGACTTATATAATAATACATTTTTATCAGTAGCATAGAGCTAGTAGTAAAGGGTCCATACAAATTAAAATGTCAACTCTCAAACATCACAATTTTTTTGCTAGAAATACTCATTTAATACTACGCGAGTCCATCTGAATCTGAGTAAATACTTCATAAGTAGGTACTCGGAACAAGTATTTTGACGTAGTATTTTTAGATACTCGTTCTAGGTTTACCTTGTATAGTACACCTCTACTTTTCATGTACAGTAGCGCTCAGAAGTTTGCAAGGTAAAGTAACTGTCACCAAGTAAAGATACTAACAGACACTGGTGCGATGGCCTGTTCGAACGCGATGCCCTGGGACTTCTCGCGAGGGTAGCCGTCCACTAGGAAGCCTTTGGATTCAGCTGCCTTGGACACGATGGCTTCTTTCAGCAGTTCCAGGACGACATCATTGGGAACCAGGCCACCTGGAAGTTAAACAAAACTATTGATAAATGATAAATTTGCGAAAGTGATTTTGTTTGTCCCGCTTTCATGCTAAAACGGCTGAACATAGGTAGACCATGACTTGGATTTGGACATAGGATACTTTTTATCCCGATATTCCCACGGGATCGAGACTTATCTGGGTAAAACCGCGGGGCACAGCTAGCAGGTAACAAAAAAATACTAGATGAGGTACTTAAGTCTTTCCTTCCTATCCGACTTCTCTGAGAAGAACATCGAAATAAATTCAGAGGTCACAGTCAATATGTGGCGACGACAGCTTGTAGCACTCGGTAAGGTAAAGCTTCTAAAAATCGTAAGTCCCTACGTACAGTTAGCACCGTGATATTTAGCCAGCCAGCAATTGATATACCGGGTTCGACTGCGCCGGACTTGCTTTTAAAAGTATTAGGTTTATTATGAGTAGATTTTGAATGCACTCAAACTAAGACTATGGCGCCGCGCCATTGTAATTGGCCATCGCTCGTGCGATGATGCGTACGTCCGATAAACATTTTCACAAATTCTATTATACCAAATTACCGTTTTAATTAAGATTTAAAAAAATACATACCCTCCCACGATAATTGGCGACTGATTCACAATTCTATTATACCGAACCCGTTGAACACAAAATACTAGAATAGTTTGTGCTTACCTTGTTCCATAATAGTAGTAAGCGTCTTCGCCCTTTCAGAGCCGCTCTTCACCTCGGCTCTTAACAAGTCCCCAGTAGACAGATGTGTGAACCCGTACTTGGCGATGATCTTCTCACACTGGGTACCCTTGCCCGACCCTGGGCCTCCCAGGACCCACACGATGGGCTTCTTTGAGGTATCAATAGGGGCCTGCGAAAGTAGGTAGTGAGTAAGGTAGAGAATTAACATGGAAGGCGACTAGGGATTTCTATCAAGAGCTTGCGATCATGTTTTTTATGACACAATCAGTGATCACCAAGCGTTATGATGAAGATCCATGTTGAGTTGTCAGCGTTGCTTGATGGGGATTTTTGATAGCGATCACTATAAATCGTCCATGCTCTCGTTCGTTTTCAGTGATTTTTTTGTATAATAAGAACTCGTATATTTACGTAACACTTATTGATGAATTTATCGTATACTACGGCTACGATAGGTGTTCCGAAAGCTAGTCCTTAATTTACCATTCTAAAAGCCTTACCTACTGCTTATTTGAAGAGAAGCTACAAATCTATAATACAGTAATTCTTCCCACCACCATCGATCGATTATAATAAACAGTTACAGGAGGGAAGGACATACGCCATACGTTGATATTAGTTATTAATAATATCCTTGAAAAGAGTCAGGCGCGTATACTCAAAACCAGCGCAAGTAAATGACTTAACATAAATGTATGAACATAGACGATCATCACTCTTGTCAGTGATAAAATGTTCTCACCAAATCAACGTGGTTTTACAGCTGGTCGCAGTGTAGAAACGAATCTTGTTGAGTTTGTAACAGACGTAACCCTAGCTCTTGATAAAAGATTAGAAATAGATGACGCATACACGGACTTTAGCAGTGCCTTTGATAAAATTTACCATTCTCTGTTACTGTCGAAGTTGGAATATAATGGTATACATGGCTCACTATTAAACTGGTTTTCGTCTTATCTATCCCGTAGATCACAAATTCTTGTCATAAACGGTTATGAATCTTATCCATACTACGTTGACTCGGGAGTTTCACAGGGTTCTTATCTGACACCAGTTCTATTTTCGCTCTTCATTAACGATCAAATCCATTACCGCGGATGATCTTATAATTTATAGAATTATCCATTCGAATGTAGATGTTACTCTAATTCAAGCCATAATTTAGCCACATTCTATTTAGTAGGAAAAAACAATCCAGTGCTGTCTCATAGGAGCATTATAGAGAGTCTGTAAATGAAGTTCGTGACCTTGGTGTCATCATGGATAACAATGTTAACTTCAGAAGTCATATGGATAGTTAAATCAGCAAGGTTACTTGGCTTTCTTAAGTGAACCACTAAAGGCTTCACTTAGCTCTGGCTAGAACTAAAATTGTGTTATAAAATCCCTTTTTCGGATCCATGAGCCACCATGTATTTGCTAGCGTGGTGAGGGACCCGCGCTATGCTGTGCACTCACAAAGAATCAAATCTATCAGAAGGCCTTTTAAAAAATTATAATAGTCCAGTCACATTAGGGGTTTCACCTCGGAATGACAGATACTTAACAATAAACTTGTAATAAATCTTCATTTTGCCATAAGTAAAAGTTGTTTCAACTTTAACTTTAAGGTCCCAAAAATAGTTTTTTTGCAAATGTCTCGTTTCTATGGTTTCAACTATGTTTATCATTACGCTATTACGCTTATTATTTTATTTCGAAGAGACGAGGTAACGGTACGAGGACGAACGACGACAAAAAAGCACAAGAAACTAAAAGGCTAGGTTAGTATCGAAATTGTAAAAAGTTTTCCAACTTTTCACACGGTAGCCGGTGATTTCAATGGACAAAGGTTACCGTCCGCCATGTACACTCACTGTGAGGTTGAGGATGACGTCAACCTATTTCTATCCATCCCATATTCACTGCCAAATCTTTGATGCTAAGCGGAACCTATTATCTGAAGTGAGGCCGTTACTCAAATAAACGCTGCAATTTCCTGCTTTAAGGTGTCAGTACCTTACACATGCTTATAAAAAAGCGTGCTTACATATCAATGGCACTGACAAAGATTTTTGTTCCCTGAAAATAGGAGTTTGTTAACTAGGGAATTATAATTTTGAAAGAGAGTTAGTCATTTTGCAGATAAGCTTTGTTGTGGAGGTGTTATAGGTTGTCACTCGATATAAAATACTGCTTAGACTGGAAGCCGTCCCCAATACCCGAGTATGTAGTTGAAAAAATAATAGCCAGATGATGCCTTTAATCGTGTGCAAACTGAACGCGATCAGCACATGTAAACCGCGTTCCCTTAAACTTATTTCTTGAAACTATCTTTACCAACCTCAGACCAAATAAAAAACCAAGACGGAGCGCTGTCAATAGTGACGTGAGGCCGGTTTTGTAAACATGTGTGCACAGTGAGGAAATGCTTGTAAATGTAAGCGTGTATGCACAGAGCGGAGGTGAAGTTTTGGCATGCTTAACTTGTTCCCAGCGCTATGTCTAGGTTTTTGAACTTGTCTGGGTTACCAACACTATCTACCTACATAAATACGCCAGCTTCCTTATCGACACTTTCAGCATCACTGTCCGTTGGCTAGACAGATCTATTTTCAACCTTAGCATTGACAGTGATCGTTCCGTAGTTGTGTTGGGACAGGCATTCAGACAATGTCGCGCGTAATGAGCGGAACGGAGACCTGTCATTAACGATGACAGCTCTTTACGCTCAAATTATTTGTCTTTATTTATTATTTTGATTTTCGTCTTATTTTCGGCTGGAATGAAGATTTAAAATCCTTAGAATTTACCGTATCGTTATTCAACCTTACGTCAATCAACGCTCGTAAAAAATGTAAAAAACACAATTGAATAATAGAAGCATCTGAAGATAGAATCAAAATAAACAGGCAGTTCGAATTTATGAATAGCCAGATATAACACTCGCAGTGTGGAACGACATTGATCGTAGAAATTACTTTATGTAGTGGAGATAGGGCGAGGATAAACAATGACTGGCTACCCGAACAAGAAAGGAACTGAGAACTAAGAAGACGGCTGGTAGAGATATGAAACCAATTCTGAACCGTCTCAAAAAATTGGAATAAATCCTTTTACTCCATTTGAATTAAGATAAGATATTTAAACAAACCTTTTTACAGTTCGTTCAACCAATTTTGGAGTCAGTGTTAGACTATCTTTTGCTAAATATAATACATGTACCGACCGATGTGGTCCTGTCATCAATACGCAGCAAAAAATCCGATAAAAACCTAATTAATAATAATATGTGCAGTGTATCTATAAACACTATCTCATGCACGTCAGCAGTGAGGTCGCTGTCACTAATGTCAACTGTCAGTTCACCACGCATGGCGGGAATTGGTTGAAAAGTGGAGCGTGCCTGCACGAGATGCTTGGTGTGGAGATGAGCCAGTGTAGTGATATAACCAGCTTAAATACGGGAATAACAGGATTCTACAAGTGGCGACGAGGATGGGATAGTGTTTACATATCTATTAAATAGAACACTACAATATGTATTACGAATATTTTACAACAAAAAATAGCCGATTTGGTCCAGCCGTTCTCAAGAGATGTGCTTACCAACAAACAGCTTTTTTTTATATATGATGGTGCATGCATAGTGTCCATGTTCATGAGTAGTTTGATATGAAATAACGATTAACACAATTCCAATAAATACCTGATATCCGATATTCAAATCTCTCTCCTTAAAATCAAATCTCTTCACGTCCATCCAAAATGCGAACACCACTACAAATACGAATCGTAACTTCGAATCATATCTATCGCTCAACTGGACTTTCATTCCAAATCGTATAATATCGTCAGAATAATTCCCACTATTCACTATATAACCACTAGTATCTCTCCAACTATTTTGTTTATCAAATCTCTGAAAGAATGATGCTTTTCTACTATCTACTCCGCATTAAAATCTGTCGGCCTTCACTGAATCTGTCGCAAGACACTTTTCCGTTTCCCTTCAAATAAACAAGGTTGGTGGATAGCTTGCCAAATTCCCGCCACCCGGCGGCGACTACGGGTGTTCTCTCACTGGATTATTTTGGAGAAATGCGTCTTATACCAATGGTCTGTGATATAGAAGATGTGTTTTCACACCCACGTTTGGCTACTCAATGTTTCACGTGTTGTAAGCTATGGATCGAAATTTCTCTTACAACTGACAACTGTATCTAATAATTTGTACCTATAAGATATTTGGTGCTAAACATTTTGAGTCCACATCATCATTCGCTGCTGAATTTATTGAATATTAAAACCAAATGTTTTTGGCAATACAAAAGAAGTGTACGATTTTATAAAGATCAACTAAAAGTAAGTTGATAAAGCTAAGACAGTGAAAAAATGTGATGTAGACGCATCCTATGCAGAAATTAATGCTAAAGCTAAAGAATGTATTATAGAAACTATTGCTATATAAATATTTCTATACACAACTCTCATCAGTTTTGTTTATTTATCAACGACTAACTGCTGCCTGCGGCTTCACCCGCGTGGACCCTAAATCTTTTTCTAAAATAAAAGTAGCCTAAGTTACTCTTTATAACTTCCGCTATCTGCAAGCCTAAGTCCCGTCAAAATCCGACCAGCCGTTTCGAATTCAATTTCGAATTTTGTTATATGTACCGTATTATAGTAAAAGGCTGTTATTTTAACATTACAAACAGACACTTCAATTTTATTTATTTATAGTAGTATTTATAGATCTGTAAGATTTCTACGTTATTTTCTTATTTCAAAGTTTGGAACGGCTAGCGATTTACCTATCTATTATTAGTATAATTTATTTGTATTTCACCACGCGCAGGGCAGGTGAGATTTGTTATAATGAGTAACCTTGGTGATCCAAATAACTCCGTAAACATTTCGGTATGTTCTAAAAGTAATTGATTTCAGTCTTCGATTTTTTTCCGATACTTGTGCCTTCCTGATCTTCTGTATTAACTATGATCATATTCATATCATTATTATCAACATGTTCTTCTATTTCACTAGAAGAAACACTAATTTAATGTCCTCTTCCATTGACCAATGTCATTGAAACATTGACCTCGACTGTATCGGAGTGTTTGCCAAATTTCATATATGAACGTTAGTTGAGTTGTTGCTCTTGTAGTTGATAAACACTTATCACTCATTAAGAGCTACATTTTAATGATCCGTGGCGTCTCTGATTGAATTGTTATTGTTTATTGTTTTGATGCTATTGTTATCAACATAACTACCTGTAGGTATGGTATATTGTTATGGCCACAGCTGTACCTACATGGGCTAATAATTCATTATGGTTTAAAAGAGTGTCCGTGGATTTTCCTGCCCGTTCTTCGCCATAGGAACATACTACGCTTTGGAATGGGCTAATAGCTTCATCATTCTTGTTGACAGACTTTTTGACAATTTAAAAATGCCTGTAATTGGTTTGATTGAAATAATGATTGATTGATTAGATACGCAAAAGCGTTACAAAAGTAACGGCCAAAAAAATTAAAATGTATTATTAATTCTTGAAGATACTGTTAATAGTTTACTTTTTATTTAGGCATAACTCACACGCCTGGTATACCACCCATTCAAACCGCTTTGGAACCGCAGAAATGTGCATCGCAGTTTTCGACGTTTTGTCGGCGTATATGGTCAGTATCGGTGATATTATTGTACCTAGTTATCAGCAACAATTTTGTGGTTGATATTGATATCAACCACAAAATTGTATATTTTGCCTATCGCCCGCCTACAGTCGTGGCAACTTTCTATCATCATAATGTAGCGGCTCGTGAACATATTCGTGAGAAGTTGGCAGAATCGTTGTGGCGCTGATTTGGTGGGCTTTTTTTTTTTTTTCTCCTCCACCTATCGTTATTTCTCCTGACAAAGTTTATTATATTTATATGTATGTATGTAAGTATATTATATGTATTGCTATTTATCCTTTTTCGAGTTATCTATCCCGTATGTTGCACCTGCCATGTTTTTTTCTGCATAACCCTAAGGTTGACTGGTAGAAAATGCCTCAGGCATTAAGTCCGCCTTTGTACAGTATTTTTTTTTTACTTGTGCATAATGTTTTAATCAATAAATAATGTCAGCCCGGACAGTGCTTTCGTCAGTTCCTCCCGAGTGTACATGGTCCATGGTGGTCGATGGACCATGGTTTGTAATTCAATACCATAATCACATCTTAAGTTGACACTTTACCTTTGACAGTTCGCCTTTGACACTCCACCGAGCAATCAACGGATCTAGTGTGTTAATTCCCTAGAATGGCAATTTCTTAATGAGAAAGTATCTTTTATCCTGGTATATGTATATGTATACAGGGTTGTTGGTAAAACACCAACAACCTCTTAAGGAGTCATTGTACTCATCATTATGAACAAATTTTACTATGGCAACACATCTGACAAAAAAAAAAAAGCTGTTCCGTAGATTTATGTTCGCATAACTCGTTAAAATGTACGGAACAGCTGTTTTTTTTGCAACATTTGTAAGTATATATCTATGTTCTCGAAAACGGCTCTAAAGATTTCTATGAAAGTTGCAATGCAGGAATTTACGGGGGCGAAAATTTGATCAACTAGATCTCATATCTGGGAAAATTCGTTTTCTCTATTTTCACCCGAGCAGACCTCGGTCGATCAGGTACTGACAATAACTGAGAACCTCTTCCTCCTGTTTTTGAATTAGGTAGGTGAGTTATTATGAACAACTTACAATGTGCGAAAAAACATGGAAACACGAAAAAATACTCAGTTACTCGAGTTATTCGAATATCAATGCATGTGCTGATTTTTTTTCGCTATTCTATTTATGTTAGTATAAGTAGTACACATAGTTTAAGTAAGAGGCTTTCCCAAAAGATTTGTTTTATTAAATATTTTGTTGTGTTTTGTGTGAGTGTTTATGTGTGTGTGTGAAGTTCTTTCAATTACATAAATACACATTGTAGATGCAATAAGCTGTTATCTTATAGGTAATCAGTACTCCATGGCATGCACCACGCCATATTATTCCTCATTTCTTCTTGCCCGACTTTATCTTGTTCTGCTCTAATTGTTGCATCGATCTTATCGTTATACATATACTTGTTTACAGTGTATGAATATAAACTAGATTCGTGCAAAACAATTGCTATGTCGAGTGGATAGCGGTCATCGGCTCGCTGGCCCAGTGCAATGAAGTGTCTTATATTGTGAGAGGGCTTTATTAGCACATGTTATAGGATCTGTTGAATTGTCAAACTTCAACCATCAAGGACTAACTTCTGCCAGCGACTTTGCCCGCGTGAAATTTCTTGTTCGCCGACCCACCGCGTCGCATCGCCGCCCTATTATTTCTTTTTCGCTTAGCGTTCCTTCTGACATTTTTTCATAATGCACGGCGTGATGATAAATAGCCTATAGCCTTCCTCAAGAATTGGGCTATCAAATGCAAGAAGATTTTTCAAATCCGACTGGTAGTTTTAGAGATTACCGCATTCAAACAAACAAACAAAAACACAAACTCTTCAGCTTTTTTAGTAGTATAAAGGTAAACCTAATTGTATAGATTGGTATATTAGAAATGCGAAAGTAACTCTGTCTGCAACCTGAAGGCGCGGATTGCGATCAAATTCATGGGCACATAGGTGGACCATGACTTGGTTTAGGACATACTTTCATCCCAGTAGTACCTACGTTCTTATTATCCGCTGAATAATTTCTACTGTATCTATAATATAGTTCCTTTCAACCGACATATGGCAAAGTTCGTTGAACTTACCTACGAATGAGGGGGGAAGCTAGGATGTAATAAATCATTTTAGACCGTAAATGTCAAACATACATGGGGTTACTACAGTAACGGAGTCTCTAAGTAGTCTGTGGTGCCAAGATAGTGTTTGATGAAAACAGCACGTGATCTTCACTCCGTTAAAGAAAATAAGTGTTGACAGATAAAAGAAAAATCTATTGTTAAAAAAAAAACTATTGTTAAAAAAAAAACTATTGTTAAAAAAAAAACTATTGTTAAAAAAAAAACTGTTAGATAAAAGAAAAAATATATTTTTGGAAAAGATCTTGAAAAAGTGTTAAATACCTAAATATTTTACAAGAAAGAAACTTCGCCCACTTAAATAAATTAAGTTGAATAAAACCTATTCAAATCTTTTTAGTACAGTCAGCATAAAAAATAGTTGATCATTGTACCTACTTACGAAGTATGAAAAGTATTTTTAATAGCGAAGAGAGAGCAGAGGCATTATTTATTTAGGAATAAATCTAGCAGTCTGTAACGTAACAAAGAATGCTTTGTAGTCTTAAAGTCATCTGTCAGGCTACACTAAAAAACTGCTTGTAATTTACTGTAATAGTACAGCACTTGTCAGAAAAATACGTTGTTATTAGACCAATGTACTATTCACAGAAACTCTTCACTCTCATAAATCTTAAAAAAAAAACATTTTTCACTCGAAAGAATATTACGAAACCACATTGAAATCGTGTTTCTCGCATAATTTTATTCATTTCTGAATGTCGCTTGACTCCGTTTATTTATGTAACACATTTTACTGCAGTAGTACAATGCTGTGTAATCAGGGACGTTATGTGGTTATATAGGCTCAATATCAAATGCCTTTGCCATTTGCTGTGCTCTAGTAACGAGTTTAATGACCTAGACGGCAGTACCTATATCTTTCGATTAGCTTAAAGAGTATGCAACAGTGCTTATCTACTAGTAATCATTTTGCTTTATAATCAAAATCAGCCTATAATATTCCCACTGCTGGGACACAGGCCTCCTCTCTTCGAGAGGGAGTCGGCTTTAATCTACCACGTGGGCCCAGTACGGGTTGGTAGATGTAACATGTCTTCCAATTTTTGGTTCTACGACATGCCGGTTTCCTCACGATGTTTTCCTTCACAGTTTTGAGAGCAGTGGTGATGAAATTATTTACACAAAGTAAAGCACCTGTCTGGGTTCGAACCCACGACCTACAAACTCGTAAATCGGGGCCGTTACTACTGTGCCACAATTGCTCGCTGCTCCAAGAAGATAATATTTACTATCGACTAATTTGTAGATAATTCCTAATCATAAATTAATAAAGTAAATAATGCTCCGATTGGATTATTTTTTCCCGCATAGTCTTATCAAAATGAATTGGCAATATTATGTTTAGGCTTTCCTTAAATTATTCATGGTGTAGTGGTGACTACAGAGTGATACCGACTTAGTTCTTTACTAAAATTTTGCCTGTATTACAATAATTCAAATCAGTCTAGATCGAATGTATTCTTGACTACATCTTCAGTTCCTACGATTTTAAATACCTAGCTACTCATCCTAAGAAACTATTTCGGCAAACAAACATCTCGTGATAACCGCTTTCTATTCTTATGCCGATAGTGACGTAACACTAACTGAAAACCAGCTGAAATCTCTGAAAACCGATTTCGGATTACACAATGGTAACCATTACACCAGCTAACAACCCATCAACAAACACAAACACCGTCAATTGCTGCATCAATTATTTTAATTATAACTTAAGTGATAAAACTCACCATTTTAATTTAAAAGCGGCGCGTAATCCGTGGGATTTATAAATAGGAACGCTGGCACGTCCGTACGCCGCGAGCAATGCGGACCAACTGCGGGCTCGTGGTCGGTCAAGGGCATGGAAATTGTGCCAAATGCTAATAATCGACCTCTGACAGCGCGGGAAACTTCAGCCGTGGCGGGAAACGCTTTCAGCATGGCGGGCGGGCTGCCCTAACCTAGGAATGTCGGCCTTCTGAACTTTGATATTAATTATTTAGGCATTTTTTCGTTAATATCGACCGATGGTACCAAGTAGTGTCGGTACTGTACTGATACTTCACAAATCAATACCCTCATAATTCGTCCTTCAAGAGGCGGCCTTCAAAAAAGGTGTCATTTTTTTTTAATATACATTCCGCCATCCTTTATAATTTAAAACCAACCCGATATTCACCGGTAATCGGGTTACACAAATTAATTCAGTGTCCAAAGTATTCACAGCGGGTAGGGTAGATGTGTCATGTTGAAAAAACTTCTAGTTGTAGTAAAATTGGGATCTGCCATTCGTTTCAAAGCAAGGGGGTGGTATCTACAGTACCCACTTTAATATTATTATGTACCTTGGACACCGCTCTACTATTTCGTTTCAATTGCTGATTCAATTGCTGCAGCTGAGCGTGAGGTATCGGGTTCGTTACTTTTATTATATATTTTTCTAAAGAAATAAAACACAATTTTACAAAAGTGTGCTCATGTATTTCTTGATGGTAAATAATACCTCTAATAACACATATGTTGTGTTCAGTTAATTAATTAAATAAATTAACATTATGTAATAAATTCATATTAATTTTCTTTTTAATAAATAATATTCTAGGTGGCGTTGACGATATGGTGTTAAATGAACCCACATATTTTATGAGCTTATAAAAAGAACAGCAAAAAAAAAAAAAATTTTTTTTTTTCTTTTCCGCTCGATTTATGAAATTGAAAAATCGTGATTCAGGTCAATTATATAGCTAACCTGAGTCTTCAGAGACTAGCTAATTGATCTGACATGATGTGTCTAATTAAGATCATAAAGGTCACAGACTAATCTAGCTACACGTGTGTATTTTGATAAGAGTACTTAAATTATTTAAGGGCGCACCAAATCACAAATTGCTTAGCATGATCCTCTGTTATGCCGAAAATACTGCAGCATTAATTTTGAAATAAATATACGTTAAAGTTGAGGATTGATGCGAGGTCTTATGTGAGGCGAAAACACGATTACATAAAAAAAAATCTCGATAGAAAAAAAATCCAAAGTTACCTCTGCACAGAATTATAAACCGCTGGTATTAAAAAAATACTTCAAATTAGGTCATGAAACTTTGCATGATAACTGAACTAACTATAAAGCAGGTCTTATGTGTGTAATTTTTTTTAAATTACCATTATTTTCACCGTAAAAAGCAATTACCAAAACTTTTCGACGCTTTAGAGCCGCTAGCGCCTCACTCCGTCTCGTTCTCACTCAGGTCGCGAGTCGTATGGTGCGAGTGGGATAAAGTCTGAGGTAGGGTGCGCCCTTAATCGTAAGAAAATTAAAGTGATTAAAAAAATCCTTTTTTTTTTATACTGTCAGCTCCACCTAGCATAGTTTGAGCTTCGCAAAAGAAATGACTTCTGTACCTACTGTTTTTCCAGGCCTCAGAAATATTACAGATACTTAATTAAATAAAAATTGTACATTAATAGGTCGTCGGATGAAAGTCGGCTACAAAAGCAAGAATGCATGTAGCAAAATAAAAAAGTGAATTGTAGTAAGTGTTAACATAGGCTACACATAATAAAAGGAACCTCTACCTACTGGGTTTGTGAATTTAAAAAATCTAAGTATTGATGTTGTTTAATTCCGCTTCCTAGAAATTGTTTCATATTTTTGCAGCTTTCTGTACTTACCTTATTAAATTAAACCGAAAAAATAAAATGTGCGCACTTTTTTGTGTAAGTTGCATATGACCATAAGGATCTTGTTTTTTTTTTTAAATTAATATAATACCTACTTACACGTCTATCATTTTAACACAGCCATACCCAGCTAAAATATAGGTTTTTTTTTCAAATGGATTTTAAAAACTAACGTACGGGCCATTCGAAAGGATTTAAAAAATATGATTAGGTACGATTTACCTACGTTTACGTCACAATATAAAAGTGCATGATAAGATTTTCAGTGGAAATATTAACCATCTACAATAAATATTTATATTCTAATATTTTTCTAGTTGACTAAATCTAAATTGGCCCCTTTTGTGATAAAACTACGTGACTTAGTCTAACTAAGTTTAAGACTAACTAAAACTAGTTTTGTATGTGTGTGAGTGATGCACGCTAAATTAAAAATAAGCAAGTTCACTTCCGATATCTTGGAGGCTCAATCTAATCGAATTTTGATTTGAAATAATTGTCCATTTTTATTACACATCAATTTCGATTCGATTCAAATCTTAAAAAAAATCGGGAATGAGCTTTCTAATTTACAGACAAATGTCTTAAAAATATTGTTGGAGATTAAAACTAACAATTAAAATAAACTAAAGGTGACATAATTATATTAAAATTATAACTATGTTGGTCTTTGTCTTATTCGACTTTGACAATGAGGGTTTTCATGTAAATTCGCGCGACCAGTTGGCGCCACTTTGACAAGAGGTCTTCCATTTCGACACTGAATATAAAATATTGATGACGTTCAACATTCGTTTCATTCATTCGTTCATCATTCAGTCACGACTAAAGAAAATTGAGTCGCTTTAACACTTGACAGGTACCCGGACCTGACGTCTCAGTGCTGCCACCTGGTGAACGTTATTTCAGAATACCCTCATTGGTTGACCTAAAAAATGTAGGTAACTTAAAACTATTTAAATTATTTTTAGTACTACAGTAAGATTTTTTTAAATAGTTCTAAAAATAGCTACACGTCTTACACTAAGGCACTTCTTACAATATTTGTGTGTGCGTCGTTTTTACAAAATGTTGGATATAAAATATATTATAGTAAACGTGTTTTATACCTTATATTTGTGCCGACTACGACTACATTTGATTTGTCGACATAAGACTATTTTTTGAGTTGACAAGAGACAGACAAACTATGTCAATATGAAACGGACTAAATATTTAGATAACCAACTAATCACAGTATTTAGTCGTTGTCTATATTTTTGATGTTACCTCAGTAAACAATTAAATGAATTAAGTAATTATTCAGATTGACATAATGCTAAAGTAATATCTCACAAATTAGTCTATCCGATCGACTAAATCAAATATATTCGAGGCACGTTAATATTTTAATTCGATTGAAACTTTGCTTACAACATACAAATTCTTATTTAATTCTAAATAAATAATTATATCCCAGTTTTTTTGTATGATATTTAATTTTAATATCTAAATCTAGCTTATTCGGCACTTTCACTGCTCTTATAGAGTCCATCTTTATTATTGATATTATATACCAATAGTTAGCACTGTTTGTATTAACTAAGTTGTAGTTTTGGTACAGTTTGTTGCTGTTCTTAGTTTTCACTAAACTTAATACTAAAACATATTTTTAGTTAGAATAAACTATTTTTTGTAATACCTAGTTTTAAGATAATTTTTATCTCGTTTATTATTTTGTGCTGCGGCTGTATTTATTATAGGCCTTATAAGCGTTTTTTAACAATTTCTTCAAATAAGGACTATAGTGCGGTAACACATGTAGGTACCGATTACCAGTCAAAAAATCTTCGGCGAAACGCGTCTCGACCAGCATCCTCATTGCGTAGATCACTCGAATTTTTAGTTTTGACAGTTCATCAAGATCCAGCGCGATGATCTAGTTGTCAACATCTATATTATTATGCATCATAATATTTTTATTTGGACCTTCTAAATAAAAGCGATTGCAATTGAGTTATTTATTAATACCGATCAGATGTGCTCAAAATAGAACAGAAGAGGTCGCATTTGAGAGATTTTTTGAGTCCACTATGTTTGAAAAGGCAGTTAATTAAACTTTGACGGCTCAGAGGGGTAACAGGCTAGTTGACAGCAAAAAAAAAACAATAATTTGTGTTGTAGAACATTTCTGAGCTAAAAATATCGAAAAATCAACTTAATTTTCTAAATGATTTCAGTTTAATCAAAATGATTGTAATAATTACTTAAGAATAAAGCCATTAGTCACGTGATATTGAACGGGAATCAGAGCGGGACACGTCAACTTATAGACGACTGTTTCAAATTGTAAATAAAAAAAAACCTTTAGGTGCCAGAAATAAAGTTTCTTTTGCATTACCAATAGACGTACGAAAGGAATTTTCTTGAAAGGAACAACACTGATTGGTATTATGTCCCTTTTGCGCAATGTGGCAGTGTTCATTATTACTAAATTAGTAGGATATTTTGGGGGACGGATCATTACTAATTTCTTTTTCTAAAACTATCAACTAGCCTATTGCGTAACAAACTTACAATGGCAACGCCTTTCATCTTGTCAATTTTACAACATTCATTGCGTCATTTACGTTGTCGAGCGAAAAATGTTTCAAACATCTAGGGTGTCAAAAGATCCATCAAGAAGCCGTCATCTACGCATTTTGTACATCAAAAGTAACTGTACCAAAGTAAAATAGTCTTGGTGTGAAAATTCGCTGTTTGTGTTGTGTACTGCGCAATGTAACGCACGCACGCAAAACATTGTGCTTATAGGTGCAACATGTAACGGTAGGTATCGTGTGAGTATTTAAAGTTAAGTTATAACATTATAACTTGTTTTCGTAAAGAAATGTCAATAAAAGTTGGAACCTTCTGGTTACGGACATATTGAAGGTCAAAGGCCTTCAATATGTCCGTAACCAGAAGGTTCCCAGGTATGGCACAGTACAAAACCAAATTCATTATAACAAGAAGAATAAATGACTTTCGGCATCGTTAAGGATATTTGCAGATCAAATTCCTTCATAATCTTTTTGATTGAAAGTGTGTTACGGAATTCGGATGCAGGTGGCTGTTTTCAGGCGCCATAATGAGTTTGATTTGTTACGGAATTATTATTATCTAAGCTAGCTCGCGCCGAATCCGAGTTACGGGCGATGCACACCCGTCGCATTGTTTGGTTGGTGTACATGACATAATGTTTCTCCCGGCCCGGTCTAAGATAAACGGTTGGCGCGGGCCTAAATGTGAGTGTTCATAGTGATCTCCCCCGAGCTCTGCTCATAGAGGGCGCGCACGTCGTCATGCGTCATCTGCGACACTGTCGGGATCTTTGTTACGTTGTTCAGCATTGGTTTCACCTGCAACCAGAATGAGGATTAAGACTTGGAAGTGTAAATATGTGGTGAATTTCCATTGGTTTTTGCATTCTATCGGAATTTTACTTAATGTCACTTGTCGTATAGGAAGTTCCATGCTTTCCGTGAAGCAATTTTTGTATAACTTACCAATAAAAAAAAAACATACCAATTCAGTAGGTATTATGAAAAAAATCTTATTGCTCAGTAAAGATGAGATAAGATACGATACTTATTTATTTGCTCAAATATGAGTACAATGAAGAGATTGAGATTTGTATTTTGTCTCACGAACTGTGTTAAAATAAATGTTATTCTTTCTTTTTTTTGCTTTCTTACATGTAAAATAAATAACAGATAATCACGTTTACCTTAGACAATGATATGCAAATATTAGTAAAATTATGTCACTCCTAGTCAAAAATGACATGATCTTAAAGATAATAAAAAATATAAATGAGTAAAAATGATGACAACACCATTAATACAGCCTGTCGTAGTCCACTGCTGGACAAAACCCTCTCCCAGACTGCGCCGAAACACCCTATCCTCCGCTTTCCGCATCCAGTCTATCCACCTTTTTCACCCATCACCTGTTTAAGGTCGTTGGGTCAGGCTGGATCTTGATTATATTTTGACAGATTTTATTAGGATCCCTCAATCAACCCATTTATCCTGATTACACCAAAAATACAGTACCCCAAAAGTCTTACCTTATTGCCCGCCATTCCAATGAACCCGTTGCCGATACCGCCATTATGTACGTTTCCATTGGGTACCAAGCCGTTCGCGTGTCCGTTGGCGAGTCCACCTGCCATGCGAGTCACAGCTGATGCAAACTGCTGCATGCTGGGGTTGTCTGGAAGTACAGACAGAAAACTCAAATTCAAAGCATTTATTTGCATATAAGTACTTACACTAACACTAAACAATTTTCTAACTAATATTAAATAAAATTAAATAAAACTAACTGTACAAATAAACAACTAATATCTAAAATATGGCGTCGAAAAATTCCTCCGCATCGCTGTCGGCTGGTAGTGTACCCAAGAGACTGGCGGCATTGCCACGTTGAATGGCAATGGTTAGCCTCTGACCAAGGTAAAAGCCAGCCCTTGGGTCGCGGGAAGTGTCAAACAGCCGTTTCGAGATTTCATTAAATAAACTATGAGCACTTGGACCCCAAGCATTTATTTAAATTAAACCATTTACAGGCACTTTTGAACTGTCAAGGAGTCGGTCGGTCAGAAAGATGACGCTAGTTGCCCATTCCAAAGCGTTCCTACATTTCGCCTCATTATTGGCGAGTCTCGCCTCATGTTTCTATCTGGAATTTTTCAGTAGCAGCCCGAAGTCTGGATTTATGTGCCCGGTTGATGGCAATAGACTTGAACATAATTGGTGAAATGTGGGTGTACTATAGGTATAGTTCTGCCCAACTCCTCGGGGAAACAAGGCATGATGTTATGTTATTGACGAGAAAGCGTGTACAACTAGACGTTACCTGTGCGTGCCGGTAGTTGTTCTGGCGGCTGCTGTATGGCGGCCAGGGCTTCTGCCTTCTCCATCTCCTCCAGCAGCACGCGAGTGAACTCTGTCTGCACCTCAAGAGAGTCGGTGTCACCGTCCACCTGAGAATGGAACTCATTTATTGATCTTCTTAAAGAAAGGCACATAACCCACATATAACCCGGCGGCAGCTTTAAAAGCAAGAGTGAACTGGCATTTTCTAGGCACGCTCGTTCCATCGTATACCTCATCCATCGCTTTCCATCAGGCGAGATCGAGGTCAAGAGCAGGCCCACATCTCAATAACAATTTAAAAAAATGTAGGACGAAACAGCATGACTTAAAGTATTTGTGATACGACTTTTCGTCTGGGATTTGTAAAAGAGATATAAACATAAACCAATTAAAATATTTTTATATTATGCCATGCTACTAAAATCTCCAAAGTTTTGGTTTTGAAGCGGCCATAATAATGTTCAAGCACAAATAACACTATAATGAATAAAACTGCTAAAAAAATATGGCCAGATTTAGAGAAAAGATTATTTTCAACCAACGTTACTATAGATTTGAAACAACCTAATAAAAAAAAACACAGACAGACATTCATTTTCTACTTACAATAACCAGTCGATGGTCCTGGTCTAAAGTCTTGAGCATGTGCAGGCTGAGTTCCCGGAAGACCTCCAGTCTGCGGCGGAAGGCGGCCACAGAGTCGTCGCGCCGGCCGCGCCCCAGCTGCAGCTTGGAGCAGTCCAGGAGGACCATGCGGGGCGACACGCGGAACTGGAAATATAGCGTAACTAGTTCAAAACAATGATCTCTCAATAGTTAGTCGTATTTTTCACGCTCATGCTGTAGGGCAGCCAATGCCGAGCCGGCAATGTATAAGTAATAAGTATAAAAGCTTTCACACGTACGGGCAGATATAACTTGTGTATATATTTGTTGCAAGGTACGTGGTACCCCGGCTAGACGACAGTTTCAAAGTTTGAAAAGGGGCTTATGCCCGTTTTCACCAACATCCCTTAAGTTTAGGGATCCTTTACGCATGGTTAGCGGGCTATTAGAAATTGGTTTCTGTTTTACCAACAGTAAGCCACCTGCCACCTTCTCACAGCCCCCTAACCATGCTTAGGGGATCCCTTAAACTTAGGGGATGTCGGTTAAAACGGGCATTAGTCTGCTGTCAGATCTTAGTTTTTATTAGTCCACCAAAAACAAACTCCTATCAAAAACCTCGAAACTGTCAAATTGATAGGCTGTTAGAAACCGACTCTTTTGGAAGCATTGTCAACTCGCTGCATATGAATAACAAATAAGATAACAACAAAAAAAAAACATTGGAAAATCCTCACCTCAGTCTGGAACTGTTCCATCTGCTCCAGATCCCTGGGATACCCATCGAGCACGAGTCCCGCGCCCATCCTGCTGGCATCCAGAACCGCTCCCCGCACTAATTTGGTGACCAGCTCCTTGGGAGCCAGCTCACCCCCACTGACGGCCGAGCGGGCGAGGGCGCCGTCTGATGCTGGACGTCCTCCAGCATCTGCGAGGCTGCGGAGACGCTGGCCTAGGCTGGAGGTGGAAGAAGAAGGAGAAGAGTGAAAAACAAAGGTCTTGTTTGCTATGTCAAAATGTTGAAGTGTGAAACAAAAAATAAAACATCCAACATTGCTACCTATTTGTCGCAAAAAAAATTAGATTTGAAAGAAAAAACTGGGGCTCTAATAACTAATAAGACTATTAAAAAAAAGTTAGTCATGCGATGAGATAAATGTAGGTCACTATATCACTTTATCTCTCTACATTGTCCGTAAATTTATTCTGATGATTTTTTTCATCTCACATGCAAGACCGCCAGTTTATTTACCCAGATGTTCTGGCCTGTCATGTAAAAAAATACGTACAGAAACGGAATGTGTAGGTAGCGGTTACCTGTAATGCGTCCAGCCCTGTCTCTGCGCCACAGCTCGCTGGCAAAGCGTGGCCTTATTGCTGCCTGGTCCACCTACCACCCACAGCAGCACGGGTGCCGTTGTCTCACCACGGACTCTGATCACATTAGACTATGAAGGAAAAGTAAAATATTGTATTTTGCATGTTTTGTTCCAAAATTCACCAATGTCAAAATGCTTCATCGAACAGTTGGGGGATAACATTATCTGGATCTTTTGTATAAACAATTTTAACCTCTCTGCTCGACAAGATTTTGACACGTGACACATCAGCTAACTCGACGGGGTGTTCCGAATTCCGTCATGAAAATCAGGAATTTACATGAACTTTCAGCATTCGAATTTATTAAAAAAAGTATGTTACCGCATCTATTTTATACAATAAATTTGTGGTAAATATCATAAATTATATGTTGAGGTCGGTCAAACCGCGTCAGT
Organism: Lithophane socia; assembly: GCA_947522985.1. Classification (NCBI taxonomy): domain Eukaryota; kingdom Metazoa; phylum Arthropoda; class Insecta; order Lepidoptera; family Noctuidae; genus Lithophane; species Lithophane socia. The sequence goes on from OX383256.1 coordinate 2,107,536, forward strand.
CGACTGCGAAAGTTGTATAAAATAGGTATAAATACCCCTATTCAAAAAGTAGGCAACTCAGATTCCCTGAAAATATGTACATAAACAATCTTCTCTCTTGCTGAAAATATGCAAAAGGACCAAATAAAGATATTATAATTCTTTCTGCATTCTTACTTTTACCATTATTCATACTTATACTAGATAAAAAACACGATCAAATATGAACAAAAATTAACAAAAATTGTGGTGCGACGTGACACTTCTTAGTGCTTAACTGCTTACCGTTCACCCAATTTTTCTATTTCGATTCAAATGTTGCACTCAGCCTAATCGATATTCGTTATAATCAAACTTGATTAAAAATTGTAGAAACTGAATAAAAACTCTTTGGTATATTTTTCATTAATTATTTTATTTTTTAAATTAATTTTAGTAATAAGTACATACACGTACACTGTGGAAAGTGGTGTAACGTTTTAGGGTTCCGTACGACCGAATGAAAAAACGAAACTCATATAGGATCACTCATGTCACGAGTCTTGTGTCTGTCTGTCACAGCCAATTTGCTTCGAATCTACTGGACCGATTAGGTTGAAATTTGGTACACATATACATTTTAGTGACCCAAACACGGAAGTGTAATGTAAATAAATGGATTTTGCAAATAGTCACTTTTGGGGGGCCAAACCAGAAAATTAAAAAAAAAAGTTTTCGGAAAAGCGTTCATACTTGCGACGGTCTTCTTCTAATTTGATAGCAAAAGAGAAAGAAAGGGAAAGTGTGAATTTAGTCAAAATGAAAATCCAAGATGGTGGCTGCAATTTTTTTTTTTCCTAATATCTGTCGTTTTCATAGTTTGCGATGGTGATAAAGTCAATAGTTAGGTCAAAATGTAAATCCAAGATGGCGGCTGCGAAAAGTTTTTGTCATGTGTGTCGTGTGGTTTTCGGGTGATAGTGTTGATACCCAATAAGATGAAATTATAATTGTATTTTAAATAAATTACCATAGACATCAGTCGCTATCGATTGTAAACTCGATAGCCAAAATCCGTAAAAAAGGACCTCTTAATTATTTCGTCACGTCCGTTCGTCCATGGGTTCAGATATCATACAGGCATTTTACTCGGACACCTATTTATACTATATCGTTGAAAATTTGGAAGAAGGTTTATTCTTTACACCACCAAAAATCGTTTAGTAAAATTACGATAAACATAATTAGGGGTGTCATTCCTCAACATGCAATCGAGGGACGAAAAAAAGATCTATTCACATAAGCATGTAGCATTGTTGGATCTTATAATAAAAATGATAAGATGCTTATAAGTGACTGCTTTTTAAAGTGAATAACCCATTGTAACCGAAAATAACCCGTATTTCAACAATGAATTATGGGTTATTTTCGGTTACAACTGCAGAGTTAACTTTGTTTTTCGTAGTTTTTTCTAGAAATACAAACTTATTTTTGCAGTCGAAAAATTAATGCTGTGCAATGTGCATGCGTATATGTTCATCCCAACTACGGAACCCTTTTGTGCGTGGTCCGACAAAGACAAGTCAGTTTCTTAAATTTCGTTGGGAAACTCCCACAAAAAAAAAAAAAATTCTAGTACCTACTAAAGTAACCTAATAAAAACAAAAACTACCAAGCTCATACAACTAAAATAAAATATTAGCGTTTGCGGAATTAATTTATCACCATTACCAAACAAAATTTTGTTAAGCCTACGCCTACCTAAAAAGTATACTGGGCATTCTGTAGCAAACTATCAGAAAAGAGTATAAAAAATAAATAATTGTCCAATATATTAAAATAATTTTGAACAGCGAGCGCATTCCGTTTTTAAATTCAATTATAGAAACATTCCGGCGCGAAATTTTATTCAAAAGATGAGGTACCTAGCCCGGCCATAAGGTCCTGTGATCCTAATAACCGAAAAACGATTAAAATAACATTAGAAAAGTATAAATTATTAATTTAACCAGTGCTTAATGTATTTATTGTGTAAAACAATTTTATTTCAATTTCCAAGTATCGATTTCTTATATTCGACATATTAATTAATCGAAAATAACGAAATTTAAAAAATAATCGTTTGGCATAATCGTTTTCGGACATCATTACAATAAAAAAAAGTATAATGGTCGGCGATTTTGAAAACATTTTCAGTAGTGGTAATGAATAATACGTGTTATTGGACCTGTGTTCGTATATTATGTTAAGATTTGGACATTTTCTAGTTGTATATAATATCACGAATAATATTTGTCACATTTTAAATCGTATCTGCATGTGTATGAGTGATATTCGTGAAAAGAAAAAATGAAAACACGCACGATTGGCGCGAAACTTCGTCTTTGGATAACACAAAACTTCATTACCACTATTTATTTAACTTGAACAATGGATGAATTCGTCAAATAATTAAATGATGTATTATTCACTGCCCCTGTGGTGGGGTATGGATGTTCAAAATCACCAATTTTTATGTTTTTTAGCCTCGACCACCACTGTCATCAAAATGGTGATTATGGTATTTACAGTCTTGAATTTTATATAGGTTCATTAATTAACTTGCACGCTGAATATGAAAGATTTAATGGCGTAAACATAATGAGTTTTTATCCAACTCTCATAATTAACGCACATTCATAAGATTTGATGGGTAGCATATTAAATATTTCCATAATCGAGATAGGGTGTCGTATGTGGTAATTCTGGGGTCCAAATGGATCCGCTACCGAGCCGGCGGAGGTTTTTGTGTTGGGGTCCAATTGGGGGCGCTTCCGAACTATACGGTTAAACAGCATTTTTAAACTTCTTTAACATAAAGTTTTAACATTTTAAAACAAAACTTGACGTACATTGTAGGTATACAAGAGTAGGTAGGTACCTAAGCCTTGCTGTGGGAAATCACACCTGGTATTCTAAATCTCACAAAAGAAGGCACTTCTTTGAAAAAGAAAAATCTACAAAACTTCCCATTAGGTCAAGGCAGTGCCGTTCGTCCTGACCTCTTCCATTATAAGAAAAACCTGATAAATTCACAAAACAATATTTTTTGTCTAGTCACTGCCGTTTAGCAAGTGTCTACGGCGCGATTTTATTGGAAATAGACATTGAAATCGGCTGTTTATCCGCATTATTTTGTTAATGTTAGTTTCACAGAATATTTTTTGTTAGTTTTCGTCCTTTCCGAATCATAGTAACTAGGAGCTAAACGAGAGGTTTTAATCATCATCTGCCATGCCTTTTTCCAACAATGTTGGGATCAGCTTCCAGTCTAACCGGATGCAGCTGATAGGAGCCCAAGCGAGAGGCCGAGGGTTATATGCTTGTTAAAATCACCCAGTGTTAAACGTTATAAGCCGGGCTGACTGCCCATGGCACTTAGACTTTTCACCACCTCTGTATAAATTCGGGCTTGTTTATCAAGCTAGCAAATAATTTTATAAAAATCCAGTTCCGTCTTATCTCATTTAAATCAGATCCTGAATGTCTCATTTCTTAAAAATATAAAACTAACCTTTGGCGTAACCCTCTCCGTCCCCGTCTCCTTCATCGCTAATGGCAACGGCATTGCCACCGGCAACGGCATTGCTACTGGCAACGGCATTACCACTGGCAACGGCATGGCCACCGGCATCGGCATCGTCGGCACGTCGTGCGGCACGACATTTTCTTCTCTCCTCTCCCGTACATCTTGAGCAGGCGCCGGCTCCACTCCCACGATCTCTCCCGGGATACCACCGGCGCCAACGCCAACGCCACTGACCCCGTTCATGGTCGACTGGTCTTCTGTGGCGCCTAAGATTTGGAGAACAGCGGCTCTGAAGTCTTTGTAGACCTCGTCTGGATTGCGTTCGCCGTTGACCTGTGGACGACGTGAATTTAAAAAAACAAAAGTCGATGATTGCTTTTCTAACAATGTTAGGAATATTGTAATATCGTATACTTTTACAATGTTTGTAAACATGTGAGCACCATGTATCAATCACATAATTAATTTATTTGTCATTGCTCCATTTATAATTCTTTTTATCTTTTGTGGTATAGTAATCTTATTGTAGGTGCATTGTCTACACATATAATTCATGTATACAAAATATTGTAAAACATTTTTAAATAGTAACGGTGGAGTTTCTTGCCCATTCTTCTCCATACGAAAACTACCTTTTGGTAGGGGCAAGTAGAATCTGTTCTATTTCTTTGTTTTTGACGTTGCACGAAGAAGAAAGTCGAGAAGATTTGATAAATCGAATTAATGCTGCTTTCGAAGTTATGCGACAGGAGATGCTGCTGCGCACAACAACTGTAGAAATCAGACGTAGATGCCACGCCTGTATTGTAAATGAAGGGAGTCAATTCGAACATCTGTAATTTATTAATTAAATAAATTATTTAATTGTTTCATTAACGCACCTTACTGGTACAGCAATTTTCTTTGTACTTTAATTCAAGAACTTACATAATTTCAATCGATCATTTAATTTTTACCAACCTTGCAGTATTAAATTTCGCAAAACATTTCACTTTCCGTAAAGGTAGAGTTTCGTCGAAAATTTCCTACTTGATAAAATTATGAAATAACTCTTAAAGGTTCTTTTTTATAAAAGCAAATTACATACCATTAGAAAGGTCACACACTAGGGATGTTTTGCTAGAATTGGAACACCTCAATCATTTTTTTTTAAGTTGTTAAGATTTAAGTAAGGTCACCCGGGGCTAAAGCAACTATGGGGCTAAGGCAACTAATTAAATTTTCTCTCAATCTAATTATTTTTGTAGATAGCTCTATCTATTGGAGTAAAGAGGAATCATAGTTTTTTCAAACAAAGTACAGATGGCATCACTAGTTCACCTACTGTAGTACTGACAGATCATTTTCTGTCAGCCGCCAATTTGGAGCAACGTGTTGCTGCGTCGTGTTTTGTGTTGTGGTACATTAAAAATATTTCGAGTCGTTGCAAGGAGAAATAGAAGTGCATCCTAAAAACAATATAAAACGTAAGTGTTTTTGGTATATTTGGTTAAACTCTAGGTGTTATAATTAACACTTTATTGATATAGTTACATTAACCCCAACTTTTCATGCACGGGGGTTATTGCAACTATTTTTGCAGTCACATTCGCCCCATGCTTTTTGTACGAAAACTGCAAATTACTAGTGACGTTCCGTGTCGATATTTCGATAAGTGAATTTCACGTATTTGCATAAATGTTTAGCTGCAATTAGTATGAAGTGTTTTAGATTTTGCGTAGTTTTAACAAAATGAAATAGATAGGTAGCTTAAATAAAAAAATGTACCAAGTTAATACAAAATCCAAATTTTGTTATCAGATGGTCCGAAACTATAAAAGAAAAAAGGTATTTAAACTTACATTTACACTTACATCGATTTTGTGTTTTTGCAATAAGAAACCTATAGGTATTTAAAACCTTTCATTATTGTTAATTATCGAATGTCTTTACAAATATGTATCGATAAGTAGTAGGTACTACATCTCAACACTAGTCAGTATGGAAGACAGTCGCATTCGCCCCATAAAAAAAAAAAAGTAAATTTGCTTGAAACTGAACTCTCTCTCAGCGACTATAGATAGCTTTTACAGATAATTCTGTGTGCATCTACATGTACTCTTGACCTCAACATTTAGAAACAGAAAACAACAGAGTTATAACGAATAGTCACATTTACCCCAAAGTGGGGTGAATGTAACTATTACTGGTCTTATTCAACAATAATGCAAATTAATGAAAAACCAAAGTCTATTTGTAACTTAATTTATGTCGAAACTGTTCATCGAAAGCTGTGCAATGAAGTACATTTATTAGAATATCCCTATTATTTAAGTAGCTCATGGTGGAGGGAAGCAAAGTTTCAAAATTTTTTTTTTTAGTTGCATTCGCCCCGGGTGACCTTATTTTTTACATCTTTCTGTAAGTTTGAGGACTCATAACTTTTTTTTTAGCTAAAATTTGAAAAAATCTTTTAAGAATCTGTCAACATTAAAGATTAAAAAAGAAAACAAAAATATTGCCTGTTTTACCCATTTTCTTTAAAGTTAAGAAAGTGGTGAAACTAGAAGAAAGCAAATAAATTGTTTTTAAAAATATCCAGAGGGCCAGGGCCGAATAAATTAGGGCTAAGTAAGTAGCAGATGTCCCCACCTATCCACCATTTTCGTATGTTCAACGTTCTGCCAAACACCCTGTATATATTCGTTCGACATTTTCATCGTTCGGTCCAACATGAGACAGGTCGCACGACATACTTTCATATTAGGATTTACTATAAATAACTCCAGAACAAAAACAAAATTACCTACATTAACCAGTAAATACTTGATAGCTCAAAAACCCTGCAGTATTAGTTACTTGTAATTAAATAGACGTTTAAGGTGCACGCCCATTGACACAGATATTTCAGGCCGAAGAGTCATGCATCATAAATGTGACCCAGTCATGAATATCATAGCTTAAGATATATATTTGGAAGTATATGAACGGTTTTTTGGACCGACCCTTTTTTTTTTTGAGGGTGGAATATCTTCAAATGACTTCTCCCGCTCTGGGTGGGCGGAGCGTGTCAGACTTTGACTGACTCAAACTCACCCGTGTTCCTTCAGTTGCATATTGCCAAGGTCCCGGTATCCCTTTCGGACTTTCCCGACCCTGGCGAAGAAATTCTACTTAGGCTTACAAAAAACTGTTTACTTTACAGTATTAATTCCATCCTTAGTGGTGCCTGAGCCTGAGAAACGAAAATATATCTGATATGGGGCTTAAAACGGACACATTAGCAGTTCCTCCAAGAGCAATACATTTCCTGAATTCCCAGCTGTCATTACAATTCCTCTAAGTTGACACAAAAGCGATTCATATATGTGTGGATGGTCCACACATTATATGAATCGCTTTTGTGTCAACTATTACAATAGAAAACTACTAACATTTACGAATCTCAATAGAAAACTGTCAAAACGATGAATTATTCCGTAATATGAATTGCACGCAGATCATATTATGAATTTTCAGTTTGTGACATTTTACGATGATTCATAATATTTTCCTGTTATGATTCTGTCAAAAAGGCCGTTTTAAGCCCCCTGATGTAATAGAAATATTATAGAAATTCGTGGAGTGAATAAGCTAGATAATATCGCAGACTTTTCTGATACATGGAAGAAGGGAATCAAGTATGTAGGTACTGATCACATTTGGGGTAATTTCTGCTTACCCTCATGAGAAAAGATGTGAGTGTAGGTAGGTGTGTTACAGAATGCAATTTGAAAAAAAAAACCACGCTTCCGTGTCCTTTTAGTGAGATCAACCATTACAGTAGATAACACACGCCAACGCTCAACTGTGTATTATTATCTACTAGTGCGTTTAGTTTGTGCAGAATAAACAATTTTTCTTTATTTCTTCTTCTCTTACTATTAACAGAGATTATAAATCTCCTGACCTTATCCAATGATATTAAATTAACAGATATGTTATAAGCACGCAATCGTGAAGACTCAAAAACATTCCAATTGTAACGTTTTGTAGTGAAATGTAAAAATGAATGAAACGTGGGTATTTGTGCCGCTGCTGCGCGGAACACTTTTTTCGGTTGTTTTGTGAGTGTATAACATATCTGTTAATATAATATCATTGCTCTTATCCCAAATGCAACATCAAGTCTATTACTTCCAAAATTCTCTGTTAGTCATCTCCTCTCTAGCCGTATCATCTTTCACATGACAGTCCATTCATGGTTTCTTTAATCTACTCCTACTCTTATCACTATCCACATTCATACTCAAAACTTTCCTTACGACATTTTCCTCACTCCCCTAGATCATTTCCATACCATGATAATCGATTTCGATACAATTTGTCAGTCACGGGTGCCACGTATTGCTACAAACAAGACATATACCAACAAAAAAATAATCGATCTCACCTTATGATTCTAGTACAGTCGAAAAAATTGAATTCTAACGTACCATAAGCTTATTTTCTTACAGACATTCAAATACATTAAGGTCGACATTCGCGTAAACATACATTTCCTTGGTAAAAACCTTGTCATCTGCCATTTAATTACACAGAGAATTATCTGGTGCAATCTCCATCTTTGTTATGAGCTTTAAAAAAAATATTATTTGACACCAATTTCTGTGTGACATTTGTTCTGAGTTATAGTTAATTCCAGAGAGTTTGGATTCAAAATATGATTATTAATGCTTAATCTAAAATATTATCTTTTGCAGTGATGGATGACAAAGGTTAACATTTCATAGATCTCCTACCCGTATTGACATAGATTGTTTAATATTTAAAACGTCCTAAGTGCACTGTAAAGGAGGGAAATCTTTATTATTTTGACGGTTTCAAACGAATTATCATCAAAGTGGGTCATGATTCACTTAGCCTAACTGTATATACATAGCAACAACACCAAGTTATGTCATAAATTAATAACCACCGTTCTGCTGTTTCACAAAAAATTCATAAGCCCCTCAAGGAGTTTCCTTGAGGGTTTAGCTAACGTTGTTTGTTAGCTACACCTTTTTATTTATTAATACCTTGATTAGTACCTTCGGCCGTTATGAAACATATTATTACACTTAGAAGGTTGTTGTCAAATGCAGCACTGCCCACAGTTGTATACATAAGTATCGGAAAAAGGGTGATACAATATTGTTTATTTAATTTTTCAGTGGAAATTGTGCCGCATATTTCTTGGTAAAGACCTTTTTGCGCGTGGCCGTCGCCAAAGATGACTTTCGGATTAAGAGCGCTATTACAAAATCGAAGTGCAGATTTAGGTAAAGGAGATTGTTCTACGCCCATACATTGTTCGCCCTGGATCCAACAGCATAGAAAAAATCATTTTCTATTTGTAAATTGCCCTTAGTAGCCCATAAGAACAAAGTTTCTTGACGGACACCTTAGAGAACAGATTTATTTAAAAAAAAGGAACAGATTTTGAGGTTATTTTTAATAAACGAAAACTTAAGTAATTCCTTCTAAAATCGCTATTTCTGGTTTCTACAAAGCATTAAACTTCAAATACAGTAAAATAATACTGTAATTACAGTTTTATTATGCCTTTTAGCTACAGTTATTATTTATTGGTTGAAGTTTACTTTACGCTGGGGTGATTAATTATACCTACTTACTTCATTAAACCAAGTCAGCCGTACAAGAAGAATTGTTTAGGTATAGGTTCTTACATACCTATTTCCCACTCTATGCAAACCATCAGTTGAGAAAAAGTTAACATTTGAATATCTGTATAAATCCCTTTTCATTTTATGTACTGAATGGTACCTAACAGATTTTAGAATATGATTTGAAGCACTTTAATTATGCAGTTGATATGAATCCTGTCGTCAGTCGCATACTCCGACCAGACCATCATCAGGTTTTGTAAGTAGCCATATACATATTATGACATGCTCTAGTTAACAACAGAAATAAAACACTTATTTTTTATTATTTCAGTTTTAATCATTTTCTTCTACATTTTCTATTAAAATATTGTTTGTTTTAGTTTAGTTTGAGTTTGAGTTTAGAGTTTAAGTACTTAAAAAGTAAAAATATGTCTATTGAAGTCGTGGAATCGTTATGAGAACAATTCACTAGATTTGCGTCGTAAATGACATTGCAATCGTTCAATGAGATATTTTCTGACAAGTGAAAAAACATAGTTCAATAGATGGCGTGGGTAAAAAATACATCTTTGTTTTACTGGCTACTGATAACAAAAATAAGATCCGTTAATAAGAAAGCTTATTTGATGTCAAAAACCAGAGACAGTGACGTATTTTTTACCAACGCTTCTTTTGAACTAATACTTTCTCACTTGACAGAAAATCCCTCATTCGACTAGTAAGTACATTTTGTGAGTTTGTTTTGTTAATTATATTTTCATCATAATCGTGCTAGGCCATATTCATCATAAGTTCCATTAAAATGTTCACGGAACTAATTCTATGAAAAAAATATGCATGAAAAACTGTTATGTTGCACATTTTCAATGTTTTGGAAGTGATAAATATCGAACACCCATTATTTATCACTAGATATTATGGACATCGTCGTCGATATCGATATTTACGTAATATGAGCGAGAGCGACACTATCAAATCTTTTGTGACATTCACATTGACAATTCCTTGAAAGATGGCGGGTTTAGTTGGTAATAAAATCAATGAGCTCACTTTTAAAAACCTATTAAGAATTAAATAGTGTCCGCTTGAATTTATTATTTTTAAAAAGCATATTAAAATATAATTAAAATTAACGTACACGTCAAATGTTTGTTGGTTATAGGGCGGTCTAGAACAATCTCCTTTGACGGGGCGCGGCAAAGATGCGCTCGTGTGAGTCTATTGAAGTACGCTACGCACACATGCAAACCGGGCGTGATCAACTTGATCCTTTCCACTTTACTTTTGAAATAAATTAAGTTACAGTTATTTATAGTTCGTGTTACTGTTATTTTTAGCATTGCATACAACAATTGTTTAAAAATATTATTTTACTTTAAAAAAAGTTAATTTTTTTTTTCAAGCAAGATTAGATAGTAGCCTATGTTATTAAATACTTTTTGTTAAAATTTGGAAAGTAAATTCATAGATAAAAAATAGAATTTCGGACGAAAAATTGTCAATAACTATCTGTGTTACGGAATTATTTTTGGTGTATTACTAAATGAAACATAAAAAAATTGACTTATACATTCCAAAGTTCAAGATACAGTTGTACCATGGACATTTTTATAAATGATTAAATTACTGTATCTTTGATGTAACAAAGCATCAAAAGACGCCCAAAAGTTAAATTTTATGAAACATCCTTTACAAAGACAAGTTTTTTACTGATTTGTGTAAACAAATTGAAATATTTATTTAAAACACTGTCAAGATATATAATGAGACTTCCTCGGACATTTTTTTTTTTTAAGTTTGAGTCTATAACTTAATCATAATCACACATCAAAACTAGCGTCAAACGCTCAAATTCAAGAAAAATTGTAATAGCCCTCTTAAGAAAAATACATTTATTTGTCACAAAAACAGGTGCATACAAAACGATTTTACTCGAGTAATCAGAAAAAAAAAACAGAACAGCGGGGCAATTCCCTTATTTTAAAGAACGTCCACATTCGCATCTCATTCGAAATCTGTCAAAAAAACCATCAATTTACCAACATTTTTGACAAGTTCGACAGACTTTTTTTTTTTTTGGGTGGGAAAACATCAAATGACTTCTCCCGCTCCGGGCGGAGCGGAAGGGCGTGTCAGACTCTTACTGACTAAAACCCACCCGTGTTCCTTCAGTTGCCTGTTGCCAGGGTCCCGGTATCCCTTTCGGACTATTCCGCAACCCTGGCAGGAAGTTTGACAGACTGCGACTTGAATGTGTAAGAGAATTGGCCCTCTGGAATAGTCGGCAGCTGTACGTCTGTCGCATGTCTGTCGTGAACTCGTGACTGTGACAAGAAGGCTTCCACTCAACACGAGAGACGGCCTATTTACTAAAGGTACATGGATAAGCTTATGTACAACCTTAAATTTTTGCTGCTTCTCAAAACATAACTCTAAATCATTTTAATCGGAGGTTAATACATAAAACATTATTAAAACTTTGTTTCAAAGTAGTTCCTTATCCTTCAAATGAAAACATTTTAACTACGCTCAGAACAAAATACTGAACATTCCATTTTCCAAACAAATCAATAATCAAACCGCATTTTTAATGCTTCGCAAATAAAACGGACATTTATCAATATTGGATCATGAATTTTACCCTGCGATTCTACCATTGCATCAAAGTGCCTCCGAGGCATCAAAGTGCCGCTGTTTACGTGGAAAAGTATGAAACTTTCAGTGTCCTATCACTCGCACTTGAATGATCCCACGGTATACCGTAAAGCCACTAATGTTGCATTACTTATGCATTGGAACACACATCAAATAGTATTTTGTAAACGCATATGAATCACTTTAATCGACGCTGTTTTACATAAACAGCATCTATTAAAAATGAGTCACCGTGGTTCAATATTAATTATAATACTAGTAAATAAATGTTTTGTATAGTACATAAATGTTTGTTTTTAAAAGCAGTGATACTCGTAGCCTAGTGGTGTGACCGTCGGACTGCCAAGTAATAGGTCTCGAGTTCGAACCCAAGCCACGAACCTCTGACTTTTCGGATTCATGTGCGTATTGTATAATTATCACTTGCTTTAAAAACGGTGAAAACATCGTGAGGAAACCGACATGCCAGAGAGATATTTCTGTACGACATGTGAAGCCAAGTCAGAGGCCCTTGGGCGGCTATAAAATTCTGGCATCAGGTTAGTCACTAACCGGACGAAAAGAGGAAGAATAAATGGTTCAATAATTGCATCCTTCATCTTTTATACATCGAAATATTTTTTGCTGCGAGCAATATGTAAAAAAAACATATAAGTATAACATTTGGGGTTACTAGAATTTGGAGAGCCTTGATTTTAGGCAGCAGAGCACCCAATGGCTGGTGCTCTTTGTTATTAAGGCTTCACTATTCTCTGTTGAGAGTTATTATTTTACTTGGTGCTGTCTTTCTCTCTTTATTTTTGCAAACAAGAGGGTAATTGCGCAATATACGTAAACTAGCAATGCCATTCATTTTGACAATCCATCATCATTCATTGCGTAATTTACATTGTCAACCAGAGGATTTTTTAATCAAATGAAGCAATGGTTTGGAATTTCTTTCAAAATCTTTCGGATTGTGACAGAAAGTGTGTCAGGTACGCAATTGGAGTGGAGTTTTATCATCGGATCAACAGGCAGATGTTCTATCCGCTAGGGCCGATGCCTGGCAGGGTTGCGGGAAAATCCGAAAGAGATTCCGGGGCACTTGGCAACAGGCAATTGAAGGAACACGGGTGGGTTTTAGCCAGTAAGTCTGACACGCTCCGCCCAGAGCGGGAGAAGTAATTTGATGATTGCCCAACCTCAAAAAAAAAAAGGCAGATGTTCTACCCTTTCTGCCACCATCTTCTCTTCTACCCAACAGCCAGACCACCTTTTTTTTTCTTTTTTTGAAGGTGGGAAATCATCCAATGAAATCATCCAACGACACTGGGTGGAGCGGAAGAACCCACCCGTGTTCCTTCAGTTGCCTGTTGCCAAGGTCCCGGTATCCCTTTCGAACTTTCCCGCATAATCATCGACCTATCACCGCACAGAACGTTCCACACCACACGACTTTTACGCAGCGATAGATTTCTAGTCAATATATTCACCCTAAGAACTGTACACACAAAATCAATGGAAACACTTAAAAGTTGATGATTCACGAATTAATTATTCAGGGTGTACGCAGTGACAGACACACCTGGGAGTTCCCAGTGTTGCTAACATCATGGTTTTAAGTTTCTACTGGCAAAGGTGGCCCGTGACGAATACTTCTTTATATGAATAGGTTATTTCGTAAATATTTTATGGAGCGTGTCTGTTAATAAAAAAGTAATCTTGGCTGCGACAAAAATGTTAGGTGGACTGGGTTAGGCTTAGGCTATGATTATTATTATGTCATGTTCTTATATTTACAATTTTACATAAACAGGGTTATCGGTTATATGTTGCGGTAATCCATTAATGAGATGTAGGAGAGTTTATTTACAACCAAATTACCCCATAAGACTCCTATGAAATTGTCAAAAAATTTCTAGTAATTTGACACTTTATATTTTGAATGAATTCATTTTAAAATATAAAATTAAATTAGTCGCAAATGGTTGACATTTGGTTGCAAATGACCGTTCCTACATCCCCTTATTGGATTGCCGACATATTACCAATAACCCTGTATGTGTAACTAGAGGAGCTCGTGGCTAAATGTTAACAGCCGCACGGGTTGATCAAAGGGTTAAGCTACGCTTGTCGCGGTCGGTTCATGGATGGGTGACCATCCATTTTATACCGAGATGGCTTAATGTGCGAGACACGCCCCTCCGTGCCTCAGTAACCACGTTAACGCACTTTTGGTCCCGGCTGTCATTTGTAGATCTTTGACAGTCGTTACGTGTAGTCAGAAACCCAAAAGTCTGACAACCAGTCTTACCAAGGGAAATCGTGTTACCCAGTAACTGGATTGTTGAGATGACATAGGCAGTCTCTCCATGTAAAATACTATCGGTATACAGTTGCATCCGGGTAGACTGAAAGCCGACCACAACGTAAATCGGAAAAGGTTAGGCAGACTGATTGATTGATTTTGACCCGGATATAAAGTATTCTAAGTGGTAATCCAGGAATTGGTCTGCCTTTGTAACAAATACTTAAATCCGTCCAGCCTACAATGCGGGCACTGAATAAAAAGCATCTTAGTTAATTGATTCAAGCGTGACTTTGCGGAAATCCATTATAAAATACAATAGACGTTGATATATTTAGTAACCTATTCCGCTTAACTATTCTTCAAGAGTCATAAAAAACCCTGTAAGAAATCGACACGTGTTTCACCTCTCAACGAGGCATCCTCAGGATGACGATTGACCAATTGCAAACCAGAACACGACGTGTTGCCACACCGCACCACACCGAACGGTGTGGTAACACGTCGTACACGTGCACGTAACACGTCGTACACGTGCACTATATTTAGTGCACGTGTACGACATGTGAAAAATATCTACAATAGGCGTAGATATATTTATCTACGTCTATTGTAGATATTTTTTTTAAAGCATCTTCGCAATCTGTGATAGTAAAAAAAATATTGGATAATCGACTCAGCAGTTTTTTAACCTGTCAGAGCTTTGAAAGAGTAATAGCAGGCAGTTTCTTGCCCGTTCTTCTCCATAGGAACCTACTACGCTTTGGAATGGGCAACTAGCTTCATATTTTCTGACTGACCGACCCTTTGACAATTCAAAAGTGCCTGTTATTGGTTTATTTGAAATAAATGCTTTGAGTTTGAGTTTGAGTTTGTAAAATATCAACCTTCAAGATACTCCCCAAGGCGTTCGGTGATTACAAGACGATTATGATGTAATGATTATTGTGGACGCGACCTAAGGCTTGCTGTATTATGACGCCGGAGCCGCACCGGGCGCCGAACTGCATGTTTGTGTATAACGCAAGATGTAAAAATTCAGAATATCTCAGATTGCGTGGAAAATCTACGCGGCTCCGGCGTCATGTGCAGGGGGCTTAAAACAGTCACTTTGGCAGAATCATAATAGGAAAATATTATGAATCATCGTAAAATGTCACAAACTAACAATTTATATTATGATCTGCGTGCGATTCATATGATGAAAAAATTAATCTGTTTGACAGTTTTCTATGGAGATTCGTAAAATGGTCCACACATTATGAATTGTTTTTTTGTCAAATAAAGGAATTGCTAATGACAGCTGGAAATGCAGGAAATTAAATGAAGAGGAAAGAAAGATGATGAGACGAATTGCTAATGTGGCCGTTTTCCCGCAAGACCTGTCTAACTATAATGGTTCATGAGATACAGCCTGGTGACAGACGGACAGACAGACAGCGGAGTCTTAGTAATAGGGTCCAGTTTTACCCTTTGGGTACGGAACCCTAAAAAAGAAAATTAGAAAACAACCAAAGGAACAACCGAAAAATCTAAATTTTGTTGACGTGGTCATCTAGTCTCTAATAGAAAAACATTAGAGAGCTGTCATCAATCATTGAATTTTATCAATAATCTTACTTTTACCTGGTGTTAACGTGGTTATTGTGGTTGAGCTATACAGATAGCTAACAAATGTCGATAATTACGCCTGTTTACGGCGAGGGGGGCAACAAGCTGAGGTGTACGTTTAGTACATCCACATTTCGCCAGCTGTATCTGAGTTCCATGTAACAGTGGGCGAGCCTCCATCAACCGGTCACAAATCCAGACTCCGGGCTACTTCCCTCTTTTCTACTTATAGGTTATTTTTTATCGACTTATTAAAAGCAGGGTTAATAATGAAACAGTAGCTGAAGTAGCAAATACAAAATTTTTAGGAATCCATATAGATTCGAATATGTCATGGAAAACACATGTAAATAGTGTATGTACCAAATTGAATCAATTTTCTTACGCTCTATACATGCTTAAAAAAGTATCCAACCAGACCGCGCTTCTTACTGCTTACCATGCGTATGTGGGATCCACTCTGTCGTATGGGTTACTATATTGGGGAAACTCGACTGATAAAGAAATTGTGTTCAAAGCCCAAAAAAAGTGTATTAGGTCTATATGTGGGTTACGCCAAACGGATTCATGTAAACCACATTTCGTAAATCTCAAGATTTTAACACTCCCTGCTCTATTTATCTACCTGGCCTCAATTTTAGTTAAATCGAACATTACAAGCTATGATACGTTAAAAAGCAGAAGACTTAAACATACCTTAAGAGATAAAACGTCCCACACTAGAGCGTACAGTAATAGTGTTTTCTGTATGAGCACAAAGATTTATAACAAGCTACCTATTGACATTAAGACTATAAATTCAATTATTATTTTTAAAAGAATGCTGAAAATTTTCTTAATCAAAAAGGCCTATTACTCAATAGCAGAATTTCTTGAGGAAAAATAATTTTGTTCAATAAAGTACCTATCACTAAAGTGAATATAATTCAGTAAAATATTTGTAAAAGGATTATGATAACTAATATTAAATGATTACAATACTGTGACATAATTGAATTAATGAATAATGATAATTTTTAAATCAGGTAACTCATGACATGTGTATTTTTATTTAGGTGTGACTTTAATAATTTATAATTAATATGATGTGAATGATAAAATTATATAATGTAATTAAAACGATGTCCTATATAAAATTTAATATTTATAACTTTTTTCTTTTTAATTAATGAATGTAAATAATGCATGTTCAACTGTTACTGTTACAATTATAAGCATATATGCATGATGAAATTGCAATGCCCTAACAGGGCCACTATGTTCTAAGAACTGTCTGTTAAGAACTTTATTTATGTACACATAGTTAGCAATAAAGAATTTGAATTTGAATTTGAATTTGAGGGTTTTACGGGACCCTATTAATAAGACTTCGCTGTCTGTCCGTCTGTCACCAGGCTGTATCGCATGAACCGTGATAGTTAGGCAGTTGACATTTTCACAGATTTCTGTTGCCGCTATATCAACAAATACTAAAAAGCAGAATAAAATAAATATTTCAGGGCAAAAAAAAACACGTTTTTTTGTGGGAGCCCCCATACAAAAAAACGTGCTATTTTGCCGTTTTTGTAGATAATGGTACGGAACACTTCGTGCGCGAGTCTGACTCGCACTAAGCCGGTTTTTTTTATCGTCTTCTGTAATATAGCGATAGGCTGATGGAATACCGTTTGTATTTTTAATTAGTTGGAGTGCCAGCGGGCTCTTTTAATTACTTTCATAACCTAAGCATTAATAGACGAACTATCAATATTTTTATAACATTTTCGAACAACACAGTTTTTCAGTGGTAGCTTTTACTGCTTACGTGTCACTGCTACATATCAAGCTAAACATTTCCAGTATAAGCTGACCTCTCATCAAATCATTTATTGCGAGATCATCTTATACTGGAAAAGTATACTTAGCTTGATATGTAGCCGTGTGTACGCACGTACATAAACCAAATGCATATTATTATTGCTAGTACTTATTACAAGAAATAAAGGACGAGAAAAAAAATAAATAATTATTATTGGTTTCAGTAAACTTGCTCGAAAAGTGGCTCTTATTGCACCGCTTTAAGGTTCATAAGGCAGTGTATTGAACACGCGTGCTTTTTAATTTATTAGTTTAGTGTGTGTGTGTGTAGTGTAATTAGTTTTTTTTTGTTATTTTAAAATCTACACGATCGGAATTTAAAAAAATCACTGCAATGGTGATATCCGTGGTGCTGCATTCTTTTACAAGCTGCATAACACGCAGAGAATGACCATGACCATAGACAATCAACACACATAGAAAAAAAAAGTTAAACACATTTCAGTCTCTTTATCGATAATGTCGTCATATAAGTCCTAGAATCATTTAAATATGCATGAAGGTATTCTGTAATTGGACAAATAAGTTGACTTAGCTAACATTCGACCTTAAACTCTTACATTATGATTCAATATTGAATGTCTAACGGCACGGGATACGACCTTTTGTAAACAGATGGTCTAACTTAATAGGTAAATTCATTTCGTGGATTTTGTATCAGAATGGAAGGACGTAATGGAAGGATACTTTTGGTCTATTGAAATTGAAAACTGTTTTGTGATTGAAAATAATCACGATTTAAACGAGTTTAGCAAAGCAAAATTAGTATGGGGAATTAATTTGGCACAAAAATCTGCTCTACATTCCTTATGGCATCTGCCTAGCCTTTTCCCAACTATGTTGTGCAACCGGTGTAACAGTGTAACCGGATAGAGCTGAATACTAGTAGTTTACATAGAGCGACTGCCTATCTGACCTCCACAACCCAGTAACTGGGTAACACGATACCCCTTGGTAAGACTGGTTGTCAGACTTTCGGGCTTCTGACGACCCGAAACGACTGTCAAAGATGCACAAATGACAGCCGGGACCAACGGCGACGTGCTTTCCGAGGCATGGAGGAGTCTCGATATGTAAAGATGGTCACCCATCTACGTACCAACCCCAGCAAGCGTATATTTTCCTATTATGATTCTGCCAAAGTGGCTGTTTTAAGACCCCCTGTGAAGCTTACACAAAGAAAACAGATTTTTTTCAAACTGATATTTCAAGAAACTATGACCCTAAAATCACACACATCTTCGGAGTTTCACGGAAAATATTATGAATCATCGTAAAATTTCGCAAACTGATAATTCATAATAATGATCTGCGTGCGATTCATATTACGAAATAGGTAATTCATCTGTTTGACGGTTTTCTATGGAGAATCGTAAAATGGTTCACTCATTATGAATTGTTTTTCTATCGAATTAGAGGAATTGCTAATAACAGCTGGAAATTCAGGAAATGCGTTGCTTTTAGAGGAATGGCTAATGTGGCCGTTTTTACAAAACATTATTAGCAAAGTATTTCTAGCCCTTTCATAACGTACGATAGATATACTTATCGGTTTAAACACCGATCTTTTAAATATTGAACCCAAATCCTTTAATTTTGAGGCCAACGAACTACTCAAGAACCCTATCAGAATAAATCGACACAAAAAAAAAAGAAGTATCATTGTATTGTCCCTGCGGCATCACAATGATTGAAGCTACAGGTAGCGCTATCGTGCGCAGGTGAAAGATCAGAACCATGCATAATAAACAGAATTGGTGATGAATGTCGCGTGGCTGCCTCATGTTGGTGGAATGTCACGTTGTTTCTGGTGGAATGTCTTTGCATGACTGACGAGGTGAAGGAACTTTCTAGGAGTTCTGTTTCGTGGAAAAATCTGGCACCTCAAGCTATGGTCTCCTAGAAGAATGATGGCTGCCGTGGCGGCCGTCACCGCGGTTGTAAAGTAAATGATGGCACCTGGGTTGACTTTACAGTATTTTTGTTTCAGTGACGTCGTCAAACGGTAAATTGCGGACGTTATGTGGCGCCACCGGAGTCTTAGGAATACCAGGCTTTAGAGTAACTAACTGTCAGTGGCACACAGCTTGGTAATGGCAAACCGAAGCTTTTATGCAAGCAACAGGCGGCTATTCGGGCTTGAAAGGGTAATCAGACAATCAGAACAATGTAATCTAACAAGGACGATCGTCGGTACCAAATGGACTTGGAGGAAAAGATTGGATGAAGATCAATTTGCAAAATAACATCTCCAAAGATCCAAGTTTCATAGTTAGAGAGAGATAATCAGCCTATAATGTGCCCACTGCTGGGACACAGGCCTCCTCTCTTCGAGAGGGAATGGGCTGTAATCCACCACGCGGACCCAGTGCGGGTTGGTAGATGTCACATGTCTTCGAATTTTTTGTTCTAAGACATGCCGGTTTCCTCACGATGTTTTCCTTCACCGTTTTGAGAGCAGTGGTGATGAAATTATTAACACAAAGTAAAGCGCCTGTCTATCAACGACTCGTAAGTCGGGGCCGTTACCACTGGGCCACCATTGTTCCATAGTTAGAGTATACGAAACAATAACAGTTTTACCAGCTTTTGAAACCAAATGAAGCTCGGAAGTTGAAATAACACTAAATTGAGCCAAAACATCAAAAACCAAGCCATCTGAAGGGCACCTGGGCGCAGTGCATACTGTTGCCAGGTGTCTCCAGAAGATGGCGTATTAAGGTAGTTGTATAATTATAATCTATATTTATAAAAATTAATCCCTATTTCCCTTGGTCACGCCATCACGCGTGAACGGCTGAACGGATTTGGTTGAAATTTGGCATATATGTAGACCATGAACTGGAGAAGGACATAGGATACCTTTTATCTCGATATTCCCATGGGATCGAGACTTATGCGAGTAAAACCGCGGGGCGCAGCTAGTAAACAAATAAAAAATAAAATTTTATTTCAGACGTACTTGGCCCATAACATTGTTAGTAGAACGACTTAAAAACTACATTAGTCCATTTAAAAATTTAAAAAGAATAATTTAGTATTTGCCGCCATCTGGGGCCCCTGGCACACGCACTTTGCTTGAACCCAGTGCCCCAGGGGGCTGTCCACCTTGTGGCTGAGCACGCTCAGGATGGTGTTGTTATTGTTTCTAATTTGTTTGTGTCTTAATGAAATAAACTACTTAAGGGGGTTGCGCAAGGGTGGCCCGCGAAATTCAAATTTTCTTACGTTTTTTGCAATTTGCAGGTCAGTATCAGGTTGTACGTTGATCTAAATATTATTAGCGCTCGTAACAAATATGGATTTACAGAATTATAAACATTAAAATCAGCAATACAACTCTCTAAGCTCATGTAAGTGCATTGAATGACTATTTCATAAAATCATGACATTTTAATTTTGCAAAAATAAAAATATTTACAGATACAACTAAACAATCATTCAGTTATTCCAGAAATATCTAATCACTTCAGCTACCAAGCTGTGTTTTCTTAATAAAACCAAAACTTGCACCTCTGCCGACGCCAATACCATAGCAGTGAACTTTAAATCATGTCCAGTAACTGACATTGTACATTGACCGTCACAGAGCGGATCGATAAGCGGCAAGCGACAACTGCCGTGTGTTTTATTCAAAACCATCGATTGTCAATGTCTCGGATAATCAGTCTAATGTCAGCTTATCTTTAGATAATGGACATTATCTCGAAGATTGGGAAGAGCAATGTTCGTTTCAAGATTTAGGGTCAATGTGCTTTAAGACATGTAAAGTAAAAAAGTGTGTGTGTGGGAAAGGATGTTCTTGCATGACAAATGAAGGCACGTGATGACCAATGAATCCTACAGTAATTTTTAATGTAATTGTGTCGATAAACGTTCCAGTCTTTCGGTAAGAGAGGGTGAAAAAAGCTGTTTACGCTTTGTTTATAAAAATATAATCAAGAAAAGTTTATTATCTGGGAATGTGTGGTAGCATCCGCGCGTCCAACGCATTCTTGACAGCTTCAATGCGCTTATTCTGTTCCACGGTACCGGCATTTTCTTGTCCGTATTCATACAAGAAAAAAATCACATACTTCATCAAATAGTGATTATCGTTAAGGATAGAATTTAAGTAATAACAGCCGCAAGGTTGATGGAACGTTAAGCTACGCTTACCGAGGTGGGTCCTTGGATGGGTGACCATCGATTACATAGTGACCCCGTGCCTTGGAAAGCACAAAGGTAAACTATTGAACCCGGCGGTCATTTGTAAATCTTTGACAGTCGTTACGGGATGGTCAGAAGCCCAAAAGTCTGACAACTAGTCTTACCAAAGAGTATCGCGTTACCCCAGCGTCGGTCTGGGACCCAAAAAACTACCGGAATTTTTTGAGGTTCGAAATAAAATAATATTTATCTCACTAATCACGGCTTTGCTCTAAATAAAATGACGGGAAAATGGACCGGACCTGACCACCGAGGGACCGGCCCACCGGGAAAAGTCCCGGTATGCCCTGGGGCCGGACCGACCCTGCGTTACCCACTTACGTAGCTGGGTTGTGGAGGTGAGATAGGCTGTCGGATTCTGGTTAGACTGGAAGCCAAACCGGGGTGGGTTAACATAGTTGAGAAAGGGCTAGGGTGATATCATGATTATATTATTTATAGATTAACTTTAAACGCATCGAAGTTGTTTATATCTATGTGTCAAATATCAAACATGCATACTGTAGTAACACAATGTTCATAGTAAAAACCAATTTCACAATATCAATGGAAATAATAACTGATTATGTGCAGATAGGCACTTATTGATGCAGTAGTGGAAACAGTACTACTTAGTTTGTTAAACAACTACAAACGTTGTCAATAACTATTTAATAACGCATAATTATGCAATGTCTTTGAGGAGCTCGTAGCTTCTTAATAATAGCCGCACGCGTCGATCGAAGATTAAGCTACATTTGTCGAGGTCGGTCCGTGGATGGGTGACCATCTCTACATACCGAGATCTTTACGCTCCTCGGAAAGCACGTTACGCCCGCGGGCTGTCATTCGTGAATCTTTAACAGTCGTTACAGGAAATCAGAAGCCAGAAAGTCAGACAATCAGTCTCAAGGGGTATCGTGTTACCCAGTAACTCGGTTGTGGAGGTAAGATAGGCAGTCGCTCCATGTAAAATACTGGTATAGCTGCATTCGGTTAGACTGGGTGCCGACGCCAACATAGTTGTGAAAAGGCTAGGCATTGCCATCAACCGGGCAATCCAGGCTCAAGGCTGTTACTGAGAAACACCTATCTTCTGCCGCAAATATTAAGAAAAGAAGAGGGTAAATACAATTTTCAGTATAACATGACGCAAGGGAAATACACAAACAAAAAGAACAAGTTGGGGGAAATATGCGTCACATCTACGCAAAATGGCCATCACTCAGCATAATGCTGTGACCCTATGCGAGACAGAGCCACAGCGCTGGTTTTGAGTGACAGCCAGCAAATAAATAAGTAGTAGTAAAGGTAGGTAGGTAGAAAGGCGTACGCCTTTCCAGAATGGTCCACTAGGTACAACAATTTATGAAAGGGTACATTCATTGCTGCATGTTTACGAAAATACTTTATAAGCACCGAATGACTTGGCATAAAAATAACGACTGGTCATAGATTCATGCATGTCGTATGATGCATAACTTATTCATTGGCCGTTTTCAGGCTATACCGAGTCCTAAAACTGCAGTTTATATGTATCATCGTCATTATCATATATTATTATCATATGACATGACAATGAGAATGATAGTGATACGATATTTTTTATTTTATAAAACCACTAGCGATCCGCGCCTGCGTCACACGGTTTTATGACTGGATAAATCATCGAGATTTTTCTATTCTATGTAAGTTTAATATTAATTGGTTATACACATAAACCTTCCGAAACAAGTTCCCTAGATGATGGTGAAAACCGCATCAAAAAGCGACTTGAAAAAAGTTTTAGAGGTATTTTGTTTTTTAGATCTTCTTAGAAGAACAACGCGGTCACACGAAAAGCGACTTTTATTTATAACTAGCTGATCGCCCGCGTGGATGTCGGTTATACTAAAACCTTCCTCGAGAACCACTCTATCCATTGGTGAAAACAGCATGAAAATCGGTGCAGTAGTTTTTGAGTTGACGCGAACAGGGGCCTTAAAACAGGCAGAATAAGAACAGGAAAATATCATGAATCATCGTAAAATGTCACAAACTGACAATTCATATATGATCTGCGTGTAATTCATATTACGAAATAATTCATCTGTTTGACAGTTTTCTATGGAGATTCGAAAAATGGTCCACAAATTATGAATTGCTTTTATGTCAAATTAGAGGAATTTCTAATGACAGCTGGGATTCAAGAAATGAACTGCTTTTAGAGGAATTGCTAATGTGGCCAGTTTAGGCCCCCAGGACGACAGACAGACGCGGCGGAGGACTTGGTTTTATACTTGTTGTTGTTGTTGTTGTTGTCTTGTTGTTGTTTTACTTGGTAGTGAAGATGTCACAATTATACAACATAATTTTTTGTTTATGCTAAACCCGAAAAGGGGTCATTGTACTCATCATTTTGAACAACTTTTTCTATGGGACCAACGTTGAAATCCCGAAAAACAAATCTGCTGTTGCATACATTTTGTCGATTTAAGTGAACACAAATGTATGGAACATCTGATTTTTTTAAGAATAGAATAGAATAGAATATCTTTATTTTCGCGATTTCAAGGTTGATCCCATAGAAAAAGTTGTTCAAAATGATGAGTACAATGACCCCTTTTCGGGTTAAGCATAAGCAAAAAATAATTGTGTATAAACTTGAATTTGGCATCTAATACTGGACAAAGGATTAGGAAGATTTCCACAATCATCTATTCTGGGCCACACACAACCTATTGATGATTTTAGTATTGTAGGAACTGTAGAAGCTATGTTATTAGCACAATATAAATATGGCTATTAGCATGCAATCTCCGCTTTAAGTTGATGGCATGAATTCGGGCACCACCACTGAAGTCCGGTGGAAAATTGTGGAACTAGGTAATTTTTTTTTTTAATGCTATGACATAGTCACTATCGCCGCGTCCAAAGGACTTTACGGAGCCTAAAACGGCCACATTAAACAATTCCTCTAAAAGCAATTAATTTCCTGAATTCCCAGCAAGTCATTAGCAATTCCTCTCATTTGACACAAAATTGTGACACATATTAGCTGAATCATAATTCATATTCGAATCATATTTGGTATAATTATTGCTGCATGAAAATGACGTAATTAATAAAATGACCGTAATTTTAATGAATTCATTTTAATTTAACAATAAAGCAACTCATAATTTGTGGACCATTTTACGAATCTCCATACAAAACTGTCAAATAGATGAATTGCGTAGTTAATATGAATTGCAGGCAGAAAATAATTTGAATTGTCAGTTTGTGACATTTTACGATGATTCATAATAATTATTATCCTATTATGATTCTGCCAAAGTTGCCGTTTTAAGCCCCCAGTGATGGCGCTGACTCTATTAGAATAGGAAAAAAGTCAGCTCAGCGGGTTGACAAGCGGCTATTAGAAGATTTTATATCTATAAATTGATTTGCACTTCGAAAGTTTGGGCAAATTGAAAGCCAATTTCTTTAAGTGTCTCTCCGATTAGACCAGTCAACCATTATTGTTAATTATACTTTGATTTAATTTACTAGATTTAATTTACTAGTTTTAATTTACTAGTTTTAATTTACTAGATTTAATTTAATATTAATTATTGTACAACTTCTTTATGCATGCGGAGTTTACCTGTAAGTGATTGTTGCACTGTCGCATATATATTTTTGCATGTTATTCATAGGTATTATAGTGCAAGCAATTGTTGGTGAACCAAAATAAAATAAATAAATTTATCAATAAATTCTAAGACCCAAATAATAATCGCTTCCACTGATGTTCGCAATTTTGACAGCTGTCAGTCCAAGGGTTATTCAAGTTTCAGCGCAAAGAAACGTTTTATCTATCCGGGTACCGTCAGCGCTCCGCCGAGAGTTGACAGTACCAAGCATTTTTTACACGTTCCATCCATTAATTTAATTTCCTCACCAATTATTTCTTTTAATTGATATTGACATTCATAAAACACACAAATTTTAGACCTTTAAGAAGGTATACGTTTCCAAAATCAATAACCCCTGAACTACCTATTCAAAAGATACCTAAAACACAAACGGTTGCAAGTAAAACGTTTGAACCACAAGGGGCAGGCAACTGGTGATTTTCTCATTTCAAATGCAAATGACGGCGTGTATAATAACCTACAATTTGGATAATACCTGTCTTGTAAGGCTAGCTTCGATTCCTCCTAAACTATTGTAGGTGCTGTGACGACAGAACAAGCGTTTAGTTAATAAAATGGCTGAAATACTTGATATTTGTTTTGAGTTGTTGAAGATAATAATATGTCTTAGGTTATTTTTGCCTGAAAAAGTGAATTAGATTATACCGATTTTTCTCTATTGATTGATGAATTTTGAGCAAGTTTAGGTATTTATGAAGTTTTCTGTGTACGTAACCAGCTATCTAAATTTATTTTCGTAACCGATTAAGACTAATTTGTTTCATTTTGACAGTTCAACAACATTCATTGCGCTATTTACGTTGTCGAGCAGATTTTTTTTTCGAACTTATGAAGCAATGGGCCAGTCTTACTAAGGGGTATCGTATTGTCCAGTTTGTTATAGTACTGGATATGTGTCCAGCACTATTATAGTATAGGGGCAGCACTAGCGCCGCCATCGGCCATGTGCGCATTCGAAAAAGTAATCCTTGTATGCACGTTATATTATTTCAATAAATAATAGATAAATTCTAATATTGGTATTAATTAATTACCTTGTTAGAGATATAACATTTTGGCGACGAGAGTGAAACGAATCAAAACACGTTTACTGTGAAAACAATAATAAAAAAATTAAAAATTAATAATTTAGAGATAATAGAGAAATCTTATGAAACAAGTATAGTTAATTATATAAATAAATCTAACTTAAATACATTGAATTGGCAAACTATTCAACATGAAACAAAGAAGGATAAAGTAACATGCGATATTCTGAGATATTGTATTGATGGCTGGCCATTAAAAAATGATCAGGGTGAAGAATATGAGCCATATTTTACTCGAAAAAATGAAATAACAATTGAAAAGGACTGTTTATTGTGGGGTTACAGGATAATAATTCCGAAAAATATTAGGGATGAAGTAATGTTAGAATTACACAAGAGTCATTTGGGCATTACCCGAATGAAAGAAATATCAAGGTCATATTTTTGGTGGCCAGACATGGATAAGGAAATTGAAAACATAACCAAGAATTGTATAGTATGCTTACAGAATCATAGGAACCCCGAAAAAACTAAATTAACTGTTTGGCCACAGCCTCCTACTGTCTGGCACAGATTACATGCAGATTTTTTGGGACCGCTATATTCAAAAATGTATTTAGTAATTATTGATGCATATTCAAAGTGGCCAGAAGCATTTGTCATGCACAATATAACGGCCCAGAAAACAATACAAGTATTTAAAAGTATTTTTGTAAGGTATGGTTATCCATTACATTTAGTTACTGACAATGGTCCCACATGGACTAGTGAAGAATTCAGGCTTTTCTGTAAAATGGTGGGATTAAAACATAGCTTTACCCCACCATATTATCCACCTACCAATGGGTTGGCTGAGCGGTTTGTGGAATCATTTAAGTCACATGTGGTAAAAATAGTAGAGTGTGGACATACAGTAGAATATGCTTGTAATTTATTTCTTTTTGATTATAGAAGTACAGTGCATAAAACAACAGGGCAGAGCCCTGCGAAATTAATGTTAAATAGAGAGTTGAGATGCCGTTTTTCACTTCTAAGACCAAATCCAATCAACAACAAAATTGATATTGATCAAATAAAACAAACAATAAGCAGTAAAGACACATTTAAAAGATTTAATGTTGGAGACAAGGTAATGGTAAAAGATCAAAGAAAGAACAAAAAGAGGTGGTCACTTGGAAAAATTATTGAAATCATAGTTCCTGGTGTGACTTATACTGTTGAGGTGGATGGTCTAAAGTGGAAGCGACATGTTAATCAATTATTAGAATGTGGACAACATTTGTAATAGTTTACTTAGTACAATACTAATATATTTAAATATATACATATTCTAAAAAAAAAAAAAAAAAAATGTTTATGTTTTTTTATTATAAGTAGGGAAGAGTGTTATAGTACTGGATATGTGTCCAGCACTATTATAGTATAGGGGCAGCACTAGCGCCGCCATCGGCCATGTTGGCATTCGAAAAAGTAATCCTTGTATGCACGTTGTATTATTTCAATAAATAATAGATAAATTCTAATATTGGTATTAATTAATTACCTTGTTAGAGATATAACACAGTTACTGGGTTGTGGAGGTCAGATAGGCAGCCTCTCCATGTTAAATACTGGTATTCAGCTGCATCCGGTTAGACTGGAAGCCGACTCCATATAGCTGGGAAGGCTAGGTAGATTTTGATGAAGCAATGAATTAGCAATTTGTTTCAAACCAATTCATATTGTGATTGATCGTGTAAAACGCAATTAGGGTGCAGTAAAGGTAAGAAGGTAGATATGTTTTGTTTAAGCGCCAGGGAAGCTCGCGAATTTCGAATTTTCTAACGTTTTTTGCAATTTGCAGGTCAGTGTCAGGTTGTATATTGATCAACATATGATTCGCGACTATAACAAATATGTATCTACTGAATTATAATCATTAAAATCATAAATAAAACGTAAGAAAATTTGAATTTTGCTACCCTGGCCGTTTCACCTAAGGGTTGCCACGTTGATGCTAAAAACTCCTATCATAAGATTCTTAAGAGAGATAATATAATTTCACGAAACGACACCTACCTCTGAGTTTGTTTCAGTGTTTCTTCTCAGGGAGCTAAAAACAGTCACTTTGGCAGAATCATAATAGGAAAATATTATGAATCATCGTAAATTGTCATAAACTGACAATTTATGATCTGCGTGCTATATATTATTAAAATATCTGTGCTATTACGGAATAATTCATCTGTTTGACAGTTTTCAATGGAGATTAGTAAAATGGGCCACACATTATGAACTACTTTTGTGTCAAATTAGAGGAATTGCTACTGAAGGAAATTCAGGAAATTAATTTCTTTTAGAGGAATTGCTATTGTGGCCGTTTTAGGCCCCCAGATTAGTCAAATATGAAAAACTGTGTAATCATGATTTTTACTTTAATTTACAGAAATAAATTATCATTTATCAAGAAAAGTAAAATTAAAGGGATATTTTTATGTTTAAAAAAAATTGTGAAATCGCAAAAAGAGAATGTGGCCCATGAGGGGATCGAACCCGCGACCTTCGCGTTATTAGCACGACGCTCTAACCAACTGAGCTAATGGGCCGATGTTACTGACGTCGAAATATCTGTCCAGTTGCCAAATCCTATATAAACTTAAATATGTGCAGTATGCATAATCTGTATGTTTGCGTCATCATTGGAGAAGATATAAATAGTACCTACTACGCGTTTAATGTATATTGAAGTCGTAGTATTGAATTCGTTGGAAATATTCCAGGTTTCATCCTCACTACTTAAGTTAGTATACAGGATGAAATTTAATTCATTTGCATCCTATTAAGGGGTCATTGTACAACACTATGAACTTTCGCTATGAGAATATAATCAAATAAAGAAATTATATTCTTTGTTTATATGTTTGTAATTTCTGGAAGAAGGTAGAACACAAAAAAAAACGGGGCAGTCTTTTGGGATAGAAGTGAAAACTAAGTAACATTCATTCATTTCTTCAAGCTTTCGGTGACGATGACGCGAGTTCCATGATTTTTATTCACCCAACAAGCGTTTGGTGACGATGACGCGAGTTCCATGATTTTTATTCACCCAAAAAGCGTTCGGTGACGATGACGCGATTTCCATGATTTTTATTCACCCAACAAACGTTCGGTAACGATGACGCGAGTTCCATGATTTTTATTCACCCAACAAGCGTTCGGTGACGATGACGCGAGTTCCATGATTTTTTTTTTACCCAAAAAAAAAAGTTCTCACCGCGCCTAAAGAAGTTTTCACTTCAAAAATGATTCACAGTTTTACACACAGTTAGTTCTGCTGAGTATCATTGATATATGTTTATCTACATCCATGCTATAAATCCTCTCTAAAAGTTTCTGAAACAGTTAGCTTATAGCCAAAATTAAAACATCCAGTGTCATAGTAACCATAATATCATCCAAACGGGTGTTATAATGTTGTACTGAGTTTCATAATGCAACTCATTTCAAAAAAAGAATATTGTAATTCACGAGCGTTTCACCGTGCTAAAAGTGGAAACCCTCGTTTCACCAACAAAGCAGCGTAATTTAAAAACAAAACACATTCGAATTCGAAAAAAATTGAATTCACGTCGTACCGCGCCATTTTTGTTCGATATTGGTATTGCAAAGAAACTTTTTTAGAAGATTCAAATCATGGGTGTATATAAAATCTTGTATGCAACTGTATATAATTAGGTATTAAAACACCCATGTGATATTATAAACCCACATTCGTGTTTTAATATCCTTTAATAAATAACAGTTGCATAAATAACTAGATATTAAACATACGAACGAAGTCGCGAAGAAGCAGAAGCTTTCGAAAAATCCCCAACGAAACATTGTTTTATCTTTTATTTACGCGTGACGTAAGAAATTCAACTCTAAGATAAACAGGTACAGACGCCAGCATATCAAGCTACCCAAAACTGTCAAACTTTCCCAATCAACCTTGAACCTAATGCTTTAACGATAAAGTTTAAAATCTACTAAAGAAATTTGACAGATTGTAGTAGCTTGATGTGATGGCGACTGTACATAACAAGATAATCTTGTAGATTCACTGGTTTATGTAATATGCTTTCTATTATTATTAACGAGATATTTTTAGATTGAGATTATGCGACGAACGCGTCACTCTTGTCATAGTAATAGTCCATTTATTTGTGAGAATATTGTTACATAGAGATGTTACATAGTTTTGAAGTATATTCTGTCGTTTCCGGCGTACAAATACATTTTCAGGGTTTTGGTTAGTTTTGTTGGTCACACATTGAATTAAATAGATTAGGATAACATTCAAATTGAAAATTAGTCAAGTATTAGTAGGTAATTATGAAATGTCAGAAGGATAGAATTAGGTCAAAGATAATAAGAAGAAAATATAATAATGTTTCCTAATATTTATGTCAACTTTTCATTCATAAAATCATTAGTCGAGTAGTAGCATTTATTTAGAAGATAATTGAATAATTTACTTTTAAATGTCCTAAAGTTTAGAGTTTTCAAACAGTCTGGTAGTTTATTATAAACTTTGGTCGCCATACAAAATACATTATTAGAGAATAGTTTATAATTTCGTCTAGGTACATGGAACATGTGAACTTTGCGGCTAGGTCTGGATATAAAATCATTATGCAGAACAAATTCATGCTTATTTTGGTACACAAAAATACATATTTCAAAAATATACAATGCTGGAAGCATATATACATAGCGTAGCATGATAATGTTTTATATTGAACAATGATTTTGATAAAGCGTAATCTGTAGCAATAAAAATTACTAGCTGCGCCCCGTGGTTTCACCCGCTGTTCATAACACACATATCCCTTTCCGACACACACGTGTAAAATAGCGTTTTTTTAAAGGTAAGTAAGAATATTAAAAATATTTTTAAATATAATTATTTTATCTTTGGCAACACAGGAATGTAACTTATTTTAGAGATCCTTACGATATGGAACAAGTTCTGTATTCTGTACAGAGTAGTTGAGTGCTATGACTTTCAGTATCGGGAATATCGCAATAAAAAGTATCCTAGCCGTTTTAGCGTGAAAGCGTAACAAAAAAACAAGCTCACTTTCGCATTTATAATATTAGTTAGGGCTTTATCACACTAGCGAGTTGCGAGCGAGTGGAAAGCGGGTGGAGTGCGCAGCGGGCTCGCCGCGAATTCGCAACGTGTGCGCGGCGAACTCACCACGAAGACGCCGCGGGTGCGCAGCGAGCTCACGGCGAACCGCGCTGTCGACGACGCAGATCGTACACCACGAACTCGCTGCCCACCCGTGGAGTTTCTTGCCCGATTTTCTCCATAGGTACCTACTATGTTTTGGAATGGGCAACTAGCTTCATATTTCTGACTGACCGACTCTTTGACAATTCAAAAGTGCCTGTAAATGGTTTCATTGAAATAAATAGTTTGAGTTTAAGTTTGAGTTCGAGCACAATGTTAAGAATCATCGCAGTCACGTAGCTTATCCCTCGGCCTCAACCTTCGAAAAAGCATTGAAACCTTGACCGAAAACGGTTCTAATAGATAATAAGATAATCAGGTATTGGTCAAGGATCTAAGGAGTCTATTCAAAGGTGAAGAAGTAACTGATTATAAAAGAGCTAGCAAGCAACGCAAGATTGCTTTTTATAAAAAAAACTAGCTTCCGCAAGCGGCTTCGCCAGCGCGATATCTCTATAAAGTATAGCCTATGTTACCCAGTGATAATAATAATAGTCCTCCAGACCGTATTTTCGGCCACGGCGGCCAATCTCAACGGAGACTAGCCTTCGGCGCGGGAGATATTATAGTGTACAAGTGTTTGTGCAGACACAAGTGCACTCTCTCTTCCCTCACTCTCATAGTCCGATGGGACGGCAATCCGACACGACCGGAGAGAGATCAGGCGTAGGACCAACGGCTTAACGTGCTTTCCGAGGCACGGGGGTATCACACCGCCAATTTCCAAACTCCGGGCTGTTACTACGCAATTCCTAATGGAAAAATCCAATAACACTTTGCCCGACCCGGGAATCGAACCCAGGACCCCACGCTCTGCAGTCGCGCTTGCGACCACGAGACCGGGGCAGTCCAGTTACCCAGTTACCCAGTGATAATATAGCATTCTACTGGTGAAAGAATTTTTAATATCGGGCCAGTAGTTTTTGAGTTTAAACATTTTTCATTCGTCATAGTTGTGTATGTATTTATTTCAATATATATTTATGAAGTAGGTAGTTTATACTATGTATGTAGTATTTATATTTGTATGTAAGTGTATGATCATATTATTTGTTCTAGTTTATTAAGTGAATTGTGTTGATTTTATGTATTTTACTTTCTCTTGAATTTTACACACGGTGTCTACATCTCTTATCTACTTTCCTATCGCAGGTGTGCTGAAAGAGATTTCTTTAGAAAAATAAGCATCACCTTTGTACGTTTTTTTCTGTTCTTTTCTTCTTGTCTGTTTATTATGTGTGTACATAAATAGTTAAATATATAAATAAATAAATAAATATAAACAAAATTACAAAATCTTTTCTCTTCATAATAAAGATGATCTCCTGCAGCTAAACGTGACATGACCTCTCACAGTTTTCATTATCGGTGTTTATGTAAGATAATTGATTGTAAGTTTATTGATTTTGCGTCATACCGTGTAAACAAGTCTGTTATTATTTTTTAATGCGCTTTAGTTAAGGTCATCCACCTACATAAGCAATTGCCATAGATTATGGGCGATAAGGGTCGATTTAGGTGCTTGTGCCTCGTAAATATAACATTAAAAAAGTATTATTTGAAAATGAAAAGAAAACATTCATAAGTAATTTACAAGTGATTCGAATGCTTAAACGACTTTGAAAAATTTAATCGAGTTAACGTAAAAAAGTTTCAAATTCAAATTGATTTATTTGTAGGAATATGGTACATTATATGGTCTTAGATTAATAAATAGTCTCATCATATTCTGCCACGTAGGGCGTGCAAATATCGGGTAGATAAGTAAAATTATTATAAACAAAAATGGAAATATGTAAATGTCAAAGAAAATAAATAAAAAACGGATGTCAAAGTATCATTCAATGTCAAACTATCAAAGAGCGATTACAATTACATTATGATGTCAGAGTATCATTCAAGAAGTCATTTAGATTATAATAACACTTTATACATAGCAACTCTTTAAGTTCCTTTTTAAACCCACTTAAATTTAATCGTTTGATTTGCATAATAGTATTCCGTATTCTCAACTGAAACTGTAAAAGCGCGGTAGGTCTAATACTAAGACACAAGTATTACCTCCAAATCGTGCCATGAAATAATGTTTCTCTTAATTATTGCTTAATTGATTATTTTATTATCAACTAGTTGATGCCCGCGGCTTCGCCCCCGTGGATGTTGGTTATCATATACTAAAACCTTCCTCGAGAACCACTCTATCAGTCTTATAAATCAAATTCGTTTTGATTGTGTGACGTAAAAGGATTGTTGACTACTGAAAACCCTCAGAAAATTGTTTAAAGTATTTGCGAGTTATGTGCCTATATACCAAATAGCTTGTTCGACGGTACATAGGTATATGCGCTGCACGGTCAATCTGCCTAGCCTTTTCCCAACTAAGTTGGGGTCGGCTTCCAGTCTAACCGGATGCAGCTAAATACCAGTATTTTACATGGAGCGACTGCCTATCTGACCTCCACAACCCAGTAACTGGGTAATACGATACCCTAGGAAGACTGGTTTTGTCAGACTTTCGGGCTTCTGACGACCCGTAACGACTGTCAAAGGTCCTCGAATGACCGCCGGGACCAACGGCTTAACGTGCTTTCCGAGGCACGGAGGAGTCTCGGTATGTAAAGATGGTCACCTATCTATGGACCAACCCCGGTAAGCGTAGCTTAACCTGATGGATTGACCCGTGCGGTTATTATTACTTAGCCACGAGCTCCTCGGTGCGCTGCACGGTGCACAATGAAATTCTTCAGCCAAATCTCCAGCTACAGTTAGAAATCCAAGTTCCACTTACCGCAATCAGCATATTAGTCTGGTCAAAGTAGTCAGCCACCGGCATGACGTTCTTGTAGAAGTTGTTCAGCTCCATCCGCGCGAGGTTCAGCACCACGTGGCCGAGTCGAGCTCCATACTCGATCTGTCGCTCTAGTACCCGCTGCCGCCAGCTGACTAGTACCACGCCGTTGATTGTTTGGATCTAGGATGATAAAGAACATAGAGATTGGTTATTATGGTTGGTATATTATAATATTGTTTTCTTTTAGGTTGTCAGTGTACACAAAAAAAATGTAAAATTTTGTAAAAGGGCGGAGACCTGGTGATCTGAAATACAGGCCTAGAGCTTAGTTTAGGCACCAGTCTCCCACAATATAAAAATGTTGTCTGACTGATAGCTTGTAACAATGTATCATGTAATATAGTGGTGAGAAAAATAAATCTTATCTTATCTTATCTTATCTTATCTTATCTTATCATATATTTAAGATGGCGCCGGTTTAGGGGGATGCGCTAAGGTAGCCCGCGAAATTCAAATTTTCTTACGTTTTTTGCAATTTGCAGGTCAGTATCAGGTTGTATATTGATCTAAATATGATTTGCGGCCGTAACAAATATGGATTTACAGAATAAAATACAATAGACGTAGATATATTTAGTAACCTATTCCGCTTGACTATTCTTCAAGAGTCATAAAAACCCTGTAAGAAATCGACACGTGTTTCACCTCTCAATGAGTCATCCTCAGGATGACGATTGACCAATTGCAAACCAAAACGCGACGTGTTACCACACCGAGTGCTGCACGCAAAGAAACTGATTTACAGAATTATAAACATTAGAATCAGCAATACAACTCTCTTAAGGTGAAAAACAATGGTTCGCGATGGCTATAGACACCTGCAACACCAAAGGGTTTGAATAATACTTTGCCAAATCAAATGGAAAAGTTGAAATTTTTCATCCCACCGCTCATTCGTCAACGCTGCCTCTCGCCTCGCCGGGTATACCGGCGCGGTACACCCGTCTCGGTCAAACAATATCGTCGATGTTTCATTTGAAATGAAAAGGTTATTTCGTTTTTTATTCCTAATACGGAGTAGTTTTTCAATAGATTCATGACATCAGAAGATAAATTAGGTTTGTACTCCTAACAAAAGGTAAGGAACTTATTTATAGATTTAAGCATATTCTTTCCATTGAAAGCCATACTCAGCTTTTTTCACACTATCATGTTTCGCAGTACACCTAATTATAAAGTTTTTTCTACCTACCTATGTTTATGACTCATCATTCTTGTCATAGGTTTTTGATAATCGAGACAAACCTTTTTTTTTTTTTGTTTCGGAGCGGAAGTGCGTGTCAGACTTTTACTGACTAAAACCCACCCGTGTTCCTTCAGTTGCCTGTTGCCAAGGTCCCGGTATCCCTTTCGGACTAACCTGCAACCCTGGCAGGCATCGAGACATACCTGCATCGTACTTACAAATCGGACTTATACATTAAGATTGAGCAGTGGTGTCCCAGTGATAACGCGACTAACGAGTTGTAGGTCGTAGGTTCGAACCCAGACAGGCGCTTTACTGAATTATTATGTTTCGTTGTGTTTCCAACTTAGGGCTGATTTTACCAAAGTCAGATATCTTTTATCCGTGGAATAAAAATGGCGTCTGACAGTTTTTGTATGGAAAAACTGTCAAAAATTCAAAATTTATTCGCAGGATAAGACTTATACTAGGTATAAAAGTTTGGTGAAATTGGCCCTTAGTGACACAACATTGAAAGTACATTGTGAATGGTAGCCTGTTTTGGGCATTGTCTTTCTTAACGATGACGCCAAAAGCACAGTTTTTAGGGTTCTGTACCCAAAAGGTAAAACGGGACCCTATTACTAAGGGTCCGCTGTCTGTCCGTCTGTCACCAGGCTGTATCTCATGAACCATGATAGCTAGATACACACATACACAGATGATGTATTTCTGTTGCCGCTATACTAAAAAACAGAATAAAAGAAAGGGGGCTCCCATACACCAAACGTGATTTTTTCCCCTTTTTATAGGTAATAATAATAATTTTTTAAATGTATGGAACCCTTCGTGCGCGAGTCCGACTCGCACTTGGCCGATTTTTTTAATAAATACATCGCGCCTTTATTTACTCGGAGGGTTAGGCAGAGGTGTACCTATAATACACAGACATTTCGCCAGTTGTAATAGGGAGCGAGCCTTTGCCATCAGTCGGCACAAATCAAGACCCCGGGACCTCATGCTTAGCAGTAGTACTTGCGACCATTAGACCAACGAGGTACTCAAATAATAAATTATCGGAATAAATTATTTTCATTTTCAGTGGGTATAATTGCACTGACACACCAAGGCAACATAAAGAGCCTACCCCTCTGTTTCGGACCTCCACGACGCGGAGTGTTATAATAAATAGGTCCAGTAAAACTATTTTCCTAATGTCCCTCGGAAATCATCGCATTCCGAAAACAAACAAATGGTAATTTACATGTCCATCAATTATTAGATTTATCGTGTACAATAATTTGAATTCAGAACTAAGTACTTTATTGTTATTTTGTTTTGGTTTCCGAGTGTAGAGCTGTAAAACTATTTTCCTTAAACTATTTCCTATCTATATCTACATACATATACATATAATAAATGTCTAGACGAGGCATTTATGTACATTCAAAATATTAAAAAAAAAAATGGATTGCCAACAGACGCCATTACCACAATTTTTTTTAATTTTTGTCTGTCTGTTTTTCCCTTTGTCTTCTAGTCTGTGAGTTTGTTAATTTGTTAACGTATCACGTAAAAAGTACGAAACCCACATGTTTAACTTTTATACTCATTTTTTTTTTAAATTAGGTTATGTTAAAAGAGTATTAACAACTCTATATACTTCCAAGTCGATTGAGAGCGTCTGGTCTGCACCAAGTGCAAAGGGAAACTGATAGAAATCCGACTACTCGTCAGTCGTCGAATTTCACGAAGTTTGCCGAGGCACATTGAGAAAAAAGTTTTACTGCGTCGGAACACGTCGTTATAATAGAACACGTATTTATCAGTCGATAACTATTACCTGTGAATCACGGCTACTATCACGCGACGATGCGAATAGGGGTGACAAATTACTCGTATTATAATAATATTATTATGTATAATTAGGGGTTGCGTTGTACCGGCCGTTTACCGTTTACATGCTGAACGGTAGGTACCTACCAAATATCAGTGTTTTTCAATCTTTTTGAATATGCGACCCCTTTAGAAGTTAATTTTAGAGTTTTTTTTTTTAAAGTTAAAGTTAGCGACCCCCTAGGCCCCTTCTGACTGAATTTGTATTTTTAGTGTGAAGTGTAGTTACGAAATAAATCATCTGTTTGACAGTTTTCTATGGAGATTCGTAAAATGGACTACACATTATGAATTGCTTTCAGAATTGACAGCTGGAAATTCAGGAAATGAATTGCCTATAGAGGAATTGCTAATGTGGCCGTTTTGTTTTCGTTCGCTTTCGCTACAGATTGCTCTTAGCCACGAGTTCTTCCGCTTTGGTTTCGACTTCGATGTATTATGCATACTAGCTTCTACCCGCGGCCTCGCCCGCGTGGTATGAAGTACCTACCATATGTCCTTCCCCAGGATCCCATCTATGTCCTTGCCAAATTTTGTCAAAATCCGTTCAGTGTTTTAGGCGTGAAAAGGTAACATACAGACAGACAGACAGACAGAGTTACTTTCGAATTTATAATATTACTAGCTGCGCCCCGCGGTGTCACCCGCGTAATTCTCGATCCTGTAGGAATATCGGGATAAAAATAAGCCTATGTCCTATTCCAGGTCATAGTCTACCCATGTGCCAAATTTCATCCAAATCCGTTCAGCCGTTTTAGCGTGAAAGTGTAACAAACAAATAAACAAACAATCTCACTTTCGCATTTATAATATTAGTTAGGATTAGTATTATATTAGTATGGTTGACGTTATCGTTCGAAAATTCACAATATTATTTCTGATTATAACACCAGTCCTTGACATTAAGAAATGAAAGCTATATCAGACGGGCACCTATATTGACACTAGTTATTAACTAAATGCCACAATATGAATACACACGGCTACACATCAAGCTATACATTTCCAGTTTACGCTGATCTCGCATTGTATAGAATTTCCGTACAATGCGAGGTCAGCTTATACTGGAAATGCATAGCTTGATGTGTAGCCGTGAGTAATAATTCCGTTTGTAAATTAAAAGAAACATTTTATATGTAGTAGTAGCTATATTAGTGTAGTAGTACCTACAGGGTGTTAGTGTAAACACCGTTATCCTCGAAACCAGTGGTTTGGTTTCATTTATAGAACGTAAAATCAATGGAAAAATACAACTTTTTTTTAAAAAGAAAATCTACATTTTTCCACAAGAATATTTCACCCTACACGCAAGGGCAGCGAACTTGCGTCTCAACACGGCGGCCGGCGATTGGCGGGGGCGGCCGGGGCGCGCGGGACGTTACATGACCGGCCGTCAGCTGTTTCGCAACTCTCTCGAACGCGTATTCATGAGTATCGGGACAGTGACGGATATTTACTCTTTAAATTTTTTTAATGAAAATAAAGTTTTTTTTTTGTTGTTACTGGGCCATATATTTTTATATTTAACCCATGGTTTGAGTGACAACGGTGTTTACCCTTACAGCCTGTATTAGTGTAGTAGTACCTGATGTAGTGTACCTATATTACTTGCTCTTTACGGTTTTTATAACTTGACAAAACATATAGTTTTCTATTATATGAAAGTGTAATATATATACGCAAAATCTTTCCGGAATAAAGTTTCTAAATGTTTATAAAAACCGCATGAAAATCCATAGCGCTGATACGAAAAGCGACTTTAATCCTTAACTAATATTATAAATGCGAAAGTGAGTTTGTTTATTACGCTTTCACGCTAAAACGGCTGAACGGATTTGGATGCAATTTGGCACATGGCTAGACTATGGACGTAGGATACTCTTTACCCCGATAATCCTACGGGATCGAGACTTACTTGGGTGAAACCGCGGGGTGCACCTAGTTTATAATAATTATGTATAGCTAAGATGTATTAAGTATCTATTTTTGAAAATTTTCATTTGGAACACAACATATTGAAAGTCATATCAGGCTCGATCTTCCAGTATTACATGGGACGTCAATACATAAATAACATATTATTATCAAAGAAGTATTTATGTCCTGTAGTTTACCGACAGTTTGTCTATACATAGAAACTTCTACATTTAAACAGACGACATCGGTTGAGGTGGTTATACACTCAATCAATCTGCCTAGCCTTTTCCCAACTATATTGGGGGTCGGCTTCCAGTAACCGGATACAGCTGAATACCAGTATTTTACATGGAGCGACTGCCTATCTGACCTCCACAACCCAGTAACTGGGTAATACGATACCCCTTGGTAAGACTGGTTGTTAGACTTTCGAGCTTCTGACGATCCGTAACGACTGTCAAAGATCAACGAATGACAGCCGGGACCAACGGCTTAACGTGCTTTCCGAGGCACGGAGGAGTCTCGATATGTAAA
Source organism: Lithophane socia (assembly GCA_947522985.1). Taxonomy (NCBI): domain Eukaryota; kingdom Metazoa; phylum Arthropoda; class Insecta; order Lepidoptera; family Noctuidae; genus Lithophane; species Lithophane socia. The sequence goes on from OX383256.1 coordinate 2,147,615, forward strand.
GATGGTCACCCATCTACGGACCAACCCCGGCAAGCGCAGCTTAACCTGACGGATCGACCAGTGCGCCTGTTATTACTTAGCCACGAGCTCGTCCTGAGGTGGTTATACACTAACAAACTTTAATCCATTTCCGATGACTTTTAAAAACACAACCCAACCGGATGATTCACACTATCAATTCACCTAATAACCTGCACAATACAACACCCCCTATAACACGCCTTGCAACACCCTCTATCACTAGGGACTTTGACCTTTCAATGGCCACCCATATTGTAGTACAATTGTCACTATAACTCTGAATGGAACTATAGGGAGTGGTTTCATTAGGTGATAACATCTAATGTTGCAACATGGTGACTACATTATATAGGTGATAATTAGAGACGATACTGAATTAATAAGGTGAAGGGACTCATGGCTAAATAATAAAAGCCACACGTTAAGCTACGGTTGGCGAGGTCGGTCCGTGGATGGGTGACTGTCCATTACTTAATCAGACCCCTCCGTGGTACGGAAAGCACGTTAAACCGTTGGTCCCGGCTGTCATTTGTAGATTTTTAATAGTCATTACGGGTATTCAGAAGCCCTAGTCTGACAACCAGTCTTATCAAGGGATATAGTATTAACCTCAAGCCAAATAAAAAGCTTATTGTACCTTACATTTATATATATATACAGATATGTATATATATTATATTCTTTTCTATCGTGGTTGTTAGTGATCCTAAGATTTCTATTAATTTTTCAGTTTTTACCCGTGAGAACCTGTAATTGGCTCTATGTTTCTTATATAATTGTTATCCATCTGTTATAGATGTTGGTTCTCCTATAAATAAATAAATAAAAACCAAGACAGAGGGCTGCGAACAATACAGTGAAGCATGCCAAAACTACACCTCTGCTCTGTGCATACCTGCTCACACGCACAGATTTACAACCATTTGCAATCAAACTACACCTCACTAAGTCAAAATCAAAATCAAAATCAAAATATTTTATTTCACATAAACCTACATGGGCACTTATGAAACGTCAGAAGCTAGGTGCACGGTTCCAATAAAAGCTAGGTGTCGTTTCCTATGGAGAAGAGCCGGCAAGAAACTCCATGGTTACTCTTTTAAAAATAATTGGCTTTTACAATACTTTCGAATTACAGTGTTGGTAGGCATGGGAGGACAATGTAGGCCTTTCAACAAGTAAGTACCAGGTACTTAACAAAAATAGAAGATGTTCAATAAATCTACAGTCCAATAAGCCTACAACGTTCTCACATTCACAAATAGAAAATAATCTATCTAAAAGACTAATGATAATAAAATTAGAATTCAAATAAAAATAAAAACCTATTTAAACCAATTGAAGTGATTGCTATTACAACTGTAACAAATTGAATAATTATAATCCTGTCCACAAAAGCCACTAAGAGTTGAAATTAATTGCAGGTATATAATGTCAAATACAATGATTATATGTCAAGGATGAATGTAAAGAAAATAAATATGGTAATTTGGGAGCAGTTAATAGACTCTTACATAAATATGCCGTTAATGAGGTACCAGGGAAGCCACATGTGCAGAAGGAATTATTGCCAAACTTCCTTGTCTTCAACGTAGTCTTTAATCTTATAATATGCTTTTTTGATAAGTGCACACATGTTTACGAAACCGGCCTCACGTAACTGTTGACAGCGCTGTGTCCTGTTTTTATTTGGTCTAAGGAATTGCCCTGTAGGTAAGTTACGGGGAGACGACATCCGCATCAATGCAGAATGTTCCAAAAATATTTTTCTTTGATTTCTACAAAAAAATAATCGAAAGCCATCATGACGGTCGACGAAATAATTATCGACACAAAACATATATATGGCGGCTGTCGATTTTATAAATTGTTACTTTGGCCGTTGGTTCGCCCTTGACATAAATATACCGATTTTTATCCTAGCTAGCTGTCTTCACTCCATCGATCCACATTATAGTTTAAATAAGCCGTTGTATCAAGATGGTAAACTTAATTGTGATTTCTGATTTTATAGATAAATTGTAAGATTTTTTATTTAATGTTTTTTGCGATTTGGAATTGATATCGAATACGTCTTTATTTCATTTATTATCCTTTCGAAAATATAAGTGTTTTCTGCTGCTTCCGACAAAATAGAATAGAAACAAGATAGAAAGAAAGAAAAGTATTTTATTTAGGACACGCACAGGAAATACAAAAATAAAAAAGAACTAAAACTAACAAAATAGTGAAAATAAAAGAAAAAAAAGAAGACGAAAACGTTGAACTCCCTACTAACACAAAGTTATCATACACAGAACACAGAATCGTCTAGAGACGTCAGTAGGTACTTAGGTACTCCAGTAATGACTGCGCGCGCTCACGTCAGTCCAATTGACTAAGCTATCCGTCTTTTTTCGGGCCCAGAAGCTTTCCCCACCTGACTCGTCTACATGAGCCCTAATATTTGAGCTCCGTTTCTCTGCGTAAACGGTGACAATCTCTGACATGCTTGGTTTTTATGGAAAATGACAATATCGCGTCTACAGCAGCGGCTGTTGAGGCATCTGCGCTGTGTTATCATGAGTGTGGTTATCCTTACCTTATCAGAGTACTCAGCAACATCCCTCATGGAGCGCGGGTAGCCGGACACGAGGTAGGTCTTGGCCGTGGGCGCCATCTTCATCTCCAACATCAGCACCTCCGTGACGGTCGTGCTGGACAGCGTGCCGAAGTCTTGCATGTCTGTTGAAGAGGTGGCTAGTTAGTGTTTGTGACCGGATAAGGCAGGAGAAGCTTGAAGGGAGAGATATCAGTCAACGTCACGCTTTCAGAAGTTGCCCCTCAAGCATACAAATCCTTGGCAAAAGTGTCACGGACTGTACCTACAGTCGAACAAGCAATTTGGTATACAGGCAGAGAATTTGCAAGTACTTTAAACAATTTTGTCAGTGTTTTCAGTAGTCAACAATTCTTGTACGTCACTCTCCTAAGCCATAAGCACAAAAAGTAAAATTACACACACAATCGAAACGAATTTTGGTAGTGTAGCGGAATATGAATATATTTTGCCTGTTTACGAAATAGCTTGTTCGACTGTATATTTACATGCTGAATTTAGTAGGATATGGACCGTTCTTTTAGATAACTATTATCCGAGGAATTAAAATTATTAGTTTGACAGTTTTTGTATAGAAAATATGTCAAACCGCCATAATTCTTCAGATAAAAGTTATCTGAAGAATGAAGAACCGCCCCTTAATATTTGAAACAATACATAGGTAACTTAGTAATTTAAAGATATTACGCAAATAACAGAATACTACAATACTACTACTGACACATACAATCAGCACTACTTATTTACTTAAATAATTATAAAAACCAATTCTTTGCAAATAAACCACAAACGTAAATCATAAATGTCTTGCATTCCTAAATAAACCGAATACGTAAACCCCTCAATCTAATGGCACACAATACTCTCAAAACTCGCAATTCCAATAGGCTTTGTCAGTTCAACAATATCCATTGAGATGTCGAGCTGTCAGATATTCATAACATTCAGTGCAAATGGTGCGATGAAAATAGTTGAATTTAGTGTCAAATTATAAACGTACGCGATTGACCATCCTGCTTGTGGAAATATTTTCTTTTATTACGTTTTGTTGACTGAATACTGGTATTCAGCTGCATCCGGTTAGACTGGAAGCCGACCCCAACATACACTCGCGACAATCTAAGAAGTCCGTTTTGACGTTTCGTTAAACGTTATGCCTTGAGAATCAGTTTTAAGCAATGTAGATAAGTCGTCGATTACAAACTCTCTAAGTATGATCAATCGATATGTCTCGAAAATCAGTTTATAAGAAACGATTTTTTTCGCTACACATAGCATTTTTATAGCTGTCAAAACGGACTTCTTAGATTGTCGCGAGTCTAGTTGGTAAAAGGCTAGGCAGATGATGATGATGATGACTGACTAAATTTTCCAGGATGCAAGGATGCCGTCGATTGTTACGGAAAATTGGTTGCGTATTGGAATTAAAGGCAGTTTCAAAGTCATCAGCTTTTCCCGACTATGTTTGGGGGTCGGCTTCCAATCTAACCATATGTAGCTGTATACCAGTATTTTACATAGAGTGACTGCCAATCTGACCTCGGCAGCCCAGTTGGTAAGACGATACCCCTTGGTTAGACTGGTTGTCAGGCTTTCGTGCTTCAGACGACCCGTAACAACTGTCAGACAGACAGCTTATAAAATGTTCTTTCAGTTCACTGTAATTTATGCGGTAGAAAAATTACCCTAACTATCGCATAGACGGGGTGGTTAGAACTTGCTCGAAGGTGAATATCGAGGAGGTCAGGTCAGGTCTTTGGTCCTGCGTGTGTGACGAGAAGGGTGTTCCTTCCCGATCCTGGTGACGCTACGCAATGATGGAGTTTTAACTTTGTACTCATATTTTAATTATGTCGTATCTTTTTGTATTTTACTGTGTGTACATAAATAATAAAATAAATAAAATGCACCTCGAATTTTGAAGTTAGTCACTCCTATATACGTATATATAATATAGTCCTTCAGACCGTATTTCGGCCACGGCGGCCAATCTCAACGGAGACTAGCCTTCGGCGCGGGATATTATAGTGCACAAGTGTGTGCGCAGACACAGGTGCACTCTCTCTTCCCTTACTCTCATAGTCCGATGGGACGGTAATCCGACACGATCGGAGAGAGATCAGGCGCATGACCAATGGCGTAACCTGCTTTCCGAGGGGGTATCACACCGCCAACTTTCAAACTCCGGGTTGTACCCTATAGCCATATAGTTATCATTCTGACTGGCATTCTGACTAGTTCAGACCTTGTCTTTTGTAGACCACTAACCTTGTTCTGAGACCTTGGTCTGAGGAGCTAAACTAGATGACGTTTACAAACTAGGCCTAGATATTGACGAATCATTGGTACCTTTTATAACTGTAAAGTAAGTATTTCGTATGAAAATATTTATTGAAAAGTCTTGCGTAAAACTGAACAACGGATAAGAGTCACCAATAAAAGAAACGATGGCGTAGTTTGCCTAAAATAAAGGTAAATTAAATTAAAAATTTAAAAAACCCCCGACAAAAACAAAGCACCTAATAATTCATTTTTTTTATAGCTAAGAACACTCTCGATCAAGTTACCTTTCAAACACCAAAAAAATCAAAATCGGTTCAGCTGTTTGGCAGCTACGATGGCGCAGACAGGCACACAGATACACACGTTAAACTTATAACACCCCTTTTTCCGTCGGGGTTAAAAAGAAACGCTGGCGTATTTTACCTAAAATAAGTAAGTAAGTCTTTATTTGCCTTAAACATGGTATAAAAGGTGTTACAGTTTGGTAATATAATATAGTCCACATGTTTAGCTATACAACATCGTGTATCAATTGCATGCAAAATACTTAGAATTAATTAGTAAGTAGAAATAAAATGTCAAAGCTATAAAACATTCTCCACTACTAAAGAAGGTACTATTGTAATATTTCGAACAACTTCTGAAAAAAACTGCCATATCAAAAAATTCATCGTATTTTTTTATCAAAAAAACAGTGCAGTTAGAGTTAATAGCTGGCGGAGTATGAATAAATGATCACAAAATCTTCGTTCAAACACGGGCCTAACTGCGCTTGATTACAAACGATGACTCATTTACAAACAAAATACTAACATACAAACGAACTGTATAATATTTCTCAGAAAACAAACATACTATTCATTATTTACAATATAACCTACCTATCAAATAAATACAAAGTAACAACATAACAAAACAATTGATTTTGTGCGTTATTATCACGGAAATCTATGGTTATTACAATGTAATAGATTGTTTTTGGTAAACAGTGAAATTAACAATCGACCGATTTGAATTTTATACTTTTTCGGATAGATTAGTATTTATACATATTACAGGATACTTTAAAAATTACATTAAAAAATAAATTGGCGGTTTTAATGGAAATAACTCGAGAAATATAGCAAAATTTACGACTCAGTGGCCATTTTGAGAATTGGCCATTCTGTGCGAATTGTTTGTTCCTTGAGAAAATCGAAATGTTGTGTATTTGTTATAATGTGTATCATCTGAGTCTACCGAACTTATTATTATTAACCCAAAAAACACAATATACAGACATAACGATAATGCACGATAATACAGTAAGTATCCATGCTCGTAGACCCTTGCTACGCGCCGTAGCACGAAGCCTACGCGCCGTAGCATGAAGCCTACGCGTCGTAGCAAGAAGTTACGGGTTGTAGCACTTTCGTAGAGGAGATTTTCGATATCATTCCAAAAAAATTGACCAAATGCTAGTCGGGCTCGCCGAATTCTAAAAATTCGAGTTCACGTGGGTCGTATCCCGCCATTTTTGTTCGATATTAGTATTGCAAAGAACCTTATAGAGGATTCATAACATGGGTGTAGATAAAGTCTTGTATGCAACTGTAAATAATTAGGTATTAAAACACTCATGTGATACTATTATGGAACCATTATATCCACATGGAACCGACATTCGTGTTTTAATACCCCTTATTATATAACAGTTGCATAAATAACTATTACTTGCCTATTTTATAACCTACTACTTGCAAGTATGTACGCATTTATTGTATATTTTGTATTTCAGTCTGTGCTGAATAGGTGTATTTTCTTTCTTTCATTTTTGTTAAAATAATTAAACATCGCTGGCATGTAACACAGCGACCGTGTGATACTATAATTTTATTTTCGTTTCTACAATTTTTTGCACTTTTTCCATATGTATTTAATTACTGTGAATATAATGCGGTACATGCATGTAGTTGTAGATTTACATAAAATGAATGCCAAAGTCGTTTTCCTTACCTACAAGCTCTATGAATATTTTTAGGCATTTACGAAGAGAGGGGAGAAAAGCGTGGGGTCTCGTGGCTAAATAATACCAGCCGCACGGGTCTATCTTCAAGATTAAGCAACGCTTGCCAAGGTCGAACCGTGGATAGGTGACCACACATAACATACAGGGACCCCTCCGTGGTTGGCCAACAAAACCTAGAATTCATCAACACAATTATGACGGAATTTAACAACGTTAAGTACTAACTGGCATCAGTTGCGTTATTTCATAACTATAATATTATGTTAAACTGCAAAATGCTTTTTTAAATAAATGTTTATAGTCACGATACCCATGAACTAGCAGCTCGTTAACTAGTAAACTGCATTTAGATTCAATTTAATTTTTATTGTAAACTAGCTGACCATCGGGTTGGTTAACAATACTGGCTAGTTAGCAATATGTATTGACCGTCAAGTAAGTTATGATCGCCGACGTTGTCTTGTCACAAAAATCTCATAGAAAATGCACTTTTAGTTTTCACGACATTTCCAATTTACCCGGCAAATTTTAAAATGTCCGTTTTCTGATTCACCCAGTTACTGGATAATACGATACCCCTTGGTAAGACTGCCAGGTTGTCAGACTTCTGACGACCCGTAACGACTGTCACAGATCCACGAATGACAGCCGGGACCAGAGGCACGGAGGGGGGTCTCAGTACGTAAAAACGGTCACCCATCCACGGACCAACCACGGCAAGTGTAGCTTTACTTGCACGATCGACCCGTGCGGCTGTTATTACTGAGCCACATTCATTTCATTCTTGATAATGACTATTTATTGAAGTTTTATTGTTATTGCGTCTATGGGCGTTTACTGTCCGCGAAAGTGTTAAATTAAAATTTTAAAAAACTCCCGTCAAAAACAAAGCATCTAATAAACGATTTTTTATTATAGCTAAGAACACTCGATCAAATCACCTTTCAAACAAAACCAAAAAATCAAAATTGGTTCAGCCGTTAGGCAGCTACGATGGCGCATACACACGTTAAACTTAACCCACAAACACCCCTCTGTTTCCTTCGGGGGTTAAAAATACTGCGAAAATGATGATTGCTGATTAGTTACCAGGAAGCGCGGTCAAGTTCGCGGTTCCCTCAATAATGCACGTCATAGATTTCATTAAAGGACAGACTTGACAACCAACATTGTAAAAGTCAAAATCTATTGGTCCAACGCGTTGGTCCCGACTGTCATTCGTGAAACTTTGACTTTCGTTACGGGTTGTCAGAAGCCCGAAAGTCTGTCAACCAGTCTTAACAAGGGGTATCGTATTACCCAGTTACTGGTTTGTGAAGGTCGAATAAGCAGTCGCTCCATGTAAAATACTGGTATTTAGCTGCATCCGGTTAGACTGGAAGCCGACCCCAAGATAGTCGGGAAAAGGCTAGGCAGATTTATTTCGTGTTTTTCTGTTTTCTGTGGGTTGTTCTTCTAAACCACGCAACAAATTTTAATGAGGTTTTCACCATCGTTATTCCGGAAGGTTTATGTGTATAATACGTTACTATTGAAGTTATATAACTAAGAAATCTCGATGATTTGAGAAGTCGTAAAAACCATGTGAAGCAGCGGCCCTAGACAAAGTGACATGCTATCAGTGATAACGATGATGGAAAAGGCAAAAATGAATAGGACTGACATAAGCTATCGGAAACCCTATGTTAATCTTGTTGAAAGTCGTTGTAGAATTATACGAAAAGCTTTGGAAGCGATTTTCACTTGTCACTAGGCCCTTAGGAGCGGGTCGCTAGTGTCGTATAAAAAGTGTTGCTAATTTCGAACGAATTTGCATATTTCTAGAATGTCCAGGTTAGAATTTTACGTTCTTGGAAATGAGGTGTGCAGCTGTTGATGTTTTTTATATTTATTAAGGATTCTATTATAAGTCTTTTTAGCATTGGCAATGAAGTGTCGGTGCATCTGTGCTGTTTCCTCACAAGATCACGCCATAACTGAACCACGCATATACTCGTACGTTGAATAGCGACTTACCTAGTTACCTAATGCTACTTTTATCTACAGTGTAATCTAATTCCAAACTACATAAAGTGCAAACCGGGGTTGGCAGTACCGTTCCCGATGGCGTACTGCTGCAGGAGGTCGGTCATGTTGATGTGCACCACGCCGCGCCGCTCCTGCATCAGGTTGTCGCAGTGCGTCACCTTGCCGCTGCCTGGACCACCTGGTAATAGGAAAAAACAGATTAGATTACTTCTGGAGGAGCTCGTGGCTACGTAATAACAGTCACAGAGGTCGATCCATCAGGTTAACCTACGCTTGCCGGGGTTGGTCCGTGGATGGGTGACTCCTCCGTGTCTTGGAAAGCACGTTAAGCCGTTGGTCCTCTCTGGCTGTCATTTGTGGATCTTTGACAGTCGTTACGGGTCGTTAGAAGCCCGAAAGTCTGACAACCAGTCTTACCAAGGGGTATCGTATTACCCAGTTACTGGGTTGTGTGAGGTCAGATAGGCAGTCGCTCCATGAAAAATACTGGTATTCAGCTGCATCCGGTTAGACTGGAAGCCGACCCTAACATAGTTGGGAAAAGGCTGGGCAGATGATGAGATTAGACTACTTCTTTTTGTAGGTCTGCAGCACGCGTAGCATAACAACCATAGAAAAGGGTTTTCTACGGGTTTTGTCGTCGGAAGAACAGACAAAATGACAGACAAACAATCACAATCTGTCCTTTTGTCTATTCTTCCGCTGACAAAACCCGTTTGTGGTCATAGTAAGCGTGCTGAAAGTCTTAAGAAATAAGTACAGCTAGTACCTCTGTAGTCAACGGATATGTCGTTTTTTTTTTTAATAAAGTAATAGGTTAGCTGCCAGTTGCACCACATATGAAAAAGTTTTAACTAAGTTTTGCAAGCACAAAACCGGTCGAAGTGACGGTGCTTAGGGAAGGCATATATCCAGCAGTGGACGTCTTTCGGCAGAAATGAATGTATTAGTGAAATTTTGCATGGATATTTGCATTCGTGCGGTATTTACGTTGTTGAGCAGGCATTTTTTCGAACATATGAAACAATGCATTAGGAATATTCTTCAAAATGATTCAGATTGTGATTTATTGTGTGTTACGCAAGTATTATTGTTAATTAATACTTATGCATTTTTATTATTCTCTTATTAGTCTCCTGAGTCTTCACAAATAATTCATTAGGTACCTATGGATTCATCATTTGCGATGAAAATATAACTTTATTTAATAGACCGTGGGCTAGCGTTTCAATAGGAACCGTGGACTTTCTTTAGAAAAGCAGCCATGGTATTCTAGGACACAGTCGATCTGTGTGCCCAGATCGGAGTATAAAACCACACATTACTGTCTTTTTTTGTCGTGACGCGGTATACACCAATCAAACGAATCAGAGGGCCTAGACAAGTGACAATCGCTTCCAAAGCGTTTCGTATTTCTACAACGACTTTCAATAGGATTGACGTAAGCTTTTCGATAGCTTATGTCAGTCCTATACATTTTTGCCTTTTCCGTCATCGTTATCCCTGATAGAATGTCACTTTGTCTAGGGCCTCTGTTCTGAAAGCTCGTACTTAAAAAATGTTCACATTGAAGTCGCAATCTGTCAAACTTTTCAAAAATGTTGGTAAATTGATTGTATTTTTGACAGATTGCGAATGAGATGTGAATGCGAACGTTCTAATTACGGGAATTGTCCACGAGCTTTGATTGGCTAACACTGCGTCAGAAGGCGTCACGACACGACACGAAACAGTAAGTATTATAAATCCGGCTTTTAACAAACATCGCTTCACACATTCTCCAATTTACATAATTAGTTAATAAAAGTCCGTTTATTAAATATTTACAAGTAATTATTAGGCCTATTAGCGCAAGTGTGTATAGAGGTATTGTGTCAAAACCTATTCATACGTCGTAGTAGATGATGCCCATCATAATATTTACCTAACGTAGGTACCTACTTAATAAATTTTAAACAATACTCCGCAGTTTGTCGCCTCACGTCAGACCCTGTCTACATAGTGTCTGTCACATTATCACATACTTACTTAGCATAAATGGCATAAAACATAATCAGCCTCAGCCTACAGTGTTCCAACTGCTGGGACACAGGCCTCCTTTCTGTGAGAGGGAGTGGACCGTAATCCACCACGCGGCCCCAGTGCGGGTTGGTAGATGTCACAAATGTGTTCGAATTATTGTTTTAGGACATGCCGGTTTCCTCACGATGTTTTTCCTCGCCGTTTTAAGAGCAGTGATGAGTAAATAATTTACACAACATTCGAACCTACGACCTGCAACTCGTAAGTCGCCACCGTTACCACGCACCCACCGTTACACTGGGCCACCAATGCTCTCACATACTATGACTATTGTGAATTAGAAAGGTACCATAGCCTGGTCTGAATAAATACCTTTTAATCATGGACTTTATGGCGAGGGGGGTGAATTCAACATACAAAGTGCATACGGGGTGATGCAAACTTTAAAAATAACTCTAGCCCAACTTACTAGCTCTAGGTCACCGTATACCTTGTATGTCCGAGCGACATCGTACAGCTCACGCACACTGGCACTCATCTACCGTCGGTGCTTGAAAAGCATTCAGAAGTGCGGTTCTGAATGCTTTTCAAGCACCGACGGACATAATGCAATGGTTGACTCCATTTTACAGCGGCAACGTATATACTGCATAGTGGACCGAATGCCACTCTCTAGTGTTAAACTTTCCTAATTTTATTGTAAGCGTTTTTACAGACACTTTCACATGCAGTATCATTCAGACTACGAACCACTAATTTCCAGAGGTGGACTTGTCATAAACCCTACTGGGCCCAGGGCCCAGGCCTAGTGGGGCAACCTGCGCCTGCGGCTGGCAATGACTCAGCTCAGTAAATAAAGGAGCTAGGACAGCTAACATACAACTTCTCACTAAACGAAGAATAGGTAGGTACCTAGGTACATATTTTCTGGCGGGCACGAGATGAATCGAACGCAATGTTTTTATTTGTATCTTGATCGAAGCCAGGACAAAAGAAGAAATTGAGGCAGATCTTTGGTCGTGTCCCGTCGTGTTTATTTATTTTAATGTAGTTAAATATTTACTTACCCAAAACGAATATAACAGGCACATTAGGCGGCTCGAACTTGACGTGGCTCGAGTTCTGCATAGGGAAGGCGGCGGCAGGAGGCGTCGCGCGGCCTGCCCATGCGCTCTCGCCTCGGCTTCGTTCTCCGCCCGTCGTCTCCAGCTCTTCATTTTTTTGTTCTGGATATTGGGTAGGTAACCAGTCAGGAAGTTTTGTTTTTGAGATTATAGGTAGGTACCTTTTATTTGATAACCTCAATATTTGAAGAGAATCATCAAAAAGCAAAGATCTATATCGTTAGATGTACCTATCCTGTCCTATTTGTAGGTACTTGGGTCGCACGAAAAAGTGTGCAAACTGAAAAGAATGAGCTCTTACATCCCGTCTGGAAAATCAAACTATCGTAGATATTATTTTCAATATTAGCGAGCGAGACAAAAGATAGGTACTATTCAAATGTCATTGTCAATGAAATAGAAAAGTGATCATAGACGCGGTACGGAGCGGAGGAGCTCGTGGCTAAGTAATAACAGCCGCTCGGGTCGATCCATCAGGTTAAGCTACGCTTGCCGGGGTTGGTCAGTGGATGGGTGACCATTTTCACATATCGAGACTCCTCCGTGCCTCGGAAAGCACGTTAAGCCGTTGGTCCCGGCTGTCATTTGTGGATCTTTGACAGTCGTTACGAGTCGTCAGAAGCACGAAAGTCTGACAACCAGTCTAACCAAGGGGTATCGTATTACCCAGTTACTGGGTTGTGGAGGTCAGATAGGCAGTCGCTCCATGTAAAATACTGGTATTCAGCTGCATCCGGTTAGACTGGAAGCCGACCCCAACATACTTGGGAAAAGGCTAGGCAGATATATAGATCATAGACGCGGTACGGGTGCATCTAACGATTTAAATCTTTGTAAAGAAGCACTATTTTCGACATATACCACCATAAAGGCAGCATGTGTTGTGTATGGAGAAACATTATCGCCATGGACCATGATTATTGCAGCTGTGATGTAGTAGATACTTTTGGGATCCAATTTTTGTTAGGTAACTACATCTTATTCTCTAACTAGTCTTGTCGTGGGTCTTCAGTTCTTTTTTACGAGTATATGTAAGTATACAAGTATAAAAATAATTAAGTACCTACTTACATAAAAAATCGACTTCCATTATAAGTTCCGTGTTGGGCGCCATCAGCAATTCATAGACTTTGTCAGTAGCTTGTCCACTCATTTGTCATTTAAGAGTGGACATATAGAAAGGCTATACAGTAAGAACGATAATATTTTGTCAATTTCTTCTCCAGTCACTCAGGTGCGTGACAACTTTGTTGGCAAAGTGCGTAAAACTTAAATACTTAGGTTTTTTTTGTGTCTATATTGTGTGCCTGAACCTAGGTCAAATTGAACCATTTACAGGCCTTTTCGAACTGTCAAGGAGTCAGTCAGAAAGATTGATTCGTGATTATGTCAAAAGATGAGAGGGGTAGGCAGCAAAGTTGCTGATAACTTCGGTTAATTCCACGGTTATAAAAACCAGATTGTCGTTGTAATGTCCGATAGCTAGCTGCTAGTTTATAATATTTCATCTAATTTATGTATTCCTGGTACATTAGGAGGTTACTGCAATTAATATGAAAGGTAGGTAGATGTCACAAAACGTACGATAGACGACGCATACCAATGTTTACAAGTGGCGCCCGAATGGGACTACCTAATGTTGATAAACAATTATTTAAAATAATGACGCCACATAATATTGGTGTGCGTACATAATGATGATTAAAATGGTTTGACTTTACTATTTGTCATGCATTTTGACTTATCATTGTAATTGGAAGTTGTTATTGGCGCCCAACATGGTACCTGAAATACATGTGTGTGAACAAGAGGATCGGCCATTACTAATTAGTACTGCTTAGTTTTAAAAATAAACTTACTCACCAGTGTCTAAACAGATGCCCATATTCCATGAAGATGCGAATTAAATTCAAAGTCTTTCCATCAACAAACTTTACGACACAGGGTTCATAAAAAAATATACTTAACTAATGTTTTTAATTGGCACTTTACAAATAAAATATACATCCAAAACACGCGTGTAGTTCCGTTGTCTACCGGCCACGGGCAATCACACGCGGCAATTAATAGTTTATCGATTGAAGGACGCGACCTTCGTGGACGAACCTCAAAACGAAACTAAACATAAAACTCTTTAACTTGAAAATTATCTCATCTTACAAAACTTTTAACTGATCGACTTGGTTTGAGTTATTCGGAAGTTGTGCCTTCGTGATAGCATTTCTGCGAGCGGTTTGAATCTTAATGGCATCGCGGGCCAACCGCTCCGTCGCAGCTCTCACACACGACTGAAAGCAACTCCTTCCCTCGCCGGCACGACCAACAAAACACTGACTGTCTCGTTCTATCACATCATAATTCCCGCGTGTGACGGGGACAGGTCATCACCTGAATTATTAAAACTGCGTCCCCCTCAATGAAACCAAGTAATTACGGTATAAACTGCAAGACTTGCTCTTGCAGGTAAAGGACTGGTGGCGATGTTTGCTGACTAAGAAACGATTTCGATTAGGGTCATGATATTTTTTCAGTTCGACAGCCCCAAGGCGATGCTATTTTATTCATGATCGTTACATTTACGATAATTGTCACGTTCAAAACTTTTGAATTCTATGAAAAGTATGTTCCCAATTACTGGGTACGATCGGTAAATATTCGATAGAGTAGAAGTTTGTGCTAGTCTGTAATTATCTTATTAAATTTTTATTTGATGATTCATCGACGGGCTTACGGCTTCCAGTTACTCGTAGTAGGAAAAAGTTTTGTTAGATGTTTTTTTCTTGTTTATACAATATGTCAGGCGCTTTGCCTTTCTTGTAAGTTTATTTTTCTAGTAAGTTTATTTTCTCTTAATTCTTTATTCATGTTACAAGGAAATAATTTTATTGTAACATTAGATAATAAATGTAGGTACTATAGGTATATTGTCATAACTGACCTCTGCCCAACCCTTAATACAGGCGTAATGTTATGTTTATGTCATTAAAAAAGGAGGTAGTGTTTAATTAATTGGAATTTAGGAATAAAAATAAAAAAATAAAAAAATTATAGGTAACTAATCAAATATTTTGTAATGGTTGAAATTACTGCAATTTATGTACATAATGTGATGCAATTTGCAAAGATTTACAACAACAAAAAAAATGTGTGCTTACATAATAAATAAAAAACATATTTTTTATGAAACATTAAGTTTATATTTCGTTTAAACACCTTGCACTGTAAACTAGTGAGTGCAGAGATTCGGAACAGTATGAAATTAAAAATAACAGATTCTATAATCACATTTCATTTATAAATTATATAAATATCAACCTTAAAATTAAGTAAGTAGGGTCTAAAATTGTGTGATTGCTTTTACAAGTTAAGTACAATTTTGTACGATAAAGAATTAACATTTTGTGAAGCAGTTTGTCTATTACATTATTGACCTATACATATATTATTTACAGATTTTGAAGTCACATAGTGCTTAAGTTTAGGCTCTGGCATTAGTCAGTTTGGAAATCTTACAATATATTTAATGATTACTTTAAATATTTATATTCTTTTACTATGTAGATAATTCTGCATGTTTTTGTTGTTCTTGTATTAGTTTTTAAATGTAAGGGTACATATACATAGGTGTTATTTTTCACTGACCTGACTTTTACCAAAGCATTTATGGTTTAAGATCAGTTTCTTACTTTGTTTTAGCAATATTTGTTTTTATTCATGCTTTTTTTTACTCTAGGTTTTAAATACGTGATAGAAGTACTTATCTACAGAAAATTGCTACAATGAAGTATTGTAAAATCCGAAACTAAATATATTAAATTCAGTAAATAAAATGAAAGATGTAAATAATTTATTAAAATAGAATAATTAGGAAACCGGTCATTTGATTTTGTGTGAATAAAAAAAAATATAATTAATTTAAATATTGATTTTTACAATACTTTTTCTATTTATGTTTCTATTTGTGTTTCAAGAATTGTAGTGGTTTTAGAAATGTACGTGCTACTTCTAAATAAGCAGTGTTGATGACAAAAACATACCTATAATTACTTAATACAGGTAAGCTATTATTGTAATTAGTATGTAACTTAGAGATAAGTCCGAAACTTAAACCACAAAATATTTCACAGGGCAATTGTAATCAATAGTATTTCTACTACATAAAACATATTACATAAAGGATTATGTACATCGAAAGATTAGCTAACTAACATAACTCGAATGGAAGAACATGTTAACTTACACTAAATAAATGCGCATTTCTATATACAATAATATAATTGCACATAATATACTACCGTGTGAGTATACAACTTCTTATAATATCGTCTAATTATCTAATATGACTACGTCTTTAATAAAAAAATATAGGACAAATAAGCTAATTATCAATAAAATAAAAATTATAAAAATAATAAATTGTTAGAAAAATAAATGAAAAAATCTTCGCCAAAATGGATTTCATTTTTAATTACTGATCAAGAAATTGCATTAATTGCGTGGTGCAAGTGGGCCTCAATTATTGATTCTGGTATCTTTAACTACTTATTTACCCCAATAAAGGGGGGAGGGGCAGGCCGGGCAGGGAAGGGTGGCCCCCTGGACTTGAACTACTCTTCTTGCCACTCATACATTTAGCTGGTAACCCTCCCCCTCCAACGGGGTCGATTTGCCCTCACTTACGCCAAGCCCATGCCCCAATTGCCCAGTGTGACCACATTACCTCAACGTGTTAACAATATATCAACTATGACCACGACCGTTCGCATAAAGACTTAATCATAACACGGGTAATCGATTCAGAGATCAGTAATAATCTTTCCAGTTCAACTCGTTATTGCTTTTTTTTAAAGTGCAAATTGAGTAAACACAAGTTTTTATTTTTTTCATTTTGTTTAAATTAAATCCTTTTCCATTTGTGAACTGTTTCCTTTTCGTTACAAATATAAATACTTATAATACAGGATATTAATAATTATAAAATATTATTATATTATTTTAAAAAAAACATCGAAATGTGAGTTTAGTTCGGGAAATAGAATATTAATTCTATAATCTGTCTTTTAAGCAAGTTATATTGAAAGCATTTGCATATTTTTAACATTGATATAATAAATTATTATTATAGAATCCAAGAGTGTCCATATGCCTACTATTAATATTTTAACATGACTAACACAAACATTTAATTGATATGGTTAGATAATATATGTTTAACAAAAATAATAAATGATCACTGACCATTAATTCGTGAATAAAAGGGCACAGAGAGATAATTAAATGAAAATGAATAATAAAATAGAATTATAAGCCAAAATAAATATGAATAAAACATTATAAGTCGCCAGTATATTCATGATTATAATTATTCTGTTCCAGATAAGAATTGAGATTGAGACACATTAAATGTCGGATCGTTTCGACATTTGACGATCAGAGGATCAGAAAATTTTCTACCATATTTTATTTTACCATCATGTACACAAGTACTTACTTACATTGGTCCAAGGATCAGTAGCGTCACCTAGCGGACAAAATCTGCAACATCTACTTCAAAGATTAAACACACAATAAAATAACAAATAAAACAATTGCGCAAATCGAATAACATTAAAAAATTATAGCATTAAATTGAGATAACAAGTCGTTGGATGGACTTAAAAATATCACAATGTTCATTAAGTAATGTTATAATAAAATATTTAACCTATTGACCGCTTGGTTTTATATCAATTGCCCTGTCCCCAGCGCCCAGCTCATACATCGACAAATAAAAAAAAACATCTAAGACAGTACGACGAAAACGGTCGTGCAATGAAATAAGAAACAAAAAATGAACATAGGTTCTAACGCAATAACGTTTGTCGTATTAATCCGACTGGGCGGTCAATAGGTTAGGGAGCTAATTTCGTCACTGACCGATTAATAATGAATTAGGAAAATAATATCGATTAAATAATTTTAAAATCTTGGCAGTGACGAAATTAGCTCAAGTGTTGGTAAAATGCAGTAGTAAAAACACAAAATTATATTATTCAATAATTTGCAGTATGTATTTTGTGCAGTTAAGTGTTGAGCTAAGATATGTACTTAAACCAAAAAAGGTAAAGTAACCCGTGACTTAGAAAACTCTTTTCCAGAATTATAACTTGTATTTGATAAAATTGTGTTTTTACTTGTGTCTCTGACTGTACCTAATTTATTATTGTTTAGTTTTACAGGTAACTTAAGTTAAACAAAAATAAACAATATTTAATATCATCTGTGTACAAATAAATGTGCATTGAATAAAAATATATTTCACATCGAAACACAATCATCAATTTATTTACATACATTATTATTACCTACGGGGTTCACTGTACTTATTTACTTTTTCGTTCGAATCGTTTATTAATTTTACAAAATTATTATAAGATTTAAATATCATTGCAATACAATGCAAAAAATCTTACCGAAAAAATGTCTTTTCATATCATAATTTTAGTGTCAGCAATGTAACAAATACATAGTGTCATTGGAAATTAAATCTAAATTCGATAAGTTAAGGAACTAAATCCTATGATTGTCTATTAAGTATTAAGGCCTACTTTTTCTACTTACTAAATTTTAATTTATTAGAAGGCCTAAGCTTAATTACCTAATAATATAATATTATCTAGATAGAACACAACGTTGATTGCAGCTTTTGAGCGTGGGCAACATTTTGGGGCATATTTATTCACTTGTGGCAAGTACACGGAAAACTGCTATATGTGGGATCCTGGGTTCGATTCCCGGGTCGGGCAAAGTGTTATTGGGTTTTTCCATTAGGAATTTCGTAGTAACAGCCCGGAGTTTGGAAGTTAGCGGTGTGATACCCCCGTGTCTCGTAAAGCACGTTAACCCGTTGGTCCTGCGCCTGATCTCTCTCCGGTCGTGTCGGATTGCCGTCCCATCGGACTATGAGAGTGAGGGAAGAGAGAGTGCACCTGTGTCTGCGCACACACGCCTGCACTATAATATCTTCCGCGCCGAAGGCTAGTCTCCGTTGAGATTGGCCGCAATGGCTGAAATACGGTCTGGACAACGTACACCCCATTACCATAGATTCAGTACATTTTTTGTAATACCGATTGGGCCTGATCATGAAACCGGCCACAAAAAAAAAACACGCGGACGAAGTCGCGAGCACAAGCAGTTAGAATACCTATAAAATGGAACCGCCATTTGTAAACTTCATTTGATTTTTTACAAAATTTTATTAATCCTTTTGCTGACTTCAGACTAACGCTGTAGTTCATAACAAGAATATACTTTATTTTAACTGAAATATACACTAATATTATAAAGAGGAAACATTTGTATTTTTGTGTGTATGTTTGTAATGAATAAACTCAAAAACTACTGCGCCGGTTTTAAAACATTCTTTCACCATTACATAGCTACATTCACCCTGAGTAACATAGGCTATAATTTATAAAGATAACATGCGGGCGAAGCCGCTGGCGGCAGCTAGTTGTAAATAATTAGGTCAGCCACTTAGCACAATTTTGTTTAACATTGTTCTGTTTCTCAATTAGCTTTGTAATTTTTAATGCCACGCTCAAATACTGCTACAAAATTACTAATTGTCCTACATTCCCTGTTCACACATTATTAAAACCGATGTCTTTACAAATATACTCTAACTCTGGAATGATCATTATAACATAATTTTGTAAGAAGAGTATGGACATAATATCGATAGAAAACTTATTTACTAATTAACAAAAAATAATAATATTAGTACACAAAATATAATATTTAAGTAGACACAATCTTGCCGGCAGATTAGGGAACAAAAAATAAGTCCATTCAGTATAAACCTCCAACTGTCATTAGCGAGACACAATAGAATTTTAATTGTTATCGGCCATTAGGAAGCCAATCGACAGTTGAGCGAATAAAAAATACTTGGTCATATTTAAGGATGTGGTAGATACCATCAAACAGGAGGCCAAGTCTACTAATTTACAAACGTGTCAGTGGTCTCACAATGATCAGTTTTTGACAGATTTTGTATGGCGTAGCTGTCAAAAACTGATCATTGTGAGACCACTGACACGTTTGTAAATTAGTAGACTTGGCTCCCTGAACAGTCACAAGCAAAAATATGTACACATTTAGCAAAATTCAATAACCATTTTTTTGTGGAATAACGATTGCAACTTTGAGATGAGACCTATATCATAATAATATGGGTTCCAAAATACTATGTTCGTTTTAATATAAAATTACAATCAATACAGGAGGAGAAAATCACTTTTAAAAGTTGCAAGTATATACATATTGGTGCTCGTGACTAAACACCGTTTTCCATAGGACCTACATAGTAATCGCGAAAAGATAATCAGCCGTCACATTATAATGACCTGTTAACATAACTGACATATTTTAAATTGAATTATTTTTTTCATGTAATCTATTGGCATGCCACCTCTGCGTCAGCGCACACCAAGAGCAGAGCAGAGCAGAGTATTTTCTGAAACTACTGAAAAATGAATCTTATGACAATTCCATATATTGCAAAACTAAATACACGTTGAGCGTCCAACTTGATGCTCGACCACGCTCGAGCTTGCGTGTTTGTGTATTTTGGGATGTATGGAATTGTCATAAGATTCATTATTCAGTAGTCTCAGAAAATGCTCTGCTCTGCTCTTGGTATGCGCTGACCCTTAATTGTATTTCTTGTTTATGTTAATTTTGTACGCCATATGTTGGCAAAACATAGTGCACATATTTTAGACAACATACTATCTGTAACCTGTCTATGTTTAACAAAAAAAATGAATGACTGATTGATTAATTTGGGTCGCGTAGGTTTGAAGTTTTGTATGGGACAGTTGATCATTTTTTTCGCGATTACAATGATGGTTCCATGGAAAAAGTTGTTCAGTTTGATGCGTTGCCAATGCCTATGTTCCAGATTCCCCAAAATGATTGGTGAAAATCCCCGTATTTGGGAAATTGTAATGTTGCCATAAAAAATATATTTCTGGATGACTGATCCATATCCGAGTGTGTAAAATGATATTTGTAATGTAATATTGGTTTGACTTGCCAAAACAAAATCCCCAATCGTTTTGAGATTCTCCGCAGTTTCGAGAAATCCCCACAAATTGACAACGCTGTCTGTACCACAACCTTTAAATATGACCAGCATTCCGAAACATGCTGTATAAAAATACCTCAAAAAGGTACAGTGTGTCCATACCCTAACAACAACATACAATAATAAAAATTACTCTAAAGCTCATTTAGGCCGTATTTTCTCATAAAAATATATTTGTGCGACATTATTCGCTTCTTTTGCTAAAAGTTTTCTTTTAACAAAGTTAAAATGTTCTAGAGCGAATTCGTATAGTTCGTTCTCCATTTTCCAGACTGGAGACTGTTGTATTTTGTCTATGGTAAGTAGGTTAGGTTCTATCTTAGAGCTAGTTTGTCGTAGATGAGACTTGTTGCTGTTCATGTAGTACTCAGTGGCTCCTCTGAAGAAGCGAGGTAGTGTAGCCTCTAGTATAGTTATAAAGTCGAGCATTTGTTCCGTTACGCCTACTAGGAGATAATGACTGACTAGATTGTGTTTCGCTTGGTCTAAGGCCCATTGGTTGCCGGGTTTCCTAAAATTATAATGTTTTTGTCAATATAGTCCAAGTTTTTCCAAAAAGCCCAGATATGCAAGGACGATGTTTTTACGCGACGATTTTATATTGTGCACTGGATTTTCAACTCTCAGTGTTCAGCAGAGAATTGAGAATTGTTTTGTTGCAAGTGTGCGTGCTTTTTGTTTTCATAAAGCGATATTCAGTCTAAACACAGTCTTGAATTACAGTCCCGGCCGTTGACCGAATGCGTTTCTGATACTTGCCAGTTGGACAATTTCTACACTGGCCGTCAAAACTTAGTACCACACTTCTAAAATTGCAATTCTCCTAACCTAAGCAATGTTGAATGTATATACTGTTGGTGTTCTTTAATAAATAAATAAACCTTAGAAGCCAGAGTTTTGAAGTAAAAAACGTTTTATAGCACATATTCGTTAATATGAAACTGACAGGAGGTGTCAAGAACGCAACCTCTCGACGGCCGGACTGTAGGTAGATCAGAGCAATATTATGAAGATTTTTAATAAAGATACATACCAGCACTCAGCAGCATGCCCACAAAAGAAGGGTACTTGCAGCCACATGTTGTTGGGGTCACAGTCTGCCTGACCCCTCTCCACGCACTCGTCGAACGTCTGCGAATTGATAACAGAACATTATCTATCCTCCCTAGGCGCTAGGCATTAGAAATGACGTCATGACTTAGGTCATTGCGAAGATAACAGATAATAGGAGTTCTCTAAGGAATGTAGGTTATGCTGTATGTATTATGGGTTTTTATTAAACTGCAAAAATGTCTTATATATTTTGGGAATCTCAAATATACGAATATGACTTAATAACAGTTACTATTGTTTAGCCATACAAAATAAAAAAAATAAAAAAATAAAAAATATTATTAAATAATATTATTATTATTTATTTTTTTAAATATTTTTTTCGTACGGGAATTGAACCCGCACTACATCTGGGGTTAGCAACTTTTTTTTATGTCAACTATAGTATTTTTGAATCCATTGTCATTGCATATAGTAGAAAAATATAAAAAGTATGTATAAGTAAAAAAAGTAAGTATTTAAGTACCTACTTATATTTCAAAAACATTATATTTTTAAATGCATCTTTTTTGCTATTTTCAGCCTTTTTTATAAATTTAATGTCTCATAACTTAAAGAGAGCTCTACAGGCGGGCCGCACCGCGCCTTTTTGTATGAAAATGCGATTGCCTGCGGGCCGATGCGACTGTAATGTGCGCCTAATCTGCTTTCACAATTTACTTTGCCAAATATGTAAACAAACACGAGTTTGAGGAAAAACAACTGTAATGCCTACTTATAAGGTTCAGTTTGCGCTACAACTTAATATTTTTTATGACTTTTTACACTTTCATAAAGTTGATGTTTGTGTATGTGATAATAACATCAATTGGAAACAAGGATTTAAATAGACCTTAACTTAATTGTGTAACTATGATAGCTATCTTATTATCAATCTCTTTCATTTTGGTAATACTTCTTGGAATTGCTTCAAATGTCGGAAAAATTGATATATTCATCAAATCTATCGACGCAATGTATATATGAATATGAATTGTTTAAATTGACATTACCAGTATATTACACAATAAGGCCTTTAGGGAAGCTAATAGTGCTGTACCTCATCATTATTTGCGTAGCCTGTCCCAACTATGTTGAGGTTGGCTTCCAGTCTAACTAGATGCAGCTGAGTACCAGAATTTTAAATGGAGCGACTGCCTATTACTCTGTACCAAAAATAAATAATAATAAGTGATTGTGACACTACGATCTAGGCCTTTAATTAATTTATGATAAAGTTTATTACAGTTTAGATAAGATTTTAATTAGTCATCTCATTAAACTCAAGGCTAGTTATAGCAAAAAAAAACTATGATACAATTAATGAGATTTATTTTTAATGAGTAAAATTATTCTAAATACTTAGTTATTTTATTGAAAATCACATATATATAAGTGCAGGATAGGTATGATTTTAAAATCAAAAACTATCGTACTACAATATCTTTTATTTTTATTATATCAATCAATCTGCCTAGCCTTTTCCCAACTATGTTGGTGTCGGCTTCCAGTCTAACCAGATGCAGCTGAATACCTGTGTATTTCACATGGAGCAGCTACCCATCTGCCCTTCACATCCCATTAACTGGGTAATATGATAGATACCTACCCCTTGGTTGGTGAGACTGGTAGTCAGACTTTCGGGCTACTGTCGACCCGTAACGACTGTCATAGATTCACAAATGACAGCCGGGACCAACGGCTTAACGTGCTTTCCGAGGCACGAAGGAGTCTCGGTATGTTAAGATGGTCACCCAACCCCGGTGAGCGTAGCTTGACCAGTTAGATCGACTCGTGCCCAGTGACTGTTATTACTTAGCCACGAGCTCCTATTCCTCTAAATTTAATAACCAATAATAAACTCACCATTTTGTCACCATGTTTTTTCCGCACCAAATGTGGTCTATAATTGTCACCGTTTCTTAAGAAATAATAGTATGAGACTAGTCTATCGAGAGGTTTTCTTACTAAGTTAATGAATATAGGCTTCGACGTGGCTCCCAACCTGGAAAAGAGAACATTTTAAATTTAGTTTTAATTTTATTCTTCTTTAAAAGGAGGTTGTGCGGTCTTGTAAAAGATGGAAAGATTACCTAGGGGTTCGATTAAAATGTAACTTTTGTTCATCCTACTTGGAGTATTTTATATCTTCATATTTCTGCCAAATGAATTATACTCCTACCTTCCTTATGAATCACTCTATCCATTGGTGAAAACCATATGAAAAACCATTGGGTAGTTTTTGAATTTATCACATTCAAAATGACAGACAGACAGAGGCGGCAGGGTACTTTTTGAAAATATGTAGTGATGATTAAAAACAGGGATAAATCAAGTAAGCTGACACCCAACACCCGGTGAGAACCTTTATACTAGCTTCATTGCTTGCAATTTGCAGAAAAAAAAAACTAGCTTATTTATCTAGCCAATGAATTGACAATTCTAGATAATGTAGGTATTATGGTATGGTGGCAAAGCTTACGCAGAATTACAAACATGTGACATATAAATCTTTATGTAAAAATACTAACTTGGATATAGAATGTGCTGTTGAATACAAATTAACCCTTAGGTACTACTTAGTTAATACCAAAGATTTAATTCGTAGATAGGAATAAGAATCAAGAATCTATGATGGAAATCTTTAGTTAATACCTATTGTTTAGTATCTACTTGTTATTAAGTTACATCATTTAGTCTGTGAAGAGTATAAATCTTCTATTCTATTCTTCTCTTCTATTGTGAATCAAATAAATAGCTATCATGGAATACAATAAGAACTAACTACTGCAAAAGAATAATTCATGACTATGACAAGAAACAGTATCTTAATTAAGTGTGGTTTACTGAGAAGTAGTGGGATTTTCCTCATCCATGAAAGGAAATCATGGTTATATATTTCTAAGGCAAACTGCTACTGAATGTTGTAAAATTTCCAGATGCCTAAGTATCCTGAGGTTTTTATAACTTTCATAAATTAATGGTAATAAGAAATGGAAGCAGAGAAAGGTCATAGATTCATGGAGTTTGTAGTGACTTAAATAAAATGAATTCTTACTCACCGATCAAAGTTAAGGAAAGCCATATGACCATGATACAGTGCTGGCTTCACCTCATCCCACTTGGAGACGTTCTGAACAAACTTATACTGATTGTTTAGCGACATGATATGTCTGTTGGCAGTTATGTTGATATGTAACACTTTGAAGTTGTTCTTCTTGCACAAGTCATACGCTACGCCCACGAAACTAGTCGATCCCGTCTTCGGGACCCTGTTGTATATCACCACAGTATCATCATTACTTCTTTCTAAACTTTTCGGGAAAAACTGGCGAGATTCCGAGTGACTTTGTACCAACCTAAATTCTGAAAATAAAACAAATTCGTACACGAAACTCCACTATAATCATTTTAAACACATCACAGATATCCCAGCTTACCTAGTTTTCGATAATTATCCTCTAAACGGGCGATTTCTGATTGAAAATAGAGGACAATAACAACAATAGTACAGAGGCAAGAAAACAGACATAGTTTGTTTACGTTGAACATATCGGTATGCGCCCCGGACCGTGCAACTTCACGCCGAAATCACCACTGGCATAATTAACTCGCGTACATTATAAATAAACATTATTTGGGACACATATAAATGAAAAATAGTTCCTCGGACGACAAACGCCATGTAATAACATTCCATCACTTTATTAGAAATTTCTTAATATTGAACATTCTTTCCACTGTACTCTTTCATTTTCCTGTGTGGTAGAAAAGGACAACACTATGTTTGATGCTATTGATTGTATAAGTGAATAAACGCAACTCAGACATATTATGTCAACATTGGTATGTCACTAATACAAAGTTTAATTTGCAGCTGTAAAAATGATTACGTGATACAAATAGCCCGCATGTTTTCCTTTCTCAGACGTAATATATAATTGGTGGAATTATAGGCCGTTCGACATTGACAGGAGAAACGTTTTATTTCATTTCATAAACAAACGATAACCGTCGTGTGAATTTTGATATTACTAAATTCTCAGACTAAATTACATTGGTCTCTAATAAAAATGTTATCTTGAATAAAAATGAACGCATTAAAGGTAAATATAGGAACGTACCAACCACTCCAGTTGCTTCCAAAACCCGAAAGCTCGCTGCCTACCCAGCCTACCTCATGTTATTCAAAAAGGGATTGGTAGGATTATTGGAGTAGGTACAATTAATTGGAATGCTATGTGAAGTTTATAAAGGTACCAATACCAACTATGTTGAGGTCGGCTTCCAGTCTAGCCGATGCAGCAGAATAGGTACCAGTATTTTACATCGAGCGACTGCCTGTCCGACCTCCACAACCCAGATAATGGGTCACACGATACCCTTTGGTAAAACTGGCTGACAGATTTTTTTGAGTTTCTGACTACCCGTAACGACTGTCAAAGATCTATGAATGACGGCCAATACCAACGGCATACCGTGCTTTTCGAGGCACGTAGGGATCTCGATATGTAATAGGTGGTCAGGTGGTCACCCATCGGAAACTCCCAAGGCAAAAAGGCAAAGCGGGCTACAACTAAACAAGGTAGGTACACACGGCTACACATCAAGCTATACATTTCCAGCATAAGCTGACCTCGCATGTAAGAAAATTCTATACAATGCGAGATCAGTATAAGCTGGAAATGTATAGCTTGATGTGTAGCCGTGCGTACCTACGGCGTGTTCAGTACCAACTAGTAGTTCAAAACCAACATTAAAGAAGGGATGACGAAGTAATCCAAAGCGTATCGTATCAATACATGATTGTTATTGGCGTAAACCGCAGTTCCATGTGAGTTTTCAGCACCTAAGTACCTAACTAATAACACAATTGCACAACTCCCTGCCTACCGCACGACAATCAATGCGACATGGCAGGCGAATCTAATTTATTTTGAGTCAATATTGTAGTCCATGTTACGTTGTTTCTAGGAAAGTGATAAGTTAGGTAGCTTATATTACGCAAGAGTCCACGAACTCCTCGATTTTTGAAGCCGAGGAGAGGATAATTTAGTTCACTTTGTTTATTTGTGTGTTCTCAAAATCTCTTTAAAATTAAAGAAAAATCTGTAATAAATAGTACCTACCTATGCATTTTAATGTATAGTGTGATCGTAGTATGTGGGGTTTTGTAGTTTCTGCCTACCCCCATGGAACAAAGGCGTGAGATTATGTATGTAGGTAGGTATAGACAGTACAGTCACGAGCAATAATATGTATACACTTAGAAACTTTTAAAAGTGATTTTCTCCTACTGTATTGATTGTAATTTAATGATTTAACGAAACTTGTGATCAATTTATATTGTCAATTTTATGTGGGAAGTACGGACAATACGTACTCCAAGGCGAATCCTTCATTCAAATCAACTCACTTTACCTCAGTGATCAGTGTCCAATGGCGCTTCGCCCCACGCAGCCGGGTGCGCGAGCAAAATAGCGCTGACATTAGTTTTCCCGCCAAATGTGGGTCACCGAGCGGTCGCGTTCCAATTATGTATTACGCAAATTAATGATAACGTTCAGAATTTTATTAAACTGTTTGTTATTCTTATTTTATTTGAATGTATGCCGCGATGTCACATCTTTGGTAATTTACGATTCGTTCATTCTTATTTTTTTCTACAATATAATAATCAAGGCCGCCCACGGGATGAATAAAATAAAGACATGGTAGGTAGATACCTACCCAATCTTTCATCTTGAGATAAAATCAACCTTTTCTGATAATTAACCAAAATTAATAAGTATTAACCTAGTTTAGTGCCAGTTTTCTCGTAATCAAACAAACCTGGATCTCAATCCGCTAAGCGAAGTTTAATTTAATTAGGCCGGAAAGGGGCCAACCAGTATCCTCAATGAAAACGGAACCTTGCGTCATGCAACTAAGGTTTAATACCAAAAATAGTAATGAGTGCATACCTATTTGGTCATACAAATGATTAGTTTATTGGTTCCTTTTCCGGTCATAATGGGCTCTCGATTGAGTTTGCACGTGCTGTATGCAATATCGATTGGTGCTATAAATGATTCGGTGTTACATTTCGATAATAAACTCAATGTGGAGCTCAAGGATTGAGCTACAAGGGGTCGAGTATTAATGTCGCTTTAAATTTTAGACGATATGTAATTGGACATTCATAGATTGTAAAACTGCAGCTTATGCTTCTGCTGTGTACTAGTAGTCTTTTTTATAAAATTCGCACCAAACGCTTCTAAACAAAACACAATAAGCGACCAAAATAATTCGGTGATTACCATAGTAATAATTTGTTTATCACCACACCCACCCACATTATCCCGGTTAAAATTGTTACAGAATACCACCACTGTAGTAGGTAGGGTTGTATCCAAGAAGGCAAGAAGCAGCACACATTTAACTGTCATGTTACACAATTAGTTCACCTATCTAATCTATAAAACCACATACTCATACTCGTAAAAATCAATCAAACAGCAAAGGAAATGAGAAATGGCAGGGGTGGTTGAACAGAAATAACTTTTTGTTACGAGCTTCATCCCTCAGCGAGGAAATTAGACGGGACATGCATCACGAGTGATTACAACTGCCAGTTATGAAAGGAAGCCAAGGGTATTACTTGGATTATTTATAGATTTTAGTAAATGGAAGATGATATTGGAAATAAATTACCTTGTGGACGGTAACCTACTACGTAAAGTCGTCAAATCAGTCATAAACTCAACATTATGAAAACGGTCCAAAGGTGAGTGTGGATGTAAACAGCATTTACATATTTGAAATATCGAGCCAAATTAAATTACTTAAATAAATTATAAAATCGCAATATTCAATAAGTACTGTCTAAAGTCACTTTTAGGTAATTTTACAGCCGATAGTTACTTTATTATCAAGAATAGTACCTATCCATAAAACAATGCAAAAATAAATAAATTTTGCATCACAGAATTTAAATAATTGCCGTAAAAATGTCGCTAATTTGTCCGTCTGTATTAGGACACCCCACTCTTCCGAAACTTGATTTTCTTACATAATTTAAATTCACATAGGTATTTACAAAAAATATGGCAGTATTTGTAAACACTAGCATAGTTATTTTTCTTCTGCTCTCAAATAGGACCCTACATAATTCAGGCAGCTAGGTTGGGATAAAGTCAAAAAGGACAAGGCAGGGACACATACCAATGAGGTTAGACTTTCCAAGTGAATACTTACTTACACTTACACACCACCTTATTGGTTCTCGCAATGCATCTATCAGTTTAGGTAATCCCTGGCTCAGCGTATTCATTTTCTTACTCTCAGCTGCGACCGCAATTCTGCAATATTTTGTTCTTATTGTCACTGAATCCTGAAAGCAACAGCGGCTGCTCCGTGGGCCTAATCTCTAGTAAAGTTTATCGGCAATACATTGAAGAGTTTGTTAGCTTATTTGTCAGGACATTAGAACAGAGCAAGGATTAGACGCATTGCTCCGTTACATATGTTACGTTTGTCCCGTACGTATGCCAGTCGGATATCGCACGTCTTGCCGGGCGCACGTTTATTTATAACAACGCCCTTCACGTTCGGGACGCTTTCGAAATATAGATCAAGTTTACAATCACATTATATTAATACGAAACTTAGAGAAAACAATCGCAGAAAAAGATGGCGGCTTGATTTTTGAATTAACGTTCGAAATAAAAAGTCGCGTTCAAATTAAAGAATTCTTTATTAAAAATTGCTAAAAAAAAATGGAAGTGGACCGTATTCTATACATTTTTGGCAGCTTTACGCGCAAGAAACAAGACAAGAGAAAATCTTTGGAGCAGCTTTCTCTTAGTGCCGGGAACAGTCCTCTCCACGCCAAGGGAACCCGTCGTCCAGTCAGCCAGAACCTGAATGTGGCCCCAAGAACTTCAGCATACAACGATGGGAGAAAGAATAAGGTGAAGGAGTGGGACTGTGGGATATGTAAGAAGGAGTTGGTGGAGCCGAGGCTTTTGGGCTGCCTGCATAACTTCTGCACCAGATGTCTTCAGGGCCTGCATCAGGAAGGTGAAGCCGAGGTGTGGAGCGAAGTTGATGGCGGTAAGTATATTTCTCTACATTATACGGCCTTTATAAAATTAAGCCTTAATTAAAAGGCCTTAAGGCCTTAAGAGGAGCTCGTGACTAAGTAATAACATCCGCGCGGGTCGATCCATGCTACGCTTGCCGGGGTGGTCCTAGGATGGGTGACCATCTTTACATACCGAGACTCCTCCGTGTCTCAGAAAGCACGATATGCCGTTGGTCCCTGCTGTCATTCGTGGTTCTTTGACAGTCGATACGGGTCGTCAGAAGCCCGAAAGTCTGACAACCAGTCTTACCAAGGTTATATCGTATTACTCAGTTACTGGGTTGTGAAGGTCAGTTATGCAGTTGCTCTATGTAAAATACTGGTATTCAGCTGCATCCGGTCAAACTGGCTTGGAAGATTGATAAGACCTTAATAATCTTCATCTATAAAAGGCTTGTGGCGTCTTGTAGTTTCGAAAATATTGCATGCATTAATTTTGTCTGCTTCTTCTCTTGTGTCAAGGGTTAAGCGATTGTAGTACATCTCATGGGAAAAGATAAGCCATGTCGGCAAGGTTGTTAGCTGAACTACCCAAGGTCCGCAGTACCTGAGAACCGCAATTTTACGCTGAAAGTGGGCAACGTCGCAAATAGATGTCAAATATTTCGCTAATTTGACAATATTACTGTATGGAAATATGAAGGATAACTAACTGCTTAAAATATTGATTACGAAATGCAATAAATAATATCGAACACCGAATATTTAGTTTTAGGTGTAAAAAAAGGCATTAGGAAAACTTCCAAATCCTTTTTTACCGACTAAAACTCCAATATGGAATTTATGCCATCGCGTGTAGGACCCACTGGTCTAGGCTACCAGCTAGGCCCTCAGGATGAGAAAGTAATATGAATTGCCCGCAGATCATATTATGAATTGTCAGTTTGTGACATTTTACGATGATTCACACATTCTGCTAAAGTGGCCGTTTTAAACCCCGTCGTGTTTCACAGTGCAAGGCTTTTCAGGATTTATTTTTTCCAAAAGTTCAATCATTTGTCTCTTGTCAAAACTGCTTGCACACTTGATTGATCTTTTATGATAGCACGCGTGAAGTACGTTTGTTATGTGGCCACAGGTTCTCAACCTTTCACCCAATTAAAAACAGAACAGCAACCAGTAAATGTCATCCATAAATAGAATTTAATAAACGGTGTTTGATCCATTTTCTAGAGTCAATATGATTTGCAAACTGCTGTGCTCTATTTAGGAACATTAAAACCATAATAAAGTCACTATGATGGAAAGTAATTGCCAGGGCCGCATTTAGGGTTATAAGACGGGTGCGCAAAAAAATAAAAAATGCGATGAAAAATGTGGAGTTTATCAAAATAAGTACCTACTTACCTAAAAGGTTCTAAGCTTATACGAAAAACATATAATATACCCCGAAACAGGTAGGCAGGTACACTCGATTTGACTCGATCTTGTAAAGCTATACAAAAGTTGCAATGGGACTTCAGTCATTTTTGTTTTACATGTGCGAGTCGATCGTCATAGTTTATTAGTCATCAAAAGCAAGGTTGATCCATTAAAATTCGAACCAGTAAATAATCCTTTGGTTATATAAAGATTTTTTAGTGTCTTTTACAGTTTTGCCTTTACATAAACAATCGCGCTCGTTAAAACTGTTTACCTCTCCCTACTAATAAAATATTTCGAATATCTATTCTTCAACCACACCATTTATATCCCTCATAGCTGTAGGCCATTAAATAACCATTATTTTAAGGACGTCTGTTTCACTGACCAGTTACAAAGAAACCATTGCAATAAGATCTCCCTTTAAAAAACTTCTCTGCGTATATTGTTGTGAGGCCATTTTGTATTGGCTGTAGTATTTACGTTAATAAAACGATCTTTTAACGGTTTTGCTCTTAGAGTGCGAGTGGTGCATCTGAAGCAGCTATCAAAGTAGTTATGGCCCATTAATGGATCAATACGAATAGGTCGAGCTATTTGCTCGTAAATGCCTATTTGTATTTTATTTGGCGCGTTATGAGCTGGTTAAATAGGTTTATCACGTTGTGTTCTGCCAGCCTAATCTACAAAGAAAATGTATTGTGCAGATTGCTCTGACCGTAAACGCTGAATAACAACCACAAAAATGGGATTAGGTACAGACCTACGTTTATCCATTACATACCTACATTTAATTTAAATGAGTTTCCATGAAGTTTCTTGCCCGTTCTTCTCCATAGGAACCTACCACGCTTTAGAATGGACAACTAGCTTTTTAGCTATTTCTGCTCAACTCAAACTCAAAGCATTTATTTCAATTAAACCATTTACAGGCACTTTTGAATTGTCAAAGAGTCGGTCAGTTAGTCAAAAAGTTGAAGCTTGTTGTAATGTAGGTATACCTACCTATTCAACATAATCCATTACAAAATCATCATAAAAATCCTATTCAAGTTTTACCTACCATGCCAAAATTCCATATTATTGCCCCATTTTACACACACTCATAGTGACAATGTATTTGTGTACATAGTATTAAGACCACTCATGCTTGAAGTACGTTCGGACGATAGGAAGCCATACAATGGTCAGACTACTGACCTAGCTACATAATCCTATCATTGTGATCGAATGGCTGGTTTTATGTCAAGTAGGATGTGTCAGTTTGTATTTTTAGGCACCCAATGATATTATAAAAGCACCTGCTTTTAACCACACTCTATTAACCTCCATGTTTTCATTTTATCCGTCAAAACTGCCTATCACTTGGCTGCCATTTCGCCCCAGATTATTCAATATATTCTCTGAGACTTTGACGAGCCACTTAGGATGGAATAATCCAGGCTCCAGGCAGCTGCGCTGAGAAATTCCTGGTGGGTAAAACCAATAACACTCTGCCCGACCCGGGAATCGAACCCAGGACCTCATGCTTAGTAGTAGCGCTTGCGACCACTATACCAACAGCAGGCGAAATTAAATAAGCAAAAAGATTTTTTAACTAACCGTATTTCAGAAATAAATCCGATTATCCGAGTCAAAAACATCATAAAAACAAAACAAATCTACGTACGTATATTTGTTTCCACAACATGAACAGACAAACAACACGGGAACAAGTAACCATAATGTATCTTGGCTATGTCTCATTGATTCAAACAGGAACTAAGCTAATGTGTTTCTAAATATAGGCCTGCCACCCGGCGCGGTGCGCTATGACAGGACTCACAAACAAACATACAGAAACTCCTACAATAGTTACGATATCTCTACTTTCAGGTCATTTAAATTGGGAATAAGTTTTTTTTTCAGGTTTTGAATTTTGATCTCTAGCAATGTTAACCTTTTAATGGCAATTAGCATGATTGAAGCAGTGGCTGAGTGATAACACTTAGCTTCTGCGCGGTCTCAGGTGCGATTCCCGCTTATGTACCTTACCTACCTTAGCAAGATAAATTGAGTCAATTCTTTAAGTGACAATGTGTTAACTTAAATTACATGTCATTTAAAACCGAAATGTTCATGTCAAATACCTAATTTATGTAGTACTTAAATAAGTAAGGTGAGAATCATAAAATGATTCATCGATAAACATCTTTCGTTTTCTAAAAGCTCATCGTAAAGCCGTCTGATACAAAATGGCCTCACACCTGAATATCCATTACCATCACACACAAGATCTACTTCAAACGATGACGAATCTATATACAATCATTCAAATACATCCACTACTCGAGAGTTCGTCGAATCATTAATTATTATTATACAATTGCTACAAATCCTCTTGACTTACTTACAGGTACAGTCGACCGCACATCAGTGGTAACACTTGCATAACTTGCATTACGAAAATTACGCTTGCACTACAAAAAGCGTTTTTCGTAGTAAAGGGTCTGTCAATGTCAAATTCTTATGGAAAATATTTCCTCTAAAAACTTTTTGCGCTTCTAATGAGGCGGAAAGAGACTAGGGAGGCCCTTGCCCAGCAGTGGGACAATAAAGGTAAATAAAAAAAAAAATACGCTTTTTAATAATAGTGCCTCTTCTTAAAATTACTGGCCTTTTCAAAAAATTGGTCGCAGAAACTTTAGCTAGGGCATCCTGACCAAATGGGTTGGAACTGGGACCAAGCCCGCGCGAGCCTACTTGGTCGCAGTTACAACCAGGGTACCTACATCTAAATTGGTCGCAGTTACTTGTCTCTTTATTATTTTAAGGACCCGAAAATAGGAATTAGGTATTTGAGGTTCACAAAAAGACGCGCACTCATTATATTAGAGTACAAAATATTTTTTTTAAAAAATTAAAATTTGTATTATTTGACGTTCGATAAAATGCTTTGCGGTTGACTGTACTTATGAAACGTTTGAACCTTCATGATTCAGCCTGAAGTTTTAACCAAAACAATGAGAAATTAAACAGACGCCTGAACATAATAAACGGAAGGTTTATTAGTGTTATCATTCACGGAATCATCTTTTATTAAAGGCAGTGTATGAAATAAAAGTTGTGGTTATTGTTTATAACGACCCAGATACACTGTTTTAAGTTTTGAAGTTTGATGCTTAACGTATTTCTTCGCCACTTGTTTATATTCATATTTTTAGGAGCCTGTTAAGTAATAAAAACAACATAGTATACTTACCTACATCTGTTTATGTATTTAACTAGTTCTGCAGTTGGAATCAAAAGTTACCTTCGACGTCTACTGTTACAGTTACATACCTATTTAAAAACCTACTTAAAAGAAGGCCTCTAAAATTTACTTATTTGTTAAGGGCCTACCAACCTCAAATTTCATCTCGCTCGCACCAAACTACTAGCGGCCTGAACATAGGACCTAGTATCAATCCTCAACTTTAACATACCTATATTTATTTAAAAATGAATGCTGCAGTATTTTCGGCATAACGGAGGATCATGCTAAACAATTTGAGGTAGGGTAGGTAGGCCCTTAAAACCTGTTGATTACGAAATAAAAAAACCTATAGGTACTTATCCAGTTAAAGTATAATAAGTACATAGTTGCCTACTTTGCAAAGAAGTAGGTAGGAACCTACCTACACTGATAAATATCTAATATCATGGGAAATGATAATGACTAATAAGCTGGAAAGTTCATTGCTCACAAGGTGCAACCCATACCAAACAAAAATGTAAAGATTTATCTCCCTAGGGGCCCAGTTTTTCTTAGCACCCATTTCACCTACCCCAAATCCCTCCCTGGAAAACTAGTTCATCGACACATTTCGCCTCACATTAATAACCAGCTAATTTATTAATAGTAAATGAATCACGCTACTCAATGTCAAAAGCTTTACACCATCTTCCGGCAAAGAGAATAATTTCTCTGCCAAAAACTTTGAGTCACCGAATATCACTAATTTTTCAACTCGACTTTGCGTAAATTCTATTCAAATTCATGTTTCCAATTGATGTAATTTACAATTAAACGAATATCAACTTTATCTTAGTGAAATTAAGTTGTTTTCTGAATGACTAGTTCTATTGAAAAATCGCATAAAATGTTTGAAGTGGCAACGTAAGCTGAACTTTATGTGTGGAGTTTGAAGTTGTTTTTTCCAAAAACACAAATTTGTTTGTATGTTTGGAAACCAAACTGCGAATGTAGTATACAAGAGTGTTGTGTTTACGCGGGCGTAAAATGCTATTTCACCTGAGACAAATTGTTTTACATTTTTCTTTTTAATTTCATTGTCATGTATTTTCGGGGTTTACTAGATTAGCGGTGTCCATGCTTCTGGCCGCAACAGTTTTTCCGCGTATAAATATACCTTCTCTGTATCTTTAGGATTCTACCTGCCTGCCAATATCGATTTAGTTGGTAGTGAGTTACGCCAAGACACTGGGCTACGCTAAGGTAACCCGCGGAATTCAAATTTTCTTACGTTTTTTGCAATTTGCAGGCCAGGTCAGGTTGTATGTTGATTATATGATTTGCGGCCGTAACAAATATGGATTTACAGAATTATAAACATTAGAATCAGCAGTACAAAAGTTCATGTAAGTGCATTGAATGACGATTTCATGAAATTTTCATTCAATGCGCTTACATGTTACGGCCGCAAATCATAATATTTAGATTAACATACAACCTGATACTTTTTGTTTTTTTTTAGGGTGAGAAATCATCAAATGACTTCTCCCGCTCTGGGCGGAGCGGAAGGGCGTGTCAGACTTTTACTGACTAAACCCACCCGTGTTCCTTCAGTTGCCTGTTGCCAAGGTCCCGGTATCCCTTACGGACTTTTCCGCAACCCTGGCAAGGCTTGTTCTTAACCTTGAATACTGCTTTAAAGTACTTTCAACATGTCTTTTCCTTGTTCCAGGTTCAATCCAGCTAGACCCAGGCGGGTACCGGTCAGGCTCTGGCGCAGGGTCTGCCGGCTCGGGCTATGAGAGCGACCTCCGTCACTCAGGGTCTGAGGGCAGCTGGGAGCAGAAACAACAACAACATCAACACAAATATGGAATATTGACTAGAAAGGTACCTGTTGCATTTGTGAGGTTGGACTGCCATCTGCCTAATAGGGCTAGGATAAAATTGCAAGTCCTCACTTTTCAGGAGATTAAAAAAAGGAAAAGGTTCGGTGTACCTACCCAGTTTTTAAATGACATTATAATCCATACTAATATTTTAAATTCGAATGTAACTCTGTCTGTCTGTATGCTACCTTTTCACGCCTATAACCCGCTGAACGGAATGCGACTTTTCGACAAAAGCAAGGAGATAGATGGCACCCTATCGACATACCGCGCCGGCGAGGCCGCAGGCGGAAGCTAGTTATAAATAAATGAGACCTCATGTCACCTGGGGGCCTACCACCACCGCTTACAGCAGTATTTATTATTTGAATATTGCTTCAGTGTAGGAAAGAGATGAAGCTCTACAGGACGTATAGCTCCATCTCTTTACCCCTCTGAGTAAGATTAAAATAATACTGCTGTAACCGGTGGTGGTAGGCCCCTGATCTCTTTTGAATCTGATGAAATATTCGACAAGACAGTGTGATTTTCTGCAACGGTAATCAAAAACACCCGGCGATTAATTAGATACTTACCTATTACATTTGCGTGAATATTATGTAAAGTAGAGCTCTGCGGGCCTAAAACGGTCACATTAGCAATTCCGCTATAATAGGCAATTCATTTCCTGAATTTCCAGCTGTCATTAGCAATTCCTCTAGTTTGACACAAAAGCAATTCATGTGTGGATCATTTTACGAATCTCCATAGATAACTGTCAAACAGATGAATTATTTCGTAATTATGAATTACACGCAGTTCATTATTAAGAATTGTAAGTTTGTGACGTTTTGCGATGATTACTAATATTTTCCTCTTATGATTCTGCCAAAGTACTACTGTTTGAAGTTACTGGGTTTTGGAGGTCAGATAGGCAGTCGCTCCATGTAAAATACTGGCATTCAGCTGCATCCGGTTAGACTGGAAGCCGACCCCAACAGAGTTGGGAAAAGGCTAGGCAGATTGATTGATTCTGCCCAAGTGACTGTTTTAAGCCCCGCTCTTTCAAAACACGATCATTATCATTATTATTTCAGGTATCAGGCAAAAGCGTCCAGTTCCTTCTCTGCCCGACCTGTGGGTATGAGACTCAGCTGCCTCTCGGAGGCATATCAGCGCTGCCTCTCAACTATGTGCTGCTACGGAAGATGGCGGCTGCGCAGGACAGCGAGGGGGTCAACGTGCTCTGTGATCTTTGTAGCAGTGATAATAAGGTAGGAATCTGTGTGGCCGCTAAATCACTGGATGTTTCGTTTAGGAACTTAATGCACTATGCAGTCACGATTGGTTGTAGTTGTAAAAACTATTTACAAAAAAAAAACAACCGACTTCCAAAAAAAAAAACACTGAAAAGTGAAAAATAAATTTAATTTCGGAAGTCGGTGTCTTTGCTTTTCAATTTTCGTTTTTTGCAACCGACTTCCGAAATTAAAGTTAAGTATTTTTCACTTTTGAGTGTTTTTAAGTCGGTTGTTTTTTTTTTGTCAAATGTTTTTATTTTTCACTTTTTAGTTGTGAAAAACTACGCAAACAAAGTAAATAAAATTTATATGGGAATGGGACCACCTCTGAAGCAAACAAAAAAAGAATCATCAAAATCGATTCATATTTGAAATCGATTACTCCGCAGTAATCGCGTAACAAACAGAAAAAAAGAACAAGTACAGACGAATTGAGAACCTCCTCCTTTTTTAAGAAGTCGGTTAAAAACTAAGTCACTTGGTTCTTTCTCCTTGTTCGGAACTTCTGCGGCCAAGATTGCGGCACGACCACGACAATAACCAGTCGTGGTCGTGGCCATAGTGCGCGATGGCCTTACACGGATAATATTTCTGATGGTTTTAATAATTGATTTTCTTTTCGTATGGTTAGCGACTATCCTGTTGTCAGAGTTTAAAAGCCGCCCATGGGCCTCTGACTTCTTGGCTTCAAATGCCGTCAAGAAATATCTCTCAGGCATGCCGGTTTCCTAACGATGTTTTTCTTTACGGTTTTCGAAGCAAGTGATGAGTAATTATCCTACATAATGCACATGAATCCGAAAAGTCAGAGGTGTGTCTTGGGTTCGAACTCGAGACTTATGATTTGGCAGTCTGACGGTCACACCACTAGGCTATCCAGGTAGTTGATGGTTCATGGATGATAGATAGAATATTTAGGTACACACGGCTACACATCAAGCTATACATTTCCAGTTTATGCTGATCTCGCATTGTATAGGATTTCCGTACAATTGGAGGTCAGCTTATACTGGAAATTTATAGCTTGATGTGTAGCCGTGTGTACCTACCTACATCATCTTTCATGTTGGGCGTTTTGCGCAAACTAATCAATATATTAGTAACAGTATGGTGTTTATTTGAGTTCTGGAGGTGCCGCCATATTGCATATTCCATTGAGTGGTGTGAAACGGCGTTCATGAGAATTGTTAATTTTCTTCGTGAAGGTGCGAATATAATTTACTGTTGGTGTTCCGGCTGAGAACGCGGAAATAATTTCTCAATATTTACGAGCTTCTCAATTATTACCGGTTTGCTTGTTTTGACCGAAGTCTAAATCATTTCACGAGGCTTGATATTTATAAAACAGCCCTATGTAAAGATTTCATCAAGTAAGTACCTACCTACTTATATAAACTATCATGTGTATTACAAATCACAGCACAGTTTTAATCTGTGATCACAGGCACAACCAGCCAGACCAATCTGTATAGGTAATAATTATACATATTTAAGTACCTATATAGTAGGTATGGAGTTCCATACTATGTTTAATACCTACAGGGGGCCAAGTCTACTAATTTACAAACGTGTCAGTGGTGGTCTCACAATGATGAGTTTTTGACAGATTTTGTATGGCATATCTGTCAAAAACTTATCATTGTGAGAACACTGACACGTTTGTAAATTAGTAGACTTGGCTCCCTGATTGTTAGAAAGAAGCAACAAGGAAGTAAAGACTTTACTTATTCTTTCCTTGTTGCTTCTTTCGTACTAGCGTACTTAGTACGCTATTCTTTGTCTCCAAAACTAAATAGAAATAGGTACCAATATACTTAATGACTTCTTTAAAAGTATTTTAAGATATTGTAACACACGTGAAGGATCTCAACCATGAGCCGTACGCTTCGTATGTGGGTTTTCAACAAATTAACATTCGTTTCGTTCAGCTACATTTGATTTACAGAATGCTTGTATATTTGAACTTACGTTAGGGACGTGTTTAAAAATCTTTTCGTTTCATTAAACTTGATGCCATGAAGACAAAGGATGTTTGGCTATTTCAGTATTCAAACTTACCCACTCTGCGCCATTTTGTATTTAAATCCCTTTCTAGGGTTGACCCAAAACATGGTGTTTGGGTCCTTAGTTTTCATCGACTTCAAAAGGAATCCTATTATCCATTATAAAACAAAGTCCTCCGCCGCGTCTGTCTGTCGTCCTGTTCGCGATAAACTCAAAAACTACTACACCGA
The DNA here is from genome assembly GCA_947522985.1 of Lithophane socia. Classification (NCBI taxonomy): domain Eukaryota; kingdom Metazoa; phylum Arthropoda; class Insecta; order Lepidoptera; family Noctuidae; genus Lithophane; species Lithophane socia. The sequence goes on from OX383256.1 coordinate 2,188,029, forward strand.
TTTTCATGCTGCTTTCACCAATGGATAGAGTGGTTCTCGAGGAAGGTTTTTAGTATATAACAACACCTACGGGGCGAAGCCGCGGGTATGAACTAGTTTATACATATGTAGATGTTGTTAATAAATGTTGGGTCCCATACTAAGCGCATTGCTTAGGCCTACCTAACAGAATATGTGTGTGTTTTGTATTGTTGATAAGATACAATACAGATACCTATATCTGTATTGTATCTTATCAACAATACAATACAAAACACACACATATTCTGATAAACGATGTTGTAAAACCATAATCAGCCTATAATGTTCCCACTGTTGGGACACAGGCCTCCTCTCTGTGAGTGGGAGCGGGCCGTAATCCACCACGCGGGGGACCCAGTGCGGGTTGGTAGATGTCACATGTCTTCGATTTTTTGGTTCTACTTTTTACTGGATGCCGGTTTTTTTCCTCACAATCTTTTCAGGCACTTGGCAAGAATTCTTAACTGCTCTAAAATTAGCTGTATCTTATACAACCTGTAACGGAATAAACGCAAGAGCTCATACACCCTGTAGTGTATCTATTTAATAGGTATGTAAACACTATCTCATGCACGCCAGCAGTGAGGTCGCTGTCACTAATGTCAACTGTCAGTTCACTATGAATGGCGGGAAACGGTGGAGGATACAGCGTACCTGCACGAGAGGCTGGGTCGTGGTGATGAGCCAGTGTAGTGATATAATCAGCTTAAATACGGGATCAACAGGATTCTACAAGTGGCGACGAGGATAAAGGTCAGACAAAATAAAAAATATTTAGGAAAATGGCATGTTGTGTTGATCAAGTAAAATTGTAAAACACACGATACCTACCTGCAAAATCTAATGTGAATTGTTATATTCCGTACTTACTGGCATCAAGTATTTCAAGCAGAAGGAAGGATTCTATCATAGCTTTATTGTAACTGTTATCAAGATTATGGGATAATGTTTACATTTAACCACCGCCGAAGCTGACGAGATGGACAGATGGATCACTTAGGAAATCCACACCATTGTATTAAGGTAAGTACCTTCATAAATTGGAATATGAACCACAGTCATTAAGTTATGTGGAATTGCTAAGTACTTACTTATTTGGAAACAATTACCATACTACCTGCAGAATAACTGTTGCCTCTGCCTACCTAACCACAGGACAGAGTTGGGTTAGAACCATGATAAACTTTGCATTTCATACATCTCATGACCTAAGTGAAATCTCTTTAAATTGTTGTTTCATTTTACTGTCAGCAGCGGGTTGGGACATGGCAAAAAACATTCTAAGTTGCTATAGGAGTCCTTTATGATTTTAAGTAATCTGAACTTAGTAAGTAATTACTTCTTTAACTCTGACTGTGGGATGTACTGACAACCTGCCTACACATTTAATAAGAACTATTATTTATTCACCTGTAAAACTATGGATACCTGTGGGTTTAAAAAAAATATACAAATGTTAGCTGAAATACAAGCAGTGATTTTGATTGTGCTGCATAGCAGATACAAACTTTAAAAAAAGGGAACATAATGCACTAAAAAAGCAATTTACTGTTATTGAAATGATTAAGTAGAATAATACAGTTATGTGACAATGACTAGGCATGTTGTTGGTAAACTACTGTTTGATAAGGTATCCCACTTCAAGGGACCAGGAAGAAGTAGCCTTCTTGTGTTTGAGTAAACCCCTTTTATTGTGGCAATACTACAAAGGGCACTAAGTTCCAGGTGCCATTATACAATGTAGAAGTAATGTCTATTCAAACAATTTTATAAAATAAAAATACATAAGTATATAATATGCTGCTGCAAGTGTTTTAATTTAAGATTAATACATAATATTATTAGTAACTGATTATTATATTTTTTGGTTTAGTGGCCACAAGTGTTACTGAGTACAGCTGCTGAGCTGGGTTGTGTTAAGGGTGGGGCAAAGTGTTTTACGGTTTGTTCCATCGGGAGTTCCTCTGTGGAGACCCGGATTTTGAGTGTGGCTGGTTGATGGCTGTGGACTCAATAACTGTTTCATGAGACTTGGACAGGACCAGCAGAATGTAAGCAAACTATACTAATAATATACACCTATTTATAATTCTTATTTTAACATGATCTGTATAACACTTCCCTCTGTGAGTTCCTGTACAACTATTACAATGGTTCTGTGTGAAAGTATTGATTCTTTTAATACAAGATCAGCACCATCTTTTGGATTGTTTGTCACATTAGGAGTCACCAGGTATTGCGGGAAGATTAGTTATTAAACTAATTTCGATGACTTAGTCTATATCTATCTATAGTTAAAAAATTGAAAAAAAAAAAAAAAAAAAAACTTTTATATTATGAATTTTGGGGTTTTAGACATAAATAACAACTGCACAGTTGTTATTGTAGCTATATTGGTTGGGATGCGGTGTTACCCAGTATTCTAGAAAATACCTAATGCAATTAAGTATAGGTAATTACTAATTATGATATGGTTTTGAATTAAAATTACAATTATTTTACATGAGAATTTATAAACTAAAACCATAATTGTTTGATTGAACCTTTTTGAACTAGGTACTGAGTGTGTTGTCAAGCCTAATAGGTAGGTATTGAAGTTGTAAAAGTAATGATGCTACTACTACTTTGCTTTACTAACTTTAACCCTAAAATGCCTTTGCATTTCTGAATACTAGCATTGTTCGCATTTACTCCTATAATATCTTCTTTTAAACCAATTATTGTTTAGTATAAAAATAAACTGAAAGAAAGGTAGAACAAATTGTTAACAGGAATATGTGCATGTTAAAATATAACATAGAAAGTACAGGAATACCTAGATATGATGGTACTCAGCTGTATCAAAATATGGAAAGCTCTTTAATATTGTTTGGAAGTTTTATTCAACTGCGTAATTTTAGAGGTTTTTGTAATTTGAACTATGAATCTCGGATAATTGTCAAGTTTGGGAACACAAACTTAATTTCATATCTTAGTACAAGTAGATACAAGGGTCAATCAAAAGTTAACCGAGACTGGTATACCTAATGTGTAAGGTTGATTAAGTGTGAAAAAAAAAAAAAAATAATGTGAAAATAAATAATGTAAATTATCTAAGATGGAGTATTCAAGGTACTTGAATACGGAAAGAAAGAAAGAGATTTATTTGGTAAGAACTGTAACACATCAACAATGACAGAAGTAAAAGAATAGAATAGAATGAAAACCTTCGCATGCACTCAGCTCGGTGACATAGGCGTCGCGTGCATTGGAAGTTTGTAAAAAAAAAAAAAGAAAACCATTTTAATACTTACTTAATGTTTATTTTTTTTTATAGCACGACGGTGGTGGTGGCTTAGCCCGACTTAGGTCGTGGGTTCGAAACCAGGCTGGCATTTTGTGTGTTTTCACTCATCACCACTGTCCATCAACGGCGAAGGAAAACACCGTGAGGAAACCGGCATGTCTGAGAACCAATACTTCGAAGACATGTGACATCTACCAGTACGCAGTTTCCGCGTGGTAGATGGGCTTCCATTAAATTGGATGCATGGGCTTCCATTAAATTGGATGCATGGGCTTCCATTAAATTGGATGCATGGGCTTCCATTAAATTGGATGCATGGGCTTCCATTAAATTGGATGCATGGGCTTCCATTAAATTGGATGCATGGGCTTCCATTAAATTGGATGCATGGGCTTCCATTAAATTGGATGCATGGGCTTCCATTAAATTGGATGCATGGGCTTCCATTAAATTGGATGCATTTCAACGGTGAAGGAAAACATCGTGAGGAAACCGGCATGTCTGAGAACCAATACTTCGAAGATGTGTGACATCTGCCATTACGCAGTTTCCGCGTGGTAGATAGGCTTCCATTAAATTGGATGCATGGGCTTCCATTAAATTGGATGCATTTCAACGGTGAAGGAAAACATCGTGAGGAAACCAGATGTAACACTCCATTAAATTGGATGTAAGTATCAAAGCAATGAAGCAGAGCATCGTGGGGGCGTATGCTGGACCCGGTACTTCGCTGACGTGGACATCTGCCGACACGCTCTGGGCCCGGCTGTGGTGGCTAGCGGCCCATCATTTAATTTTACTTTACATAATTCCATGTCCTTCACGGAAAGGAGGTTAGTATCACACACACATATTGTGAGTTGGAGTCGTTTTTCGTGTTTGTCTGTGTGTCCGCGTTGTTCTCCGCGCGGCGGATTTTGGTGGGGTTTTCGCCACCGTTTGGAGGGTTTGCTCCGGGGGGTTTGTGTGTTGTGCGTTTATTAAAGTTAAGTACTTAAAGTCAAGTCAAAGTCAAAGTCAAATAATTTGTCTCAAATGGGCACATGTATGGCACTTTTGAGCGTCGAACGGGGAAATAGAATTGATTCTGGTTGCCCCTTATTAGAGTTGTTTAAAACTGAGAAGTCTCGATATTTTGTCGGGTCCTGGAAGCCGTGCGGGGCGAGAACGGATCGCTAGTGGGGTGTGTATAAGATAAGTACTGGGTATTTTCCAAGGGGATGTTATAGAATGACTAAATTTTGTATAGATCTTGTCATGTACGTAACTGATTTTATTCAATCTCGTTGGTGACCGTTGGAGGTTTATGATGACTTTGTTACCTGATAGAATTATTATTATCGTTTACGTTCTTTATTTTTCTTCTCTTTTGAGAGAGTTAACCTACGATCTTACACACGGGCCGGAACTAAGTGTGTAAGGAAATATAAATTAAAAAGGTGGATGATAATAATGTAGACGAAGCCAGAAACTTTCGGGTGATGCGAAAGGGAATGGTGACTTTATGGAGCATGTAAAGTGTGTGAGAAGGCATGTTCAGAGTGTTAAGACTTTGTGTAAGAGCCTTGGCACTACACCGGTAGATGAGAGTACTATAGGGACGATATGGACGGTTGTGCTATCCATTGCATTTTTATTTCTATGGCGAAGTTTGGTAAATACTTACTAAGTTTTTCGGATATTGTAGTTTGAATGTTGTGTGAGTTAGGTACCTATAACTATATCTATCATGTTAAACTGTTTTATTTATTTTGTCGTGAACGGTGATATCAGGCCTATTGTAATATATAGTTTTATCTGTAATTATTGTTCGGTCCCAATTCTGATTCCTGTTTTCTAAAATGGTTTCAGGTTTGTACTTATAATATGGAATCAAAATCAAAATCAAAATATTTTATTTCACATAAACCTACATGGGCACTTATGAAACGTCAGAAGCTAGGTGCACGGTTCCAATTGGTCGTTTCCTATGGAGAAGAGCCGGCAAGAAACTCCATGGTTACTCTTTTAAAAATAATTGGCTTTTACAATACTTTCAAACTACAGTGTTGGTAGGCATGGGAGGACAATGTAGGCCTTTCAACAAGTAAGTACCAGGTACTTAACAAAAATAGAAGATGTTCAATAAATCTACAGTCCAATAAGCCTACAACGTTCTCACATTCACAAATAGAAAATAATCTATCTAAATGACTAATGATAATAAAATTAGAATTTAAATAAAAATAAAAACCTTTTTAAACCAATTGAAGTGATTGCTATTACAACTGTAAAAAATTGAATAATTATAATCCTGTCCACAAAAGCCACTAAGAGTTGAAATTAATTGCAGGTATATAATGTCAAATACAATGATTGTATGTCAAGGATGAGTGTAAAGAAAATAAATATGGTAATTTGGGAGCAGTTAATAGACTCTTACATAAATATGCCGTTAATGAGGTACCAGGGAAGCCACATGTGCAGAAGGAATTATTGCCAAACTTCCTTGTCTTCAACGTAGTCTTTAATCTTATAATATGCTTTTTTGATAAGGACACGTTTGATGTGGGAATCATCTCACATAAAAGTTTATATTTGTGTGCTAAGTGTTGGTGTATGATTGCGGCAACTTGGTCATGTCGGTGTTTTACAGGCCCCTGTGTGTTGAATTGTACACTAATTGGAAAAAAAAAAAAAAAAAACTTTTAATGCAAAAAAAACTTTTAATGCACCAGCATCTAAAAACATCCTAATACGCTTTGATAAAGTAATTCTAAAAAAAAACGTTTTTAATAGTTTTAAATGAAACAGGGAAGCGGTTGTAGGTGCAAGGAAACTGGACAAGGGATGAGATGAAGTAAAAAGACCGTGTCCAACATTTTAATAAGGCCATATCTAAAGATGAACAGACTTCGTTCGTTAGTTTTAACTTCCTTTAATTATTGATTTAAATTAATTGGTACTTGTTTGCAGAAATGTATAGTTGAAATAAACACGTTATGATTTTGATCTTACACGATTATTTGATAACATGTTTTGAGTTGAACAAATAAAAATATAATAAGAAAGGGATGTAGTGTATCTATTTAATAGGTATGTAAACACTATCTCATGCACGCCAGCAGTGAGGTCGCTGTCACTAATGTCAACTGTCAGTTCACTATGAATGGCGGGAAACGGTGGAGGATACAGCGTACCTGCACGAGAGGCTGGGTCGTGGTGATGAGCCAGTGTAGTGATATAATCAGCTTAAATACGGGATCAACAGGATTCTACACACCCCAATTAGAATATTAAATTATAAGACTAAAATAATATCTGTAATTTAATTTAATTAAACGACACCTAGTTTTTTTTTACAAAATAGACTTCCTGACTAAACATGAAACATAGGATAGCTATGAGCGTATTACAAATTTGTTTATGCATTTGAATAGGCTTTATTCCTTTGAGATAAGGCTTAAATTTCCTTAAATAAAATATCTTATTACCTTGGTAAGACGCGGTGGTTCAAGAAAAGATTTTTTTCATGAAAAATTAACACATATAAATAATGATGGAAATCGATTCAGAAGCCGATTCTGAGCAAACTACTTTCAGGTCTTGCGCTTATTCTGTTACATGTTGTATATCTGAAGAAAATTTGTCTTGCAGGCAGAAACCCGCTGCAGTCAATGCCTGGTCAGCATCTGCACATCATGCGGGGAGGCACACGGCAGACAGAAGGCGACTGCCCGCCACTCACTGCACCCACTGGACCCTGCGCCCGTGAAGTACTGCAGCCAACATCCGAAGGCTGATCTTAGTGTTTACTGCGCTACTTGTCAACAGGTAAGTCTTGTGTTTACGTCAGCCGTTATACAGGGTGAAATTGAACTCATGAGCATCCTTTTAAGGGGTCATTTTACTCATCATTATCTATGAACAACTTTTACTAATTGCGAAAAAAAACAGCTGTCCCCTACATTTAGACGAGGTATGCGAACATAAATGTTGGGAACAGCTGATTTTTGTCGCAATTTCAGGCTTGGTCCCATATGATGAATACAATGACCTCTTAAAAGGATGCCCAAGAGTTCAATTTCACCCTGTTTATGCGACACCTAGATATTGCCAATAATTATACCTGTACGAAGGCTCTAAACTAAACCAATTTCGGTGTTTAGAATACACTAGAACGCAACTGTAAACAAACTGTAATGTAGGTAATGATATATACGTACCATAATAGAGCTGATTATAGACTCATTACTTAGTTAAAATAAACTATCCTGGCAATACCTACTCGAAGGCAGTTTAACGCCATCGCCACGTAGCACTATATAATACTGACATCAGCTTTAGGTCATAACGTAGCTGCGTAGCTGACTCGGCTACGGGTACTGTAAGCTAAGCTGATATCCCGAAGCATACCACCACCGCCATCAAAGACCTATTTGGCCTACTTAACACTACACGCAGCATAAATGTATCAGTCTTCCTGTTGTTTCCCAGGTGGTATGCCGCGACTGCTGCGTCGTGTCCCACAGCGGGCACGCGCTCGCCAACGCGTCACGCGCGGCCGCTGAGCGTGCACGACTACTGCGAGACGCGGCTGATCGCGCCAAGCTCGTGCCAGAGAATGTGGAGCGAGCTACCAGGAATCTTAGCGCACATGCTTATGAGATTGATGTGAGTTTTCAAGCTTATGACAGTCCACTGCTGGCCATTTGCCGTTTATCAGATGTGCTAATAAGCGTTCGCACATCTGCTTATATATTACAGGTGGTGGATTGCCCAAACTAATCCATTTTCGTTTCGAATAAAATAAAACATCCGTTTGAGAGTTTATCAAAATTGCATTGAAAGAATCTCCATGATAGCACAAACTACTAAACAGTCAAGCAGGTACATATACCAACCACGCAGATTGGCTAATCTTATCATCCATCATGAGGGGAGAAATTGTATCCAGCTGAAAACAAGAAGCCAAAAGGTTAATAAAAAGTAAAAAGTTTAGGTACTATGAGTAAAGAAGAGTTAATTGATCCATCCGTACCTCTTTTCCTCGTCCAGTGCCAAGCAGCCCGTGTAGAAAACGAAGTCCAAGAATGGGCAGTCCAGTACCGCCGCGCGGTCGACACACACACACGCACGCTATGCGCAACCGCAGCGCGTGCTAGAGAGAGGCATCAACAGCGACTGGATCAGAAGAGCCGCGCGCTAGATGACAGGGCCAGGCATGCGGTTGATGCTGTGAGGTTTGCTGAAGAGGTAAGTGGTGCCAAAAATCTGTAGAACCCAATTAATCCACCACAGGTAGGTATCCAAAACAAAAGAATGACCTTAATTAAACTTTTCTATTATATTATATTTCTCACCAAAAGAGAATTGTATTTTGATATGTCAAACGAAAAAAAACCAATGATATAACTTACAATAGTCATTGCTTCGAGCTTCATCAAAACTGCTACTGCTACCAACTATCCTGGTTTGATTGTCGTCATAATGTCGGCCCGGCGGCCCCTGAAAACTAGAATTATGTGGAATTTGGATTAGCGGAGTTTTATTCAAAGCCATCTTTGAGCGCATGATTTTGCTGGACTTTGAACTTCGTGTCAAACAGAAATGGCCTAGCAAAAGAACTAACATACACTGGAGTGCATAGTGTCATAAAACCGATGAGATCTCAAACCTGTGTGTCTCGTCCCCAGCTCCTAACAGAAGGCAAAGAAGACGAGCTCCTCTCCCTGTCCGGCTCAGTGCTGCGCCGCCTGGAGCGCGTGACGGAGCTGCAGCCGCTGTCGGAGCCGCCGCGCCTGGAGCTGCGCTTCGCCCCGCGCGCGCCCGCCACACACGACCCCACTGTCTTCGGGAGACTGTTGGCGCATGCACCTGATCCCGATATGTGTGTGGTTAATACTGAAGGTGAGGACTTTTGAAGAAGACATTTCAAACAAGGATTGGAGATTCTTGGATAAAATCACCGTCTTTGCCGAATTTGGAAGGTAGTGGTTTTTCTAAATGTTTTTTCCCACAGGCTTTTGAAAGTCCGATCAGGCTGTTGCGGTTGGACGAGAATGACGACATGCGATTTAACAGCAGAAGGGCCCGACTGCCATTTTACCATGGACCCGCTAAGAAGCAGAATGAGCTTCAGAGACCCTAGACAAAGTGACATTCTATCAGCGATAACGATGATGGAAAAGGCAAAAATGTATAGCACTGACATAACGTATCGAATCCTGTTGGAAGTCATTGTAGAAATACGAAACGCTTTCGAAGGGATTGGCACTTGTCTAGGCCCTCAGGTATCTTGTCGAGAAGCCAAGCAATTAACATTTAATTTTATGTTTGAAGGACTTCAAGATCTCCGAGTGGACTGTGAACATGAAGTGACATTGGAGCTGCGAGACAGTAACGGCGAACGTATTTGGTGTGGAGGAGAGCAGGTGAGAACTTTACCAATCAATCTGCCTAGCCTAAAGCCTTTTCCCAAATATGCTGGGGTCGGCTTCCAGTCTACCCGGATCCGGATAATGCAGCTGTATACCAGTCGTTCGGGGTATTACCCAGTAACTGGGTTGTGGACGTCGCGACGTCCACTGGGTAATAAGATAGCCCTTGTAATAGACTGGTTGTCAGACTTTCGGGCTTCTGACGGCCCGTAACGACTGTCTAAGATCCACGAATGACAGCCGGGACCAACGGCTAAACGTGCTTTCCGATATAGAGAAGTCTTGATATGTAAAGATGGTCACCAATCTACGTACCCAGACCCACCCCGGCAAGCACCTGATGGATTGACCCGTGTGGTTGTAATTACTTATCCGTTACCAACCTGTAATAATTTGTAACAGAGGGTGTGGGTCACACCCTCTGTAAATGTTAATAGAGATTACATAATATCTATGGGATCTCTTAATCTTCTTAAACAGCATGCTGAGAGTTTTTACCGCTGTATCAGATGCATTCTGGAGATAGTGGAGATACTTGCTGAATGGAGATGATTATGATGTGTAAACTATTAACTTAACGTTTCATTATCATCTAAGGTGGCTGGTTACTTCAGACGTCGCGATTCAAGCGCTCGGCCTAGCGTGGCTCGCGTGGAGGATAGTACTGATGGCAGCTACACGCTCAGTGTCACCCCACGCTCTCCTGGGGGATATCTACTGGCTGTCACTATCAACAATAAACCAATCAAGGTTAGTAGGTACTCCTGTCATCATCATCATCAATGGCTGTTGACCGTCACAGGCACATAATAAAAATAAAAGTTATAAAAACTAAAACCCAACTAGGACAAAAACTCAAATAAAAATGAATAATCAAGACATGACAGATAGACAAATTAAAAATCCGAAGTCACAAGGGCATAAATCGAACAGATTTCGTGACTCTAATGTGATGTCACCTTTAACCAGCGGACGATCAAGACGCTTCCAACGATACCCCATTTGTCAAATTATTATGAGAAGTTTAGAAGTTATGAGGGAACAGATGAAAATATTTACATACATAAACCGGTCAAAATCATAACCCTCCTTTTTGCTTCGCCGTAGTCGGGGTATCAATAATATCATCGTAGGGTATCAATCAAATCGAATGAAATCAAGTCATTTATTCAAACTAGGCTGAGAATCAGCACTTTTCGAACGTCGAAAGTACATAGGAAAGTCCCCCAAAACGCCCACCCTTCACCACTTCCTAGTGCTTTAGCTGGGAAGAAGTGGCGCAACATACTCCCCAGCAGGTATAAAGTATTTGTTTACACTGATTAGGTTTATGGCCGGCAAAAACCAGGTTTGCTGATGCAGTTCCGATGATAGAGAGTGTTAAGTCTCATTTCATGACCTACCTACCTTGTAGTCTGTTTTTCTCCGGCACAGCTTAGCGTTAGATATCATGAGATAAAATGTTAGGACATCATTTATATCGCTGTTCAATAAAATTCTGTGTAATTCCTCAGGGCAGCCCGTTCGCATGTTGCGCTCGCGCAGGCGCGGCCCACTGGGGCACGTTCCACTGCTGCGCGTTCTGTTCGTCCGGCGGACGGCGCGACGCGACCTGCGGCTGTGGGGCTCGCATGCCTGGAGGGTATAAAGGTATGCTGGTTTCGTTATTAAACAAATAAACCTGTGTAACGGCTAGGGCTTTGCAGGTAGGCTGCGCAGGCCGTTAACGGATAGATAGGTAGGTAGGTAGGGTAGAGAGAGGAGTGAAACCAGCTGGGTAGTTTAATACATATAATAGAATAATAATAGTGGAAGGAGATCCACAGCTAGGTCGCGGGTAAGGTCACTGATCTTTCCGAGCACTCGCACACTTAGGTAGGTAGAAGGGTACCGTCCTTGGTCGTCCGTTGAAGTAGGAAGGGGCCTGCCAGCGCAGGCTCAGCTGGAACGGTAGGGCCGGCACGGGTCGGAGACACGTGGCCGACGAGGAGGCCTGTCAGCACAGGCCTGCAGGTGGTACACGGCGGTAGGCCGCAGGTAGCTCGCGGCGGTAGGCCGCAGGTAGATCGCGGCGGTAGGCCGCAGGTAGGCCAGGCCTCGGCAAGGACTTGGTAGCGGGCATTGGCAGCATGCCAACGCGTCCTGTCCTTAGCCGGGGTGTAGAAGCCGGGATGTAGTCGAGGTGTAGAAGCCGGGATGTAGAATAGCCGTGTAGAATCGCCGTGTAGAACAGCCGTGTAGAAACCGGGATGTAGAACCCTGAAAGCGCGTTTGGGAGCGCATGTCAGATGCGGTGCAGATGGCAGTAAGCCGCATGCGATGTGCTAGCCTCCTTAGCGACCAAGAACGGTATGGGAAGCAGGATAGGTAAGCATAACACATCGCAGCGGCTTACAGGCAGAGATAGAGAGTGCAATCACAGCGTGGCAGAATGACAAGTGATTTTAGGTTATGTTGTGACAAGCCAGGCTTAAAGGGCATAACCATTGCAGATGGCACAAGGAGCACACAGTACAGTATAATAGGTAAGATAATAATGATGAACTCACCCTAGACTCGGGGCACATGGTAAATCTAGGGGTTCTACATAACGAACCGCTAGTATGGCTGGTTGCAGATGAAATGAATGAGTAGTCTGTCAAGTAGGTAGTGTTGGGCATGTAATTTAGTGTTGTGCTCAACCACTTAGTAACATAGTACTCGACTAAGTTCAGGTGTGAAGCCACAACGTTACACCTGATCTGAAGGCCAGAAAATGTTCAAAATCATTTTTCGACAGATTGAGTGTTGAGAACGAGAACAGAATGCGACTGCTCTTAAAAATACGGGAATTCCTCCTCTGTTAGGGTCTGTCTTTATACGATTTATCGTAATTTGTATTACGCTCAGAGGCCCTAGAAAAAGTGAAATTCTATCAGCGATAACAATGATGGAAAAGGCAAAGATGTATAGGAATGACTTATGCTATCGAAAAGCTTATGTCAATCCTGTTAAAAGTCGTTGTAGAAATACGAAATGCTTTCGAAGCGATTGTCACTTGTCTAGGCCCTCAGAAGTTCAGAAGTTTTTCTTTGAGAAAAGATATTGTAGACACAATTTACAAAGAACTTAGCATCTGCATAGTGCAGGGATTTTTCGACGGTTAATAACTTTTCTTATTACAGAGGACGATTTCGGCCATTCGTAAAAAAAAAGGAAGAATTTGGTAAAAATAGAATCGTTTGAAACCCTCAGGTTGCGGGCACGGGCACGCGGGCTGGCCGGGCACGCGCCACTGGTCGTGCTGCGGCGCCGCACGTCGCGACGCCGCGTGCACGCGCGCGCGCAGGCCTCACACACAACTCTACCAGTTCTCCTTGTAACGTTGGAGGGAAATATATTACCTTTATGTGGAAGTGTATTGTGTGGTTTTATTTACTTATATTTAGCTGTCCCAGTACCCACGACTGATATCAAGGTACGCTTGCAGTACAAATAACTAAGGGCGAATTTCACCAATGAAAATGAACGCGATCAGCACTTAAAAACCGCGTTCAATAGCTGTCAGTGTCATTATTTTTCAAGTCTGACAACCAGTCTTACCAAGGGGTATCGTATTACCCAGGCTTGTGCCAATCTGTTGTATCAATCTGCCTACCCTTTTCAGGCAGATTGATTGATTGACTTGAAACGAGGAGCCCTAGCAAGTTACCCCGTAGTTTGCCTCAAAGGCGGTAATACCTATAGTAGACTCAAGTAGACTACTAGCTGCGCCCCACGGTTTCACCCTTATAATTCTCGATCCAGTGGGAATATAGGGATAAAAAGTATCCTGTGTCCTTCTCAAGGTCATGGTCTACCCATGTGCAAATTTTCATCCAAATCCATTCAGCCGTTTAGCGTGAAAGCGTAACAAACAAATAAGCTCACTTTCGCATTTATAATAATAGTTAGGATATCACAATGGTCGAAATGTAAAATGAAGGAGAGTGTGTAAGGGTGTCTTTCGCAGTAAAAATGTCTGTAGAATTAAACAAGAACATACAAATTAATTACATTTTATTTTAAAATTACAAACAAGAAAATTATTGCTTATCTCATTACACTTTTACAACAATTATATCGATAAAACTCCATCAAAAAGGGACCTCTGTGGTAAAAATATAAAAATATTAACATTCATGGCCTATTTCATACCCTCTGGATAAGTTGCGGTTAGCTTATCACACAGATAATTTAATTCAAATACTGTTCACTTTTTAATTATTTAATTATCTATCTAGTGAATAGTACCTATCCAGAGACTGTGGTATGGGCCCTTAACTCTTTCCGGTTTAGTGGTTAGTGTCGGTAACCACCCCGTTCAGATTTTTATAATTAAGATCCGCGCCATCATAAATGGTTAAAATAAATCTGAAAGATGTGGTTAGTGACACTAACCACTAAACCGGAAAGAGTTTAACGTCTATAAGAGTTGCATATTTGATTTAATTATAATGATAAAAATGGACCCCTATCTTTTAAAAACATGTGGGAAGATGTCAGTTTAGACCATGTAGGGAACATTAATTGTATTGTCTTATAAATTCACTCATTTTAGTGATAAAAAAATAAGGTTTGTATTGTTCAGTTGAAAATTAACTTTGGTACCATAGTTTTAAAGAACACAGTCGTCTAACCGAGTGTCGTTCTCATAATTTTTATTCATTTGGGCTTTATAAGTACAAATAGGATGGCAAAAAATAAATTTACGACAACAATATTTTGAAAATAAGTAATGAATTACTACTGAAGTAATAAATAAGATTTTACTTAGCATGAGTACATACTTGCAACTGTATTGTTCAAATTATCACAGATAAATATCACATCTGCAAAATATATGTTTTTAAATTAGAAGATCCCTCGATTACATTTAAAATTAATTTATACTTAATACTATTTCACATAAGGTTATATTTAATTGAAACGGATTAACAAATTTTATGTTCATACAATATTAGACCTTATCGGCGTTGCATGCAGTTGAAAATCCTTGCAATAATTTTACGGCATTCACGTCAATTCACACGATTGTAAACTTTACCCCAAAGACATAAGGTACAATATTGTATGGACAGCCAAAAACAAACTATTTGGTTTTCATTTGATAAGGAAAAACTGAAATCATTGGAAAACATAAAAAAAATATTATAATAATTTGTCTTAGTTAAAATCCATTGAGTAACATATTCTACACACAATCGCGAGAAACAAGCAAAAATAGTGTGTATACGATCGTTTACACGGAGTATCTCACTTGTTTTGTGGAGACAATGTGTATAAACAATACTCACCAGACAATTCTCGCACTTATGTACTAACATTGAAGGCTCATTATCATTGAAACAGTTCAAAGCTTCGAAGATAACAGGCGAGACTCTCCGTGTAAATGAGCCGCGAAAAGTTGATAATCGTTTTAAAAAAACAATTATCAATGGTCAATCCATATTGATGTAGGAACTACAGAAAAATGTGTAGCAGCCTGAAGATATACGTTCTTATTGCAGTATTGGACTGCTTTCAAAAAGATTTTTAAGGTGAACGCATACTTATCCGAGCCGAAGGCGTCGAACGAATCAAGATGAACGAAAACACTATGAACTGTCTTGCAGATTCGAAGCGGGGAGGTGTGCGAGGTTTCATAGAATTTCAAATAAAGAATTCTAAAATTAATTTCGTTCGGTTCATTCGACGCGTTCGGCTTAGATAAGAGTGCGTTCAGCTTTAAAAAGAAATAAAATTAAATAAATATTTATTATCTATGTAAAGACCGGGGCTTTAAACTATGCATGGTCCGAATTGATTTAACTACTGCTTTGTTAAATACTTTTAGTTGGTTTTTACATCTTATCTTACATGCTATATTAAAATAAATCGTCTCTGTCTATCCGACTGTTAGTGTGCTTATAAAACAAGAGCCGCTTATCAAATTAACGTAATTTTTGTTTTGATTCGTAGATAAATCTTTTCTTATACAGGGTGAAATACAATAGACTAACTACTTAATTCCGCTTAAGTATTCTCCATGCACGAATCATAAAAACCCTATAAGAAATCGACACGTGTTTCACCTCTCAACGAGGCGTACTCAGGATGACAATTAACCAGTCGCAAACCAGAACACGACGTGTTGCCACACTAAGCGCTGGACGCAGAGTGAAGCAAGTGGTGTGTGAGTGTGCGACTGGTCAATCGTCATACAGAGCATGCCTCGTTGAGAGGTGAAACACGTGTCGATTTTTAAAGGGTTTTTATGACTCATGGAAAATAGTTAAGCGGAATAGGTTACTAAATTATATCTATTGTATTTTATAATGGATTTCCGCAAAATAACGCCTGAATCAATTAACTATCTTATACAGGGTAGCAAGGACATCGACGCGCAACCCGTTACGATGGATTCAATACATGATTCTGAACCACCTTGAAAGGAGGACCGGACAAAATGGTTCCCAGCACTAATAACAACCACACCTATGTTATTTGATAGGCATTTTAATACAATACCTATGTCATTTGATAGGCATTTTTAATCATTTTGAACAACTTTTTCTATGGGACCCACCTTGAAATCGCGAAAAAAATCGACAAAATGTATGGAACAGCAGATTTTTTTTTTGCGATTTCGAGGTTGGTCCCATCGAAAAAGCTGTTCAAAATGATGAGTACAATGACCCCTTTTCGGGTTTAGCATAAACAAAAAACTATGTTGTATAGAGCAACAACTACTATGGTGGGTCATTTGACACTGGATGGGTTTACTAGCAGCTATTCAAGAGTTCCGTTATCTAGCGTCCAGGTCCAAACTCAGACCAGCTCAGTGGTTCCATATTATCATCGGAATGCATACATTTGCAAATATTTAAACTTTGATCACCAGAAGTGATTAACTATTCAAAGGTTCCATTATCTAGCGTCCAGGTCAGTCCTGCGTTTTTTCACACAGCGATTTGGAATGACAGCTGATTTCAATACCGGGGGGTTCAGTATCATTTGTACTGAATCCATGGTAACAGGTTGCGCGGTGCCGTAACTGGCAGTTAGTACAATATAATGGTACTCGTCCAGTAGAGACTGCACAATATTTTAGAACTTCATTTTTGATAGGAACTTGCGAGATAATACTCCCATTTACTTTTTCCGTCAATATTTAATAAACGTTTTGCTTCAGCGCAGGCAGTTTTTCATTGATAATAATATAATCTCTCACAACTAGAGTTCAAAATAGCGTGCATGATATGATTTAGATGATAATTTCATATTTTCACTGAAATCTTGACAGCAAATGCTCGAGCATTTAGCTGCTGTCTGCGCTGAACCTTAGGCCTATTTGCTTCACAAATCACTAAATACGTTTAGAATATAAATCGTATTGTCTCTGTTATTTTCATACGGTTGACTGAAACAGAACGATGTTTGAAATATAGCTGTACAAGAATCTTTTGGCACGTGGCCAACATCGGAATTTTAGCCGCCATCTTGTTTTTTCGATACATTTTAACAACACTATTTCATAAATAATAAAACACGCTGTGAATGTGTGCCTGGAGAAGAGTAGTGTCAGCACATAACACACACATTCCTGTGCTCGCACACTTCAGGAAGTGACGTTGACTTCAAGCTTCGCGAGATAAGAATACTAAACCAACAGTATCTCTCTGTCAATGTCATTTAAACGCCAAATTATTCTTGTAGCGTTTAACGCTAAACGCATTTAGGGATGGTGCAAGTGGATCTTAGTCGGTAATAACAATAATATTAAATAGATGTGTTACTTGTGTCACAAGAAGTGTTACAAGCCGAGTGCGGGTACCGGTGTGTATGACACAGGGGTGGGGGCGCATGCCTGTCGCACGCTCATCTCCCACGCGTCCAAGAGTTGGCCCACTGAGCAGCTTTTTGGTAATCTATGGAAAATGAAATTGGTAAGACAAAAAATGTACACGATTCGAATTTGTAGGTATTGTTGAGTTTTATATTAAACTTGCGACAATCTAAGAAGCCCGTTTTGACGTTTCTCATCATACATGCCGCGATAACTTTGAATGAACGTCTACGTAAGAGATCGAAAAATCAAATTCATAATCCTAATTAATTACAATATAATCCATACACTATAACAATGAGTATCATTCGAAAGCACCAAGTTTAACTTTATATTGAAAAAATGCACTCCAAAACACGAAATTATCGTTGATTTATATACTGACAGGACGTTATTACAATGTCATGTCTTTGGGTTCGTTGCTATGGCAACAGTAGTATTGCTATGGCAACAGGCAGAATGTACTGGGAATATATCTTAAACGGACACCCTTATTGTAACACCTGCATTCTATACAAATAAAGAAATTATTTATTATTTATTTTATTTGTGAAGAGTTTAACCCATTTATTGATCGAATAAAATCGATGTTCTGAAAAATCTATACTTTTACAAACATTACATTTCGAAAAGAAAGTAACATAACAAATAAAACATGATCACATATATGTTTAGCTTTCTTTTGATATTTAATATGCCAAAATCAACATAACATTATTGTTATATTTTCTGACTCGGCTATTATGTGATTTTGGTGTTATCGTGTAAACTCGTCAACATGTCTAAAAGAGAAGAGCCAATCTTCGCAGGGTGTTTGGTAGCAACTGGATGAGAGTTGCCGAGAATCAAGCTGAATGCCATACAATTGGAGAGGTCCAGTAGAAGACTGCTGTTGATGATGATGATAATGACGTGTAAACACGATATGTCTCGAGAATCGGTTTTTAAAACAACCGATTTTTTTTCCCCATCACTAACAGTATTTTGATAGGTGTCAAAGCGGGCTTCTTAGATTGTCGCGAGATTAGTGGAGAATTTGTTGTCTGAGATAGTACAGCGGGGTTTTGAGAAGTTATAAAGGACCCATTGTGATAAAGAGCATGTTTTCTTGGTAGACTCCGCTTATATCATAAATAAGTAGTCCGTTAAAAGGACCGAGGACTGGTTACCACGCCACAAACTAAAGTATGATTTACACGGTGCGATTAATTGCGATTAAATATAGAATTTTTATCTCACGAAGCGACGCGCGTTTTACTTGTGGTAACCAAGTGTATAAACACGCGGTGAATGAGCGTAGGAGCTTTCGATACTGTTTGAGACAATTGCGAAGTTAGAAGTGTGCGTGTGTGTTATGCGCTGACGCTATTCGTTTTCATGCACACATTCTCAGCATGTTTGTACGCTTGGCTACCATAAGTAAAGCGCGCGTCGTTTCGTGAGATAAAAATACTGTACCATAACTTGAAGCAACAATCAAAGTTCCACTG
Source organism: Lithophane socia (assembly GCA_947522985.1). Classification (NCBI taxonomy): domain Eukaryota; kingdom Metazoa; phylum Arthropoda; class Insecta; order Lepidoptera; family Noctuidae; genus Lithophane; species Lithophane socia. The sequence goes on from OX383256.1 coordinate 2,207,091, forward strand.
TCTAAACAGTGTTTAGATGATGCGAGTTATATGTTCCTGTAGGCCTCTTGTTGGCGATGGTTTTGTCAATGGGTGCCCATCCGTCGTCGTCAACACACTTCTATGAAATGACGTGTTCCACTGCATCGGACCGACGGCCGTCACGTAACTGGTATGTGCCCGTCGCGTTAACAAACACCCACACTAACCTATTGAAAACTGCGCGTCGGCCCGTCGTCCGTTATAAAAATCGGACCGTTGTTCGGTTGTCGGTAACAAGAGGTTTTAATTGTATTGTATGTAACGTTGCATCGTGTAAATGGGGCTCAATTTTATGCTCGCTCATTGCGTACTGGCAATTCAACATTTCACAAGTGCAGGTATCAACAAGATGTTTCCTTTCACCGTAAAAACAAGAGTGTGTCTCACCTGGCGCACCTGGCGTCCATGGCCCTCTCGAGCCTCGCCAGGAAGGAGTCGTGCGCGAGCGCCTTGGTGGCGCGCGAGCGCAGGCGCACGGGCGGGCGGCGCGGGTAGTCGCGCGGCACGGCCACGTGCACGCCCGCCACGCACGGCAGGCGCGGCTCGTCCAGCGCCGCCACCAGCGTGATGGCGCCCGCGCCCGCGCCGCCCCACGACATGGGCTCCAGCGACACCTGCGCAGGACACAAGTCATATATGGGCCCCAGGGACACCTGCGGGAACACACGCGTCAGACATGGGACTTCATATTTAGTAACAGAATGAACCCTTATCCCAATTTAGATCGGCGCAACATGTTTTCTTCCACACTTCTCTATTAAAGTTAACTTAATTAAAGGGTATTTTAATTTATAGACTTTTCTTTATTGTTAAACTAGCGACCCGCTCCTACTTCGCATGGTTTTTACGATTTAACAAACCATCGAGATTTCTTAGTTATAATTATGTAACTTTAATAATAAAGTATTATACACATAAACCTTCGGGAATAAATTCCCTAAAAGATGGTGAAAACCTCATCAAAATCGTTTGTGTGATTTAGAAGAACAATGCAGAAATACACACAAACACGAAAAGCGACTTTAATCTAACTAATATTATAAACGTTTGTAAGTATGGATGGATGTTTGTTACTCTTTCACGCAAAAACTACTGAACCGATTTGGATGAAATTTGGCACACAGATAGTTTATAACCTGGATTAACACATAGGATACTTTTTATCCTGATATTCCCACGGGATCGAGTCATATGCGGGTGAAACCGCGGGGCACAGCTAGTTTATAATATGTATGTAGCTTTCATTAAAAGTCGGTTTTGAATGTTTGATAGGAAAACAAAAAACTAGGGAGAAAAAACGTTTTTAATGATAATTGGATAAAATATTCTACAAAAAAAAGAACTTGACTATCTTACCTTGAACCTTGAATCTAGTCTGGCGATTTCACCCTGCAGAACATCCGGAATTTCCAGAGGTGGCTCTTCCAATTTTGGGACCTTTTGTGGTGTCGGTAGATTCCTATAAAATATAAACATAATAACATAAAAAGACAAAAACCCTAATAGTTTTCGCTTTTGATAAGTTACTGATCTTTGGAAAATTAAATAACTCAAAAGGGAAAGTATACAGTATACCTACTTTTAGAATATTCTAGAGGTAGCTGTACCAATTTATCAACTAGGTTGTCTTCTTCGCTTCGGTCTTGACAGAGAGGTTGTGGTCAGTCTACGATCATCATCTTGATCTTACTTCTGTTAAGACTATATGTAGCCTAGCTCATAGATTAGCTCAGAGACTAAAAAGATACCAGTGTGGTAGTTTTATTAATGACGGTAAATAAGGTATACAGGGTGTAAGGGTAAACAGTCTTGTCAGTCAAACCATGGGTAGTTGACTTAAATATAAATGACCGAGTAACAACAAAAAAAACGTTATTTTCATTAAAAGATTTTAAAAAGTTTCTATGCGACACCGTGCTCGCTAGCGAAACAGCTGGCTGTCTGAGAGAGGGGTCGCGCTCACGGCCGGTCAGGTCACTTCCCACGCCCCTACCCGTGTTACGCTGAGAGACGCTGTTGTTAAAAAGTAATTTAAAAAAGTCGTAATTTTTCATTGTTTTTACGTTCTATAAATGACACCAAACCACTGGTTTCAAGGATAACGGTGTTTACCCACCCTAACACCCTGTATTGATCGGGTTATGGAAAATAATAATGATTATAATAGTCTTACCTCATTTCTGGTCCATTGAGTTGGTCGAGTGCTGACCCGAACGTGCGCTTGAGTGTGTGGTTAGCGAGCGGTGATTGTAAGCAATTGTTCACCACCTCCAGTAGAGGATTGAAGATTTGTTCCTGACGTACACAATATGTCAGTCTTTTAGTGGCACATGGCGTCAGATGACATAGTGAAAGAGTTTTTGAGATGGTGTAACTATGATATGAAGAATATAATTCCCTTTATTAGGCAAATCATTTATTAAAAAAAAATACATTAGGGGACACAATGGGCAGTCTTATCGCAGTCAAGAAACTATAACCAAAGCAAAACAAATATTTCTTTGTTTTAAACTTCTAGTGTACACACGGCTACACATCAAGCTATACACTTCCAGTTTATGCTGATCTCGCATTGTATAGGATTTCCGTACTATGAGAGTTCAGCTTATACTGGAAATGTATAGCTTGATTTGTAGCCGTGTATACATGGGTCATGCCAAAAGAAATTAGATACTCAAAATTATAATATTTATTCTTTATTACAAGTATCGATCGAAGGATTCACCCGGAGCAGGTATACACTTTTCCATACGTCTGAACCAATAGGGAATATGCATGTATTTTTTTAATATTTTTAATCGATAGTTTACATCGTCAAATTTTATTATTAAAATAAGTTTTTTTATTAAATTAAGTTTTAAAAAATTCGACGGCAAAAAAGCAATTTAAAGTACTTAATTTTTTTTTTTAAATATCCAACCGATCCTGGCTATTTAAACGCCCTCCATTTGGCGCGCTTGGTGTGGTGACGTCACAGACCGTGAAAACAGACAAGCAACTGTCAGGTCAACGTCAAATGCTCCTTTTTGTAGGAGCGTTTGACGATGACTTGACACTTGTTGATTGACTTGACATTGACATTTTGATTGTTATCCCGGATTGTTACGTCACATCCGCTCTTAGCTTTTCAAGTATTTGAAATACCCACAGTTTTTTGGGACTTTTTAAAAATTAATTTCTCGCTCAAAAAGAAATTTTATTCAAAAATATTGATGGAGGCCATAATTCTGAAGTAATATAGTTTATAAAAAAAAAAATTTGACCCATATTTGAATAACATGCATATTCCCTATTGGAAAATACCTCTGACCACTCTTCTTTAGACACCTCAGCAATCTCGAAATTATAGGCAGTTGGTGCATTATTTGTTTTCAAACCTTTTCCCCTTTAGTTTTTCTTTGTTTCTTGGAAACTGGTAAAAATCACAAGGCGCTAGGTCAGGGGAATAAGTATGGTGGTCGAAGGAGGACAGAAACGTTTAATTTAGTTAAAAATTACGAGTGGACTGGCAGACGTGTGGGGAGCACCGCATTTTCGAGGTGCCCGAGAAGGTTCCAGATTCCTGGCTGCGTTCGCTTGTCACACCAAGCTAATATTTCTGTTCGAGGACAAACTGTTTCAAATACGTCAATATTTAACCAGCCTATAAGATAGTGAATAACTCGCCAGTGACAAATAAATGAAACTAATATTAAAGTTATATAACAAACTGATTGCACTTTATATTACCTTCCCAGCGCTCGGAACGACAACTCCCTCACTTCTCTTAAAGTCCAGCTTCTCCAGCACTACCTCGCATTTGATGAGCGTCTCCAACGGCATCCGTTTGTTCGGGTTTGACAGTATATCCAGTAAGTTCTTCATCTTTGTTAGCTTTTCAACGTCTGTGGTCAAAGTAGAGGAGATACTATTAAGGGCGTTTATTCTCAAAAATTGGCAACGTCGCAAATAACTGTCAAAAATTTACCTGTTATGATTAATTTGGCAATATTACTGTATGGAAATATGAAATATGGCTAGACAACTTTAAAATATTGATTATGAATTGCAATAATAACACTGAATTTAAGTTGTAACCGGTTTTAGGTGTAAAAAAGGCATTTGGAAAGTTACCAAATCCTTTTTTTAATACTAAAACTCGTAATTCGGTGTTACGATATTATTTATTGCATTCCATAATCAATATTTTAGACAGTTCTGGTTCAAAAAAGGGCGAATTCGTACGAGTACACATCACACATGGCTGTACTTGTCTTAAAATAGTTCAGGACGAAATGCGAGAAATTCGCGTTGTCTGAACACGGCCTTACAAACACGTACTTATTGATGAAAATGTGAAGTAAAGTTATAGCTTCCGCGGATGAGTGACCATTCTTTACACACTGAGTTTAAAAATCGTGACACTAAAGTTTTTTGAAGTGACAACTTCTTTAGGCGCTTTGAGCAATTTTTGGTAGGGGGTAAACTTATGGATTTGCGTCACCGCGCGCCTTAGTACTGGAACATAAAATATAGATGGCGCTAATATCAGTTTTAAGATTGCACTCCTTTTTTTTTTTAGAGGATGTGTAATCGTCAAATTACTTCTCCCGCTCTGGGCGGAGCGGGAGGGCGTATCAGACTTTTACTGACTAAAACCCACCCGTGTTCCTTCAGTTACCTGTTGCCACGGTCCGGGTATCCCTTTCGGACTTTCCCGCAACCCTGGCAGACATCGGTCCTAGCGGACCCCACCAAAGATTGCACTCCTGTAGGCACTTCGGCAATCCCCTTAACTGCCTATTTTTTTTTAATATTGTTATAATTAAAGTCTGTTTTTTAATCTCGTAGACTAATTTGAAAGGTGCAAATGTCAAACTTCAAATTGAAAAAAAACAAACAACAATCACTTGAAATGTCAAATTAGTCTACGTGATTAAAAACAGACTATAGGTATAACAACATTGACAACACGGTTGCGCTTCCAAGAGAGGCTATCGAGGTCAAATATTGTACTGATAGGTACCTACAACTAATTTAAAGTAACGTTGTATAATTCATACGAATACGATATGAAACGAAGAAAGCTGCATTCCAAAGTCTGGATTTGTGCCCGGTTGGTGGCAATAGGCTCGCCCCTATTACATTGGACTGAAACATAACTGGCGAAATGGGGGTGTACAGTCACGAGCAAAAATATGTATACACTCAGCAAAATTCAATAACGTTTTTCTCGTGGAATAACGATTGTTACTTTGAGATGATACCTATTTCATAATAATAGGGGTTCAAAAATACTATGCTCGTTAAATCATTAAATTACAATCAATACAGTAGGAGAAAATAACTTTTAAAAGTTTCTAAGTGTATACATATTATTGCTCGTGACTGTACATAGGTACACCTCTGTCTATCCCTTCGGGGAATACAGGCGTGGTGTCTATTACTTAAAATTCCATACTCACTTTCGCCCTCACTGACCATGCGATGCACCATTCTCCTGAGAGGCTCGATGTACTTGGAGAGCTGTCGCACCTTTTCCCTGTAGGCCGCCTCCTCGCCCCCCGGGGAGGCCACGCTGGCCCCGACCGGCGTGTTGAGCGACGACGATGGCGACGCCACCATGCCCATACCGACGCCCCTAGGCGACCAGTATTCACACAATAATAGACAGAATTGTTATAAGGAATAACACAATAGAACCTCCTTTTTTTGAAGTCACTTAAATACTTCCTTGCATGACGGGATTAATGGTGAAAATCGAACCGTGTTTTAAAAAAGAGTTCTAACTTTAGCCCCAACTTCAACTTTATTCCGATGACAGTAAAGTTCAAAATAGCAGTGGACTGCGATTTATTTATTACTAGCTTCCGCGAGCGGATAAGCCCGCGTGATATTTTTTATAAATTATAGCCTGTTACTCAGTGATAAAATAGCATACTACTGATGAAAGAATTTTTTTAATCGGTCCAGTTGTTTTTGAGTTTATTCATAATGTTATTGTAGACATTATTTAGAATGTGTATTTTTTTTTAAATTATTTACTTTAGATTTGAATATGGAACCATCATATTAGGACTTATTTTTATCGTAATTTTCTTTTCAGCCAGCCAGTGCTCACTTTATAACATACATACCTCTGTGGCTGTTGGACGTGGTGTTGCAGATGCTGTGGGTTGGAGGGCGAAGGACTGCCGACGCTGCCGCAGGCGCCCAGGCCTCCTAGTGACGACATCGGTGACGTCATTGTAGCGCCCATTACACCTGGCATGAGCAATAGTTGTAGATATCATGGTTGTTTGGTGTGTTTCTTGGTTTAAGACATAGGCTATAGAAATTAATGTACTTAAATGAAATATTGTATAACGTTTTTTTTTAGAAAGAAACTATGGATTTTCTGGACCATTCTTCTCCATACGAAACTATCTTTGGACGTGGCGACTAGATTCAATTCAATTTTTTGTTAACTTTGACATTCAAAAGTGTAATTGAAATAAATGATATTTGACTTTCAACTTTTGTTATTGCGTACCTATTTTACGAGAAAAAAAATAATGTACACTTATATAAACCTTTTCTTAAATTGGTTTTCTACTATTTAATAAATAATAGGAGCCGGCAGGAGACAGCCATACTCATGCAGATTCAGATAATGCTATAAGATATAAAATAGAAGTCACTGTGTGTGACAGAGAATTTGTGTGTCAGTATCAACTGGTTTAAAAAAAAAACTTGAGGAATAAACTAAAAAAAAAAAAAAAAAAATTATTATGTATCTATTCTTTTAATAAAAAATGTGTTATGATTACTTTCTTTTGGCTGTTTACAGTGTATAAGGAACGGAAAAAAAAATAAAGAAAAATAATGAGAAATATTTTAATATACATATTTACAAAAAAAAAAAACATTTTAATAAAAAATATGTATAGTCACCTAGCCTTATAAAATGCACTGATTGGTTTATTCGAGACAATAATTATATACAAATACAAATCAAAAGAACAAGTTTGAAATAATAATCAAAAAAATATAAATAGTTTTACAAGAATCACGACTATTTAGTGCTTTATCACAAATGCTGACTTACTTCTGAGATCTTTGTAACATAATTGTTTCCTTCCTTTTGTGCCCTGTACCCCTAACTCCTTAGTTAGGGGTACAGGGCACAAAAGGAAGGAACATCATTCATCAACCGTATTGTACCTTTACAATACGGTTGATGAATGATGGCCAGTCCGAACAGCCGCGCAATAATATTTTTTAGGAACCGAATGGTGACATTAGGCGAATGTGAGTGAGTGTACAGCTTGGCAAAAAAGAGTGACGTGCGCGGTGACAAATGAAACTAAATCTTTTACTTAAGTAATGCAGACCTATGATGTTGGCAGTACTTTGCTAATAAGTGCTAGTAGGTTTTGAGTCAGTACAAGCAGCGTTTTTAACTGATTGATGTGGCGGTATCTACATCGCCACATGCGAACTACGCATCAAAGACGTCACACAAAAATCCTGCATCGCGCAATTAGAGTTTACCGTGCAGTGGACATATATACAAGAATCCAATATCAATCATTGGGCAGTTGCCCGCCAGACACAACACCCGTCTGGTTGGAGGATCCTCCCTTTTCTATGGTGGATGAGTGAACTTTACACCCTGTTCCTCATACCCCTAAAATTTGTTTAAATTCTTTTACTCATTTCCCATTTGAAGTGACCTATATGCCGTAGTGGCGCCCTCAGTTTTTCCAAACTCTTTTTTGCCAAGCTATACAGTGTACATGCGCGAAAGTTCCGAGAACCTATTGTATGTTCAAAGCGGCCATGATTAAAGCCGTATTGTAAATCCCGCGCAGGATTTGACTTTGTTAGAATCTTTATTACGAAATACACTAATGATAATCGACGAAATGGTATGTTCGAAAACTACATCGAAACAATGGATTTGATTTAAGAACTCTTACAATGAAATCGAACGTCATTGTAAGTTACGCATTTAGTCAGCAGTTTTACACCACAATCATCATTTGGTTTTACCAACTCATTCAGATCAAATTCTATGATAAATTTTAGTACCCCAGTATCATAACTATGGGTTTAGCTTGACAGGCGTGTACAGTTTGACCATAAACTCGACCTGCTTCCACATAGCCGATAGCTTGTTATCAGGAACACCACTGACTAGTCTCCTAAATCTATGCGTCATTGCATTGCGGTGCCGATCCGATAGGTCTGAAAACATTTAATAATATCAATGATATCATAACTTGGTTTCTTCAAGAGGTTTAATCATCAATGAATATGAATATAATTATGTATGATTTGATTATACAGTAATGTATCACATCAAGATTAGAGAGAGTTCTATATCCAGCAGTGGACTGCGATAGGCTGAGTTGATTGATCACATACTTAAGAAACAATTATTGATATGGATCCATTCACTGTTCTTATATTGATGAAAAAAATATTTTATTTTACTACAGATATTCATGATAATAATAACCAGTTAAATTAAATTTAAAATTTAAAAAACGCCCGACAAAAACAAAGCATCTAATAAACGATTACAATTTTTTTTTTTTACAGCTAAGGACCCTCGATTTAGTCGTCTTTCAAACAAAACCACAAAATCAAAATCGGTTCAACCGTTTGGCAGCTACGATGGCGCAGACAGACACACAGATACAAACGTTAAACTTATAACACCCCTCTTTTTCCGTCGGGGATTAAAAAATAAAGTATTGAATCATTTAAAAAAACTTAAATAGAACTTGGCATATACCTCAACGTTATTCTCTGCAAAGCTTAAAATTTTCTTGAAAACTGATTTTTCACATTAATGTTCATCGGCACTCAGTATACATCATACAGCTTAGATCGTCACCGTAATGCAATGATAATTAAGAACGGCAAAATAACGGATCCCGGCCATTACACAATAATAATGCAAAATACAATAGACTATATTATTATATTTAGTAACCTATTCCGCTTGACTATTCTTCAAAAGTCATAAAAACCCTGTAAGATTCGGAAAGACTCGGTGTTACCACACCGAGCGCTGGGCGCAGAGTGAATCGTCGAACACGTCGAGTTCTGGTTTGCAATTGGTCAATCGTCATCCTGAAGATGCCTCGTTGAGAGGTGAAACACGTGTCGATTTCTTACAGGGTTTTTATGACTCTTGAAGAATAGTCAAGCGGAATAGGTTACTAAATATATCAGCGTCTATTGTATTTTATAATGGATTTCCGCAAAGTCACGCCTGAATCAATTAACTATAATAATGCAATTCACATTGCATAAACTCATAATGTCTGATATGATGTAACAATGTGAAAATTACCATCAACAGATTTACCTATTTACCTATTTTGAGGATTGATTTTCCGTCTAACCATGCGCAGCATGCCTTCTTTTTTTGTAAAGTAAGTAAAGAATAATATTAGGAGCGTATTGTTAGGTTCCTCGCTTTGGAGCCCTGACCGCTTGGACCCTGTTTCCGAAACCGGTGGCTACTACAATTTTTTATCAACATCATCTGCCTAGCCTTTTCCCAACTATGTTGGGGTCGGCTTCCAGTCTAACCGGATGCAGCTGAATACCAGTATTTTACATACCAATGCTACTAATTTTTTTGTATATTTTTCATATTAAAAAATGATATTTATAATGTGTATATATTGAGTAAAGGACATAATAAAACACTTACCCATAGGGCTAGGCCCGCCCATGTTAGGCGAGGGCGCGGAGGGCGAGGGGCTCTGCCTCAGGAACTGCGCGGGCGGCGGCGCGCGCGTCGTCTGGTAGGCCCCGCCCATCATGCCGCCCACCTCCTGCTTGTTGCCCACGCCCACGCGACCCATGTGCAGCATGTTCAAGCCCACAATTTGGCTGTTGCCCATGCCACCCACTGCAAAAATTTAAAGTTGTAGGGTTCGAAATGGGATAAAAACTTAGTTGTACTAACAAAGAAATTATTATGGTTCAAAAACGGTCATAAACTTTCTCGTACTAACATAATTTAAAGGGTGGAATATTTTCTGGAAAGTTTGCTGGGAATGAACTCAATTTTGTGTCAAGCTCGCTTTCATCACAATACAGGAAAATCAGTATTAACCAAATAAATGTTGTATGATCCAGTAGGCAAACAACATATATTATATACTAGCGGTCGCCCGCGGCTCCGCCCGCGTGGATGTCGGTTACCGCTGCAAAAAGCCTACCCAGGAAAGACACGGTCAGCAAAATGATTCCCAGGTCAATTCACAGACACCGACAGTAACATCGACGACGCAGTCATTATCCGCAGGCTGCACAGATTGTCTTTCTGTGTATGTTAAAGTTGTTAATGATGAAAATATTTAAATGTAATTAATACTAAGTTTTCACATCTGCCGGCAGTCCCGGAGCGCAACCCGTTGTTTTAGGATAGATAACTAAAGCGATTATTGTAGAGCTTCTCTATAAACAACATTTGACGTTAAATTATTTTCAGGTAACAAAATATACTGATGGTCGGGAGCCCCGACCCGTGATAGGGCAACGTAAATTTGCCCATGCGTAAAACATTCTTTTCGTAAATCAATTCCTACTAATTTGAATGTTTGGCCCTGGGAGAAAAGAACTGTTGTTTAGCTCTGAGAAGAACTTTTGCGTAGGTGTAGTTTTAAGAACGAAATCTAAAAAAAATCGCACGAAAATTATTAGACTTCGCGCACGACCGCTGCGTAGGGAGCATACCTTACTCATAGATCTAAACTCCCCTCCCGCACGCGCACCCCCGCCTTGGTGACGCCCACTTCGCAACGGGCCGTGCAGCAGAAATCGTAATATTTTAATTTCGCCATAACTTCAAAACCAAACGTCCAATTTTAATCATTCAAAGACCAAATATTATCTACATAAACTGTACTTAGTGATGAAATAATTTATTTTGATAAGGATTAATAGCATGAGTAAAATAAACGCGTTTAAATGTAGTCCAAAAAAAATTCAAGATTTTTAAATAAAAAACAGTTGTTGTGCCTCACTCGACATAGATAGGTATAGTGCGTCGCGGACTTTTTTGAAGGTATTTATAAGATCTACAATTAATTAGAACATTTTATGGTTCTGTCTTTTATAGTTTAGGCAGCGTACGCAAAATAAGTAACTTTTCTGGTTGATTTTTTACACCTTGTGTCCGAAAAACCCAAATATCTTACGGAACCCTATTTTTTCCCAAAATAAAATATAGCCTATGTTACTCGTGGATAATGTAGCTTTCGAATGGTGAAAGAATTTTTAAAATCGGTCCAGTAGTTTTTGAGCCTATTCATTACAACCAAACAAACAAAGTTTTCCTCTTTATAATATTAGTGTAGATAATCGTGAAAACCATTGAGCACTTACTTACAAACTAGTAGGCAATTGTTTGAGAAGTTCAATAGCATGAATACATAGATAGTTTTAACTTACCCATTTGTCCCTGCATTTGTCCTTGCATGTTGTTTGGAGCCATCTGTCCTCCCATACCCACTTGGTTACAAGGCATCTGCCCCATACTATTTGAACCACTCATGGGCACCTGCATAGAATTGGGCATTGACATATTTGGCATCATCTGCCCCTGCATGCCCCCAGCCAGTTGACTCTGCAGCTGACTGGCCATAGGATTGCCCATCCCTCCCATTCCACCAACCATGTTGTTCCCCATTTGCCCCTGGTTGCCCACCATTCCCCCCATTCCACCCAATTTGTTTTGTAACTGCATATTCATTTGTGGTCTTTGATTTAGTGTTTGAAGCAGATTTGTAGCTGTTTGAGCTTGTGGTCCCTGTGCAACAATTGGTCCTTGTTGCCCCATTTGGCCCTGCATGCCCCCCATTCCAGGATTTGGCCCCATGACCCCTTGCTGCTGCATTTGGCCCTGAGGGCCCATGTTCATCATTTGATTTCTTGATCCTTGTGATGCTAAATTTTGGAGGGCATTGATTGGGTCTGGTGTGAGGCCCCCCTGGTTGTTGGGCCCCTGTTGTTGTTGGCCTTGTGAGGCCTGAACCTGGGGACTGGGGCCAGGTTGGCCTTGATTGGGACCCTGCATTTGCTGCTGGCCTTGATTTTGTTTAGATTGTGCTGAAATGTTTAATAAGAAAAAATACTGTAAGAACAACTTTTACAGACATAGCTGGGCAATACAAAAAGTAGACCGTTTAAAAAATGCACTTTTAGTGGATATTGCATTTAAAATTTAATAATAATAAAACCAATGATATTTTATTACATAAATCAAGATTGCATTACTTACACATTTCTCTCACATGCAGTATCAGTTTAGCAACCATGTTCATATACTCCTCTCGAGTCTTCGCCTTCATGAACACATGGTTCTCCATCTCACTGCTGTTCCGTGCCACTTGGACGCCAGAGCGCTGGATCACCTCCTCACTACAAAAATATTAACGTTATTACCACAAAATCGTGTTTATCAGTTGTTTAGCCCAAACATCTTTTAAAAATGATATTTCTGTATGGGGTTTGATATTAAACACGCGTTGAACAACTGTCTAAGTTTTTGTGGTAAGGCCCTAAGTCTTTAATCTTATTTCAATGGTTGTGAAATATTTAAAAGGTCCTGTCTCACAGTATGGTCTACCGGATAAGTTAATAAAAGAATAACATTGAATACATGAATACTTTTGTACTTGTACACACGGCTACACATCAAGCTATACATTTCCAGTTTATGCTGATCTCGCATTGTATAGGATTTCCGTACAATGCGAGGTCAGCTGCAAGTGTTCAAACAATCTCTAATAAGGATAAACCACGAAGGGGACCTATTACTGTAACTATTGTGCAAGAAAGGCAAACAATGTTTTTTTTTTAAACCTACATGCTTACACACAAATACACTTTCACACTACTTTTTCCAGGGTAGTTAGAACCAACAAAATATCTGCACAAGTTCCACAATGCAACTAGATTTGACTAAAATCATTATTAAATTACTAAAATGACAGTGAAATTGGGGTCACAGACCAGTGAGCGTCTGGGTATATCCATGGGAATTTTGAATGTAAAAGTATGAGTCATGCTAAGTGAAGCTAGACAAATTTTCCTTGTATCATGTTGTAGTTATATGTTGGATATTGTTATTAATCCAATAAGGGTTTTATTCGTAATTGATTGAAGGAATTTAGAGATGTATTTATTGAGATGAATAAATTGTCCTATTCTCAGGATATTGAAGGAGCTGTAGTGTGGCTACAGCTAATACCACCTTTAGAATGCACAGCTCCATAAGTACCCCTAAATCAGATCGCACACGAAGCCCTGATCGCAAAACAATGATAAAAATATAATACACAAAAAAATACAAACAAAACACAGTTTTTATAGTAAAACTTACATTTTCGACACCACACTCTGCCGGAAGGCCTGAGTTCTCCAATTATCGTCTGAAGCCATTGTGTTGAATTGTTTTAAATTATCCATACACTGTTAAAACCACTTTAAGTGAATGATGCCGCTTCTATGGACACATTTGTAATAAATTAGAACACAATAATGATTCATGAAATACAAAGCGCTCGATAACGATGCGAGCGCTTTGTTTTTTTTCCAAAAGAAGAAAAAGAAAGAGTGAAGACAAGACACGGAAACACAGACTAATAATCTTTGACGCTCTTTGATAGAATACTCTGTCTACGGATTGACGTCTTCTCAGACAGATAAGTAACGTACACAGATAACACAGCACAGCTTAAACAAAGCTATTTTTTCCATTGACTTATAAATCATATGGACTTGAAATGTTTGACTATAGAAAAAACAGTTATACAAATATGAGGCATATCGACGCCAAAGTCATAAAAATATTGCCATCTCTTTTTAACTTTCATAATTTTGCGTAAGTGAAAAAGGACAATAGTGTTTTTGACAGTTACTTTATTGGCAACTCTACATTTCTAGAGTCATTGAATACCTATTTGCGGCCGAGTCGCCATTTTATCCTCTCGCTGTTTGGTACCAAACTTGAGTACATCAACTGTCAAATGCTCTTGAGCTGTGATTATAATTGTAAATTTTGGAGTAATTTGCAGTGTTATTGCGTTTAAACTCGGTCCTATAGTGGAAATCGTCAATAGCAAGATGCCCAATTGCAATATAATCGGATGTGGCATCAAAAGAAGCGGAAATCTCCCGAACATAACTTTGCACCAGTACGTACATAATTTTCAGCTGAAATATCTTTAGATTTATATGATAAACAAAAGATTCTGCATTTGTTGAAGAGCTTTAACAGTATAGCATTCTTATTTTCCCTTTTGCCTTTATTTTTAACAGTTTTTCAACATGAAATGATTTCTTGTTATTGAAGGGATAGAGTAGTGCATTTAGACATTTTTATATTTATCGATAATGCTATTTTATGATTCTTTATTGGTTTTGTTTTATTTTCAAGGCTGCCTGATGAACGAAAAAATAAGATTTGGCTGGTAACAATCGGTGTTGAAAATTTAAAGATGTCAACAAAAACAATTCACATATTTTGTTCTCTTCACTTTGAAGAATCATGTTTTGGACACTGAATAAAGTAACATTACGTGACGATACTTTACCTTCACGAACCTTATTGGTAAGTAACATTGCATGTTATAAATTTTTCCAACATGATTGTGTAGTGGCTGATAGATGATGGTGATGTCCTCAATTGCAACAGTTGTTTAATGGACACAAAGAGTGATGTAAAGAATGGTTTTCAGGTCCAAGCTGTTTGTGTGCCTACCACTCAAAATCAACCTGGAGAGATTTCAAAAAGGAGTGGCATAGATTTAGCCCCTAGCACATCCGCTACACTAGATTTAGGCACGAGCACCTCCGCTGCGCCACATTTAGCTGCTAGCACCTCTGTTGCGCCAGATTTAGCTGCTAGCACCTTCGCTACGCCAGATTTACCGGTATGACCTCTTCCGTTTTTTTTTAATCTAATTGATAACATCTCATTGATTGAATTGAGAATGGCTGGGAGATATCTCTCGCTTCTTATCTTCAATATCTATTAAAGCTTAATTTTATTTGATTTCAGGTACACACATTTAAAATGATAAAGAAATTAAAGGACATATGTCAATAACAGTCCAAGAAGATAAAGAGACGGAGAAAGTTAGAAGACAGTCGAAAGAAATTGCTCATTTTTAGTAATATTATCAAAGATTTTAAAGGATATAATAATATTTATTAATTAAAAGTGTAATAGAGGTATACATGAATTTGAGATACAAATATTATGGGAAGAAATCTACTGAGAGAATACCCCATAGAAATTACCCAAACTAAATTGTATTGTTCAGAAATGAATAAAATTGATTTCTTTAATATAACGTTATTATAATTATTGTTGATTTTTAATTAAATAATTAACCCTCGATCATTTTCCTTTTAGAAACTTAGCATCAAAAATATGAATTATGGTGAAAAAAACCATTACAAAAAAAAGTTTTTCACTGGTTATCCGTGAAATTCAAATTTTTATACTTTTTTTGCAAATTGCAGCTCTGTATTAGGGCGTATGTTGATCAAAAAACGCGACAAAAATAAAATGATAATAATATATTATATGATAATAATTATATATATTTATTTCATTTAAAAATTACCATCTGCGTGCCATTGACGGAACCACCATAAGTTTACAGTAAAAAGAATCCGTGGGATGGCAAGCCAGCAAGAAAGTCGATAAAAAAATTATTCAATGTAAGTAGGTACCTACACACTTACATGCGCCGTGTGTACAAGGCGTGCCATTAAAAGTTGAGACATGACGCACCACGTGGTTGACTTGCGCAGAAGACGATTTATCGCTCTACCTGTATTATCAGGTTGTCATTGGGGTGGCGAAAAGAGCGGCGCGCGAGAGGCACGGTCAAATCTGTCTATAGGCACGACTTGTACTTACTGCTTTTCATTTCTTGTAATAGCTAAAAGCATAAATTCCAAGAGCATAAAATTAAATTCAAATTCAGAATCATTTACTTGCAAACATGGGTAAACAAAAGTGCAGATGTTATACAGTAGTAATTGTATATCACAATTATTTAGGTAACAAGGTGCGAGGTTCCCAATTCAACAGGCCGGCAACGAAATAAACTTGTTTTCACTGTCACTTGGTACCTACCTATCCAGCGTGAAGCGTACCAGTAATACTGCTCTGTGGTGAAACGTCTAAGAATTTGACAGCTTCCTGTCACTAGCCATACATGTTTTGTAAATAAACAAGCGACTTGTTTTACGCGTATTCTATGCCCGGCTGCACAGCTGTTGACTGCAAAAATATTGAGACCCATGTAATTTCCAAAGATGATAAAAGATGAAAACTATAGGAGAAGGCTCTCCAAATAACCCCGGCTATTTGAAACTCGCTTTTGCTTTGAAACTTTAAATCGTCGAAACTATGTTCTATTGTGCTATCCTTTCTCAACAAGAGAATAAGTCTGTTTTCATTGCTATCCTTCTCAACAAGAGAATACCTAAGTCTGTTTTCATTGTAACAAGGGATGATAGACGAGCGAGCAAGTCCGCGTACTTATGGCTCGGCGAGCTTACTCACCCTTCTGTCATCGCCGCGAGCCGCGAGCCGCATCTTTGAGCAAGCTTCACGTGTGTCACCGACAGCGAGCCGAGCAAGGTCGCGAACTGAAAGACTGCGTACTTTAAGTGTACACGTCTGTCACCTACTTTATAGTAACGGTGCGTGTGTGTTGATTTTATTACCATGCCAGCTGGAATATTAGCGTGGTCGTGCTGGGAATCAATCTAAAGGTGTGGATTGGATTGAATTGGTCTGGATTCCTAAAGGCTACTATGGTTTATGGAGTCTCTGTCACTTGTGGTGGAGTGCAGAGAGACTTGTCGATTAAGAATCTGGGGATTAAATAAATATATTTTTACATTTTATGTGTTTCTTTTATTTTCTTTTGATTATACAAATTTGATGATATTCGAAATTTTGAATATCAATTTTCATTTTACTATTCTACATAATGATGGCAATGGATACGGAAGCCTGCGTTAATTTAATTAGGTTTTTCTACACTAAATTACCTTCGAAAATATACATTACGATGCTATTCCCCAATGGGCTAGGCAGAAGTGTTACACATTTCGTCAATAATATTGAGGTAGGGGCGAGAACCTTACGAAAAAGTGTTGAATAACTAAATTAAATGCAGGTTTCCATATTAAGTATGATTGAAAAAATTATGATGATGAAGTTTGGTTTATCTTGCTTCCGTTAGTACAAGAGCATGTGTTCAAATTCGCTCAAAGTCTCCTGGTGCGGCATGATGAAGTCACGGCTTGAAGGCTTGTCCTCAGCTAAAACCATATAAAATGCATAATTTTATTATTACTTGCGGATGATGCCAAACTGAAAACTTTTAATTATCTTGGTCGGGTAGCACGTAGCGCTCAATGATAAGTGCTCGGCGACACGACGCCGCCAACGCGCCGCCGCTCCTCCAAAGCGCGTGACATACACAAGTGGCGTGGCGACGGTGTGGCACGCGGGGTGCGCCGCTCCTTTGATATTGCACCTGCGCCACGACCGCGCCCCGCCGCCTGTGTATGTTCCGCGCCTCGTAGCTCCTATACATTTTGGATGAAATATGCAAGGAGCGGCTCAACACCCGCGCCGCACCGTCGCCACTTGCCACACCCGCGCCTCTCGGCACTTGTGTATGTACCGGGCCTTGGAACACCAAGTTAAGCCTTGTAGTTAGTAACTTGGAAACGGGTGGTAACTGTTATACTATTACGATCCGTTGAATATAGGAATCAGACATAAGCTGTTTACATGGCGTGACCTTACCTTTATATTTGACCACACCTTTCTGGTGCACCCTGTAAACTTCTTTCCAATTCACAATACATAATACTGTGTGAATGGTATTTAGCTGTTTTGTCTACAGTAAAGATTTAAGAATGAATTGCTCTCCTTTCTTGTTTTCTGTTTAGATGAACCTTTGATTTACCCATGAAATGTATAAGAAGTACTTTTGGCTATGAAGCTAAAGCATACCATTTATAGATTACATTGTAAGAAATTGTTCGGCATTGAGTCGTATCAATGTAGGTACTCAGTTTGGCTTCAACTCTGATAATAAATAGAAAAAATACTGTAACGACAACTTTTACAGACGTAGTTGGGCAATACAAAAAATAGACCGTTTTTAACCGACTTCTTCAAAAAGGAGGTTGTCAATTCGACTGTACGTATTTTTTTTTTTTGTATTACTCCGCCAATTATTATGAATCGATTTTGATGATTCTTTTTTTGTTTGGTAGGTCATGCTTCAGAGGTGGTCCCATATAAATTTTATAAATTTTACTTGCATAGTTTTTGAGTTAGCTTCAATAATTACGTATTTTTCCCACTTTGCATAATGTAGACGATATTATTATCTTAGTTGGCTCCGTCACTGTTATTTACATAGCAGGTAGTGGTATACGAATTTGTGTGGGGTAGGTAGGTACCACAACTAAAAAGTAAAATAAAAACTTTAAGTCGGTTTTTTTTTGGATTTAAAAAGTTTTTATTCAAATTAAAATATGCACTTTTAGTGGATTGCATTTAAATTAATTACCACAGATTTTTTATTACTTATATCAGATAGCATTACTTACACATTTCTCTCACATGCAGTATCAGTTTAGCAACCATGATCATATACTCCTCTTGAGTCTTTGCCTTCATAAACACATACTTCTCCATCTCACTGCTGTTTCGTGCCACTTGGACGCAAGAGCGCTGGATCACCTCCTCACTACAAAAATAATTAAATTTGAAATATTTAAAAGTTTCTGTTTCACAGTACTAGATAGGTAGTGTTGGGACCCTT
The DNA here is from genome assembly GCA_947522985.1 of Lithophane socia. NCBI lineage: Eukaryota > Metazoa > Arthropoda > Insecta > Lepidoptera > Noctuidae > Lithophane > Lithophane socia. Next base: position 2,225,975 of record OX383256.1, read on the forward strand.
TGGGGATTTACACGGTTATTGGTAAAACACCAACAACCTTGGAGTCATTGTACTCATCAATTTGAACAACTTTTTCTATGGGACCAACCTTGAAATCGCGAAAAAAAAATCAGCTGTTCCATACATTTGTGTTCACTTAAATCGACAAAATGTACGGAACAGCTGTTTTTTTTTTTTCGCGGTTTCATATTTGTTCTCATAGTCATCATGATCATATAGTAGTAGTAGATAGTTGTCATTTGTGGATCTTTGACAATCGTTACGGGTCGTCAGAAGCCCGAAAGTCTGACAACCAGTCTTACCAAGGGGTATCGTATTACCCAGTGGGTTATGGAGGTCGATAGGCAGTCGCTCCATGTAAAATACTGGTATTCAGCTGCATTCGGTTAGACTGGAAGCCGACCCCAACATTGGGAAAAAGGCTAGGCAGATGATGATATTTGTTCCCATATTAAAAGTTGTTCAAAATTATAAGTACAATGACTCCTTAAGAGGTTGCTGGTATTTTACCAATAACCCTGTGTAATAAAGATAAACCACTAAGAGGACATATTACTGTAACTACTGTGCAAGACATTCAATAGTTTTTAAGACTTACATGTTTAAACACAAATGCACATTCACACTACTTTTTCCAGAGTAGCTAGAACCAACAAAATATCTGTACAAGTTCTACAAAGCATCGAGATTCGAATAAAATCATTATTGAATAACTAAAAAAAATCAAGTAATAAAATTAAAAATCCGGAGTCACACGTGTTAGGGCTAACACGTGTGACTCCGGATTTTTAATTTGTCTGTCTGTGGTGTCTTGTTTATACCATTTAAGTCGTAGTTGGGTTTTAGTTTTTATTACTTGATTTTTTTTTAAATTCTTTTGGGGTTATAATATATATATTTTTGAAATGTGCTCATTAAGCCAACCTATAACCAATTGATACCCATAAGTTCAAATCAAATCAAATCAAAGAGTTTATTTGTGATACACAGGTAAAATAACATAGGTCTTACATACAATATAGGATAAGTTCATGCTGTGATCAGCCCGTTGGGCATACAAAATAAAATAGTAAATAAAATAAACAATCATATTAACAGTTGACAGTGCGCTCAACCAAACATTAACAGTAACACTTTGTCGAAGCAATAAACAAGACATGAAATAAAAAATAAAATATTTCAATTCTAAGAATTCCTTAACTGAATAGAATGAGTGATCGTTTAAAAATTTAAATAATTTATTTTTAAATATAAAAATACTGTTACTATCTCTAATATTCTTAGGAATTTTACAGAATATTATTGGCGCCATGGCAAATGTACTGTTCCTATATAGAGCGGTTTTATATTGCGTACTTACTTTTGTAAATACTCTAGTTCTGTTACGTGACCTCGACACTATTTCAAACAAATGTGGATTCCTCACTTTATGTCGTCTAGAGGGAGCCCATAGCCTATAACCAGCGGACAATCACGACGCTTCTAACGATTCCTCATTTGTCAAATTGTGATAAGTGGTTTGGAAGATAGGAGGGAACAGATCATACATACATACATACCGGTCAAAATCATAACCCTCCTTTTTTCTTCGCCGTAGTCGGGTAATAAGGACGGTGAAATAGGGGTCACAGACACATGAGTACATAAGCGTTTGGATAAACCCATGGGAATTTTGAATGTAAAAGTGTGAGTCATGCTAAGTGAAGCTAGACAGATTTTCCTTGTATCATGTTGTAGTTATATTTTTATTTGGTTAGTTTTTTATTAGTAGGTATTTGAAAGAATTAAGAGATTTATTTATTGAGATGAATAAATTGTCTTATTCTCAGGATAGGTAGGTACTGTGTAGAAAGCAGTTGTATTGTGGCTACCGGCTACATAAGTAGGTACCGCTAAATCAGTCGTTCCACGAAGCGTTGATCGCAAAATAATGATAAATATAATGCACAACAAAACACAGTAAAATATTGTAAGACCATCGAGATATTATGTACTAACGTACTAGAGAAGACACCGTAAATTCCTACTTTGTCTCGTTCAACTGCGGCGATCGCCGCAGTTTGTCGAAGAAAACGCGTAAGTGCCGTGATTTACATGGCGCTTAAGACCTTTTTGCCGAGAATAAATACACTTCCGCAGCAAATCTAGCACTGTGGTAAATTAGGTACGGTTTAGACGAATTGTTATTATTTTAGCGCTGCAGCGAACTAAAGATTCAATACGAAGACTAGGACAATTCAGTTATTTGACGTAGCTTCTCTAGTACGTTAGTACTTATATCTCGATGTGTAAGACTTACATTTTCGACACCACACTCTGCCGGAAGGCCTGAGTTCTCCAATTATCATCTGAAGCCATTGTGTTGAATTGTTTTATGTATGCATACACTATTAAAACCACTTTAAGTGAATGATGCCCCTTGTATGGGCACATCATCTATATATTATACAGGGTTATTGGTAAAACACTAACAACTTCTTAAGGAGTCATTGTACATCATTATGAACAACTTTTACCATGGGAACAAATATGAAATCGCGAAGAAAAAAACAGCTGTTCCGTACCTACATATTGACGAGTTATGCGAACATAAATGTACGGAACAGCTGTTTTTTTTTTTCGCGATTTCATATTTTGTTCCCGTAGTAAAAGCTCAGACCAATAAAAAAGCATAGACGAAGCCGTTGGCGTCGTAAACATTCGCGACAAAATAAGTGAAGACTACTTTCGGCTATGTGCGCGTAACTCGGTGTAAGATATCGTAGATGTGTTCATGCGCATGTGTGCTAGAGAAAAATGTTGCAAGCGTAATTGTGCTGAGACTCCCAAGTGTGAGAGATACACTTAGGTGAAAAGTTTTGTTATTAGGTAGTATTGTGTTTTATTTATACTATTAGTATTTGTCTTTGTAGTATTGTGTTTTATTTGTATTTCCCACGTTATATCAGCTGGGAACCTAAAAAATATCAAACTATTATTTGATTATATTTTCTAGATTCTATGACTCCTTAAGAGCTTGTTGGTGTTTTACCAATAACCCTGTACCTTTATATAAAAACATTAGGTAGGGTAGGTAGGTAGGTAGGCATAGGGTAGGTAGGTAGGGTAGGTAGATATGTAGGTGTAGGGAGGTAGGTGTCTCTTTGACAGTCGCTAGTCGATACGGGTCGTCAGAAGCCCGAAAGTCTGACCACCAGTCTCACCAAGGGGTATCGTATTACCCAGTTACTGGGTTGTGGAGATACGATAGGCTGTCGCTCCATGTAAAATACTGGTATTCAGCTGCATCCGGTTAGACTGGAAGCTGACCCCAACAGTAGGGACTGGTCATCTCTTAGCTGCCACGGCTTATTTTAATCTATATTAATTTTTGAATTGTTTTGTATCTTTTATTTACGGACGCTTTTAACCTGCACGTTTTTCTACATTGTATTCACATGTATAGTTCCAACATGAATGATGTATACAATATATTGTAACAATATTCTGGACGGGTGCAGTGCAGGTGTTATTCTAGCACGCTCAAATCGATAGGCTTAACTCGGAACGCACCCGAATATTTTGACGTAATGTTTCGCTGACATTCATGTCGAATGAAGTGAAATGTCAATGTCATGTCATGTCATTCATGCAAAAGCAAGCAAACAATTGTTGCTAAATAGCGCGCGGAGGCCGCGTAGTTCGGCAGCAAAACTGAAAAGAAGTTAAATACTCCAGAATGGCTTCATCAACAGTGTTAAGAGTAAAACGGAGGCTTGAGGAGAACCCACAAGATACTCTGGTGCTCATGTGCAAGCGAATTAAAACGGACAAGGAAGAAATATCACCATCGCTATTTGTGTTTCGGGGAACGGTTGATGATCAGGTAAACACTGTAATGATTTGAATTATCAGATAAGGACTGGAAGAACAATCGGTCTGGAGTTCACCTTAGGACGGCTTATGTTCTTTTTTAATCATATCGCACTCACTAACCTAACGCACGCTTAATATTTTCTGCTTTACTCACGTGTTTCTTCGAATTTGCCTGACTAGTTAGGTACTCGACGGGTTCCTCCCATTCATGAGCGGTTCTCATCAGCTAATGAATAAGAAGAGCCCATAATAAGACTTTATTCCCTGTATGGCTTATTTATGTGCCTCTATGATCTATGGCAACTACATTCTCTGGTAATAGAGGTGGTGTATTCCACATGATAAAGCTACAGGTAGCTCTAAATATCCAAGTTTTTTTGTAAAATTGATTTAATAATAGGGTATCCTTCTGTGCAATGTTCGTAATATTTGACATAATACATTACACAGATAATACATACATAAACTCACGCCTTCTTCCCTAGGGTATAGTCAGAAACTATAGAATACCACCTGCTACGCTCTTTACATACTTGTTTTACTTCGTTTATGTTCATATATGTGGTCATACTTGCACATCTGTTGCAAGTATTATGCACCTGACCTTTCAGAAGAATATCACCAATAAGGTCCCTGTATAAGGTCCTAGGGCATAATCATAATCCAGCCAATAATGTTTCCACTGCTGGGATACAGGCCTCTTAGAGAGAAGGACTGGGCTGTAATCCACCACGCGGGCCCAGTGTGGGTTAGTAGATGTCACATGCCTTTGAATGTTTGGTTCTAGGACATGCCGGTTTCCTCACAATGTTTTCCTTCACTGTTTTGAGAGCAGTGGTGATGAAATTATTTACACAAAGTAAAGCGCCTGCCAGGGTTCGAACCTACGACGCACGACACGTCGCGGCCATTACCACTGGGCCACCACTACTTCCCTAGGTCGTCAGATTATATTTTTTCATAAACACATTCTTTTTATATTGTAGGTATGTATACTAACTTTAAACCTCTGCACATTCACAGGAAACTACACACGTCAAAAACTTACTGCCAAAGACAGACTTAAAACAGCAGTCTCTGCCAAACGTTGACACTATTATAGAAAAATTGAGGAAAGAACGTAAAGAGGTTGCATCAAAAAGTCGTTATGAAATAGTCAACTGTAGCCGAGGGCTGAAAGATGGAGAAAATGATGAGGGTAGCGAAGATGTATTAAATCTAATAGATCTGCAGAAGACTGATGATAAAGATGGCAATGTACAATATGCCTATGATCTGTATACTAGTTTTTTGAAGCAAGAATTTGATATAAGTATGATTGATAACTTTGTTGGGTAAGTATTTTTTATATGATTTTATCAATGACTAGCTGTGCCCCGCGGTTTCACCCGCGTAGGTCTCGATCCCGTGGGAATATAGGGATAAAACGTATCCTATGTCCTATTCCAGTTCATGGTCTACCCGTGTGCCCATCCTCTCCTCGCGAACATAGGGAACGTCGCGCCGGCGTCGAACGGTTCGCGTATTGCATTTTTATAATCATGATTACTTCGAAATTAAATGTCCGATTCGAATGAATTAAAAAGTATTTTGCTGCTACATAAATATCCTTGATGTTAAAACTATTTATTTGAATAAGAATTAATATTATGTTGATAAAACTCCTTCGCAAATAATGCATTAGTTTCGAACAAATTTGATTACCATAAAAAATGGTTATAGTGAGTCAATCTTAAAAGATAGACATATTTTATGCTGTCGTGGACTTTTTTTTTGAACTTTTAAAGAGGAACAATTCCATCATACATGATATTTACGTAACTTAAACCGGTTACGCAGCGCACGCAACAGAAGCTCTCACCATACTCTCTGTCGAGCACCTAAATGACCTTCACTGTCAAGTAGTAGTACCAAATGGTCTTGATGAGGCAAGTCTGGTACCTCACGGTCTAGATGAGGCCCAGCCTCTTTTCGGACCACTTGCGTTTAAATTCCGATTTCATGCTATGAAAGCCATATAAAACTGTGACTGTTTTGCATTTAGGACCCTAGATTTTACAAAATGGCATGACATTTCCTATAAAATGAAGAAAAACTTTTTTGTTATTAACCTATTTATATACATTTCCATTTCAGTGTAGAAACAGGCCTAGTCCTAGATTCCTATGACCCATCTCAAGATTCCGACATTGAAGCTGACGATGATGATGATTCTAATGATGAGAATAACTGGAGGAATGAATACCCTGACTCTGAACCTAGCAGTATAGAGATGGAAGATATGGTTAGAGCAATGGAGAGAGTGGATATTGGTAAGTGGAATCAAAATTCCTTAACCCATCAAGTCTTGAGTAATGATTATCTGTTTTTCTTGACTTAATATCGAGATCTTGGTCGATTTTAGGTGAATAATGACTAGTAGCTTTAATGAGAGGCAATACCTAAGTGTATTCAGTGCACCCTGGCAGATCGCCTCTCAATCAACCTTGCTGAATGACATACAGAATTACTTGATTTAAGAGTGTCCATGGATGTTCTTGCCCATTATCCTCTATAGGAACCTATCACCATTTGGAACGGCTTGAGTTTTCCGCACTCTGTCTGAGCTTTCTGATACTAAATTCTAACTTGTGCTGACATGACAACAAAAACATCATAACAGATATTATAATTAAATTAAAAAATTTAATTAACAATTAAAAATCTAGATGCATAAAAAACCCCATAAGTCAAGATTTTGTTGGAATTTCTCTTCACAAGCTTTATTGTTTTATATAAATCTAAGATAAGTATCAGTACCAACACTTTTTTAACCTATCCATTTTATTTTGTTATTGACTGCTGATATTTCAACGTGAAACCTTTTCTTGTCATTCCACTCTTCAGACACTGACCCAAGGTTTTAATTCACACTGTGTATTTTTCCAGAGGACGACCTATCCAGCGATACAGGTGAAGACAAAATATATGATGACCCACCGGACTTATTCAATGATGACGTCCAGAGATATGGTGAAGCATATGCTAAATACAAAGCTAAAGTGCTTTCAGAAAACCCTGATTTATCTGACAGCAGGAACCTGGTACATTGCACGAAGGTTGAAGAAGATCCAGGATATAAAAATGACAGTGATGATGGATTTTACTATGGAGAGGATGAGGATACGGAACAGTTTAAGGATCAATATAGAGACGAAGAGTCATCAGATGTGAATAGTGTGGATTGAATTGGTTTAATCTGGTTCGTAGTCATACGGCAGTGTGGATTGAATTGGTTTAATCTGGTTCGTAGTCATACGGCTAAAGGCTACTATTTTTTGTTAAGTGTTATGGAGTCTCTGTCACTTCTACGGTGTATTGCAGAGAGACTTTGTCGATTAAGAATCCGGGGTTAAGTAAATAAATCTATTTTTACATTTTATGTGGTTTTTTATTTTTGTAAAGTAATTACTTACTTAATTGATTATACAAATTGGATGATATTCGAAATTTTGAATTTCAATTTTCATTTTAAATAGCTATTCTACATAATGATGCTAATGGATACGGAAGCCTGCGTTAATTAGGTTTTTCTACAATAAATTATCTGCAGGAGTGTTCCACATTTCGCCAATCATATTGAAGTAGTGGCGAGAACCTTACAAAAAAATGTTGAATAACTAAATTAATGCAGGTTTCCATATTAAGTATGATTGAAAAAATAATGAAGGTGATGTTTGTCTTGCTTCCCTCAGTACAAGAGCAATTGTTCAAATTCGCTCAAATTCTCATGGTGCGGCATGATGAAGTCAAGGCTTGAAGGCTTGTCTTCAGCTGAAACCATATAAAATGCATGAATATTATTACTTGATCAAACTGATAACTTTTAATTATCTTGGTCGGGTAGTACTCAATGGTAACTGTTTGACATATATCTTGAAAGCGTCTCTATTTCGTAGCAATAAGGCCCTTTGTACACACACGTTTTTCTTGCCGTGAAGAGCTACGGTTGAAGGTACAGTCAACCGCCCAAGAAAATCGCCCTTACTGAAACGACATAAGCACATGCTATCAATGTCAAATTGATACCACTGATCAGTTGTCACTCGGAAGATTAGCAATTTTCAACCTTATGACATAAGTAATTAGGTTAAAAACTGATCAATTGTGAACATAATAAATCATGTTACTTCTTACCCATCTCCTTAATATTCTCGATGATGCAAATGATCAAGATCATGTACATCGGTTTGCTGTTGACCTTTTGGAACACACCATTCTCCAGTTCCACGCCGGTGCACTGCAGCTGAATGCCTGTCTCATCAATCACGTTGTTACTGTGAAGGCAGAGGGTACATTATCAGAAGTGTATGGTCGAGTGATTGTTTACGTGTCTCATAGTGTACAAAGTAAAAAAGGTAGGTGTTCACAAGCCCGAAGGCCTGACAATCCGTCTTTCTTACCGAAGGGAATCGTGTCACCCAGTAACTGGGTTGTGGAGGTCAGAGGGCCTAGACAAGTGACAATCGCTTTGAAAGCGTTTAGTATTTCTACAACGACTTTCAACAGGATTGACATAAGCTTTTCGATAGCTTATGTCAGTCCTATACATTTTTGCCTTTTCAATCATCGTTATCGCTGATAGAATGTCACTTTGTCTAGGGCCTCAGATAAGCAGCAGTCGATCCATGTAAAGAAATGGTATTCAGCTGCATTTGGTTGGACTGGAAGCTGACCCCACCATATTTGGGAAGACATTCACGTCACGTGCTGCCGCGCATAGGCAGCCTCAGGGGAAGACACCTTGTAATTGATTTTGTCTTCTCGCGAAACTTCTTCCTGTGAGGCTGGAGACCGCATTACTCTTCCCAGAGATTTGCCCTAAAAGGCGTTCCACTGGAGGGGTTTTGTGGAACTGTGGTAGTCATTTAAGAGCACACTGCCACCCATATGCTGATGGTGACCAACTGGGGTAGTTTGGGGAGGTAAGAATCCCAAATTCCCCGGCCTTATACCCGAAGGGCTTAGCCGCTTATTGAAGGGGTCCCTCAGAAAACAAAAGAAAAAAAACCAGGCAAGTACGAGTCGGACTCGCGCACGAAGGGTTCAGTACTATTATCTATAAAAACGAGCAAAAAAGACGTTTGTATGGGAGCGTTAAATATTTATTTTATTCTTTTTTTTTAGTATGTGTTGTTATAGCGGCAACAGAAATACATCATCTGTGAACAACTGTCTAACTATCACGGTTCATGAGATACAGCCTGGTTTTCTTCTTAGCGTGTTGATGGCAAAAAAATCGAGTGTTGTTAGATTTTTTTGGCCCAAAACTCAGCCTCGCGAATGCCGTTCGCTGACGCAGCCATTAGGTCCTCACGTGTGCAGGTGCCAGGACAAGCCGGGCAAGATTGGAGGTGAGCCATTGTCTGTGGAGACAGACGGACAGCCTGGTGACAGACGGACAGACAGACAGACGGACGGACGGACAGCGGAGCCTTATTAATAGGGTCCCGTTTTACTCTTTGGGTCCGGAACCTTAAAAAGGTCAATTTGGGTCTGTGTCCTAATATTATATCTAATTATCTATCTATTCCTAATCCTTGTTTACAAACTGCGTCACTTGGACGTACTATACCTACCTATCCATCTAAAACTCCTTTGTTGGTATCCAAATTGGAGAAATTATAGAAAGAAAAACTATCAATTAGGTAAAAGGCAGTCTAACTTACAGCTTGTCCACCATGGTCTGCCTAAAGGCAGGAGTTTTCCAGTTAGTGTGTTCGTAGTACGACGTTTCCGCCGCCGACGACGACTTGACCTTCTCAATCGCCATTGCTTACTCTCACAAACACTACCACTGACACACAAGACGCCGCAAAAGCTCAAGAATTAATCAATTTACTCGGTATTTCAATGAGAACAGGAATACTCTTGTTTTGATAAATTGTCTTCGACGTCACGTGACTAGAAGGCCGGGAGACTATGGAAGGACCATTAATCAATGAATGGTTTCGCGCCTGCGCGGTGACGGGTGCGGCCGGTGCACGCTTTTAGCGAAGTGCAGTGCAGCGTAGTTTTATTAAAACAAAAGAATATTGCACTATTCAAATCTTGGAAATAACAAAGAAAAAAATAAAGTTAATGAAGACGTGTTTCAACTAGGTTCGCTTTGATGTTTTGAAGGAATGTTGGTTATGATCCGAGTTTATTTTAACTTGTTGGTATTTTTTTTTGGTGATTAACTGCAGCACTGCACTTCGTTTTGCTCCCCCTACCGGGTCCATACAAACAGAAGATTGATTAATTACGTTGCATTTTTATGCTATTTATGCTGTTCTATTCTATGCAATTTGGGCATCATTACCTAATTAATTTTATAAATCTGGTGGAAAGTACCTTTTATTACTTTACCAAAACTGACATAATATAACATAACTACACGCAGAGGGAGGGCATACAGCGCCCTACGTGTTCAATACAATAATGCTTTTAGGGTGTTGATGGGCCTGCCAGGGTTGCGGAATAGTCCGAAAGGGATACCGGGACCCTTGCGCTTCCATTATTCGCAGGATACGCGCCAGCCCCAATAGCATCCTGAAAACTACAGCTGATAGGTGGGACAGTCCCATACTGGGACATTGGATGCGCCTACATGCCACTGTGGCGTAATAATTAATCGTATTGTATTGTTTTTCTGGTAGATGTAAGTACTAACACTAGTTTCTAAGTCGTGTGTATACTAACCAAATGGGGTCCGAAACAAAAGATTTAATTTAATAAGTAATATGATAATAAATTATGATGAAATGCATACGATTTCTAGGGAAGTCTACAGTTTGTTTTTTCTGCAAATAATTTGATAGGTAACAAGAGTTTGCACAACTTCTAGAAGAATATTAATGTAGTAGAGGCTTGAAAATCTTCGTTTTCTACTTCCCAACTTTTTTCATTGAAGTGTTGTCCTTCTTTTGCCAGCTTACCGGTATTTGGGGATAAATATTAAGTTACGAGCTGTTTCTAACATATTATATATTTTACGTTGTTGCAGTAGAAGAATTTGAAGCGTGCATAAAAATGCACCTAACATGCTGCCCTGCGGAACTCTTCGAGTTTTGCGTAAGTACTTTTTGTAAACGCTGCCCTCTACACTGCCAATACGTATTTTGTCTCACAAGTAGTTCTCATAACACATCACAGATGGCGCTAGTTGTATTTTAAGGATCCGATTATTTTTGATCTAGAATTCGCAAAGAGGATAGGCTATGTTTTTGAGTGGTTTTATTATAATACAGACGCGCAATAAAGGCGTGATATTATGTTTCTTATTATCACAACATAAACTGCACACCTGTATTCCCCAATATAACGGGTAGGCAAAGGTGTTTATCACAGTTGCCAGCACATCAAGCTACTATAATCTTTCATATTTATTTAGTCGATTTTCAATTTTATCGCTATAGCATTAGGTTCAAGATTGATTGGGAAAGTTTGACAGTTTCGGGTAGCTTGATGTGCTGGCGTCTGTACTTCTGCAATCTGGGTGTTGTTTTAATTCCCATGTAATTGAGAGCAAACCTATTGACATCAACTAGGCACAAATCCAGACTCCGTACTGCTGAACAACCCAACCCAATAACACTATGGCCGGCCTGGGGATTGAACCCAGGTCCCTACGTGTAGCAGTCTTACAGCAGGCATTCAAATGATTTGAGGATGCGGCATTTGGTACGTTATTTAAGTACCTACAGTGTGACTAGTATATTTTGTAAATATTTCCCGATCATTTTAATATGTGTGTGTTTATAGGGTAAATAAAAAATAATGATTAATATGTGATAAATAATTTATTGTCTGGCGGTATTTTTACAATATCATTGTATGCCTACATCAGTTTACTTTTCATTAATTGTTATTATCACTTTAATTCAACGTCTTATTTTAATAAATGTTGCATTTTAAACATTGGTAGGTACAGAATGGATGTCTTAAATTATTTTTACTTAAATATTAATTTATTTTTATGTTTAGCTTCAATAGGTCTTTGTCCCCTCAAGACATTTGATTCGGGTTGTAAAAATGGATAGGATGAAAAGCTCATGAAATTTTCATAAGGTTTTCTTTAGTAACTTACATTTTATTGAATTCGAAATTGACGTTGGATGGCCAGGTAAAAATATTAAACTATAGGTTACCTACAGCAGAACATATATATTAACAAATCCACTATAAAATAAAATGTAAGTAATTAAAAATACGAATAAAATAATTTAAGACATCCACTAAACATACGAAACAAATAAGGATTTTATTCGAGATGACGCCCCTTAATTAAAAACTATGTTTTTACTGAGAACACAGTTATGGCACATAACATCAGATGCTGTGTTTCGTTATTTACTTTTTACATAAAATGTCATGATTTTTTTTACGTTTATACTACTGATTGAAATTTCGTTTGCAGAAGTGACTCTGTTAGTGAATAAAAATATACAATAGGGATTTTAAAAGCACCGTTTTATAATGTTGTAAATTATTTCAAATTATTAACATTCATTTTTGCGTTATGTTATTCGAGCAGTATTACTAACAACCTAATTTTAATCACAAATATTATAATCACAAGTATTGAATGGTTAGACAGTGTAAATTAAACTTCGGAATAAAAAACTAATTTCAAAGTCACTTCTGCCAACGACTGTCCACTAAATACGTCATAATGGAAGATCGACAACATTTTTGTTTTGTACCTATATTTTTTAATCGCAACACTGATCGAGACTCATTCCTTTACAGACAGACAAAACATAAAAGTTACACAAATTACAATAATTATACGTAGGGAACAAGTCTTGTAGTCACTTAATCTACAACTATATTTAATGAGATAACTATAAATGCAAATTACGATTAATCTAGCGATGCTTTGGCATTGACAAAACATGGTATTGTACTGGGTACCCAATATATCTTGATATTTCACGGTGGCGCTGTATGCAACTGCAAGTGTCAAATATCTGTCGAGTACAGCACATTTTTATGTTTAGTTCCTTTTTTCGCCACGTACCAAAATATACTGGGCACACAGCATTTTTTTGTTAACACTTACGTTTTGATACTTTTAGTTCGGGAATGATAAATACTGTGGTTATCCAGTTTTACACTGTTTAAGAAAAAGAAAAATATCATTCTAAATTGTGAAATGTTTGCATTGTTGTAAATGTTATAATTAAATCTGTTTTATTAAAAACTGAAAATAGTTCGGATGCTTAGTTAAATGGAGAGTTGTAGAAAATAAATCTCTTCTTTTTCAGAAAGAAACCTTTCTCCATTTCTTAGCGAATTGATTACCTATTGATTAAATAATGTCGATCGGACGCTAAAGAAAATCGATCACTCCAGAAATTTTTGTAAAAAAATGTTTGTAAAAATGACACTGGTAAATTAAACCGCATAATATGGAATCAGCACCTGCTTTAGGGGGTAGATAAATTCGCCTAATAATTAATTAATATTAAACAAAAATTAACAACAAAATCGAACAATCACTTAGAACGAATGGTAATAATATTTAGTAATATCTTTACATTATATTTACAATTTTGGTAATATTTTTTAACCGTATACTAATACAAAGACGAAGTTTAACTTTTAACTAGGAAATTTACAATAACAGAGTAACAAAAATCTTATAGTATTGAGGGCTTGTATGTACATTAGCCAATATATTAAGAATTTTTAACTTTTCGTACTCATAGGAGTTCATACTCATATGGGCTCGAACTCGTTTGAGTACACAAAAGTTTTGAAGGGTTAAGATTAAACACATATTTAGCTTCAGTTACGCCATTATTGTATGTTTATTAACGTACAACAAGACATACAAAGTCCTTTTACTTTACATGATATATTGTGACGTAACGCAAGCTAACATAATATCCTTGCCATTTTATAGTTTTTTTTTATTATAACATTGAATCGAAAATTTCAAACATCGATTTGGCATTGATATGCAGTACAAGTTTTAATTTAATAATCATTAATTTATTGCACATTTAATTTAATTTTATTTCAAAACGAGAGATATATTCTTATTCTAGGATAATTACAAGAAATTCCGGCGAAGCAACATAAGCATTTATGTTTTTGCGAGCAATATTTTCAAAGTACATTTTGAAATCAGCAGGATTTTCAGTTAATAGTCAATACGTGAGATTTCATCAAAAAGCAACTGTGTAATGAATTCAATTGAAAAGGGAAGCCATTTGAAAAAGTTCAATAGTTTTCATTCCTGAATAACAGATGGCGCTAGTAGTAGTCGAGTCAAATTGGAAAAAGATTTTTGATGAAATATCAGCAACTCACGCGTGTAACAGTACATCATTGACCTAAGAATCGAATTCATAGCACAGGCGTATCAGTTACCCTCGCAGGGGTAGGCACGTTATTATTAGCCGTCGCGTCCTGATTATTGGCAGTACAGTAGAACTGCTTGTGAGCCTTATAGGTGTTCACGTACTTGAATGAAATGTCGCAAGACTTGCAATAATTTGGGGTTTCTTCGAGTTCTGTGTCTGGTTCCTTTTTTATGTCGACAGTGGCTGTTGGAGGGACCGGAGAGGTCTGTTCCTCTTCAGGCTCGTCGGTAGCGTGGACGAGGCGTGCGTGTCGTACCACGTTGCCCCGGTATGTGGAGGTGTAAGCGCAGCTGCCGCAGCGGTGGACGCGCTCGCCACCCACTGCTGGGCTTGGGGAGGTCGCCTCACGGCTGTCCTCTTCCAGAACGCACGCGATGTAACTCTCCTCCTGGAAAATGATGAAATTGTTGGTTAATTCTGGTTTCTGTCTTGGTTATTATATGGCCTTTGTTTTGAGAGGAATACTGGCAATCACCAGGGACATTAGATTTTGTATTTTATTTTACAAATCAATTTTTTACTAGGTAATGTGGCTATTATTTTCTTGTTCTTTGAAATTACAAAACTTTATAAAGAAAGGTGTTTAATGATACAAACTTACCTGTAAATCGGCAGGCTTCTTGTTGTTGAAGTGCATGCGGATATGCGTGCGCATGCCTCTCAGCGTGTTGCCCCTGTACCGGCAGATGGTGCAACGGAACGCCTTCACTCCGGCGTGCGCGTCCATGTGTCGCTGAGCCGCGGCCGCCGTCGGGGACACCACGTCACAGCACGGACACTTCCACCCACCCTCGGACCCCGATGTCGGTCGCGGAGCCTCAGGCACGCTTCGAGGAGACCGAGTCTCTCGCTTAGTGCAGTAAAACGATTGATGTGTCGTCAGGTTGTCAAGCGAACTGAAGTGAATCCCACACGCCAGGCAGATCAACTGGCGGTATTGTGGCGGTGGACCAGGCTCCGGAGGTGCAGGACTCGCGCGCTCCTCCCCCCCACCCGCTGAACAGTAGTGCCGTTTGTGGATCCGGTAGTTCTCGTACTTACAAAACACGATATTACACTCTTTACACTTAGACACTCCCTGCTTTACAAGCACTTGGGGAGATGCCGCAGTGACTGGTAGTTCTGATGCGAGACGCAATGCCAGAGCGGGAGGCAGAATTGCGGGAGGAACTATAGGCGTGTATTTCTCTTCAGGAGGCGACGGTACACTCGGAGGTTTTGGAGTTGGCCCTCTAGAGTTCAATCTCCGTCGCTTTGGGGAACTTTCTGCGCTTGGCGATGAAGACCGTCGAGAGGGAGATGGCGTTCCTGGAGATCCTGGTAGTGAAGGAGCGCATACGATTTGCTCCGGGGTTGTAGACCGTAGTCTATTCTCTTTTTCATGCTCGTCAGTCACTACAGATTCCGGCGTCCTTCGTACACTGAGATCCAGAGGAGTAGCGCCATCTCTTGATGGTTCTCGGGGCCGATTGGCTGATTTTAAAACCTCATTTTCTTTTCCTTCCGCGTTCATGTTTGACAAAGCCCGACTGATTGGTTGGAATGTTCCATTTGGTAACAGAAAGCATGGCGTGTCTGGGTCAGGCAGCGTCGTGCCTGGTAGAGTGCTAGCGCCCCGTAATAAAGAGTAGGGCACTATGAGAATAGGGTTCGTGGGTAACGCGAGTGCGTACTGATTCTGGTTTTGTGCTGGAGGCGTGGCCCCAGGGGAGGGTGGCGCGGACCCTGACGTCGCAGAACCGCCCCGGGCAGCAGCTAAAGCCTGTTTCACAACTTGCCTTGTGCTGCAGTAGTGTTGTTTATGTGCTCGGTAAGTTTTGATAGAGCTAAAGCGAATATCGCAATCGGCACAATAGCGGTCCTGTACCGGTGGCCCCTCCGTGACTTCTCCGTTAGAGGTCGGCGTCGGCGCTGGGGTTCCACTGCTGACCGGGGAAGAGGAGTGCATCCTCATGTGTCGGTTCAAGCTAACTTTCTTATCGGCACTATACGAGCAGTAAGTGCAAGCATATTGCTTGCCTGCAGGTCGAGGAGTTTTTGCTTCACTGCTGGACTCATCTACAGCTGGATCGGCCGCGGCATTCGGCTCTGCTGGTTTCGGCAGTCTGTTAGAACAGTAATGTTCTTGATGGGCTTGCAATGTACTGAGAGACGAGTAGCGAATACCACATGGCTTGCATATGTAGCCGGGAGGACCCGTTGCAGGAAATAGCCCTGGGAAGGCGGCCGCAGTTAGGGCGAGGTAGTCTCTTGCTTGCGGCGCAGGTGGCGGCGGCGGAGACGGTGAGGGGGGCTCACGTTTGAGCGTTGTTGCCTGAGGGGCCAGCGCGGGGTCTGTGGCAAGGCTTGTGTTGAGGCGTAGGCGAGGCGGCGAGGCGGCTGGTGAGCCACCCGACGCAGGCGAGGCGCCTCCGCTGGACGCGGGCCGCTCGCCCTCTGAGCTCGGTGTGCGAGGTTCTCCCGGCATCGCCTCGCTCTCGTTTCCCCATTCCTCGTCCTCACCTGAAAACAAAAATTAAACAAGTCAGAATCTATTGACTGCGCAAGTGCGCACCTAAATGCAAAATGTAGGAGCAAAAAGAATGCATGCTATATCGGCTCCTATTAGTGTTGTTAATAGCTGTGCGATGGTGAGTTGGCAGCGACGTCCCGCGATAGTCGTCACTCGTCACGTTTCGTCTCCTATCTGTCGACGTCAGTCAGATGGAGCCTCGCGAGTCGAGGCATACATTAGCGCTCCTAATTGAGACGTGGCCGCGCTATGTAAATGTCGCCGCGTGGGTGGGGCGCGCGCACCGGCCACTCGTCTTAACAAATGCGAGAAATGTGAACGAGATTAAGTTCGCGCACCCGGGACGGTTGATCCGTCATTACGGCCGATGCTCGTCCATCAATATCGTGAGCGGGCCCGCGGCCAAACAGAACAAAAACTTAACGGACCCCGTTGTAATTGGATCTGATTTCCAGAAAACGCTCGCTCACTTTCCTTTTTGAGCGACAACGATCTCTACCGAGCGAGGAATTAACCTATCTTTCGCGCAGCGATCTCGACTCAAAACGCCAATTAATGAGAGGCTCAACTTCATTCTCCTGGCCCTGTGAAGATCATTATATGGGCACGACAGCGAGATGGACGCGACGATTGGTGCGGCCGCGCACCGACCGCCATCTCGCGGTAACGAACACTGCTCGGATCGGATTGCGTTCGGGTCACGCTATCCTAGTGTGCGCGCGTTCCGATTGGTCATTACGATTGCTCGGTGACGCGCGATTGGTCGACTAATGCTGCTTTTATCTGGCAGCTTAATGTTAGCGTCATACCGAACGCGAGCTTATCGTGGTTCGTTAGTCGCGCTCCAGCTTCTGTTTTTCGCTAAATAAGTTATAAGCTTGTGATTGTTGGCTTGGCGAAAGGTTGTCCGGACAATCAGATAGATGGCGTGACTCGGTGTCGTTTATGCAGCGCTCGCGAACTGAACGTCGATTCGTTAAATGATATACATCTGTGCCCTTTGTCTTTATAAACATGTCATTGCGTTCGTACAAGAGAGAAACATGCGACTCATGTATTCGTTGAAAGCTAGCCCGCATAGTTTTGACTAGAACTTCACAATGAGCTAGATTAGGTGTACCCTTTGACTGCGAAGTTGCCTCACGAATGCAGGAGAACAATGCATGTTGCTATTTCTTGTATGAAAATTCATTGAATTAAATTCATTAAATGTTAAATGTTTGGTTGTAACAAGGCCGACAAGCGTCATACACGTGCCTACACACATGTGGAAAAAAAACAAAGCGGCCATCTTGTTGAGGTATTATCTGGTTTGAGATCAGGGTCCAATTAAAATAGTCGTGCATCAGTGGCGTCACAATCGCGGTGATATAAATCTGTGATTCTGACGCCCGTGAGCGATCACCTAGGTCCTCGCTACCACGGGCCACGAATCATATCTCGATTGATAACTCACCGTAATCACTGTGCACTCAAGACTATCTCGAGATAGTAAAATAAATAAATATGGACGTTCATTAAATATTTGTTTAGGTACTTGTATAAATATAACGTAAGTGAACGGTAGAATAATTTACGTTCCGACTTTGCCGAGTCCTTCACTTGTTGTGGTTAATCTTCACAAAGTTCATCAAGTAACTTCGCATAACTTTATTAGGTTCCTATATTTGTTAATAACCTACCATATAGATCCGTAATTTTGTGTACAGAATTTTATTTAACAGACCATCTTCATTAGGTATCACACATTTATAACGTGCTGAAATCGATCCTGAAATACGTAACGCTTTCAGTCCCAGCCATTTTCTTCAGCTTCGTTATTCCATCGTTTTTTCTTATTTCAGGCGAGACTTTGCGGAAATCCATTATAAAATACAATAGACGTAGATATATTTAGTAACCTATTCCGCTTAACTAACTAACTAGCTTAACTAATTAACTTAGTGGTAAGTAAATAAATAAATAACTATTCTTCAAGAGTCATAAACAACTCTGTAAGAAATCGACACGTGTTTCATATCTGAACGAGGCATCCTCAGGATGACGATTGACCAATTGCAAACCAGAACACGACGTGTTGCCACACCGAGCGCTGGACGCTGGGGTTTTCTTATAATGCACAAGTTTTGAATTCAAATCACCAGAGGAACTCGTGACTAAGTAATAACAGCCGCACGGGTCGATCGATGAGGTTACGCTACGCTTGCCAGGGTTGGTCCGTGGATGGGTGACCATCTTTGTATACCGAGACTCCTCCGTGCCGATAGGCAGTTGCTCCATGTAAAATACTGGTATTCAGCTACATCCGGTTAGACTGGAAGCCGACCCCAACATAGTTGGGAAAAGGCTAGGCAGATTGATTGTGTTCGTTACACTGCAGCACTGCATTTGTGAATTTTCTATTAATGTTTTCTATTCCTTAGTAGCGAGCTTAAACCAGAGCCTACTGTGAAATCTAATATTTTAGGTATCCTGTAAAGTATAAGAATCTTCCAAAATCCACCATCAAAACTCGCTCGTCAACCAATGGTAGTGGTCATACGCCATGCGACCGACATACACCTTGAAATGAGCCGATTGTCCGATAACACGAGATAAAAACTGATTCATTGAATATTAATGTATTTCTAAGTATTATTATTATCTTGTTCTGCATCCACGAACTGTCCTTTTGCTTAGAATCTTTAATGAGGCGGTAACTCTGTTTTGAGCCACTAGATGGCGGTAGTAACAGCGTTTGTGGGACCTAGGAAAAGTATGATTTTCCGAAACTGAAAATGAACAAGCAGTATTTCGATACTTATTGCTACTGCTCAGGCCTACATTGTCCTCCCATGCCTACTAACACTGTAATTTGAAAATATTGTAAAAGACAATTATTTTTAAAATAGTAGGTACCTAACCGTGGAGTTTCTTCCCGGCTCTTCTCCATAAGAAACGATCAATTGGGAACCGTGCACTTAGCTTCTGACGTGTCATACATAAGTGCCCATGTAGGTTTATGTTTTTTATTTTATTTGATTTGATTTACTGCTTACTTGTTTATTGATACTTGTTGGTTGTTGTTATTTTATATTACAAGTGACAAAAACGTAGTTTAAAAAAAAAGTTTGTGAATAAAAGACCACATTAAAGCCGCGTGAAAATCTGAGCCTGCTAATGCTTAACTGAAATACGGAAAACAGTAAAAATAAATGAAATTGAATTTATCATAATTAGCATCATGTAAGAAGTTAAAAGTTTAGTTCTATTTTTTAAACTCAACTTAAGTAAGTGATGGACTTCTCGAGCGCTGTCCTACGGAACAACGACTAATGCCCATACAACCCGGTAACATAAAACATGAAGTAGAGCAACTTGACTATAAATAAATATAATATAATAGGTACATGATTAAAATGTCAATCAGCTTAGAGAAAAATCTTAACAAAAGCAATCTTTTCATCTAAACCAAAAACATTTACTTATCTACAAAATTTTCTTTTTTTAAACATGTCGTCTTAACGTCACTACACAACATTATGAGCGCCATTACCAGTGTTGCCAGATTGAGAATAAAAAAACCTACTAAAAAAGTTACTAACAAAGAGTTGAGTGACAAAGTCGGACGAGATTATCGTTCCACACATCTTGATTTATTTGTGTTTGTTGTGCTAGGGAGTGTGTACATCTATCATGCGTGTGTGGACTGCACGATAATATCATAGGTGTTTAATACTAACATTGGGAATGAATTGAATGGAACTGATGTTCTGTGAGTAACTCGTTTCGCGATACCCATAGATAAGTTCTCAAACTCTGTATTGTTTTCAAGTTTTTTGTTTTTAGAAGCTGATAGAATAACACTTTGCTAGATTGTAGACTTGAATCTAATATTGGTCAATCGCATCTTGTTTGCTTAAAGTTTCATTAAAATATTTTGTAAATGAATTTCAGATACTTTATCTTGATTGCTTTAGATTGGTGAGAGGTGCAATGCCAGGTGCAAACACTGGTATAGAGTGAGAGTTTTTATACGCTAGAAGCCGGTTCAAAAAACTTTTCAGAAATTACTTACATCAGTGCTATAATTACATAAGTATAGTACCAACTAGTAATTTTTTGCACTGCACATTTCCGGAATATAAATGTGCAGTGCTTAGATAGTAAAACTTAAAAGAATCATGTTAAATAATCTCTTCGCAGCTGCTTAGTAAGTTAGTTAAGACCTCTATAGTAAGCATTGCAGCATCTAACCCCATTCCACCTCATTACTTTACAAAACCATAACAAACCCATTGAATACAATTTCCAACGACTCAAAGCCACGCTATTTACACATAAAAAATATTCTCAAGTACGTATCAAGGTGGTGATCTTCAGCAAGTGTCCGGCAGGATGAACGTCGTGCGTCACGATCGGACGCGCATTAACATATCGCCGGTTCGATTCCGCTATCGTTACGCCCTATGCTGTGCTCAGTCTGACTGTGGGACAAGTGTCCGTGTCGTTTACGATACGATATTTTGCTTGGCTTGCTTGTTGAATGGGAATGGCTAGGCATTTAGTAGGATAGATGCTGTGGCGCTGATCATCTTGTGTGGGACTACGAAACAATGATAGTTAAACTGATCATTATGAGAAGGCTAATGACAGCCTCCAAAGAGGTGATTTCTCACAAAATACCAGAAATAGGTATTAATTGAACGAATGAGAGATGTTAAAACGTTCAAGTTTCATTATTCAAACGTTCTATATACTTTTTACCATCCAAAAATTAAGTTATGCTATGTTCAATATCCATTATCGTTGCAATCAATTAATTACCATCCAAGCATAGAATACAACAAAAAACACCTCTGCATTGCAATGGAGACGTGTCGAGCAAAAACGTTGGTAAGTAAGCGTAGTACGTAGTACATAGATAAACATTTCCTTGTGGTGTCCACGTCCTGCCTCATGACGAATAAATCTAGATGTCCACGCGGCCGGCGATAACAGTAACGTACAGCCGCGATGTTGGTATGAGACCGCGATAAATGTTGCCACGCTTAGTTCGTTATCTTCGGTGTTGCTTGAGGAAAAAATATCCAGTTCTACCGTAGAAATTGGTTTTGGTTTCTTGGAAATTTTTGTGCAAAAGTCAAATTGTAAAATTATTACAGGAGCTGTTGTGTTTAAGTTTCATTGAATTAGGAATTTAGGAACCAATCCCCTGTATTTTTCTAATTATTTAAAAAGTCAGGAGCATTCAATAAGTAGTCCATTAATGGCTTTCAAAGAGGTCAAACTTCTTTCCATATAAAAAAAGTTCTACAAGCAATCACACACAATTCTTCCGTTAAAAAAAGATTATAAACACTCGGAACTCAAGAACGTGAGGTACACGTTTATACAATATTAATTACACTCTTTAATTAACCCAGTTTTACGTGCTAACTAAATATCGTCAAAGCAACCCCTTGCGGGCAAACGAGTGCTTGTAATCGTATAGCGAAATCTCAACCTCCGTGTATGATTGATGTAGGATTTAATATTCATGAGGTGTTGCCACATGTGCCTGGAGGTAGTTTGGTAGATTTGATGTGGTATTTTGGCAACACTGGACAATATGCAAATGCTTACACCTGGACGGTGAGGAGCCTGTGTCAAGAGGTGAAGCAATGTGACTTTAGGAAGCCTAGTGAATGTTTCATATTGATGATTTTAAAATCATTACCGATAATGGGTCGAGAGATCATCTTTACTAATCAGCCAACGATTTACAAATAACCTACATTTCGCCCTAATATACTCTTCTAACCGTGGAGGAGCTCGTCGCGAAGTAATAACAGCCGCACGGGTCAATCCATCAGGTTAAGCTACGCTTGCCGGGGTTGGTACGTGGATGGTGACTATCTTTACATACCGAGACTCCTCCGTCTCTCGGAAAGCACGTTAAACCGTTGGTCCCGGCTGTCATTCGTGGATCTTTATCCGTCGTTACGGGTCGTCAGAAGCCCGAAAGTCTGACAACCAGTCTTACCAAGGGGTATCGTATTACCCAGTTACTGGGTTGTGGAGGTCAGATGGGCAGTCGCTCCATGTAAAATACTGGTATTCAGCTGTATCCGGTTAGACTGGAAGCCGACCCCAACATAGTTGGGAAAAAGCTAGGCAGATGATGATACTCTTCTAACTGTATCTACCTATACGGGTTTTCATAGTGAGCGTTTACCGATGATAGACGATAAACATGTATTAACATCCTATCTGGTAGATCAACATTGTTTCGACACGTATCCGACTCATTAAAGTTTAACATATTAACAATATTGTGTAGGTACAAGATTTAGAGCTAACACGGTATCGCCCGAACGATCTGTTCATCTCACTTTCACATCTCAAGTCATTGGGATGCGTAAACTTAAAAAGTTGAATTCAGTGCTGTTTAATCGCATAATCACTAAATCGGTGAGCAGTGGGTCGTGCACAAACGTGTCAGTGGTCTCGCAGTGATGAGTTTTTGACAGATTTTGTATGGCATAATATCTGTCAAAAACTGATAATTGTGAGACCACTGACATGTTTGTAAATTAGTAGACTTGGCCCCCAGGTAGGATGATTAGTGAAGGAAAACATAGTGAGGGAACCGCTATGTCCTCGAAATCCATCCTAATATTATAAATTCAAAAGTAACTCTGTCTGTATACCCTTTCAAGCCTAAACCACTGAACGGATTTCGATAAAATTTGGCAAGGAAGTAGATGGTATCCCGGGGAAGGTACTTTTTATCGTGGGCGAAGCCGCGGGCGGAAGCTAGTCAACAGGGCCGCAGCTACCGTACAACTCGATTCCTATCGGCTTCCCTTCTGGAATTCGAAACAAAACCACTCTATCGTCATTGAAAAATGACACAGTCAGTAGTGTTTAAAATGCCTTTTAAGTAATCACACAATAGGTATTTAATACACCATATAATTAAAACTATACAAAACGCCTACATTCAATGTTTTGTCTTTGTTGTCTCCCAACAGCAAAAAAATATTCTCTAAAATAACTCGGCGGCGCGGCTGGCTTATCGCTCCTTCAAAAATCAAGGCGTCATGACGTCACTTCGGTCACGTGACACCCCGGTTTTATACGCTTCGAGCAAGCCGGTCAAATACGAGTTATTGTACCTAAAACGATCTAAACTTGCGTTCGCGTGAACGAGATGCCGCGATATCGGTTCGGTAGTTTTCGTTGAATTTCGTAATGCGTTCGGCTCGGAATTCGGACAGGACGCTAAACGCTATTGTGTGGTTGCTGTTTGACGTAATCGCATTTATAATTTTGTTGTTTACACTTGCAGTTAATTTGCATTTTGTTCGTATTATTTATTGAATACATTAGTTTATCAGTTCGAGAATCGTATTAGTAGTATTAGTTTGTTGGTATAAAACAGTGATTAAAGTGTTTTGACTTTAGTGAAAGTGTACGTTGTAATTATGTATTTGGGGTAAGTAGATAGTTAATAAGTTGAAATTTCTTAATAGATTTGAAAAGTTATTAGTACTATCAGTAGGATTAGGATGGCGGCAATAATTCGTCAAGGACTTTCTAATTAACTACAATGTCTTTTGGCCCGCGTGCGGCCCGTCTGGTAGCTTAGTAGTAGCCTATACATTGTTGTTTAGGATTATTTTCTTTGTGAGGAAACATGCTTTCCAAGGTTAAGTAAACACAATTACGTTAGGCCGTGCTCGCTCAGATATAAGTATAAATTACAAACGACGTGATAGTTTTTTCAAACATTCTAATGTTTCCCTTTACGATAAATATGAAAAGCTGACTGGCAGTTGTAAATAAAATAAAATGTATTGTTTCCCTTGTTTACTTTTCTCAGATTCTAGTAGTTTATGTAATAAAGGGGTTTTTACATTCATAATCTGACGATTTTTCGCTAATTCGTTTGAAGCTCTACACCCGCGCGGCCAATTCCCTCTAGTGGCCGTGAGCGAAAACTCTGATTTGTAAAATGCCACTCCCTAAAAATTTCTCGTTAAACGCGCCCTCTGTTTAATTATTTGTGAATTTTTTGAATGGAGATATCTCGTTCTTGTACTGACAAAATGCATTGCTTTTCTGATATTTTCGTTAGATGGCGTTGCGCTATTAGGAGCTTAGTAATAGATCTGCGGTAGTGCGGTTGAAATCACTTGTTGAACTGTGTGAGTGTGCGTGGTTTATGAAAGCGGGCTTTTTGAATGTGACTTTATAAATAAGTTTGAGAAAAGTACATCAAAATAGGAATTTAATGAAACGGTTTATTGACACCGTTCTTTTGTTAGGTAAACAAAACAAGAAGTAGGTTTTCGCGGCCACAAGGAAGGTCCGAAGTGACATCATAAGAAGTATTATTAACCGACTTCTTCAAAAAGGAGGAGGTTCTCAATTCGTCAGTATAGTTTTTTTTTTTTTTTTTTTTTTTTTTTTTCTTTTCTTTTTTTTTTGCTCCGGGTTCCCACCCCCGAAAAATCACCCTTCGCCACTGCTAGTCAATCATAATTATGTGACATTCACCGACTTGTACTGGTTTTGGCCCATTCCCTCCTACAGAGGAGAGACATGACGAGTCCCAATAGTGGGAACATTAAGGCTGATTTTTGACGTTATGTAACACAAAATAATAATTCGGAAACTTCAGTATTTAATTAGAAAAGAATTACCACCTTAGGGGTTTTAATATGAGCCATAATTGCCAGTCAATTTTAAAGTCGGTAGCGGTAACTTTACATACAAAATTATAGCTGACCGATTTTTAATGCTTCACATTTAGAGCTCATATTAAGCCCTTAGGGTTCCCTTAAACAATGTCAGAAATGAGTTACGGTTTTGTTGCTCACTGATGTATAGTTTACTTCCCTAATTTGAAATTGGAAGGACTTTTTTGTTACTTAAATACGATTTTAATTTGGTCTTCTCTTCGTTTCGTGTGGCTAGCAATTATCCTGGTGTCAGAGTTTTAAAGCCGCTCATGGGCCTCTGACTTGGTTCTACATGCCGTCGAGAAATATCTCACAGGCATATTGGTTTCCTCACGATGTTAATTTGGTAATACCGCAATTTGAAGCAAACTTTATAGAATCACCACCTCTGACATGTAAATCCAATACACTGTTACTCGAGTTACAGTATTTTGCCTTAATAGCGCTCATTTGATTATTTTGAGGCAGTTACATATCCCTATTTTTTTTTTTTCATGTTATAGTACTTTTGTAGAAGGAGATATGAGCATATACTAAAACCAAAAAAAGTTTTAAAAGCCCTTTTCTCGAAATAGGTATTTATGTGATACAGTGTTTTGGATTCACACTGTGGTAACAGGAATTCTTTATTTTTCGTAAAGATCTAAATTCAACTGGAAGTTGTCAAAGATGAATCAAAGAGCCATAGTATTGCTCTTCATCATTATCATCATCCACAAACTGCCTTCACCCACTGCTAGTGCCAATCCCCACGCTCCTGTGCCAGCCTCATCCAGCGGGGTAACGGTTTTCACTTTGACAGATCAACAACATTCATTGCGTTGTTGAGCAGGAAAATCTTTCTAAAATATGAAGCAATGGAGCAATATCGTTCAAAATCAGTCAGCATCTTAATTGCGTAATTCACGATCAATCAGAATTGGAATCGGTTCGAAAAAAATGTCTAATCCATTGATTTATAAGTTCGTAAGTTACGTTGTTGAGCAGATTTTTTTTCGAACTTATGAAGCAATGGATTAGACACTTGTTTCAATACGATTCCTATTCTGACAGATCGTGCATTATGCAATTAGGGTGCAGATTGTGATTGAAAGTGTGTTACGAAATTAGGGTGCTGAAAACCGCCATTGCACTTACCAATAATGTTTTCAATTTCCAGGATGGTTACCTTATTTCGTTGTTAACCCAGAACAAAAGTGTAATGCCAAAGTGCCACATCCGTCCTCTCCTACCTCCCGAGGTGTGCGTATTTAAAAACACAAGTAAGTACCCTCGATCGAATGTAGATATGACTGAGGAAATTAAACATTTCACAAGTAATTGCTTCTTATGCTTTCTTTGTTATTATCATGAGTTCTTTTGACATTCAGATTGTAATAAAATGTGTTTTATTTTTTTTATAATGTTGCTGAATGGCCCCGCTAGAAGCGCTGGATGCGGCTAGGTCTTGTATGGGTGACCGTTGTAGAAGATGGAAGTTCTTGGAATTAGGGGAGTCAGCTAACATTTTAGGTAGGTTAGAAAATTTGTAGGTTAGAAAATTTGTAGGTTAGAAATTTTATAGGTTAGAAAATTTGTAGGTTGGAAAATTTGTAGGTTAGAAAATTTGTAGGTGGGAAAATTTATAAGTTAGAAAATTTGTAGAAAATTAGTTTTTTTTTATTGGTAGGTTAGAAAATTTCACTTAATTTTCTAGACCAAAAGATCACGTACCCTGAGTTCTTTGAAGAAGGTAGATAGAGGTGCTCCGTCGTACACCCACAGTTGTCGATAACGGTTTTAGATCCCATTACGATAAGTGAATTTATCGCTACAAATCAAGCTCATGTGCTCTAACTGTGATTTTAACAGACATACTAACGTATCTTTGTTCAGCCGTTATTTTACCAATTTTGAGTTACTTTGTATGAACTTTGAAACTAAGCTTAAAAGCAACCGTCTTATTTCTTAGTTACCAATCAATCTACCTAGCCTTATCTCAACTATGTTGGAGTCGGTTTTCAGTCTAAGCGGATGCAGCTGAATATACCAGTATTTTACATTTCGCGACTGCCTATCTGACCTTCACAACCCAGTAACTGGGTAATACGATACCCCTTGGTAAGACTGGTTGTCAGTTTTATCGGGCTTCTGACGACACGTAACGAGTGTCAAGACAGCCAGGACCAACGGCTTACCGTGTTTTCCGAGGAACGGAGGAGTCTCGGTATGTAAAGATGGTCACCCATCCACGGGCCCTCGGCAAGCGTTGCTTAACCTCGAAGATCGACCCGTGCGGCTGTTATTACTTAGCCACGAATTCTAACTTACTAATAGATTCCCATTAAAGAAATGCAACGTGCTTGTCGTTCTACAGTAAGAAATGTTAATTGTTTTTTAAATATTACGTACGAATGACATTAATAATCCGCATGACATTTCCTAACGTAATAATGATTGCCAGCGCAAAAATAAAGTTGGTAGTTATTCTTATTACAAAATAATATCAGGGCCAAGGCACTGCTATGATTACCCTTGATTAGTACCTATGGGAGTAAACCTATGGCGTAATTAATTAGATTTATGCACCACACCCGCTACCAGTTGACATTCTGAAACGTGGACGTCATTATAGTTGTATTAACCGTGTATTTCCGTGGAGTTTCTTACCCGTTCTTCGTCCATAGGAATCTACTACGCTTTGGAATGGGCAACTAGCTTCAGCTCTCTAACTGATCGACCCCCTCGTGATGTGTGTGATGTTATGTGTACCTTGTCAACTAAGTAATAACTTATTTATTTTATTATTTATGTACACACACAGTAAAATACATAGAGATACGACACAATTATAATATGAGTACTTATGAAGATAGTAACGTGTGAACTATTTATGACTATAACACTCGCTCTTCAAATTTGGTAGCTTAAAAATCACCTTCAACCAGCACGCGTGCTGCACTCTTTGTGTAACACACTTTGAATCACAATCCGAGAGTTTTGAAGGATATTGCTAATCCTTCATAGGTTGGAAAAAAATCATCTGCTCAACAATGTAAATAACGCAATGGACGTGGGTGAACTGTCAAAATGAAACCCATTGCGATCAATCGTCATTTTATATGGTACGTAATTACCGCAGACAGGAAGGAAATCCCCCAGAACGATAACGTATTGCCCCGAGATTCTTGTTAATCTTTCAACATCGTGCATGTAAACAATTTCAATTTCCTAATATACCTACCATTCGTATGTCCTCTCGACATGCAATCTGCAGTCGCAGAAACATTAAAAAACTCTTTAACACACAAAAAAGTCTAATTCTGATAGGCGCGGGTCTATTACCGTGGCACGCCGTAACTCAGAAACAAGTAAACACGGCAGTCTCGACATTTGCATAACTATCGAGTTTTTAAATCTATGCAAAACTCGACGATACGTTGCACGGGCTCACGAGTCGACCCCCCCACCGCGCCTTCAGTAAAAACACATGCGATTTCATAATACGTCCCCCCATAACTCCACGTGTGCCACGTTTTGATTAATAACCCAGGATTACAGCAGACCAGATTATAATATAATTTGAATACACACTTTTTAATAACAATGCTGTTAATATACCGCGAAATTGATGATAAAGTGATAATACACATAAATAAACAGCTTAAAAGTTGCGTCCACGCATCGCTGGAGGCGTCAAAAGTAGGCGGTACTTATGATGAATAACGTGACGGAATCCGACGTCCAATCGGATCGATCTCGATTTTAATTATACGAATCGAGAACATCGAGACGCCTATAGATCGAATATTAATATGTCGATTGCGCACGCGGCGATATCAACAGCCTGGCCTTTGATTCCGCCGTTCGAATTTCGAATGCGTAATTTGATTTGAGTCCGCGACATTCCGCGAAACAGATGCACACGATAACGGTCTTCCGCAAAAGATTCAAGATAGTTATTGCAAACTGAGAAAAATAAAAGCACAATTTATAACTGCTAGCATCGAGTGATCTTGATTTTAGTTTATTTGCATTCCGTGGACGTACTGTCTGTATTTTATTCATGTGAACATGACAGTGCGACGGGCCTGTACGTAATAAAAGAAAACGAATTAAATTTAAACTAACAAAGCATTGTTACAGTGAAACGGTCACGTCAAACCGATCCATTTCCTTTTTGTATTACACCACTATCTTGATGTCGATAGGATCTAGCAGTCGCAGCACGCCTACGACACGAAAATAATTAACTCGGTCCACCGTCAAACATCATGTTTAACATCGGCTACTCCCATACCAATTACTACCGACAATCGATTCACTCACAAAAACAGGCGCCCAACACTAGCCCCGACTGGTTTGAAAAAAATAAAACTCGGCCGAGTCTCGTCGCCCGAGAACGTGTTAACGAGCGTTTGATGGATCGCGCTACAATCTAATACTGATGTTCTTAGCACTACTACAGGTTTCATGAACCTATAGGTACACGGTTTTTATGACACTTTATTACCTGACACCCTTCATAACATACAACTGTGTATCCAAGCGCAACTGGACAATAACAGATCCCAGATAAATCGAAAGAAATCAATTGAATTCATGAATAAATCGCATAAACTTGTCCCGCACTGTTATCAACGCGACATAATATTTTTTACAGCTGTTTCATAAATGCGAGAAAGCGACGCACGAGGACGCGGCGGTATTTATTTTTTTAATAAATTCACGTTTAATCGGTATCCGGTATCTTTGAAATTGCTAGCGAGGCCCGAGAGATGGAATCGATACGGGCCCCACAATGTAAATTATATAATTAAAGAAAACTCGCGATTGCGATCGAATACTTATACGATGTTAATCGAATAACGTGACTTTTATCGGCGATTGCGTCAAATTACTGCTCAAATTGCCGTTTAAAAAAAATAAAGAGTAGTGTTGTAAGCGCAAAGGGGTAAAGGGATAAAAATCGGTTTGTTTCTTAAAATAAAAAGTGTGCGGTGTCGTTTGGATCGCGGGCGGGCGAACGCGTTGGAGATTTGAAAATTAGCATTTTTGTCGAATAACTCTGTGGCGGTGTCTCGCTGAGCACAGTGAGCACCCGATACCGACGAGCTGGCCGAATCTCAGCTTTTTTACACTTTTTAACAGGATTGGACTTTAAAATATTTCTCTATTCTTTGGCAATCACTTGTTTTACGAGCTAGCAATGGAATAACTGTTTTGGTTAGTTAGTAAGAAATTGTTTTAGGTAAGTACTAAATATCAAGCTTAAAATTGTATATAAACATACGCTATTATAAAATGGCACAACTAATTGCTCCAAATAAGCAATATTTCACTTTTTAATTTTTTTTAATAGAATTATGTAAAAATTAATTGAAAAAAAAAATTGTTACTTTCAATAAGCTGATAGTTTTTACATGTTTGCGTGATGGTTATCATCATAGGATTCTCCTTTATAAGGCAAACTTCGAGACCCATTTTGTCATCAAGTCAATGCCACATCTAGCTACACCTCATAGAGAATCACCAATAACCGACCGACTTAAAAATGAAGCAAAAACACAGCTCTAAAAACCGTTGACCCTTTATCTTTTGTAGCAGCTCTCATTGGGCGAGTAGAAATTTATGTCGCCGAGTAATCCGGGCCCATTTGTATAGATAATTTTTATTATTGCCATCTCCCCGAGCCGGCCGCGGCCGATAAATGCCGAACGAAAGAGTTCGTAATGACAATTTAAATAAGGAAGACGTATTCGTTTTGAACGATAACCGGGATTTGAATTTAGAAAATTTGTAAGTGGTAACTCTGAAATAGGGTTGTGCATAGTTTGGTATAATTGGTATAAAATACGATGATATCGAGACTTCATCTTGTTTTAATTTGGAGATTATTCTAAGGAATCCGATTAAACAAATCTTAATCATATTCACTCTTTATGAATTCACAGGTTCTCTCTTAAGTTCTCCTTCTCATTTGATATTTGACAGTTGTCACTTGCATATAAAACTGATGATTCTTTACTGCATATTTTCCCTCATAAAATTTTATTGTTACTTACAACAACACGAGAATCCATTACAATACTAAACCAATAACCCTACCAGACAACAAACTAAGCGTGTAAACTATTTTTAACATGGCCACACCGGGTTTATCGGCTCCCGCTCTTATGTCCACGTTATCTCGGCCAGTGCATTAGTCTTCGATAATACAACGATAAAAACAGATCGGCCGGCGCCATGCTCGATACAGATTGTATTTAGTCGATTTAAAAGAAAAAAGAATCGATTCAACCCTGATAAAGATGTTATGGCGTGTTTTCGTAGTCGAGTGACTTAATTGTGGATTCCTTTGCTATGTTTACGTGGGATAATAAATTTTGTGATTAAAAATGTTTTAAGCAGATGTTCGGTTTTATGTTTGGGTTTACTATATTTAGATAATGCAGGTTAAGTGGGAGCCTAAGGAATGATCGGTGTTCTGTATCTAAGTATTAAAATAGTTTCATGTTTTACAAATTTTTATAAGTATGATATCGGATCATTATGGATGTAATTAAAAATGCTAGCAGCTTAATGACTTAAGCTTTTGGCTTTTAAATAAACCAAACATTAATTGAATGTAATCAAGTTATTACTATGTAAAATAGAGAGATGTATTTTACATTTAGGCTGCAATAAAATTACTCATTCTAGTATTTTAAATTACTGTAATATCAAGATTTGTATTGTTCTCAACTGAAAAGTTATTTACAATCTAACGTTTACCAGAAGTACTCGAATGTTATAATGAATGAGGCATTTCAACAATTTCAGTGCGGAATGCTATGGACTGTAAAACTGTTAATATCTAGAATAAATTAACTGCGCCTACGACAAGGTGGACGCTCTGCGCTCTTAGTGTATTAAAGATAAGACGAATAGAGCGAGACAAAAAATAATTAAGTATAATGGTGTTATCCTTTATAACGACTTGTTTCTAAATCGGTCGACTTAACATTATCCTATTAGGTCACAACACTACCCTAACAAAATGGCGGTCTAATTTCCCTCCAAAATTAATAACCCGCATCGCTCGTGTCGTTTTTCATCAACCTCATTTTAGTGGGTTTATTATTTATCGTGTTTTCCTCAAAACATCATTTACATCGCTTTCATAACGCCGACGCACGTTGAAAGACTGAAAATTTTGTCTATTCGACAAAATAGTGCGATAACTGTGCTAATGACGCCATCACGGTCGCCATTTTCCCGCAGCCATTTTGAATTTGTAACGTTTTGTTTGTTAAGTTGCGTTGTGTGTACCTAATAGTATGAAAAGGTTTAGGGTCCTAGATAATGGGGTGTGCACATCAGTTTTTGTTGAAAGCTCCCGTGCCCCTTTTACGAAAACGTATAAAACAATATTAGCTGGCGTTTTTCTTTCACGTTCAAATAAATCCAAAGCAAAACGATCGAAACATCGATTCAGTTTATGATTTACAAGACAGTGGACATTAAAAAAACAAAGCTTATTCAACATTCGAAAAAATAAAACAACAATGAGATCGCACGGGCTGAGTTTGAGCGCCGAAAGTTGAATACAATCCCTTGCACAGTGGGCCGAAAGCGATCCAGATCTGGCTATCGGGATCTCAGTTTGTTCTCACATCATTACCCGCGCCGACGGCTACAAATTTACATCCAACACAATGGCTATCCACCATCGAGACATCATTAAGGTGATGCCGATAGCGCCAGCATAGCCGCTGAACAAATGCCTTATAGAACCTCAACCTTCCAGTCAAATAAGAACCTTATGAAAAAGGCACATAAAATCCGGTTTAGATGTGGTCAAACTGGCGGTTACGCGGGAAAAGCCGCTCGACCGTAATGACGGAACGTCATATAAGTTGGAATGGAGCGAGCGATTATGAGCGCAAGTATGAACGCTTGTAGAGTCGAATTTAAATTGTTAGCACGGGATTACAAGGCTGGAGGGACGGTTTAGGAAAGGATCAGTTTGAGCCGAAGCCTGGGGCTATCGCGGCCGCACAATGGAACTTATAATATGGGTGATTGCGGAAAAATTGATAATAAGAATTTTGTACGCAAATGGTGGATTTTGTACAACTTTTTTCTTTATTTCTGTATTGTTTTTTGACGCTCTTGCTGATTTTTTATCATTTTATGCCAATGTAATCCTTTTGAATCAACAAGTGGTAGATATGCATTTATTTAAAAAATAAACCCAAAAATTCGACAAGGAAAAACGCAAACAATGCGTCGATGCTAAATAAATGTTACATTATTATCGTATGTAAAAGATTCTATATCTGAGTTAGGACATATCAACGCTGGCGTTTGCATACAATACTCGGTTCGTTACGCGACAAGACTGACGCGCGATCGACGCGCGATTTGTGTCGCCGCTGTGACGCGCGACCGACGCCTTATCGCGTCATCTCGCCCGCCCTAATTTGCTTCGTGCTTTATTCAGCACCTGTTTAGTTATTGTCTGCATTTTAAAATTTACGGTTTTATTATAACTGTGTTTTTGCGTGGTTGGAATATTTGATTGAGTGTGTCAGTCAAGTGACGGGGTATTGAAGGGTGGGATTTCAATAATTGGAATGATTTCTAGCTAGCAGCAGAACAGACAGACTTCAAATTTAAATAATTAGGTACCTCCCTTATTATGTAACAATAAATCACAGAGATGAAAGTTTTTACTATATCTATATCAGTTTCACGCTATTCTAAAAGTAGACGTCCCGTCACGCCGTATTTATTATGCTAACGATCATTTGTTTATAATCTCATATCGCGATCATACGTATTAAAACAATCCAAATAATTACACAGCCCTCCAAATCCTACATTGATTAATATCAAAGAATCGCGAAACAATAACGAGATCGCGCTGACGAAAAACAAGGGAACAATCGACGAACATCGTATACGAATGTATAGAGATAAGTAAAACATGGCTACCGTACAAAAATAGCTGAGATAACACCGCGATCGCATCTGTAAACAATGGTACTGGTATCCACGCTCTCATTAGCCAGCCTTGTCGACTCGACGCGGGAAATTGTGCAATTCCGCGGGAATCCGCCGTATCGAGTATCGATAGGCGATTTGTAATCGATCGACTCTTGTGCGATCGCCCATCACTAGCGTTTGCTTTTTTAATAGTCGGATTTTAGTCTGTGTTTTTTGCTTACTGATTCTATTACTTAGTTATTTTCCCGTTTAAATTGGTAATTGAAGTCATACTCATCATCTGCCTAGCCTTTCCCATTTATATTGGGGTTGGCTTCCAGTCTAACCGGATGCAGCTGAATACTAGTATTTTACATGGAGCGACTGCCTATCTGACCTCTACAACGCAGTTACTAACACGATACCTGGTGGTGAGACTGCCTTTAATAGCTCGAAGCTAGATTAAATGGGTCCTATAATAAAACCATTGGCAATATCTTTATAGGCTCACTTAAAATAAGTACTTAATTCAGATAAATAATTAAATAAAGCCGCTAATTAATATGAAAAACGTCGACACCTGGTTATTAGTAGAAAATAATGAATACAAATGTCCGAAGTTACGTCTTAAAATACAAATTTTATTATGATCATGACATTTGATACGTCAGTAATTCTATTCGATGCCTTGCAAATATCTTTGTGGACGGGTCTCACATGTGCCGTTTCACACTTATCTCGTTAGATAAATATTTAGATAAGACCATTTATGTTTAATTAAATAATTGTTGTTAATGTCACTTTTAATTCTTTACTGTTAGAATTTTAAATATATTAACATAGTCGCTTTAAATTCTTTCAACAGGTCGGCGCTAAAATGAGGCATGGCATTGGTTTTGTAATCAATACGGTTTATCTATTTTTCTGTTTATTATGACATTGAAAATAATTTATAGACATTTTGCTTGGCACGAGAAGGCACGTCACTAGAGCTTTATAAAAAAAACCTAATGATTTACGTCCACAATTTATATAATTCACCTTAAAAAAAAAAATATTGATATTCAAATTATTGATTTTGCTTTTTTGCTGAACTGGGCCTATTTAGCGCAGCCGCGAGGCACACTTGTTTTTATTTTCTCTAGGTACCTACACTTTGAAATTGTTTCTTTTTTTTTTTTTTTTTTTTTAATTCTTTTACATGTAGTTACAGTGTGTTGTGTGCCCTGACTGTGCTAAATAAATGCATTTTCTTTCTTTCTTTCTTTCTATTTAAATTAAAATAGATATTAAAAATAACTTTTTGAACATCAATAAAAAAAACCCTGGCTAATAATCCTAAAAGTAATTCGTCACTTGACCGTTTCTAAAGCTCCATTTACACGATGCTAGTAGGTATGCAATAAAATTAAGCAACAAATGACTTGCATTGTCTAAACATTTTGCAAACGAGGCAACTTTTATTATTGCTTCTACTTATGGTTTGCCACAGGCAATTATACCGCAGCATGTAAATCTGGCTTTAGTACCTATACAGCTGGATAGAAAAAGCTGTATTTTTTAAACCGCCGCATCTGATTAACTTTCATTTTCTGCATCCTTGCATCATCTTTGACACACGATAAAATTCCTGCTGATATTTATCTCCTGATACATAAACATGTATCAGGAGATAAATATCAGCAGGAATTACGGATTTCAAAATGATCTTCGTTAAGTCAGATGTTGGATACGAAATATCTACAAGAGATAAGATGTATAATTTGTAAGCAACTTTGATTCATATCGAAATGCGCTACGAAATCCGAATAACTAATAGAAACCATGTTTTTTTTATTAATTTTAACAATTAAGTAACATACATTATGTGAGGAATTCGGGAAGCCTTTGCTTGGTTCTCGAGTACCAAAAAGAAAAAAAAAGCCCTAATTTGAGGAACCTAGCTTTTTATTACCTAGCTACCTACCTACTATTAATAAAAAGCTCAAACATTCGCAGCTATGATTAAATAAACCACACTACCAACACCAACATACAAGCAAAACCGCAACGTCAAATAAATCCGCAACGAATAGCGTTTAAAAACGCACAAACCTAGCAAATCGACTACAAATCTGCACAATGCCACCTCACTATAAATATCTTAGGCCATACAACGGATAAATCTCCAGAAAGACACTTTGAAGTTTTCATACCGTTTAAATAACCCCTATCTTAACGGCATAAGGTTTAAAATCCCTTGGCTTGGGTTTCTATTTTGGTGTAGGGATGTCAACGATATTTCGCGAGGGCAATTAGGGGCGTCCATGCTGAGTTGTGGCGAAGAGATTGTTGGCAAATGTATTGCGCGATGTGCGTACGAGTTGATGTGTTACAGACCTGTTAAAAATGCTTGAAAGGGACTTTTTTTATAAGTACTCAAGGTTTGACATTTTTACATTTTTCTGGAACTTGGAAAAGTCGCCATGCGTAGAACTTTGAAGAATAAAGGTACTCATAGATTATGATGGATCGTCTCACACTGAGTCCTTTAGGTTCTCATAGGTTATGATGGATCGTTAATTGCTTTAACTTTAACTTTGCTTTGGTTTGATGCGGTAGTAAGTCAATGAGTTTCTTTCAATAGCCTTAAGTAATGAAACAATGCCTAAAAAACTCAAGAAAACTGTTTAAAATCTTCAAGTTACTCCGTAAATAAAAAGAGGCAAAATCCCTTACACATACACTTATATGTGAAAATCCTTACACATACACACATAGATGGAAATCCTTACACATACACACATAGATGAAAATCCTTACACATACACACATAGATGAAAATCCTTACACATACACACATAGATGGAAATCCTTACACATACACACATAGATGAAAATCCTTACACATACACACATAGATGAAAATCCTTACACATACACACATAGATGGAAATCCTTACACATCAAGGTGTACCTATAGTACACCCACATTTTGCTTCTTATTTTTAAGTGGGATGTACCTAATACATCTTTCAACAAAATAAATAAAAAAACAGCCAAGATAAAAAAAAAAAACTAAACCAAATCCTTAACAAACTTAATACGCATTTCATTGTCATTGGCATTTATTTACTCCTATAAATATTAATATACACCGCTATTTATTATCTAGATCGTATCTTACATAGGAGACGATTTAATTTAAATCATATGTACATAATTTAAAGATATGGAATTAAGGATAAACTTAAAACGACTCGAGTTTTTATAGCATTGTTAATATGGACGAAAAGATGGTTCCTGCGATTGGTTTTAAAGTAATTGATTGGTGATGAATGTATAATATATTGATTTGGTTGGAACGTGGCAATATAATCATGTTAACGCGTTCGGCTCTAATTGATTGATGGTTGAGACATTATTACACCAATAACGTTATAGGCAATCTATTAACGAATTAATAGAATATGTTAATTTATTTAACAAAGAAAAATTTTAAAAAGTACCTATTGACTGGATAAATGCTACTTCAATTGTCATAATATTTATGTTTATAGGCAAGAAAATTCCCGATGTAGACGGTTCCAGGTGAAACAGAAAAAAATATACGATCTTGGGTTAATATTTTCACAAAAATCTCGACTCATTCTTTTTGATTGAGTGATTGAGTGACATGAAGATATGGACCATTATTGGATAAAATTAAAACTCTACCATAATATATCTTTACCAATAATGAAGCAAAGAACCTCATAGCTTTGCATAGTAGACCGTCCCATATGGAATTAGCTACCATGGGTAAAATTAGTTTACGAATTATGCCCAGTTTGGCAATAAAAAATGCTGCCATTGACAAGCGAAACGATTGGTTTTTGTACAGTACTGTTTACACAAGTTTAAAATATAAATTTAATTTTCAAAAGATCTAAAATCATTCTGGCAGTTATTCTGTAAAAATTTCACTGTGAAAACTTAGGTGAAGTGAATTTAAAGTGACCCGTCAATCTCTAGCATCAGGTGAAATGACGGTTCCCTTCTAGCTCAGTGCACCAGAAATTTTACGGTGAGATTGTTACTGCGACAGAGTTCAATTTCAATTCAATATAACACTTACCACATTCAACGACAGGCTTATTCCTCATTCCATCTAATATAAAGCCAAGTTTGACTGATGGTATCATTACACCGCGTTGACCTGTCTTCGCTTACGAATCGAAATTCGCGATCGTCGCCGCGATATCGCGAATGACAATAAACGGACAGCCGCGCGATATTCCGCCGCGATACACGATGTGTGGTCACCCTTACTTTTTACTCGATTCCTGATTGTATTGTGTTATGGATAGGGTTTACGATTATTTTTATTGGATTATTAGATTGATGTTTTTGATCACGAAGTTACAAAAAAATATACTAAAAGAAAATTGAAGCTTAACTTTTATGTTAAGTTATTTTAATTTATATATTTTTTCAATCATACCTACTTTGATTAAAAACTGTAAACGTATTTTTTTATAACAACTAAATTAATAAGTATATCAGATTAAATTGTAGATAATTAAGAAAATATCAAAATTCCATACTTATGTAACTTTCTCACTACTATATAGGTAATACTATTTACTACTACTAGGAACTCAATACTATTTAAAAAAAAATTTGTTTCTCCAAATTGTCATTTAAAAAAATCTTAAAACCATTTCTTGATCTGGTAACCCTAGTTATGAATCGATATTTATTTCGGCTTTCCACCCTGTGTTTTTATACGTCGGTTATACTGTTAAAATTGAATGGCCCTCAAGGATTAATGTTACATTATGCTGTAAGGAGTACTCCCCGACTATTGGCCGGAGTGAATTTAAAACGCATTTTGTAGTCGTTAGGCACTTGTCCAGTTCGGCGGCATTATGCAGAATGGCCGGTTAATATGCACGTTACCTTACATGGCGTTGTTTATCTCGTCCGTTTGTTGGTGTACTTACCTGAAAACAAAATGGATGGTCAGTTTGATGGTTGTTAAACTTGGATTTAAAGGTTTGTAGTGTTTTAGTAACATTCACATAGCTCAATCATGGCTTTAAAAATTAAAGGACTTTATTATAGTGACCAATTCTTTTTAAACTACTTCGTCCTGCGCCCGCGACTTCACCCGCGATAAATTTCTTGTTCCCCCGACCCACCCCGTCGCCGCGTCGCATCGCATCGCCCCCTCGCGCTATTACTTGGTTTTTGCTTAGCGTTCTTACAGACTATTTTATTTTTGCTCGGCTCCTAAGGGTCGTAGCGTGATGTTAATTAACCTATAACTATTATCTAATAATAAGGCAATAAAAAGCAAAAATAATTTTACAAATCCGACTGGTAGTGCTCGAGATTAGCTCGTTCTAACAAACAAAAAATCAAACTCGTCAGCTTTATTACTAAGTATAGATAATAATATAACCATGATGATCATAACCATCATTTAGGTACTTACATTATCTCACCCCCTTTGTCCTTTCAGCCGAAAGACGTCGACTGCTGGACATAGGCCTCCAAGCACCGCCACTTGGACCGGCTCTCTGCTTCTCGCATCCAGCGGACTTAGAAACTAATTTTAAAAACAAATAGGTAGGAATCCGCTGCAATAACTACCTCAAGTCATGACCCACTTCCAAACTTTAAACTACCCTCAAAAAACAACGAACACGACACACAAAAACGTCAAAGTTTGCACCGTGTCACATAATGTCACCTTTACATTAGGCGTATTCACATAAGGCCTCGACCCGAGTGCAGAGTCGAGCGGTAGCGGGCGGGCGCGACTTTGTGCCAAACAGTGCTTTTAGAATTGTTTGCGGGCAGTATAAAGGAATAAAGATAATTAGCGGGTATTTGCGTTTATTAGCGGGTATTTGCGTTTATTAGCGGGTAGGCGTTCAATAGGCTAAAGACATTTAGGACCGCTGCCTAGCGAGGCCTGAGGGCCTAGACAAGTGACAATCGCTTCGAAAGCGTTTCGTATTTCTACAACGACTTTCAACAGGATTGACATAAGCTATTCGATAGCGTATGTCAGTCCTATACATTTTTGCCTTTTCCATCATCGTTATTGCTGATAGAATGTCAGTTTGTCTAGGACCTCTGTTAAGCTGGCTTTTTACCGGAGGTGTGCGAGGAAATGGAGCAGTGAGAGTGGAAAAAAACCACCAATTGAATTGCTGCGTATTCAAAAGGGGGCAAAAATACTACTATTACTGTAGGTACATACACGTCTGCGTAACCCTTCGGGGATTACAGGCTTGATAAATAGCATATTTTACAAAAAAAAATACAAAATATTTATTTCTGTACCAACAAGTTTATATTAGTTTATGATTGGTTCCCTCCTTTTAGTTAGGAGACTCCGCACTTCCATAGCTTTGGCTGTTTGTACAACTTACAAAAACTTATACTAATACTTAACCATAAAATTGCAGATATGATGTTATGTTATGCGTGTTTTTTCCTCGTGTACCGTTTCGTTTCCATGCTGGTAGGAAGTCTGCCCTAGTCACTTCAGTGTGGCCACATTCAAAAGATTTATAATGTTTTTGACATAGGCGCTCCTGCCTTAGCGTCCGCGCGCGCTCCTCACTCTGTCCTCATCCTAAGGCATGAGGAAGCGGATATAGATCTTTATCGACACGCACTGCGTTCTCTGTGTGTCAATAAAAGTACCTGCGTTTGTCAACGCACACTATTCGTGACATTTTATTGGTTATTATGTGAAATATTCAGACGTAGGAGTGGGGAAAGTATGAAAATTCTGGCTATTTGAATGTGAAGCGATAGATTACTTCCCTCTGATGTGAAGTGTGTTGGATGCATTCTGGGGAAGTTATTTGTAAGTTGAGGGAGATTTGTTGAGGAGCTCGTGGCTAAGTAATAACAGCCGCACGGGTCGATCCATCAGGTTAAGCTACGCTAGCCGGGGTTAGTCCGTGGGTGGGTTTCTTTACATATCGAGACTCCTCCGTGCCTCGGAAAGCACGTTAAGCCTTTGGTCCCGGCTGTCATTTTATGGATCTTTGACAGTCGTTATGGGTCGTCAGAAGCCTGAAAGTCTGACAACCAGTCTTGCCAAGGGGTATCGTATTACCCAGTTACTAGGTTGTGGAGGTCAGATAGGCAGTCGCTCCATGTAAAATGCTGGTATTCAGCTGCATTCGGTTAGACTGGAAGCCGACCCCAACCAAAATTCAAAAGTAACTCTGTCTGTCCGTATGTTACCTTTTCACGTTTAAACCACTGAACGGATTTCGACATTTGGCAAGGAGATAGATGGCATCTTGCGGAAGCATAGGGATATATAGGGTACTTTTTACCGACATACCACGTGGGCGAAGCCGCGGGCGGAAGCTAGAAATATTATAAATACGTTAAAACGGTTGAGCGGATTTTGATGAAATCTAGCACATGGGTAGACCATGACCTGGAGAAGGACATAGGCAAATTTTACAGACAACAGCTAGTATTTTAATTAGCTACTGAGAACTATATACCCAGTCTCACTTTTTCCACCCAAGGCATCAAACCAAAACCAAATTATAGCCGACCGTGTGACCACAGACCAATGACTCAGTAATTTTTAACTGAGAGGAAAACATCTCAAATTATTTATTTGAATGATCTCCAAGGGAGGTCTACATTAAAAAATAATAAGGTGTCAAGTATCAATGAACATAACAGTTTATTAATCAAGATTCAAATTAATTTACTACACTCTGACCTCCATAAAAATAATTCCAACCTAATATTAATATTAAATATTAATAAAACGATTAAATGAATCTTATTACCAAATTAAGCTGTCATCGCAACACATAAGAACGTGAGTAATAATATATTACTGCTGATGCCGTTTCTAAACTAATGTTATAGCGTGATGAAACTAAAAACTATTCATATTTACATGTGAAACTCGTTTAATAAGATTTCTTTGATGACAGAGAAATATGAGCGGTTTTCTGAACGGTTCAAGTTAGAAGAAAGAGCGTATTTTGTTCTGTAAAATGTTGTAAGTGAAGAGCGTATTTGTTCTGTTAAATTATTGTAAGTAAAGAGCGTATTTTGTTCTGTAAAATGTTGTAAGTAAAGAGCGTATTTTGTTCTGTAAAATGTTGTAAGTAAAGAGCGTATTTTGTTCTGTAAAATGTTGTTAGTAAAGAGCGTATTTTGTTCTGTAAAATGTTGTAAGTAAAGAGCGTATAAAATGTTGTAAGTAAAGAGGGTATTTGTTCTGTAAAATATTGTAAGTAAAGAGCATATTTTGTTCTGTAAAACGTAAGTAAAACAGCTTTAACTTTTCTGTTTATAGTCAAGGACATCAGGGGCCGTACCACAAAAACTTAGACACTTGTTCAACGCGTGTTTAGTGTCAGTTTTATGTCAAACTCCATATAGAAATGTTATGTTA
This sequence comes from Lithophane socia, assembly GCA_947522985.1. Taxonomy (NCBI): domain Eukaryota; kingdom Metazoa; phylum Arthropoda; class Insecta; order Lepidoptera; family Noctuidae; genus Lithophane; species Lithophane socia. The sequence continues at coordinate 2,268,812 of OX383256.1, forward strand.
AAAAGGTGTTTAGGCTAAACAACTGATAAACACGTATGTAGAACTATGCTAATTGTTTTTCAAATTGACACATTACGTCAATTTGTAGTGTCAGTCATTTTATACAACTGTCCAGGAATTACAGTTGTGATTTGGATAAACGTACAATTTAAGTTGATAGGCAGTCTATTCGATGCGGGAAAGTCCGAAAGGGATACCGGGACCCTTGGCAACAGGCAACTGAAGGAACACGGGTGGGTTTTCATTAAAATTCTGACACCGGAGCGGGAGAAGTCATTTGATTGACAAAAAAAACAGGTTAAAATCAGGCTTTGCATCCATATGAGTTGACTTCATTTTCGTTACTTCAAGATAGACCCCGAAAAGGGCAAACCATTTTTTTTTAATTCATTCACTTCTCGTACCTTCCACCACTCTCAAAAGGGCCAACTATCACTTTCTCAGCAAGGTTGTACGCATCGCGTGCTCACTATCACGCTTATCACGCCATCGGAGCACGCAACTGACACGCATTGTCATGCGTGACGCGTGACGCGAGTGGCGTGTCATGTCAACGCACCTTATTTTCAGGCATTTTACATACTTGATGCGTATGTGTGGCGATCAATCAGATGGGAGTTGAGTTGTCAGAAACTGTGTTGGTTGTTTATTTTGTTTTGGGTCGAAAATATGGGATAGTTTCTTTGAGGTTACGGTCTTTGTGATCGAGAAAGATTTAAGGGGCAATAGGGATGATGCCTGGGTATAAAAAAGTATTTCTATTAACTCCGTCAGTCAGATAATAAAAAAAATATTTAACACGTGTTTTTTGCTTAATAAAAAATAACTTAGATAAAGATTTTAATAAAAAATAACTTAGACTTTATCTAAGTCATTTTTTGCTCCGCCCGCAACGTCACAATCCTAATTTCATAATAATTATTATAAATATAAAAGTGAGTTTGTTAGTTTCTTAGGCTTTCCCGCTAAAACGATTGGACAGATTTGGATCAAATTTGGCACATGAGTAGAACCTTGACCTGGAATAGGATACCTTTTATTCCGGTAGTACGTTCCCTTAGGATAATTTACGACATCCACGCGGGCGAAACCGCGGACGAAAGCTAGCTCAGTATAGAATCTAGAAAGGCGTGGCATGACCTCATGCCAATTTTGACATATGACGAGTATTTCAAAGCAGTGGCTCTTGATTCATTAGTATATTTTTAACCCCCGACGGAAAAACGGTTGAACCGATTTTGATTTTTTTAGTTTTGTTTGAAAGGTGACTTGATCGAGTGTTGCCAGCTATAAAAAAAGACGAAAAAAATGACGCTTTGTTTTTGTCGGGGGTTTTCAAAAATCTTAATTTAACTGACGACGTCTCATCTCCACAGACTCTAACCAAATGTCAACAGCATCAGCATATAAATAACTGTAACTGGTGGCAATAGTATGGCATCGTATACACTAACAGAATCCTTTGACATACCCACATATGCACACAGCATCCTCCACAATATTTAGTATCTGGAAGCGTATTAAAGCTCACAGGGGTTACAAAGCAAGGCGTGGGTGCAAGATACACATCTAGGCATTGTCCACGTCTGCGGCCCCTGGTCTCAGCTAATAGATTTGCGTATGAAGCCGGCCTGGCCGGCCAATTTATATGTACGTGCAGGATTTGGGCGAATTAAATGATGCGGATATGTTAGTAAAGACTTATGTATGTCTTTTGAGACTAAACCAGCAAAATTGAAAAAAAAAAAAAAAAAAACATGAAATAAAAAATAAAAACCGGCCAAGTGCGGGTCGGACTCGCGCACGAAGGGTTCCGTACCATTATCTATAAAAACGACAAAAAATCATGTTTGTTGTATGGGAACCCCTAACAGACCCCCTAAAATGAATATTTTATTCTGTTTTTTAGTATTTGTTGTTATAGCGGCAACAGAAATACATCATCTGTGAAAATTTCAACTGTCTAACTATCACGGTTCATGAAATATAGCCTGGTGACAGACGGACAGACAAACAGACAGCGGAGTCTTAGTAATAGGGTCCCATACCCTTTGGGTACGGAACCCTAAAAAATCATGAAATAAAATATAATAAAAATAGCTATGGTATAGTGTGAATTTATTTTGAAGCTCCTTTTACCATTGCTGCTAATAGTATATGAGTCAACATTTTCTATAGGAACAGGCTTTCATTAGCAGCACTAACCTATTCTTCATAGTTTTTGTTACCCCTGCATTCAAAGCCGTTCATAGTATCTAGATACATCACATCACACATCAGATAACACACATCTTGTAACCTTTACCCAAAGAGGGGTTCATACATGTTAGGAAACGTTACTCAATATAAAGTAAAACATCCCCCATCGCCAGCCCATCGCAGCCCATCGCGCCTCAATTTTCAAAACTCAAAACTTTAAGCCACCTAACAAGGCTCCTGTTTTTGAAAACGTAGAGATCAACTCAAAGATATGGCATATCATTGATATACATAGTAAAGTCCTCTTGAGGTGACAAACGCGTAATACTTGTAAAATTAACAGTTCTCACACAATTCCATTCCCATTTTTAACCCACTACAGTGCTTAAATATAATTAGAACGTAAACAAAGTAGGCCTGTATATATTAATTAAGCATGCATCCATATCGCGGCACGATATAAACGGGCTTGCCGTGGCACACCCAATACTTATCTGTTTTGATAATAAACTATGGTAACTGAATTACCATATTATACCGCCACATTTTCAGCGGAGTGACTCGTTGAAAAATGAGCTTTTTGATAATGTTTTGTAAACCTGTTGTTTAGAGAAAAAAAAACAACCTATTCATAATGTTTGGCAGCTTTATCGAGAATAGTTAATGTTTGATGAATATAATCAACGAGATTGCGCGGTTTCGTCCGCGTAGAGGTTTGAAATTATGCCACGGGAACATACTGCGGGGATATAAAGTATCTAAGGTTTTAACCCAGGTCATGGTCTACCCATGTGTCAAATTGCATCTAAATCATTCAGCTGTTTTAGCGTGAAAGCGTAACAAACAAACAAACTCACTTTTGCATTTATAATATTAGTTAGGATTTAATATAATGTGTATTGTTTGTTCAGGGTAATTAAGTTATGACAAATGTATAAGAGGTAACCAATAAGTAGTTTAAAAAGAAATAATTTCCAATTTCCTTTACGATTTTTTATTAAGAGATGTAAGTATTCGATTTAGATTGATATTTTTGGCACAGAAGACAGTAACATAATTACCTACTATTAGAAGGAAATCGTGTCTTTTCAATCGAAATTATCGACAAAGTGTAAGGACTAACGATAGTAGGTACCAAACCGTGTCAATAAACCATCAGGAAAATGTGCTTGATGCAGCCATTTCCCCGCTAATTAGTGCAAACATAAACAGCCTATTACGTTCCCTCTGCTGGGACACAGGCCTCCTCTCTGTGAGAGGGAGTGGCTCGTAATCCACTACGCGGGCCCAGTGCGATTTGTTAGGCGTTCATGTCTTCGAAGTTTAGGTTCTAGGACATTAGGTCTCCTCATTATGTTTTCCATTTGAGTGCTCTCTCGTTTCGAAATTATCGACAGTGTCCTTACAGTTTGTCGATAATTTCGAAAATGCTCTATTTACACGGTTGGGTACTATAGTAGGTCCTTACCTACGATAGTAGCCAACCGTGTAAATAAACCACCAGGAAAATGTTCTTGATGCAGCCATTTCCCCGCTACATAGTTATCATTAAATATGTATCAAGCATATCGATAAACTATGGACGTAAAAGATATCAGATCGCAACAACTTATCAAGTTTAAATGTAGCAATAGTGCATAATAGGTAAGCGTTATCATGAAAGATCGGAGGCTATTTCCCCCTATAAGTAAGGCCTTTCGAATAACATGGTGGGTTCAGTAATCAATTTAAGTTTTGTTGGCTTAATTCTTTCCGCCCATTGTGTCACCCTATGTAAAATTTCTACATTTGTATCTGTATTTTTTATGGTGTACATAATAAAGAGTATTATATTCTATTCTGTTCTATTCTTTTAAAATAGACAATTTTTAAACAGTTTTGAAAGTAGTCAAATTACGGAAGATTACGAATTATCGGAAGAATACGGAAATGAGTTGCACTTTATGCTATTGATAGACAGGAAAAGTTTCAGTGTGCGATGGTCTTTAGAGATAGATGGCTTGAGAGCTTCAAAAATCTTAAAGAATACCACCATGAAAAACTTTTTATTTTACAAAAAATAAAAAAAGACTTCCAAATGAAACACTAGTTACAAAGTGAAAAATAATTTTCATTTCGGAAGTCAGGTGGTTTTGAATTTTCGGTTTTTGCCACCGAATTCCGAAATTAAAGTTATTTTTCTCAATAGTGTTTTTTTTTTAAGTTGGTTGTTTTTTTTTTGTTGTAAAAAGCTTTTATTTTTCAATTTTTAGTTGTGGTACCTACCCCGTACAAATTCGAATACCACTACCTTCTATGTAAATAAGAGTGATAGGAACTTAAAACATCATCTATATAGGCTAAGTGGGAAAAATACGTACCTATTAAGTATTGAAGCCAACTCAAAAACTTCGCAAGCAAAATTAATAAAATTTATATGAGACCACCTCTGAAGCATGACCTACCAAACAAAAAAATAATCATCAAATAAAGTCATAATTGACAGGGTAATCGCGTAACAAACATTAAAAAAAAACATGCAGTCGAATTGAGAACCTCCTCTTTTTTGAAGTCGGCTAAAAATCAACACTAGGTACGTTCCAGAAAATGTTGTATTGCCAATAATGATTCATATACTCTGCTCATTTTGCGATACAAAAAATAATCCATCACCAATCTGTAGCTATAATAATCATCTAGCTTACAACTAACCAATCAGGGGGCCAAGTCTACTAATTTACAAACGTGTCAGTGGTCTCACAATGCTGAGTTTTTGACAGATTTTGTATGGCATATCTGTCAAAAACTGATCATTGTGAGACCACTGACACGTTTGTAAATTAGTAGACTGGGCCCCCAGTACACAAGCTCGCTCATACAGCTTGTAAATAGCCTCATATCGACCACTCGCGTTTATTTTTAACGAGTACAAGATTGAGTGTGATGGTTGCCGAGTGGCCCCTATCTCCGGCTAAAAGCTCCGTATCTAAGGCATCTGGAATGGGCAACACGTGTTCAGATAAGACTGGTCTAGACTGCTCGATGTCTAGGTTATGTTTGATTTATTTGTCGAGGGTAAATGGTATGAGAAAATCGATTTGGTGGTAGTTGTCATGAGTATTTCAGTTCGATTCTACGCGGTGGCTCGGAATAGCAGGCGAGTTGCGCAGTACGTGAGTATTGCGCAGCGAGTAGCTAACTTTCGAGCCGCCATTTCGTTTGAGTCGAACTGTACATTTTGATAGAAAAGTGTTTTCAGATTATAAGGGGTAAATAGAAAGAATGGAATATTTTTATATGCACAAAAACATGGTACTTACAATAGAGATCTTAAAATAGTAGGATAAACGCTCCCGCCGACAGGCGCAGCGCGACGGTCAGACGCGATTCTGGTAGAACAATTTCCCAGAAGTTTCCAACTTCATTGTTTTACTACAGTTGCGTCGCGCCTGTCTGCGGGCGTCTGTAATGATCTACATGACTCGCCATTTTCGGTTTATTGTATGTTGTTCCTGTTTTAGTTAGAAATGATTTCTTGGTAGTCAGGAATTGGAAATGTGACGTTATTGGCATGGAATGTTATCGACAAACGGCACGTGTAATGGACATTCTTGCATTGTTTTTCCGGGATTAGTGCTCCTAACAGTTTTAACGGTAAAAATAACTCAGACTAGCTGTAGAAAGATGCAGGTTGACAGTAAACAGAAGCTAACTTACTACGTTTTATTATTATACCTACTAGCTGCGCCCCGCTCCTTAATTTTTATTTATTTATTTGTTGTTATAGCGGCAATAGAAATAAACAATCTGAGAAAATTTCAACTGTCTACCTTTTACAGTTCATGAGTTACAGCCCTCTAACAAACAGACGGACGGACAGCGGAGGCAACCTTCGGGTAGGGAACCCCTGAAAATTAAAAAGCTCCATAAAGCTAAGAACATGTATTCAAATAAATCCATAATTAAATCCTTTTTAGCTACATACAACTAAACAATATCGTAATCTTCCATTTTTTCCACAAAAGTTATGATCCAGGCACAAGCTAACCGTAAATTAAGACGGTGCAGATAGACCGCATAAATCTGGTGTATCGGCCAATAGGCGATCGCTATCACCCCCTTGCACCCCTATTCCACCCCCAATGGGGGCGCACTTTCGTTATCCTGCACACGTAGTGCAGCTGAGAATTAATATCTAGATATTTTGGACATTGATAATGTTCTTGTGAACGTTGGAGATATATGGAATGTTGTTGCAGGTATTGCATGTTAATTTGGATAGTGGTGCCGATTCTGTTGTTCACAAACCAAACTAAATTGTTCAGTGCATCTTTTTCTTTCTATTTCATTAAGGACTGAAGATAAATTTTTGTTTACTCCTGTCAAATTAATCAGCCCAATCAAAGATGCACTGAACTTAAATTTAGTTTAGATTGTGAACAACAGAATCGGCACCAATGCCTGCTAAAATTGTAAATGGAAAAGTGTGGCTTTGTAAGCTTTCATGGATTGACTTTGATGACTAGAGAAGCACCAAGCTTACTACTTATAACTTTGTTTACTAATGTTAATTGTTATCAGATAATAAAATAAAACTCATGGAGATGTGAAATGTTGAAAATTTCGAAATTAAACGCTCGCCGTCATTGTGGCCGAATCGTATGCGCTGTGGCTCCATGGTAAATCCCCAAAATGAATTTTAAAATTTGTTAAAAAAATAAATAGTAAATGTCAGTGCAAATGTCATATTTTATTTTTAAAACCCCGTCGTGACTTTTGCCACCCAGTATATATTATATTTATAGTTTGTAATAGGTATACATTTGACTTTATTCCTCAATTTTTGTGATTGCGCCTACCACTGTTTGTCTCTGCATCACCCTAAGATTGACTGGTAGAAAATGCCTCATGCATTAAGTCCGCCTCTGTATATTTCTCTGCTTGAAGTAATAAATAAATAAAGGTTTTTATTCTCGTATATAAAGCCTACAGAAGGTAGAGTCGCGGGCCACGTTTATTTCTTGTTCTTAAATCTGGGTGGACAGCATATCTCAACAATTATATCTTATACCCGAGTACCTTTTATAGCTAAGTCGAAATCAATTTGTAGTTGACTTATGTTACCGCACAGTCAGATAGGTTTCCCCGCAGTTCATTTCAAGAAACATTGTCTCTATTAATATTATCTCTAAAACAATATTCACAAACAATTCGCTATAACTTGTCCGTATCGAGTATCTAAATCTCTGAATATGACAAAGCAACAAATTTCCACACTTCAATCTGTGTGCGCGTGGGCATAATCGCGAACATCTACGAGCGGGGCCGAAGCCGCCCGACGCGACCCGAGTGCGCCCGAACCTATCGCCGAGTGTGTCCTGTGCTATCTGACGGACGTGGGTGGCCGATCTATCTGAAATGCCAAGTTGAAGGGAATGTGAATTTGACGGTCAAATGGCTGGCTTGATAACTTGCGGCTATTTATTTAAGGCTAGCAACCCGCGAGCCACTTAACTTAAGGACGTAGAGTAAGGAAAATGCGTGAGGAGTGTCACCAAAGTATTAAACAAATTAGGTGGAGCTTAAAAATTGCTTTAGCAGTCAGCAATGGGCTTAAATTACTTGCAAATACATCAAAATCGTAAGATTTTTTTTCCGAAACCTTCGAAAAAAACACTTTGAGCGGTAAAATGTTTGCACTTGACATTGATAGAAACTTTTTTCAAACCATAGAGAAAGAGTGGACAAGATATTTTTGAGTACAGACAGCCTTATGACAGAACCTGAAAAAGGTCATCCTATTCAACACAAATGTAAAGAAAATATCTCGCAAGATTATGATGCTGGTTATTTTTAACGCAAAGCGGATGACCAGACATTCAGATAGGCATCGTTTGTTAGAGTGAGCTAATCGATTCGCGGCCAGGCCCTTATCTCACGGTAAATATAAAACTGAATGTGGTCTTATCGCGAGATTTCGGGATGGAATTTACATTGTGAGATACGATACGGTTTATATTAAGCTTTTATGTAGTTGTTTGAGAATTTCGTGTGATATAGCGCGAAACTGTGCTTCTCGTGTATCGACAACAGCTTTAAAAGAATTAACTTATGTCGTGGGATTAGATTAGCTAGTTAATAAGAGTGGTAATGAGGTTGCAATTGCAAAGGATGCGGCAGATGTACTTAAAGTTCGACCTGTTGAATTAGGAAAAGATCACGGATTTAATGTATGTGTATGAGTGAGAAAGTTAAAGACTAAAGCATTCCCGACACAGGAATGCAACTAGCTACCTCAAACTTCCACCTTCGTCAAAATGTCTTCGTTACCAATATCGTATCGCATTAACAAACGGACACACACAGCACATAGTCAGCCACAAACAAATCAAACGTTGCCTTTTTCTTAATATCTCTCATATCTGCTTGAAGAATTTATTGCCTAATTACCAGCCGTTATTGTTCTGTATATTATTTATATATTGGACCGGTTCACGTTTTTATTGAGCGAGATAAGTTCAGATTTTAATGGTAATGGGAGACACGTAAATGGGATAAGGATTGCCTTAAGAGCGCCGATTACAGAGATATGGCGAGTTCTCGTGAAAAGTTATTCGTTTCTTTTTTTAGGATGTCTCGTCTGGCTTTTGTCATATGGATATATTGTAGGTACTATAATGGCTTTGTGATTGAACATTTTCGGTCATTGCTAAGATCAACATCTACTGAGCGAGGGAAACATTAATGGATCCTGTCAAACTTTAGATTGTGTGAACATTCGCTAATAAGAACACAATTTAAATATAACAAATAATCGCAGTTATATCTAGACGACATCTTAATTAATTTTATTTAGCTGCAAAACCGTAAAACAAAATAATAAAAAGCAATACTAAACTTTATCTGATATAAAATATTGGAAAGGGTTCGCTAGATAAAATTAAATTAATAAGCTAATTACGACATACCACTGAAATATAGTCTATGATTATTATTTTTTAATGGGAGAGATGTGCACGCAGATTGTGTTGGTTTCTTTTTGTCATAACGATAGATAGTGCTAAACGTCGTCTCGTCTTTCCAAGATAAGGCTACTTACTGTTTAATTAGGGTCCATATCATGCCATAAGTGGCGTTTTATACAGCAATTTGCTGTCCAGTATACATGACAGAATCCTATTTATAATCTGTGGTCGTATAAAAGGCGGGATTATTGTGGGATGACGTGTCTATGGTCGCATACGTAATCTGTGCGATCGCTGTGTTTTGATTTGAATATGTAACTTATGAAGCTTTTTAGATTAAATTAATGGTATACATATCTTTGCATTATCATATAATAAGCTCTTGAAGTTGCTATAATTATTATCCTGATTGACAGGCGTATTTGATAGAAGAGTACCGTTGTGTCTCTCTATGATCAACACTCTATTAAAGTTTTTAAAGTAGCAAACAAAACTTGCATTCGTATAACGTAGGAATTATTTAAAAAAAAAACCAATGAAAAATTCTTGTAAACTGTAATTTTAAGTAAAATATCAAAATCGTAAATATTTCTTTATTTTGTAAAATGTAAGTCTAGATATTCATATCCAATACCCATGTAGGTGTATGTAATACTGTATTTAACTGTAGTAACACACTGTAGAATTGAGACAGGCACTTAGCAAATGTACCATTTCTATCCGTCTTATGGTACCTTTATGTTTTGCGGCATTTAGGCCCCAACTTTAAAAGTGGTCTTAAACCAATAAGCGGCATTGGCACTCTAGTTTTAAAAATATGTTTTTTCATGTAAATTGCAATATAAATAAAAGTAGGGTAGGTACTTATTAAGGCCTAGCTAGTAATGGTAAATATATTAACCATTTCTAAAACACAGGTTCATGAAAACCAATGAAAAGCTTCTAAGAAACGTAACATAATATGTCACAATAAAAAACAAAAGCCAACCATCAATTTCAAAAATAGAACAGCAGTAAATCAACATAGGCCATAGATAACCCAAAAAGCGCGCCATAAAACATGCGAAACGCGTCACTTTCCGAAAACATGTTACAAAGCATGTTGACTTGACCTCAAGCATTAAAAGGCTCGGGAGTGTGAAGTTTAAACAGGCTATAGGTAGTCTGAAATAAAACGCGACAAACGCCGGGTGGTGGGCGCTGATAACGGGAGGCGAGCGCCGAGCCGCGTCGCGCGCCGACTTGCCGCGCCGCGTTGTGTTGCCACATTCAACGTTTTTATGTTGCTCTATGGATTTTAGTTTGGGTTTAGAATGTGGTTGCTGTTTGTTTATTGGTCGAGTTTGTTTATTGAAGTACGCGGACTGGGTTATAAAAATGTTTGTAGTTAGAAGAATGTTGAGCAGAAGTTTCCACTGAAAATTCAGCAATTTACTGAACCCTGTTGAATGTAGTTTACAGATATCAAGACGGAAATGTATGCAGCAATGTTAAACCAATGTATTTTTAGTAATTTTGTAAACCGACATAGGTAAACCTAGTTTTTCCTGCCATGGAATAAAATAAAATTAACAAACACCAACTATTTAAATTAACTTTACAACGATTCAGACACTCAATTCCAACAAAATCAAACCCAAACTCCAAAAAGAAAAAAAAAGCTCAACAAATAAATATTATTTTCTACACTGGCAACCCGTTCGCCGAGTGATGGATGCACCACACTGATAACACCCTTTTGACTTAAACAGCGGCCAAAAGGTAAACACACCTCGAAATAACTCCACATTGTTATAATCTCTCGTTTTTTATAAATGATACTCAAGATTGTGAGGTTTTTTAAGTTATCTGCATTCACTTTACACAGAGATATTAAAAAAGTTTTGTAATTAAAAACTAATATGGGTCTTACGTGTGACATGACTTCGCCGTCCCTAACCCATGGTAGGCCCTTGTCTATGATAATTAATTTTTTTTTTTTTTTTTCTTTAATAATAAGAACTAATGTTCTTAGTAATGGATTACAATCTAGCCTAATAGGCTATAAGCAATTTAACTCTAACTTAATATTTTACGAGATAGATTATGTTATAACTAAGAATAGTGTGAAGAATGATAATTATTATTGTCCTTTAAAAACCAGACTGAATAGCTTTAAAAAAAAATTTGAATTCAAATTTTCTTATGTTTTTTGCAATTTGCAGATCAGTGTCACGTTGTATGTGGATTAAAGTATGATTCGCGGCCGTAACAAATATGGCTTTACAGAATTATAATCATTAGAATCAGCAATACAACTCTTTAAGTTAGAAAAACTGCTAAATGTCACGATTTCATGAAATAGTCATTCAATACACTTATATGAACTTACCTTAACTTTTAATTAAGATTATAATTTAAAAAAAAAAAAATCGACTCTAAAAGTTATGAAAAAAAAAACTGGGTTGCTTTTTGTTTTGCGTCGATTTCACCGAAATAATTTTCATTCAACTTTTAAAACATAATCCAAAAACATGCCAAAATAATTTCACAAACATTATCACAACCTTAAAACAAAACACACACTTCAAATCTAACACACACACACTCCAAGAACACACACATAAAATTTTACACAACTTGATATTTGCACAGTCCACGTGGTATGTAGTAAAATAACGAGTTGGGCGTGCGGCGCTGTGATAAGGGCGGGCGGCACCCGAGTGATGTATAGAGCGATAGACTGCTGCTGGGCGGCAAGATAACCTGCTATTGAGGCAGTGCGTGATTGACTACTGCCTCCAGAAATTATACTAGGATTTATGGGCGTCTGGGTAGATTGAGGGCTGAAGGATTGGGTAGGAAGAAAATTGTTGTGGATTTTTTTATGTATAATTTTCAGAAATGAAAATTGTGTCGGTGGTTTTTAGATTTAAATCCAATTTTAGAAAAAAGAAAGTCATATAAAATAAAATGAATGAGAAAGACAACAGTTGGTATGCAACATAGCATAGAACATGAAATACAAGCTTTAAGTATTTACCAAAAAATACATATAGAAACTCCACACAGCAATTTTAACGTTTTCAAGGACAATGAACGAGACAATATAAATTGTATTCATATAACGTTTGACGTCCTTATTACGTAACGAAGTCACAATCGTATAGTCGAACGAGCTATTTGGTATACAGGCAAAATATATTCATTTTCCGCTACACTGACAAAATTCGTTTTGATTGTGTGTGTAACTATTTTTTTTTGAGTTTATGGCTTAGGAGGGTGACGTAAAAGGATTGTTGACACTCCCAAAACTGTTGAAAGTAGTTGCAAGTTATCTGCCTGTATACCAAACTGCTTTTTCGGCTGTACCTAGCCATGGCTATGTTTTGGCCACTCAATATCGTAATTTCTTTCCAAAAGCGTTTTTGCTTGTTCTCTACAACTTGAATGTCTTTAACTGTCAAGAATTAGAATGATCCTTATTGTGATAACGAGTCCGATTAGGAACCTTACTACTGAGCCTCCGCTGTACGTCTGTCTGTCAGCGGGCTGTATCTCATGAACCGTAATAGGTAGGCAGTTGAAATTTTCACAGACTGTGTATTTATATTACAACTATAACAAAAAATAATAAAATTTAAATAAAATGAACTTGTTTTTTTTTTAACTTTCGCGAGTGATGCCGTCTCGCACTTGGCCGGTTTTTAACTAGTTTTAAATTAAACAGCCTTCACTTTTCAATAGATATAATATCTAACTTTTAATTCTAGATCGCTTATATTATCATTAATTTGGCCATTATTCAGATTGGATGATATCGCGATCGATTTTACGACGCGTATAAAAACCGCGGCTGTTGTGAATAGTGGTGATTGTTATCGTAACATTATTAATTTATTTTTTGTGTCGAAAATATGGTCATCTAGAATTCGTCAGTATAAAACTATGGCCTTTAGACACATAAGCTAACATAATGTTCCCACTGCTGGGACACGGGCCTCCTCTCTTCGAGAGGGAGTGGGCTGTAATTTACAATGCGGGTCCAGTGCGGGTTGGTAGATGTCACATGTGAATGTTTTCCTTCACTGTTTTGAGAGCAGTGGTGATAAATTTATTTACACAAAGTAATGCGCCTGGCTGGTTTCGAACCCATGACCTACAAGTCTTAATTCAGGACAATTACTACTGGGCTACTACTGCTTTTGATTTATCGGGTACAAATCGTAAAATCTTGCTTGTAATCCCCATAGAGGTAGACAGACTTTTTTTTTATGGGTGGGAAATCATCCAATGACTTCTCCCGCTCTGGGCGGAGCTGAAGGGCGTGTCAGACTTTTGCTGACTAAAACCCACCCGTGTTTCTTCAGTTGCCGGTTGCCAAGGTCCCGGTATCCCTTTCGGACTTTCCCGCAAGAGGTAGACAGAGCTGGGGTAGTATTATGAAGAATTAATGCCATCATTATTCCACTGCGAAAACGGGATGGTGCGAGCGGCCTTGTCTAGCTCCGTCTCTCTCTCATACTGGAAAAATGGTGACATTAATACCTACTTCATAACGGCACCATCACCCACCTACAGTAAGGGCACCCACTGCCCTCCAGTTAAGCTAAAAGTCCCATGTGGGTGCCTAAAGGCCGGCCCTAGTATATATAGTCAGAGAAAATGAGTATATGGCAAGTTAACTGCCGAATTAGGTTGTCTGTATATTCGAAACACAACTGTAAGCAGCATGAAATATGTATCTATAACGCTGCAAATTGCCGTTCTGTGTCATTCTAGTCATAATATTTACCATATTTACATCCGAACCAGTTAAAAATGAAAAAAAAAAAACAGTTAGGCAAAACGCGGCCTGGTATTTTCTTTAACCCATTTAGCCTAGCAGCTGATCTTGAGATCAAAAAACTCATAAGGCTTTTTACTAAATTATACAGATTGACACGAAATCTATTCATCTAATCTATGAACTCTTATCTTAAAGATACGAGTATCCTCCGGAAATGGACCGGCCCTATCAACATTAAAAGTGCGATCTTAAAAATTTTAAAGATTAGATTTAGATTGGCATACTTTCACTTATCAGAAGTTATTGCTTATCTATTTAAATATTTTAATACAGTTATTTTTATGTGGCTTTGTTTTGGTTTTTTCCTTTCGATCGGAAATTATCTGAGCAGATTGGGGAGAATCTGCCTAGCCTTTTACCAACTATGTTGGGGTCGGGTTCCAGTCTAACCGGATGCAGCTGAATGCCAGTATTTTATATGGAGCGACTGCCTATCTGACTTCCACAATCCAGTAACTGGGTAATACGGTACTCCTCGGTAAGACTGGTTGTCAAACTTTCGGGCTTCTGACGACCCGTAACGACTGTCAAAGATCCACGAATGCCTCGAGATCGACCCCACGACACGCACCTCTGAGTTTTCGGATTCATGTGCGTACCTATTGTATAATTATATTATCACTTGCTTTAAAAACGGTGAAGGAAAACATCGTGAGGAAACGGGTATGCCAGAGAGATATTTTTCGACGGCATGTGAAGCCAAGTCGGAGGCCCAGGGGCAGCCTAAAAACTCTGACACTAACCACACGAACAGTAAAAGAAGAAGAATCAAGCGTGTAAACTATTTAAACTCAAGAATATTAATTAGTAATGCACAACCCACATATTGCTAGCATTAAAAACATTCCTTCACAAAGAACACGAACACTCCCCAGTGAGTCATTGGCCGTCAATTAGCCACAATATGTTAATACCATTTAGCACACGCGCCTAACATTATCTCATAATAAAGCATTGACATTTTGCGCCCGATAAGCCCTAAGGAGTCATCACAGATATGTATTTAAATCATACTTGGATTTCGTCTCTCACGAAGGGCTGTTATCTTAAAAAGCACTCTCTGTTATCTGCTCAGGCGCAATCTCACATATTATGTGCCTATATCCTTTGTAAAGGCAGGGGCATACATGCTGTGGAGACTTGCGACGGCTTTAGGAGACTGATTTTTAGCCTACTATGGCGGTGGAGGGTTATTACATTTAGGCATGTTTTGGTCTATTTAAATTATAGGAGTAAAAATTTGGCGCGTGTGGGGCGATCTTATGTCTATAAATGTCAAAAAAAAAAAACGTGCGGTGCAGTCTGGGGACTCCCGATAGAAGTGAAAACTAAGTAACATTCATTCATTTCTTCAAGCGTTCGGTGACGATGACGCGAGTTCCTTGATGTTTGTTCACCCAACAAGCGTTCGGTGACGATGACGTGAGTTCCATGATTTTTGTTCACCCAACAAGCGTTCGGTGACGATGACGCGAGTTCCATGATTTTTGTTCACCCAAAAATTGTTCAAAGAGTCTAAAGAAGATTTCACTTAAAAAAAAAATGTTTCTCATACAATTGTTCTACAGCGCAAAATTGAGATAGCCCCGGTAAGTTATAAATCAGTAATTAAATAGACCAATAAGTGCTATCTGTCACAATATATACACACTTTTTGTATGGATAGCAAATACGCCTACGGCCCATCTGATGGTCCGCCTCCTACTCTGCAATACCAGAGACATCACAGACGCGTTGCTGTCTCAGAGACTAAGCCGAGTCGTCTCACGTCCCCAAAATTACGAACTAAATTTATTAAAAATAACCAAAGCACCACCCATCACTTTCATCAACACACATTTAAAATCACAAAGGCCCCTTCCCACTGTACACTCGGCTCTAAAATCGCAGAGTGATTCATTTGTCTCACAGCTATCCGAATGTTTTAAGTTTTCACAGATAACTGTGGATGGGGGGCCCTAAATTAATGCTTCGGCGTTAGCTGACTATCACATAGATAAAGTATATGTCGCTTAGGCGCTGAGGAATGTGAGTAATTAAGTTACGGGTATGTTTTAAAGCATTTTGTTTAGTTTAAAATCAGTTTTCTTAGGCACAGTTTTAAGTTACTTATATCCAAGCTTAAACTGGTATTATCTTTTTGGGTGGCATTATGTCGATATTAAAAGTTATATAATTAGTGAAAATTCGCAAAAAGCATTTCCATTTCGTTCGACCAAGCAATGAATGTTTTCCCAGAAATGTGACAAAAATAGATTCTTTGGGCAACTTTTACTTAATTTTTACACCGGGTATAAGTCTTATTCTGCGAATAAATTTTGATTTTTTACAGTACATAATAAAATTAAAATATTTTTTTATTTAGTACTAGGTACTATTTTATTCCACGTATAAAAGATATCTGACTTTGATCAAATTTTAATCAGCCCTTAGACAAAAAACAGCAGGCTTATTCTGAAACATGCTTTATCCTAGATATGGTAGTTTTAACAGCATAGCAACGTCAACGTATCAGTCTTCTTGTTAAAATGAAAGCCATTGCGATTGTGAATGGGTCACGTAATTAGGGTGTACAATGATAAATGCAGCACTCGAATAGGTCCCACATATAGTGCTGTCGGCTACCATTTTCCCAGAGAGATTATTTTTAAAATGTATGTATAACCTCCAGGATATTTTAATATCAAAATCAGCTGCTCAAAATTTTGGGACAAAATTCGAAAGAAAGCGAGAGTGGATCAATTAAGTTGTTATCTTAAGTAAAACATATTAGCATATAGTATTTTGACATAACCGGACATCAACATAGGCTTCTCTCAAAATGTTATCTCGGAAAACTAAACTTGAAATATATAATGAGACATTTTAAGTACACGGGCCACCAAAACGCCGCCACCGGCATATATTCCTGTCCTGTAGTTTTCATTCGGCGTTTGTGGCTGTCGCGTGTGGCCCGTGTGCGGCGAGTCCATATAAAATGTATGAAAACTACAGGAAATATGCCGCCGGTGGCGGTGTTTTGTGGTTGTGGCCGGTGGCCTGTGTGCGGAGACCCTAAGGTTCAATGTAAACTGGAGAACAAAATGTTGCGCAAAAATTTTGTTCACAGTGTCTGCTCTAGTTTACAATGAACCTCAATAGACAGAGATGGAAAATTATGACAATTCCCTAAATATTTCAGGCAGGCAGCATCGTTTTGTGAGCACTCCTTTCGCGCTACGGATGCTTCTATCAGAAATCGAATCCTGACTACAACACGACGTGTTGCCACGCCGAGCGCTGGTCACAGAGTCAAAGAGTGAGTTGTCTCTCGTCAATCGTCATCCTGAGGATACCTCGTTGAGAGGTGAAACACGTGTCGATATCTTACAGGGTTTCCCGAAACTAGAACCTCAAATTCAAATCGTAATCTTATCTCAACGACAATCAATGCTAAAAACTTGTCAAAAATTTAGGTATATTATAGGTTTTTTCATAGATTTTGACTGAGATTCGAATCCGAATGTTCTTACGCATACAGGAATTGCCCTTCAGATCTATTTATGTATCAAACGAAGCCAAGACACATCATCTTAGATATGCAGTAGGTATCCTGCCCACTGTGTCCCAAAATATGCAGTCAAAGAAATGGTCTTTGACACGCACTGCCAACGACAACGAAATGGTGAAGTTTTGGGCCAACAATCAATCTGCCTAGCCTTGTCCCAACTATGTTGGGGTCGGCTTGCAGTCTAACCGGATGCAGCTGAATACCAGTTTTTTACATAGAGCGGACTGCCCATCTGACCTCCACAACCCAGTAACACGATACCCCTTGGTATGACTGGTTGTCAGACTTTCGGGCTTCTAACGACCCGTAACGACTGTCAAAGATCCACGAATGACAGCTGGGACCAACGGCTTAACGTGGTTTCCGCAACACGGAGTAGTCACGGTATGTAAAGAAGGTCACCCATCCACGGACCAACCCTGGCAAGGGTAGCTTAACCTGTTGGATCGATCCGTGTGGCTGTTATTACGTAGCCACGAGATTCTTTTGGGCCAACAAGATTTGCAATACAGTAGTGCAAGCTTACAAGAAGAAGATATGATAAGCATCCCACGCCATCGACACCCAACCACGAATGCAAATAGCCTAGAGTATCCTCAGTAAAACAATGTTATCTCACGTTTCTACCGTTAGCGGAACATTGGCGCGACGTCCCCGCCACATTAGACAGAAACTAACATAACAGTTTAATTACAAGTGCATCTAAACCGTATTAGTTGCAATGTAGGCGGGGTTGGGGCCAAGGTAAAAGCGAAGAGAGTTTAAATGAGAAACCGGAGTAAAGAAGAGTCCAAAAAAAAACTACGACGACCGAATCCAAAAAGGATTCGAAGTGATTGAGGGTATCACACTGATTGAAGAGCTGATTGAATGGATTTAATTAACCAATAGGAATAAAACTATAAGCACTGCGGTTTCATGAAAACTATCCTCATCCTTACATATAAGACAAAGTCCTCCGCCGCGTCTGTCTGTCGTCCTGTTCGCGATAAACTCAAAAAGTACTGCACCGATTTTCAAGCTGTTTTCACCAATGGATAGAGAGGTTCTCGAGGAAGGTTTTAGTATATATTAACCGACATACACGCGGGGATAACCTAGTTTCAGATAAAATTACAAATTAGAACCCAGAAGTTCTTTAATTTTGCGAGATTAACTATTATCCAATGACACGCAATGGTTTCCGCCTTTAACTATCTTAAAACAGGATTTTTATACTTCAACTTTATTGTAAAACAGGATTTTTATACGAACTTTTGTACAACATTACATAGAAAAATGCCCCACATTGTGCAAAGTCAATTTCCCATGAGTCACATTTTGCAAGTATCATCAACGACAGTCTCATGACAAGGAAACAATGCCATCCCCCGCTACCACCAAACACTTGCACCATATCAAGTTAGAACAACTTTTGGTGCTTCGTATTGGATCTTGCGAAGTTGGTCGTATCGGCAAACGTATCGTTGTCGATGTCTTGAACACTGTAAACGGTCGCAAATACAATGTACCACGTTATGACTGTTAGTGCTTTTGTGTATACAAGAAGATTATCACAATAATCGATGGTATCGGGGAGTGAAAATCCTGATTGCATAGAAAATTATTATTTTCAAAAGGGTGAAATTGTAAATTGAAAAATTCAGCTGATCCTTACATTTTGACAAGTTATGCGAACATTATGTTTTTTCGTGATTTCAGGGTTGGTCCCATAGTGAAAGTTGTTCATAATGATGAGTACAATGACCCCTTAAGAGGATGCCCATGAGTTCAATTACACTCAATATAACTGAACAAAAAGAAAATAGGTTAAAAAGTGGCTAAATATTTTTTTTTTGACAAAATCAAAATATTTTATTTCACATAAACCTACATGGGCACTTATGAAACGTTAAAACAAGGTGCACGGTTACAATTGGTCGTTTCCTATGTAGAAGAGCCGGCAAGAAACTCCACGGTTACTCTTTTAAAAATAAAGGTATTGGAGGACAGTGTAGGCCTTTCAACACCACCATTGTAAAGACTCAAACTCAAAGCATTTATTTCAATTAAACCATTTACAGGCACTTTTGAATTGTCAAGGAGTCGGTCAGTCAGAAATATGAAGCTAGTTGCTCATTCCAAAGCGTAGTATGTACCTATGGAGAAGAACTGGCAAGAAACTCCACGGACACTCTTTTAAATCAAAATATTGTCTCTTAAGTCTTTATAAAAAATCTATATGAACCATTTTATTGTAGGACTGAATACCCCCATTATAAAAGAAGAACTTCCTAACACTACTGTTCATCATAGAAATAAAAACTTCGAACCGCCATTCCCGTTACAGAAAGCGCAAAAAGCTTAAATTACTGATCAGAATCTCTGCACAGCCCAATGTATCATAGCTGGTTTTATCTCCTGGGCTTATCCTGGTACATGGTGGATGAAAAATGTTGAGCAGCTTAGAGTGCAGTTTGAAATTTTATACGTCCAAGATCTGGGCTGTATCTCGATGCACTGCACTTCCCTCCAAAACTTTTACTTTGCCAGCCAGTGTTGCTAGTGTGGGAGGTTCGCGATCTCCCGGAAAAAATGGAGGTAGATTTTTTAGAAAAAAAAATATTGCCAAAAGGTTTGCAGTGTTAAGTTTTTAGAAAAAAAAATTCGAGCGATACTATACAGAATTTGTCCTAAAATAACTACAATATTTAGATTTTTATTAAGTTGTTCATCGCGCTCAAATTCAAATAATTTATTTTCTCTTCACAAACAATGGGATCTTATAATTTAGACATGCTTCAAAAACTATGTGACACTAGTTTGTGAGAGACTGGTGTCTGCACTAGGAGCTGCTGCAATACAAACTCGTTTCTCTTCAGACTTTCCCAGTTCCAATATAATTTTAACATGGCAATCCCGGTAACAACTACCTGACAACTGGCAACACTACGCCGAGATACAGCGCCCTGATATATTCGAGCGAGATACCAACTTCAGAACGCGGATGCTTCAGATTTCGCCGAATTGTTCTGAATTTTAAAGTAAATAAGCTAGTTTGATAGATAACGCTGGGAGATACTAGATAGTTGGTTTAGATTACCTCTAGTTTTACAAAGTTTCGAAATTGTTGTAGCATTTTTCTTTTAGGTTAGTTTTAGCTCAGATAGGAAACCTGAACTGCACTTTATTATTCTTAGAATATCCTGACTCGTTGCTGTAGTAGTCGCAAGCACTGCTGCTGAACATGAGGTCCTGGGTTTGATTCCCAGGTCGGGTAAAGTGATATTGGGTTTTTCCATTTGGAATTTCTCAGTAGCAGCCCGGAGTCTGGATTTGTGCCCGGTTGATGGCAATAGGCTCGCCCCCTATTATGTTTAAGCCCCAGTTATGTTTAAGCCCCATGTAGGGGCTTAAACATAACTGGCGAAAAACATACATTTTTGTGTTCACTGAAATCGACAAAATGTAGGGAACAGCAGATTTTTTTTTTTGCGATTTCAAAGTTGGTCCCATAGAAAAAGTTGTTCAAAATGATGAATACAATGACCTATTTTCGGGTTCAAAAAATATTGTTGTATATTTCGTATACTTATATGTACATTACGATCATGGTCCGACCAATCACATTTTTTTTTTTAAACTTAATTTGATTAGGTACTTTATCCAAATTGAAGACAAAAAGTGTACCTTTAAGCTTCAAATCTTTAAGGAAAATTTTCTTTTTCTAGAACCGTGATCACCTTAATAGAGATGCTCGTATACCGGTTTTACGAGCAGATAAAACTAAAGTTATTAGCCTCATAGCCTTATAGCCTTTACAACTATTGTGTGTATTAAAAACTTGTTTGACAGCGGCTATAAATATTGTACTCTGATATAAGTACATAACTTTTACGACTTAAGGAAAGTATTGACTAGATATTTTAGTTATTTAATTTGTATTGATTAGCTTTTCAACTATAATAAAAAATAGATGCAGTTATTGATACTCGTAGTTTAATGTCAAAATCGAAAGTCATTCATTCAAATTAGTCTGAGAATCAGCACTTTTTGAACATCAAAATTACATAAGTTAGTCCCACGTCCTGGTGCTTTAGCTGGGAAGAAGAAGTGGCACAGGCTATTCTCCAGCAGCACAGCTGTCTGCTCAATTAGAAGAACTTGATTCTGTACCATTTATCCTGCATCCATTAATTAATTATTTCTACATTTGTATCTGTATTTTTACCCGACTGCCCCAGAAGGAGGGTAATGTTTTTCGAGAGTATGTATGTATGTATTTATGTATGTTTGTATGTATGTATGTCTATTTCTTTGGCACGCTGTGTAGCATAAACGGCTTGATGGATTTTAACATTTGAGGTGTCGTTAGATTCGTCTTAATTGTGGGAGTGACATAGGCTATAATTTTTTTATATATTTCATCTGGAAACAAAAAAAAAAGGGAGCGGAATGTTTTTTTTTTAAATAAATTACAATATTGGTATCAAATAAAAGCTACTATAATTTTTTTATATATTTCATCTGGAAACAAAAAAAAAAGGGAGCGGAATGTTTTTTTTTTAAATAAATTACAATATTGGTATCAAATAAAAGCTAGTAGTTAAGTAATTCCAAAAATATGATTTAATAAAAAAAAAAAGATTGAAATAAAACAAAATTATTTAAAAATCAAAAAACCCGCCTGCAAAAACGCATAACTTAAAAGAGAAAAACAAGCATTAAAATCTGTAGAATTTTGGTATTACAGGCGGGGAACAAACAAAAGTTACACCATATTTCAGGTTATTGGTTTGTTCCCCGCCTGTAATACCAAAATTCTACAGATTTTAATGCTTGTTTTTCTCTTTTAAGTTTTATGGTGTACATAATACAGAGTATTCTATTCTATTAATTATATTATTGGATTCTAATTGTTTCATAATTAATTTAGTAAGTCCAACATCTGTGCAAACAGTTTTAGGGCCCCACAAACAGGCGAAATATCGCGGGCGCGACAAGGGTTGCGCTGCCTGTCGCGCCTGCGATGTCGCCCCAGTTTGCACGAGACTTTAAAATTAGGATAAAAAGTCTCATCTCACTAGTGCAATGGCTGTCAACGCAATGGCGTGCGCGCCCCCCTTCGCGTCCTCGTAGACATTATTGGTGTCGTTCGGAAATGGCTTCACCACTTAATTTGTTGGTTAAGTTTATAAATAAGTAATTTTGTAAAACTTCGTTTCAGGTTTATGTTGTACGGTTAGAAGCAATTTTCATAAAAATCATACTGAAATCAACGTTAGTTGGGATTAAGTACCTACCAAATGTATGTTCCTTAATAACAGAGGAGTTATAGATATAACATTAAAATAAATTGAGATCGGCTAAAGATAACAGCAATACAGACAAAATAACATAAATTGCCCAATAATGCAACTTACATTGCCAGCTCATAAAAACAATTTAAGTTATTGTCTTGCAAATAATAACGACAGCAATAAAAATCAAGTATATAGTCAAACATACGGACAAATCGTTGAAATGTATCATTTTAATGGACATTGTCTAATATTATTATCTAGATACGATCTAAATCACAATATCTAGCCATTTTGAACGCCTGTAAAATGGTTTGTCTGACTTTGAGTATTCCCAATTCAAGGACATTTTAGTATTATTCATTATCTATCTATACTAATACTAATTATAATAAAGCTGAAAAGTTTGCTCGTTTGAACGCGCTAATCTCTACGGGACTACCAGTCGGATTTTTAAATTATTTTTGCATTTGTTAGCCCAATTCTTGATGAAGACTATAGGCTATTTAACATCACGCTACGACCCTTAGGAGCCGAGCAAAAAGAAAATGGTCTGAAAGAAGTAATAGCGCGGGCGGACGATGCGATGCGACGCAGTGCTCACACTGGGAATTCAACCCTGCTACCGACCTTGTTGACTAAGTTTTCAGCATGGCATGAGCTGTCCTCTAACACATCATGTTAGATGATAGAGGAGGTTGTATAGTTAGCCTGGACACGTATCATTTTGCTGTCAGTACCTAGTACCCAATCTTACCAAGAGGTATCGTGTTACCCATACCTAACTGGGTTGTGGAGGTCAGATGCCTATCTGACCTCCACAACCCAGGTAGGTCAGTCACTCATGTAGAATACATGCGTAATGTGTCCATGTGTAATTTGTTTTCATTTAATTGTATTTTTGTGTTTCTTTTGTATGCACTGAATAAATGTTTTATCTATCTAAAACTTGTATCCATCTGCAACCGTTTAGACTGGAAGCTGAACCTTAACATATTTGGGGAAAGGCTAGGCAGATTGATTGACCCAGTTCCTAGATGCCGTTCATCATCAGCTTCCCAGGATATCTTAAGAATACTTAAAAGAGCAACAGCATCACAGATAACAAATTTAAAATAGTCGCCGATCGCTGAACAAATTTACGAGGACCACGGAGCGGCCATTTCAGAAAGTTCGACCACTCCATACAATGGCGGAGGAAGTAACCTCTACTAACGGCGTCGTTACGCCCGCTAACGCCCGTTAACAGCCGTTAACGTACGTTATCAGCGATACAGGGCGGGCGGAAGATCACCTGAGGCTAACGCCCCGCCCGCCCTAATGCATCCGCACTTATTTATTCCCCTGTTAGGCGGCCGATATGTTTCCTGAGATTTTTATCTACGGAACCCAGGTAGGGTCACCAAGAGTTCCGTAATATTGTTTTTCTGGATTTTAAATGTTGTTGTAAATGTTTATTGGGTGTACTTCCGGAGAGTTAAGCGTCTTCAATTAAATTTGATGACGCGTGTCAGCCATTTTTGTTTGAGGATGAGAGAAAAAGTTGTGTCATTTTCATAAGAGTCAATGGTAAATATTGGCTATTAGTCCTTTGAAATGCTTTGAAAATGCTGCTGAATTTGTCGTGGCAAGGCTTTTAAAAAGAACTCTATTAACTACTGAATCCTTGTTAAATCGAAGGCACAGCTTGTCGTTTGAAACTTAAAGCTAAACGTAGGACAAGTCATGTATTCCAATTTTTACTTTTCTCAACATACGTTTTCCGACTTGATCCTAAGAGATCACCACAATATATTGTATCTATTGTATCATATTGTAAGTATATGCTTTATGTATACCACAACATAGTAACTGGGTAATACGATACCCCCGGTAAGACTGATTGTCAGACTTTCGGGCTTCTGACGACCTGTAACTACTGTCAAAGATTCATGAATGACAGCCGGGACTAACGGCTTCTATAACTCTCTCTCCAATTCAAAACTTATAAGGAAACTACAAAACCTTCCATAATTGAACTACAACTACACACAAGATAAACTGCGCACTATCAGCCCATTAGCAAGCGTACCTGAGTCGATATATATTCAATTAGAGCTGGGCGGGCGGCGATACCATCAGGGCGGGCGGATACTAACACCTTTTAATTTCGTGGTAACTGGTTACTGGAGGCTTTGTTTGTATTTGAGTTATGGTTTTAAAGAAGGTTTATTACAGTTTTAGATTTAGTGAATTTAGATTTTTAACCGATTAAAAAAAAGGAGGTTATGTAACCGGCTTAGTTTCAGGAACAAGAATACATTATATTTTATTATTTAATCGACTGACGACGTGTTAATGTGAACTTGTTAAGAGTTTGAACTTTTTGGGGATAAAAGTTTATCTCCAAAACTTTATAATAACAGAAATACATCAGACTAAGGGCTGATTTTACCAAAGTCAGATATCTTTTATCCGTGGAATAAAAATGGCGTCTGACAGTTTTTATATGGAAAAACTGACATATATTTAAAATTTATTCGCAGGATAAGACATAAACTCGGTATAAAAGTTAGGTGAAATTCGCACTAAATATTTTATAAAAGTAGTAATATTTTATTATCATTTTAGAAGGCGCACATTAAATTATTTTGTCACTGCAAAAAATTTAATACTCATTGTAAATTGCAAGTGAGGTTAACATAGGTAATATTGAATTTTATCTTAAAAAAAACAATTAACCTTACATGGTTTTATTCGTCTCGTCTTGGTGTCGTCTCTGGTTATACTTACCTGAAAAAAAATTAAAATAAGTTAGTTTCATGTACACATTCTCTTAAAATGGGATATAAAATCGCAATTACAATGAGCTTAGTTCATCCAAATGAACTCAACCCACATCAAAATTTTCCTCATTTTTTTTTATACAACAATTTTTTTTGTAATGATTTTGGTTAGTTAACGCTTATTAATTATAATAATTTATAATAGTATAATTTCTACTGACTGATTTTGCTGGATAGTCATAAATACCATATAGTTTAGAAGAATATTGACGTCTCAACAGATTAGTCTGTCGTAACTAACTGAATAAATGAGAGATTTCGGGTTGGCTCATTTTAGCAGAACGAAGTCCAAGTATTCAAATAAAAAGCTCGAGGTATAGGTACCAGATACAAATTCAATGCAAAAAAACGCCTTTCATAAACAAATCAATCGTATTCCCCTTCACAGCTGCCACTACAAAAAGGACAGAAAGAAAGGAAAGAAAGTGCGTCTCAGCAAATTGCGATGAGCTCGACACGACACTCACTCCAATTAACATTAATTCTTGATTGCACTGGATACTTTATTAATACCGATAACCTGTCAACTGCTCAACATGCAGGCGGACAAACTGAGTGGGTATACTGTTCGTTATTTTGTAGTTGTAGGAAGTTGATAGCTCGTGGCTACGTAATAACAGCCGCACGGGTCGATCCATCAGGTTAAGCTACGCTTGCCGGGGTTGACCTTGGGATGGGTGACAATCTTTACATACCGAGACTCCTCCGTGCCTCGGAAAGCACGTTAAGCCGATGGTCCCGGCTGTCATTTGTGGATCTTTGACAGTCGTTACGGGTCGTCAGAAGCCCGAAAGTCTGACAACCAGTATTACCCAGTTACTGGGTTGTGGAGGTCAGATAGGCAGTCGCGCCATGAAAATACTGGTATTCAGCTGCATTCGGTTAGACTGGAAGCCGACCCCAACATAGTTGGAAAAAGGCTAGGCAGGTGATGAGGAAGTTGATAGGAAAGGAATACTATGTTTTCTGAAGAGAGAGATTTTTGATCATAGAAAATAGCTGCAATTAATGACTTCGTTGTAGGCTCAGAAGAAGATGGTGGGATGAGTCGGATGCTTATCTAAAAATCTGTATAACCAGACGTAAAATGACAGAGATTAGGAGAGGGAATGGAAATGGGAGACTGAGAGTCAAAATATGAATAAAAGTCAACTGACAGTCGTATGCTACAGTAAATAAAGTCGACTTTCAGTTGTTAAAGAATTAATCGCTTCGCTGCATTACGTCGTTTTTTTTTTTTTTTTTGACTTTCGGAAATCATCAAATGTCTTCACCCGCTCTGGGCGGAGCGGAAGGGCGAGTCATACTTTTACTGACTAAAACCCAACCGTGTTCCTTCAGTTGCCTGTTCCCAAGGCTCCCGGTATCCCTTTTGGACATTCCCGCAACCCTGGCAGAACTCTGTGGATCTGCGCTGGACAGTCAAGTTTTTTTAAAGAGGAGGCTCTTTACTATTCGAGAACACATCAGTTAGAGCAACAATGGTCCACCTTAGGGACTAAGTACGGAAACCAAACCCGTAACATAGAACATCAACTTTACAAGTCGCAAATAACATGCATGGAGCAAGCATGATCGTTCTCCGTTGAGAGGATTTCTTTCCCATTAAATTATCTAACAAATAATCCGTCAAAGGTCTCCATGAAAATGTTTAATTTATTTTCTAAAATGACTTTATTTAAAAGCCGCGTGTCTGAACTTAAAGTTTGTCTTTCCAAAGCCTTCATAGTCGAAGCCGTGACTTCAAGACAGACTTGAAGATTACAGGAACTCATTTATTTTTTAATACGCTCTTAAAAGATACTACTCACTGATATTTTATAGAGGAAAGTGGTTCGGCTTTTATAGATGAATACATTATGGCTTCATTTAAAATTACTTTTGTTTTAAAATAGTATTTTTGTGAGGATACAAACATAAGTTTTTGTTGTTTTTATAATTTTGTTTGTTGGGTGTTTTTTGTTTGTAAAAGATTATATTGATTGTATCCTAACCTACCTTAATAAGTGGAAACTATAAATAGTTTCAAATCCAATCCTAATTCTAATAAGGGTTGGCAATGTGTTATAATTACCTACATCATATTGCTTGTCAACTGATAAAAATCTAGTTACTCCGCCAGTATCACAGATTAATACTGATGGTCAACTCCGCAAAATTATTTAAATAAAAAGCGAATCTTGCTACGACACAATAAAGCGCAATTCAGGTCGCACAGCGCTTATTACCTACAGTTATATTCACCTACTCCTAAGAGTACAAGTACTTCTAAAAGTTGCCTCTCTTTCAATCGCGTAACTCTTATATTTTCAGATGCTCACTGAATTGGCCCGACATTTCGAGCCCGCCGCGTACTTATAGCTTCATATCTTAAATGCGGAGTGCGCCTTCTGTACTATTCTGTGTCAGTATAGAGATTACTCCAAAACCTTATCCACACTTTCATATCCATGACCTATCCTCGCCATCTTGCATGACTTAGGAGGCACCTTACATTACATTTAACCATTAAGACCTGACTGAAACCTTAAAAAAAACCTGACATACTGTTCGTGTTATCTCGTGATAAAAACGCAACTAAGCCGTGACGTGTGGCGCTGGCAGAACAAACGTCGTTACTGCGTTACTAAATAAATCGTTAGCGGCGCGTGAGCCAGCCTCGAGATACGGCACGTAGCGTCAGGAGGTAGGGCGCTGGATGTGGCATGGGCAGTTTTGTTGGTAATGTTGTAAAAGTTGTATTTGGGGTATATTAGAGGCATCTTAAGACTGTGGCGACCGTTGAATTTTCCATACAATAATTTAATTTATAATAATTTTATTTATTTGCCATAAAATACAGATGGGAACATAGGTAATTCATTAAGGAATACTGTACATTGTATAAATTTGGTTCCATGTTATAATCTGTGCTTAAATATTATAACCCTGCCTCTTAAACTAGGTAAACCTGTATCTTAAGAGACAGTGATCTGCCATGAGGGTCTTAGACAACAAACGTAATACCTAAATCATTTGCAATTTGAGCATATTTCATTATGTTGATATTCAAATTTAGACAGTATTTAGTATAGTATAGGTTCCTACAGCTTTTTTCCCAAAAACCTTACCTAAAATTAAGTTTTTAAGCGAATTGAATTTCGCACATTTTTACAGCGTAAATGACACGTTTTCATATTGTGTATTATAAACAAAAATATTTGTAATATTGTTTCAGCAGAAACATAGCTTATCAAGTTACAAATTATAGAAAAAAAAATTGAAAAAACCTTAAGTTTTCATTCATCATTTTAGGTATTACGGAACATATGCGTAATATCATTTGCAAAAAAGTGAATTAACAGCTCATATTAACCAGCGTGTTTCTTTAATGAGTCTGTCACATCGAATATTATTGCAAGTCCACCACAAGCTGTTTTAATCATATATTATAAGCGCACCTATACCCCATTTGAAATAAGATTAGACATTGAAACAAACCTTTATACAGTCCGTTCAACCGATTTTGACTTCTATACCGTAGGCATAAGGATGGCATTAAAAGCAAAAAAGATAACACAATACCAACTGTGTACTGCAGCTGCCATTTGTCATGCGACCAACGCAATAGAAGTCAAAATCGGTTGAACGGACTGTAAAAAAGGTTTATTTAAACGTCTAATCTTATTTCAAATGGAGTATAGATACCTAACACTGTTACATCCAGTCCCTTACTAAATCCGTGTACAACCTAAAACCGTGTCGGTTACCAAACAAACTAAAACTCGGAATTATTAGTGTTTTTCGTATTGTAGATTGTCTAACGTTGTGCTACTGTGTTCTGTGTGCTGTGTACACTTGTTGAGTTACTGGCGTTTAATGTATCGCTGCCATTTGTACTGGAGTCGGAGAGAAATAAATAGGTGTACTGTATTTTGAAATTCAGTTAATTTTAGGAGAAGGAATACCTAAATTAGCTAGAAGTTTATGTATTAGTTATTCATATTCTTAGGGCTAATTTCACCAAACTTTTATACAGAGTATATGTCTTATCCTGCGAATAAATTTTGAATTTTTGACAGTTTTTCCATACATAGGGCGAATTTCACCAAACTTTTATACCGAGTAAATAAGTCATAACCTGCGAATAAATTTTGAATGTTTGACAGTTTTTCCATACAAAAACTGTCAGACGACAATTTTATTCCACGGATAAAAGATATCTGACTTTGATGAAATCAGCCCTTAGTCTTTATTTATCCGTTCAACTGTCGATTGGCCTTCTAATGGCCGATAACCATTAAAATTCTATTGTGTCTCGTTAATGGCAGTTGGAGGTTTATAAACTAGCCGTTGCTCGCGACTTCGTCTGCGATCCAGGATGTAAGTATTATTATGTCCTGGTCCTATGTCCTCTATGTCCTTCTCCAGGTCATGGTCTATCCATGTACCAAATTTCATTTAAATCCGTTCAGCTGTTTTAGCGTGAAAGAGTAACAAAATCACTTTCTCAAAATCAATCTGCCCAGCCTTTTCCCAACTATGTTGGGGTCGGCTTCCAGTCTAACCGGATGCAGTAGAATACCAGTATTTTACATGGAGCGACTGCCTATCTGACCTCCACAACCCAGTAACTGGTTAATACGATACCCCTTGGTTAGACTGGTTGTCAGACTTTCGTGCCTCTGACGACTCGTAACGACTGTCAAAGATCCACAAATGACAGCCGGGACCAACGGCTTAACGTGCTTTCCGAGGCACGGATGAGTCTCGATATGTGAAAATGGTCACCCATCCACGGACCAACCCCGGCAAGCGTAGCTTAACCTGATGGATCGACCCGAGCGGCTGTTATTACTTAGCCACGAGCTCCCAAAATCACTTTCTCATGTATAATATTTGTTAGGATGTGGGTGTACTATAAGTACCTCTGCCTAACCTTTCGAGGAATACAGGCGTGATGTTATGTGTTTTTACATTTTTTTTTTATGCTGGGTAATCATCGAATGACTTCTCCCGCTCTGGGTGGAGCGGAAGGGTGTGTCAGACTTTTACTGATAAAACCCACCCGTGTTCCTTCAGTTGCCTGTTGCCAAGGTCCCGGTATCCCTTTCGGACTAACCCGCAACCCTGGCAACTGGGATTCAAACCCAGAACCTCATGCTCACTAGTAGTGCTTGCGACCACTAAACCTAATCTGTATTATTCGTCCTCGTAACATATCGGTCTATTTTTAGTGATTCATTGCCACGTTATTATTGATTTATCGACTGAAATCTAAAATCGATAATTAAGCTCCTTTTCAGCCTGATTCTAGTCACGTAATGATAAGTGCTATCTCTCTGCTTATCCCACACAAGACTAAGCGTGATACTCCTACTACTGTTATCTCTTTTAATTCATTAATAGGTAACAATCTTGCGCTAGCAGAACACAACTAAATATTGTTAACTTTGTGTATTGTTTGGGTCACCAAGATACAGGCTGTGCCTAGTTTGGTACACGCTGTTTAATCTGCATATGTCTTCTTTTAGTGAGAATTTCATACCATAAGCATAAGCATAGCATAATCAGCCTATAATGTTCCCACTGCTGCGACACAGGCCTCCTCTCTGTAAGAGGGACCGGGCCGTAATCCACCACGGGCCCCGTGCGGGTTGGTAGATGTCACATGTCTTCCAATTTGCTGCGACACAGGCCTCCTCTCTGTTAGAGGGAGCGGGCCGTAATCCACCACGGGCCCCGTGCGGGTTGGTAGATGTCACATGTCTTCCAATTTGCTGCGACACAGGCCTCCTCTCTGTAAGAGGGAGCGGGCCGTAATCCACCACGGGCCCCGTGCGGGTTGGTAGATGTCACATGTCTTCGAATTTTTGGTTCTAGGACATCCCGGTTTCCTCACGATGTTTTCCTTCACCGTTTTGAGAGCAGTGGCGATGAAATAATTTACACAAAGTAAAGCGCCTGTCAGGGTTGGAACCTACGATCTACAACTCGTAAGTCGTGGCCGTTACCACTGGGCCACCACTGCTCTCAATTTCACACCATGCTATTTCTATATTTAAGAACTTTGTGTATGCTAAATAAATGAAAAAAAAAACTTTTTAAAGAATACAGAACACAATATCGTCATATCGTATGCCCGCGGGTGCATTGCCGCGAAACTTAATTACAATTAACATAGAGATAACTGAAGGAAGCGATGTAGTTTGTGCTATCAAACTGTATCATTTCTTATAACTTGTATGAGTAGGGGAACAGGGTATCTTAAGTGCTTTAAAGCGGCTATAGTCCAACGGTTTAGGTGCGGACGTAATGAGAGGCCGTGAGTTCGAACCCAATTGGTTACAATGACATGATGCAGGTGAACCAGCGGTTAGCTCATGCATTTTTTCAAACTCAAACTATTTATTTCAATTAAACCATTTACAGGCACTTTTGAATTGTCAAGGAGTCGGTCAGTCAGAAATATGAAGCTAGTTGCCCATTCCAAAGCGTAGTAGGTAACTATGAAGAATAACGGGCAAGAAACTCCACGGACACTCTTTTAAATAAAAAAAAATGGTTACATCATTCATGTTGAATTAAATTTTGCTTTTGTTGAATTAAATAAAATTATAAAATAAATTTTGCTTTGTTTACGTTCATACTATTAGCACAGATAGCATTGTTTATCTGTCATTTTATCTATTCTTCCGATTTCTTGGAATAATCCAATAACTTGACCTGATCCGGGGATCGAATCCAGGACTCGGCACTTGCGATAACGATCACTAGGCCAGTAATAATAGAAATAAGTTCCGATTTATTCTGATGATATTATCAAACCAATTGTAAACCACACAGGAACGCGCCTGAAGGCAAGTTTTGCAAGTATTTAGCTTAATATAGATAAGTTTCTAGCATGCAAGCTTTCAAGCACTGCGAGGGTGTACCTCCAACCTTTGTCTAATAAATATCTTGCATAAATCTCTCAAAAGATTTCAGACCTTATCTTTAAGGCGTTTCAGTTCAATTTTGATTGGATCATTGTTGGTCTTATGTATTTTTGTATCGGTGTTAAGAATTGATATTTAAAACAATTGCAGTGGATTTTAGATTTTGTTGCTTTTGTTTTTGGGTTGGTTTTTAGTTGTGATGTTTTGTTGCAATAGATATCATTGTTTCTCAATTGAGATGTGAGCAGAGATGTCGGTTTCATAAAGGTACTAAGTATAAGTTTTCTTAGTTTGTTCGATTGTTGATTGTAAATGAAATTAATGCATCTGGCAAAGGTTAGAAAGGGTATATAAATTCTGTGTAAAGTCTAAGTGATTTGATTTTAAAAATATATTAGGATTTTAAAATCTATGGACTTATGGAACACCTCTAACAAAACTACTGTTTACAAGAAAATATTACAAGCGGTATAATAATTAAATAAATAACACAATAATAAAACATTTTTTTTAATAAACTGTGTGATACGTACACACAGACAAACTCGCAAAAATTGTTTAAAGCGATTCCAATCAATAGAAATAACTTTCCCAGAATTATTAAAAAGTTCAACAATACAACTCAAAACCACTCAAATATTCACCTCAACCAAGATTAACATCCAATTTTTTTACAAAATAAACATAAAAACATTCACACATCGCGTTAGAAAAGTTAAAGCGGCTGGGGCGGGCTGATAGGCGGCGATACCGGCTGGGCGCGCGCGATAACTCCCGCCCGCCCTGCGACGCAAGACACTGCATCTGTTAGACGCAGCCGTCCAAGCTGTGACTACGATTTGAGATGTTTAACGGGACATGATAAGTTGAGTTTAAAGATATTTGCAATTCGACATTTTATATATTATATGCAGTTTTATCTGCAATAATTTAAGATACATTCTTGTTCATAAATGATGGTTAGGCGGGCTGATGGGTTACGATAACTCCCGCCCGCCCTGCGACGCAAGACACTGCATCTGTCAAACGTAACCGTCCGCGCTGTGACTATGATTTGAGATGTTTAATGGGATTTGGATTGCAGCAAGATTTTTTATGGTGAATTTTATGACGTTACAATTGAGTGAAATATGTTTGATATTCAGTCTCTTTTTTTTTTTGAAGTGGCACTGGTATTCTGTTATAAATGTTGATGAATTTAGCCTTAGCCAGCCCCAACTTACCTATAAGATTTAATGAAATAGGTATTTACATACCCAAAAACAAATTTTAAACAAGTTGGGCATGCTGATAGGTAGCGATAACTCCCGCCCGCCCTGTGACGATGTAAGACACTGCATCTGTTAGACGCAGCCGTCTGCTTGACAGTGACAACAAATTCAGATATTTATAGGACATTACTGATATTATATCGAATTGTTTAGAATTTGTATCAACTGTATTTTTTGCATATTTCTTACAATCTTAAAGTTTGGGTTTTAAAGATGGTGATTGAAAAAAAAACACCCGGACAATTCATTTGTGTCCAAATAAATGTTATTCTTTCTTTCATTTTAAAAACTGCAAAATTTTGGATGCATCTTATATATTTTTTGTACCATAAACACCGTACAACTATTTTCTCAATGTCCCTCGGCCAACTTAAACTATAAACATAACAAACGTGCTAAAAGTATCTGATATGTCGTAATCGTAATCCGATTTCGTGGTCTACCCGTGTACTAAATTTCATCCACATCCGTTCAGCCGTTCCGTTTGTTATGATTATAGTTTAAGTTTGCCGAGAGACATTATATTAAAACAAGCTGACCGGACAGACGTTGTCCTGTCTAAAATTTTCTAATTCTCCGCGCAATTTTCTTATTTTTTTCTTTCATAAGAACCTTCTCCTGACAATAACAAACACAACAGAAAAATAATTAGCGAAATCGGTCTAGTCGTTCACGCGTGATGGCGTGACCAAGGGAAATAGGGATTTATTTTTATAAATATAGATAATAGTTGTACTGAACACTATGTTAGCTCGGGGTGCAATTAAAGTGGGCTGTATTCCAGCCATCCGTCCATAGATTCAAGAACATCTCGTCAAATCACTGTCGCATGCCAATCTTATATTTTATGCACATATCCTTGTTTTCTCCACAGCATGGTGTTCGTACGCGGGGGGCGAGGCGTCCAAGCGGGGCAGGCGACCCGTTATCGCCTTCAAACACCCGCCGTATCGCAGGCGAACATTGTATCTCCTGGGTTTTGTGATTCTCTGCACTACTCTATGAATTTTGATAAAGATTTGTGGCTTCCTAAGATAGTGTTTGTTTTGTGGGTGAAAATTGTAAAGGCGCTGTCGAAATGCACTTTTAGTAATGTTCTTTATTAGTATGCAAAGAGATGGTAAGTTAGTGAGTTGTTGTGGTTTCATTTGCACAAAATGCTTTTATTTTGTCCTAAATAAATGTATTTTCTTTGCTTCTTTTCAATATTTCTTTCTGTATATCATTTCGTGGCTGGAGTAGTCGGAATTCGATATTTAAGTGATTTTAAGTGACAACCTATAGAATATCTTTTTTATAAGTTATAGGAATCATCTTCATTCATCCGTAGGTACATAAACATTGAACATTGTCTATCTATCAATCAAAAATACTTAATACAGATAAATCTCTATTATCCAACCCCCGCAAAAAGCGAATTTAGACCACCCCTAAACCCAAAACCGCATAAACTCGCAACATTCACGAATCAAGAACATTTATTTAGTTTATTTTCGCAGCGGCAACCCTATTCGCGCGATATCGGGAGTGCAGCCGCGCGATAACGTGCGACACCGCGCTATATGTCGCGCCGCGCCGGTCCGATTCAAGCAGATAATGTACGAGCCGTAAACGGATCGGAGCGTTTGAAAGAAATTGATATGAAGTGCATGTTTTAAAGTCTGGAGGAGTTTATGGCAGATTGCTGATTTCGTGTTTTATCGATATTGGATGGTCGGTGTTATGAGAGGAAAATGATATCGATGAAATGTGATTGTAAAAACTGAGATCTGCTGTGATGGAAATTGATAGTGCAGTTATGACATGTCATGTCTTAAGAGGAAATAGGGTGGGTCTTTTTCTCCATACAAAAAGTCATAATTCGAGGTTCGGCCCTCGTCTAATTCATCCTCCAATATTGGACCAATTTGAAAGATATTTTATAACTTGAATACGAAGGATATTTAATGTGCCCGTATGTTTTCCGTGTTGATGATACATTATCTGTAGAAGCACTAGAACCCTCAGAAAATGCTCAAAATTGCTTGTTTAGACCGCTGTCATCAGAGGCCTACCTATTGTACAAATTTGACAACAATAAATGAAAAAATATAAATATAGGGGCACAATAAATATCCTTCTTATTCAATTTATAAAATATCTTTCAAATAGGTCCAATATTTGAGGAGGCAATAGACGAGAGCCGAACCTCGAATTATGACTTTTTGTATGGAGAAAAAGACCCACCCTATTTCCTCTTAATACGACAATGTCGCGGTTTATGCTCCTGTGATTTTAAGAAGCGTTCAAACATTTCGTACACAGTTGCTATTTTAAGTACTTTTATTCCCAGCTTCACAAAATGTTTCTGACGATTTATCGGGAAGCTCACAAGCTTAATTCCCAAAGGGGTTAAGTCTTAGTGTTCTCAACACAAGAGAGAAGAATATAACATAATAACTTCCTGGATGAGGTCTCCCCAAGATTAAAGAGTGTCCGTGAAGTTTCTTGCCCGTTCTTCTCCATAGGTACCTACTACGCTTTGGAATGGGCAACAGCTTCATATTTCTGGCTGACCGATTCCTTGACAATTCAAAAGTGCCTGTAAATGGTTTAATAAATGGCTTGAGTTTAGCCGTCTGCCATGAATTCTATTGATGAATTCTATTGATGACCCACTGTTTACGGAACGTCAAACTAAAATTTCATTATCAAACTACCAAACCTTTTTAAACTTAAGGAAATCGATCCTCCAGCCTCTTTAAAACGACACTCCTCAAAGACATTGATGCTGTAACACCCTAAAAACCTACTCCTGTAAATACAACCTCACATCACAAACACACCCGATCGAGAGCGGTTATTTAAATGTGGATATTAATTTTATAACCTAAGTAGTGGACCGTTAGGTTTACGAGGCAGGGTGCACAGAGCGTTCGGAAGTGGATATTAAATCGTTTTATTAGTCGTCGCCGTCGCGTTGTGTGTCCCAAGTTGGGGGAATGTGGCGGGGAGGTTGGCAATGATGCTGTCGGTTTGTTACGGTAGAGCAAAATACAAAAAACGGTGATAATTTTAAGATTTTGTTACTTACTATTCGGAAGATAAGCTAGATCCAAACTTTTGAAAATCGGAGGAGTGTTCCCGTGTACTGACTACCGTAAAAAAGTTTTGTCGACGGAAGAATAGACAAAATGACAGATAAACAATCACTATCTTCATTTTGTCTATTCTTCCGTCGACAAAACCCGTTTCTACGGTCATGTCACGCGTGATACATTATTGGCAGCAATTCAGGCCTCAGAGGTAATAAGTCCCTGAATACCTTAGTCCATTTCAGATTGTTATAATCAAAATGAATATTACAAACTGCTTTCATTGTGTATTCTGTCTTCATCTACTACTATTTTCCTTTATCGATGAAAGTCACCATTCCAGCTGACTCAAAAACTTTCTAGTCCATATTCCATCCCACTTGGACCAGCCAACCAGTGTGGTGTGAAATATAGGCGAGTCGAGCGAGCCTTATCGTTCGAGCGCACGCCGCGCTATCGGCGCAGCCGCCGATAACTGCTCGATCTATGTGCGTGATGCATGTGGCTGTGCATTACTTACTACTGCGAGAACCCTGGTAGCTAGCACTACAAATTGCTAACGTGTATTGGGGAAAATTCTGCGTTGTAAGCTTTATAAGAACCCGGAAGATATGGTTTTCCGGTTTTGTGAATCTTGGGATACGGGGATGAAGAGACAGAATCTTGATTTAGAACTAGATTAGATAACCGACTATGAATTAGTAGGTTTGAAGTAAGTCGGCAGGTCTTTAGACTGTTCCCCTATTATATGTAAGTATACAAACTATCTGATGTTGTAATGTCACTAAATGTATAAGAATCGGAACCGTTACTCGTTGAAAATGGCCGATGTCCAGCAGTAGGCTGATAGGAAAATGAACATAATATATGATTATCACGTAAATATACAGTTTCCACTTTTTAACCCACTTCTTCCAAAAGGAAGACTTTCTCAATTCGTCTGTATTATTTTTTTTGTTTCGTAGGTCATGATTCAGAGGTGGTCCCATATAAATTTTATTTACTTTGCTTGCGTAGTTTTTGAGTTAGCTTCAATATTACGTATTTTTTCCACTTAGTATATCTAGATTTTATTTGACTCCGTCACTGTTATTTACATAGCAGGTAGTGGTATTCGAATTTGTGTCCGGTAGGTAGGGTAAAAAACGAAAATTGAAAAGCAAAGACACCGACTTCCGAAATTAAAGTTATTTTTCACTTTTTTATTGTTTTTTTTTTGTTATTTAATAAGAAATCCAACAGCATTATACATTCAACATTGGCACACTATTACAATACAATACTCCCACAGCGATAATTGTCTCCGTTGCACCAGAGGCGATCACGTGAACCTCATAGATTATGATGCACTTCCTAATTTAACCTGTCGAACGCGTACTAAACCCTGGCTAATGAGACGGAGTATCTACCCGTCGGTTGGCTGCGCGTACTATCGCTAAATTGTCCGCTAACAAGAGCTTTGTAGGGGTTAACCGACTCTGTGATCTGGCTTCCGATTTGAACATAGAGGTGACAATGTCTGAAATAGGATGTTGAGTCTTAGGATAATACAATTGTATGGAGCTAAATTAGAATATGGGAGCTATAGTGTGCAGGAATGGCTTATGTGGCCTTTTTAGGCCCCCAGGTCACTAAATCTCTCTGTATGTTCAAGAACAACCTTCTTGAACAGAGATTTAGTGACCTGGGGGCCTAAAACGGGCATATTAGCAATTCCTCTAAAAGCAATTCATTTCCTGAATTTCCAGCTGTCAAACATTAGCAATTCACGTGTCATCTCCATAGATGTGTGATCTCCATCACGTGTGAATCTCCATAGAAAACTGTCAACAGATGAATTATTTCGTAATAAGAATGTCACGCAGATCTTAATAATGAATTGTCAGTTTGTGACATAATATTAATATTTTCCTATTATGATTCTGCCAAAGTGATTGTTTTAAGCCCCCTGCATCCGTCAAGGGGTGATTCTACTTGTCATACTTTATAAACTTTTGCTATGAAACACACTTATCTATACAGTATGTTAACTAACAAAGGGCGTTCCCGTTAACCTGCAATAGTATAGAGTCCATAAAGGCTAAAAAAAATATTAGGACTAAAAAAAATCTTTCAGATATAGGTGGTGAAATATTCACAAAACTATTAAATTGATACGTAAATAAAAGAAACACTCTGTACACGCACACTTGTATTTCAACGTAGACGTAGATAAAAGTGTGACAAGTGTGCATGTACAGAGTGTTTATTTACCGTATCAATTTAATATTTTTTTTGAAAATTTTACTATAAAAAAACAAAAAAAAACCTTTTTTTAATGGTAATATTTTTTTTTGCATGTATAGACGCTATACTATTGCAGGTTAACGGGAACGCCCCTCGTTAGATAACATACTGTATATGATTTGAATTAATGATTAAATATGTTGTTATGTTAGACCAACGGGTCTAGTGGTCGCAAGCGCTAATGCTGAGCATGAAGTCCTACGTTCGATTCCCAGGTCGGGCAAAAGTAATTGATTTTTCCATTAGGAATTATTCGGTAGCAGCCCGGAGTCTGGATTTGTGACCGGTTGATGGCAATAGGCTCGCCTCCTCAATCTGCAATCTGCCTAGCCTTTTCCCAACTATGTTGGGGTCGGCTTCCAGTCTAACCGGATGCAGCTGAATACCAGTATTTTACATGGAGCGACTGCCTATCTGACCTCCACAACCCAGTAACTGGGTAATACGATATCCCTTGGTAAGACTGGTTGTCAGACTTTCGTGCTTCTGACGACTCGTAACGACTGTCAAAGATCCACAAATGACAGCCGGGATTAACGGCTTAACGTGCTTTCCGAGGCACGGAGGAGTCGATATGTGAAAATGGTCACCCATCCACGGACCAACCCCGGCAAGCGTAGCTTAACCTGATGGATCGACCCGAGTGGCTGTTATTACTTAGCCACGAGCTCCTCCATGAATAGGCTCGCCTCCTATGGAAGATAATTGGCGAAACACCGCTGCCTAACCCTTCGGGAAAAATGCGTCTGAGGCGTGATGTTATGTTATGTTATGTATCTACAAATATTTCTCACATACGCTTACAAATCTACTGCTTTACCGGATCATCTGTGTTCCAAGGGCCCGCCCATTCACTCGCCGAAAAACATAAGCATATAAATATACATTTTATGTAAATACGGCCTATGTATCTACGATCTATGTATTTACGATCGCCACATACTAGATTACGATTCTGATCACAATCGCGTCGAATTTTGGTCAATAAAGTAGATATAGAATAACGTTCTAATTTAATAAATTTTAATTAGAATTGGTGTTGAAGACGGAAAAATAGAATGCTTTTGAAATATGATACGGTGATAGTTATATTTTGATAGTCATAATGTGATACTTATCATAAGATAATGTTTATTACACTGTTATAGTATATCTGTAGTCGGCAGAAAATATGATATTCTTGAAGAAAAAATTAACACTTTTTAAATTTAACTGTGTAATAAACGGCGTATATTTTGTTGTTGTAACTGGTAATGTATTGTGATTGTGAGATAAATATCTTAACTTTTAATCTTTTGTGATTTGAATCACGGATTTTAACTGGTATTTTTTACGCTGTTTATAAGGTAGTAGATAATTAACGTTTTTATTAACCATACGAAATATATATTACTGTATTTATATTTAAATATTATATATTGAGGAGCTCGTGGCTAAGTAATAACAGCCGCTCGGGTCGATCTATCAGGTTAAGCTACGCTTGCCGGGGTTGGTCCGTGGATGGGTGACCATTTTCACATATCGAGACTCCTCCGTGCCTCGGAAAGCACGTTAAGCCGTTGGTCCCGGCTGTCATTTGTGGATCTTTGACAGTCGTTACGAGTCGTCAGAAGCACGAAAGTCTGACAACCAGTCTAACCAAGGGGTATCGTATTACCCAGTTACTGGGTTGTGGAGGTCAGATAGGCAGTTGCTCCATGTAAAATACTGGTATTCAGCTGCATCCGGTTAGACTGGAAGCCGACCCCAACATAGTTGGGAAAAGGCTAGGCAGATTGATTGATTTATATTTAAATAATGACCATGATGATAAAAGCAAACTCAGGATCAAAATAATATAAACTTTTTGAAACAAAATATAGCCCGACCATAACATACATAATTTAATTTATGATATATTCAACACAAGCATACGATATAAGGCTGTCCATTCACGACACAATAAACAGCTACCCACGACGCGACATTGTCGTGTCATTCTGCTAAATATCGCGCGCGTACCGCGTGTAATCGCGGCGGAGGATCGCGCGACGCGCGGCCACCCCGCGCGGCGATATCGCGATAACGGACGCGCGTTACACCGATGTGAATGTTCGTGTGAAAAGTCAAGAAATTAGTGGAAGTGTTGGTGTTTGCATTGATCTACCAATGATGCTGCTGGAGCTGGGGGGGAATAGAAGAAAAAAATAAAGACGGCAAGTTATTTCATGTTTTTTCACTTTCACACAGTTCTAGCCAACCGCTTCTTGGGCATATTACTAAGACAGATCCATTTGTTATGGGGCCCATAGAATTTAGAATTTTATTTATTTGTAAGAACGTAGTTTTACATATTAAGGTGTTCGTATTTTTGTTAGTTCTTACATTCTACCACAAAA
Organism: Lithophane socia; assembly: GCA_947522985.1. Taxonomy (NCBI): domain Eukaryota; kingdom Metazoa; phylum Arthropoda; class Insecta; order Lepidoptera; family Noctuidae; genus Lithophane; species Lithophane socia. The sequence continues at coordinate 2,310,363 of OX383256.1, forward strand.
TATAAGGTGTACAAATATTCACTTGTCATTATTGACTAAGTACAAGTAAAAAGAATTGTGATTTACAAATATGTCCAATAAGAATTAGTAGGCATAGCAAAACTTATGTAAATTAAATGAATAAATTGATATTAATAAAGCTAATAGACTGCAGTCTAACTCTGATAGTAACCATGCAGCCTTTCCGAATTAAAATATTTAACATATTTAACAAAGCTACTGTGTGACATACGGCCGTTGCACACAAACTTTGCCAAGAAACAACACAAATCAACTCCTAACACCTCTTCTTAAAGTCTATATTCCGTTACTCTCATCCTAGGGAGTCTGTAGGTTTGGGAAAGACTGAAGATTTGCTCGTTCCTAGAACTGAGGCCTCACCGCACGACCTCTTGATAAGGCCAGCAGAATATTATATTTATATAGAATTTCACTAAACGTGTTTAAAATTGAGTAATAAGCATGAGAGAAAGGTGGTGTTTGTACATAAGAAAAGTTTTGTAGTGAAATTTTCAGTAGCAGCCCAGAGTAAAGTTTCTACCTACCGCCATGGGAAGACGACGTGATTTTATGTATGCAAGTGACAATCGCTTCGAAAGCGTTTCGTATTTCTACAACGACTCAACAGGATTGACATAAGCTATTCGATAGCTTATGTCAGTCATAGACATTTTTGCCTTTTCCATCATCGTTATCGCTGATAGAATGTCACTTCGTCTAGGGCCTCTGATAAACTTACTTTTGAGCTTTGAAATCACCTCGACCCCATGACTGGGGTCGAGGTGATTTGAATTTTATGACGATAGCTCAAGTGTGATAAGATCAAATTGCGAAATCTAGTTTTTTTATCAATAACCATAATCCATTCTCAAAATTACTTGAATTTTATTAGTTCGACGACCTTCGATAGTACTTAAATCAATCCGAAATCAAAGGAAACCGCACTTTTTACCTGACAACGGGAAATTCAAGAAAGGTTTTGAATCCCTTAGGAATGTTTGTAAGATAGCATGTTACATCTGAGAGCATTTCAACCACTGAACCGATTTCAACAAAATGAGTTTGTGTTGGTTTCGTCTAAATGCAGAAATCTTGTTCTAGGCTAGGTTGTCTCACGTAGGTACGATCTGAATAAATGAAGTATTACCAAATCTTTATTTTAGTCTTATAGAAATCTTTATTTTAGACTCGGAGTCTAAAATAAAGATTTCTTTAAGTGCGTAAGTTGTACTTCATCAGCCTAGCCTTTTCCCAACTGTGTTGGGTTCGCCTTCCAGTCTAACCGGATGCAGCTGAATACCAGTATTTTACATGGAGCGACTGCCTATCTGACCTCCACAACCCAGTAACTGGGTACCACGATATCCTTTGAGACTGATTGGCAACCTTTCGGGTTTCTGACTACCCGTTACGACTGGCAAAGATTTACGAATGACAGCCGCCGGGGCCAACGGCTTAGCGTGCTGTCCTTGACACGGAGATTGTCACCAACCGCGGTAATAGCTTAACCTGATCAATCGACTCATGTGGCTATTATTACTTAGCCACAAGCCCCTCTTACTTGGCCACTGCGCACTGTAAGTAGGTACATAAGGAGTCTAAAAAAACGTTTATTTATTTGGTAATATTGCTGCTGAAACCTATATTTCAAAGAGTTTATTCCAATACAGTGATGCAATTCACTGTCCATTACTTGTTTGGTAGGGTCGCGGCTGTAATGAGCGTAGATAGCGCGCAATGGACGCGGAACGCCATCTGATTGTGGCAACAGGTGTCTAATGTGCTAAAGTCTACTGTTTACCTTTCTGCAGTTTGTGGGACAGCATAGTACTGTTACTGTTGGGGGTAGACAGAGATAATGTGAGTTCTTGAACTAAGTAATTGATTATGTAGTACTAGCACTTTGCCCGCGGCTTTGCCCGCGTGTATGTCGGTTATTATATACTAGAGATGGGTTGTAACAGGTGAAACACGATATCTGTAATCACTGTGACTGTGACAAAAAAATAACAGATCTAAATATCTGTTATTAAATCACAGCCTGCCATTTTTGATAAATACGTATCTCAATCGAATATCATCTTTATTTCTTCTGCTTTAAAGTCGAAAATCGTATCTATCTGTTATAAAATCACAGCCTGTGATTTTTGTACAGACGATAAATACGTATTGACTCAATTGAATATCTTCTTTATTTCTTTTCGTTAAAGTCGAAAATCGTATCCGAAGTTTTAACAGTAACAGTCTTGAGGATCTGTGATTTTAAGTAACAGATATTTTTTATCGTTAGGAGCAATTGCTATCTGCTATTTTATAATATCTGTGATTTCTATCTGTGACGATAAATACGCCTCACTCCTATTATATACTAAAACCTTCCTCGAGAACCACTCTATCCGTTGGTGAAAACAGCATGAAAATCGGTGGAGTAGTTTTTGAGTTTATCGCGAACAGACAGATAGACAGACGCGGCGAAGGACTTTGTTTTATAAAAATGTTTAGAAGACGTGGTCGTTCGCGGACTGTGGTCGCGGTTGACAGATGCTGCCATCTTAATAGTTTCTGAGACTCATATAACTTGCACTTTTTCCATCTGATCTCATTCTTCGATAACAGAATAAAATATTTTTTACTACAACAATACATTGTATTAAAATCGATCGCAAGTGACAAACAAAAGCTCATTTCGCTAGTCGCGCCACAGTGGGGCGACGATCGCGCGATACTGTATGACGGACGGGCGAGATTGCGCGGGCGCATGCAGGGTGGCCATACACTGACCACATATCCTTGCGCAGTAAACTGAGGACTGAGGGATTTATTTTAAAGCCTCATTTGTTTAGTAACATGAATGGTGAGGTCCTAGGTTTTTATTACAAAGTTAGGTATTTCTTATTTATTTATTTCAAAGTGACAGATGTGTGAAAGATGTTATGGCTAGAAAGGATCCCTTTTCTAGCGACTACCGGAATGACGACTAATAGAGAAGTATAAAGAACACGTTAAATTCAATTTAAAAAAAATAAAAACCACCGACAAAAACAAAGCATCTAGTATCTAAACGATTTTTTTTGTAGTTAAGAACACTCTCGATAATGTCACCTTTCAAACAAAACCAAAAAAATCAAAATCGGTTGGGCCGTTTGGTAGCTACGATGGCGCAGACAGACACACAGATACACACGTTAAACTTATACGAGTAACACCCATCTTTTTCCGTCGGGGGTTAAAAAGACATGTTGCGCCGACCATATATATAAATTGGGATAAGAGAACCAAAACGGTGACGATGTATGTCAATTGGCAAAGTATTTAATTAAGTTAGGTGTGGTTGAAGTGTGAAAAACATACCTCCTTCCTACCAAGTAGGTACCATACTTGGTAGCAGGTATGTTTGAATGATCATAATTAATTTTACACCACCATGACATGAATTCTTTGAGTGCCATAACTACTAAAGGAACCCATACGGGCTCCATAAACCCAGCCCAATTAACAAGATTTAAAATATAATATTAATTAAATTTCCATTCAATAACATAATTAATTAGCAACACTAAAAAACTTCGTCTTAAAACAGCGACAAGAATCCGAAGGGCGTACAAAGTCAACACACGCAAAGAATTTTTAATGCTGGCAACTTATTAACATTAAACTGGCCACCCTATCGGAACAATGACGCGATAAACTCGCGGCAATATTTTAAAATCGATGTTTTTATGAATCGATAATTTGTTCGGTGCGTTTCGGCGCGACGTTTCGCGAGCCTATCGATTCTTATCTCGATGTCACAACGCTTTGTTTCGATTCGACCCCAACATCGTCCATGTTTCGCTTGAAATGTGTTTCTTGCTAACGTACGAAATGATACTATCTCAGGCAGTGCTGCAATTTTATTCGAATCGTTTCCAAATTGAAATATTATTCGAAATTGACTCTTCTTGCTCCGGGATAGGAGTTTGGTTGTATTTTCGGGGGTGTTTGGGTAAGTTTGTGGTCGTGTATCTGTCCTCTTCATATGCATGCCAGGCTGTCTGGCTTCAGGTGTGTCCGATGGTTAATATTTGATACTTTCTTGTTCGGGAGAGGTCCCGAGAATGCAGTGTGCCGTCATTATGCTGAATGGTGGTGGATGTTCGCTACATTTTGAAGTTTCTTTGTTTAAGGAATGCAGGGTGTTAATTGATGTTTTGGCATTGGAACGACATAATAGTATGTTGACAAAAGTGGTTGAATGTTTGGGTTTAGTTTGCATAATACTCTCTACATTGCATGGTCTCTTCAAACAAATTTGCCGTCATCTTTGATGTAGAAAAATATTTGCGAAGAATAAAATAAATTTAGAATTATATTTTTATCGATTAGTGCCATTGACCCTGATCCTAACCAAGATAATATCCAAAGAATCGGCAAAATATAAAAAGAATTAATAAATAGAATATGCTAGAAATTCCTTCTTCGTATTTCAAAAACATTTCCCATCACGTGGGCGACTAGAGTCCGAATAAATAAACCACAATCTCCTCATCGAGATACGCAAGATGAAATAGATTTCGAATAATAATTTATTCGAACTAGCTGGCGAATATTATGCGAACAAATAAATAAAAATCGAGACAGATGCTATCTGTTGAATGCCAAAATTGGTCGCGTTGTGCGGGCTTCCTTGCTTGATAAGCATGTTCCTAAAATGGTATGTTTTAATGTCTCGAGAACTGATGGCAGGAATCATTATCTAGCGTTCTTAGATTCTTTGTTACAGTTATTGATAGAGGTTAAATGTAGTTGTGTTCTTAGAAGAGGATCAGCACGTTTAGCTTGACCACAATAGAAACGCGGCGGGTTTTGTCGACGGAAGAATAAACAAAAATTAAAATCTGTCATTTTGTCTATTCTTCCATCGACAAAACCCGTTTCTATGGTTGTCATGCTACGCGTGCAGTTATTGCAAAGACATGAGGAACTAAATACCTACAGATTGTGAGTCTTCAAAAGTAGGTACGGCAAGCGTAACTTTACCTGATGGACCGACCCGTGCGGCTGTTGCGTACTTAGCCACGAGCTCCTCACATGGGACTTTATTAGCCACGAGCTCCTCACATGGGACTTTAAACATAACTGGCGAAATGTGTGTGTACTATAGGTACATCTCTCCCTTAACCTTCGGGAAAAAAGGCGTATATGTTGTTTTGTTAATTGAAACAAAGTACCTAATTGATACCTCATTCTTCCGTTAGGCGCTACCACATGGGCAACTCTCTATCCCAGCTTTATCTCTCTATCTTTCTATGAAAACCAGCGTCAGACAGTACCTGTCTGGCATTAATGCTGAAATGAAACTTTCTGGCGCAGCCGTGAGGCGCACAATATTGTTTTCAAAAAAAATATATTTTGTTATTTGTATTTTGTGTTTCACGAACTGTGTCCAAATAAACGTTATTCTTTCTTTCTTTCTTTCTTTCTTTCTTTCTTTCTTTCTTTCTTTCTTTCTTTCTTTCTTTCTTTCTTTCTTTCTTTCTTTCTTTCTTTCTTTCTATCTGCACGCAGACTTTCTAGTAACCTCCTAAATCTCATTTCAGACTACGCTATAATTTATTAGCTTATAGTTTTTAGGTTTATAGTATTTTAGGACCATTTTTGTATAATGGATTAAATAGAATACTATCTATAAATTAAATTACTTTAGCTGTAAAAAAAATAGAACTAGATTATGCACAAACGGAAGATCTACTTGTTGTCTGCAAATAGAACCGCTAACGTGCCTCTTTGTTTTTATGTACCTAAGTTTTGCTTTAGTTTTAATTTTGTACTCATTGTTAATTTATTAAAATAAGTACCTATGCACTTTCTAGCCTGAAGCACAGATTCAACCTAGTTCAGGCAAATATGCAACTCTATTTTAAACTGTTATTGTATTTATTGTAAACGTGTCCCTTCTTATAAATAAACAAAAAAAATAAAAATTAGTTTACCTATAGCATATCAAAATCGCTCGCCATACATTTATTTAGAACACGTTCACACTTTGCTATACTATATTAGAAATGAATGGCGAGCGATATTTTTGTGCTATGAACTATATATTATATATTATAGCGTATATGCTATATATTATAGCGTAGTCTGTAATGAGTTTAACATTCTATTTTTTTTCCCATCGATATAACTCTACAAATAATGCCTATAGAGAGGGTTGATCATTCATACATGCTGATTTCCGAGATAAGCGGTATCCGTTAAAAGGTTACCTACCTTGTATGTGTGTGTGTTTGTTTGTCTGTGTGTGGGCATATCAGGACAGGATCTTAATAATAATTTACAATAGCGTTCCTTGTACACACGGCTACACATCAAGCTATACATTTCCAGTATAAGCTGACCTCGCATTGTACGGAAATCCTATACAATGCGAGATCAGCATAAACTGGAAATGTATAGCTTGATGTGTAGCCGTGTATCATGTGTGCTGATGACAGATGTGGAGGATGATTGAAGTTGAAGTATGGATTGTGTGTTTTAGCGGTGACCCATCTTCTTAGAGACTTGAATGCTGGTTAAGTTGATCAAATATTGGGGTGTAGTTTTGTACTAAAACATCCTTTCTTTTATCAAATGACTTCTCCCGCTCTGGGGGGAGCGGAAGGGCGTGTCAGACTTTTACTGAATAAAACCCACCCGTGTTCCTTCAGTTGCCTGTTGCCAAGGCCCCGGTATCCCTTTCGGACTTTCCCGCAACCCTGGCAGATATTACAATATTCTAACTAATATTATAAATGCGAAAGTGAGATTGTTTAATATTTTGTTGGTACGCTTTCACGCTAAAACGGCTGAACGGATTTGGACGAAATTTGGCACATACGTAGACCATGACCTGGATTAGGACATGGGATACTTTTTATCTCGATATTCCCGCGGGATCGAGACTTATTCGGGTGAAACCGCGGAACGCAGCTAGTTTATAATATTGCTCTGAGAAAAGTTAGAACTACCGAAAATACTTTTTTGTTGGATGACTGAGGTGATATAGTGATACTGTTAATAATCAAAGCTGTAATTCCTGAAAGAAAATGTGCAAGTTACATGCTGTGAAACTAAATTTTTCAAATTGATAAAGATGGCTGCACAGCCTATCGTGACACTTAACACGAGGCGACTTACTTTGACTACATTAACTTCAGACATAGGTCACTCCCAAGAAGTCCTATCATACCACAAGCAATCCATATACCTCTACTGACATTATAACCCGGTATACCTTTACAGATAAAACTTAACTTCCTCTTAAAAAGAAATGCAAAAAAGTCCGACTCCACCACACGGCTAACTAACGTTTAACAAAGATTAATGCTGCCCGATATATCATTCGCGACACGGAGAGGTGCGCGAACTTTCAACGATAAACTTTTTAAAGACTCAACTTGCTACAGCTTTTATATCGCCCTGAAAAATTGTGTATCTCAGGCCCTGCCCTGTGGCGACGAGATAAAAGGAAAAAATCGCCCGAACCGTATTTGTTAAAGTGGAGTAGATATTTGTCATGGGGATGCGCAAACTTTAGTAATTGCTCTCCGGGTACCTGATTGTTGGATCGGTGATACGAACTAGATGTTTTTTTATTGCTCATTTTTAACGTTGTGTATTTAGGTCGTTTAGAATGTTTATTGTACAGATTTAAGGAGTTTTTAAGTTTCATTTTTATAGTCGTTGTAAAGTCATTTGAAGTCGTTGTAGGTTGGACTAATTTGTTTTATTAGGAGATAAGTAATAAAATGTTTTATTTTTACAAGTAAAAATGTTTAGGAGTGGTTTTAATAAAAGTGATCAAACTAGTAACGTCTTGATGTTATCTGGGTCGTTGGATTTAGGAATGCTAACGTGTTTTTATTGAGTTTGTTATTTAGGAAATTCCGTTAGCCACCGCTGATTCCTTATAAGAATGGGAAAACGCACTCTTTGACCTAGTAGCAGCCTTTTCGGCTTCACATAATTTATTTAAAAAAAATTACAAACACTAAAGCTATATTTACTCCTCCAGATTACACAATTAAATATGCCCAAAAGCTCGTCATATCTCTGCGATGTGTCTCGACAAAGTGACTTTATTCAACTTTTTTTTACCTTTTTTTGCGAGTTCCGAGTACGTTCCGCGGATAAATTGTCGTGCGATAAGTCAGCGGGCTAAACGAGGTTAATACATTAAACTGAGTTTAAGCACAGTTCAGGTTAACTTGTTGGTGCCTCCGGGCGGGCCTCGTTGATGGACTGGTTATAACAGTAAAGAAATGTGGCCTGACACAGTTGGACAGTTTGGGTTTAAAATGCAGTAAACCAAGGGGTGCTTTTTCCTAAAAGATTTGTGACCTCAGCCTTTTTAAGTGTTTTATGTAAAGAATATGTTCGTTAACAGAACTTTTTTTTTTACTTGTTTTTATTAGAGATTCACTTGCCTGTAATAAAGTTTCAGTAGGTCATTAACTGAAAAATCGAAAACAATTTACCTACCTACCTATTCATGCTTCATTATAAACGAAATGCTCCAATAAAGATTTCATTAGAAAAAAATATTAGCCATAAATCTTCCCCAAAACTCCTTCCAATTAAAAAATGATAAGTTCCCGCAAGAAAAACTCAAAGAAATCCTTTCGGCAGCTGTCCTATCTAAAAATATGAAAATGTATGTAAAGCCGACCACCGATGTGGCGACAATAAATCGTGCGACATCGGTATCGGCGTCATTAGCACCAGAAGTAATTGTTCAGATTTGTCTTGCGGTCGACCGGGGAGTGGGCCACTTTATCTGGCCCTTTGACAAGATGTGGGCTGAGAAGATTAGCTGGCGAGTGTTCTTTACGGAATGGGGTAGGTAGGTACAGTTTTGGGGTAGAAAGAAATAGAGATAGTATATTGTCCAGCAGGCGTAGCATGAGCACCGTTTTGTCGACGGACGAGTAGACAAAAATGACGTTTCCTGTAGACAGTAGACAGTACGAGACGGCAGCAAAGTAGAAAGAGTCAACTGCACTTTTTACGAAATTCACTCTTTACATAATTCAACTCAGAATTCTTTGTTTTATCATAGGATTTATCGGTTGTCAGTGTGATTTTGACAGTAAGGATAGAAAACTTTCTTCCGAAATAGTCTACCAACAAAAAGACCTAAAGATCGTTAGAAATGAAAGACAAAATGACAGATTGTAGAAAGATTTCTACGGTGTATGTCAAAAATGAAGAAACGAACTGTCACTTTGTATAGAAAAAGCTATGTCTATTCTTCGTAGAGATAGAAAGCGTCATACTACGCCTGCAGGGGGCCTACCACCAACGCTTACAGCAGTATTATTTTAATATTTCTTCAGTGTAGAAAAGAGAAGAAGCTCTACAGGACGTATAGCTCTATCTCTTTCCCCCACGAAGTAAGATTAAAATAATACTGCTGTAAGCGGTGGTGATAGGCCTCCTGGTAATGCAGTAAGCAGGTTCACAGGTTTCTGCTGGGGAGTTTGTGCTGCTGGGGACTTTGTGTTGCCGGGGAGTTTGAGCTGCTGGGGAGTTTGTGCTGCTGGGGCGTTTGTGCTGCTGGGGACTTTGTGTTGCCGGGGAGTTTGAGCTGCTGGGGAGTTTGAGCTGCTGGGGAGTTTGAGCTGCTGGGGAGTTTGAGCTGCTGGGGAGTTTGTGCTGCTGGGGAGTTTGTGCTGCTGGGGCGTTTGTGCTGCTGGGGACTTTGTGTTGCCGGGGAGTTTGAGCTGCTGGGGAGTTTGAGCTGCTGGGGAGTTTGAGCTGCTGGGGAGTTTGTGCTGCTGGGGACTTTGTGGTGCTGGGGAGTTTGTGCTGCTGGGGACTTTGTGGTGCTGGGGAGTTTGTGCTGCTGGGGAGTTTGTGCTGCTGGGGAGTTTGTGGTGCTGGGGAGTTTGTGCTGCTGGGGACTTTGTGCTGCTGGGGAGTTTGTGCTGCTGGGGAGTTTGTTGCGCCAAACCTTCTTCCCAGCGAAAGCACGTTTTGGGGAATTGTCTTATGTAATTTTGACGGTCGAAAAGTGCTGATTCTCAGCCTTGTTTGAATAAATGACTTATGATTGATTGACAGGTAACACCAAGTTGAGACCACATGCATAATCAGCCTATAGTGTTCCCACTGCTGGGACACAGGCCTGGGGGGCTACCACGCGGGCCCAGTGCCGGTTGGTAGATGTCGCTTGTCTTTGAATTTTCGGTTGGATTTTTGTAGACGACATCAACGACATGAGTAACTTAAAATAATACAGTTAGGTTAAAAAGTATATTTGTTACCACAAAAATTAACTGCTACTCATAATTAGTTTTGCAGATAGAATAAGCATCATTGCTGGGACACAGGTCTCCTCTCTGTGAGAGGTAGTGGGCCGTAATCCAGTACGCGGGCCCAGTGCGGGTTGGTAGATGAAATTTATGGTTCTAGGACATGCCGGTTTCGTCATGTAATGTAATGGATGGTCACCCATCCACAGGCTGACCTCGGCAAGTGTTGCTTAACCTTGAAGATCGATCCGTGCAGTTGTTATTATTTGATAAAAAACACATTATTCACCTCAAAATCAGTAGCACATTACAATGACACACGCAAACGTTTTAAATAAATATAAAAAATCATAATAAACGACTCACACGCTAATGTTTCCTGCCATACGTCTTGTTTGGCGCGAGTTTATTCGTTATAACATAACATTACTAATGACGTCTGCTTCTATAATGTATGTGCAATCGAACTTACCTGTAAAGAAAAAAAAAGAAATAAGTAAGATATTTTGCGAGGAAGAAATTATTTATGATCTGCACGACGACGATTTCAGGACGAATGTTTATTTAGTATTCAGGATTATTTCGTAGGTGATGTAAGGACATAATATTGTTCTCAGAAATATTGTAGTCGATGCGACATGTGAATAATGTTCTAATTATCTATTATTATTACTATAACATTTATTTACAAATATATTTTGATATTCCCATTTAACACATGACATTTAATTTCAATTATTCTAGTGACATTATTATTTACCAAAATTGTTTTATTAAAAAATATTGTTTCAATTAATTGTAAAATATTGCTGTGATATAGTAAAAGCCTGAGTTTTGCATGCCTCAAGGCGTAATATGGTTGAACTATGCTTTATTTTTTAACAAATTTATGTAATTATACCCATATTAGAAAATAAATTATTTTGAATTTGAATTTGAAATTTGTCATTCACACCAATAATCGGTAGGTATTGCACGTTCAATAATTAGCGAATTTACCATATTAACGATCAGAAAAAAACTGTTTCAACACTAATTTTGTGAACGACAATAATAATAAAATGTTTTTAGATATTAAATAAGTAATCTATTCATAACGACTTATTCCTTAATCTGTACTTATCTGCAGTAAGTATGTAAAAAAAAAAACGAATCTAAATCTACTAATTAGAATAACACATTACTAGATACACACTTATCTATAAGTGGCTTCAATATTATCTTATTTAAGCCATTTCGCACACGTGTCAGTTGTTCTGCATAATGGCCAGGATACTGTCGACATTTAAGTGTGCTTGAATTTTGTCGAGAAGCAACAACCGCACGCGTCAACGCTTGTGGCTTCCTGTTTTTTGAATTTTTATCTACTTTAGCCTAAATTATATTGATTAATACTTATTTAGTATTCCACTATTCCGTTTATATTGGAGTTTTTGGTTATACAACATTATTTTTTAAATATGATAAACCCGAAAAGGGGTCATTGTACTCATCATTTTGAACAACTTTTTCTATGGCAAAAACTTCAAATCGCGAAAAAAAAATCAGCTCTTCCATACGTTTTGTCGATTTAAGTGAACACAAATGTATGGAACAGCTGATTTATTTTTCGCGATTTCAGGGTTTATGTATAGTATTCTGTTAGTATAATAGGTAGGTAATATATTTTAGATTAGCATTTAATATTAATTATAATCAATCTGCCTAGCCTTTTCCCAACTATATTGGGGTCGGCTTCCAATCTAACCGGATGCAGCAGATTACCAGTATTTTATATGAAGCGACTGCCTACCTGACCTCCATAACCCAGTAACTGGGTAATACAATACCCCTTGGTAAGACTGGTTGTCAGACTTTCGGGCTTCTGACCACCTGTAACGATTGTCAAAGATCCACGAATGACAGCCGAGAGCAACGGCTTAACATGCTTTCCAAGGCACAGAGGAGTCTCGATATGTAAAGATGGTCACCCATCCACTGACCAAACTTGGCAAGTGTAGCTTAACCTGACGGATCGACCCGTGCGGCTGTTATTACTTAGACACGAGCTCCTCGAATCAAATAAATAAATAAATAAAATATTTATAAATGTTATAAACCAAAGTCCACTGCCGCGTCTGTCTGTCGTCCTGTTCGCGATAAACTCAAAAACTACTGCACCGATTTTCATGCTGTTTTCACCAATGGATAGAGTGGTTCTCGAGGATGGTTTTAGTATATCCGACATCCACGCGGACGAAGGTATTTAAGTAAGGTAAGTAAGGTATTTATTATTTCCAATACACTGAATAACTGTTCGAGTTTACAGATACCATCTAGGACAATATTAACTAAGGATAATTCCAATAGACATTCAAGCTGGTAACAGATCACAAAAATCTATACGAAAACAAATAATTCACCTTTATCGATCAGTAATAAATCGAGTCGGGAGCTTTAATGATATTTAACGAGAGTAGATCCCACCGATAAACCTATGTAGTATTTTCAAATTTCTCATTCGAGAATCGATTTTCCTAATCGATTAGTAAGTATTCGGGTGGGCCGTAACGGTGACGTAAGTGACAGACATATTGTTTCTCGACCAGCTTGTTAGGCATTCCAACCGAATTCAAACCGATTGGGAACAAATATGTAGATTTTTAAATAGGATATCAAATATTTTATTACATTAATACATACGTATTTTTGTATCGAATTATTGGTTGGTATCAAGTTTCCACGCTACTGTTTGATGTTCATATTTATAAATCAAAAATGTTAAGTAAATAAATTATCGTAGTGATGGGAATTTTCCCATTTGGAATGGTATTAGTTAAATTAATAATATTGGGTTAAGAAATACCTATTATGTAAATATAACATATTATTATTTCATTCATATTCATTAAGATATCGGAATGGTAATTTTTATGACGATATCGATATCCTTCATCTATTGCGATCTGGCGACATTGCTGAAGATCTAGGCAAGTATAAATTTGATAATGACTACCTACTCAAATATTTGAATTTTAACTATTTAGCTAGACAAACAGGTATCGGCAGCGAATAAGGTATCTAACTATTTTAAGATTTTATTGGATTGTTTTACATAATAATGTCACAGAATCGCAGATCCTTAGTAATTTTCGGGAAACTAGAAGCGCGAAAGCCAACACACATACACATACATCGCAGTTTTACACATTTTTTTGTTATCTACTGTATTTTTGTATCTTTTAGTCTGTGCTAAATAAATGTCCTTTCTTTCTTTCTTTTCTTTCAACATAATATATTCAAAACAGATACGAAATACATTGCCTTCAAATAAAAAAATATGTATGGCAAACAAGATAATTAATACAATTTGGCACACTCTGGTTTAAATGACATTATGGTTGAAGATGAACTCTCAATGTCAATATCCTACATGAATATTATCAAGACACCCAAAATTGAAATACACTATATCAACTACACACCACCAGATTTCTCTGAACCCACCAGAGATAGTTCACACTGACTCTCTTGACCCCCAGATAAGCAGTAGATCCACTCAAGCTTTTCTTCGCAAAGATGCACACGATACTACACGAACAGCTTAAAACTCATGTGAATTGGAACGGTGACATTTCATGGTTTTATCTCTAAGGCACGAATTACAGGTTAATTGGCATACATTGGTTTTGTACAATTAGATACAGATTTGATCTTAAAGGACGTGGATACGTAAACGTAGCAGTGGTCTGTATTTTAGGAATTAATTTAAAGAGAGTGGAACGATTGGTCGAAATAGTGACTGTTATGCAAAGCCAAGCATGGAGGAGCTCGTGGTTAAGTAATAACAGCCGCACGGGTCGATCCATCAGGTTAGGCTACGCTTGCCCGGGTTGGTCCGTTGATGGGTGACCATCTTCACATACCGAGACTCCTCCGTGCTTCGAAAAGCACGTTAAGCCGTTAGCACGTTAAGCCGTTGGTCCCGGCCGTCAAATGTGGATCTTTGACAGTCGTTACGGGTCGTCCGAAGCCCGAAAGTCAGACAACCAGGGTGTTAACAAGGTGTATTTTTATTAATCATGTGGTCTGCATTATAGATTTTCATTTATTTATTTATTATTACATTGCCCACACCGGCTCACACACATGGGAATCCCACACTAAACTCGAGAAATGACCAGAAATACTAGAATCATGGTGATTTTATCAACGCCATTCGATACGTCACAAGTACCTCTATAGATCCTATCTCCACCAGTTTGTGTGTTAATAACCTCAAAGGTGTCAAATTAACCAAACCTTGTGTGAAAATTATTAATTTTAAAACTGTTACCTCCATTGAGAACAAAATTAACGGATATAAAGAAAGGATTACCATCGCTGAGAATTACTTTCATCATAATCGCTACGACATCTTGTTCGCGTTTTATTACTAGAGTTGTAATCGATATTTGAAAATTATAATCGAATCTGTATCTAACGATTATTAATCGATTGGGAAAAAGTTTATTTGGATTTTTGTAACGTATAAGATGATCGGAATCGTTTTGATCGAACTATCGGTGTAAAATTACATTTATGGCACCTGATATGGTTGTCATAAAATGGTGCGTAGGTTTTGTAAAAATTGTGTAGGACAAGTTTAATTTGACTTGATTGGGCAGAATGATAAAAGCCACACGGGTTGATCCAAAGTTAAGCTACGTTTGCCACGGTCGGTCCGTGGATGGGTGAACATCCATTACATATCACAATGAGCAGCACGATGAGCAGTTGGTCCCGGCTGTCATTCGTAGATCGTTGACAATCTTTACGGGTAGTTAGAAGCCCAAAAGTCATACAACAAGTCTTACCGAAGGGTATCGTGTTACCCAGTAACTGGGTTGTGGTCAGATAATCCTCGAAAGATGAGCAGGATACCTAATACACCCACATTTCGGCAGTTATATTTAAGGCCCATGTAATAGAGGACGACCCTATTGCCATCAACCGGACACAAATGCAGACTCCGGGCTGCTACTGAGAAATTCCAGATGGAAAAACCGAGAAACACTTTACCCGACCCTAGAATCGAACCGAGGACCTCATGGTCAGCAGTAGCGAATCTTATGTAATGCAATCATAATGAAAACAATATCTTACATATCAAATTCGTCACAAAAAAAACTAAGAAATATTACTTACATTGCAGGAGCGATAAGATTATTTTAACAATATTACAGTTAAAAATATTACCATTGTTATGTAACAAAAGATAAGTATAATTTGATTAAAATTACAATTTTTATAATATTAGAAATAATTGATTACATACAAGATATTTATGTAATTAATTAAGATTGCGTTATCTTTGCGTTGTCATTGATAATAGTGATAACTAGCGACCCTGTTTCGCACGGTTTTTACGACTTGACAAAATATCCTGATTTCTTTATTATATGTAAGTTTATTATTGATGTTTTATACACTTATACCTTCCGGAATATATTCTCTAAGTAATAGTGAAAACCACATCAAAAACGGTTGCGTAGTTTAGAAGAACAACGGCCACACAGACAGACACGAAAAGCGAGTTTTATTACGTATAGATATTGACATTATGTCATTGAAATGTCTTTTGAAATTTATTTATTTTTGAATATACATGACGTCAGTCGTTTTTTTGTAGCTACAAAATAATGGTCTTAGTTTTGGGAATTGTACAATGTACATGAGAGAATTGAAATGTGTGACATATTTACAAAAACTTATATCTTAGCCCATTTCACATGCTGTATTATATGATTTGCCTAATTAGTTCCTACAAAAATATCACAGGGTAAAATAAAACTTAGATATTACTCACTTTTACACAGAATTCTTATAAAATAGGGGTGTTTCTTATTTCTTGCGTTCGAGCACTTATAACTACATACATAAACTAAGTTTTTGATGTGCTTCTACATGTAATTGTCTGAAATATGATTTCTATCATATCGGTCGAGATTATTTCTTCAACATGATTGTTTATGAATGGACTTTAGATTAGATAGTGGTTAAATAAGCCTCAATGTTATCATCATTAGAATAAATGCTGTTCATGTTTAGAATAATCAGCCTATAATGTTCCCACTGCTGGGACACAGGCCTCCTCTCTGTGAGAGGGAGTGGGCTGTAATATACCACACGCGGGCCCAGTGCGGGTTGGTAGATGTCACATGTCTTTGAATTTTTAGTTCTAGGACATGCCAGTTTCCTCACGATGTTTTCCTTCACCGTTTTGAGAGCAGTGGTGATGAAATAATTTACACAAAGTACGCCTGTCTGGGTTCTAACCATAGACCTACAAACTCGTAAGACGCGGCCGTTTCTATTGCTCAAGATTATCAAGGCTGAAAGCACAGACATGCCTGAAAACCAGGACATGAAATTTGCTTAAATTTTCAATTTTTTTTTGTTGAAATACTGTCGGCTTAGAGACACGAAGGAGAAAAAAAAGAATTTTGTTTCACATTACATACAAAAGTAAAGAAAACCTGGGAAGCCTCACAGGTATATGCGACCACAGTATCTTTGTAAAGATAGTGTCTTTTAGACTCGGAAATTATCAGACACTAGAACGAACAGAATAAACGCCAACCTCTAAGTCTATAACTAGAAATAACTCATAACACTAGTTATTGATTGAAAACAAAACATCACATAACCAGTAACGCGTTGGTTATCGGTAAAGGGGGTGAAGAGGGGAGGTAGTATGGCGGGGGGAGGGGTAGAGATAAGAAAGAAATCGACCTTATCGTGCGGTAACACGCGAAAATCGGTAAAGTGCATGCTGCGGGCGGTTGGGGCCAATGTTGGTGGCAAATGTTTGTGAATGTGGTGGTGAAATGTCATGCGTAACCTAATGTTCAAGTACGAAATAATTTCTTTAACGTTTAATTTGGTTTTGTAATTATTAACTTTGGAAGAGGAGATTTTCCTTCACGTCAAACATGCAGAAAAATAGTGCTATTAAAATGATTGTTTTATATCTAAATATTTGCGATTTAAAATGTATCTTAATTTAAATACTAGACTTGGCTTTGAACTATTTAAATATTAAATTCATTAATTAAATTTATTGCACGGAATCCAAATTAAGAAATAATAAAGTGTCCTATTAATAGTCACACGAAAATACAAAAATTAAATCCACGTTATTAAAAGAATCAAACGGCATTGCTATTTTATTTCCCCACAAATTATTATTATAACTACCTATATTAATTTATCTTAGTGTTAGACTTTATACTTATTGTATTTCAGATTTATCTAAATAAATGAGAAATAAACTAAAAACTAAACGCAAGTGCACGCATAAATGAAAAAAAAACAACAATAATAAAAATACGTGACATTTGAAGGCAGGCATTGGCAGTATTGGCACCAAGATTTGTGCCAATGTTTGTTCCAACGTTGGTCCAAATATTTGCGATATGTTTGGCGATAAGAGCCCGTACATCTGTTATCTATTGCCACTGAAACAATTTTACATGTGAAGATAAAAATAAAGTGTAAATATACAATAAATTGTTTGATATGGGCTATCTTCGCTCCCGGTTATCTATTAGGCGCAGAATAGAAATTCAAACAACAACATACCGTATATTTAATAATATACATTTTATCGAATCGAATATAATGTACCTACGAGTTGTTCATAAAACTTTGGCATGTAGGGTAGTTTTATTATTTTTAGTTCTGAACATGGGATTAAGTGAGAATCCATAATTAGTTTTGGAAATCATTATGTGAACTTGCAGTTGTTATTTATCACAAGTAATTAAATATATAAAAAGTTTAAAAATAAATATTTCAGCATGTTTGGTCTTTTGTTTAAGATCTATTTATTGTCTTTATTTACATAAATTACTGAAAACAATGTAAAATAAATTAAGAATCTGTATAAATAGGGAATTCATGTCCCAACCCAACTGCCCAGTGGGCAATTTGATAAAAACATTAATCCTAAACAAAACCGGTAAAATGTGGGTATAAATATTAAGGTAAAACTCTGCTTAACCCTTTGGGGAATAACAGGCATGTCATGAAACCAAAAAGCTAATTAAAAAAAAATATACTAGAAAAAAATCCGACAATAATCTTTTAAAGATTATCGATATATAAATATTTTCTGAAGGACGTGTAATCCGTACCCTTCAAACTGATAACTTCATATTTTGATAAGTTCTAAGCAAATCTAAGATATTTTATTTTCAATCTAGTCAGATAGGTAGTGATAACGTATTTATTTCCTTTCGCAGCTATAACAATCTTATATTTAGAGTATTTATTATGCTAGTTACTGGGTTGTGGAGGTCAGATGCAGTCGCTCCATGTAAAATACTGGTATTCAGCTGCATCTGGTTAGACTGGAAGCCGACCCCAACGTAGTTGAGAAAAGGCTAGGCAGATATTTTTTTTTTTTATTATGCTCATTTTATTTTTTTTAACTTTGATTTTTATTGTGAATAGATATCTAACTGACTTTTCAATTTTATCGACATCTTAACTGCTTCTTTCATAATTAGGATACCTGATTCATGTAGGTACCTACTTAATTCATAAATCTTAATCAATATTTTTTCGTTACATATAATTAATTTTCAAATTTCAAACGAGCTCAGAAACCAGTTCCTTAATTATGTTTTAAAAACACATTTTACCAAAGTTTTGAAATTCGAAGAAAAAAAATCCCGAGATTCTAAGTTAAAAATACAAAAAATGTCACAAACCGCCAATAAGTCCCGTCCATACCGCACAGTGGTTCAAAAACAATCACATGCACGGTGTTTTGCCTCGGCAATCTAGCGCGTACTAACTGCTTTCGTCCAAGCGCGACTCTTATCGTTGAAAAAACCGATAAAAACCGATAAAAACTTAATCGAGCGCGATTTTTACGATTTTTATCAAACGACATGCTGGATTACACAGTCTGATAGCAATCACAATTATTGTAGGAGCACTGTGTAGATGACTATCTTAACACCCGATAGTTCGATGGGTAGATTTAAAAAAAAATGATTATTTAAATCTGATATCAACTGTGTGAGGCGTTATTGATAGTGTTACGTATTTTAGAATCGGTTTTACTTATCAAGTTTTGACGTTTTGCTGATTTGCGTGAAAAGTGAAACTGCGTTAGTACGCAGTCATGCGTAGAGTTTAGTATGGCGGTAGGTAAAGCGAAGTCAATTTTCATGACAGAAAATTACTTATGTATGAGTTTTTAAATTGATTAAATTCGAGAGGACTCGGTTACTTTTATTAAAAATACCGAACCTTCAGGAAACCTGAGTTTCATGCACCTCCTCTTTACGTTTTTCATTATTTCGATTTTCGTTTTTTTAAAGCCAGTAAAAATATCGAAAAATAAAGCCGGTAAATTATTTACTTCAAAAAAAAAACAACGCATTAAATGAGGTTGCATTTGCTTATCAATAACGTGTATACCTAGTAAATTGGCATAGATATAGGCACTAGTATCGCACATTAATAGTGCCTTAGAAACAGCGATAAGTATTAAAAAGAAACTGCTTAGCAACTACAACAATTAGGTGTAAAGTTAATTAATCTAGAAGATAATTATGTAGTTTAATTAGTGCGCGACGGTAAATGTCAATAAAATAGTTGAAATGAATAGTTTTTTTAATTTTCTTATTTAAGACTGTACAGCAAAATTGCGCAGCAAATGAAAATATTTTGCTTACAAAGGTCTTAGCGATAACAAAAATAAATAAAAGTAGTGAAACAGAAAAAAAAGCCAAATAAAAACCTACATCAGTCGAAGCCGATACAAAACATTAGTTTAAAAAATTGCACGAGGATAGCTAGTGTCGCACTGTGGTGCGAAGCTTATCTCATGGGGACAAAAGAATTTTTGACGACTGAGCAAACATAATGTGGCGCGGATCGCGATCGGAATCTGTTCGGACAGGTGACGTGTGACGATACAGTGCCCGTAGAAAAACACATATTTTATACGAAAAAGTATATTTTATGATCAAAAAATGTTTGACGATATTAATGAAGAGCTTTTATAGTTTCCGCTGCTATAAAATGTGCCGCTAAGCTAATTAGCTCACACACCGGTTCTCAAATACCATAAAGCTAGCTCTAAAACAGATTAAAAATTTCGACTCCGCAGTGGCTTTCAATAAACCCTCCTTATTTTGTTCTGAACTCTAGTGCGAATGGTGTCGCTATCACACATAACAGTCGAAAACTTTTTCAACTCTGTACAGAATGGCGCGGGCTTAGCTCGACGGTGACGAGACGGCGACAGGTACGTAGGTAAATACGTGGATATCTCGCAGCCGCCTGCCGCACACTGATACGTCACTCATGTAAGTTTTCTTCGCGTTTCCGCGAATTATCGAATAGAAGTTGAAATTGGAATTTCGCGTGGTTTTTTGCTAGGATGGAGCGCGGTTGGCGCACTGTGCGATGTCTCTTAGCGATATTGTCATTCAAGTTTCGGATGAGTTTTAATATAAAGTACGTATCCTTTACTTCCTTCGCTGTGTAAGTTGATACTTAATCGTGTGTCACTCATCTTATTGAATGTTTGGATTTCGTTACGGGTTAGGTTTTATCAATATACTTACACAAGTATTCATGCATTGCTAATGCGAACGATTTATGGCTGTTGATAAGGTTAGAAGATGTTAATATTGTGTTTAGGTAGGTACACACGGCTACACATCAAGCTATACATTTCCAGTTTATGCTGATCTCGCATTGTATTGGATTTCCGTACAATGCGAGGTCAGCTTATACTGGAAATGTATAGCTTGATGTGTAGCCGTGTGTACCTAGGTGATGAACTGGTTTCTGAAAATAGGTATTGCCTTTTAGAAGTTTGTCATTTCGTGGAAAAGGTAAGTCAACAGGGTTATGATGTGATGAGGCATCATTTGAGGTCCAATCGATGATTGACGTAATTTTAGTAGTCATGTTTTTAATCACGTCTAAACTTGTATGGAGTAGTGACAGGCGCTGATTAATTTGACATGACTAAACTAAAATTTATCTTCTATCCTTTTCCTAATTAAAGAAAAAGATGCACTGAACTTAAATTTAGTTTAGTTTGTGAACAACAGAATCGGCACCACTGTATCTCGAGGATGATGCAAATCTCTACCAACAGAAGCCCAAAAAATCGAGCGTAGAGGTAGAAGACACAAGGCTTTAGCATCTCAAAGCCTATTCCTCAGTAAATTGCCGTTAATTTGCTCCGTACAACGCTCCCATATAATATGCGATGCGATAATAGACTCGTCTACTCGATGGACTTTCATTTCCGCGCACACGTCCCTCGATAACAAAGAAGTGTTGACATATTTAGAACAAGCCTGAAATCGAACTGGCTGGCAGTGCGGCCGGCAGCTGCCGACAGCCGTCACCACTGCCAACATTGCCAACTAACGCGAGATTTTAATTTTCGAATCCATCGTCGCTGACGCGCGCCCTTTTGTTGCCAACGTCACAACCCGATTGGTTCCTTCGCCATTTTTTTAAACTGTCAAAGTCGGATGACGTATGTCAGAGGATTGAGTCGATTGATGTCGAATTGGAGTTTCGACAGCTTCGACGATGATGCTCGACGGCTTTTAGACGGCCGTTTTTGGTTGAGTCTTCCGCAATTTGGTTTTGGCGTTTCTAGAATCGCTTGCTTGTTCCAATTCAAATCCTGTTTAAATACTATCTATGTTTTTCTTCTTCTATTACCATAAGTTATTGCTTGAAGTGCTAACAGTTTACAAAACGCTCTTATCTCCAAAAGGCTGAAAGTCTGACTCAAAGCTTTCACCTGCGTTCAAAATTGGACGAAAATTGAAAAATATGAATAGATTTTTAGCGTGGCGCGCCTTCTATCGTATCGCTGGTTGCCGTCCACCGTCCGTCACTATCTATATTCCACACGAGCGCTCTCGATACTCGCTTCCTCGATACACCTACTCGATTAAAATAAGAATATTTTAAGGCACAACACTATTGTGAGGCGCACGGACCTTCCGAGAAAGGTTGTAAGCTGATATCGCATTGAAAAAGCTGTGAATACTATACACGTGTTTTTGTGTTTGCATAAGCTTATTTAGTAGATAATATTTTTATTAGAAGTAAGTACATTATGAATCAACCAAAATTATTTACATAATTAGTTAATTAAATTAATCCATTTGTCTTGTCGTTTCTTGTCTAGTCTTTTGACCTTTGTGTGTCAAAATAATTATATCTTTAGTAAGGACATTTACATCTGATAAACAAAAATGAATTTGTAAAATCGTAAAAGTATTAACAGGAATAAAGAAGTGCAAACACGGGACGGCGAACTAAAACAAAGCCGTCGAGACACTTAATCGAAATAGAGGTGCGCAATAATCCAACATGGCGTCTGCAATTCGACTGCAGATGCAATTGTCACGGGCCGATGGGCTCGCGCCCGCTCCTTCTGTTTTTACTCGATTGCTCGATTACTCTATTCTCGTTTTTCGTCGTGCCCGACTAGCGATACCGTTCCTACACTGAGACCTGTCATATCGCCTTTGTTCGACGTGTACCGAAAAAATAGCAAAAAAAGAGATAAAAAGTCTCTCCCTAGCAAATTGGACGTCTCTGTTATAAACAACAGAGGTGGAATGTAACGATAGCGAACAATAAATGTCCGATCCGTTTGTACGATGTGAATTTGTTGATTGTTTCGGCTCACCGGTGCTTTGTCAACGGTAGTTTTGGCGCGCTCTCCAACTGTCACTTTGACGTTTCAACTTTTTTTTTAAACTGGTCTCTTTTTTCGATGGCTACTCATTTAAGGGGAAAGGTTATCAAGTCTATTAACTTTTTTAAATGTTGTGACTGCTTTTTATTGTTTGCTTTATTTTTTTGTAATATTCGCGTTTCTGAGTGACAAGTTTCTGTTAACTTGATTTTTGCATTCTGAAGTGACAGTCTTCGGCGAGTCGAAAGTAATGCAATGCTCCCTTTTTAATTTGTTCGCAGAAAATGAACACAACGAAATCCTAAAATGATTGATTGTAGTAATTAGCATACTGCATGTTTCCTTCTTTTTGTATGCAGGTTAAATTTTAATAGGTATATTGAGCGGGCCGTTATCTCAGGGAGTTGGGGTGTTGGGGGTGTCAGGGTGTGCCGGGGGGTGTCGGGGGTGTTCGATATGAATCACCAGGAGTAATGGCTGCAATATCACGTAGTGCAGTTTGTCAACTGGTTGTAGCCTCCCGGTCGCATAGATAATACAGAGATTGTGCCTGCAGGAGATACGCTTGTTCTCGATAGTAACGTCTGGTGTTGCCAGGCTAAAATTTTCGTTCACATTCATGTAAATCATGTTAAAATAGATTAGATATTTTCTCATAATAAATTAGACGGAAATCCGAGAAACGCAAGTTATTTTATTAGGCTTTGCAACTAATGTTCCATCTATTCAGTGACCTCAGGCTTGATTGAAACTCATGAAAGAGAATTCTTCAAGAAAATGATTATCTAACTACTTGAAATTGAAATTTCCGAAGTAATTTCTGTAAGTAGATCTTCTACGACACTTTTAGATATACATTTTTTTGTCAATATTTTGAAACTAGATTGCGCCGGCTTTAAAGATCCGAATGAATTACCTACCTACCCTTGCTAACTCCAGAGATCAAGTACTTATTACTTTTCGTTGTTAATTTTTCTTCAACTGAAAATACCATCTAAAGTTCGATTTTGAATCCCAGATATAAATTTGATAGGTGCCAAATTGAAAAAAATAAACAACAATCATTTGAAATGTCAAATCGTAGGTACATAACTGGGATTAAAAAACGAACTTTAGGCAAGTAAGAAAAACCATTATAGCCAACGCGCATGTGAGCATTGTGAGCAACCAACCAAGCGTGACGGTGACGATGACGCGAGTTCCATGAATTTTGTTCACCCAAAAAGTGACCAACGCGTCTAAAGAAGTTTTCACTTAAAAATAACAAACCACGATCCTACTCAGTCTTACTCAATCAAACCCAACAACAGCGAACACCCACAAAAAGATTTCACCCTGTATCAATATCCTCTCCAACCGGCGTGGAAAGAGCAAGTTCCGATACAATCATTCACAAGTATCATCATCCCAGTGGCTCGAGAGGGTGAGCGCGGGTAATCTGCGTTCGGGAGACGATCGGTTCCGAGAGGCTGGTCGACAATTAGTATTGGCGATGAATTAGATCAGGGAGTATCACGTTCTGCTAGGTTAGGTGGATGATATGGTAAGGGTATTGCTTTGTGACTTGAGAGCATGGACTTACTGATCTTCTAAATAAGAGGCTGACAACAGCTAAAGCGTGGTCACAGTCGGACTACATAAAAAAAAAAAACATGCGGGGCGGTCTTTGGGGGACTGCCGATAGAAGTGAAAACTAAGTAACATTCATTCATTTCTTCAAGCGGTGACGATGACGCGAGTTTCATGATTTTTGGTCACCCAAAAAGTGCTCAACGCGCCTAAAGAAGTTTTCACTTCAACAAAGAGAAACGCGATGACATAACGCTGGTAATTTATTGCAAAATGTGAAGCCATTATCTGTTTACAAAAATCTATTGATGGGACTAAAAAATTTAAACACTATTACGTTGTTGAATAGCATCGTTGTCGTCGGCTACCGCCAACGAGTGTTGACGGCTGCAGTTGCCCCTGCCGTTGGCGCGTGTCCCACGTGTATTTGAGCACGTAAATTCATCAAATACAAGTGTTTCAAATTCAATTCAAATTCAAGGGTCCATTCAAATATAAATACAAGTATAATACTAAGTGCCACAGTGCAACTATTTGGTTAGTGACGAAGTATAAGTTTAGTATTTATTGCAAAGAGCTCTACATTCGTTCGGGTATTTCATAAACTAATAGTAGACAGTCTATAATGGGAAAATAAACTAAATAATGAAAGATAGTCCTCGCTATTATGACATTGGAAATAGGTGTGGTGTGTAGTCCATCCATAGAGTCCAAAGAACTATAAAAAAGAAGTCAATGTAATTTAAACAATATCGTACTTTATTGACACTGGCTAAGTAATAACAGCCGCTCGGGTCGATACATCAGGTTAAGCTACGCTTACCGGGGTTGGTCCGTGGATGGGTGACCATTTTCACATATCGAGACTCCTCCGTGCCTCGGAAAGCACGTTAAGCCGTTGGTCCCGGCTGTCATTTGTGGATCTTTGACAGTCGTTACGAGTCGTCAGAAGCACGAAAGTCTGACAACCAGTCTAACCAAGGGGTATCGTATTACCCAGTTACTGGGTTGTGGAGGTCAGATAGGCAGTCGCTCCATGTAAAATACTGGTATTCAGCTGCATCCGGTTAGACTGGAAGCCGACCCCAACATAGTTGGGAAAAGGCTAGGCAGATGATGATTGACACTGTTTTTGAAGCTAATAATACTTCGGCTGATAAAAAAGAAACTGCTTCTGTTATTTTAAAACAGAATAACAAAGAATGCAACCTAGATACTTACACTACCAATTAGTCACTACACTGCCTACAAGATTTCACATACCCTTATAAGTACTTCGTCAACCTCTAATTGCATGTTACATTACATTCATTCTACATCGATAACGCGCTATCGAGTTACTCGCTAACTCGATTAATATCTCGATTAGATCCTGCGCTGGCGCAACGCTCGGAACAAATGTTAGGATATTCCCACGCCGTTGTGCCTAGCTTTAAGTTTAGTGTTACTTAATAACGGTGTTTTAGTTAGAAAACTCGTGATTATCATTTTAGAACTTGTGGAGAATTTTTGTATTATCGTGTGTAAGAATCGATGGAATTTGGGTCTGCGATTTTGTGAAACAAAAAGGTGTTGGCAAACACGCTGGCGGAAAACCTAATGATGAATTTGTTACCGCCGCGCGCCGCCTCTACACTACACTACACGTGGCAGAGGTTGTCGATGCATTACCAACCCGACTAAAATTGAAGTGTCTCCTTTGGTTTCCTAGGAAAGCGGTTCCGTCATATTATAACGGCCTTTTAACCAGAGAGATTTATATCGCTAGATTCGCCCTCACCGTACTTAGTCACAAGAAAAAGTGTCCATACTGAGAAGAGTGAGCTTACACATGATTAAATATCGTTTCCATGACAATCAAGTGAAGTCACTGCGTCATTTTGTGTCAGAAGTGTCAAAACGAAAGAAACTGTGGACTATCAAAAATACGACTATCTTTTGACGAGGTAGGACGAATCTAACAATTTAAATCTTTGCCACTGCCATTATTTTCATGACAGCTGTCACTGGCGACCACCGGTCTTCTAGGAAGCCGTAGATTAAGGCATGTAAATCATCAAACCTTTACCTTTACCGTTTGGAGATCCACCTATTATTACCTATGGTCTTATGAGCTTGAGATGCCCGGTGATATAGGTACTGAGCATTATGAAATAAATCCCTTGAAAACGAACCTCAAGATATACCTACTTATGTATGGGAATCATAAATCTATCTATCTCTTTTCTTCGTTCAAGTGTGAGTGGGACGGCGTGAAAGCGCGAGAGTGGCTAATCTACCATCACGCGCACCTCGATGGGGCTTCAGCGCTTTTGAAAAGTTCGCCTTTTGCGGTATCTGAGAGAGTACTTGTGTGGAAGTAGGTACATTATGTACTTGTAAGACATCCTTCGTTTCATCTGAGAACAGAGCTGCAAGTTTTTGCAGCAACAGCCAGAAAAACTAACTAATTAGATAGAGAACTAATTTTATCGATAGAAAAAACTATGAGAATTGCATAAAAGTTCAAGAAGAACTAAATCGGTCACTGAACGATTACAATTATTTTGAAGTCACAGTGGTATTACAGCATGACCAGTTTAAGTGTGCAGTTCACGGTGGCGCTGCTTGTCAAGAAAAAAATTAACAACATGGCAAATTCGGTACATTAAGTTTTAGTTCTGTGTTTTGCCGCCTGCACAGATAAGTTGGACGTGCTTTACCTCAAACTAACTGATGACGCTCTGGCTGGTTATAAGCTGTTGTGGACTTACCTGTAAAGAATAAAATAAACGGTTTAGTACAAATAACAGTTTTCGCACAAATAAATAAACTAGTGATTGGTTTAGAAAACGCCACAATACAAAATGTAGGAACAAAACTTTCCCAGCAAGACCGCAAGACGTAACTCTGATCGATTCATAAGCAAATATCATCATCAACAGCCTAGCCTTTTCCCAACTATGTTGGGGTCGGCTTCCAGTCTAACCGGATGCAGCTGAATACCAGTATTTTACATGGAGCGACTGCCTATCTGACCTCCACAACCCAGTAACTGGGTAATACGATACCCCTTGGTAAGACTGGTTGTCAGACTTTCGGGTTTCTGACGACCCGTAACGACTGTCAAAGGTCTACAAATGTCAGCCGGGACCAACGGCTTAACGTGCTTTCCGAGGCACGGAGCGTCTCGGTATGTAAAGATGGTCACCCATCCACAGACCAACTCCGGCAAGCGTAGCCTAACCTGATGGATCGACCCGTGCGGCTGTTATTACTTAGCCACGAGCTCCTCCATGCTTGGCTTTGCGTAACCTTCACTATTTCGACCAATCATTCCACTCTCTTTAAATTAATTCCTAAAATACAGACCACTGCTACGTTTACGTAGCCACGAGCTAAGCAAACATATACAAACTTTTTATTAATAACCTCTCAAAGATAAACAATACGTAAATCAAGGGAACGGTAAATAGTGAACGTAGAAATATCCGATCGGTGCAAGAAACGTAATAAATA
Organism: Lithophane socia; assembly: GCA_947522985.1. Lineage (NCBI taxonomy): Eukaryota > Metazoa > Arthropoda > Insecta > Lepidoptera > Noctuidae > Lithophane > Lithophane socia. The sequence continues at coordinate 2,338,425 of OX383256.1, forward strand.
CGAAGTTTACGAGAACAAATGCAATGAATCAAAAACAAAACAATGCGATTATCCCTGCGTTGTAGTGTTAGTGGGCGGTGCAAGTTATGAGCTGACAGCGGGGCGGGAGCTAGCCGTCCCACCGCTCAAGTCCAATAGACAAAGCGCCTAGTGTCTATGTTATTGAATCAAATTGCATTTTCATTGAATCAAATTGTTTAAAAAAAATGTAGTTCCACAATTTGTCGCTGGACTTCAGGGGTGGCGTGGACTCTACAACCGTCAAGTAGGTATGTGTAAAAAGGTATTGGTACCTATATTATATACGGCCATGAATGATTAAGAAAAGAAAGTGTTCCTAATCCAATAATAATATGATTACTTCAGTGAGCTAAGCAGCAATTTCACTGCATTTGAGAGCTTAATTGGTTTTCTGCTGCATAATGTAAACATTTTCCCCGGTAAAATTCTTTTAGAGGTTCGTGGAAACTTATAGTGAATTAAAAATGATAGCCGAGAGGTTCAATTTGCAATAAAAATAAATTTTCGTGCGAATCGACTCTTATGCCCTGCATCAGATGATTGAAGAAACCCTTTCTAAATAGGTACCTAATAAAGACAACCGTGGCTTTAACATCTAAGTACCTACTTACAAAGGATCAGTCATGTCCAGTGTGACTGCTCAAGAGTGTTAGCTAGTATCAATAAGCACCACTCTCCGCATTGTACCACACGCTACATCCCACATCTTGCGTCGCCCATAAGTTCGACAAGAGGCGAGCTCAGGAAATGAAGCGGGCCCGGGAGAAGCCGATAAATCCAACACCACACAAAGAACTTGCCACTTCTTGCGTCTTTATTAACTTGCGACAAATTGTCTAGCAATAATTAAGTTTACGAATATGGCGCTGAGGAATTGATGCATTTTGGAAGCCTGTTTTAAGTAAATTAGTTTTCTTTTTCGAAGAAGACAACGATTGAACGCCATTTAGTGAACCAAGCGCCACTGCAGCTGCTGGTGCAACACCACACAAAGAACTTGCCACTTCTTGCGTAGAAATAATTCACAAATATGGTGCTAAGGATTTGATGGCGCGATGCACTTTTTAAGTCTGTTAATTTTTGAAGTTTCTGTTTTTTAATGGAAGCGAAGATTGGACGCCATTTAGTGAATCAAGTGCCACTGCTGGTGCGATACCACACAAAGAACTTGCCACTTCTTACGTCTTTAATAACTTGTGACAAATTATCTAGCATTAATTAAGTTTAAGACATGCCTTTTTGAAGTCAATTTTTTTTTTTCAAAGTAATCTAAGATTGTTTACGCTTTTGGCGAACAGCTGGTGAAAAGATTTCACCAGCTGTTCGCCAAAAGCGTAAAAAATGATTTAGTTTATAATTTGACATGAATTACAGCGTTTTGGGCTCCAATCTGAATCCAAAAGTCTAATAAATTCACAGCCATTGTGATTGATTGATAATCACTTGCAGACAAAATTAGGAAAAATCGCCATCATATCGAAAGTTTTGCTATTAATATTCTATGCTCTATGTTAGACACTGTCCCCATTGTACCTACAAAATACTACTTTTAAATTGCATATATTTAGATTTTACGTAGTATCGCACAATCCTATTCCTAATTATACAGGTCTTCATTAGATACTAACTTCTGAATCAAAGTATTCTTACTGTTATTCAAGCGTGACTGTCACAATCTTTTAATTAAATAAAACAACTGATTGAACAGTAAACAAGTGAAGTAACTCAAGTGTAAATAATGTAAAACGGGAACCTTGTCATAAAGGATGTTGCGACTAGCGTTAATCCGTGTGGTTTACTTTTACTTCGTAAGGGTCAATTTACATTGCACTGAATTTTTGACACGAAATTGGGTGAAAGCATAATGAACTTTATGTCAATTGTGTAACGTACAAACTAGATAATATGAGCAGAAAATTTGGTAGCGCGTCTTCCGGAGAATGCTCGCGCATCCTCGGGAATTACCGCAGCTAGCAGTTCGAATCTAGTTTGTAAGTAAAACAATTGACATAAAGTTCATTATGCTTTACACAATTTCGTTCCAAAAAAATTCTTTCATTCCGTTCCGTAATACTCGTAATGTAAATGGAGCCTAAATCTTTCTTTAGGTATTTAATTTTATTTGACTGAAAAAATGTTTATTTATGTAAGTTTGGTGAAAAAGAGGAAAAAAAATAGAGAAAAAGTAGGATATGTTTTAAATTGAATCAAAGCAATTGCAATTATCGTGCAGTATTTAATTGCGATATTTTTGATTTGGTTGTAATCCTGCACTGGGTTGTGATATGTTTTCTTATGTTATTTGAACAATTTTGTAAAGCAAACTGGAATGCTCAAAATTGCTTATACTATATTGTAATTGCTGTTAATCCAATGTGAAAAAACCATGAGCTGAATTTTCAATAGTATCCAAGTTATAAAATTGTAATGACTTTATTGTAATATTCTCCAAAGTAATAAAAAGTATATCGAATAGAAACAAAAACAGCCATCTATCCAGTAAGTACATCATCCAAATACATCCTATTTGTATTCAAAAACGATTGCTTATTGTAAACATTTGTGTTTAAAACGGTACAGTCAACGTTGTTCCATCTCTTTCAGGAAATTACCACAGTTCCTAGCGGATTATTGCAAAATAAGATATTGTTCACTCAATCTGTTCACTCGTTCACTTCATTCGTTTGAATGATGCGCCTTTGTTTCGAAATTTGAATTTGTAAGTTGTGATCCGTTATTAGATTGGCTAAAGGTTGGTTTCAATTTTGTTTATCTTTTAAATGTTTAATCAATTGTAATGGGAATAAGGTTTTTGATGTGAAATATCCTATTATCCGTTACCGTTTTATAATGTTTTGAGTACAAAATTTTGTTTGTTTATTTACAATGATTAAAACGCTGTAGAATTTGTCACTTTTACAGTAAATTTCTTCAAACCATGAAGAAAATATTCACCATTGGACTCCTAGATCACTTGACCAAAATACAACACCACGAAAAAGGTTTGTTTTTATCATGTTGCAAAACATTTTTTATAGAAAACGATATCAAAGATAAATAGTCATGAAATGTTAGAAGGAAATAAATAAACATGGTCGGCACAGTGACGGACGGACGGACGGACGGAATAGGAAATTGCGGAGCCAGATCGCGGGATCTTGTCAACGCATCAATATACTAATGTTATTCAATATTTTGTTGTATTTTATACTCTCTACATATTTTTCAGACGGACTGTACTCTTTTGGAAGGCATTTTCTGTTATTTTAGATTATATTCATATATTTTTGTTTTATTTTTTAACAATTAAAAAATAGAGTTGAATCGAAACTGCCTTATAAATTGTTAAACTGCCTTGGTCGGAAATAACAACAAAAATATTAACTTTGTTAAGTTAAAATTAACAAAATTAAATGTCAACCAGCTGGACCGCCAAAAACAGCGGCAATACCAATAATAATATTTTTATTAATTTTAGAATAGAATAGAATATTATCATCATTTATTCATCTTAATATATTAAACAGCTAAAACTAAAAATAAAATAAGTAAACAAATGCCACTCGACAAGACTACAAAAAAAAAAGTCAAAATATATTTGCAAACCACACATCCGTACATAAAGGCGACCCGTCATAACTTACATAGCACACAAGATTTTAATATTACGATAAGGCGGGGACGATCGCAGATGTATGCGTTGTCACGACACCCGCCAATATCCGACTGAGAATTGAAATATCTGACCTATCCACCCAACCCTGGCACATCCCTAGTCACCCCGAGCTTGCATGTGGTTGTATTTAATTATTTTATGTATGTTTGGATGTAGTGAGGGATCTTGGAGGATAGTGAGGGAGTTAGGAAATTGAGATGGAATTTGATAGAGGTATGTTTTTGATTAGGAGTGGCTTTTAATATCCTAAGAATGAAGTGCTAAAGTAGTTACCAAAATATTGGATCAAATGCAAAAGTTTGCCTTTCAAATTAAGGTTGTAGGCTCGTATCCATTTTTTTTGTACTTAGATGTCAAGTTAGTTCGCATGTGGCGATGTAGATGCCGCCACGTAGCCATTTCATATACCTGTCAAGAATGACAGGTGTGATTTGAATACATGGACAATTTAAGTTGGAAGTCATTTAACTTAACAATTAATTGCCTTCATTAAACGAACTTTTGTCTTTTTACACCCGTTATAAAAATATGTTGTCAATAGTAACTTTTTCTTCCCGTCATTGTGATATTTTTTTTTTGTTACAATTAATTTATCTGACTTTAGATTATATATTGCACATCCATACTATATAAAATCTAAAGTCAGATATTGCACATCCATATGACTAATATTATAAATTCTAAAGTAACTCTGTCTGTCTGTATGTATGTTACCTTTTAACGCCCAAACCACTGAACGGATTTCGATAAAATTTGGCAAGGAGATAGATGGCATCCCAGGAAAGGACTTCTAAGGCTACTTTTTATCGACATACCACGCGGGCGAAGCCGCGGGCGGAAGCTAGTAGTCTATGTAACGTTAACATCAGCGATATCATTTGTTTGTCTGTCTGCGTGTGTGGGTTGCTATCAATGCATCGCTGATTCACATTGTTGACTCACAATCAAAACTGACAGTAACACTGCTCTTAGTCATCTAGTTGTATGTTATTTTACTACCTAATTGCTATTTCTTGTCACCGTCTCTCCTTCTTATAAATCGGACAAATATTCTTCACATTATGACACAACTCCTCGTAATTATTCGCTCCTGGGACATGCAGAGTGAAAGATACCGCATTCCGATGACACGCACCGTCTGTACACCGTCTAGCCGCTTCGCAATGGCTATCTGCGCGTACGCAGCCTGCTTTCGCGCCAGCACACCCTTTTTATAACCAGGGCACCGTAAAAACCATAATGCTCTCCATTGGATTTTCAACCTTGGATGTATTAATTAAAGTGCAATATTGACTGCAGGAGGGGAATACAGTTTAAATGAATAACGAACCTCAGTGCAAGTCATTTGAAATTGGAATCGAATGCAGTCCATGCAGGACGGTTTTTGTGTAAATACAACAACCGATTTTGGACTCGATTCATGTTGCAGTAGGGTTGGTTTTCCGATAAACCAGGTTGGTTGTTATATTCTTTAGGTGTCAATGACGGTAGTGTTGTAAAAGGTGAGTTCACACGTGCAGAGACTGACCAATTCTGCAAATCGATGCGATCGGTGATCGGTAACGGAACCAGATGCGTGTGAGTGGACTTTTTTAAAATGATTCATAGCGTTTGGAACAGCGGCGAAGGAAAACAGGTGGCAAAAAATGCGTATGTGCATTGCTATCTTTTAAATAATGACATTGTGAGCTTCCCAAAACCATGTGTAATTCGCATTAGTCAGTTCTTTAAAAACTATTCATGAAATGTGGTTAATTACTCAAGATTTAGATTCTGATTATGTAAATAAAGATAGCAATGGCAACAGGACCTTGTTGCCATTGTCAAAATTTGTTTAAATGAAACTGAACGCGTTCAGCAACCAAAATCAAAATCAAAATATTTTATTTAACATAAACCTACATGGGCACTTATGAAACGTCAAAAGTTAGGTGCATGGTTCCAATATTGGTCGTTTCCTATGTAGAAGAGCCGGCAACAAACTCCATGGTTACACTTTTAAAAAGAATTGGCTTTTACAATACTTTCAAATTACAAAAAACAGCGTTCAAGAGCTGTCAGTTTCAAAATTGTTCTGGAATATTGACATTGACAGCTTTTGAAAGCGGTATACAGTGCTGATTGCGTTCAGTATAATTGGTGAAATCCGTACTAAAGTCGTTTTGCAGTCTGCCAGCAATAATTGTAAGTATTTTTTTGTTTCCAATATTTGGCAGCAGACATAGCCACTTATCTATCACTTACCTATTTTATTAGTATTTATTAAAAAAAACAAGTAATAAAAACTAAAACCCAACTACGACTTAAAAGGTATAAACAAGACACCACAGACAGACAAATTAAAAATCCGGAGTCACACGTGTTAGGGCATAAATCGAACAGATTACGTGTGACTCCGGATTTTTAATTTGTCTGTCTGTGGTGTCTTGTTTATACCTTTTAAGTCGTAGTTGGGTTTTAGTTTTTATTACTTGTTTTTTTTTTTAATTCTTTTGGGGTTATAATATATATATTTTTGAAATGTGCTCATTAAGCCCTATCATTTGATACCCAACATGGTACGATTAAACCATTTTTTTTTTAAGTTCCTCACTTTATGTCCTCCAGAGGGCGCCATTTTTAATTTAATGTGACTTCACATAGGCTATAACCAGCGGACAATCACGACGCTTCTAACGATACCTCATTTGTCAAATTGTGATAAGTGGTTTGGAAGATAGGAGAGAACAGATGAACATACATACATACATACATACATACATACATACATACATACATACATACATACATACATACATACCGGTCAAAATCATAACCCTCCTTTTTCTTCGCCGTAGTCGGGTAAAAAAGATAGTTAATTGATTCAGGCGTGACTTTGCGGAAATCCATTGTAAAATACAATAGACTTAGATACACTTAGTAACCTAACTCCGCTTAACTATTCTTCAAGAGTCATAAAAAACCCTGTAAGAAATCTATTTTCATTTTCCTGACTTCTTATAGTTTTTTTTTTATTAAAAGAAAAATTACTTTCATGTAACCTCCTAATTCCAGTATCTAAATATTAACCTCTAAAACGCCCCAAAATCGTTTAATGTTTTGCATTTAATTCTAGTTATCCTTAAACCGAGTGTAAAAGACTTGTGTTGTACAGTTTGTACTCATTGTTAATGACTGCCAAGTGATAACAGACCGATAGTATGTGCTATGTAGATACTTTGAATATTTAAATGCCTATGACTTCGTTTTGAAGGACAAAGACACAAAGTTATCAAGAGTTTACAAAATTAGACATCCTAACTATATATTAAACATACTGTTCCATACATTTGTGTTCACTTAAATCGAAAAAATGTATGGAACAGCTGATTTTTTTTTCGCGATTTCAATGTTGGTCCCATAGAAAAAGTTGTTCAAAATTATGAGTACAATGACCCCTTTTCGGTTTTAGCGTAAACAAAAAATAATGTTGTATATAATATTATAAAATCTGAAAAATATATCTCCTTGCCAAATTTTATCGAAATCCGTTCAGTGGATTAGGCGAGAAATGGTAACATACAGACATACGACGGACAGAGTTACTTTCGAATTTATGATATTACTAGCTAAGGCCCGCGGCTACACCCGCGTGGTTGTCGGTTATTATATACTAAAACCTTCTCCGAGAACCACTCTATCTATTGTTGAAAACAGCATAAAAATCGGCGCAGTAGTTTTTGAGTTTATCGCGAACAGGACGACAGACAGACGCGGCGGAGGACTTTGTTTTATAACATGTAAGGATATAGTATGAATCTACTATCGAAGGACCTCCTTAGGGTAGTCAGATGTGGCAATTACTTACAAGTAGGTACTAAATGCTATGTAAACAGAGAAGACATAAACGAGTTTTTAAAAAGACTAAAGTGTGTCTGAGAGCGACGATTAGATTAAAATCTAGATGAAAATAGTTTTTAATTGTTATTCGACAGACAAAACTCAAGGATTATTGTCTAATGTCTTTTATTTTCAGCTGAAATTCGACGTTTCTAGCTTATTCAGGTTAATTTTATCTACATTTTGAAAAAAATACTGACGTGGTACCTACCTATAATTTTTCAAATAATAGAACCTAGAGAAAGAAAAGATAAATAGGAAAAATAAAATACGGTTATTTGCGCTAAACATGACACAAACACAAAAATAATAAGTTGAGGGAAAATGCTTATGGACTCGCAAATCATACAAATATGTGCAAGAAGCAAGTATCTATGCGCAAAAAATCAAAATATTTAATTTCACACTAGCTTCCGCCCGCGGCTTCGCCCGCGTGGTATGTCGATAAAAAGTAGCCTATGTCCTTCCCCGGGATGCCATCTATCTCCTTGCCAAATTTTATCGAAATCCGTTCAGTGGTTTAGGCGTGAAAAGGTAACATACAGACAGATTATAGACTTTCGAATTTATAATATTGTATTAGCATGGATAAACCTACCTGTGCACTTATGAAACGTCAGAAGCTAGGTGCATGGTTCCAATTGGTCGTTTCCTATGGAGAAGAGCCGGCAAGAAACTCCACGATTACTCTTTTAAAAATAATTGACTTTTAAAATTATCTTCTAATTACAGTGCTAATAGGTATGGGAGGACAGAGTAGGCCTTTCAACAAGTACCAGGTAGGTACTTAACAAAATAGAAAATGTTCAACAAAGCTACAACCCACTAAGCCTACAATTAAGTTTTATGAGAGAAGATACAAAGAAATCTAAGAAAAAAATTAGCCTAGAAACAGGAGACGTAAACTAGTGGGCAGCATCCGCAGGACCAAAGTTAGAAGGACGAAATAAGATTTCATCGTTCAAAATCTGATGAAATGAAATTGTATAATCAGTAAATAGGATATCGGAATCATTTTTACACGTCATATTACAAAAAAAAAATAAGCTAGATGAGGTCGGCGTTTCCTATCTGACTACTCCGAGAAGAAAGGCCCAAACCAAAAGCCCAGAGGTTGCTGTCTCTTTTAAAGTCCAGACACATAATCTTGTTCAGGCCATATGAGGACCATGTAGATTAATGTCTGAAATGGTCTTTTGAGGGAAGAATCACACATATTTGAGAGCACCTGTCCCGTCAGTGCAAGCATTTGTCAGTGACCGAGGAGCTCAACTCAGAACTTAAGGAGCTCATCGACTCGACGAACAATACCAAAGAAAGGAAATATGGGTAGGCCGCATAAAGTACTCAAACTGCCAGACCATCATTAAAACTGAGAAACAACAAAAAATGAATAATGATCCACATAGTCCTCACATTCACAATAATTAAAATAAAATAAAATCGATCTGCTGAACACACCTATACAGTTATTTGGGTTGCAAAGCCAAAATACGAGTATGTACCTATTGCAGTTCACAAGAAATCACAACCAACTTATTTTGCACTCAATAGAAATCACGTTAGTTGAACTACAAACAAACTCCCCACTAAACAGTTACTAACAAAGTTGTATTCTGACAAACAACTGGAAGCGTCTAAACGGACAGTCTCAATTATTTTTCAATCTATACATCATGGTGTGGACGCCATATTTCAAATAGACACAGCTAGTTTCACTGACTAACTTCCCACAATGCATAGGGAAGGGAATAATTTTAATTGGCACACAATAAAATATGGTGAGCCCGTTGCAGTATCGATTACGGGCCGCTCTGTCGATGGTTTCGCTAGTGATGGGAACGAGTCGGTAATTTCGTTCTTTTCTGCTTTGATTTTGTCGAGAATAGTTTGTGTTCTTTCGTCGGTTGTTGTTAGTGATGTGGGCGTGTCGATAGTTTGAAAGTTTTACATGATAAACTGTTAAAATAAAATGAAGTCAACGTCAGTTCTGTGATGTAGGTTAGCTATAGAAAAATGAAAAATAATTTCATGTTTTTTAACACCGCGCACTTGACTAAAACACAATTAAGGACAGAATACAACACTTTAATTTGCAAATGACACTAATGAACCATCAAAATTCAAAATCATTGCCAAAAAGCCCTTAAATTACGCCAAAAATGGCTTTATTACGAATTTAAATACCCAATAATTCCCAAAAGAAAAAAGTCCCCCCTCCCGTCAATATAGCGTGCGCGGGCGCCGATGGCAGAACCGATTGCGCTCGCAGGTGCGACCACGATCGCCACATTCGTGACAATATAATTGTACCGCATACCTCACTCTTCGTCCCTTAATTTATACCTAATAGAGAGATAATCTTATACTTTTTCAACACGTCTCATTTACATTTTAAACCTTTATCTTTCGGTACAGTCGGTTGTAAAACTTATAAAACAGTTTTACTGGTTCGCTTGAGCAATCTTATTTTGCAGTTTTAAGATGTCTTTAAGAAGATGCATCGTTGTTAAAATGTGGCATTTTACATAGAAGTCATTTTCGTGACACTTGCGTCCGAAACGCTTTTAAGATCATAACTGCAGCTATATTCTTAACGTTTTTCAGAAACTCTTATTATCAACCTTTGAATTTTTCAGGACTGTACCTACTCTGAGAGGAAAAATCCAGATGAATATCTGAACTCGAAGAATGCCTCAGCCATGTGACCCTAAGTTGTCTATGTCCTTAACAATATCTATCTATAGTTCATCATCTGCCAAGCCTTTTCCCAACAATGTTGGTGTCAGCTTCCATTCTAACCGGATGCAGCTGAATACCAGTATTTACATGGAGCGACTGCCTATCTGACCTCCACAACCCAGTTACTGGGTAACACGATACTCCTTGGTAAGACTGGTTGTCAGACTTTCGGGATTCTGACGACCCGTAACAACTGTCAAAGATCTACAAATGACCAACGGCTTAACGTGCTTTCTGAGGCACGGAGGAGTCTCGGTATTAATGATGGTCACCCATCTACGGACCAACCCCGGCAAGCGTAGCTTAACCTGATGGATCGACCCGTGCGGCTGTTATTACTTAGCCACGAGCTACTCTAATATCTCTAATATCTATCTATAATTTAAGAGCTACAAATTGTTAATACGCAACTAAATCTACTAAAAGTTTAAGACCAAACAGTTTGTTTCTCCTCAATCCATGTTCACGCCTGCAGACAGTTTCCTCATGATATGTCCGTGTACTCGTACCAGCGTATTTATATTCCATGTATCAACCCGTCGCTTTCAAACACTATAGCAATATATTTCTCTAACTTAGCCCTTACCTCACGGTCTTGCGCAGTGCGATAAAAAGTGATTTTATCATTTTTGTTGGGTAACTGTAGGTACGATTGGTACTAAATTATCGTTGTTTGTTTCGCAAAATCAACTGATAGAGAGATTTGTAGCTCGATCTATATGCACTTGTTGTGCCTATGTTATAATCTTGCAATGTTCTCCACACATAAAAGACAGCGTCCGATCTATCAGGCTATAGAGCGGATGTTGTGTTGCATAATCAGTCCATAATGTTCAGTTGTTGTGATGTTTAATGAGCATTGGTGATCAAATAATTTATACAAGGTAAAGCGCCTGTCAGGGTTCGAACTTACGACCTAGAACTCGGTAAGTCGCGGCCGTTACTACTGGGCCACCATTGCTCCACATAGTGGACCAGTTAATTTAAGACACAGTGCCGTATTATGAAGTATTACCTAATGCCACCATTTTTCCAGTGTGAGAGAGCGACGAGCTAATCAAGGCCGATAGCACCGTCCAGTTTTCGCAGTGAAATAATGATGGCATTAATACTTCACTTCACTTGACTTCATCATCATCAATAATATTATATACGCGAAAGTTTGTAAGTATGGATGGATGGATGTTTGTTACTCTTTCACGCAAAAACGGCTGAATGGATTTGGATGAAATTTGGCAAACAGATAGTTTATAACCTGGATTAACACATAGGATACTTTTTATCCCGATATTTTCACGGGATCTAGACCTACGCAGGTGAAACCGCGGGGCGCAGCTAGTACTTCATAATAGTACCCCTGATCTGCTTGTGTATCCAAGCCCAGACAGCAGTGCCGGCACATTACATGAGAGGTATTTGAATATATCCTAATTATGTGCAATTTTTTTCTCGTATACTATCTTATGCCTATTTAAACAGTTTGGTTTTTATTTTACATAACTACCTACCCACTACTCGTACCTACCGTAATACTAATAAAGTTTTTATCACTCTTATGATATCATTATGTCAAGAATATTAATAATTCGTAGGTAATGTTATAAGTTACTGATCTCGTTATCTCTGTTTTAATTGGAGGTTAGCCTCAAATATATGGTAATAAGCTATGGCGTTGATTTTTTTATTGATGTGGCGACTCTTTTGACGATTAATTTCGTTATCTTGATTCGGCCTTCTCAAGGCTATGATTTTGTAGGCTTTATACAACAGAATTAGGTAATATATTATGTATATACGTATTTGACGAAAGATAGTTAATTGTTTCAGGCTTGACTTTGCGGAAATCCATTATAAAATACAATAGACCATATAAAAAAACCTGTAAGAAAACGTGTTTCACCTCTCAACGAGGCATCTTCAGGATGACGATTGATTTGTCGCGAACCTGGACATGACGTGTTGCCACGTTAAGTTAAGCGGAATAGGTTACTAAAGATATCTACGTCTATTGTGTTTTATTTGATGAAGGTAAACGTTATGAAAGATTTCATCAAGTTTCCTTCTTTAACTGGTAATTTTGAATAAATTAATCTCATCTCTAATCTCATCATAAATCTTACAAGTTAAAAATCAGGAAATTGCTGAAGAACTTAAAGAAGGTTTTCACCTTGTTTTTCCTTGGAAGGTTGTCTGACCACCTGATCAAGGATGATTGATCAGTAAAACATCTGTTAGCTTTTGTAACTAAATGAGAACCTATGTAAGTGTCACATCTATTTAACAAGAGGCTCTCAGGGGACTTAAAACGGTCACTTTAGCAGAATCATAATATGAAAATATTATGAAACATTGTAAAATGTCACAAACTGACAATTCATAATATGATCTACGTGTTAGTATTACGAAATAGTTCATGTTTAACAGTTTTCAATGGACATTCGTTAAATGGTCCACAAATTATGAATTACTTTTATGTCAAATTAGAGGAATGGCTAATGACATTTGGGATTCAGGAAATTAACTGCTTTTAGGGATTTGCTAATGTGGCCGGTTTAGGCGATAATCGATGGCAAGTAAATTCTTTTACTTAATTTTAATTTTCCATAAAACAACCCCTTTTTCCATGATCCTATTCCAATTCACAAACCCGACTGTCCTCGATAGTCCCATACCCGGGGTGGGGGGTACAATAATGATATTACGGCGCGATCGCAGCGGCCGATAGGCGCGCTGTGTGCCGATCTATCGACTCACGCGCACCTTTACGTTTATATTTCACTCTCAACGGGCGTGAGTGTTGCGCTTGTAAACCCAACCGATTTAATTGGCGGGAATGGTCGTTGTTTTAGAGAAATTGTTTGAGAACTTTTGTTTTTTTGTTGTTGTTTTGGTGTTTGTGGTTAACATTTGGGCTGCGATTGCTAGTTGTCGGCACAGACAAGATGATTTTGGGGTTTTTGTTTTCTAAAAACATGAACACAAGTTTGAGAGACATATTTTTTAAATATAAATAGCCTTACTATTTGCTTTATTATGTGCTGGTTTCATTAACTCTCAATGAAACAGCTTTGATTTTCTTGATAGTAAAGATGAAAAAAAAATGGCTGACTATACAAATATAATGTTCTTTCCACCTTCATCAGCCTATAATATTACTGCTGGGAAACAGGCCTCCTCTCTTTTCACAGATCGGATTCCTCTCTTCCGTAGATGACACATGTCTTCGAAATTTTGGTTCTAGGACATGCCGGTTTCCTTACGATGTGTTCCTTCACCGTTTTGAGAGCAGTGGTGATGAAATTATTTACACAAAGTAAGGAGCCTGCTTGGGTTCAAATCCACAACCAATAACTCGTAAGTCGGGACCCCACTGGACCACCACTGCTCTCCGCCTTCGACCCCATCACCACCCAATAAAGTGGTTATAATTTCTATATAAAAATTTCAGATGAACCTGTTGCAGCAAAAACAGCTTTATAGCTACACTAGACCAGGCAACCTAATCCCTTACACCCCGACAGGGCCACCTATGAGTGGCCTATCTAGCAATGAGCGCTCCTCGCGTGCCCAATAAATCGTAGCCGCGGACATGCGTACAAATTGGCCCGATGCGATCGCGACAAGGCGACGACTCGCTTGTCTTGCCCCTTGTTAACGCCTCGGGAAGATTGCATGCGATTTTATTGTCGCACCTTAGAACGTGAGCGCGCCCACGTTTTGTAACCCTTGTATTATAAAGTCGTTCGTCTGTTGTTTTGGAGAGAAATGGCGGTCTGTTGTTAGGATTGAACAGAATATTGTTCGTGGAAAGCTGTGGTTTGTTGTTGTTTTTGTGGAGCTAGCGATGGTTTGTGGTACTTGTGTATAACGAACATGCGATGGCAAATATTCAGAGACTTATCAAGTCAAAGATGTGGCAAGCGCTTGAATTAGGGTTGTGGTTAAGCAAAGGTTAACCTTCAGTGAATGTTCGTAGTTATAATCCAAAAACGCTTCACTCAGCACTTCAGCTATACTTTAATTCACGAATGCTTTCGCCGAATCTCGTATTCTGCACATAGGTCATATTTTTACCGAATTTTCGGCCGTTATCGATATTTGTCGGAATCCCTAAATTGTCCCATCACTAGATACTTAATTATTAGTAGGTAGTGGGTAATTAAATTTGAATTCAAAACGCCCATGGAGGAGGTAATTCAATTTAAATGACAAAAATTTGTCTTCTGCAAGTTTATCATTATAACATTAGCCTTTTCTTTTTTGCGACAGGCCATATTTTTACAACAGCAAACAGAAACAAGGCATTGTTGTAACACTACTGTAAACACACACCCCCATTTAACATAAGCGTAATGGCTGGCTAGCGATAAGGACGGCGACGTTTCCGGGAGCGATGCGATAACGACGCGATAGCGATACGACGCCGGATTGCGAACGTGTGCTATGGTAATTAACGTATTGTTTAATTTTTCAGTTCGAATTCTTTTTGAGTAAGTATTAAAAGAACTATTCAGGTGCCACCAAAAAAAAGCTGTATGGAAACTAACTAGAATTACACCTATTTATTTACATAAATGATGTGAAAAAATTAATATCGCCATAGTTAAAGTTCCATTTTTAAATTCGATTGTTTGTTTTTTTTCGTTTTTTTAGTCTCGATGAGGCTAACTAGTTTATTTGTAGCCAATTTCAACTTTTATTTTATTTAAAAAATTACCAAAAAGTTTCATTTAGTTTATTTAATGGTGCCCAAGATACAGGCTGGTCTTATTTTGGGACCAACGATTCCTCCTTGTAATATGAATGTCGAATTAAACGATTTTTACTTTACCTACTTTTTTTTTTTACTTAGATGCAATCGATAAAGTACTGTGACGAATATTCCTTGAGGAACTTATGTAACTTAGAAGTTAATTAAGAGTTACAAAACGCAACAATTATTTAACGCAACAGTTATAAATAAACTATTTATATTAGTGACGCTTCGAGGTCTATGTAAGTATATTAATATTTATATATTATTATAGAAAACATTAACCACATGCTAATTTCATACATTTAAACTACTTTTAATTAAATTACAGCTAAATTCTAATTATACGCAATACATATTCAGTAAGAAATTAAAAGAGTGGAGACATATTAGATTTATGTGCTCAGAGCACGATAAAAATCAATCTATTCATTTAAGCAATAATAAAGTGTACTATCATTTGCATGCGAAAAAATGTTAAAACGGAGAACAGACAAGCAATAATCAATTTTAATTTGATCAGATAAGGTTTATTTTTGGGTTTGTAATAATGTGACCCGGATACGAAAAGAGCTTTAAAAGAAATAAATGCAGTAACATTGACAATATTTATGTAAAACTGTGTTCATTGATCGCATAAATAAAATGGCGACGCACCCAAAACCACAAATAGATTTTAATAAAAAAATAAGAGTTGGATATAACAATAGATTTTAATACAAACAAAATGAATAAATTATTGCACAGGAACGCTACCGGGGTAAAAATGTTTCTTACGTCTTAATCCAAGTCATGGTCTACCGGTGAACTTACCAAATTTCATCAAAATCCGTTCAGCGGTTATGTGAGGATCCGCAGTGGAAGCCTACGAGATTTTTGCAATTTGCAGGTCAGTGTCAGGCTACAGGGACATCACGACGAATAAGATTCAAATATATTTAAAAACGTCATTTTAGTAGATAAACCGCCTATTCTCATAAAAAATAAACAATTTATTAACCAACCCACCCTATATTGAGCTAACATGATTGTCACATACATATTTGATAGGCTAATCAGTTAGTTCTAGTCACATAGGGGCAAGACGCTATCGTGGCGTGGCGCATCACTGCGATACCGCCCCTATGGCGCCGTCGTAGATAAAAAACAATTAAACACTGTGTTTTGTTGTGTACTGGCTAAGTAACACTTTAATGTTGCTATTCCGATAGTGATAGGACTTACTTATCTTGGCAAAGAAGGAAATATGTTTTAACTTTCGTCACATTTTTCATTCCGTAGCAATTTTTTATTGATTTTGATCTTCTTACAGGTTGTTGGTAAGTATTGAACACCGCGGGGTGTTGAATGTAAAACAGAATTCAAGCTACCTGTTTGTTTAGATACTGGCAACATTAAGTAAGACACTAGAGTAGCGGAAAATAGAGAAAATTAGAGGAATGTATTTAAATCCACGTTCAACCCCTGGGGGTCAGGGGTTGAGATTGTAGGGGTTGAATGTGGACTAAACCGTTCCCGTAGTAGTGTGTGCCAAGTACCTACTTTTTTTCTTTTCTTGTTAATTTACAGAATGAAAAAATAAGGTTTGACGAATCATTGTTCCTAATTATTTGGAACTCTAAAAAAAACACTACAATTCAAGAAAATAATTTCCACTCAAATTAACAACACCTGAAGAAATAATGCAAAAAACTAATAAATATTCCTCCCACGTAAACCTATTATAAAAAGTCATTAAAACTAGATTCTGGCGAGCGATTAGAGACAAAAACCTTTTTGAAAAGATACAGGCATGTTCTGGAGTGGGCTTTAATCGCGTCGAAGAATCGGTCTATATCGCGCGGGCGAATCTCGCAGCGATCGGGCGCGTTTTGGGCGATAAAACACCCCCCTCCCCCCACCGCGCGGCTCGCTAGACGCCTTTTCGACGTAGAATGTAACTGTTGGCATTGTTGTATTTTTTGGTAATACATTTTTCGTTGTAAAATTTTCTGAAGGTAAGTTTCACAGTCGGTAGATTTTTAAAATAGTTTTTTTTCTTTAACTACCGGTTCTTTGTAATCTGTTGAAGGTCTGATAAAAATAAGTACTTACTTATGGGGGTATTACACTATCATACCTATGATCATAGATTTATGATCAAAGATATTATGAAATGGTAAAATAGACATATTGTGAGTAATTTGTGATCTTCCTAGATAGATATAATATGATAGTGTACCTAGTAGTATTCCCCTAAGGGGGCATATACCCTTATCTATTTTGTAATTTCATTATATCTATGACTCATAGATCTATGATCAATTGATCATAGATATGATAATTATTGTAATACCCACCTTAGACAGTGTTTATTGTTATCATTCTACTGAAGGTTTGCAAATGTGGTTTTAATTCAACCAATATAATATTTCTCGCACCAAGAGGATATTATCATTAATTATTCATTTTATAACACTTTCTAATGAATATTTAAATAATCTCACTTTAAAATCAGAATCTTATCACATTGAACATAATTTCAGTCACTTAATTAGTTTATAACTGCACCTCAGCCGATATTATAATAATAAAATAAAATAAGATCTAAATTCATTATAATTTACACATAGCTATTTTCATACGAAATTATCTAGTCACTAAATCACAGATGGTGTGATAACATTCTCTCCTATAATTACCGTCCCCCTCTCACACCGAAGCGCGCGTCGTCCTACCGGCAACACACCCCGCTTATCGCGATGTGGCGTCGCGCGTCGCGGCGTTTCTTATCAGTCGCCCGCTCTCCATCTTAGATTACGATCCGTTGTAATAAATGGAAGGTGGATTCGAGCGTGACGGTGTGATACGCGGACGTGTGATGTCGCGAGCTCTGTTGGGTAGGATAACTTCACGTGTGTTTTCTTTCCAAAATATTTCAGGAAAGGTTACTTTTCTGAA
This sequence comes from Lithophane socia, assembly GCA_947522985.1. Lineage (NCBI taxonomy): Eukaryota > Metazoa > Arthropoda > Insecta > Lepidoptera > Noctuidae > Lithophane > Lithophane socia. Next base: position 2,356,436 of record OX383256.1, read on the forward strand.
ATATTTCTGAAATACCCCCGCAAAGCATCTTCAGTTTGCGAATTGGCCATTTTGAGAATTGGTTCATTTGAGACTCAGTGGCAATTTTGAGAATTGGTCCATTTGCGCCTAAACCTACGTGTTATTTATTTATAAGTAAGTTGAAATTTTGCTTAGGCTAAAGGAAGACTCTTAGGTATACTAAGAGTCATCCTATATTTATAATCTCTGAGCCAAGTAAACAAAACTTAAACTCACTTATAAATAAATAACCAATCACAAAAAAATCTTTATCACTAACAACTTTCACAGTTCCGTCAACGTCATCTGGCATCGAACTCGCGACCTTTCCGTGGCCCCGCCCCCTGCGATCTGGAATCAATTAGCGTGCGCGTGAGTCGGCCGGCCCACGGCGCGGCGCGGCCGCATAAATTGATGCTAAACGAGATTGACCCCGAAACGGGGATTATAAAACGTTCGACTGTGTTGAGAGCGAAGATTTTGTTGAAAATGACTTCGAATGACGGAGTGGTGTTATTTTTTTACAAGCTATATAGTAGCTTGGTTTTTTCAAGTTTATGTAGAAAATGAGAAACTAATACCAACTGAATTTTCTGTTTTTTAGGGTTCCGTACCCAAAGGGTAAAACGGGACCCTATTACTAAGACTCCGCTGTCTGTCTGTCACTAGGCCGTATCTCATGAACCGTGATAGACGGTTGAAATTTTCACAGATGATGTATTTCTGTTGACGCTATAACACCAAATACTAAAAAACAGAATAAAATAAATATTTAAGGGGGCTCCCATACAACAGAAATGATTTTTTTGCCGTTTTTATAGATAATGGTACGGAACCCTTCGTGCGCGAGTCTGACTCGCACTTGGCTGGTTTTTTTTACTTAACACAATAAAAAAAAATACAGTAGCACTGGTTTTTCTACAACTACATCGTTCAACGTTTGAAGAGGATATAGATGGCTGTCTTTTGTATATTTTACATTCTCACATTTTTTTACATGTATTCAGTAATATAATTATTATTTTCAATTATAAATTAAAAACTTTTTTTCTAACAGAAAATCAGATTTGAAACTGGTTTAATCTTTCCTGAAATATTTCTACACACTTCATACGTTATGTACATATGTTTAGGTTCATAATTCTTTGTCTAAATTAATAAGTCTGCACATAAATGCAGCGCATGGTGTATAGGGCGAGTGTACACTATCGTCATGATGTCGGATAGCATGATGTAGGTCCCATACTTCAACACCGACTCTCTATGGGTTCCCAGGAACTAAGCACTAGTGTAGGTTGATATTCAGATAATGTGCTTACAATCCATACTTTCATAGTCCATATTATAAATTCGAAAGTAACTCTGTGTGTCTGTATGTTACCTTTTCACGCCTAAACCACTGAACGGATTTCGATAAAATTTGGTAAGGAGAAAGATGCCTATGCCTATGCCAAAAGTCTGGATGGATGCCCCGAGGAAGGACATAGGCTACTTATGTTCGACATACGACGCGGGCGAAGCTGCGGGCGGAAGCTAGTATTATATAATGCGAAAGCTTCAGGGTAGTTTGCGAAAACGTTTACGAATTTCGTGGGATACCTTAGCGAATCCCCCTTAACTTTGTGTAAGGAGAAAAGTAGTGAAGGGAAACTTTTCATTGTAGGCGAAAATGTCACTTGATGAAAATATTAAAAACTAGCGGCGCCACGCGGTTTCACCCACATATGTCTCGATCCCGTGTGAATATCGGGATAAAAAGTATCCTATACCCTAACTCACGTTATGGTCTATCCATGTGCCAAATTTCATCCAAATCCGTTTAGCCGTTTTAGCGTGAAAGCGTAACAACCAAACAAAGAAACACACTTTCGCATTTGTAATATTAGTTAGGATTACGATAAAAGGTATTATTTTACAGTTCATTAAATAGTAATAGTTTAATAGTCGTAGTTAGTAATAAAGCAAAGACCAGAATTTGTTAAAATTGCATTATGGAATTTTTTTGGTATGTAATGCAACTAGTGTTGCGCGACACAATTATTGCAGATACCAATACTACTGCCGAAAACCGTAACAGGATTTATAAACCCTTTGGTAACTTATACCGCCAAATGTCAACAAGTTTTGAAATATAACTTGATGTTTTAAAAGAGCAATAATAATAGCAATATTTTGGACCACAAACCTTCAAGGTGCTTACAAAAAGAGATCACTTAGATAACACAACGGCGCAGCGGTGTAGATATAAGCTTCTGATAACAGCTTCGATTCCCCGGCCGAGCGATGTTTTCGTTAGATAATTTTATTATTTCGGTGGAAAAAATATAGTTTTAAAGTTAAACAATGGCATTGTTGTAGGAATTAATTTTGTTGATAATTTATATTTTATGTAAACTGATAGAAATCGGGTCAAAAATTTTAAATTAAATAACTATAGGAAGAAGTTTTCTAATACCAAAGTATTTGAAACTGCGGGACAAGACATTTTATTTAGTTCGAGTTTTTGAATTTATTGTAAAGAGTTAAATATTTAATTGCCACACACACAACTTCACATAAGTCATAAATAATATTTATTGTAATAATATTTTTTTATTTGTGTTTTTTTTGTGCTGTGTTGTTTGCCACTGCCACCTAATAATTAAATATTGGTATATTTACGATTTGTAAATATTATTAATAATTATGTATACGTACACATACTCCAATTAAAAAGCCATGATACATCTCACCATTGTCATATTAAAATATTAATGACAAATACGGTATCTTACAATTTTCATTTCGGTAAGTCCCACTATCATAATATTTACGTAAATATTTTTTCAAAAAACCGTAAACGTTCTTAATTCTTATCCGTGGAACCGATAAAAATAAATTACACTGTTAGGTATTTTACTAATTAAAAGTCAACAAAGTTAATTATCATTACCAGAACGCTTATCTCGGAGGAAATATAACATACTTCCAGAGGCGATAAGGAGTTTGCCTAATTGATATGCTTAGACCAAAAAATTCGGTATCGGTATCAGAATAGAGGGCATCCCTTTAGGTATCTTTTTATTATTATAGTCAATATAGTACCGTTGTTTATCTATTTTGCTATGTTTAATTGTAATTGAAAATGATTGATTGAAAAATCAACGGAATTTCTTTAAAAACCACTTTTGTACAAGCTTTTTATTAACTTCGTTAGTTTGATGTGTTTGTCATGTTTTTGTTTTGAATTTAAACATGTCCCTGTAATTCTTGTTTCATCATAGGTCATTCATTGTGGTTTTCTTATTCTCATTTTATAGCATTCTAAGTACCTACATACTTGTACTTAAATAATCAATGCATCATCTTATTGATATTAAATACATCCATTGTAATTTGTACATTTGGTATATCCTTGAAATGGTGATTGGTGGAAAAAGGAAATATTTAAAAAAAATTGTTACCTGCCTACGCCACATATTTTACATACTTACTTAATTATTATCAATTAAACTAAAACTTATTGTAATTTCAATTGCCACGCCATTTAAAAAAGTTAGTACCTGCCCAAATTAGTTTGTTTTTCTCTAATTAATTTTTAATGAGATACTTACAATTATTTCCGTATGATAATTATCGTCGGTTAAAAATTATACGTTTCTATTATTAACATTGAGTGAATTTACATGGATATGGCTTAATCTTCATAGTTATGATAAAAATAATGCGAGGCCTAAACAAGTGCTAACTTAGTTTTTAGTTTTATTTCGTAAATTGTACGAACTATCAAATAACATAATAATACATATGTAAATAAATAATATAACTTTTGCTAGAGCTAGAGCTAGTTTTGAATATAATAATAATGTCATTTCTATAATTACGGTAAACTAGCTGCCGCCCGCGGCTTCGCTCGCTTGACCCTAATTCTTTTTCTAAAATAAAAGTATCCTAAGTTACTCCCTCTAACATCAACTATCTGCCAGTCCTGTCAAAATCGGTCCTGCCGATCGTGAGATTCACGGGTGAGTTTTAGTCAGTAAGAGTCTGACACGCCCTTCCGCTCCGCCCAGAGCGGGAGAAGTCATTTGATGATTTCCCACCCAAAAAAAAAAAAAAAAGCCGCAACGAATAGACAGAGACAAACAAAAATATTTAAAAAAAAAATCCTGTGGTTCGTGTGGTTTGGAGTGACCCGCGTCAGTCTCGATTCCGTGGGAATATCGGGATAAACATTATTAGTAGTAGGATAGTAAGTAAGTAGTATGGCCTATTCCAGGTCATGGTCTATCCGTGTGCCATATTTCATCCAAATCCGTTCAGCCGTTATAGCGTGAAAGCGTAAGAAACAAACAAACTCACTTTCGCATTTATAATATTAGTTAGGAGGATCGTTAAATTAATATTAGTTAGGCTGTAACAGATGAATTAATTTATAACCCTACCTATAATTACAATATTTTTAGTTTTAAAACAAATCAACATTCCAAAGTTGTGTCCCTTGACATTTTCAAAACTGAATTGCATATTCAGTTATTCCTCACGGTTTTTCAAATATGTGGGCGTATTAATACTCTTTCTTTATCAATGACAGTTTAAATTGATATTTTATTAGGTAATATACCATTGGCAATAAATAAGTCGCTATTTCTTAAATGAAAGATAAACTGATAAATGATAATTGACTACAACTGACTACTGTTATTCGTGAACGGCAAACTCATTAAGAAATCTTATTATAATAATTAATAGCAGATAACAGACCTGTCTATTATAAATGCAATACTGAATTTAAAACAAAAGAGTGGTGATTAATAAAAACTAAACAAAACTAAGAACTAACAATTAAAATTTTAAAACAAGACCTCAAACCCCCTGTAGGAATTTAAAAAGAATCACACCCCACATTATCACATAGTAACACACACATTAACATTCTCTTTCTCCCTCTCCCACCCACACAGACGTACAATTTGATAATGAACGTGGAATCAGAACAGAGATAACATTTCTCCCTCGCCTTATCAGCGGGATCGGGAGGCTGGGTCCCATTGAGTGGAACACACGTCATTTTTATCGTAAGCCACGGCTGTCTAAGTGTAGGGCTGATGGATAGTTTTTTATTTCGTTTTAAGATAGTAATAATGCTATTATGAACAGTAGCAGCTGTTGTTTATTAAAAAGTTTAAAGATTTATATAAAATCAATCAATTTTGAGGAACAATCCTACAAAACGTTAAAGTAGCGTGTGACGTGTTAGTATTATTACTATCAATGTTACTAAAAGAAAGAAAAAATAAATTCGGAAGTAAATATTAATTCTTCAATCATAAATCCGATCCTAACACAGACAGCCAGACTACGTTATACCGATGAAGCAACGAGATATAACTCCAAAGAAACTTATACAAACTATTTAGACATAGTTGACATTGACAGGACCTGTCAAAATAGGAACATGCCTCACGAGTTCGGTATTTAAAAATGGATTCGGTGTCGTTGCAATGTGATTTGGTATCGGCTTAAGATTGGTATCTAGTTTTTGTACTGTCACATCACTATTTGGTAATTAGAAGGTTTGGAATCAAATGCAACCACTGTGAGAGCTGAATGAAGTTAAGGTTCTTACATAAAGAACAAAAGTAAATTAAATATGTTTTTATTAAAATATATTGTTTAAAATACCAAAATCGACTTATCAAAAAAAGATCAATTCATTAAAATTTTAATCCCGTCAAGAGTTTCAAAAAATTCTAATATGAACCCGCAATGCAGTTCAAAAAATGAAATCTAAGTAACTCACTGTAATTACATTTTATCAATGATTTACATTCGTTCATGTTCTGATAATGTATCTACAGGGCAATAAAAATCCTATATAATACATTAGTACCACTGTTAAGGCTATCAGACAAGAGATAAAAACCAACCAATCTTAACGACAGTCTTATCGCGAATTCGGAGAAAACTGCCATCATATACTATAGCGTTGTGTCCAAAATTTATTTATTTGTTTTGATTTTTGGCCGAACTTGGCCCTTATTTTTTGTTTTTTCTGGTTTGTTTGTGTAGGCTGGTTCATATGACTTGAAACTTATTTACTTTAGATCTCTTGCGATATTTTTGATTATAAGCCTAATAAAATTCATAGTTGTTTTTTGTTTACAGCCACATCTGTACTATTGTACTACAGTATTGATAAAGTATGGAGTTCATTCAACCCTAGAAATAACCTCAAATTAGCGCTGAAAGTTTATTTACAATTGTTTTTAAGTGTTTTCTAAACAATTGTAAACAGTTTACAGTTGTTTAGAAAGATTTTCCAAGCAATATTGCAGGTTAAGGATTTTGGACCATATTTATCATCACAAAGTCCACTTTAGACCCACTTAAATAACGTTTTAGGTGTTTTAATAGCTCATTGACACTAATTAGCACTCCGGTTATCCAGATCATTGATAAAGTAAACGTCCACATGTAAATTCCAAGAATGTTGTTTTATCTAATGTCAACAAATTCCACAAACGGACACTGTTTTCCTTCAAATCAGTGCGTTCTAAAGACTTGTTTACGTTCAATACTTAAGAATACATAATAAACAGGATATCTCTACCTATTTATTATAATAACTTTACTTTACTAAGAATTAAATGCAATATTGTTTTGTTTCTGTAGACCTGCCAGACTGATGTTGTTGATTTCTCCAACAAAATCGCAGAATTAACCCAAAACTTTATGTCTGGTATTCAAGTAAGTAAGCGTAAACTTCTAGCGACAGCATTAGGGAGTTGGGCAATGAGTAAAAATGTCAAAGTTTAATAGATAATGGTAGTAGAACGAGCTGGTAACAACAGTAATTCTTATTTGATACAACATTTCATTCAATACGCTCAAGATAGATGCCTCTAATCGGTATCGGTATCTATTCTTGAGATATTTCATTGATACCCATCGCAGATTGAATAGACAAGGAGCCAGCTTTAGAATACGCGAATGAAATGAAACGATAAACATGAAAATGGGCATAAAACTATTGGAAAGTTCATAAAATTAGGAAAAACAAAGCAATATAAACACTCAGCCACACCGACCGATATGTAAACAAATCTTACACATTGTTTTGAAGTCGACAGCGCCACCTGGCGGCGGGTCCCCGGCCGCCACTTCCAGCTGCTTGAGATACCGCAACCACAATAACATAATATCCACAGCACAGCACTATTTTTGGTATTTATTTTGTGTATATTTGTGCGCGCGACATTTCAACCGTCATACTTTTGCCGCGTAAAGTGAGTGACTGGCCCGGCGAGCTGAACGCCCCTCCCCGCACACACGCGCGCTGCGTCCGCACGCTGCCGCACACAGACACAACCGATCCCTTATCAGGTTGGTTTAACTAGCAATGGCTGGCCCCAGATGCTATCACTCCGGGCTCGCGGTAACGTTGCATTGAAAGATAAGAGTCAGCGATATTATCGCTCTTTGAATAAACTTGTATAAAATGTCAAATAAAAAAGCTGCGCGCCATACACGTCGGTCTAGCGGCCATTTTTTTGATACCCCTGGGATGTCGGAAGTCGGACAAGGTTTATGATTTCGAGAATTTGTTATGAACTCGCAGAAATGTGGAAGTTCTGGTGTTTTTGTTGGAAACGTTATCAAAGTTAAGTTTTTGGTCACATTTATAGGTTGGAAGAAATTGGTGCTTGATATTTTTTTAATTTTGCTGTTCATACTTACGTATAATAAATTATAATTCCGTTTTTAAACATCTGGACTTACCTGAAAAGAGAAAAATATTTCATTAATATAAATAAAAGAATTTGTAACTTTACGGAAAGTCAAGAAAGTTGTTAATTTGTAATTTTCATTTTTCTAAACCAAAATTAATTCTTAAAAATAACATGTTAAGTACCAAATTACAATGACGAAGTAGTGACACAAACACGTGACGGATAGAAGGTGACATTGAGGAAAACTTCTCGATGTGGGTCAGTAACTGAATGCAGGACCACATAGTTCTGAATCAGTTTCGTTTGACATTAAACAGTCTTCACGCGTAGATTGCCTTCTAGGGTTCAATCAAATACAACTATAAGAGTAACATTCGTGTGCTGAATATACGGGGCCTGTCTGTATCGATATTACGATAGTACTTCTCAAATATGGACTTTTGAAATCCTTTTTTGGCTTCGCAGACCATTTTGGATACACTTTACGGGTCCATTGACCAGATATATTGGCTTCTTTGATGACCTTTTTTTATGAAAGGGAGGAACTAGACTTTGAAGTCTATTTAGTGTGTGAACTTTGATATTTAAGAGCTAGACAACATGTTTGTAAGATCACTAGCAATGTTAGCTAGGTCAAGATGACCCATAGAAAAGAAAAACTGTGTCCCTTTAATTTTGGGTCCTATTTGCCTTCCATTCAGTGTAAATACTTGAGTTATTATTTATTTAAAAAGACGTAGCTCCACCCCTCTCTAATATTTTACCTGTATGGGTTACTACATAATTAAATCTCACATATCGACACAAACAACCAGATATAAAAGACCTTCATGTTTTAAAGTTTATTTGAAACCAGACTTTAAGCCACAATATCTTCAAATCTATCCAAGTCTCCCATAATTTAAAACAAACATAGCTAGTTTTTGCTCATTGTACATTTATCCGCATATACGGCACAAGTGCGCGCACGCAGTTAATAGCAGTCTAAGATTCGGTGCTGATCCAACGATAGCTGCCAAGGTTATGATTTACTAGATACGGACGCAGGTGGCTGAACGGTAGTGAGGAGAAATATTGGGAACAGAAACAACATCCCGGAATATATTATTTCAATATAACATTAATTATTATTATTTTGAACTTGCAGATTTTGGGTATTCTCGAACCAGAAAGTGCCAAAATCATGCACAAAAGATCTCATTTTGGGCATGACGTTAGACATACACGCCTAGTGATGGCAAAAAGGCTGGTTGCATCGGGGGATTTTCTGGTGCCCTCGTATCAAAATTGAACATACTGTCCTATTATATACCAGGATTTTACTACTGCCAAGGGGAACCCCATCAAGCTAGCACATCATCGTCACATACCTATTTGTTGAAAAGTGAATGTTGAGATTTTGTAATTGTGATACGTTCTTCGTTCTCTCTTATACTCTACATCTCGTTATACTCTTGCTAATAGTTTTAATTTAACTACCTAGAACTTAAACGATATAAAGAAGCCTTCTTCTTTCCACGTCAGCTGGTTCTGCCTATTATTATATTTGTCCCGTGCACACACAACACAGCACTTGGCACCGCTACACACACACAAGGGCGACGCTTGTGTGCGATCCCCGTCTGAGATTGTGTTTATATCTCACATCTCGTATGCAACGTTCATTTACATAAAAACTATTATTTTTTCGACCATGCCTTTATCTTTTATCATCGATTAACTTTTTGTTGTACTGTGTGCTTTAATAACTCATAGTTTGTAAGGTTTTTCGTATGATTATAACACATCTATTTTTTATGTTACGTCTAACAATGATAAGTATTTTCATATCTTTTTTCTGTCACAAATTCTCAAATTCTCAACTTCAAAAAATGTTTAGAAAAGAACCTTCTGAGATTTCTACAGACCAAATCATCTTTAAAACTCTAACAGCCCTCATAAATTATATTCACAACCGATCTTTGACGGATAATTCCTCGTACCATAGTAACCACACAAGGTACGCAGATTGTTGATTGCAGTATGATGTCATCAGTGCAAGTAGATGCTACTGCTCATTCACTTGACGCAATCCCTTTCAAAACCCATGCTACTGATTCTTTAGCCAACGATGTGAATGATAGTAATGATTACCTGATAAACTTCTAAGAAATACTCTCGAAGCTGACTCTTTATCCGAGATATTGAGGATACTTCAATTTTTATTTACAGTAACTTTAATACTTTCTGGAGATTTAAAAAAACGTAAAACGATAATAAATTATTATTAAATCTATATTTCAATCAGAGGACGAATTACTCCGTAAATTGAAATAAAACTATTTGTTGAAAAACCAGGGCACAGGGCTCCAAAACACAAATCAAACGGCTACCGCTAAGTACATCATATCTACTCGAAAATTCATAAAAGAAAGCCCAGTCTGATAGGCGGTCGGCGCCAGCCATATGTGTTGATAAGTCCCAGAATAAATCAACCCGTCTCGGTGCCTAGTGATAAGAGAAGATAAAACATTAATCAGTATTGGTCGAAGTTAATGGATTCTTAATGCGGCGGTCGTCATGTGGACGAGGGATTTTTGAAGCCCTTGATTTGTTGTGTGAATTTTGTTGAGTGTTTTAGCGCCATTTTTGGAGCTCTGGAAGGCGTTTGATGTCTGTGTCAAAGTCAAAGTGAAATCATTAGGCCGATAAAAGTACTTTTGAATGACAAAATTAAAAAAAAAATGAATTTATTCTAGTGGCCACAGTGGTAGTGGTTTCAAAAGGTAGTTTTGTATGGAGAAGAATGGGCAAGAAACGTTCGTTTCATAGTTACTCTTTAAAAATGTGATAAAGAGTTATAGTCATTACGACAAGATGGTGAAGGTTGAGACTTGAGATCTCGTGTTTTCCAGGTTCCAGAGTTCTTCAATTTTTGAAGTCGTTTCGAGATCAATTTTGGTAGGTGGCTGTTATTTTAGTTTAAAAAAATGTCGTTGTTAATGCAAGACCAAGTGTACCTACTTGTGATAAAATAATATAATCTACTATAATATATCATATAAATGCTTCAGAGCAAAACAATAATAGAATAGTCGTTTTCAAAACACTGCACAAGGACACAGTGAAGCAGATGTTGCAAAAAAGCCGTCTATCGTCTACAAACACCTAAAAAGTAAACTATAACTTATATGACTTTGCTAGTTCACAATCGTTCTTAAACTCAGATGAGCATTTATTTTTAAAACTACTTCCCAGTTGGTCAGTCCATCTAGATTGTTATCAAAGTGAGCTACTGTACTCATAATTTTTATCTCCATATCATTATTACCGGTTACAATTGTGTAAAATTAAATTTACATAATGACTTTTAATTGTAACCTTGTTGTCTGCAATTTTAACTTTCAATGTATTTTATTGTTTAAAAATTATAGCTATATGTACGGAAGATTGTATGGTCAAACCAATTAAATAAAAAAACTAAGATTTTTAGGCTGGAAACAGTTAAAGTAGGCAATAAAGATAAGATTTTTGGTAAAAAAGAAAATAAAACTAGAATAATCTTTGTACATGACACAGATGATGATAATTTTGATATACAAAACAATATAGCAACTGAAATACACCTTCAAACAAGATCCTTCAAACATCTTGCTATGGCTGTTGAACAAATTCATACAACACATAACTCTTAGTAACAAGAAACGTCAGGCAATTTAACACTCTGCTCACGTACCTAAATGATTGATAAAGAGACACTAGCCATTCCGTCTACCACATTTTTCCCCTGACCGCAGCCACCCAAAATATACCGCAAAATATAACCACAAACACAGGTAACGAAACGTATCGAGTTTGATGCGTTTCGTTTCGTCGATGGAGCGATAGGCGGTCAATCGATACGCTATCAGCACCATCTGGCCTCCCCCCGCGGTCCCCACAGGTGCTGGATGTAATGGTAGCAAAAGATATTAGTATTTATTAAATTGTATGGTCTGTTTTGGTGACTAGGTATTCTAGAACGATGCTCAAGAATGAATCTTGATTCGGCACTATCAGATTTCGAACCTATCTGTACTCAAATCTAATTTGAAATCTAGATTTACGCTTGGTCATCGTTTAAGAATACTCACTATAATTGAAAACCTCTACAGAGTAAAAAGATGACCAGTTTTTTCGCACTTAATTTTGTCCTGAAGCCAATATTAGCAATTTTCACTGAGTGTATAGTAACCATACTATATAATTTCCTCCTTCCATGTTTGGTATATTCTGAATTATTATCTTCACTTTCTACTATCCTTAAACCAAAGTAAATACCTATCCATCATCAACCATCTTCACTATAATTGACCAATAGGGGACCATAGTTCAACCATAAAAAAATAACTACAAATTTTTCTTCTGTCGCTACCACATTTATGTGATGGTGAGATGGTGCTGATAATCGGCCGATCAAATTACCAGCAGGGTCACCAAGCCTGCAAGCTTCCTCTGTAAGGTGTGATGATTAACCGAGGACAAAGGAATCACACAGGAGGATAAAGGAGGTCTTTAGTCCACGCAGAGGAAGTAGAAAGTACTTGGAACTGGAAGATGAAATGCAATGGTTTTCGAATCCAAAATGAAAAAACATTTATTCAAATAATGCTTAGAATTTGCACTTTTTGAATGTCAAAATAACATAAGACAGTCTCCCAAATGCCCGCCCTTCAATACTTTTTAGTGTTTTAGCTGGGAAGAAGAAGCAACAAATTCTTTAGCATACGCTTTAGAAGAAACCTAGGTAAGAAATTTTCAATCGTGGGTTAGTTTACAGACACGAATCTCAGATGTAAACACTCAGAAACATCAAACAACTATATGTCGTACTTTTTCTGTTAATCGAACTCCTCCGCACGTAGCGTAGTAGCTAATAGCTCGCCGCGCCTATTGTTGCTTAAATTTAAATTAAATCATTCTTTACTTCATTTTCATGTCTCCAGCTCATGTACAAATTCCACGAACCAAATTTTTGTAATACATTGCCCAAGACACCTTGAATGTGTAATCTGATCTCACCACATTGATTCACAACAGATGTAATATTTTTTATTCTGTTTCGGCCCTGATTAGATCTAAGGTAAGATTGTGTTTCTAATAAAGTGAAGACGTTTTACTAAGAAGGGCAAAGGTACATGATCACAAAATTATACAGAACTGATTATAATAAATTGAATAGTAAGGAGGAGACTTCCGGCAGCAACTACTACCAGCTCTCGATGACCGGATGATGGACCGACGACCTTAAGAAAGTGGCTGGGACAGACTGGATGCGGAAAGTGTAGAACAGGGTGTTGTGGCGCAGCCTGGGAGAGGCTTTTGCCCAGCAGTGGACTGCGATAGGCTGAGTTGATTATTGATCTCTACCGGTGGATACCATTTTTGTGTAAGGATTTTGCCAAGATAAAAAGTGAGAATAAATGAAAAAACAATAACAACATCATGAAACATGCTGTTATCAATGCGTTTACTATGCGTATTGTTAATGGAAATATTTCCATGACTGATTATAATCATTGTAGCATGCGTCATATACTAAGTATCGTGCCAGCATTTTTCCAAGAACTTCACTCATCGCCCAGTCCAATCTGGTGCAGATGAACTCAACGGATCAATCCACTGATAGGTCAACTAAAATGGCTGTGAAGCGTAAACCTACATAACTTGTTACCACTAGAATCTAATAAAACAACATGATCAGCTGTTTCCGGTTAACTTATAAATATCAGTTAATTACCCATTAATTTTATAAGTTATTGTGACTCATGTGCGGTATACTTAAACCTACCACCTGTCATATTGGGTCAACTATAGGTACAAGGAACAAAACGAAACCCATGACTAAAACTTATTAAACAAGACGTTATTGATTTTGGCACGCCAGCAACTTCATGGGGAAGCTATTAACGATCATGAACAAGATCTAAATGGAATTGGCCCAGACAAAGATCAATTACATAACTCAAAACACAGGACACACATAATATTAGGGGATTGAACTTAGGTTTTTGATAATGGTGAACTTGAAAATGCTGGTAACCACAAAGAATTTGGTGACGGAGGTTAACAAATGGGTGAAGCTTTGGTGACACAGAAAGCGGCCTAAACATATGTAGTTGTAAAAATACTAAGAAGTTATGACGTAGAAGTAAAGCTTATCGATATAATTATTGCATGTGTTAACAATAAAAGTTTGAAAGCACTTACAATTTCAGAGAGTGATATAGTTTATATCTCTAAGCTAGTTTTTATGCTCTTTTAACAACAGTACCTAAATCATCTTTTAACGTTCGCCTGCCTACCCTAAAATCACATAAAACTGAAAACACACACAGTGGCCATCATAACCGCTGCTGAGACGGCCCATATTGCATTGTGAGGCTAATTGGATTGAGATGCTTATCTGTTGAACCGATAAAATGGCGTAGATAACATTCTGTAGTGACTTATTAAGGCCGTTCCCAGAATAATATTAGATCGCACGATACGCGCTGTGTGTTCGTACCGATAGCAGCGGACGAAACAATTTTTGGTTTGGTTAGCTTTTTTTTTGTCTAGATGGATTTTTTTGTGCTAGCTCATGTTGGGTTTTATAAATAATCTTTTGTGTGTGATTTCATTGGTTCGTTTAAAAGATAGTTGAAGAACAAACATGGATTTTGAAATTGATTTAAGTAGTCATTCTTCATGCCATGCTCATAAACTTTATGAACGTTTGTTTTAAATTGTTTCTATTTAATTCTTTTGATGTCTAAAAATAGGAATATTCAACTGCTTTAATTGTTTTTTTCACGTAGGTACTGATGAAATCACAAAAGTACCCAACCAGTCGGAAAAATTGTGTCTCAAACCTACAGACAGACGATCTTCTCACGAATTCACAATCACAAATATGCCTAAAACCCCCAGTTCATAAAAAGGAAGAAGAAACCAATTAGGTCACATCTCCCCCACTTATCTGCGAACCCTACTTTGCTATCAGCGATCAGAACAACGGATCGCGTTGTGTAGTTTTTGCGAAATTGGTCCCGATCGAGTGTTATTCGTTCGTGTTGATTCCCTGGAACACTGCATGTATCGCAGACTCAATCTGTGACAACCTTCGGACCCTGGACGTGAGTCATCAGGATGAACCGCCTTTGGAATTCGGCTCGATTTTACACTTCTTTTTTGGTTCACGAAGCAGAGGCAATAAACAATCACTATGAACCATGTGTTTCACGAGACACTGAAAAGTATAAGTTATTAATTTTTACTAGTGAAATTGCATTGTGCTAAGAATAGACAACCTACAGACGATTACGGGGAAGACCTGGATAGACTGGCACAGACCAGGGAAGCATGACACAAAAGAAAGGATAGATAGATAAAATGTTTATTTGGTGCACACTAAAGACAGCACAACATACAAAAGCACGATTAAATAATAACTAATTACATTAATAAATAGCTACAAGGTGTAAATATACAAAAAAAACAACAAAAGAAAACTAAACACAGTGATGACAATATTGTCTATGACACACTTTAAAAAATATCGAAACATAGTGGGAGTCCAACTCAGCATATTATGTCAGGCAAATATGATTACCTGACGCTGATATTCTGCTGGATCCCTGCAGAATAGATAGAGATCTTTCTCAGCAGTAGGTGGAACAAGGATACCAATATTGATGATGATGATGTGTTGGATAAACTAGAAATCATCGCAATTAAACCACTAGATACTTCATGTCTTGAAGGTTGGATGATTACATGCTCAAAGTTTTGGACGTCATTTCACTTCGCCAAACCCCAATTGAAGTAAAGGTCGGTCGAGTAAAGGTCATGCATACGAGACCCGGCCGTTGCACTATTGACGTAAACCCACTCTTATCATTAGCATAACTAGACTTGAAGAGGTCATGGGATAACTTGTAAGGAATGTTGCTGTTTATCCTTCCAACAATATCGAATTTTGGCAATAAATGCAAAATTCATAAATTGTGAACAATCGGATTGTTCTAATACTCTTCCAAGTCGTTGGCATAGTTCTTGATTGGCGAATAAGTAATCTTATAATTAATAATACTAATCAGCCATGGACCTCTTAATGAAAGTTGCTGCTACTGGTGCTAGTAATAGTCTGCTAGTGGCCCAGAAGAAATTGACTCATTTGACAGAATTATGGCAATATTAAAAAATCCCATAGTTGAGGAATGGTTACATAATTCTTATCTGGATACCACACAGAATTGCTTTGGAACACCTCATGCCCTAGACAAAGTGACAATCTATCAGCGATAACGATGATGGAAAAGGAAAAAATGTTTAAGACTGACATAAGCTATCGAAAAGCTTATGTCAATCCAGACTAATTCCCGTAATTTTTATGAACGTTCGCCTTCGCTTCTTATTCGCAATCTGTCAAAAATATAATCAATTTACCAACATTTTTAACAAGTTTGACAGATTGCGACTTGAATGTGAACGTTTTGTTTGTACGAGAATTGGCCCTTTGTTGAAAGTCGTTGTAGAAAAATGAAACGCTTTCGAAGCGATTGTCACTTGTTTAGGCCCTATGTATTGCCATTTTCCTACCATATCTCATCTATCATAGACCAAACGACTCAAAAAGAGACAATATCTCAAAGACATCAGCATTCTCAACAATATTTACAATGATAACTTAGTTATTAATAGCGTTGCTTTAATAAAATTAATACCATATCGTGACCGCAGCGATGTAGATAAAGATCATTTTGAAAAAAAGGTGCATAAACTTTAATTAGAGGAGCGAGATCCATTTGAACGATAAAACGTATCGTTCTGATACACCTTGTTGTCTGGCTGTGTTACTTATTACGTGTATAATGGTAATAGCACCTGTGTACGCTTATGTTAATAATAATTTGATAAAATAATCATGTTTTGTCTGCATCTGGTGTAACTTAGTCGGGCTTTTATCGTTAGTTACAAATGATCTCATAGCGATGGACAAATAGCTGACAGTATCAAGCGAAAGCGCCTTTTGTCTATTAGAAGAAAATATGCTGACATTTATCAAAAAGATTTTAATTTTACTTCACCAAAGTTTTTCATTCTATAATGAATACGAAAGACCACGAAGCAGAGGCCTATAATGATGATGATGATGAACCGGTCCAGAACTAGAAACCTTTGAAAAGTCCGGAGTGGAGACATTGTCAATTACACAAGTAAATCTGCAACACCTATTATATTAATTAACATAGAAACATAAAAAAGGTAAAAATATTGTGTTTTTTTGTGTATATATCGTAGATATGATGTAGGTATCATCTGGCAAAAACTATTCTACAAAAAAAAAATGGGAAAGCTAAGGAAGGATGACGGATAATAAAAAAACAAATGAATATAAATTCTTGTCGCATTATCAATTAGATCGATCTCTACAGACGGGAAGTGTTTCTGGCTGTTTTTGCTACAAAATGACATTTAAAAGACAAAGTGCCTACGACAGTCAGTTACGGCTAGATCCGTCTGGTATAGATATTTAAAATGTAAATGTAACACAATAGGCAGGATGTTGATTGCCTCGATGGTCTAGCAGACGTCAGCAATACTACTAAGTGTGGGGTCCAAGGTTCGTTCGATGTTCAAGCTCGGAAAGGAAATTCTCAGTAGGAACACGGAGTCTTATAAAATGGTGTATTACTGATTAAAGGATATTTTTCCAAAGAAAAGAATCACATTGCTGACCCACCACATATAACTTTATGATGATAATATAATTTAGAAGAGCTAAAATTTCAACCATAATTAGGTAACTGCTTTTGAATGGTTATAAGAAATCTCTCCCATGGTTAAGTCCACCTATGAACACAAATACATACGAGTTGATTGATTAATAGAACCAAATAAACAGCGGTATTAACTTTATAGACCTGTAAAACATGTGGGACGTAAATAATTTACGATAGGAAAAACTAATTGCCTCATCAACTTACACTTGGCCGATTTTCGTTGATAACCATCTGTCAATGCCGATCGCCATATAAAAACATAAATTATTATAGAGATACAATCAAAATGTGTTAAAATCAATAAATCTAAGTCCGAAAACGTATGCAAATGAATTTAAATAAAGAATGGGACTATCGACTTATGAGCAAAAAAATAAAGGCTCGGTTACGATATCACACATGGATAAATTGATGAATAAGATATTGAATTTAGATAAGCAATAGAAACTATACATAATATTATAATTATTAATGAATGATGGAAACGATTCAAGAAGGAAGTTATTAAAACTGTCCTAATAAACAAATCTAGTGGTTTAAATTTAGGGTCAGAAAAGCAATATTTACCAGAGGAAATACATAAAAAAATAGGTAACTATATTTATTTATTTATTAAAACAATATGCACAAGTAAAAAAAAAAATACTGTACAAAGGCGGACTTAATGCCTGAGGCATTTAATAATATTAGTATAGAATATTAGTAGGCTATATGATAATATTAGTAGGCCTTCAAAGTCACATAGATATTAGAATTTCAATAGTTTATCCTTTCAATGAGTAGGTAGTACTTGTATTGACTAAAAATAACATTGGAAATCAAGTTTTGATATATGGTAATACACATAATTGTTTTACTTTAAAGTAACATTAACTAAAAGAACATTAGTTTCTTAGTAAGAAAAGTGCGTGTCGCAAGACGTACAATTAAATCTATACTAATATTATAAAGAGATTTTTGTGAGTTCGTATGTAGGAGGTAATCTTCGTAACTACTGATCCGATTCAGAAAATTCCTTCACTAATATGAAGCAGTAATAATTTAAACGTGGAAGTTTTACTAAAAGATGAAGGAGAAACTATGTATTATTTAACTGTTGAAGAAGAAGAAGAAGAAAACTTCAAGCACAGTATGTAGAATGAAAATCAGTAGAGAACTGCTTCTCTGCAGCATAGAAAAATAGAATAGAAAAATAGATAGATAGTAGGAAAGGGAGCTTCAATAAAACAGTGAGTAAAGATGAGCCGTAGAACAAATAGACACAATACTGAGATTACATGAAATAAACCAATTAAAAATGAATGCAATAATAAAGAATAATAACAACAAGACTGTCTCGTTGGTCTAGTTGTCGCAAGTGCTACTGCTTAGCCCGAGGTCATAAATTCGATCCCAAGTTGGGCAAAGTGTTATTCATTTGTATTTTTCCGTAGCAGTCCGGAATCCGTATCTGGGCCCGGTTGACGGCAATAGGCTTGTTCCCCCCTATTACTTGGGACTTTTAATATAACTGGCGAAATGTGGGGGTACTATAGGTACCATCTACGTGATGTTATGTTATGTTATAAATAACAACGTTAACTTTGTAACTAATCATACGGCAAACCCATTGTCTTTTCCACTTTTAATCAGAAATACCTAATGAACTGTGTATCAGTCACTCATGACCACGTCATACTGTGTTCATTTGCCTTATTCTTTGTTTTTAAATCGTGTGTGTTTATCGAAACCGCGTTAGGCTATTCAATTTGAAACAAAAGGCTTTTTATCAGTTTTATTCTCAAAATATTCAAGTGATTCAGTTAAAGTGGTGGTAGAGTGAGTCAGATCTTCAAACCACTTGATATTTTTTAACAATACATACCAAAATTTATATAATCTTGTAGCTTTTTACCAGCTTTGTTGAAATTACATTATTATCTTGATTATTCATTATTATTAGTAGGATGATGAAATGCTATATCATCATCATCATTTCAGCCGAAAGACGTCCACTACTGAACATAGCCTCCACCAAGCACCACTACTTCTATGTTTCCCGCATCCAGCGGATTCCTGAGGCCTATTAAAATACTATTTAAATAGAAATGAATATCAAAATTTTACAAGTATCCCCGTTATACGAATGTTGCCAGCCCCTAAAGTTTGATCAGTCTTGTTTATAGATACAGTAGCTGAAGTTTAAGGATCTAACATATGCTCCAAAACTTCTCAAGTGTCCTTATTTTCAGTATGTGGCAGTGGCAGGACCTGCCAATGATGATGATGGACAAAGATGTTGACTGCAGAGAATTAGAATTATTTACTAGAATTTGATAATTATGTTTTTCTTGCATTTATAGTTAGCTGACCTTACGTTTCTAGGGCACCGTGGTTCTAAAATTTGCAATGGATACAAGAAAATAGAGCAAATATGCTCTGGGTCCCTCAAGGATGTATCTTGGGACCCGTGCAAAATAAGTCATAATGAAAAATGAGCTGTACCGATGATTGCAAATTATAATCATTGGCATCCTTGTTCCATCCACAGCTGAGTATAGATCTCCTCCCTTTTGTTCCACGCTTCCCTCATCCATTCGAGTCTCATCCAGAATCTTCTTGCAATGTACAGAATAATAAAAGAAATCTTTTTGATCAGTACAGCAATCAAACTCCACAGTGGTAATACGATTCCTGTTTGTATCTGCCAATCTTGTCACCTTTGTTCATATTTCGTATAATAAGCTGTAATCTGGCCATCGAGTGAATCATTAAACACCCGATAGAGGGCGGAGGTGATGCGTCGCCCACTGTGGCCGCGAGGACATCAACTAGTTATAAGCGATGAGCGTTTAATATCGATGAACTAGTTGGAAAATTAAGGAAGATAAGTGCCGAAAAACACTCAAAACTCACCAACCCAAAATTAAACATAGATACTTAGATAGAATAGTATTTATTTTATACACCATCTAAACTTAATTTAACGAAACAACAAACAAACATACTTAATATTAGTATACCATATAACCATACTAATAATGTAAACAGTATTCAAATTAATTGGGTGTGTTAACGAGGAATGAGGTACTACCAATGAAGCTTAACTTATTAATTATCGCTGCCACAAAAGCTCTTTGGAGATTTATATTTATTTGATTAGTGAACTGACTCCACCCCGTTTTTTAATGAATAGCGCCTAGTGCTCAAATATTCAGATTATCATGTATAAAAGTAGAAAAATCAAATAGTTACGGCAAATAAGCTCCCCTTTTAACTTAGACCAACACAAATACAAACCACATCAGTATCTCCCTAATCGCGATCGCTCATAACTAAAGGCACGGCTACACGAGCAACACACGGTCGATTTCATCCTTTGTTGTGCACAAGAAAAATGGCCGAACACTATCGAGCGACGATACTATTACTTTAAACAAGATCCCCGCTCCCGATAGTTAACTGAGAGGAACATACATAAGCGTTGGACAATGATGTAGGCTGCAGGGAATTAGAATTATTTACTAGAATTTGTTATTTATGTTTTTCTTGCATTTGTAGTTATCTGACCACACGTTTCTAGCCGTGGTTCCAAAATTTGCGATGGATACAAAAAAAATAGAGCAAAAATGCTCTGGGTCGCTCAAGGATATGTCTTGGGACCCGTGCAAAATAAGTCATAATGTAAAATGAGCTGTACTAGAGTTTTGTTCGAACTTTAAATATTTGGAAGTACCACGATAGTAACTTCAAGAACAGTATTTGTATTCAATAATTGGAGAAATAACAGCTTCGTTCTAATTCAACAATGATTTGCAACAACTGAATAATCAACTCTAAGATTTCTATCTGTCTCCAATTCTGTACAGCAAGAGACATTAAAACGATCTACAACCACACTTCACTATCAATTCCAAGGGCCAAACAATCCAAATAACTTAATAGGCGTCTCATAATACAGGTCTCACGTTGGGTGGGCTCAAGCAGCACTCATTTGTCAACTGGGCCCGCTACCACGATACGCGTCACAGTCCTTTGTGTGGAGATAGCTATCGCAAGAACAATGCCTCCTAGTGTTTATACCTCCAAACCGTTTAACACATTTGTTATATAAGGTCAGGAATGTTAAATTGTTAAGATCGGGTTACGTTTTGATTTGGTGGAACAATTGTTGTTCATTTCTGTGTTAGAGGATACAATTTTTCATTTTTCGTATCAGTGTAAGATGTTTAAAGATCTTTTACAAAACCCTTGTGTTGATTTCAAAGATTCCATGCATCAGAAACTAAGTTTTATATTTCTGCAGCAGATTTATCAACAAATCTAATTTAATTCTATCTCAAAGCTATTCGATTACTTGGACGCTACCTACCTCATATTGAAAGAAAATCGATAAAGCTCAACCTCCCAGAATCGAACTTACGACCTCAAGCTTCACTTTCTTCATCACTAAGCAACAAACCTGTCTCGACCAATAAACAAGAAAATAATGGTGACAATCGCCCAGATTGAATATCGATACGTCGTACCGTTTAGTGTTTCAAACGCTGAACAATGAACTATTTGTTACGACAAATACAACCTTAAACAACTCCCCAACTATAAAGTAACAGGTGAAGAAACAATTCTATAGCCATCACTCTTTTTGTTCTCATTTCAAATACATAACAACTTGTGTAGCCGTCAGTGTAACCGATACAAATCGGTACGCTCGGATTTATCTGCGTTTGTTAGTAGATGCTCTCGCGCCGGTAGTCTCGGCTTTTTTTATCTTCTATCCTTCTCTCTCGCGTTAGTTCGTGTTAGTATAGTGTGTGTGTATAGTGTTACGCCCTTTTTCCAGACGATCGATAATATTGTCCTACGAGACTTTTATTAGATTACTATCAGTCTGAACTGTCAGTTTATTAAAACTTTCATGTTTTATGTTCTTTACGTTTGTCTTGTTTGTTTTAGTGTTTTCTTGTTTTGTTTAACGATTGGTAATAAGTTTTTATGGCATAATTATTGTGAGTCTCTCTGAAATTAATGTTTATTGTGTAATTGGTCATGTTACATGTGTCTTCATTGAAAATTATAATATTGAATGTTAGTACCAAGTGTACCAACATAACTTCAGGCCGTGTTCGTGTGGTCTTGAATACTTACGAGATAGAATTTCACCGCTTGCAAGTTGTGGGAAGTAACTGAATAATAAATATTTATTTATATAGGTGAGTCGATAGCTTTTTAGGGGTTGCTAGGTCAACCTAGATTCTAGAGTTTCAAGGAACCACTAAAATAGTTGATGTCAACGAAGTGGTTGCAACAACTTTGGAAATCCTAAAAGAGTGATCTTCATCTATCCATCAAGTTACTTACAAGTTTTACAAAGATGCCATTGCTGCATCATAATCAGACCAATCTTATCATTCTAAAAAACCATTCTTCCACCACAGATTACCTAACAAGAAACTTCCCTATCTCATCGTCTAGACAATTTATTTTAAGCTGCAATATAAAACGTAAAAATATCTCCCTATACCTATCAAAAGATACCGCAATATATAGCAGCAGTAATCTACAGACTACTGCTATCTCAGCATCTCCTATCTCACTCGACTTATCGGCTGTAACGACCGGCCAGCTTATCACAAACGTGCTTTAGAAGCTTTTTTCGTGAATTAAAATTTGTAAGCTGAAACTCGTGTGCAGATAGCCTTAGATAAATGACGTCAGATTGCAGATTTCGGATGAGCAAAATATGGCGGATAGAAATCTTGGTAATAACAGTTTTTGTTGTTGTGTTTCCGAGATTCTTGGGGTTTTAAAGAAGGTTGGGAAGAGAATTGAGGAACTAGAGTTAGAGCTTAAATATTTCTGTATATGATTATGATTTTCAAGATGATTGACCTTGAGCAAGGCCCATTTATGAAGGGAGTCATATTAATTTATGCCATTTATGGTAGCATAAGGCCGAAAATGTTGATTATTAAAACATCTCTTTTTTAATCAATGTATACGTATGCCTATAACACGTAAGCTCCCGACCTCTTCCGAAGACCGCCGAAGCTCTCCGATCTTAGCTACCCCAAATACATTAGGTTGGCGCCAAACCCGTCAACTGCAGATACACTATCAGGGAATTAAATATACTCATTATTATCTTATCGAATAAAAGCAGACCTCCTCGGTATTGAGAGCTTATCAGATTTTTTTTAAAGTCACATTTTTTATTGACGCTTTCAATTTTATTTTCGTTTTGGAATAACTTTGGTATTGCAAGGAATTTGAAGGATATAAAGTCATTATTAGAAATACTGATTCTTGAAAAGTTTTAAGAAATTTGAAGGATATAAAGTCATTATTAGAAATACTAATTCTTGAAAAGTTTTAAGACGCCAACTACCAATAAAACAAAAAATGTCAAGAAGTTGAAAACATTTCTCTGTTGCTAAAAGCTCAGGGTTTGGTAACCATTAATTTATTTTAGTAACAAATGAAATCATTAACACAATAAAATTATAGCCAACAAAATTTCAATCAACTCAGCCTATCGCAGTCCGCTACTGGAAATGGATGGGCCTCTCCCAGGCTGCGCCACAACACCTACCCTCCGCCTCCGAGCCACCTTTTTATGGTCGTCATCGTCAGTAAGGGGGGCGTCCGACACTAAGCTCCTTTGTACTCATATTTTAACTATGTCTTATCTATTTTGTATTTTACTGTGTGTATATAAATAATAAAATAAATAAATAAATAAGTTTGCCGATACGCGGTCTCCAATCCAGGACTCGTGTCGGCCACGGCCATCAGTCTATCGACAAACATGACCAGCCCACTGCCACTTCAGCTTACTCTGCAGGGTATGTCGGACGACAAAAAATATAATGTCACCTTAGCAACACACCTGTTTTCTTTAGAAAACAAAGGGGCACCCCACGTTCCCAGCCCAATATCACTTAACCGCACTTTGCTTAGAACCACGTACCGATAACCGCAATCTACCACAAAATACAGGAAAACCCGACACATATCTGCATACTTAATTAGCACGAATCGTAAAATAGCATAAGTTTTTCGCATTTTTTTTTGGCACAAGTAAATGGGGGCCGTATACATTGGCGCATTTTGGCACAGAACCCCTCGATGCCGGCGCGTTAACCCTCAGACCGATAGTTTATTGTACACTATTTATACGCGACGATTATCGTAAACTTTTCGATTTTGTATTATATCATTTATTTGTATTTAAAGTGGGGTTGGAAGTAGCTGTGTGTGTCTGTGTCGCTTGCGACGTTTTGTAGGTTATTTTATCTGAAATGAAAAATATAATTACCTATGTATAGTGTAAAGCCACGTTTTCCAATACTACTTATTTCAAAATGAATACTCACTGTAGCAAATATTATCTTGTACGTACTGAAACAATTATCATCTGCCTAGCCTTTTCCCAACTATGTTGGGGTCGGCTTCCAGTCTAACCGGATGCAGCTGAATACCAGTATTTTACATGGAGCGACTGCCTATCTGACCTCCACAACCCAGTAACTGGGTAATACGATACCCCTTGGTTAGACTGGTTGTCAGACTTTCGTGCTTCTGACGACCCGTAACGACTGTAAAAGATCCACAAATGACAGCCGGGACCAACGGTTTAACGTGCTTTCCGAGGCACGGAGGAGTCTCGGTATGTAAAGATGGTCACCCATCCACGGACCAACCCCGGCAAGCGTAGATTAACCTGATGGATCGATCCGTGCGGCTGTTATTACTTAGCCACGAGCTCCTACCTACTGAAACAATAATTATGAATCACCTGTTAATTTATTATTATAGTTTAAGGACACAGGGACATTAATAAAATCGGAAATATTTTATGTTTTACGTCACCTAAACTTACATACAAATAATTCTTTTTATAGCATATCTACAATTCCTTGAAACCAAAAACTTTATATCATAATAACATTGAAACTTTGAAAAGAAAAAGGTATTACCATGAACATTAGAGTAATATTTTTGTGTCGTATCGTGATCGCATCGTAAACTACTGCCAACTAATGCCTTACTTTACATGTCACATTTACATAGCAGTTTTCAAGAACAGTGCTGTCGAATCAACGCTAACTATTCAGTTTAAGGGACAAGCTTCAGCGAGAAAATGTAGGTTGAACAAATGTTTCAAAAGCATTTTCCAGTGATAATCCGGGATGAAATAAAGTTATATATTACGCATTAGGAGCATTCAATATTATAATAATATTAAGAAATATTACACCCATCCAAAACATTAAGCTTTATAATTATTACCAGGAAATAAATTACAAAAAATAAATGAAACTGATCTAGGCAGCCTTGGAATGGACAGTGATTGCCAGGACATAAAATGGGGCTGTCATTGGTGCAAATAATAATAAGTAATATTTGTATTTTTTATAATATCATTTTAATTTAAGAAATATTTAAAAATGTAATTATATAAGAAAAGAAATAGTAATATTTGCAGTAACTTGAGGCTTAAGTATGGGATAGGTACTAATGAACCCTTGCAATTACAATGTTAATACAACATTAGGTACTCATGTCATTTTACTGTGAAAAAGATATATCTTTAGTACCCAGCAGGCGTAGCATGAGCACCGTTTTGTCGACGGAAGAGTAGACAAAATTGACGTTTCCTGTAGACAGTAGACAGTACGAGACGGCAGCAAAATAGAAAGAGTCAACTGCACTTTTAACGAAATTCACTCTTTTACATAATTCGACTCAGAATTCTTTGTTTTATCATAGGATTTATCGGTTGTCAGTGTGATTTTGACAGTAAGGATAGAAAACTTTCTTCCGAAATAGTCTACATATAAAAATACCTAGACAAAGATCGTTAGAAATGAAAGACAAAATGACAGATTGTAGAAAGATTTCTACGGTGGATGTCAAAAATGAAGAAACGAACTGTCACTTTGTATAGAAAAAGCTATGTCTATTCTTCGTAGAGATAGAAAGCGCCATGCTATGCCTGCTGAATACAGTTAGGTCGAGTTGAAAGTTGACGTAACTCCAAAGTAATAGTGATGATGATTAACCGCCTACCGCTCAAGCCTTAACCCACACCACCTATAGCGTATTTTAGTGCCCAAAATGGCAAATTACATACAAGAAAATAGTGCACTTGCATTATAGTATTAACATTTTTATGGGCCATACATTCAGTGTAAGCGTTGCGCAGAACAATTGATCGGCGAGCAAATACGGATTTAATGCATTTTTCCATTGTAATAGGTTCCAGTGGTGATTAGGAGATTACACAGTTTTAAAATAGGAAATATGGGGTACGGTAGGATTGGTGGAATGTTTTATTTTAATGTACAGGAATTGTAAAACACTAATTAGGTACGGTTTGGTGTGGTCATTTCTCAGTAGCAGTCTGGATTTGTGCCCGATTTATTGCAATACATAGGCTCACCCACTAACCAAACCTGAAATCGCGAAAAAATCAGCTGTTCCTGTTGACGAGTTATGTGAACATAAATGTAGGGAACAGCTGATTTTATTTCGCGATTTCCGGTTTTGTCCCCTAGTAAAAGTTGTTCAAAATAATGAGTACATCATCATCTGCCTAGCCTTTTCCCAACTATGTTGGGGTCGGCTTCCAGTCTAACCGGATGCAGCTGAGTACCAGAATTTTACATGGAGCGACTGCCTATCTGACCTCCACAACCCAGTAACTGGGTAATACGATACCCCTTGGTTAGACTGGTTGTCAGACTTTCGTGCTTCTGACGACTCGTAACGACTGTCAAAGATTCACAAATGACAGCCGGGACCAACGGCTTAACGTGCTGTCCGAGGCACGGAGGAGTCTCGATATGTGAAAATGGTCACCCATCCACGGACCAACCCCGGCAAGCGTAGCTTAACCTGATGTATCGACCCGAGCGGCTGTTATTACTTAGCCACGAGCTCCTCCAAAATAATGAGTACAATGACCTCTTAAAATATTTTTTGTACCTTACCTCATATTAGGAGGAGGAGCTCGTGGCTAAGTAATAACAGCCGCTCGGGTCGATACATCAGGTTAAGGTACGTTTGCCGGGGTTGGTCCGTCGATGGGTGACCGTTTTCACATATCGAGACTCCTCCGTGCCCCGGCTGTCATTTGTGGATCTTTGACAGTCGTTAAGAGTCGTCAGAAGCACGAAAGTCTGACAACCAGCCTAACCAAGGGGTATCGTATTACCCAGTTACTTGGTTGTGGAGGTCAGATAGGCAGTCGCTCCATGTAAAATACTGATATTCAGCTGCATCCGGTTAGACTGGAAGCCGACCCCAACATAGTTGGGAAAAGGCTAGGCAGATTGACCTCATATATTAGGAAAAAAAAATACTATGTACTTCACATATTACGAACTTTTACAGTTACGCAATAAAAACATTAATGTTCTTGACATTTCTTTTACGACAAATTAACTTCTTATCACCTTTGAAAAAGTTGTATAGTTTTTTATCTCAGTGATAAACTTTATCCTACATGAAGAGCGTCGTTTTATATACAAGTAATTTATTATTATATACCATTGTGTGTCAAGGAAAAATGTCGGTAAGTAATAAATAGGTACGCATGTATATCTGCCTTATACTATGTTGTGGATGTACCTATCTGTGTGAACTCACGGGGCTTTAGGACAGCAAGCAAAAATTCATATAAAAAAAAACCGTTCAAATGCGAGTTATTGCAATATATATTCTAAAAACGCCGAAAAAATCTTGTGTGTCCCCCCTTTAATTGTTTAATTTTTATTATTTTTTGTACACACTGAAAATTTCAATTGTAAAAACGTAATAGACGTTTCAAAAGATACAACCCTGCGGCAGACGAATGGACAGATGAAGAAAGCGAAGACTTTTTGATTATGTTACGTATATATAATAGCAACAGAAAATTGTGCAGAATACCGAGTGAAAATAATACGACTAAGTAACATAATAACATAATCACAATTATAACATAATCATAACATAATGCATAACATAATCACAATTATTTCGCGCAGTCCAATTAGGTACTATTTTATCAAATTCTTGCTTACAAAATCCTCGGTTACATACTATGTAAATTATTAAAAAAACTTCGCTTGTTTTGAAATCAAATTTCAAATGTCACTAATTACTGCAGTGAACATTTTGATTCAAGTGTTTGTTTTACTGATAAATGTATACACTGTGTACTAGGCATGGAATTAGTCTAATTGTATTGAAATTGTAATACATTATATCTCTTATGTTCGTCATCTCTTTGTGTGCTCAATAAGAACAGTAAAAATAACAAATTTAACTTAGTGCTCCTTTGAAACAGTAAAATAACCACAACATCATAGATATCCGTGCACAACATTCTTTCTCAACGACAATTTTATGCAAATTAAAACGCACATCTCATCCTGCATCATCCAATTCCAATTACCTGTCGTTTATTCGTATTTATATCGTTCGGATCATTATCATTGCTCCATTTATATTTTTTACCTTTTGTGATACAGTAATCTTATTGTAGGTGCACCGTCTTCACATATAATTATATAACTCATGTATACAAAATATTGTAAAACATTTTTAAAAGAGTAACTAACGGTGGAGTTTCTTTCCCATTCTTCTCCATACGAAAACTACCTTTTGGAAGGGGCAACTAGAATCAGTACTATTTCTTGTTTTTGGCGTTCAAAAGTGCCTTTTATGTGCCTATTTGAAATAAATTATTTGACTTTGGCTTTGATTTTGGATTATTTTTTTCTTTATTTGAATTATCCATAACACTGCGAGGGACGCCCCCAGACGTAATAACAATAAAATTATATATTTTGTCTCGGTCAGTGTTCTTCACCCGATTTATCTATCATAAGCATGACTAGCTGAAGACTCGGACACATCCCCCAGCCGCGAGCCCCGTGTGTCACGCAGCACAAACTTACAACAATGGCTTCCCGATAAGCTGTATACTTATAAAATAATTGGTCTACGATAATTCTAATTAGCGTGCCGATATTATCGATATCTTGCAGCAGAGCCAGCAACAGGAAACCCTGATAGTGGCCTTATTTATTAACACTTTAAACACTTATTTAACTTACAAGTTGTGGAGACCGTGTATTTTGTAGTTAATATTTATTTATTTACTAGCTGCGCCCGGCGGTTTCACTCGCATAAGTCTCGATCCCGTAGGAATATCGGGATAAAAGGTATCCTATGTCCTTCTCCTGTTCATGGTCTACCTATGTGCCAAATTTCATTCAAATCCGTTCAGCCGTTCACGCGTGATGGCGTGACCAAAGGAAATAGGGATTCATTTTTTGTAAATATAGATTTACTCCTACCACTTACATTAGTTTTTACAGAACCCAATACAACAATGTAGTCACAATTTTTACAGTCCGAGACGTCACCCAACAACCAATTACACCACGACCAACAAACATGAAAAATGTTTCTTATATTGTCGTGTATTTAGGCAGCGAATTGAAAAATGTGTACCTCTACGGCTTTAGGATAATCACCACGTTTAGTAAACCGATTTATTATAGCACCCTAATTTCGTAACACACTGTCAATCACAATCTGAATGATTTTGAAAGATATTGCTAACCCATTGCTTCGTATGTTCGAAAATTTTGTCTGCTCTACAAGGTAAACACAGCAATGAATGTTGTTGAACTGTCAAAATGAAATCCATTTGCAGTGTAAGTTAACAATTAATTAATCTACAAACAATCTTAACTGCATGAAATTTTCTTTTTTTTGCATTACCCTTTTTTTTTAAAGCTATGTCGTGTCAGACTTTTACTGACTAAAACCCACCTGTGTTCCTTCAGTTGCCTATTGCCAAGGTCCCGGTTTCCCTTTCGGACTTTCCCGCAACCCTGAGAATCAAAGCCGTGACCGCAACTGCCACACTATCTTTTCTTCTATAAAAGTAAACTTGTGTGCACTTTTATCTCTATACATATTATAAATTAAAGAACCGATTACCAAAGAAACGATGGATGGACTGTGTGAAAGATGATATGGCTAGAAAGGGGGTGACTATCGAGATGACGGCTAATAGAGAAGTATGGAAGAAAGGGACATGTTGCGCCGACCCCAAATAAATTGGGATAAGGGCAGGAGAATGATGACATATTATAAATTAAAGTCGCTTTTCGTGTTTGTCTGTATGTCCGCGTTGTTACTCTAAACCACGCAACATACTTTGATGAGGTTTTCACCATCGTTTAGAGAATTTATTCCGGAAAGGTTGTGTGTATAATACGTTACCATTAAAGTAACATCATCATCTGCCTAGCCTTTTCCCAACCAAGTTGGGGTCGGCTTCCAGTCTAACCGGATGCAGCTGAATACCAGTATTTTACATGGAGCGACTGCCTATCTGACCTCCACATCCACTAACTGAGTAATATGATACACCTTGGCAATACTGGTTGTCAGACTTTCGGGATTCTGACGACTCATAACAACTCCACAAACTACAGCCGGGACCAACGGCTTAACGTGCTTTCCAAGGCACGGAGGAGTCTCGATATGTAAAGATGGTCACCCATCCACGGACCAACCCCGTCAAGCGTAGCTTAACGTGATGGATCGACCCGTGCGGCTGTTATTACTTAGCCACGAGCTCATCTACTACTACTCTTACTACTAAAATTACATATAACTAATGGTTGGCATGGTTTTTAAGCTAGTATTCACATAAAATCATAATATCACACCTCTACCTTACTCTTTGGGGAATACTCCCAAAGAGTAAAGGCTCCTACATACTGGCGCGATTCGCCGCGCGACGCGAATTTTAACAAAACAATTTCTGAGAAAACTTCACGGCGAACAATGCTGCGGCGTCGCGTCGCGTGACGAATCGCCCCATTAAGTAAGAGCCTTAAAGCAGACGTGTAATAGGTACAACCACAATGATACCTTCGTTCCATAAGTGCAAGTCCAGTTCTGCACAAACCGTTTCAGAAGCTTCTAGTAAAAGATAAAAACTATTTATACTCCTTATAGCCGATATCAGGCTGCCGATTGCCGTTTTATAGCTGAGTCGCTGACAAACAGATAGTTCCAAGGTAAACAGTTATTGATCATCGGTAAAATTTGTTATGACTACCCTCCTGGTAGCCCTTGGGTATTATCGAGTTTAGTTGTAGAAAATGTCTATAGAAAGCTGCATAGTTTTAAGTGCAGCTTTAGGGTACTATAGAAAATAGGAAATTGCAGTTCTTTGGGAAAGTACATCTATGATTTTGTATTTATAATATTTATGTCCTATAAAAATACCAGTTATAAAACTACGACAAAAAGTCAACTAAAAAGATATAAACAAGACATCACAGACAGACAAATAAAAAATCTGGAGTCACACGTTTTAGGCATAAATCGAACAGATAACTTGTGACTTCGGATCCTATCCTATGTCCTATTCCAGGTCTTGGTCTATCCATGTGCCAAATTTCATTTTTATCCGTTCAGCCGAAAGCGTAACAAACAAACAAACAAACTTACTTTCGCATTTATAATATTAGTTAGGAAGTTAAGATTAGTATGGATGGATGTCCAACATCTAGACAGCCAGTCATTTTTGCATTTTTATAGGTACTTAATTACAATTGCATTATGGTGGATAGTAATTCGATTCTATTGATTATCTCGTCTCACGTCACAGCCTCATGTTTCAAAATGACTCAATTACCAGGCATACAACTCTGCTGACCCTTTCACAACGGACTGGAAACTAATGCTATCAACATAAATAATAATGATAAAAAGCTCCGTAAATCGCAACGAAACGGTGATAACAATCAGCTGGATTTATACCGTATAGATAAGAGCCCAGTAGATAGGGCGCGCTCTATGTGGGTAGTTCGCTTTGTATTTTTATAGGTACAGCTTTAAAGCGCTTTTTAGAGCTGGAAGTGCGATAACACTGATGCTATCATTGTTTTTGAGTGTAAAGTCCGAAGTAGGTGTTTGTAGAAAGTTTTGTTGAAGTGGATTGCTGTATACATATTTTACTTGATAACAATTGTTATCTTGTAGGAGCTTCATGTT
The DNA here is from genome assembly GCA_947522985.1 of Lithophane socia. NCBI lineage: Eukaryota > Metazoa > Arthropoda > Insecta > Lepidoptera > Noctuidae > Lithophane > Lithophane socia. Next base: position 2,388,987 of record OX383256.1, read on the forward strand.
TTAATTCAAAGGTGGTTGAATTATTATGAGGACTGAAGTATCAGAGATGATCACTGTCAGACATTGGTTGAATGGTTTGGTTCGGATTGTATCAATAAGCTATTGAAAAGAAATAAGATAATATTTTTAAGAAAGAAAATGAAAGAACGGCATGAATTTGGCTTCTTATGATGAGATCTACTTGGCTACTTATGAGGAGCTCGTGGCTAAGTAATAACAGCCCCACGGGTCGATCCATCAGGTTAAGCTACGCTTGCCGGGGTTGATCCGTGGATGGGTGGCCATCTTTACATACCGAGACTCCTCCATGCCTCGGAAAGCACGTTAAGCCGTTGGTCCCGGCTGTCATTTGTGGATCTTTGACAGTCGTTACGGGTTGTCAGAAGCTCGAAAGTCTGACAACCAGTCTTACCAAGGGGTATCGTATTACCCAGTTACTGGGTTGTGGAGGTCAGATAGGCAGTCGCTCCATGTAAAATACTGGTATTCAGCTGCACCCGGTTAGACTGGAAGCCGACCCCAACACAGTTGGGAAATGGTTAGGCAGATTGATATGATGAGATCTACTTACCTCCTGCTTCATGCTTATGGATATTATGCATATTAAATATAAGCGATTACCCCTAGCTCAGTCATAAAAAAATACTCCTTTATTATAACTACGCGTAAACATATCATGGGTCCCCGGACATGAACTGACGAACGCCTAGAAATTGAACCTTTGTGAACAAATGGCACAAAATGAATACAATCTACATTTCCAAATAACCCCAAAATATAATACCATTACTACCACTAACGGCCGCGACTTACGAGTCATAGGTCCTAGGTTCGAACCCAGACAGGCGTTTTACTTTGTGTTAATTATTTCATCTCCTTTATCTGAACGGTAAAGGAAAACATCATGAGGAAACCGGCATGCCCTAGAACCAAAAATTCAATGTCATGTGACATCTACCAACCCGCATTGGGCCCGCGTGGTGGATTATGGCCCACGCCGTATCACCAAGAGGAGGTCTTTGCCCCAGCAGTGGGAACATTACAGGCTGATTATGCTTCATACGGCATCATAAAGAGCAGTGGTGGCCCAGTGGTAACGGCCACGACTTACGAGTTGTAGGTCGTAGGTTCGAACCCTGAGAGGCGCTTTACTTTGTGTAAATTATTTCATCGCCACTGCTCTCAAAACGGTGAAGGAAAACATCGTGAGGAAACCGGCATGTCCTAGAACCGAAAAATTCGAAGACATGTGACATCTACCAACCCGCACTGGGCCCGCGTGGTGGATTACGGCCCACTCCCTCTCACAGAGAGGAGGCCTGTGTCCCAGCAGTGGGAAAATTATAGGCTGATTATGTATGCTTCATAGAACTACCAAACAAAGCCTACAATTTCTATGCAAAAAAATATATCAAAACTTCAACAAAACCCTTATACAAATCCATCTATCAATCTCCAAACAAAATACAATACAAAATTGAAGTCAACATGAAGAAATAACGAAATGTCCTTGATAAGAATTTATATACGGGAGCGATAAGGCTGGGCGGGCGGGCGATAAGCGGCCGCGGGCGGTGATAACGCGCCGCCCGCCCTACAGATGTTATCTGTGATTAAATAGCTCGCGTTATCAGTAGCGGGAGTCGACGATCTTGGGCGGTACAGAGTAGTTCTCAGGGATAGAGGTGTTGATGTGATTATATTTTTAGATTGACCAGTATAATTTTCTTCAAATGTTTGAGATAAATATATATTTTTAAGTGATTTTCATGAGTGCAGTGGTGACCCAGTGGTCGTGGGTTCAAACCCCAAGCAGGCACTTTACTTTATTTAAATTATTTCGTCACCACTGCTCTCAAAACGGTGAAAGAAAAGATCGTGAGGAAACCGGCATGTCCTAGAACCAAAAATTCTAAGACATGTGGCATCCACCAACCTGGGCTGGGCCCGCGTGGGGGATTACGGCCCACTCACAGAGAGGAGGCCTGTGTCTCAGCAGTGGCCACATTATAGGCTGATTATAAAACACATGGTTTGGCTACCCTGAATCTTTGTCGTTCCTGTAATGAAATATTGTAACATTGAATAATTGGATGTTCCTGTATCTAATGAAATATTGTAACATATTAAAAGGAATATATTGTAACATTGGGAATTTGGTTTGTTACAGTAAAGTTTCTTAGAAAGCTGTGAAGATAACGATCAGTAATATTCTGAATCTAACCTGGGTTATTAGGATTTTGGGTCCGAAGTAAGGGTTGTAACTCTTCTTATTTTTCAATTTCAACCCCTAATTTTCCTTTTAATTCTCATCGATCGCCCCAAAAATATCCCGCCACCTCTGTACCAAACTACTCTAAACAAAATATGAATACGCAGCGTTGTCGGTACGAATCCGTCAAACAGATGAGATAAGACGGACGTGAACTTTTGCTGTGTTTGTAACGTACCACCCCCCTTACCCCCCGTCTTCCACTCCCTCGACTTGGTGCCCCCTTCACCCCCCTCGACACTTACATATATTCAGAAGTTGGTGTGTGTGATGATAATGCCTAGAAGTGCCGCTTTTGAAATAAAAATAAGTTTCGCAAGTTTGGTAGGTAATTTGTGTTTAAGTTGACAATATTTTGGCAGTTTGTTTTGAGTTTAATGACGTGTAAGTTCAAAATCACAATCAAAATATTTTATTTCACATAAACCTACATGGGCACTTATGAAACGTCAGAAGCTAGGTGCATGGTTCCAATTGGTCGTTTCCTATGGAGAAGAGCCGGGAAGAAACTCCATGGTTACTCTTTTAAAAATAATTGGCTTTTACAATACTTTCAAATTACAGTGTTGGTAGGCATGGGAGGACAAATGTAGGCCTTTTAAAAAGTAAGTACCAGATACTTAACAAAAATAGAAGAAGTTCAATAAACCTACAGTCCAATAAGCCTACAACGTTCTCACATTCACAAAATAGAAAATAATCTATCTAAAAGACTAATAATAATAAAATTTCCTGACCACCTTGATCCTGATGCCGATGGGCTAATATTTTTTTATATTTTTAAATGTTTTGTTTTCATGTTTTTATAAAAAATATTTAAAAATGTAAAAAATATGTATTAAAGAAATAAAAAGATAATAAAATCAAATTCAAATAAAAATAAAAACCTATTTAAACCAATTGACGTGATTGCTATTACAACTGTAACAAATTGAATAATTATAAACCTGTCCACAAAAGCCACTAAGTTAATGTTGGGGTATTCTATTCACAATAATAGTGTTTGTGTGCGTATGTATCTTTGGTGTGAAAGTGTAGGTCCGGAAGAAATCGTTGATTCAATATCCGTGAGTAACCTTGTGAAAACGAGTTGACCTTTATGTTTTAGTAGAAAAAATAAGTATGATCAGAAATCCATAAAAATTTTTATATTGTTCCGGAACTTAAAGTGTTCGGAGTTTACTTTCAAATTCCAAAAAAATGCAAATGGTGATGCATAAAGAGACGTCTTCGTACTTTTTTTGTTTAAACTGTAGTTCACCACTAACCTGTTTTTTTTTCAATTGCCTCTAAACTCGAATGGTCACTTACTTGCGCAGAACATAATGGCATCAGATGACCTACTTACCTGAAAGAAAAAAGCGAAATTAAATTACATTATAATATCATTACGACGTGACGGTGGGTTGACCTGCGATTGACCTGATAGCGGCAAGTTATAAGCGATGGCGGGTTGGAATTATGGACCTTCTAGCTGCGCTCCGCGGTTTCACCCGCATAAGTCTCGATCCCGTGCGAATATCGGGATAAAAAGTATCCAATGTCTTAACCCAGGTCATGGTCTACCCATGTGCCAAATTTCATCCAAATCCGTGCAGCCGTTTAGCGTAAAGCGTAACAAACAAACTAACTTTCGGATTTATAATATTAGCTAGGATTAGGATTGTAGCGATTCCACGAGTCCTTAGTAATTATAACTTCGGAATTTAACTGGTGTTAAAGTGTGGCTCTGTGATGTAAACTATCTTTTAAAATAGGTGATTTCGTTTACAAATTGTGTGCAGTCGGTATATTCTGTAAACACCTCACCGTGAAAAGTTAAGTGAGTGAGCTGTTAATCCCTAGCGTCAGGTGGAGTGACAGCTCACTTCACTTAAGTTTTCACACGAAGAGATGGCGGGACGATCTAGACGCGTCCCGCAAGTGTTGGCCTTGGAAAAGTATGTTTGGAAGGATTTGGGGGAGGCCTTTGCTCAGGGGTGACTTTGCGGAAATCCATTATAAAATTCAATAGACGTAGATATATTTAGTGAAATGAAATGAATCATAAAAACCCTGTAAGAAATCGACACATGTTTCACCTCTCAACGAGGCATCCTCAGTGACGATTGACCAATTGAAATCCATTATAAAATACAATAGACGTTGATATATTTAGTGAAATCAAATGATGAGAATCATAAAAACCCTGTAAGAAATCGACACGCGTTTCGCCTCTCAACGAGGCATCCTCAGCGACGATTGACCAATTGCAAACCAGAAAACGACGTGTTGCCACACCGAGCGCAAGACGCAGAGGTTACTAAATAATATCTACGTCTATTGTATTTTCTTATGAGCTCCGCTTCCGCTCTTGCCCCACACCGCCTCCTCCCATATTAGCGCACAAAGTTTATACGTATGCACTGTTGAAAAAAAATCTGCGGTATTATGCAAAGCAGTATTATCGTAGCATCTAGAGTGGACTGCACACGCGGTGTGGCATGTTCTGTGCTCAAGGAACATGGCTCAACCGGGTTTTTGTGCAAATGTGTTATTGATTGTGGGTTATGATGTAGATTTTGTTATTTTGATAGTTATATTTTTGTTTAAGAATACAGATTTTTCGATTTTTAGAGATTTTTTTGCAAAAGAATCCGTAGATATTTGGGTCAAAATTATAACTGGAGATTTAGGTCATGTGCAGTATAACTTTTTGTGAGCAAAGCTACCTTATAGATAAGTAAGCTAGTTCCTGAGCTATGGTCAGATTCGGTATGCATAACCTTATAATGTAACTTGAGTAAGTAAACTGATGTTACAAGTAGTTAGATACGAGCCCAGTGGGCCTAAACGGCCACATTAGCAATTCCTCTAAAAGCATTTCATTTCCTGAATTTCTAGCTGTCATTAGCAGTTCCTCTAATTTGACACAAAAGCAATTCATATTAAGTGTACCATTTTACGAATCTCCATAGAATACTGTCAAACAGATAAATTATTTCGTGATATGAATCGTTTCGTAATATTTCCCTATTATGATTCTGCTAAAGTGATTGTTTTAAGCCCCCTTTCCATGAAAAGGAGCCATTATGAAAGCATGAAGCTGAATTTCTTCCTTCTCTTATTCCCCAAACACTAATCGAACGAACGTTTCCAAGTTTTCAATAATCCTTCCACAAAATAAAACCTTGTGCTCACAGCACTATAACACGACTACCACAATCGCAGCACCCCTAGGCAGCGGTATCGGGCGGGCCGCGCGGCCAAAACTCACGTTATCTCGGTCACTTTTCACGTTTTTCACCAATCCAGCCGCGCCAGAATAGGACGGTGCCAGATCTCGCGATATGAGCTTTATTGAAGCGGCTTATATAACGTTGTCTAGTTATAATTGTATGTTTTAACTTTGTACTGGGTTGTTCTGAACATTGTCTGGTCATCGACGACTTTGTAAAGGAAGCTGAGGCAGCAGAAGGCGGTCGACCAGGTGCTGTGACGCATCGGCTTATGTCCGACAGTGGTCTGCGATAGGCTGAGTTGATAATGGGGTCATTTGTTACAGTAAAACATCGAGAATCATACCGACAGTCACGATTAATCTATCCACTATTAGTATGCTACCGCTATCTGCCTTCTTAAACCCTATTAGGCAATGTAACGTACAAAATGCAACGCTACTGTCGATAAGACCAAAAGGAAATTTCAATCCTGAAATTGGTTCGAGGAAAACAAACACGACAACTGTCACTGCATTTATTAAACGAAATTTTGGGCAGCAACGAGACAAAAAGGATAGAAATTAAGGAAAAGAGAAATAAAATGACGCCTCAATATGTAAAATGAGGAAATTAAACACAACACCCACTTAAAACACTTTTAACGATAATATTTTCCTAGTAGCTTCCGCCCGCGGCTTCGTCCGCGTGGTATGTCGATAAAAAGTCTATGTCCTTTCTCAGGTTCTAGACTATCTGCGTACCAAATTTCATTTAAATCGGTTCAGTAGTTTTGGCGTGAAAGCGCTACAGACAGACAGAGTTACTTTCGCATTTATAATATTATAAGTAAGGAAGTAAGGATTATGATTCTACCAAAGCGACTGTTCTAAGCCTCCCGACAATTGCCCGTCCTTTAACTGTATGATAACACATATCTTTATCACATACTACCTTCCACCGCCCCAACCGTGACGCTTTGCTAATCAACTCCACATAAAGCCAAGGTTTTTCACAAATTCAGCCTTGTTTTAATTGTCCCAGGTGCGATACCACTATCGCTTGGCTTCGATCCTCCGGCTGCTCATTAACCGATAGTTATTCACTTAGTTAACAATGCCGTACGTGATAACTGCTGTGCAGATAAACTGCACGTGTATACTTCTGTAATTAGTTTTATTGGTAAATGGGTACCTGTTTTAGGTAGAATGGGTAAGATAGTTGGGTTATTATCTTTTGGAAGATTTTGTGATCTTGGTTACGCTGCTTTAAGCAGGAGGAGCTCGTGACTAAGTAATAACAGCCGCACGGGTCGATCCATCAGGTTAAGCTACGCTTGCCGGGGTTGGTCCGTAGATGGGTGACCATCTTTACATATCGAGACGACTCCGTACCTCGGAAAGTACGTTAAGCCGTTGGTCCCGGCTGTCATTCGAGGATCTTTAACAGTCGTTACGGGTCGTCAGAAGCCCGAAAGTCTAAAACCAGTCTTATCAAGGGGTATCGTAGTACCCAGTTACTGGATTGTGGAGGTCAGATAGGCAGTCGCTCCATGTAAAATACTGGTATCCAGCTGCATCCGGTTAGACTGGAAGCCGACCCCAACATATTTGGGAAAAGGCTAGGCAGATTGATTGGTTAAGCTGCTTTAAGTGTCCAAGATCGATTTTTTGAACTACCTATGTATCGCCTCCGCCTCCCGTGGCGGCCTTACTTCTTTCCAGAGTAAGTACTTTAAGAGGAAATAGGGTCGGTCCCCTCCCCATACAAACGCTCTCGCCTGTTTTCTCTCTCGTTTATTTTTTAAAGTAAAATACATATTAATTAGTTCTATGCCCCTATGTTTTCCGTTTTGATGATACATTATCTGTAGAAGAACTAGAACCCTCAGAAAATGCTCAAAATTGCCTGTTTAGACCGCTGTCATCAGAGGCCTATTGTACAAATTTGACAACTATTCATGAAAAAAGAAATATATAAAGGCACAGTAAATACCTTTTTTAATCAATTTATAAAATATCTTTTAAATCGGTCAAATATTGGAGGAGGAAATAGACCAGAGCCGAACCTCGAATTATGACTTTTTGTATGGAGAAAAGACCGACCCTATTTCCTCTTAATTGTTTACTTTCCATAGGAAAATGAACTTTGATAGTTATCATGAGCAGTCCATCATCCAGTCTTACTCTCTGATGACAATATTTGACTCTTTTATTGGCATTTAAATCAATAAAAACTGTGTCTTAAGGCGACATAAATAAAGTGCTATAGAGGAACAATGTAATAATAGGAATTATAGACATCTAGCGTTTCTTTTAGGTACCTATGTAGGGGTAAACATCAAAATAACATCACGCCTGAATTCCCCGAAGGGTCAGGCAGAGATGTAGGTACCTATAATACACCCACATTTAGCCAGTTATGTTGAAGTCCCATGTAATAAACGACTAACTAATGTCGAGGAGATACTTTTTGATCATCCCTGGTTTAAACGACTCCCTTATTACCCTCTTGAGGCATCATCTACTAACAACCCTTTACACCCCCAGACCAAAAATCTAAACACTGCTCCTACGGTTAGTGGAAAACTGTGCAAAATCTCGCAAGTATGGCTCGTATTAACTTACACATGAAATATATTCAATCTGCGACTCCGCGATAAGGCCCGCCACCCACCATCCCTGGGGGAGGATCTCCCCCTGAAGCTAAGCCGGATGCGAGGATGATTTTTGACGGTCACTGCGTATGTGCTATTTTTATTATTGTTTTTTTTTGTGTGGTATTTGGAAAGTATTTTTAATTAATCTCTGTCTCAATTTTCTCAGAATATTATTAGATTTAGATAAGATTAGATTTAAGAACTTTTCATATTGCGAAAAGCTTTTCCAAAGTTGTTTACAGGTTTGCAGTAACACTATTGTTCTTTTCATCAAGTCCACGATGCTGCATAATCAGCCTGTAGTGTTCCCACTGCTGGGACTCAGGTCTCCTTTCTTCGAGAGGGAGTGGGCTTTTTAATCTACCACGCGGGCCCAGTGCGGGTTGGTAAATGTCACATCATGTCTTCGAAATTTTTGGTTCTAAGACATGCCGGTTTCCTCGCGATGTTTTCCTTCACCGTTTTGAGAGCAGTGGCGATTAAATAATTTACGCAAAGTAAAGCACCAGTCAGGGTTCGAACCTACAACTCGTAAGTCGTGGCCGTTACCACTGGGCCACCACTGCTCTACCACGATCTACCTCTGGCTACCACGATGCTGTTTGCTACGGATTATCTTAATGGATTTCAGTGGATACAAAAACAGAACAGAAAATTGACTTGAAGGTGCATGCAGGAATGCCTCGAATTAATTTCACCATCATTTGAAACATCCTCTTTATATAATATATATCCATTGCCATCCCACGTGGCAACGCTGCCAGCCTTTTGGGCACTTTTCTTACTGACAGCGATACGGAAGAATTTTTTGACACACTATGAGTGTTCTTCCTATAAATTTAATTTTTTCCATATTATGTCCTTACATATTATAAAACAAAGTCCTCCGCCACGTCTGTCTGTCATCCTGTTCGCGATAAACTCTGAGGGTATATACACTTATTATGTCTATTTTACAATTTCATTATATCTATGATCATAGATCTATGACCCTATAGTGTAATACCCACCATAAACAAAAACTTCTCACTCCATTACTTTAAAATTCACGAGCATCACTATCCAGTACAACAAAGAGGTGGTGGCCCTGGATCGCGATAGTAAAATTATTATTATTCGTACTATCAGAGCCGCCACCCGGCGATGTTATCGTCGCTATCTCGCAGCGCCAAGCGACGCTTCACCCCCTTCTGTGAGGACTAGGGATGGGGAAGGGATGTATCGATAGTGTGTAATAAATTTTGCTTTTTAATGGATATTTGTTTGATTGCGGGGTTCGATGATAGGTCCAGTGTAATGGAGTAACTATTGTTTTTTTATTTGGAAGTTACTGTGCTTTTTAGGCTAGCATTGTGAAGTGTGTTAAGTATCTATTATTTCTCGCAAGTCACATCGTATAGAGACATCTCTAGACATAGAGCTTGGTCAGAATTAGTTAGCTTTTTAAAAAACTCATGAGACACATACAATATAATTTTCATAATAAAATTATAACCCCAGGATGCAATGCATTCATTTTGAAATACCTAATCAAAATGAAAAACACAGATTTTGAAATTACTCAAATCTCAGTCTTCTTTTCAGAACCAAAGCATCGACACTTCACACACCCCAACACAAGTCTTACAAACAAACGCTATCGATATCAGCCCGTCACTAGGGGTGTAACCTGCCTTATTCCGGATAAGAATAAATACAGTGGCTCTCCGGCGGAATGTGCTAATACATCCTTATCGACTGACACCCCTACACACAGAGACGGGTTTATTTGTACCATAGCAAGGACTTTTAATTGGGATTTGTTTTGGTGTTTAAATAATATGTAAGGAAAGCTAAGTTAGTTCAGTGCATAGTGAAGTATGTGGGAGGTAAGCGATAAATAAAGTCGAAAATTCACAAAAATGAAATATTTGCTTGTCGTGCATCTGTTGACTGTCCTACGCTGCCCTGCAAAACCTATTAACACTTTAATTTGAAAACATTGTCGTTATCATCTGCCTAGCCTTTTTTCCCAACTATTTTGGGGTCATCGGCTTCCAGTCTAACCGGATGCCGATGAATACCAGTATTTTACATGGAGCGACTGCCTATCTGACTTCACGATACCCCTTGGTAAGACTGGTTGTCAGACTTTAGGGCTTCTGACGACCCGTAACGACTGTCAAAAATCCACGAATGACAGCCAAGGGAAAAAACATGAGTAAATAAATGAATAATAATAATAAGTAGAGTGCGTTTCATCAAATAGTTTATTTGCGTACGGCAAATAAACTATTTCAAATTCAAATTCTTTATTGCGGCTTTAACTCAAACTCAAACCATTTATTTCAATTAAACCATTTACAGGCACTTTTGAATTGTCAAAGAATCGGTCAGTTAGTCAAAAGTTGAAGCTAGTTGCTCATTCCAAATCGTAGATCTCTATGGAGAAGAACGGGCAAGAAACTCCAAGGACACTCTTTTATTTAGTGGTAGCTTCTTTATTTAGTGTTGGCTCCTAAACAGACCTATTAGGTAGCTCCGTAGGGGAGTAGTAATTCGTATTGGTCCTACAACAGTGTAACCAACATTACGGCATAGGAACTATTTGATGAAACACACTCGACATACTCTCGACCTACTTGCACACCCTTTCAATTAAAATATTTGACAGTAATCGATTTGTAACGCGGACATGATACTCGATAAAAACAAAAGGAGTCGATTCGAGGTCGATTTCATTTCCTGGTACGATAGAACTTACGATACTCAGTTCTCTGTCCTCGTTTTGTCCTTTGATAGTGGCACATTACTGATGTGTGCATGGTTCTTACTGATAACGTTACTATGGTGGCACTTTAATTTTATGTTTTTTTCAGTGGGTTTCTGAAGGACTTTTTAAAGAAGTCCTGGGGGCCTAGACAAAATCCCTTTTCTGTAAGCGTTAACGCCAACGGAAAGATCAAATTGTATGGAGTTGACAGCAGCAGTCACGTGACATCTCTAAAGCTAATGTCAACTCCATACAATTTGATCTTTCCGTTGGCGTTAACGCTTACAGAAAAGGGATTTTGTCTATAGCCTCTGTTCTAAATTTAATTTCTTGTCACAATTGCTGAGCATGCGGTCAAGAAACGATGGATGGACTATGTGAAAGGTAATAAAGCTAGAAAGGGGGTGACTACCGAGATGACGACTAAGAGAATTCATCATCTGCATCTGCCGAGCCTTTTCCCAACTATGTTGGGGTCGGCTTCCAGTCTAACCGGATGCAGCTGAATACCAGTATTTACATGGAGCGACTGCCTATCTGACCTCCACAACCCAGTATCTGGGTAATATGATATGATGATTGACGACTAAGAGAATTATGGAAAAAAAAGACATGTTGCGCCGACTCCAAATAAATTTGGAGGGTAGGAGAATGATGATGATGAATGATGAGGTCCTAAGTTTGATTCCCAGGTCGGGGAAAGTACTATTGGTTTTTCCATCTGGAATTTCCCCAGGATTTGTGCACAGTTTGATGGCAATAGGCTCGCCCCTTGCTACATGGGACCAAAAGATAACTGGCGAAATGTCGTTGTACTTGAGGTACACACGGCTACACATCAAGCTATACATTTCCAGTTTATGCTGATCTCGCATTGTATAGAATTTCCATTCAATGCGAGGTCAGCTTATACTGGAAATGTATAGCTTGATGTGTAGCCGTGTGTACCGGCCTCAGACTAAATAAAAAGAACAAGACAGAGCGCTGTGAACAGTGATGTGAATCCGGTTTCGTAAACATGTGTGCACATATTTTGGTGTAGTTTGATTGTAAATGGTTATAAATGTGTGCGTTTGAGCGTGTCTGCACAGAGCGTTGGTGTAGTTTTGGCATGCTTCATCTGGATTGTTCGCAGCGCTCTGTCTAGGTTTTTTATTTGGTTTGAGGTACGTGCTTACACTGTTGGGAATAAGATCGTGATGTTATGTTGATTAATTTTCATCAGAAAATGTCCTGAAAAATTCAGTATATTTTCCTTACTTACCCAAATTCTCATAACTTACCTTCAGTTAAGGTTTTAATGAGAAATAGCAGACCTGAATTAATAACCGTATGATATGGGTACGTCTTGTGATGTGGGTTGTGAAGGCATACATTTTTACAGCCTTGTTTGTTAGTGATAATTAAATTGATTGTATCTACGCCTGGCTGGAGGCGATCAAGTCTGTTATGTACTGTTACAGTAAAAATGGAGTTTTATTAAGATATTTTAAATGGATTAATTTGTTAAAGAAAAGAAGAAATAAACCTTAATTGATAATAATGTTTTTTTTACAACATTTTCTATAAGACTGGCGGAAAGCCACAAAATAAAATCAAACTAAAAACATAAAAAAACAAAATCAAAATCTACACTAACCTAGGCTTAAAATATTCATTTTGGCAGAATCATAATAGGAAAATACTATGAATCATCGTAAAATGTCACAAACTGACAATTTATAATAGGATCTGCGTTCGATTCATATTTTGAAATAATCCATCTGTTTGACAGTTTTCTATGGAGATTCGTAAAATGGCCTAACATAAGAATTGCTTTTGTGTCAAATTAGAGGAACTGTCAAAAACAGCTGGAAATTCAGGAAATGAAATGCTTTTAGAGGATTGCTTATATGGCCGTTTTAGGCACCCAGTCCTATTTCCAACATACACACATAAACTCACGCCATCTTCCGATGGGAGTAAGCAGAAACTGAAGAACACCAAATATCTTATATTCAAAGAAAACCCTTGTATGTTTTAATTGACTTGTAATTTAATTGTTTACAGTTTTGCGATAAAATTATTAATTTTGAGCACAATCGATCTGTAGCCAACAATCGATAAAAAATAAACAAAAACTAAAACGCACAACAGACATTTAACAACGAAATTACCTGATAATACATCTATTCATCACATCCAACCAAATCCGAACCTTACTACCTCTTTTTTACCGTCCAAATTATCTTGGCAGGGTACCCTATACATCTCTCAAGTCATCTCAATTGAATTCCAACCTTATGTTGCACATCATACAGTTTATATCCGCCTGTTAGGGCATTTTTGCCTGTTGCTTCAGCGGATATTGCCACGCTCTATCACCTCCCTAGCGCCCTCTAGTGAGAATTACCTTGTAATTCGCCAAATTACCCACTGGTTCTTGTAATTAAATACTTTTCTTTGCGTTACCTTTGGACTGTTAAGGGATTTTGACCTGTTTTTGGTAGGAAATGAAGGAGATTTTAAGTTTACTAGCTTAGATACGGGGATTTTTATATGGGGTGTGCGGTCCTGTAATTTGGTAAAGATAGAGATAGGCAATAAAACTATGAAAGTTTTAAAATCAATATTAAAATAAAAGAAGAAAGAAAAATAGGTTTATTTGTCACAGAAACACGTGTATACAAAAAGAAAACAGTACTTAAATCTGCCAAGCCTTTTCCCAACTATGTTGGGGTCGGCTTCCAGTCTAACCGGATGCAGCTGAGTACCGTATTTTGTATGGAGCGACTGCTTATCTGACCTCCACAACCCAGTAACTGGGTAATACGATACCCCTTGGTTAGACTGGTTGTCAGACTTTCGTGCTTCTGACGACTCGTAACGACTGTCAAAACAGTACTTAATCATAATACAAATATATAAATCATAGGAAAAAATGAGATGAGGAGTACATAAAAAAAAACAGTTGGCAGCTGCACGTCATGACTGTGTCAAGAAGGCTTGATTCAGCATGATGCTTAGCTATGGGAGACCCACAGCATAGCGCTGATTTTCAATGGAATTAAATGTTATGTATTACGCTAAACTTTTCAAATTGAGCTAATATGTTTGTGCCAGCAATATTATACAGGATGGCAGGTTGAAAATTTCGTCGGTAAAAAAAAAAAAATCTGTTGTTTCATAAAAAAGTGCAGGAACAGCAGATTTTTTTTTTTTAAGATCCGACGTATTTTTTCGCGGTTACAGAATCATGTACTGTATCCATGGTAACAGGTTGCGCGGAGATGCTACCCTGTATTTAGATGAAACTTCCAATACTCCCTAAAGACGATCGAAACTCTCACTTGTCATCAAATTAAAGGTAATTTTGACATTTAAAATTGTTACTTTTCTAAACATTATTTTACTAATGAGGAGCTCGTGGCTTCGTAATAACAGCCGCACGGGTCCGTCCATCAGGTTAAGCTACGCTTGCCAGGGTTGGTCCGTGGATGAGTGACCATCTTTAATACCGAGACTCCTCCGTGCCAAAGCACGTTAAGCCGTTGGTTCCGGCTGTCATTTGTGGATCTTTGACAATCATTACGGGCCGTCAGAAGCCCGAAAGTCTGACAACCAGTCTCACCAAGGGGTATCGATTACCCAGTTACTGGGTGGAGGTCAGATAGGCAGTCGCTCCATGTTAAATACTAGTATTCAGTTGCATCCGGTTAGACTGGAAGTCGACCTAGTTAGTAGACATAGTTGGCAAAGGCTAGGCAGATGATTTTACTAATGAGTTATTCTTTAAACGAGATCTCATGTACATCCAACTACATTTCAGTACCTATTAAAACACCCCAAACCCAAGTAAAACCACGTCGCGAACCTAGTGTGGGGTAATAAACAACCCCAACTTCACTTTTAAACGTTATCTCTCGGTTGCAAGCCACCCCCGTCCACCCCCGTACACCCCCGTCAGATAAACAGATATGAAACATTTGATGTATGTAATTTTGTATGAAAATTGTCTTGACTATATGTCTGGGCCTATTTATTAATAAATGGGTGTTAAATGTGATTTTATAGCATGAAAAGAGGTTTTATATAGACCGGTTTATAATTATTGATTGAGGCGAAAATGGAGGTTCCATCTTTACTACATTATAAGGCGAATTGGGTATCGGAGCTGCCGACATAGCTTGTAGAGTAAGCAAGCCAAACTAGAAATCGCGCTCCAGCAGTAATGCTTGCGACAAGAGCGTACCCTACCTCAAATTGCTTAGCATGATCCTCAGTTATGCCGAAAATACTGCAGCATTAATTTTGAAATAAATATATATTGAAGTTGAGGGTTGATGCTAGGTCCTATGTTTGGCGAAAACACGATTATATAAAATTTTCTCGACCCAAAAAAAATCCAAAGTTACCTCTAAACCGAACTATAAACCGCTGATAATCAAAAAACACTTCAAATTAGATCATGAAACTTTGCATAATAATAACTGAACTATCTCTGAAGCAGGTCCTATTATTCATTCTTTATTGCTTACTATTATTTTCACCGTAAAAATCAATTACCTAAACTTTTCGAGGTTTGAGAGCCGCTAGCGCCCCACCCCGTCTCGCTTCAAATAGTATGGTGCGTGCGAGATAAAATCAGAGGTAGGGGCCATAAAGGGACATATTTTTTGAAATATTATGGGCACCAGAAACTTTCGTCCTCACTCAATCACCTTTCCAAGACTACCCACAAGTAAACTCAACAACTTGAGCATACATCACAACAAGTAGTAATCCTGCTATCGGCCGTCACGCTCAATTGAGCTCATAACGAGACACCTTTAAACACGTTTACGAAGCCCCGACTTTTTATCTCGTAATCGTCAAAACGCGGACATTTCGCTGCTCAGTGATTACGTCATAATATTGTTTAACGTATGTTAAGTGTGGTATGAAGGAAGGAAAAAATAAACTGAAACTATTTTTAAAATGTAGGTAAACTACAGTTTCGGTCGAATTTAATCTTTATTTATGGATAACTAGCCCCGCCCGCGGCTTCGCCCGCGTGATATGTCAATAAAAGTACCCTAAAAGTGTCCTTCCCCGGGATGCCATTTATGTCCTTGCCAAATTTTGTCGAAATCCGTTTAGGCGTGAAAAAGCACACAGTACAGACACACAGACAGAGTTACTTTCGAATTTATATTATTAGTATAGATTGAGTACCTACCTATGTATTCCGGCGATCGAGTATCCTGTTATCAAAGGTCAAGTCAGTGTTGGGTGTCAACTATCAAAAGTGTTCGATGCCATTTAGTTACTCACAATTTGTGAAAATTCCAGCACCTCAATCGCGTAACACACGTTCTGTCACAATCTGAAGGATTTTGAAGAATATTCGTAATCCATTGCTTCATACGTTGGTTTCGACGGAGCTGAAACGTGAACACTCACGGTACGGCTGGTCTATAAATTCGAGGTCGCTCAGCGAGCTGAAGTGGCAATGGGCATATTAGCCGTAGAACCGATGACCGTTGGGGTAGACGTGTTCTTGAGTGGAGACCGCGAATCGGCAAACGTAATTGTACCTACCTACCTTACGTTAGGTTAGGTGGACCGACGATCTTCGCAGGGTAGCAGCTGGATGAGAGCTGCCGGGAATCGAGCTGAATGGCGTGCAATTGGAGAGGCCTATGTCCAGCAGTGGACTGCTGTAAGCTGATGACGATGATGATGATGATACGTTATAAAAATATCTGCTCGATAACGTAACGCAATGAATGTTGTTGGATTGTCAATGCAATTGTATGTTTGTTACGCAATTACCCCACACAGCTTTTTCTCTCATTATGGAGTAGCTAGTATTTAATAAACATATTAATAACTAGCAACGCCACGCGGTTTCATCCGTGCCAAATTTCATCCAAATTCGTTCTGCCACTTTAGCGTGAAAACGTAACAAACAAAGAAACTCACTTTCGCATTTATAATATTAGTTAGAATGATGAACGAATACTTTTTTGGGGGTAAATCCTGAATAATTTCATGCTTTATTAAAATACCTGCCGATAGGTTCAGAATACTTTCGGATGTAAAGATCCATGGCTTCATAGTTTGTTTAGTACAAAATGGCGACAATGACGTCACAATAGAAATATTAAGCAACAAAACAGCATTATAGTAACTATTTAGTAATCTATTACAGAACATAGATAAGGATTTGTAACTTCGTGTGCAATGACATCTACGATAACTTTGTAATCTAGATTTCATTGTAATCCATGTTTAGTGAGTATTTACTAAGTTTAGGTTACTGTTAAGTTTTAAAAAGTGACAGGAGGCACGTAATTTTTTTTCACGATTTTAGCAAAAATGATGTAGGACCGATTTAAGCTAAAATGATCCAATCCACACAAAGAGTTGTGTGGATTGGATCATTTTTGCTTAAATCGGTCCTACTATCAATGTAAGCGCTTGTGTACTAACACCAATGTGAGCGCTTTATTTAATTAGGACTATTTAAAATAAAAGTGATTATGTTGCCGTGAGATGGCCAAGTTATTATATTTATTAAAGAAACTAAAGATGACATAATATGAGTAAACTAACAGACTTGGTTTAACATTATAAAACAAAGTCCTCCGCCGCGTCTGTCTATCTGTCTGTTCGCGATAAACTAAAAAAACTACTGCACCGATATTCATGCTGTTTTCACCAATGGATAGAGTTGTTCTCGAGGAAGGTTTAGGTATATAATAACCGACATCCACGCGGGCGAAGCCGCTAGTAAATGATAAAAATGAAAACGCACTTTGATTAATTATATCAAGTAATTCAATTAGATCATAAATTGAAATGATCTTTCATATTATGGATTAATTTATAGAAACACAGTATTTTAACTATAAAATCACGCCAATAAAATCGCAAAAATCGGCAAAATTTCGTCAAAAAACAAAAAAAAATAACTTCACAGCTTTCTCCAAGATTATCACACATACACCCACGAAAAACATCTAAAAAGCCTATTATAAGCGTACCATAAAGCTCCATTCACCTAAGCCTATTCAAAAATTCACTCGAGTGATTTTAAAAACGTCCTTATTCTGTAAAGGTGCGATATAGCCGAGTTTATCGTCACGCGCAATTTGGCGAGACCGACCGGCTCGTTCGAACTAACGAGGCACATCTACATCGCTGATAGCAAGCATTGTGATCGTAAACTGTTGGCTTTCTGTTTTATAGAATAGGTATGTTTTTGAGGGCATATTGTGTCAATTGAGTGGTTTTAACTTGGTAATTGGGATTTTTAAGGTGTACTTTTCAGTATATTTTGTCTCATTTTTGTGTAGTTTGTTACTAAAACTAAGAAGTCACACTGAAATCTTCAGAGGTTCTTAGGTACTCTAAGTAATTATTAGGTAATCATTTCAGACCAAAAAATCTCCAAAATAATAAGTCAAAATAACGTCAACTCATTCCAAAATTTTAACCCCTCACATACCTCGAATTTGACCAACCCTCCATCGATACAAACCCTATCGCTCTACCTCGCGGAACAAGAAATATTTCATACGAGATTACGCGTGAGAAGGGCCTACAGATTGATCACAGGTGACATTATCGGGCTGATACCCGCGCGGCCGCGACTCGCTGGCGAGAAAACGAGTTCCGATCGACTAACGATAGTAATTGATACCTGACGCGTGATCGGGAATCGAGAATCGATTCCGACAATCGTTTTGACGTGAATCGGCAGCGTTGAATTTCTTAGTGATTGATTTGTATGTAAATCGATTTAATGGTAGCCGTTTGAATTTTATTTGGAGTTTGATGATGTTATCTGTAGTTGTCACATTGTTTTGAGAAAATAAAAAATGTTGTACCTTAGTTTTATAGACAGTTTAAATTTGTGGTTTAAATACAATCTTTAAAGCGTAAAATACCGTATAGTGTTCCCCGAAGGGTGGGCAGAGATGTAGGTAAGTACCACCTAAGTAGGTACAGTAAAATATAGTGGGATATTGAACTTTACAGCCATGAAACCTTAATAAGTTATTCTTCTTTGCCTGCCTATCTTCAAAATACCATAAAAGCTCGTCGCTCGAGAAAACATAAGTAACTTCGAGATAATACAGACGCGACATTTCATCTGAACTCCCAATTCCCCTAAGAGATAACGCCTTATCTGCGAATTACGAATACATACATACTTTTTGGTATCTTAAGCTGATTTTTAAAGGATTTTTCCAGCAATTTAAACATGAATTTGGCGAAGCTAAATAAAACAAGAGACTGCGATATAAGATAATTTGATTGGTTACCAATTTGTAACGCATATTTTTTTTTATTACTTTGTCAAATTGCTGGTATTTGAAGGGTTAGATTTATTGTCAAATGAACAAATTAATTTATAAAAAATTGCGTGAATCACATGGTGTAACATGACTAATTAAATTGAGAGCAGGTGGCGCAGTGGTAAAGTTCCCAACTTACGAGTAAGTCGTGGGTTCGAACCCAGGCATGCTCTTTACTTTGTGCAAATAATTTCATCGCCACTGCTCTCAAAACGGTAAAGGTAAACATCGTGAGGAAACCGGCATCTCCTAGAACCAAAAAATCGAAGACATGTGACATCCATCCATTATGCTGCATGATTATCAGCCAGTCTATTCTTGAAGTGAATTGTCATATTATGTGTTATTCTGTAAAAATCTCCACGTGAAAACTTAGGTGAAGTGAGCTTGAAGTGAACTGTCACTGCCTTAGCATCAGTAGGTATCTATGACAATGACAGCTCACACCACGCTTACTTCACCTAAGTTTTCACGGTGAGATGGTTACAGAATAGCAATGCTGATGCTAGGGAGAAAGAAACTTATGTGAAGTGAACTGTCAATAGTTGACTCTATTGACAGTTCACTTCACATAACATACACACACAGTACATTTTCACGGTGAGATTCTTCAGTTGTCAGTTGACTTTCAAACTTAACCCTCTCTCTCTGTCTCAAATAAAAACTGCAATCATGACTAAACAACCATCTTTTCCTCATCTGTTTCCCCATGATCGGCAGTTCTCACCTCATGGGGAAAAGGATAAATAATTTAGTATGATCCCCGGGAGGAGATAGCCCGTCAGAACAAAGGTAGGGCGCTATCGCGAGCAGCAGCCTTCGCCCGCCCGCCCTCCCGAGTACGTGCCCATATCTCTGAACGATACGTTACGAGAATCTTGTGGACAATTTTTTAGCAATTATTAAAATCCTTTATTTCATTTTAAATACATAATCTTTATATTTTTAAATATTTTTATAACAAACAAAAAAAAACATTTAAAAATATAAAAACTAGTAGCCCATCGGCATCAGGTTCAGGATCCAGGCTGCCGGTGGTCAGGGCTCTAGGGAGAGGAACCTCCTCACAATGCGTGCCGTGTCCAGAAGTACTGCTTTCTGAATCAAGCCCTTGATCCTTGATTAAAATAATTATTAAGATTATTAGGTGATATTTATTAATTTTATAAGTAGTTCGTTTTTTATATTTTTTTTATTAGTATTACAGTGCGTGTAAGACCAGATGTATGAACGTAAACGAAGCAAAAGGAGTATGTAAGGATCGTAGCAGGTGGCGTTCTGTATTTCCTGCCATTGTATGTTTTCTTCAATTATTGTTTATTTATAGGTACTTTTATTTAAAAATAGGGATAAATATTACATACATTTTTTTCATTGATTTTAGTTACATTAGCTTTTATCGCCGTACCTACCTGCAATTCCAATGATTTGATAAGAAATACTAGTATAATAAAACTGGTTTTCCTTAACTCCAAATCCAGAATTAACTACCTCCTCCCAAAAAGTGTGTCAGAGACGTAGCAGGTTTCTACCTAAATCAATGACAAAATGAACGACATTAATATGACTTATAAATAATTGCACATAACCTAGTTGACATCATAGTTATTCAGTAAATCGAATGAGTATGATTTATATTTTTTGAAGAACTTTTTATGGAAAAAATGCAAAAAAATACATGTTTTTAGCAAATAAATGATATTTCTATTTCTAAAAACAATGCTTAGTGACAGCCAAAGAAAAAAAAATTACCTAATTCTCTTATATAAAAATCCTCATCTTTTGACAGATTTTTAAGAAAATGTATAACTTGACGTTTGAAAAATCAGAAAGCTCCTACGTAGGTATAATGGAAACGCTCACACTCGACTGAGGGTGAGCAAAACTCAAGGTAAATGAATCTCTTATGAAAATGTGATACAATGTATTACCTACCGATAGCCAGCGAGATAAGCAGATGATTGAGCGAATGGAAGACGGGTCGACTGCCACTGAAAGGAACGCTGAGCGGAAAAATAGTAAAGCTTTAGTTAATGTACAGGTGTGAGACGGGCTTAATATTTAGTGGAGTCGATCTTTATTTGGTATAGAAGTCGGAAATGTTATTTGCCGAGGGTAAATTATTTCAAAACGGTGAAGGAAAATATCGTGAGGAAACCGGCATGTCTTAGAACTAAAAATTCGAAGACATGTGACATAACCCGCACTGGGCCCGTGTAGATTACGGCCCACTCCCTCTCACAGGGAGGAGGCCTGTGTCCCAGCAGTGGGAACATTATAGGCTCATTTAATTAGCATAGTATAATGAGATGGAGCTGTTGTTAGAATGCAGTTAGAAAGGTGCTAAAAAAATGAATTTCTTGATTCGGAGAGCTACGAAAAATGTTTTTTTTTCTGTTCCAATTAATATCACTGAAAACTGGACCAACCACCAACCGATAAATACAGCCAAACCCATCTAATCATCACCCCAGCAAATCAAAAATCAACCGCAAAGTCGGAACTATTATCTATTACCAGACAATTACACCGATCGGAGATCTTTAGCCCCCTGATACCGGGAGGCGTCGGGGGTGAAACTGGGGGTGAAAGCGGGCTGAATGGGGTGAAAGTGGGGGTGTTATCAGCGATTTTCGCGCCATTACCCGTCGCGATACAGTCGGCACTCTATGCACAACGCGTTAAGTTTCAATCTAATTGATGTGGCACAGGTAGGCTTGAGTCAAGTAGCTTTTCATGTCCATCTACGTTATTTATGGTCGTTTAAGTTAGTTAGAAGTGTGACAAGTGGGGTGGTTCGTTTTTGATGTGATTTGGGTGAATTAAGGTGTTCTAAAAGTGTTTCTATGCTTAAAGACGCTTTTATTCGGTGTAGATGCTGCAGATAAGTATTTTGAATCTTCATTTTCGTATGGTTAGTGACTAACCAGAGGGCTTAGACAATTGACAATCGCTTCGAAAGCGTTTTGTATTTCTGCAACGACTTTCAACAGGATTGACGTATGCTTTTCGATAGCTTATGACAGTTCTATACATTTTTGCCTTTTCCATCATCGTTATCGCTGATAGAATGTCACTTCGTCTAGGGCCTCTGGTATCAGAGTTTTAAAGCCACTCATGGGTCTCTGACTTGGCTTCAGATGCCGTCGAGAAAATATCTCTCCGGCAGTCTTCCTCACGATGTTTTCCTTCACCGTTTTTGAAGCAAGTGATAATTATTATTTATTTTTTTTAGTCTTCCGGTCACACCTCTAGGCTATCTCTACTGTAGTATTTTTAATTATCTATACTATTGTCTTATAGCTGAAGAGTTTGTTTGTTCGTATGAACGTGCTTGTCTCTGGAACCTGTCGGATTTGAAAAAAAATTTTTGCATTTCATCATCACGCTACACCTTACGAGGTGAGCAAAAAGAAAAATTAAACAGCACTTGAAACCACGGGGCACAGCTAGTCGGAAAAATGATAGGTAAATCGGTCCTTGGAGTTAACTGATATTTCAAACATTTCGTATTCCTCTAACTGCAAGAACTTATTAGATAAATTGAATAGAAAAACTCAGAATTAAGAATTTAGATTTGAAACTAAGAATTTGGATTTAAATTAAGAATTAAATAGAAGAACTCAGAAAAGAACATTATTAATGATTGGTAAGATTCAACAGCCAAATATTTTTTTGGTTTTGTTTGCTTTAGATCAGCTGCATCCGGTTAGACTGGAAGCCGACCCAACATAGATGGGAAAAGGCTAGGCAGATCATGATGACGTTTGCTTTAGATCAAAATTCGAATAGACTTCATCTCGAAGATGTAGGTAAGCCATAGGATTATAAATACACTTAAGTTGATTTAAAATAAAAATATATGAAGAAACAGCACACCTATTAGAAACAGATCGACACAGCCACCGATAGGCACCTGCTTATCAGCCACATTACAGCGCACTTGATAACATAGTACATTACAGTAGTGCAACTAAGTAATGTAACGTCTGATGGCGCACCGATACGGCACGCCTGCCTAAATGCGTTTAAACTTGTTGATTCACTGCTATACTTAGCTCAACTATGTAGTGTAGATTAGTTTCGTACTTTGTATGTTTGAGACCGGGTTCTGCTGTTATAATTCGCTAGAACTTATGGGTATTTCTAGTTCGATTTCCTATTGAAAAATAGTGTTTCCTAATAAATCTTGTATTTCGCCTTCTTCGCTCTTGTTTTATGAAGAAATTGAATGACTACTAACGGCCAATTTCTTTATCAAAAGTAACAGCCAAAGTAACAGTCTACTGTTCTTCCGCGCTGTTGGATTTACAACCCTCGCCTCAGCGCCGAAGATTGAAAATACAGCAAAAGAACATTTTTTTGATACTTTGATGAAGAAACTGGCCGTAAGAGAGTAATTTTCGTAACCGATTAAAGGCTCTTACATACTGGCGCGATTCGCCGCGCGACGCGAATTTTAACAAAACAATTTCTGAGACAACTTCACGGCAAACAATGCGTCGGCGTCGCGTCACGCGACGAATCGTCCCAGTATGTAAGAGCCTTAATCTGTTTCATTTTGAGAATTCAACAATATTCATTCCGTTATTTACGTCGTTGAGCAGATTTTTTTTCGAACTTTTGAAGCAATGGATTAGTTTGTTTCGTAGTTTGATTGATCGTGTATTATGCAATAAGGGTGCAGATTGTTAGATTGCCCCACAGATATTTCCAAATAAAATGCAAGAATATTGTTTATCTCAACCAAATATTTAAGTAAAGGGAAATCAAGCAAAAACTACAAATATTTGGTACTATCGTAGCCAACCTATATTTGTTTTCCAGATTTTTAAAAGGGGACTCCCCTTTCCCACTTTGATTCCAATTTTATCAATAATTCTAACAACATTAAATACCTCCATATTTCCTCAGCCCACGACATGACACCAACGGAAAAAGATGCATAGTAACATCCCAATATTAATTAACAACCAAACAAACAAAGATTAAATATTAAACAATTGTGTTATTTCAATTACTAAGCTGCCATATTGCGTCATTATACTTAAAATAGTTATCGTCCATAATTTATCGCTCTGACTGGCAGACGCAATTCCATATATTGAGTCATTATCTATATTTGTGGTCAATATCTGTGTCCGTCTGTGGCGACTTGCTACTGAAATGCTGTTGAGATTTTGATTGGGTTTTATCGGGGGATACAGGGCTTTTAGTGTTATGAAATTGACTAGATGTCATGAGAGTATTGCCCTTTATTTATACAGAATTATGTGGTCTGTGGCTTTGAATATTCCGTAAAGCAATGAGCAATGATCCACTAGACTACGGTTACTCATTGTGTTGGCGATCTCAGAGTATTACTAATTTCCTCAACGAATGTTTGGCTGCCATTAATTTAGTTAAATTTTGTATAACAGCCTATGATGTTCCCATTGCTGGAACACACGCCTCCTCTCTAAAAGAGGGAGTGGACTGTAATCCACCACGCGGGTCCAGTGCGGGTTAGTAGATGTCACATGTCTTCGAATTTTTAGTTCTAGGTCATGCCGGTTTCCTCACGATGTTTTCCTTCACCGTTTTAAGAGCAGTGCACGTCATGGTTATGGAATAAATTGCGTATAGTAAAGTGCCTGCTTGGGTCCCAACACACGACCTTACAACTCGTAAGTCGAGGCTGATACCACTGGGCCACCACTGCTCAATTTAATTTTAGATAACCTACAAGATTATCTATGATGTAAAAATAATCTAGATACGATGGAAGAGCGAAAAAAATCTTCACGTCCGTCTTTATACTCTCAAAGTTGGTTTCGTTTTGTGATTTTATAACTGCAGATTTCCCCCACAGATGTACGTACACACGGCTACACATCAAGCTATACATCTCCAGTTTACGCTGATCTTGCATTCTATAGGATTTCCGTACAATGCGAGGTCAGCTTATACTGGAAATGTATAGCTTGATGTGTAGTCATGTGTACAGCGATTGAAAAATAATTCTACATTTTACTAACATCACTTACAACCAACACCACATTTATACTATATTGTTTATCTCACGTCATCATTATAATCTAAAAACATCTATAAAACTGGAGTGATCCGGAAAACTGCGGTTCAAACTGGTTATGATGTACTTATCTGAGTGTGCAAGTGTTTAATGCAAACTGTCTTGTAGTCACCATCTTACTAACGACATGCACGGACAAATTTTATTGTAATAGATGCTATGGAAAGGAGCCAAAGGGTAGTGAAACATAGAATGGACAATTCAATACCTACTTTCAAAAATATTTTCGCAACGGATGACCTATATAAACCCCATTGGTATGTGTAGCGACGCTGGGAATCCGGTTAAGGAGAGAAGCACAAATCCGTTCGATGTGGCGACGTTTGGGTGAGGCCTATGTCCAGCAGTGGACTTCTTTCACCAGAAATGATGATGATGATGCATCTAATTAGGAAATTATGAGGCACCATCTCCATTATTACCATTCTTACCAAATCACATCATCTGCCTAGCCTTTTCCCAAATGTTAGGATCGGCTTCCAGTCTAACCCGATGCAGCTGAATACCAGTATTTTACATACCGCGCGGAGCGACTGCCTATCTGACCTCCACAACCCAGATAGATGGTAGATGGTAGATGTTGGTAGATGTCACAACATGTCTTCGCATTTTTGGTTCTAGGAGATGCCGGTTTTCTCACGATATTTTCCTTCATCGTTTTGAGAGCAGTGGTGATGAAATTATTTACACAAAGTAAAGTCTGCCTGGGACAGGACCGTTACCACTGGGCCACCACTGCTGGTTAATTTACCTACTAAGTTCCAATTTCTTTAATTGCGTCTCCATTTAATTTTATAAATAATTTTCAAGTACAAGGCATTCTTAAGACAATAGGGAGATAAAATCTGAGTCTGTTTATCGCCGAGAAGATAGAAATAGGCAGAATAATCTTATCTATATCTTATCACTCAGTACAGTCTTAACAGATGGCTGATACTACTGATATGATGGTAAATATTTACTTTTATTATCAAGATTTTGTTTAAATTTAGTTGAAGGGGCTTCAGATAAAGATATCTTAGGTACATAACATAGTATTATGCTTTTTGCTCTGACGGAGTTTACAGTGGTGTCAAATAAATTATGTTTATTTTTATTGCACCCACCTTTGGCCAGCCATGAGACCAATACAATACAAGGCGATTGTTGCCATTTTCGCTCCCAAAAAAGTCCAAATCTCCGAGATGTAACTGAGAAGGCCGCCGTGACACTTTCCCCGGCCTTCATCATCAAATGACTTCTCCCGCTCGGGGCGGAGCGGTAGGTTGTGTCAGACTTTTACTGACTAAAACCCACCCGTGGTCCTTCAATTGCATGTTGCCAAGGGCCCCGGTATCCCTGTCTGACTTTCCCGCAGCCCTGGCAGGCATCGGTCCTAGCGGACCCCGTCATTTGTGCTGACATCTCTTTGAGGCGCGCGTGGAACACGACGCGCCATCGACCCGGGCCTGGTCCTTATTTATTTATTTATTTATTTAAATAACATGGGAGACTTACAGCTAAAACAAACAGATCAAGGACAGTACATTATTCAGAAAGCCAATTACAGGTCTCCACGTATAAAATACAGAGAAAAAAATTAAAATTCTGAGGACATTCACACCAAGTTACTAAGTATAGACTACAGCATAATAACTATGTTGCTCGCACTGCATAACAACCATCTTATCCTATTGAACTACATGATCTACCTGAAAAAATTACGGCTTAAGCACTTTCTGGCTGACGACACACTAGTTAGGAACGGATCTATATCGTGCTGGTTACAAAGCTTATTAAAATTTCGGCTTGCACGCACAATGTACGAATTCTGCCTATAATTGGTTGAAGCAAATGGCACGCGCAAAGGTGGATTATAGCGCTTAGACTTCATGGGAATGTTGAAATAAAATTTTGTCAAAATATCCGAACAGTTTATAGTATTGTTAAAGATTTTCAATAAACACACACAGTCAGAGATTTCGCGGCGGTTGAGTAGAGGTAATATATGAAATTTTTTACATAGGTTATGGTAGTTTTCCGAATGATAGGATACTTTTTGATGATAGCATAGATACCTTATGAACCTTTTTTGGATGCTCTCAATGCGGTCAATATATTTGTGATAACATGGGTTCCATATTTCAGACGCATATTCTAAGTGACTTCTAACAAAAGTACAGTATAGGATTTTTAAAGTTTTGGCTTGAGTGAAGCACTTGGATAAACGCATTATGAAACCCAGTGATTTTGAGGCCTTAGCGACTATTGCATCAACGTTTGTTTCAAAACTGAGCTTGGAATCGTGATGAACCCCTAGATCACGGATGGAGTTTGATCTAGGTAGAACTTGGTCTCCTAGGGTATACGATGTAGCAATGATTGAGCGCTTCCGAGAATACGTAATAACCGAGCATTTAGCGGGATTAAGATCCAACTTGTTTCTTTTGCAGTAGTCCTCTAGGCGACGCAGATCATTCTGGAGAGCCGTTGCGTCCAACTGTGATGATATTGTGGCATAGATTTTCATATCATCAGCAAAGCACAAAAGTTTGGACGAAGTCAAGCAAGAATCGATGTCGTTAATGTAGATTATAAACAGCAATGGACCGAGCAATGAACCCTGCGGGACGCCACTAGGAACAGGAACCCAGCTAGATATATAATTATTCAGTACTACTGCTTGGGACCTGTTAACAAGGTAAGAGGAAAACCATCTGAGTAGATCTCCATGAATTCCCAAGCCATTATATTATTACCACAGCCATTATATTATAGCCACATATTATCGGACGGCGAGCTACCCATTGCTCGCTGTCCGCAAGCCCGCGCCTACGGTGGCCGGGAATCCACTTTTCCCGACCTGGAAATCGAACTCGGGAACCAGCAGTCACAGATTCACAGCAAGGGGGCATACATAGTACAATTTGATTACAGTTGACATTTACCCCCTTATTTATACATTTTGATTAAAGTTAAGAGACGTTTAAACGTCAAAAATGTATGATTAAACATTACTCAACTTTAAAAAAGAAATGAAGTATTTATTTAACTGCATTCCACAATTAAGTTGAGTGTGTTTATAATTTATTTTACATCAAATTAAGTATTTCTAACAGTGTAATTCAATTTCGACTACAAGATTTTATGAGGTTGAAAACGATGCGACATCGTCATTTCAATATCTATGATTAATTCCTATTAGTAGTCTATGATTTTATTTATTTATATTCTATTCAAGTTATCTATGGTTTTACTTAACGTTAGTTCAGTAAATTTAACTGTCAAAAAACTTTGGTTTTTATTTATTATTGGTTAATTTAATAGCATTCTTAATAGTTTTTAGCTACTTAACAAATAATAAAATTAGTTAAAGAAATCTTAATGATTATGCATTTTAATGGTTTCAAATAAATACTCGTACGATACGCGGTTTAATCATAGGAGACATTTGACAAATAGGTAAATTAGAACGGTATTTTCAATTACTTTTAGCAGTGTCGCTTCTGTATAAAAAACAAACTTAGTCTATGTTCAAGTTAGTATCGAGAGCACTAAACGTTTATCTTCGAATGCAAATTTAAATTTTATCGATCTTAAAACATCGATAGTCGATAATATGTCGCTAACAACACTACAAATTATTATGTTATGTAGATGTTTCTTGTGTTAGGGGTAGGTAAATAGTTTATAGTGTTGCTCTGTTGTTATTGATGGTTTCCTGAATAGTGCAGTGGTGGAAAGTCAGTATTTTATGCTCAGAGCTAAGGATTCAATTTTTGTATCGGGGTATGAAATATATTTGCCTGTAGATATTTGTAGCATCTTTAACTGAATCATAATAGTCCTAATTAGAGTTCGTTTCAAACTTAATGGCGGCTCGGAAGTTAGCTACTCGCTGCACAGTACCCACCCCTTACCCCCGCTGACACATGAAATGGTTACTGCGCAGCGACTCGCCTCATGTTCCTAGCGTTTGAATCGAACTGAACCACCCTCTGATTGAATTACTGCATTTAACTGTTTACTATCAGTATTAAGAAACTGAGTTTAAAATATTACATATCTTTGATAGACCTACTCCAAACACTTGGTTTAACGATAGATAGTCTTAGTTGAAATCTATTGTTTGTTACCACAGTGTACACTTGTCTAGTAATACCTAAAATACGATCCTAAAAACCTTATCAAAAACACGAACAAAAATGATCTGCAATCTAAAAGTTATGGCACAAAATCCGCCACAGCCGGGAATCGAACCGGCAACAAAGGCGACGACACCTCCGCCCTTATATTTATTGCAAATTATGAGCGTTATCCGCCGATCTCCAGCACTCGATAATGGACTTCATACGGACGATAGGCTAACGTGGATGAGACAGACGGATGGTTGTACTAATTTTTTTTAAAGGAACATTACTTATTATGAATCAAACCAAAGCTCTGGGGGAGACATATGCTTAGGGAAAACACAGGTAAAAATTACAGGCACTTTTGAATTGTCAAGGAATCGAGGGATGAAGCTTACAGTGTCCGATTCCAAAACGTAGTAGGTTCCCATGAAGAGGAAGGGGCACATTTTAAAAGCATTTTAAATCAGAGTTGAATCGATGGAGTTGCCTTTGTTGGTGTAGTTTTGTAAAGATTTGTGGATGTTTATTTATATGAACCAGATTATGTTCATAATATAAATAAACCCCACGACTCAAAAATTCATTCTCATTCTTGATCACTCACTCACTTGGTTCTTATGGATTTTTACAAATAGACTCATTTAACTATTATTTATTAATCTCTCTTTCGTGCTTTTAAAGATCAGGTCAAATTGCCTACAGATATTTTAAAAGGACTAGATATTAAATAGATTAAGAAGCAAGTTTTCAAAATTCAAAATCAAAAAGTCTCAGCAAAAGCTACCTGACAGAAAATTCCTGTATTTTTATTAACGTTCGCATTTTATTCAAATCTCAATTGCAATCTGTCAAAAATACCTGTACAATAATAATTTACCTTCATTTTTGTTTTTGACAAGTTTTTGAAATTGATTGTCGCTAAGTTGAGATTGCAACTAGATTTTGAACATTTTTAATACAATAGACGTAGATATTAAATAATAAATATATCTACGTCTATTGTATTTTAAAATGGATTTCCGCAAAGTCACGCCTAAATCAATTAACTATCTTAACATTTTTAATGCCGAAAATCGGCCGTTTTAATTCCCATGTAAAATTAACCAGACAAATTAATTGACCGTCCAATCCTCTCTAATCCAACAGGCTCGGCCACCTCAAAGCTATTGACAGAGGCGGCGTAACGTTGATACCAGCTGATTTATTCGCCATTACACCGGCCTTAACTGATCGAGAGATTATTGCGATTTTTATTCAACCCCTAACGACCGAACGCTAAATGTCTGTTGAATGGTGTACAGAGGAACTAGACAAGTGACAATCGCTTCGAAAGCGTTTCGTATTTCTACAACGACTTTCAACAGGATTGACATAAGCTTTTCGATAGCTTATGTCAGTCCTATACATCTTTGCCTTTTCCATCATCGTTATCGCTGATAGAATGTCACTTTGTCTAGGGCCTCAGAGGGCCTAGAGTCCTAGACAAGTGACAATCGCTTCGAAAGCGTTTCGTATTTCTACAACGACTTTCAACAGGATTGACATAAGCTTTTCGATAGCTTATGTCAGTCCTATACATCTTTGCCTTTTCCATCATCGTTATCGCTGATAGAATGTCACTTTGTCTAGGGCCTCAGAGGGCCTAGAGTCCTAGACAAGTGACAATCGCTTCGAAAGCGTTTCGTATTTCTACAACGACTTTCAACAGGATTGACATAAGCTTTTTGATAGCTTAATTATGTCAGTCCTATACATTTTTGCCTTTTTCATCATCATTATCGCTGATAGAATGTCACTTTGTCTAGGGCTTCTGGTGATTATATTGTGCTCTTTTTGAGTTGGTTTTTCTATTAGTGGCGTGTTAATGTATGAGAAGTTCTTCTTCTTTTCTTGTGTCGGCACAAGAATTATAGTTCACGCTTGTGCAAAAGATATTAGTCAGCAAGTTGATAGAGGGGCTAACAGTTCAGACGCCAGACGTACACCTTCAAGTAGGTATAAGTTTATACTTATACCTACTTGAAGGTGTACGTCTGGCGTGTAAAATAGCCTGCAATGGTGGGCGTAGGGTTATCCCTACGCCCACCATTGCAGGCTATTTTAAATGAGGTTATAAGACCTAATTAACAAATAGGTATTTTAAACATAGCAAGCGAGAGTGGGGATCGAATTCTGTACTATGAGAGGATTTTCAGAGTCATTTTTTGTTTTTAGCTCTGCAATCATCCTTACATATTATAAAACAAAGTCCTCCGTCGCGTCTGTCTGCCGTCCTATACGCGATAAACCCAAAAACTACTGCACCGATTTACATGCTCTTTTAATCAATGGATAGAGTGGTTCTCGAGGAAGGTTTTAGTATATAATAACCGACATCCACGCGGGCGAAGCCACGGGCATCAGCTAGTATACTATATACAATGGCATATTCTGACGGTCTGTCAGAATCTACCGTTGAGTAAAAGCAATTATTCCTAATTCAACTATAAAAACAGAATTTCTTAAACACTCATTGTCACAGAAAACCCAAAACCAGGCCAGGGCTGTCACTTGCCGCAGTTTCTATATATAATCACGATTAAGTACTATCAAACAGGACCACACGCAAACAATAATTCTTTTCTCGTATCGCAGTGTGAGTTGCAGACATTTCTCAACCGTTGATAAAAATAAACGAGTCAAAACATGTTATCAATGCTAGGTAATGTTCATTATGTTCTTAGAATGTGTTCTACTGCGCAGTGTTGACGGTTTTTATTGAACGTTAGTAGGTAAGCAGAATTTGAAGTCGTAAGGGGTCAAGAAGCTGATCAGCCGAATGTAAAATCTGAGTAGTTTTATGTTTAATCTCTTGTAATTGGAATCTTAACTCTTTGTAATTAGAATCACCAAAAAATTGAGGCAAGCATAATTACGTCAATCAATTTCGTTCATTTTCTGTTTGAAGAGATATTTCCCTTTAAGTGAAAAAATAATAAGAAGTGGTGATAATAATACATAACATACATACATAATCAGCCTATAATGTTCCCACTGCTGGGACACAGGCCTCCTCTCTGTGAGAGGGAGTGGGCCGTAATCCACCACGCGCGCCCATTGCGGGTTGGTAGATGTCACATGTCTTCGAATTTTTGGTTCTAAGACATGCCGGTTTCCTCACGGTTTTCCCAACTATATTGGGGTCGGCTTCCAGTCTAACCGGATGCAGCTAGATACCAATATTTTAAAACATGAAGAAAATAAAGTTGGTCGTGTGAAATGGAGCCATGCATTAAGAATGAATACAGTTAGAAAACTTTAGTAATTAACAAATTCCAACATTTTTTTTGTTTTTTTATGTAATTCAATCTGCCTCGCCTTTTCTCAACTATGTTGTGATCGGCTACCAGTCTAACCGAATGCAGCTGAATACCAGCATTTTACATGGAGCGACTGCCTATCTAACCTCTACAACCCAGTAACCGGGTAACAATAATACCCCTTGGTAAGACTGGTTGTCAGACTTTCGGGCTTCTCACGACCCGTAACGACTGTCAAAGATACATGAATGACAGCCGGGACCAACGGCTTAACGTGCTTTCCGAGATACGGAGGAGATATGTATCCAATCCACGGACCAACCCGAGGACGCGTAGCTTAACCTGATGGATCGACTCGTGCGGCTGTTATTACTTAGCCACGAGCTCCTCCGAATTAATTTTAAGCAATTGCTATGTTATAAATGGTCAATGGTAATGGTTGGTTGGTGGTGGTTGGCTATTTAGATCAGTTTTATTAAAGCTAGTTAGAAACACACAATTCTACTAGAAAACAAGACAAAAACACCAGAATCTTGATAGGGACATGTCACCTTAAATAGCTAATTAAGTGACATATTTACAAATAAGCTCGGTCGATAGTCACTTTCTCTTTATCATCCAATAACAAGTTTATCGGGGACAATGCACTATCGGCTGCAAGTTGCATCGCGAAATAGGGCTGTGTAAGCCGGGATTTTGAAAGGGGGTGGTTTTTTCCATGACGACGAAATTCTTGGATAAATAATACCAGTGTACCACACTCAAATTGCGATTTAGATCGGTACAACAAAAAAACATTAACGTTAGTAGTATTTTTTTTAACTTAAATACCTTTCTACCGTAATGTGCCCGTGTCAATAAGTTTTTGGCAATATTCCATTGATTTGGACCTAAACCTCGTTAGAAATAATTCAGAGGGCAGATGTTACTGCAGGCAGGCAAGAATCTAACCCACTGCTACACTATCCTAACTAATATTATAAATGTGAAAGTAAGTTTGTTTGTCACGCTTTCACGCTTAAACGACTGAACGGATTTACATGAAATTTGGTACCGCCATTAATCGGGCACAAATTCAGACCCCAGGCGACTACTAAGAAATTCTAGATCGAAAAACCCAATAATACTTTGCCCGACATGGGAATCGAACCCAGCGCTTGCGATCACTAGACCAACGAGGTCAATCAATCTGCCTAGCCTTTTCCCAACTATGTTGGGGTCGGCTTCCAGTCTAACCGGATGCAGCTGAATACCAGTATTTTACATGGAGCGACTACCTATCTGACCTCCACAACCCCGTAACTGGGTAATACGATACCCCTTGGTTAGACTGGTTGTCAGACTTTCGTGCTTTTGACGACTCGTAACGACTGTCAAATATCCACAAATGACAGCCGGGACCAACGGCTTAACGTGCTTTCCGAGGCACGGAGTAGTCTCGATATGTGAAAATGGTTACCCATCCACGGACCAACCCCGGCAAGCGTAGCTTAACCTGATGGATCGACCCGAGCGGCTGTTATTACTTAGCCACGAGCTCCTCCCAGTCTAGACCAACGAGGTATTTCCACTAAATTAACGCTCCTACAAAAGTTCCAACTATATTAGAAATAAACTGCATCTTTAAAACTTGATTTTCCACTCGCCACCCCTACATATCTAGCGAAAGTGCACGTCGCCGATATCGAACAATGTGACTCGGACGATAGTGTAACGTGATCGCAGCGTTATCGCGGCGCTATCGCAGCGTTATCGCGGCGCTATCGCAGCGTTATCGCGGCGACTCGGATACCGTGCAGTTGTTTGTACTAGTACTGCGCTTTGAATACAGTGTAGGGCAAAAATTTATACCATTTTGTTTTCGCTGTCTCGAAGAAACTGTATGACTTTATCAGTTGGTCGGCCTGCGCTGTGATATAGTCTCGGTGGGTTATTATAGGAATGTTGTTATATTTATGTGTTACATTGTAACTGTTAGTGTAATGAGTTTATTTATTTATTGTTAATATCATTCTTTGGTGGGTTTGAAACGAAGTTACTGAATGAAGTTACCTAATTAATTTTGCCCTACACTGTATTTATTTAAGTATATGTTAATTTTCTTGCGCATATGTGTAGGTATAGGTATATTTAATATTTTAGTTTAGACTTTGCATATCCATGTTTTTCCCTTCTTGTTCTCACACACTATTGTCTACATTTCTTTCCCATTTCTCCTTTCGCAGGTCTGCTGGAAGAAATTTCTTAAGAAATAAGCAGTACCTTTGTACTCATATAATAATTGTGTCGTATCTCTATGTATTTTACTGTGTGTACATAAATAATAAAATAAATAAACGAATTAAAAAATCCGAAAATGGCGGCATCACCGTAAAACATAGGGCTGGATGATGCCGATGTAGCGATCACTGGGTGAGGCCAATATCAAGCAGTGGATGTCTTTTTGATCGGCTTAGAATGTCTTCGAATGTGTGAATTTCCTAAATTGACCCTTAGTTTCGAAAGTCCCTTTCTAAAAATGTCCCTTTGTCAATGATGATGCTGATTATAAAGGCAAGACTTGAATATCAACCTAGGATATCAAATTCTGCACTGAAATTGGTGCTTTCCTGCAACACTATATAACTTTTGCAAACGCATAATTTTCGATATGCCCAGAATTTTTACCGAACTCCAAGCCTTTGTAGCCCCTTTATACCCCAATCCTCCTGCACCCATACACACAATATATAATAACACAAGTGCTATTCCATACCTACATTAGCATCCCCAACAGATGGTTCAGATCTCAATCATTCAAGTTTTTGCGCGAACACACGACGGACGCAATTCGTATGCGAAACGCGTATCGTGTTAATTTCCTCGGCGAGACGCGCACGATCCCGGGGCGGGACGAGTCCGGGACGGATACGGGAAGGTTGCGGGACGCTTGGACGCTCAGTAGATGGATGATGAACGGATATGACAGGTGAATTTTGTTTTGTAATTTGTGTTAGGCGTTGATAAAGGTGAGTTCGATTGAAGTTTTTCATCGTCTAGTTTGTAATTTATTCTGTTAAAATATTTCCAAATAACATAAAGCCAGACTTAGACGTTTATAATGTAAGGGCCCTAGCACACGGCGTATTTTAAACGCGCAGACGACGCGCAGATAATATAATTATAATCTATATTATATGAAAAAATACTTAACTTTAATTTCGGAAGTTGGTGTCTTAGCTTTTCAATTTTCGTTTTTTGCGACCGACTTCCGAAATTTAAGTTATTTTTCACTTTTTAGCTGTGGTACCTACACAAATTCGAATACTACTTACTACCTGCTATGCAAATAATAGTGACGGAGTCACTTAAAACGTCGTCTATATAAATATACTAAGGGCTGATTTTACCAAAGTCAGATATCTTTTGTCCGAGGAATAAAAATGGCGTCTGACAGTTTTTGTATGGAAAAACTGTCAAAAATTCAACATTTTTTCGCAGGATTAAACTTATACTCGGTATAAAAGTTTGGTGAAATTCGCCCTTAGTGGGAAAAATACGTAATATTGAAGCTAACTCAAAAGCTTCGCAAGCAAAGTTAATAAATCTGATAAGGAACCACCTCTGAAGCATGACCTACCAAACTAAAAAATAATCATCAAAATCGATTCATAATTGGCGGAGTAATCGCGTAACATACATACAAAAAAGAACATACAGACGAATTGAGAACCTCCTCCTTTTTGAAGAAGTCGGTTACAGCTTACAATTTGGGGCTGTCTTCCCTAAAAAAACCCTCTTGTAAGAGTGACTTACTCTTACAAGAGGGTTTTTTTGAAGCGAGTAATAATTTAATTACCTACCTACTGTTAAGGCCTCATTCAGACTGGCGCGACGCGACATCGGTTATTATTAAACCGTGAAGTTTTCTTAGAAATTGTTTTAGAGTCGCATCGCGCCAGCCTGCATGTGGCTTAACGCTATGGTGCAGCTGTCACTCTACTAATTACCAAAGAATATCCAGATTTCTATGTCCCAAAATCAACAATACTTTTATGCCGCTAACCTTTCAACACATACCTACACAACCACCAAACACCTACGACCTCAGAACAAAAACGCCCCGATAAAGATCCGAACAAAAAAACCTGCACCATTGAACAAACAGACAAACATAAACACAAATCAATACAGCAAAAGAGCTCACATGTTGCAAACTTTTTAATCTATTCAGACAATTCAAATGCACCACCATAATGTGGAAGCGACGTCGGCAGAGAACAATTGGTATAAGCTGGCTCGGCTTAAACGTGCAAAGTGGGGTATCTCTGCTTTGTGTTCCCGTAAAGTTTGTTAAGCTGTTATTTTTTTTAATTATGAGCTGATGTTGTTTGTGAGCTCGTGGCTAAGTAATAACAGCCGCACGCGTCGGTCCATCAGGTTAAGCTACGCGGGGTTGGTCCGTGAATGGGTCCATCTTTACATACTCCAGACCCCTCCGTGCCTCGTAAAGCACGTTAAGCCGTTGGTCCCGGCTGTCATTTGTGGATCTTTGACAGTCGTTACGGGTCGTCAGAAGCCCGAAAGTCTGACAACGGATCTTGCCAAGGGGTATCGTATTATCCAGGTACTGGGTTGTGGAGGTCAGATAGGCAGTCGCTCTATGTAAAATACTGGTATTCAGCTGCATCCGGTTAGACTGGAAGCCGACCCCAACTTGGTTGGGAAGAGGTTAGGTAGATGAGGCAGATGATGAGCTGGTGTTGGTAATTTTTGTTTAGGTGTGTGATGAGGAAAATGTAGATAAATTGGGGCAAAATGAGGCAGCAGTTTAGGTTATGCGTAGTTTTTGTGACTAGCAGGAGGCATTTATAGAGTTGCAAATGTCAACCATTTTGGATTAATTTGACATTTTAATTTTGAATAATTATATTTTGATTTTGAATTTGATTGAAATTGTAAATTTTTAGTGAATCCTCCATGGAATTCCGAGCAATCTTGCTTTTAGGCCAAGTAAAAAATGCGATGTTAATCTGGTACCTATAATTATGGTCGCTTATCGATGTTTCATAAAAGCAAGTATGTTTAATTTTAAGTAAAGTATTTTAAAATTTTATCTCTTATTTTCCTATTGTACTAAAATTGTTAGTTCTAAAAGCGGGTGAAGACACTGACTCCTGTAACACAGGTCTCACCTAGCTGAGGAGTCAGGGCTTCAAATGTATGTGCAGCCTTTTTATGTCAATATTTTTTTTTTATTTTTTTTATTATTATTATAAAAGCAAGAGTCCTGCTTATCATGAATTATTAAAAATATGATTCTGATGATTAGTTATGTACTTACGTAGCAGCTGTGACGATTGTTAGACGATAGAACTGCACTTTACACTTACCTGAAAAAATAAAAATTAATTGTTACCACTAAACTTGTTGTAAGGTACGCACGGCTACACATCAAGCTATACATTTCCAGTTTATGCTGATCTCATTGTATAGGATTTCCGTACAATGCGAGGTCAGCTTATACTAGAAGTGTATAGCTTGATGTGTAGCCGTGTGTACAATTGTGAAGCACTTATATAGGTAGGTACTCCAGAAAACTGTCGCGAATGGTGAAGGTTTCCACAATAGCTACTATGTATGGGACGAACGGGACTTTTAATATTATTTATTAAATTCTCGTTCGTCCCACTAATAGGACGATGGCAGTGGGACGAACGGGAATACACGTTTTTTAGTACAATACCATTCTAAAAAATCAAAATCTCTGTCAGAGGGAGTGGGCCGTAATCCACCACGCGGGCCCAGTGCGGGTTGGTAGATGTCACATGTCTTCGAATTTTTGGTTCTAGGACATGCCGGTTTCCGCACGATGTTTTCCTTCACCGTTTTTAGAGCAGCGGTGATGAAATTATTTACACAAAGTAAAGCGCCGGTCAGGGTTCAAATTACGACCGTTATACCGTTACCACTGGGCCACCACTGCTCTCCAATGGTGTTAGTTTAATATAAAAACTGACATTTCACACATAAGTAATCAAGGAAACAGCTTCCATAATCAAATAAACAAAAAAGTCTTCCATTTTCTATCATCTTCACAAAGTCATTACGCGAAATATATTTTTAATTGCAACATTTTTATTTCTTGGGACATTAACAAAAACGCTGGACGCATTAAGCGGTGAATTATAATGCCTTTTTAGACATTTTTTCCAATTAAGTTAATTATATTTTCTCTTCGTGTACCTGGCTTTCCGGGAGTGAATCTATTTATTAACTGAAATTACGCTGGAATCGTTTCGTTTTGTTAAACGCGAGATTTTTGTCTGGTAATGTGTATGATAGATATTATTGTGGGTTTAACTTTGTTTTAAAAATCTCTGATTTTCTTCTCTTGTCTAAACCTATTCGGAAAAAAGCTATATCTTAGTATATCTTCAAGCCATAATTCGTGTGTATTCATAATCTCGCATTGTATAGGATTTTCGTACAATGCGAGGTCAGCTTTTACTGGAAATATATAGCTTGATGTGTAGCCGTGTGCACAACCAAAACCTACGAAATGCTAAGAAAAATAAGTTGTAGACTAACTTAAAAAAAATATTATAATCATAAGAACCACCATGTATGTGCAACCTAAGCTTTATTTTGTAATCCTAAAGACAAAGATTTTAGAGAAATTTGTTCAAAGGTGGAAATTCCTGAAAACTTTTAACACTATGATATCGACACAGATTGTACGTTTTATTGCGAAATGTTGCTATCTATAAATACATAATTAGAAATCTCTAGTCAGGAAATAACAACGCTCACTTGTTTCAAAAACAAAAAACATTAACAAATAAATCTCTTAAAACTACCCTCAAAAACCCTGTCTAGCCGATATCCCTTAGCACTCGTGATACAGCACAAGATCATACTCCATCACCCTCCCCCCCTGCACCCCTCTCAAGATGGGAGAGGTCGAATTTCCGCCACAGCCTCACCGGACGTGACGTCATGTTTACAAATCGCGGGAGAAACGTCATCGCGAATTTTAAGCAGTTAACACTTTAATGATGTTTTGTGATTGTGTTTTGAACGCTGTTTGGTATTAAGGTTTACGTGCATTGGGGGACGGTTTTTTGTTAGTAAATAAAGGGTTAAAAATGGGGTGAAATGAAAATAATCGTTTTGCATGCATACCGTGAGAAAAGTTTTACGATTCCTGGTGTATTTATTATGAAAACCATGAACTGTAGAATGTCATTGATTGAAAAGTACCTACTACGTTTTACGTAGGTAATGTTCAAAGATTAGAGTCACACAGGCTCTCTCTGATTGATGCATTCAAAGATCAAGTGCAGTTATTGTGCAGCTAAAAATCCTAAATATTTCACTTCCAATAGAACAGAAACCAAACACCTGCAATCCAATTAATTTTAACACTCATGCTGTTCATATTTTTTCATCAGTCTCCGATTTTCCCCTCCAACTTTTAATATCGCTATCCAAACAGATTCGCCTGTAAACTCATTACCCCCCAATCTTATTGAAAATCGTCCTGATCCGTCCGACTGCGTGTCAATGGGGGACGTTAACCGACTTGAAAAATGAAACATAATGTGTAAATCCTTAATTTATATGCGTCGCCGCGGGCCGCCGCCGCGCGACCGTGTAGGGCTGCCAAATACTCAACATTACGGAAAAAATATTTATTTTCAGGGGGCCTACCAGCACCGGTTACAGCAGTATTATTTTAATACTACTTCAGTGAAAGAGATGAACCTCTACAGGACGGATAGGTCCATCTCTTTCCCCCACGAAGTAAGATTAAAATAAGTTGCAGTTTGTCTTTTTATTTTTAAGTATTAAACACCTTTATATCCGAGCAAGAAGCTTTAAATGACGATTGATGTCTCTCAAGATCCTAATTTGGTGTAAACCATAAGTAAAATTGGTACGTAGCTACAGTATCACGCTGTTAAACTAAAAACCTTCAGGGGTAGTATTATAAAGTTAGTATTAATTCCATCATTGCGAAAACGGGATGGTGCTAGCGGCCTTGTTTAGCTCCGTCTCTCCCTCTCACTGGAAATATGGTGGCATTAACACTTCATAACGGCACCAGGTCCAGTTGAAAAACCAGCGGCACTAGTTGTCTGGCATTTTAGCTGAACTGGGCCTATTTGGCGCAGCCACGAGGCACACTCTCTTGTTAATTTCTTACTATAAGTACACTTTTTTTTATATTTCTTTCTTTTTTACTTGTCGTTACGTTGTGTTCTGTGCCTTATAG
The DNA here is from genome assembly GCA_947522985.1 of Lithophane socia. Lineage (NCBI taxonomy): Eukaryota > Metazoa > Arthropoda > Insecta > Lepidoptera > Noctuidae > Lithophane > Lithophane socia. The sequence continues at coordinate 2,429,932 of OX383256.1, forward strand.
TCTGTGCTAAATGAATGTATTTTCTTATTTTTTCTTAATATAGAACATGGAGCGTTACATTTAAGAAAAAGCTCAGCTTTTACGACATCCTTTATATAACTCTTACCTGTGTACATCAAAAGTCTCTCTTAAAAGCTCGATGTCTTATTTGCTAACGCCTACTGTACGTCGATTCTGTAAAATTCAAACAACAACTCGCATCTGAAATCGCTATTCACTATCACTTCGAATTTTGAATCGGGTTCGAGTGCGAAGTGAGAGTCGAAGTGACGGGGGAATTACCTTACTGAATGCCACTTGTTACGTCATCTCATACTTTATCTGTCAAAATCTCACGGTCAATTTAGTTCAACTCGCTGACACGCTCGCAAGGGTAGCGCTAGTGTATCAACCGAGTTTTTAGAATGCCAATCAAGAAACTCACAGCGGATTTAGATTCGAAGTTTAGAATGGGGAATCATACCTGTATGTACCTACACTATTTCTTGACTTTCCTACAAAGTTTTTGCTATTTTTTCCCTTACTAGTACTGAAAAAATAACAAACAAGAAAAAAAAAAACTACAGATCCTTCGTAAAAATTTCACCAACCAAAAGTGCCAGCCCTAACCATCCGTCTCGATTCATTTCTTAATAAGAGCGTTGTCAAGTCGTCGCCGGCGCTAATTTGTTTGTGCAACATCGAACACCATTGATCAATGGGGACAAGATCACTTTGTTGACAATAACCGGGGACAGTAAGTAGCTTTTTAATTTGGGTTTTAGGGAAAATGGGTTTCTTGAATAGAATAGAATCGAATGTAATCTAACTTATAATATTATAAACGCGAAAGTTTGTGAGTATGGATGTTTGTTACTCTTTCACGTAAAAACTACTGAATGGATTTGGATGAAATTTGGCAAACAGATAGTTTATAACCTGGATTAACACACAGGACTTTTTATCCCGATATTCCCACGGGATCGAGACATACGCGGGTGAAACCGCGGGGCGCAGCTAGTAGAATATAAAGAAAGAAAAATAGGTTTATTTGTCACAGACACATGTGCATACTAACTACGACTACGACTACGACTCGAACTATTGGCAAGTTTATACTAAAACCTTCCTCAAGAAGCACTCTATCCATTGGTGAAAACAGCATGAAAATCGGGGCAGGAGTTTTTGAGTTTATCGCGAACAGACAGACGGACAGACGCGGCACAGGACTTAGTTTTATAATATGTAGTGATGTTATGATTTAACGATTTATGTGAACTCAATTAATCAACCCATCATATTATGATCCTAGTAACTTACACTTGTAACTCCACTCAATCAACGCACAACTTTCAACTTTAACAGCAAATAAATCTGTCTTTTTTCCTTATAATCAAGTTTGTAAGTTAAACTTGAAGAGCTAGGCCTCAGGGGCGGAGGCTCGCGGAGCTCCTCCCACCAGCCATGATGTCGACTGGTTTGGCAGGAACGAGACCAGCGACATCTGTGTTTTGCGCGGGAAACTGTATGTTGAGTTTATGGTTTGAAAGTTTGAAAGATAAATTGTTTATTTTTTTATTTAACACTAGTGACCTGGCTTCGCACGGGTGCAATATACCAATGTGGTGACATGTTAAAACATCGATATTTCTGCTATAATATTTATGTAAGTTTAATTTTTAATGTATTATACACCTTCCGGAATGAATTCTCTATATGATGGTGAAAACCTTCTTTTATTTTATTTATAGAGTTGGAAGACCAATACATCTGCCTAGCCTTTTCCCAATTATGTTGGGTTCAGCTTCCAGTCTAACCGGATGCAGCTGAATACCAGTATTTTACATGGAGCGACTGCCTATCTGACCTCCACAACCCAGTAACTGGGTAATACGATACCCCTTGGTAAGACTGGTTGTCAGACTTTCGGGCTTCTGACGACCCGTAACGACTGTCAAAGATCCACGAATGACAGCCGGGACCAAGGGCTTAACGTGCTTTCCGGGGCACGGAGGAGTCTCGGTATGTAAAGATGGTCACCCACCCACGGACCAACCCTGGCAAGCGTAGTTTAACCTGATGGATTGACCCGTGCGGCTGTTATTACTTAGCCTGGAGCTCCACGGGTTGAAAGCATTTAAATGATCAGATAGGAGATATTTTATAATTACTTTAAATAATCTATTATTTACTTATGTATTTGTTTGAGAGTTTGATAGAGCTAAAAGTATATGATGATCAAAATCATTAGGTCTGTCTACTTTTCTTCCTATATCAGAAAAAATCGGTTTATAGAATTTGTTCTCATAAAGAACACATAACAGTTTACTTAAAATATGAGATATACAAATCAATCGTGCAGTTCTATGGTAACATAATGACTCCGTGTGTCGATAAAAGGAAGAAATAAATATTTAAAACTAAGCCTAGTTTAAAGGCAGGCAGGCGTTTTCTAAGTTGACGAATTGACAAGAATTGTGTGATCATCTGCTTCCAAATTGTTACGCCCATGATTGGACAAAACAATTGGACTCGATTGGACTTAAAAGTGTTAAGTTTTTCATGACGGAGATATAAACCCAAAATTAAAACGTAGAGTGAAACGTCCATTCTCTATTTCAATTAGAAAAAAAACCTATTTGGCTGGCTTCCATTTTATTTAGTTTGCCATCACCTTGGAATGTGCTGATTAAATTCGTAAAACTAATTATATGAAGAAAAAAAAAAACTATTAGACTACAGACAGACACATTTTCTAACCCATAATTCATTGTCCTGTCCTTATCCTAATTTACTTGGGGACGGCGCTATATCATGTATTTTTCTTCCATACTTCTCTATTAGCCGTCATCTCGGTAGTCGCCCCCTTTCTAGCCATATCACCTTTTGACAAAGTCCATCTATCGTTTCTATGGTCTTCCGTATCGCCATCCACATTCATACTCAAAACTTCAGCTGCGTGCAGTTTCCAATTTTCAATTCCTATCAAAAGCTACGGATTTAACACTGAAAGCTCAAATCAGCCTACAAAAGCTCAAATCAATCCACACATAATTTCTGAATAACTAAAAAAATGACCTTTAACCCTTATACTCATTAACCATTTAACCCGCACACATTTTCCTTCACCTACATTCTGTGAATCAAATTGTCCTAATCACAAAACCAAGCAAACAACACGCTAAGAACACGATAAAAACAGGAAAAGGTCCTACGGTTAATTAAAATACAGGATAAAATGACAAATTTAACGGAATATTATACACCCGTTGTATTGATAAATAAGTTACAAGTTTCCTCATGATTACTGAAAGGGATTTGTTCAATGTTCATGTTACTTATCGATCTATTAATAGGCAAGTCCATTGTGTTTTTGTCGTGATGTTGGGATTTGTATTCCCTGTTGGTAAATTTAAAAGGAAATAGTTTCCTCAGCCCTGGTGGGTTTATTTAAATAGGTTTCATTCATATTTCAATAATAAAACCCAATTTGTTTGTAAAGTTTTCCTGAAAACTTTTGGAAAGACGATGCTTTCAGAATCACTTGTTAGGATAGAGTTTGGAATAATCTATGCAGAGACTATATACGCAGTCAGTGGATGATTACCTTCGAATCCAATTCATTTCAAAGCCCCAGCTGAAAACAGTATGTCAACAAAGGAGAGCTAGCTGCCAGTTAAATGCACTTTTAAATTTGCAGCTGCCTAAAAAAGTGTTGTCAAATGAATAAGAATTTTGATGACCCGTGAATGTTAACTCAGTTACTTGCCTCTGCTATAAATATATTGTATAAGCCTCTGCTTCAATTTCCAGTGACTCACTCAACTCAAAGCAACAATTGCTAGAATCATACAATACAGCAAAAGCTCGCACAATTGCCCAGCAAATGCAACAGCAGTCTATTCATTCGGATGCGTCCGCGCAAGGCTGTACTACCCTAAGCTTCAAAAGATCCTTCAATCATTTAAAACAAACCGCTATAAAAATGAAAAACCCGTTTCGACGAACCGTCCCATCAGAGAGCGAACCGTCAGAAGAAAATAAAAGCGAACATTGTTCTCGCACATCGCCTCCTCGAGATGTATCTCACTCGTTATTTAGTTAGCAGATCACCCCATTGTTACTTAGGAGAAACCACGAAAAAAGCATGGGCGGGGCCCCTATCTGCACTTGCATCAGGACCGATGAAACATGCTCTCTATCGCGATACATGCCTTCCAACACGAGGCAATACATCCCATAACTTCAAACCCTAAAGCTTCTTACACAAAGTTGAGATTCCTCTGCTCCAAGTATAAGCAGCTTATTAAAGAAAATTAAATTTGCAGCCACGCGAAATCGAAACGAATCCGCGAAAGGAGAACACCGTTTTGACGATCAAACAATATTGATCCTTATTGCTTTCGAACGAGTACTTAACGTTCGATAATGACCGTTAAGATTCAATTTGGTCGTAAAGGGCCACAATCGTTTGGGGGATGTGTGTGGCTTGAGATGTTTTATGGGGTTTTGTGAATGTTTATATAGTGAAGGATATTTATATAGAGTGGATTATAGATAAGAGGCGAACGTATTTTCATTTTATTACCAAATTACCGATGGTAAGATTGTGGTGCTTCGTATCGGTAACATTTGCCAACAGGTAATTGTCTTATTACTTATTTTGTGCATTCCAACACTTGGTCCGAGTGTGTTTAAGTTTAATATCAAGGTATTGTTCGATGTTTTTAATTTACTTGGTCAGTTGATTTCAGATGGTGATAATTTTTGGTAGATTGCATTAATTTAACCGCTCTTGAATTTTGAACAGTCTATCTGTAGTCTTTATTTTAGTTGGATAATGTACGAATGAGTACAGATGTCTCATCTTGTCTAGGAAGACAAACCAAAATCTTCAACGCTTGATCAAATCTAAAGTGTGGAACAAACTCTTTTTTTTTCTTTTGGCTTTTCGCAATGAACTTAAAAAGTTTCAATCAAATGCAGGTATCGTGGACCAACCTCTTCTGTGCCTTGTTTTGCTATTAAGAGCTTAATGTAAAGAACAACCTTCTTTCAATTAAAAACGACAAACCCTCCTTTCTAAACAACCCATAAACAAGTCCCTCTATTTTTCTTCACGCACAAACCAACACATAAAGAACAAATTCTAAAACAAATACCATTGGAACAAAACACGCTTTTAAATCAAACAAGTAACATTTATTAGTTTTATAGTTCAAACAAGCGTGCCAACAAAAACAAAAATTAATTATAAGCTGTGAGCTGTCCTATCCAGCATCAGCACGACCCTTCGCCAGGTCTTAAATCATACAACGCTCCGCAAATTGATCGATCGAAATTCGAAACTCGAAACAAAGGGTAGGGCTTGCAACAATCACATAAGTCAGTCGAATAATCGTTTGTTGAAAACTAAATTTTAGAACAGCGACCTCTATTGGTGGTGTTAGACACTGTAATGGAAATTCTGATCAATAGATGGCGACAGTGTTGCAATGGCGGGTAGTGTTTGGCCGGATCGCGATTATGGGATTTGTGGTGTGAATATTGTGTATTTTATTTTTATATTGCAGTAAATCTCAGCTGCAATGTCTTTATTAAATTGTTAAAAAAATATATTAAGCACTAGTAAATGTACTGAAGGTAAGTTTTTTATATTCAATGACAACAACGACACATTGAAACCGGTACTTACACGGCTTAAAACATGGCATTACACATAACTAGTACCATTAGATAAAAAACACGTCCACTATTTAAATAAACCATCTTTCTATCATCTATTCCATCGCACAGTCGTTTAATAGCGCGATTTTAATCTATGAAAATGTCACACCATGACAGGTTACTGTTATTATGACACAAAGACATACAAATTTATATTGTGCACCCCATTTAATCAACAATCAACCTTACTTATTCAACATAAGAGTTGAAATTATGATTTTCGGAATTCGAGCTAAGTTTGTCTCGTCATAAAGCTTTGGTCTGGCATCCGGCGCGAGCGCAGCGTAACGTCGATTACTCGATAATTTCAGAAGATTAAAATCGGCTTTTTGACAACACCAGGTACTTTAGGAATACGTTTGAATAAGTGTTTGTACAACATTGACATGTAAAGGCAAATTGTCAGCCATTTTGATAGATAATGACGTGTAAATACGTACCTACATACAATAATGAGTTTGATAAAATCTGCCTTTCGGCTATTGTATAAATGTATTGTCTAAATGTTCCGAATTGTGCTGCCAGTACGGACATGTGAAAAGGGAAAGTTCTTAATCAGAATTAATGAGGATTGTTGCAAAGTGTTGCAGTTAATTTAAGCTTGGCGGTGTCAAACTGAGTGGATAGCGAGATAGCAGAAAAAGTATTGGTTGGTGGTGAATGACGTTAAAGATAAAGACCAACGTACAGAAATAGGAGAAAAGGATAAGACGAATTATAAAGAGACAGCTTATCAACGACATAATGGTGATGTAAAAACAGAATTTACTAATGAGAGTCAATGTCACCAGCCTTTGCAAACTGATTCCATCTACCCAACAGTAATTTAACTACGGTAGGTGTTCTACGACACCTACAAAACTGACCAAACGTAGTGTGATAGGCTCCAACAACCTAATTTTCCTCATCCATATTTCCTTTCTTTACAAAGCACGTTGTCAGTTCGAAAACATATACCTAGTCCCCTAAATATCTCCCCGACTAAGGAAGCCTCCACTTAGCCTAATACCGTTTCCCTACCCACACCGTACACAGCTTGAAGATAAATAAATCCAGACCTATCGCACGATACTCGGATCCGTTCACAATCCTTATAAAGCCAGTGCACACTGTTTTTGTTCTCTGTACAAACGATTTTATCTGCGCGTACGCAGCGTTGCGCGTTTTAGACAATAGTGCGTAGGCGCGTATTAAGGCGAACCTATCGAGTTTCCAATCGTTCTGTTAGACTATTAAACACGATTTTGTATTTCTATAGATTAATTGGTTTTCGATTTGGGTTTTGTGCTTTTGCATGTGTTGCTCAAGTTTCCTATACGGGTGAAATTAGCACTTGTTTCACCTTTGTTTTTTTTTTAATGACACAGTGTACGCTTTTTGGAAGATCTATTTACTGAAGTTGCCTAGAATCCTAGATACTGCAATTGTACTGCTCTTAAATAATTTTATAAGGTTAGGTACTGTTAAATGTCTCTATTGTGACCTCAATTAAATTTAATTGTTTTCGTTATGAATTTTTCGAGTACTTCAGCAGACCTGCCTGTTTAAAACCCTTGTTTATCTTGATGAAATGTTTTTCCCCTAACCTTACGTATTATTTTTTATTGAACCTTTCAAAGCTACCGTTCTATTCCTTTTTCAATTCCAATCCAAATCACCATCCCTTAATCACCAAGTAGCCACCGAAGTAATAACAATCATTAATAGTTGTATAACACAAACACGTATATAATTAAAGTAAAACATTGTGTTGTTATCTTATCAGCACATCGGACCATTAACGGTGGCCACAAAAACACGGCTGGCTAGGCGGACGCGCGGACCGATGTGTGTTCTACTACTTATGATATACGGGTCCAAAGACTGGATAGCTCTAAAGAATTAGGTTATAAATGAATTAATTAGAAATAAATTCCTACCTACAATGAATTCCAAGGAGAGATTCTTGGAGTTCGTTCGAATTTATGTTAAATCATTCTGTAATGACTGGTGATATGAAATTCAGATGTTTCTACTATGAAACATGAGACTCCAGGGGCTAGTGCAAATCTTGTAGTTCATTCGATTTATTGAGTCTGGTTAAACCACACTGGGGTCGGTGCATTTCATTCATTCAATGACTGGGTAAAATGAAATTCAGACGTTTCTGGTTTATCTGGTTAGAATAGAAGTCATCCTGGAAAGGGTTTATTTCTGGTAGTGAACGAAATTGTGAAAAGAACAGAACTTGCAATCCACAAAATCCTTTTGAAACAGGTGTCAGTGACGGCAACTAGAAACGTAGGTATGTATATTTTACATAAGGCGTGATCGCGACGAACCAACTAAACAAATTTCAACAGCGTATTTAGCTAAAGATTCATACTTTTAATGGACGGGTTTAAATGTGTTTCTTCCCAAAAAATATTTCCTCAAAACTCACACAAATACAATAAAATGCACATTTGAAAAATTAACCGCTAGGAAGCTGTTCGTTCTGTTGAGCCGTGTGTCCACTCCCGTTATCTGTCGATCTAAAACGCTCCACACAATCGCATAATCGTAGTCACCCGTAACCGAACACTGACTGTCAAAACAAACGAACACTGTCCTTAAACAATAAGCCCATAAAAAGTACGCCCACTATCTTTTACACAACACTAAACTTTACTATAAAGTCATAAGGTTCAAAATTACAACAAATTGTAGCTAATAACATCCGTCATATGAGATGAATCGATATCGAACGCAAGTGTCAAAATCCTAACCTCAAAATATTATGTATCGCTTCAGTTACCGGATAAGGCTTCAATCGATTCCAGATAGTGCTGTAAGTTCTATAGACTTTAAATTACCTACATATGTTTAACTGCCATTGGCATTTGGTTATTCAATTTAAAGAGCTTATTTACATCCCCCATGTGCTGGTTAGAAACTTCGAATGTTTTCATATACTCCTAGACCAGCTAGGGAACTAAATAAATATTCAAAACCCATTCTAACAAAAACCTTTAAATCCATAACATTTCAAAAATAATTGTTCTCACACTATCACATTTTAATAACGCATGATCTAAGCCTCGGGTGAGAATCGAATAAAACAATCGAGTCGCTAGTGCGAGAAAATAAGCGACGTAATCGATACTATCGGTTCACGAGAATCGAAAGGTTGTTAACAATTGACGCCTATAATGTAGTTTATGCTTGGAAGAGATGAAATGGATCGTGAGGCCGTAGGTCGAGAAAGATACAGCCTTCAATCAAGAACCAACCCTTTAGAAATCAAAATAGGGTTTAATTTCAATTGTTTGGAGCATGAGGAACAATTGTTCAGTGTGAGATGAGACAAGTGATTAGACAGCTATGCTTTTAGAAACGTAGAAGTTGAGGCAACAGTATGACGTGTATTGCACATTCGGTTTATTTATATTCAATCAATTTTAGTTGAGAATGGACTGGAGGTCGTAAATGCGACGTTTGTAGAACGGCCGCTGGCTGTTTAAATGAAGGCTTCAACGCAAGACCTTGTATGGCCAAATAATTATATTTCCTCGATATTGAAGTCTGCGAATGCTTTCAATGAACTATCATGAACTGATAAACGGTATTCAAAGAAGGTGGACCGATGACCTGGTGAAGGCCGCAGGAATCCACTGGATGTGAGAAGCAAAGAACCGGTTGAAGTGGCGATGCTTGGAGGCCCATTTGCAGCAGTGGCATCTTTCGGCTGAGATGATGATGTTGATGATTCAGAGAATCACCTAATCAAATTAGCTACTTATCATCCAAATAGATGAAACCTTTGCAAAACAGATTATAAGAGGTAGTATATTGTACATCCTAATGACCATAACCGTCATTATTCTCTTGTCCTTATCCCAATTTATTTGGAGTCAGTGTAGCATGTCTTCTTCATCGCTTTTATCAATCATCCCAGTGGTCACACAATCTTTTCATCGTTTCTTTGACGTTTTTCATCGACTATAATTATGCACACATTATCATAACCACCAGCACCTTAATTGCACTTTCGATCACAATCTGAATGATTTTGAAGGATGTTGCTAATCCATTTCATCATAAGTTCTAAAAAAAATCTGCTCAACAACGTACCATAATAACGCAATGAATGTTGTTGAACTGTCATAGTCATAACGAAAGCCATTGCTACTGTCAGTGTGTCTCCTGCAATTACCGCGCAGGCTAGACTGAAGAATACGTGATTAATCGATGCCATATCCCTGCACAACGTTATTCACTGATCGATTTTGATTTCTTCAAGATGATCGCATTATATTATCATATCATACCTATAAAGATTCTGTATCTCTCTGACCTCACTTAATCACATGATACACATGATATCAGATGTTTATGCAATAAAATTTGTAACTTAACATGACACGTGTCGTTCTTAGTAATGTGCTAATTGTAGGAATCATGATTTATATGGCTAGCGTTACCTTTTTAATGTCATACAAGGTTAGTCTTATAATCTTGTTTCCGTTACTGGGCTCCAAAGATTCTAATGAGAAATTACGGATGCACCTCTGACTTTTCGGATCCTTATGCGTATCATTATCAGTTGCTTCAAAAACGGTGAAGGAAAACATCGTAAGGAAACCGAGAGATAATATTTCTCGACGGCATGTAAAGCCCAGTCAGAGGCCCATGGCCGGCTAAAAACTAGTTACTAAACACATGAAAAAGAAGAAGAAAGACTGAAAAGTAAATGCTGGATTTTTTTCAAAAGCAGATGATTTTTTGCGTCTTGTTAGAATAGAACTAGGAGAGACACGTGTATTTTTAATTAAAGCAAAAGACACATGTCTATTGGCATACAATGTTCAGGCTTCACTTTGATCCAAATAGATTTATGACAACAATGAATAAATAAACCTATCAGGTATTAATTTAAATGTCACCGAATATTGCATACGTGAATAAGATGACGACTATCAGATTGTATAATACCAGCCCATTATTGTCCCACTGCTGGGCACAGACCTCTTCTCTTACAGAGAAGGCATTGATCACCACGCTCAAGACGGGTTGGCTATATCAGAATTATAAGTTCAGCCCCCCTGGGGGGCTACCACCACCGCTTACAGCAGTTTTATTTTAATCTTACTCAGTGGGGGGAAGAGATGGAGCTATACGTCCTGTAGAGTTTCATCTCTTTCCTACACTGAAGTAATATTAAAATAATACTGCGGTAAGAGCTGGTGGTAGGGGCCCAGGTTGCCTCACGATATTTCCTTCACCGATGTCAGTAATGTCCAAGACAAACTCACACATTATAATTATGAATTTAAAAAAAGTCACATTTGTACTGGCCCGGATTTGAACCCATAACCTCGTACATAAGAGGCGAGACCATAACCACTAAATCATCACGACTAAGGGCTGATTTTATCAAAGTCGTCTGACATTTTTTGAATGGAACAACTGTCAAAAATTTATTTATTCGCAGGATAAGACTATACTCGGTGTAAAAGTTTGGTGAAATTCGCCCTTAGTGAGAAAATATTCCCTCAAAAACAAAAACAATACACAAAAAATCCCAGAGTCAAAGTCAAATAATTTATTTCAATTAGGCACATATAAGGCACTTTTGAAAGTCAAAATTTACAACAAAAAAAAATATAATTGATTCTTCCAGATACAGTACCTACCATTATCAACGGAAACCTTACTTAATCATAACTTCATAAAGCATCTGATATTATATTAACAGTACTGTAACCGAACACTACATGTGTCGTTCTCGGTAGCGCGCGGGTGGTCGCAACCACGTCGCTGCAATTACGGGTTGCCGGTGAGACAGACAACCAGTTGCTACTTGTCTTGTGATGGTTGATGGGTGTCAGTAGTAACTGTTACTTTTTTAGTTTTTTTTATGTTGCTACTGTGGAGTAACTATTTTTAGGAGCGTAGCGCACCGTTCAACACGCTGCGAATGTTGATGGCCAACCAAAGTTGTAATACTGCTTGAAAAATATTGAAGTTAACGGTAAACAAACCGGAAAAAATGTCATTAGAAATAAATAAAGAAAATGCGTTTAATTTAATTATCAGCCAGTGAATAAGCTTCTAATTTCCCTTTTCGTAATAGATTATTACCCAATGCGTAGTAGTTCCTGCATAATTTAAATATAGCAGAACTAATGAGACAATTATCGACATAAACAAAAGGCGGTTTTATTTAGCTCCAAAACAGTTTTATCTAAAACGCCTTAAAAATTTAAATTACCTTTGCCTAAAAAAACAAAAATAATTAACCCAACAAATCACTATCACCTCGTTCCGTAATCGAATTGTTTCAAAATTCGAACTTTCCTATTGTTCCTCGGCGATGGAACGTCGCGATAACCCGGCCAAAACAAATAGTTCTAATTACGTTTGGTTAAAAGTTAACAATCGGGGCATCTCTATCTGGTGGTATTAATCGGGTGGGCATCAATCAGGCCGTTGGACAAATTGAGCAAATTATTTTTTCGATTACACGGCTATTGTTTAATCACGGTCGGGTAATAGGGGAGCAGATAACATCAGAAAGTTGGAGTTTTGTGTAACTTCTCGTTGTGTTACGGTAAAAGTGTTAAAAGTGATGTAGGAGAACTTTCAGTGGTATTTAACACTAAATTGTTTAATGGTGGAAGCGCTGAGTATTATCAGAAGATTAGGTATTTCTGTTCTTTCAATGAGTTTGTACAAACTCATTGAAAGAACAGAAATGAAATGAACCCAAACTGTACAGGTTTTAAGTAAAGGCTCCCACAAGCAGTCGCGATATCGCGCCAGTTTGCAAGTGCCTTAAAGGTAAATGTTCAATTTTTCTAATCCATACTAACATTATAAATTCGAAAGTAACTCTGTCTGTTTGATTGTATGTTACCTTTTGACGCCTTAACCACTGAACGGATTTCGACAAAAGGCAAGGAGATAGATGGCATCCAGCAGGCGTAGCATGGCGCTTTCTATCTCTACGAAGAATAGACGTAGCTTTTTCTATACAAAGTGACAGTTCGTTTCTTCATTTTTGACATCCACCGTAGAAATCTTTCTACAATCTGTCATTTTTATTTTTATTTCTAACGATCTTTGTCTAGGTCTTTTTGTAGGTAGACTATTTCGGAAGAAAGTTTTCTATCCTTACTTATCAAAATCACACTGACAACCGATAAATCCTATGATAAAACAAAGAATTCTGAGTCGAATTATGTAAAAGAGTGAATTTCGTAAAAAGTGCAGTTGACTCTTTCTACTTTGCTGCCGTCTCGTACTGTCTACTGTCTACAGGAAACGTCATTTTTGTTTACTCTTCCGTCGACAAAACGGTTCTCATGCTACGCCTGCTGGGGAAGGACATAGGCTACTTTTTACCGACATACCGCGCGGGCGAAGCTAGTACAAAATAATTATTAGATACATCGAGATATAAGTACTAACGTACTAGAGAAGCTACGTCAAATAACTGAATTGTCCTATTCTTCGTATTGAATCTTTAGTTCGCTGCAGCGCTAAAATAATAACAATTCGTCTAAACCGTACCTAATTTACCACAGTGCTAGATTTGCTGCGAAAGTGTATTTATTCTCGGCAAAAAGGTCTTAAGCGCCATGTAAATCACGGCACTTACGCGTTTTCTTCGACAAACTGCGGCGCGATCGCCGCAGTTGAACGAGACAAAGTAGGAATTTACGGTGTCTTCTCTAGTACGTTAGTACTTATATCTCGATGATTAGATACGATTGTTTACTCGTACCGTCTCTAACATTGAGAACTTTCATTAATGCCTGCGTCCATATGAAGGAGTTTCACATGAACTTATTTTGAGGTAGAGTTTATTTATGTAATCATACTAACGTTATTGTTTTTTTGTTGTAGGTAAGTAAATGACGCAATAAGTTGTTCAATTCGCGGCTAACTTCGGGTTGAAGTTGGCAGTTGTATCTTTATTATATATAGTAAGTAACATTCAATGATTGTCACTTTGAATTTTTCTTTATGCCAGCTGACTTTCCATCGTCTAGCGAAGTAATTTAAGGGGCAAATCTCGTAGTTTTCAGAACTTTCGCATTATAAATATATTAAAAAAATACACTAATTTAACAAAATTGATTGTCACTGAGATGAGATTGCCACTTGAATTTGAACGTTTTTAAGTACGCCTTCTGATTTTTTATCATGCTGATGATAAAATAACAGCTACATTTTTGCTGCGCCTACGCAAGGCAGGTAATTCTCGAATAACTTTTGAGAGGATGGAAATCATCATTGAAACGTATCAATCGTCGTCTTTTCGTATGGTTAGTGACTAACCAGAGGGCCTAGACAAGTGACAATCGCTTCGATAGCGTTTCGTTTTTCTACAACGACTTTCAATAGGATTGACATAGGCTTTTCGATAGCTTATGTCAGTCGTATACATTTTAGCCTTTTCCATCATCGTTATCGCTGATAGAATGTCACTTTGTCTAGGGCCTCTGTTGTCAGAGTTTTAAAGCCGCCCAACTCTGACTTAGCTTCACATGCCGTCGAGAAATATTTCGATGTAACGCATGAATGAACCTTCAGAACGTTCAGGGCACAGCATTTTTATTGTTTTATCCTACATTGGACATAATAGTGACAATCAGTTTAACAAAGATACAGTTTCATATTGTTACTCATCAAAGTATGTATTAACAACATCGGTCGTTCGATAAGGGCCGTTATCACAGCGTCCGATTGCACCATTGTTTATCTGAATGTTTGTACGAATTCAAATTAAACTGATTAATAAATTCTGAGTTACTGTTAGATTCCGGGATCTAAGGCTGTGCGCACCCCTCTTTGCTTTTATAGACATTTGAATCAGGGTTGCGGGAAAGTCCGAAAGGGATACCGGGACCTTGGCAACAGGCAACTGAAGGAACGCGGGTGGGTTTTAGTCAGTAAAAGTCTGACACGCCCTTCCGCTCCGCCCAGAGCGGGAGAAGTCATTGGATGATTTACCACAATAAAAAAAAAGGGACCCTGGAGTCAAATTCTATAAAAGCAAAGCAAGCAGGCGTGCATAACTCGCAACAAAACAGCATCAAAGTAGTTGTTCAAAACATGGATTTCATTTTGACAGTTCAACATTCATTCCGTTATTTACGTCGTCCATCATCTTATAATTGCTGGCCGCGACAGTAATGTACTATTTCTCAAACATGCTTTCAAAATTCTAGCATTATTTTGACAACCTTCTTCGAGATAAATCGAAATTGCTGTACTGGTAAAAAACAAGTGACGATGCGGCCAGTTCGAACTTATGAAGATAGGATTAGAAATAGCCTTCAAAATCATTCAGATTGTGATTGAAAGTGTGACGCAATGCTGGACTGCCGGCAGTCGGCCGGGGGGGCTAGACAAAATCCCTTTTCTGTAAGCGTTAACGCCAACGGAAAGATCAAATTGTATGGAGTTGACAGCAGCAGTCACGTGACATCTCTAAAGCTAATGTCAACTCCATACAATTTGATCTTTCCGTTGGCGCTTACCTGAAAAGGGATTTTGTCTATAGCCTCAGGTCAGTCCTACCAGGGTTCGATTCCCGGATCAAGTAAAGATTTAACGACTTTGCCAGTAGGAAATTCTCCGTGTTTTTCCACAAAATCGATCGCATCGCGTGATAAATACAAATAATTAAATATAAATTTAAATACAGACGTCATGTAACGATGATTTGGTGTCTCTCATCAGAGAGATAAGCTGTAGAGATAAGCAGATAGTTCTCTTAATGGAGCTCGTTGTGCGACTGATAAGATATTATTGGTAATGAATCTGTACCGTGTGTTTGTTATATACTTTTAGTTACGAGTATGTACTAGTAGTACCTGCCTAGTTTAGTATAAGCAGTCGCTCCATGTAAAATACTGGGGGCTTAAAACGGTAACTTTAGCAGTATCATATTATGAAAATATTATGAATATAGTAAAATGTCACAAACTGACAATTCATAATATGATCTGCGTGTAATTTATATTACGATATAATTCATTTGTTTGACAGTTTTCTATGGAGATTCGTAAAATGGTCCACAAATTATGAATTGCTTTTATGTCAAATTAGAGGAATTGCAAATGACAGCTTGGATTCGGGAAATAAACTGCTTTTAGAGGAATTGCTAATGTGGCCGATTTAAGCCCCCTGGTATTCAGCTGCATACGGTTAGACTGGAAGCCGACCCCAACTATGTGAATAGGCTAGGTAGATGATGCCAAGTACCTAGTTTAAAATATGCCCTCTGCCTTGTTGGTTTTCTAGCTGCAAGCACGTCTCACTGCCACTCAACGGCGGTGGTACTGGGTTCGATCCCCGGATCAGGCGTTATTGGGAGTATTACGAAATTCTCTGAGCCTGGAATCTGGATTAGTGTCAATGTGTTAGTTTTTCTTTCTTCGGAAGTTGTTAGTAGCAGAGAATAGACTTGTGCCCGGTTAGTGGTAATAGATTTGCCTCCTACATCATCATCTGCCTAGCTTTTTCCCAACTATTGGGTCGGCTGCTAGTCTAACCGGATGCAGCTGAATACCAGTATTTTACATGGAGCGACTGCCTATCTGACCTCCACAGCCCAGTAACTGGGTAATACGATACCCCTTGGTAAGACTGGTTGTCAGACTTTTGGGCTTCTGACGACCCGTAACGACTGTCAAAGATTTACAAATGACAGTCGGGACCAACGGCTTACGTGCTTTCCGAGGCACGGAGGAGTGTCGGTTCGTAAAGATGGTCACCTATCCACGGACAAAACCTGGCAAGCGTAGCTTAACCTGCCTCCTACATGGTGCCTGCCTGCCCCTTCCTCTTTGGGGAATAGAGGCGTGATGTTTTATATGTTATGTAACAATCGAATGTAACAACTCGTAGATCTAGGACATAAGACAGTATCGCCACCCGGATTCTAATTACTAAGTAACAAATTTTTAACGATAACACAGCGATAACCGTCTTGTTAGGCAAATGCATAGCCACATCATACGTTGCTTTGTCTCGAAAGATACTGTTTCCGAGATAAGACACGTACATACACACTTACAGTAGAACTTAGTAATGGACAGCTTGAAATGGTGGCGAATTATGACTTCTTAGATTCTGTTTTACTGAGATAAAGATTATTTGTTTATTTTTACCAGTTTTTTTAATGAAAGGCCATTAACAAAAGGTTTTAACAAAGCAGTGAGTGGAAACGCAGGGAGGGGACGCCCTAGGAGGACATATACCTCACTAGGTACCTTATTGGTGATGTTCGTCAGAAAGGTCAGGTGCTTAGTGCTCGCAATCGGCGTGCGTATGAACGTAACGAGGCAAAAGGAGTATGTAAGGATCGTAGCAGGTGGCGTTCTGTAGTTTCTGCCTACCCCCATGGGAAGATGGCGTGAGAATATTTATGTATGTTTTACCAGTTTTGGTTGTTTTTCTGCCCACACTGCTTTGACCAACTTCCAGCGATGGGCAGCCGCCATCTGATGAAAAAAAGTATAAATTAGTGACGAATTATGAAATGAATTTAAACCTGAACCTTCAGCTTTAGCCTGCTCAACTTCTTATCATATTTCAAATCTAATAGGTCTAATCTTGGATAAAACAATGTGATTTGACAATTTCGGGAACCCAAAGGAATACCTCATAAACTCATAACCGTAGATAACCTGTCTGGCCTCCAAAGTTGTAAGATTTTGATAAAAATATTAGTTTTCTAAGCGAGAGCGTTGAGTGCAAATGTAGGTACTATGTAAGTATTTATACTGCACGGTATTTATTTTACCCTTTGTTTTGTGTACGTTTTATTTTGCACGTATACAGTACGTTAAGAAACAACAAACGCAATAAAATTCTGTATCTTTATCTCCTAAAATATTATTTCAACGAAATCAGAATCAACATTCTCACGATATAACCTCACGAGCCACGCTGTGTCAACTGTCAATCTATCAACATTCGAGCCAAATTCAAGCACTCCAACGATGAGAACAAACTTGAAAATAAATTAAGTAATTCATTAGTTTGTTTATAAACAAAATGCCGTTATCACAAAAACACGAAAGGAATGTAATTTTTATTCTTTCTCCAGCTAAAACAAAATTTGGTTGCGAGTATGCCAATCATTATTTTGAACAGAATGTTGCCAGTCTCAATAGTCTTGACTAACGATAACACAGTCAATAATAACCTTACTTACTCCACTATACAGGCGCGACAAGGGTATCGCTGCCTGTCGCGCCCGCGATATCGCGCCAATTTGCACGAGCCTTTACGAGGGTCTTTAAATTGATGATAGGTTCAACATTCATCAGTAACTAATCACGAAGGTCGACGTCACCGTCGGTTATGTGGTCACGATCGGATTTTAGACTTTCGTTTGGCACCTATGAGCTGCAAAATCAAAAGTCATTTATTCAAACTAGGCTGAGAATCAGCACTTTACGAACGTCAAAATTACATAAGACAGTCCCCGAAAACGCCCACCCTTCACCAATTCCTAGTGCTTTATCTGGGAAGAAGAAGTGGCGCAGCAAACTCCCCAGCAGCACAGCTGTCATCAAAAATCATTTACATTACGCAACATAAAAGATAAATCTAATTGTTAGGCACTCTCGTATATGTCAGCCTGCCAGGGTTGCGGAATAGTCCGAAAGGGATACCGGGACCCTGGCAACAGGCAACTGAAGGAACACGGGTGGGTTTTAGTCAGTAAGAGAAAAAGAGAAAAAAAAAAAAAAAGGCATGTATATGTCAGCTAGCACACGCCAATATACCAACCAAAAAAAGAATAACAAAAAAAAACGAGAACTATATGTACTCAAGCAGAAAGTAAATGTAAAAAGAAATTAACTAAGTAAAAGCCTCCTGTCAAAAACAAGGAGTATACATATAAGGCTTTGAATTCAAAAGGGATGACAGTACTCGTATCTCTGGGATACATGAGAAGAAAACCTACAGAAATCAAAACATTCGCTTTACAGGTGCTCTACTGCTTGTCATCGCCACAATCTCCTACCTAAGGGTACCTCCACGAGGTCCTATCATCTCTGCTTACCCTGTAGGAACCCACGTGACCACATACATGTAGCCAGTATGGTCATTACACGGTTACGTGTCGGTATCTCTGATTATCAGACGACTGGTTTATCTTGGTTCAACGGTTATCACAGCGAGATTAAGAAGCTACAGTTAAGGGTCGATTGTATATTCACAAACTTGAATTTTTTGTGTGTTGATGAAAATATTTTTGGTGATAAGGTTGTTAAAATGTATGACTGTATGGACTGAGTCTATTATGTAGATAGTTTGTTCATACTAGATACAGATCGGTATACCCTCTTAATGTGGCTACCCGCGGTGATGCTGTGCTACGGCGCCCGGTCAACCAGTTCGTGGTGGGCTGCCACCGTGTGAGCTCGACGGTCAGGGTCGAACGAGGAGGAGTATGTTGCTGGCATTTTTATGAGACATTGTTTTTTTTTTAAAGTGGTCATGCCAAAAGAAGTTAGATATTCTTTACTCATTTGTTTGACACTGGCAAGTTATTCACTATTTTATAGAGTGGTTATTTATTGACATATTTTAAACGGTTTGTCCTCGAACAGTATATTAGACTGGTGTGGCAAGCGACCGCAATCAGGTGGACACGTCTGCCAGAACACTCGAATTTTTTAACTTAAAAAAACGTGTCTATCTTCCCTCACCCACCATAATCCCCCCCCCTGATCTAGTGCCGTGTGATTTTTACCTGTTTCCAAGAAACAAAGAAAAACTAAAGTGGAAGAAGTTTGAAAGCAAAGAATGCACCAACTGCCTATAATTTCGATATTGCTGAGGTGTCTAAAGAAGAGTGTATACCTGCTCAGGGTGAATCCTTCGAATCGATCGATACTTGTAGTAACATAATCAGCCTATAATGTTCCCACTGCTGGGACACAGGGCTCCTCTCTTCGAGAGGGAGTGTAGATGTCACATGTCTTCGATTTTTTTGGTTCTAGGACATGCCGGTTTCCTCAGCACGTTTTCCTTCACTGTTTTGAGAGCAGTGGCGAATTTACACAAAGTAAAGCGCCTGTCAGGGTTCGAACCTACGACCTACAACTCGTAAGTCGTGGCCGTTCGTTACCACTGGGCTACCACTGCTCTATGTGTGGTCTAACTGAGGGTAAACATTATTTAACTTTTAAGAAAGAAAGAAAGAAAGAAAAATATTTTATTTGGGACACGCACAGGAAAAACAATCAGTAATATAAAGTAAGTAGGTACTAAATTAAATTAAAAGAAAAATTAAAACTAACAAAATACTTAGGCTACCTGTGCGAGGCCAAAAAGGCTCCTACCTCAGCATAATGCTGCGATATTTAAATAAATAAATACCGCAGCGCTGGTATTCTGATAGGGCCCGCTATGATGTCACGGACTCGCCTACAAGCAAGCAAGCAAGGTTAAGGTAAGGTAAGCAAGGTTTATACATATTAAGTGGGTTTTGCTAATAATTCCTTCCTTACAAGTTCTCTTGAAGAAACTATTTGTATGATAACTCAACATTAAACCCATAAAATGCTAAGAAAACGTTTAGAAGAAATAATTAAGGCCATCAAAGGGGGCCTAGACAAAATCCCTTTTCTGTAAGCGTTAACGCCAACGGAAAGATCAAATTGTATAGAGTTGACAGCAGTAGTCACGTGACATCTCGAAAGCTAATGTCAACTCCATACTATTTGATCTTTCCGTTGTCGTTAATGCTTACAGAAAAGTGATTTTGTCTATAGCCTCAGGCCAGAATGACAGAATACGTCTGTCCACTAATCAAAATGGCCATGGCCTTAGCTAAATGGACTACCTTCAACAAAACAAGACATTTTAATCTGACGTAATTTTCTATGCAACATGAAACAATATTTATCAAAAATTTAGAGCCGACAAAGTAACTTGCATTCAAAAGCTCCGCTTTACGCAATTTCAGTGCGTAAACGCAGCTCTGGGTTTCCGTAAAAAATTTTCAGGTTGTATTTTCTAATTCAGTTGAATATTAATGTAGCGTTAACGATAGGAGTTTTTATTTATACCGCGCAATGTGGAGGATTATAACAAGGAAAATTGAAATAGGTATTCCTTAGGTTTAATATTAATAAAATCATGCTTAGAAGTTCATGTACAGCAAACAGATTTCTCAGAACGACTTAATGGAAAGTAGAAACATAATTTTATTACCTTATAACATCACAGATTACTGACTCGCGTGCAAAACAACTCGTAATCACAAATAGAACAGAAATCATGGACCAGTGACACAACAGATGTGACTTTATCATCTGCGATACGCTGACGGATGCTGGCTGATAACACCACACTGATAACGACTCATTATTTTATTTTTTTAATTTCGAAGCTAGCCGATAAGCTAGAGTGAGATAAAGTATGATTTTAGTAGGAGTAAGAGAGACAGGTGGTGCGTGATGGCCGCATGGTCGTATCGTAGATTATCGAAGCTGGAAAGTTAATTATATGCGACCTATTCTCTCGGTTTCTCGATTTTCCTTATGATTGTGCGTCTGCGCATCCTGAGAAGCACCCTTGTGGTTTAGGTTTATGCCATGATGAATCCTTCCTAACAAGCGCACTTATAATTTTGCTCTGCATATGATAATAGGTTTGATGGCGTAACGCATTTGGTTCGTAGAATGATTCGTAGCTCTCATCACTCATAACGTAGGTACCGATTTAAAATAATATCGAATGTTCGTATTGAATCAAAAATATATCCTTAATACCACAAAACCGTGTTTATCAGTTGTTTAGCCTAAACACCATAAACATGACATTTCTGTATGGAGTTTAACATAAAACTGCCATTAAACACGCGTTGAACAAGTGTCTAAGTTTTTGTAGTAAGGCCCTATTTGTTTGAAGTGTGCCACATGATAACATGGTATTTTAGGGGTATGAGGAACAGGGTGTAAAGTTCACTCATCCACCATAGAAAAGGGAGGATCCTCCGACCAGACGGTTGTTGTGTCTGGCGGGCAACTGCCCAATGATTGATATTGGGTTTTTGTATATATGTTCACTGCACGGTAAACTCTAATTGCGCGATGCAGGATTTTTGTGACGTCAGTTCTTCGATGCGTAGTTCGCATGTGGCGATGTAGATACCGCCACAGTCTCATTAACTTAACAGTGAATGAACAAGATTAATAATCACCATCCTGCTCGATGTTAGCCTTCATGATCACATCCCTCGCTCGAGCAGCTTGTGGCCAAGTAATAACAGCCGCACGGGTCGATCCATCAGGTTAAGCTACGCTTGCCGCATCGGTGACCATCTTTACATATCGAGACTCCTCCGTGCCTCGGAAAGCACGTTAAGCCGTTGGTCCCGGCTGTCATTCGAGGATCTTTGACAGTCATTAAGGGGCCGTCAGAAGGCCGAAAGTCTGACAAAACCAGCCTTACCAAGGGGTATCGTATTACCCAGTTACTGGGTTGTGGAGGTCAGATAGGCAGTCGCTCCATGTAAAATACTGGTATTCAGCTGCATCCGGTTAGACTGGAAGCCGACCCCAACATAGTTGGGAAAAGGCTAGGCAGATTGATTTTGATTGATATATCATCCTTCTAGTAAGCTAAGGTCTACCACGTGACTATCAGCTATTTCGGTTCAGATCTCATTGCTGGTTGTTTCTGTACAGCTCGTCCCACCAAATTCATATCAGATATTAACACTTTTTACGGATGAAACTCTGAAAGAGGTCAATATTGAGGTCTTAAGAAAAGCTGCTGGTCGGACCACAAACTCAACCTTCTCTCGCCTTTATAGTGACTAATACTTATTGATCATCATCTGCCTAGCCTTTTTCCCAACTATGTTGAGGTCGGCTTCCAGTCTAACCGGATGCAGCTGATTACAAGTATTTTACATGGAACGGCTTCCTATGTGACAACCCAGTAATTGGGTAATAGGATACCCCTTGGCAGGACTGGTTGTCAGACTTTCGAGCTTCTGACGACCCGTAACGACTGTCAAAGATACACATGTATGACAACCGGGACCAACGGCTTAACGTGCTTCTAGAGACACGGAGGAGTCTGAGATTGTAAAGATAGTCACCCATCCACGGACCAACCCCGGCAAGCGTAGCTTAACCTGATGGATCGACCCATGCAGCAGTTATTACTTAGCCACAAGCTCCTCTAATACTAATTGTGTGTGGCATAATATACTATTAATGACACTAGTTGATTCAAGACCGAATAATAATTCCAGAAACTAATAATAATTAGAGAGTTATATTATAGTAGGTCTAGTCAATATTCCGTTTCATGGTTCACTCATCGTTGTCACTTTGTTTATTTCGCAATGCGATAATTTCTCGCTTTAAAAAGATAATTAGGTATGCGAACCGGTATTTGCAACTGATAATGTTGGCGGTTGAGAACTACGTTCAACTGTAGATTTACTTAGTATTCGACTGATTCTGACGAAATCTGATGAGTAATATTGCTCTTGATTTGGGAAATCAATCACGTTATCAATTTAATTACTTTGTGATGTTTTTTAGAGGTGTGAGGAACAGGGTGTAAAGTTGAATGAACTTTACACCCTGTTCATCCTCTATAGAATAGGGAGGATCCTCCGACAAGACGGGTGTTGTGGCTGGCGGGCAACTGCCCAAAGATTGATGTCGGGATCTTGTATATAATGTCGACTGCGCGGTAAACTCTAATTGCGCGATGCAGGCTTTTGTTTGATTTGGTCTTTGATGCATAGTTCGCATGTGGCGATGTAGATGCCGCCACAATTCTAAGTGTTTAATTTCCACACGAAGTCTTCACACAGTCCACACGAACACTCCTTCCTATAAGTTAAATGGAAATTATTGTCTAGTTTTAGGTCACGGGAAACCATAATTATGTAGGTACTTTGGGGCAGAGACCGGAGGGTCTAGACAAGTGATAATCGCTACGAAATCGTTTCGTATTTCTACAACGACTTTCAACAGGATTGGACATAAGCTTTTTGATAGCGTAAGTCATTTTTGCCTTTTCCATCATCGTTATCGCTGATAGAATGTAACTTTGTCTAGGGCCTCTGGTGGCCTGAAATACAGGCATGGCTTAGGCACCATTGATCCTCCAGGGTTGCGGGAAAGTCCGAAAGGTATACCGGGACCTTGTCAATAGGCAACTGAAGGAACGGGTGGGTTTTAGTCAGTAAAAGTCTGACACGCCCTCCCGCTCCGCCTAGAGCGGGAGAAGTCATTTGATGATTTCCCACCCTCAAAAAAAAAGGCACCATTGATCCACAATATTTTTCTTTAAGCCCATGACTGGAAAATATTGTTTATTTTTTATTTTATTTTATAGGTAGACTGTGAAAATAAATAAATATTAGAATATTACTATTACTATTTATTTAGTTGTTCAATTAGATTTTTCTCAGTGGGCAATAAATAGGACATCAGACGATGAAGATGTTTCAAAATTAACGTTTACCGATTTAACACGAAACAATGTTAGACCATTATATGCACCAAAGCAACAAACTTCAAAAACAACCCACAAATAAATTAATTCACCTAATTATTACCTACCTATAAGATGCACCAGCACATAATCAGAGATAGGCAATCGTGCGCAGAACCCGACGTGAGAATGTATTTATCTTCGCAGCATCCCAGCCGCCATTACTCACAGATACAGCACGAATATTAGCCCACGCTGAAATCTGATCCTGATCATCTACGTCACTTTGACTTTTAAATTAACGGGACTCCTATCGTGAGATAGAGGCACTAATCTCCTGAGGTTAGTTTGCATGAGCTTTTAGAAAATGGCAAATACCAGTAAATACAGGAGGCACATGGAGCTTTATACAAAAACTGTCATTAACTTTGCTAGCGTAGTTTTTGAGTTAGCTTCAATAATTACTTATTTTTCCCACTTAGTATATCTGGATGATGTTCTATGTGACTCCGTCACTGTTAATTACATAGCAGGAGGTATTCGAATTTGTGTGGTGTTGGTAACACAAAAAAAAAGTGAAAATAAAAACTTTTTCCAAAAAAAACACAAAAAAGTGAAAATAACTATAATTTCGGAAGTCGGTGGCAAAAAACGAAAATTGAAAAACAAAGAAACCGACTTCCAAAATTAAAGTATTTTTTCAATCTTTTGTGTTTTTTTTTACGTATGGCGTGGAGGGCAACTTTTTACCTCTTGCTCGCAAACTACTTAGGTATATAAAAACAATTGTCTTATATCGATTTTCTCATACAATATTACCTACAGGTCATTATGTAGAATATTTTGTGCCGCTATTTTTGTGCAAAATTTTTTATGGCATTAATTAGGAACTCATACATTATCTTGAATACAACAATCAGATAATCTACTGGCATTGATCAATATCTGTCTTAAAAAAAAACATTTTCCGTTGTCCTTTTTCTAACAAACCAATTTGATAACGATATAAGTAATGTAGTATTATTTTTTATTGATTATCGTTAAATTGTAAACTGTAATCGTGACATCGGTAGCATGCGATCTGCTGATAACAATTGTTATCAGGCTGTTATCACGATGGTAGCTACAGCAATCGTTAGCACACATTACATGTGTCGATATCTAATCATTGTGTTATATTTATGTTATTTACTTATTATGTGGAGTTCGGATTCAGTAGGAAAGAATATCCTGTAAAATAAATAAAACAGTGACTGCTCCGGCCACTAATTAGGTACCTACATACCATTGCAATCACATTAACTTTGACGATAACAATGTCCACCTTACCGTGCGTTTGCACTGGCGAAACATTTGCGACAAAACATGTTGAAATCTCTAATCTTCTCTATGTTCCATACAATTTTTGACAGGAACTAGAGATTAACACATGTTTTGTTTTAATGTTTCGCCAGTGCAAACGCACGGTTACAAGGGACAAGGGTACAACAACCACACGGCGGTTGATCAACGGCATGACATATTTTGAAACGTTATAAAAGGCCTACACACACATAAACTCACTCTTTCTTCACATAGTGGTAGAAACTACAGAACGCTACCTGCTACGATACTGCTTGATACACAATTATTTTGAGGTCACAGGCGACGTCCATCGACCGCGGTCTGCTTGCACCATATAAATATATTGTTTCTTATAACTATGGCTTTAATCCTTTAATTATCTGTATCCCCGACTGCTCAAAGTGTATAGTGAGTTGGCGAATTGACAACAATCTAAATACTAGGCTGAGAATCAGCACTTTTCGAACGCCAAAATTACATAAGACAGTCCCCCAAAACGCCCACCCTTCACCACTTCCTAGTGCTTTAGCTTGGAAGAAGAAGTGGCGCAACAAACTCCAAATCTATAGGTAATCTAATAATTATTTAGACAACGACCGTTTAATGAAGATTCTGTATTCTTTATTCAACATGACTTCAAGCTTCCTGAAATCTGGAAACTTTTTCAACTCTCTTTACTGAACTTGAGCATATGAAGGCTATAAGAATCACCCCTTACCACTAATATTCTCATAACTACACCATACAGACATTTATTCTCGCACTCACAGATGATATCTCTGATCCCACATATTTGAAAGGGGGTCGTGTTACAACGCGTTCTTGTGTTTGTTTCATAGAACAAAAAATGTTACTTAAGTAAAGAATAGCCACTTTATAGCCACTTGTATGGACTTTTCATTTGCTTTATTTATCAACTGGTATTGTGATAGATAGCCAGCCGATCCACTGTGTAAAAATCTCCACTGTGTAAAAACTTCACCTAAGTTTTCATGGTGAGATTTTTACAGAATTGATCGGCAGGTTTGACATCATAGATTTTCATAGGTTGGTACCTAAAGATACTGTATTTGCCTGGGATATCTGGCTGTTATTAGATATTATGTCATTAGGATCTATCTCAGAAACTATGAGACATTGTCAGTTGCAGTTTTCACAGTGGTTGCGACATGAATGTTAAGGAACCCGCGAGACTTATATTCGCAAATGCTTGCAGTTTTTTTTAAAAAAAACCTTCTAATACCAATTGAAACCACGCACACATCATGCAAGCTCAATTTAAACCCAACTTTACCTCATCAGGTTTGATCGCAAACCTAGATAACCTGAATTTATTGACCCTCAGATTGATAAACAGTTAGATGTTATCAGTCGAAAGCGATTTATGTACCGAACATGTGTCCTGTAGCCGTGGGATGAAGATGTGGTCACTCTTGTTTTGTTTTTGACAGGCGACACGAGATGGCGTTGTTTTTAAAAAAGGTTTGAGATCGAGATCGGATTATAAAGATTGTTTGAAGAGATTTCTTTTTGAAACTGTGTTACTTTGTTGCTGGTCGTAAAACGTTATAACATTTGCATGATGGTTGGATTCTTGATGGAATAAAGTCGTAGGTATTCTAAAACTAGTGCGAACTCTGGTTTTCCTATTTTAATTGATTTTCGGTTTGGTAGTTAATTTGATGCTGCATAAAATTTAATAATTAACCGATTTAAGTTTTCAAATGATTTCCTGCCTTCCTGGCGTTCAATATCTCTATTTACAAATCATCACGATTCCAAAATTTTTAAGAAGGTATTGGAAGTTGACGTCACTTTTTATTATTCGTAATTTTATACGTTTACATTAGAGTACTGGGCCCGCGTGGTGGATTACGGCCCACTCCCTCTCATAGAGAGGAGGCCTGTGTCCCAGCAGTGGGAACATTATAGGCTGATTATGTTATGTTATGTTACATTAGAGTAAATGAAAGAAAGAAAGAAAGAAAATACGTTTATTTGCGGTAAACATGACGCAAAAAACAGAAAATAAACACAAAGAAAAAATAAGAAAAGGTTGGGGGAACATGCGTCACATCCACGCAAAACGGGTATCGCTCAGCATAAAAAAAAAAGAAATAATGCGAATAGAAAAAAAAGAAGTCGATTTTTCTCCATCTTCATAACATTACGGGACAGTTATGTATGCTAATATCCTCCTCCACCCACTTTCATACAAAACAAAACAAACTCAAATAAAAATTCCATCCAAATATTCCATCCCTTTTTAAAAACAACGTTAACAAAATATCACGAAATGAAAAACAACAAAATCTCCGTAACCCGGAATTTCTAAGCCTAGCCAATGAAGGTAAAAATTATAAATCTCCCTTTATCGATTAAAATCGTTATCTAAATGTATATCTGGAAATGATCGATCAAGCAGTTATCGATAAACCGGGCTCATGCGATTACGGGACGAGATATAGATCAAATTACATGGATGTTGTGTGTTTACTAAGAGTACACCTGAAAGGCATATTGGATATAGTGGTTCGGACTTTAAAAGTCAGTAGTATGACTGTTGCCTTAGTTTTACATGGGATAGAGAAGAAAGCAGAAAGAAATCTCGATTAGATTCTGAATGTTTCAGACTAAGTGCAGTAGGCACTTACAGTTTTGAATATTTCTATTAAAATAGGGAATTGGTGCTTCCATTCATAAACAGACAATTATGCACTAATACACATTATTACCAGTGAAATATTTACCCCAAAATCTTGTAAGTATGGCATTTGAATACAAACAGGATGAGGTTTTTAAAACATCTTTTTATGATAATTATGAAGTAACTGTTTTTTTTTTAATTTGATATTATAATCTGTTCACTGTTTTAACTTGTTTAATCTGAAGTCGACAAGCTTGTACACGTCTGTCGACATGCCTGTACATGTTGAGTGATATATCTATGCATGTCGAATAACTATGATCAAATTAAAACTACCAAAGTGCTTCAAGACAAATTAATGGCACCCAACACAAACAATATTGGCGCCCAACACATTAATTTTCAACAATATTATTTTAGGTATTTCACGTGATTCAACTGTATTCGGATAATCCAATTCCACTATTCCTGCAGGTGTACACAGCTAGTAGCCTATCTAGACTTCATTAGTGTGCGTTTATCGACATGTCGTTATCGATAGATCGCTATCGAGTAGAC
The DNA here is from genome assembly GCA_947522985.1 of Lithophane socia. NCBI lineage: Eukaryota > Metazoa > Arthropoda > Insecta > Lepidoptera > Noctuidae > Lithophane > Lithophane socia. Next base: position 2,458,649 of record OX383256.1, read on the forward strand.
TAGCGATTTTAATCCGACTTTGATAACACATATCAGTGGCTCGCTTAATTTTTTTATCAAGATAATGAAATTCAGTGTAATAAAATTTCTTATCCGTAAAAAATATATTATTTTAATTAGGAAATGGAAAGATCTTGCAGAAGATTACATACAGCGGAACTGTCTTTCAGAATTTCCTAGAAAACAAAAATCTATACAACACATGAAAGTTAGGTTTAAAGGCTCTTACATACTGGCGCGATTCGCCGCGCGACGCGAATTTTAACAAAACAATTTCTGAGAAAACTTCACAGCGAACAATGCGGCGGCGTCGCGTCGCGCGGCGAATCGCGCCAGTATGTAAGAGCCTTAAAGATATTTATTCTCAAAAAGACACATGAGAACAATGCTTAAAATAAATTATAAATTTATAGTTCGCCACAGACGTCACGGAAGCGGTTATGATACACCCATCCAATACATTCAGGTTTTAGGAAGGATGTGCAGTATTTGTGGTTAAATATTCAGCTAATTGAGTTCTGAATGCGTTGAATGAGTGTAACTTTTTTATACATGAGGGTATTTTGTTGTACAATTGTGCTCCTTCAAAAGTTAACATTGTTTTGCCAAACTTAGTTCTCATCTGCGGTAAAATCAGAAAACTAGCTCGGCGAGTGCTACGTTGGGTTACTTGTTTTACTTTAGTAAACGATAAATTAGTCTGTATACTTTTGTTGAGTACCTTAACATAACATAATCAGCCTATAATGTTCCCACTGCTGAGACACAGGCCTCCTCTCTATGAGAGGGAGTGGGCCGTAATCCACCACGCGGGCCCAGTGCAGTGTCTGTTGAGTACCTTACGAATAAAAATACATGTATTGTAAAAAGTTCATGTGTTCTCGATCTATATCAATTCGATCGCTAGATAATTGCTTGATAGTAATTAATAATTAAATTATTTAAAGTATAGATTTTCTCCGCGATATATTTTGCGATTCATTTACAGATAAACCGAATAGTTAATTGTAGATTACCATTGATTGCAGATTGGCGGTTTTGCAGGGTTATCCTTCCTAGCAAATTGATTACAGTTTATCCGTATAACCTTATCACCAAGCGCTATCTGCTGAGCAGAGAGTCTTGGGTTCGATTCCCGGGTCGGACAGTGTTATTGGGTTTTTCCATCTACAATTTCTTAGTAGCAGCCCGGAGTATTTGTGCCCGGTTGATGGCAATAGGCTCGCCCCTGACATGGGTCTTGGAGAATGACCGTGGAGTTTCTTCTCCATAGGAAATTACTAATTGGAACCGTGCACCTAGTTTCGGTTTATGTGAAACAATATATTACGATTTTAATAGAAATGTCGCTCAGAACCTTTCGGCCCCACACTACCAAACACCCAGACGGACGTAGCATTGGAAAGCCGAACAAGAACTCAAACTCAAAGCATTTATTTCAAATAAACCATTTACAGGCACTTTTGAATTGTCAAAGAGTCTTAAGATTTTTTTATATTTGTTTGCAATTAATTACGTGTTCCCGTATCACGCAATAATTAAATTATGTATCACAACTCAGGTCCCCAAGATACAGGCACTGCCTAGTTTGGGGACCATCGCTTTAACAAAATGAATGTTACCAACAGTTACAGATAGAATTACTATGTTATTAATAATCTAAGGTAATAATTGTAACAATGTTTAAATAAATTTTATCTTTATCTTATCTTTCAGTTAGTCAAAAAGTTGAAGCTAGTTGCCCATTCCAAATCGTGGATCTCTATGGAGAAGAATGGGCAAGAAACTCCAAGGACACTCTTTTAAAAATGGATATAGTTATTACAAAATCCTGGGTACAGTATTCTTGGTGCTTCTATCTATATGTGAGAACAATGTCATACAAGGTGGACCGATGACCTTGAGAAGGCCGCAGAAATCTCTGGATGCGAGAAACACAGAACCGGTTGAAGTGGCGGTGGGCCTATGTCCAGCAGTGGTCGTCTTACGGCTGAAATGATGATGAGTTTTAAGGTTTATTTCATAAAACCCTCGCTGCTTCAAAAACTTTTAATTGTTTTAGGTACTAATGGACTGGTTCCCTGTGAATCACAGTTAGCAGGCCTATGATCAACTGAACTTTAGTATAGAAGGTATAGGTAAATCGATAAATATAGATATGTAAGGTCAACTACGATTGGATGATTGAATATGCGCAGGAGTCGCGAAGGCGCGATAGTATAGGTAGGTATGTATATTAATTTGAATTTCTAATCATTTTAAAATACATGAATAAAATTAGTTCGGCATATATTATAAATTAAAATTATTTGATCTAGGAGTTTTAAACGCCAAATATTTCATTATTAGGTCATCATTTTAATCAACATTTGAACGCGGAGTGATAAAATAAATTAATTTTATTATCTTCTTTGGTGCTAATGAATGACAATGTATTATCCTAATCTGAATTACACATATCACACTTATATTATTATAATTAATGAATCTATATGTCAATAATAAAATATACGAAAGTAACACGTGTACATAATAAAAAAATTATATCGGGTGTTCCATTAAGAGGAGCGAGAGAGAGGAGCTCGTGGCTAAGTAATAGCAGCCGCACGGGTCGATCCATCAGGTTAAGCTAGGCTTGCCAGGGTTGGTCCGTGGATGGGTGACCATGTTTACATATTGAGAGTCCTCCGTGCCTCGGAAAGCACGTTAAGCAGTAGGTCCCGGCTGTCATTTATGGATCTTTGACAGTCGTTACGGGTCGTCAGAAGCTCGAAAGTCTGACAACCTGTCTTACCAAGGGGTATCGTATTACCCAGTTACTGGGTTGTGGAGGTCAGATAGGCAGTTGCTCCATGTAAAATACTGGTATTCAGCTGCATCCGGTTAGACAAGAAGCCGACCCCAACATAGTTGGGAAAAGGCTAGGCAGATTGATTGAAGCGCATCCATTAAATTTTGCACTATGGAAAATACGAGGTAATTGTTTCAATAAACTAATGATAACAATAGTTAATTAAATTATGAAAAATAACTTTATTGGCTTTGGAACTGAAGTTGGATTTTCCTTAAACTCAGTTATACGGAACTTGGAGGTATGTTGAGGTAATTCCTGGCTTTATCATTATTATCAACGGCAATGTTTGAAACAAGCCTATTACCTCTTGTTATTTTTAAAAGAATGACGCCATTTAGAACGAATTATTATTAATATAACATATTATATAATCGCGGAGCTCGTGGCTAAGTAATAATAGACACACGGGTCGATCCATCAGGTTAAGCTACGCTTGCTGGGGTTTGTCCGCGGATGGGTGACCATTTTTAAATATCAAGACTCGGATCCTCCGTGACTCGGAAAGCATGTCCCAGCTGTCATTCGTGGATCTTTGGCAGTCATTACGGGTCGTCAGAAGTCCGAAAGTCTGACAACCAGTCTTACCAAGGGGTACCAGTTACCCAGTAACTGGGTTGTGGATGTCAGATAGTCAGTCGCTCAATGTAAAATACAGGTATTCAGCTGCATCAGGTTAGACTGGAAGCCCAGCCTAAAATAGTTGGGAAAGGGCTAGGCAGATGGTGATTACATAATATATAACATCCTTCCCCTCGACCCTGGACTGCCCCGTTGGTCTAGTGGTTGCTGTACTGTTGAGCATGAGGTCCTGGGTTCGATTCCCGGGTCGGGCAAGCGTTATTGGGTTTTTTCCATCTGGAATATCTCAGCAACAGGGCGGAGTCTGAATTTGTGCCCAGTTGTGGCTATAGACAAACTCAAAGTCATTTATTTGCTTGCACAAAGATGGTATACAGTGATAGATAAAATAAAAAAAAACAATTGAGAGCCTCCTCCTTTTTGAAGAAGTAGGTTAAAAATAGTATTCTTGAGCGATGACACATTTCGCCATATTTTGACTTTCACATTTTGACTTGCCCCCTATTACATAGGACTTAAGGTATCTGGCTAAATGTGGGTGTAGGTACTATAGGTACACCTCTGCCTAGTGATATAATTAATTACATAACAAATAACATCTCGCCTGTACACCCAAATTTCACCAGTTATGTTTAAGTCCCTATATGTTTAAGTTAGGCTGAGTTGGTTGATTGATTGAAGTACTAAATATTAGTAAATAGCTGATGCCCGTGGCTTCGCCCGCGTGGATGTCGGTTATTATATACTTAAACCTTCCTCGAGAACCACTCTATCCATTGGTGATAACAGCATGAAAATCGGTGCAGTTGTTTTTGAGTTTATCGCGAATAAACAGACAGACAGACAAGGTGGAGGACTTTGTTTTGTAATATGTAAGGATAACTGTACCTTAGATTCGACAGTCAAATAAAAATCGATGAAAAAAAAACAAAATGTTCATCAAAATATTATAAAAACTCATCTCTTACCCAACTTGCTACCCTAATTGAAATATAACCCTCCACGGTCACTTATACCCATCCCTTTATAATGGCCGTCAACCCTTAGAAGTCAAAACGGGCCACGCGCGCTCCATGGGAACCGAGGGTGCGAAGAAAAATCACGGGGGGTTGACTCCCTAACCGCTAACATATGGACATAAAGACCCCGAGCGATTACGGGTTTTGGGGACAATTTGTTAATATTTCTAGTTTTTAAAAAAAATCAAGTAATAAAAACTAAAACCCAACTACGACTTAAAAGGTATAAACAAGACACCACAGACAGACAAATTAAAAATCCGAAGTCACACGTGTTAGGGCATAAATCGGATTTACAAATTAAAAATCCGAAGTCACACGTGTTAGGGCATAAATCGGATTTCCGGATTTTTAATTTGTCTGTCTGTGGTGTCTTGTTTATACCTTTTAAGTCGTAGTTGGGTTTTAGTTTTTATTACTTGATTTTTTTTTAAATTCTTTTGGGGTTATAATATATATATATTTTTGAAATGTGCTCATTAAGCCCTTTCATTTGATACCCAACATGGTACGATTAAACCATATTTTTTTTTAAGTTCCTCACTTTATGTCCTCTAGAGGGCGCCATTTTTAATTTAATGTGACTTCACATAGCCTATAACCAGCGGACAATCACGACGCTTCTAACGATATATCATTAGTCAAATTGTGATAAGTGGTTTGGAAGATAGGAGGGAACAGATGAACATACATACATACATACATACATACATACATACATACATACATACATACATACCGGTCAAAATCATAACCCTCCTTTTTTCTTCGCCGTAGTCGGGTAAAAAGGCCTTGAATTTGTGTAATTTAGGTGTGGCAGGCAGGAATAATATTATTTCTTGATAAGTCAGATCGAAAAATAAATATCATAAGGCTGAAAATGTGGATTATTTTCACAACTTTATATAAATGATGAGAAAAAGAAAAGAAAAACACATAACATCCCGCCTTGTTTCCCTGAAGGGTTCGGCAGAGGTGTACACCTATAGTTCACCCACATTTCGCCCAATGTAATAGTGGGCGAGCCTATTAATTGCCATCAACCGGGCACAAATCCACACTCCGGGTTGCTACCGAGTGTCATAAAGAAAAACCCAATAACACTTTGCCCAGCCTGGGAATCGAACCCAGGACCTCATGCTCAGCAGTAGAGCTGCCTGAATATTTGTAAGAATATTTTTCAAATGATATAAGAATTTAAGCTACAGTAAATTTCTTGGCGTCATGTTTGCCGCAAATAAACATATTTTCCTTCTTCTTCCTTTCTAGTAAGATCATCGTCTGCCTAGCCTTTTCCCAACTATGTTGGGGTCGGCTTGCAGTCTAACCGGATGCAGCTGAATACCAGTATTTTACATGGAGCGACTGCCTATCTGACCTCTACAACCTAGTAACTGGGTAATACGATAACCCTTGGTTAGAATGGTTGTCAGACTTTCAGGCTTCTGACGACCCGTAACGGCTGTCAAAGATCCACGAATGACGGCCGGGACCAACGGCTTAACGTGCTTTCCGAGGCAAGAGTCTCGATATTTAAAGATGGTCACCCATCCACAAACCAACTCCGGCAAGCGTAGCTTAACCTGATGGATCGACCCGTGCGGCTGTTATTACTTAGCCACGAGCTCCTCATCATCATCTTAAGCTACAGTAAGATATTTTATTATAATCCTAAAATGTTGTAAAATTATAAACACTTCTTAGTCAACAAATCATCACCTAATGTAAATATTATACCAAAGTTATTGATAGAATTATAACACATAATAAAGCATAATTTAAAAAAATATAAAAACTTAATTATATTATTATCTAATAAGTTACTTAAATACCATATTTAATATCAATGAAGCTAAATTTGAATATATTTACATACAAAACGAAGATTATTGTCGTAGATCATATTACCATTAAGTATCTGCAGACTGTCAAGTTATTTTTATATTTAACTTAATGAGTTTGACACCTGATAATTATGATAATAATATTTTCTGCTACTGTAATTAATTATATTAAAAATAATAGTATACTCTTCCTGTGAGTAGGGCTGTCATCATCAATTAGACAATAAAAAAGCACGACAAATTAAAAACATATTAAAAGCATACTTTACCGTGGAAAAGTTTAGAATGGGGGAGGGGCCTACGTGTGAGTCCACCATCAGCCAAAGTCGCTTGTGAGTAACGCATTATTTTTTGATAACGCACATAATCTTTCTAAAAAAGATTAAGCGTTGTTGTATTGCAAAAATATGAATGTAATTTTTATTGTGAATGTGAGGACTATGTGGATATTTATTTTACGTTCTGTTAGTTTTAGCGAAGGTCTGGCAATTTGAGAACTTTATGCGACCTACCCAAATGTCCTTTCTTTGGTATTGTTCGTCGAGTCGTTGAGCTCTTTAAGTTCTGAGTTGAGCTCCACTATTACTGACAAATGCTTGCACTGACTGGACAGGTCCACTCAAATCTGTGTGGTTCTTTCCTAAAAAGACCATTTCAGACTCTAATCTACATGGTCCTCATATGGCCTGACCAAGATTATGTCTGGACTTGTTTCGGCCTTTCTTCTCAGAGCAGTCAGATAGGAAGCGCCGACCTCATCTAGCTTATTTTTACAACTTCTTAATATGACGTGTAAAAGTGATTCCAATATCCTATTTACAGAATAAACAATTTCATTTCATTTCATTTTTATTTTGAAATAAATAGATTGTTTTTTTTTTTTTTTTTACCTAAATTATGGACCCTGGAAAAAAATCCAATACCCCGGATATGTGGGTGAAATGATGATTTTGTTCCCCGGACGCCCTCGGATTTTGTTTAACCGACTTCAAAAACGAGGAGGTTCTCTGTTCGTCCGTATGTTTTTTTTTTGTTACGCGATTACTCCGCCAATTACGATGATTCTTTTTTTGTTTGGTAGGTCATGCTTCAGAGGTGGTCCCATAATTTTTTTATTGACTTTGCTAGCGTAGGTTTTGAGTTAGTTTCAATATTACATAATTTTTTCCACTTAGTCTATATGGACGATGTCTTTAGTTACTTCGTCACTGTTATTTACATAGCAGGGGGCTTCCAATCCTGCCAGGGTTGCGGAATAGTCCGAAAGGGATACCGGGACCCCGGCAACAGGCAACTGAAGGAACACGGGTGGGTTTTAGTCAGTAAGAGTCTGACACGCCCTTCCGCTCCGCCCAGAGCGGGAGAAATCATTTGATGACTTCCCACCGAAAATTAAAAAAAAAAAATGGGGCTTCCAATGATCAGTTTTGACAGATATGCCATACAAAATCTGTCAGAAACTCATCATTGCGAGACCACTGACACGTTTGTAAATTAGTAGACTTGGCCCCCAGGTGTATTTGAATTTGTGTGGGGTAGGTACCACAACTAAAAAGTGAAAAATAAAAACCTTTTTTATTATAATAAAGTAAAACCATCGTTAAGTTATCGCACCATACGTCTAATATTTGAATCGATTAAAAATCGTTTCCTAAACTACATGATGACAACCCACTCAAAACGTCCATGAACTGTAGTGAAGTCACTCAATTAAGAAATATCGATAATGTATCGATAGTTGCAATAATTTTTAGAACACTTCAATATCGCGTAACACGCTGATAACGTTATCAGTCATATCTGATGTGTTCCAGCAATATACCAGCTATTGCTGCTCATTGATAAAAATATTACGCATTTCATAAAGTATTTTTAATTGATTATTTCTTGAAGAAAACTCTTTTGAACGTAGATTTTATGGTACAAATCAGCACCCTTATTTGCGTAACACACGATCAATGACTATCTGTTTCATTTTGACGGTTCAACAACATTCAAACTGAAACTCAAACTCAAAGCATTTATTTCAATTAAACCATTTACAGGCACTTTTGAATTGTCAAGCAGTCGGTCAGTCAGAAATATGAAGCTAGTTGCCCATTCCAAAGCGTAGTAGGTACCTATGGAGAAGAACGGGAAAGAAACTCCACGGACACTCTTTTAAATAAAAAAATGATACAAAAAATTAGTTACATCATTCATGTTGAAATTTATATGTGAGAATAATGCAGAAAGCACGTTAAAAGCGTCCGCAAAATAAAAACAAAAAAAAAATCAAAAATTAAAATAAGCCATGGCAGCTAAGAGATGACCAGCCACAACTGACGGCGCCCGTTCACGAACATGACGCATGGATCAGCACCATTCAGCTCAACCATTTTCAAGGGATTCATTGCGTTATATAGGTTGTTGAATAGATTTTGTTGAACTTATGAAGCAATGATTAGCTATCCTTCAAAGTGATTCAGATTACGAATGACGCAAGTAGGATGCTGGGTGGTGTGGTGCGCACATCTTTCCTCTCTTTCTAATTTTACCTCGTAATCAGATATTATTGTAAACTACAACAATATCTTACTAGGTTTACGGAAAATATCCCACGGGAACGTACTGGGTTAAAAGTATTAATTATCTTATTAATATATATTATAATATTAAGTAATCCAGTTCAGCCGTTTTTACGCCATTCTGGAATATACATACAGACAAACAGACAAAAAAAAATTTCATTATTCATTCTATCCACATCTATACCTTTAGACTATTATACATGTGAACGTGAGTTTGTTTGTAACGCTTTCACGCTGAAACGACTGAATGGATTTGGATGAAATTTGGCACATGGGTAGACATGACCTGGAAAAGGACATAATATAGGACTTTTCATAATCACATTACGGAGTCGCATGCAGTAGCTAGTTACATAACACTTTTCCTCATAAATTTTGCACGCTATGACGCAGTTATTTTTCTCGCTCTCAAAAACAAGATCCTCTCAAGGAAAACTAAGTTTATTATTTACTTAGTGTACTTAATGTAACAGTCACGTGAACGATAGGCTCTAGTGTGTCATACGTGGGACTTCACCAGCTGACAATCTGACCGGCAGAAGTGCTAAAAACAGTTATGACCAGGGGGGTCAAAACGGTCACTTTAGCAGAATTTATGAAAATATTATGAATCATCGTGAAATGTCACAAACTGACAATTTATTCATAATATGATCTGCGTGCAATTCATATTACGAAATAATTCATCTGTTTGACAGTTTCTTTGGAGATTCGTAAAATAGTCCACAAATTATGAATTGCTTTTGTGTCAAATTAGAGGAATTGCTAATGAGAGCTGGGAGGAAATTAACTGTTTTTAGAGGAATTGCTAATGTGGCCGGTTTAGGCCCCCTGTACTACAAATACACTCTCAATCAGAATTGGAATCGGTTCGAAACAAATGTCTAATCCATTGCTTCATAAGTTCTTAAGTTACGTTGTTGAGCAGATTATTTTTCGAACTTATGATGCAATGGATTAGACATTTGTTTCAAATCGATTCTAATTCTGACCATCATCTGCCTAGCCTTTTCCCAACTATGTTGGGGTCGGCTTTCAGTCTAACCGGATGCAGCTGAATACCAGTATTTTACATGGAGCGACTGCCTATCTGACCCTACGAAACCCCTTGGTAAGACTGGTTGTCAGACTTTCGGGCTTCTGACGACCCGTAACGACAAAGATCCACAAATGACAGCCGGGACCAACGGTTTAACGTGCTTTCCGAGGCACGGAGGAGTTTCGGTATGTAAAGATGGTCACCCATCCACGGACCAACCCCGGCAAGCGTAGCTTAACCTGATGGATCGATTCTAATTCTGACCGATCGTGAATTACCTTTGCTGGATCATAAACGTTGGTACAGTCGACCGCACGCCGATAGTACAATTTGACCTTGAACTAGCCTAGCATAGTACGGAGTACACTGGTTTTGTTACCACAGACGTGCGCCCGACTTTACCTATGTGACACACTGTGAGTCAATTGTATTCGTCGTAGTTTATCTAATAAATGTACGCAGAATTAAAGAATCAGTATTCTTTGAATGGTACTCTATCTTAGTGTAATATTCCGTTATGAACGGAAATAAGGAAAAAAATGCATTTGAAAAAAAAAACACTGTCATTGTGATTTAATTGACCGCAGTTGTTCAGTTTAGTTAAAGTTCAATAGTTAACCTGTTAATTCAATTGATAGGAAATATATTATTTCAGGTAACTTTTGTGCTATTCAAGTAAATACAAACCACTGAATGACTACTAACTAGGCACCTACAAGTCCATTCCTGAGAATTGAATATGTCCTCGGTTTTTTCCAGTCTAAAAATTAACGCGTCAGATTACTACCTGGTAATCCAACAATAACCCTATTACCCATTTAAAGTTAAATTCCCAAGAAAAACTCCAACCTGCGCATGCGCATACAACCTCAAAACGTTGCCCAATACTTTACTATTACCATCGATCCGTTTAAAGATACGCGCGGAAATCATAAGTTTACATAAACATAAATCTGTTAGCATGTATGTACGATTGTTTGTTAACATACGGGGGTATTAGCCGTCCACCTGACTCGAATTATACCGGGCGGCACGACCAAAGGCGTATTGTGCGTCAACTAAACGGACTTATACCTACGCAAATGACGTGGCTGCGCAGGAGCACAAACTGTGACAGAATTACGCAGCGCCGCCATCGTCTTGTTCCTGGTTCATTGTTTTTTAAGGATGGGAAGATGTGGGGATAAAGATATGGTGGATTTGTGTAAGTAATGTTGTATTGGATTGTAATTGTGTTACTGCAGGGTTCCCATATTGTAAGGAGCAGCATTGATCACCCTGCTTGTGTTCTCAGATAAGCGAGGATTGATAACCACGCATGCGCACTGCTCACACAATATGAGTAAGTAGGTATTACTTAGTCTAAAATCATTGATACTCAGTGTCCACGTGTCCACGTCTCCTTGGTAGTTTTTAGGGTTCCGTACCCAAAGGGTAAAACGGGCCCCTATTACTATAACTCCGCTGTCCGTCTGTCTGTCTGTCTGTCTGTCTGTATCTCACGAACCGTGATAGTTAAACAGTTGAAATTTTCACAGATGATGTATTTCTGTTGCCGCTATAACAACAAATACTATAAAACAGAATAAAATAAATATTTAAGGGGGCTCCCATATAACGTGATTTTTTGCCGTTTTTATAGATAATGGTACGGAACCCTTCGTGCGCGAGTCCGACTCGCACTTCGCTAGTTTTTTTTTTAAATCTTTTTTTATAAACGAGCGTTTTCACGTGAAAATGCAGTTTCCATTTAGATTCCGTTGTTTTTGACGGATAGAAATTCTAATAATCTATCAGTTTTTAAAGATAAGTAATTTTCTTGAGCAAGCATGATAGAAGGTAGTAAGTATGTAGCTACCTATCCCTTTACGAAAGTAGTCGACATAACCCACAGAAGAAAAAAGCTGAGGTGGCACCACTGCCACCGGCTTTACAATACTGGCTGAAGTATACAGGCATGACCACTACGGTTACTGCCACGGCTGCGGGAAAGTCCGAAAGGGATACCGGGACCCTTGGCAACAGGCAACTGAAGAAACACGGGTGGGTTTTAGTCAGTAAAAGTCTGACACGCCCTCCCGCTCAGCCCAAAGCGGGAGAAGTCATATAAAGAAAAAATAAATAAAATACATTTATTTTGCAAAGACAGGGCACACAACACAATGTAACGACTAGTATAAAAAGAAAACAAAAAAAAATCTAATAACGATGATCTACCACTCTAAAAAAAAAAAGGCATGACCTTTAGGCTGTACGTGTTCTTAAGTAGAGATGGAGATCTTGAATCGGCAAACGACGGGTAATAGGATACTCTAGAAGGGTAGGACACTGATGATGAGCCTTTCCACCCAGCTACAAAAACTAAGTCAATATTCCAAAAATATTTTGTGTTTATCAAATCAACCACCACAAAACGAACACAGTATACCACCAACATTTACAAAACCACAGACAACAATTTACAAAACATACCGATCCTCAATTCCTCACAAATAAACTGTTTCGCTAAAGTGCACCACGTATTCATGTTTCAATCCCACATACCGAGGGGCTGGGCAGATAACGAGATGTAATTGGTATGTGTAATACAGATTGTATACAGCATTGATATCTTCAAGTGGTTTGCCATCGCGCCACTCCACTGTAATGGTGCAGATAAGGATTGGGCCACTCTTGAAGCATGTTAGGGCTAGTGGTGACCTGCAGCTATTTTTAGACATACGTGTATTTTTAGATGGAATGCTGAATATTTCTGTGAGTGTTGGCGAAATGGTATAGAGTTGTTTAGGTATGTCTATTACTTAAGTACATAGGTGATGTAGAGGTTTTATGCGATATGCAACCTCACGTTGGGCTGATGTTAAAGCTCCATTTACACAATGCAAGTTTCTCGCCTGAGGTTGTTTTTTTTTTTTTTTTTGAGGTCAAATGATTTCTCCCGCTCTGGGCGGAGCGGAAGGGCGTGTCAGACTTTTACTGACTAAAACCCACACGTGTTCCTTCAGTTGCCTGTTGCCAAGGTCCCGGTATCCCTTTGATTTTTCGCACCAAGAATACTATCTAGGATTTTGTAATATCTATATCCATTTTTAAAAGAGTGTCCTTGCAGTTTCTTGCCCATTCTTCTCCATAGAGATCTACGATTTGGAATGGGCAACTAGCTTCAACTTTTTGACTAACTGACCGACTCTTTGTCAATTCAAAAGTGCCTGTAAATGGTTTAATTGAAATAAATGCTTTGAGTTTGAGTTTGGACTTTCCCGCAACCCTGGAGTGATCGATGCCTGAGACATAGAATAAAATTGAAGCAAGAAAAAGAGAAGTATGGGAGAAAAATACATGTTGCGCTGACCCCAAATAAATTGGTAAGGAAACAGAAGCTAGATGATGATTTTCTAACTGAACAGATAGCTGTGCTTCTGGGGAGTTTGTTGCGCCACTTCTTCTTCCCAGCTAAAGCACTAGGAAGTGGTGAAGGGTGGGCGTTTTGGGGGACTGTCTTATGTAATTTTGACGTTCGAAAAGTCCTGATTCTTAGCCTAGTTTGAATAAATTACTTTTGATTTTGATTTTGATGAGGATGATGAAATGACTTGTATCGTCTAAACGGTGGAACATTTACCGTTGCTTCAAGTGATGGTATGCCACAGGCCATAAAATCACACTGTGTAAATGAAGCTTAAAAGTAGGTTTCCGTTATGACATAATCCTTACATACTCGTATTATTATAAAACAAAGTCCTCCGCCGCGTCTGTCTGTCGTCCTGTTCGCGATAAACTCAAAAACTACTGCACAAAATTTTCATGCTATTTTCACCAATGGATACAGTGGTTTTCGAGGAAGGTTTTAGTATATAATAACCAAAATACACGCGGGCGAAGCCGCGGGCATCAGCTAGTATGTATAGTATAAAGAGTAAAATAATGTTGTTTCTGATGGTTTGTTTGGAAGATAATATGAAGTTGGTTTTCAAATACATATTTTATTTTTTTGGCTCAATGTCTTAATTATTTTATTTAAGTAGGATATCTTTTTCTTCAATAAGTCAATTTTTTTTTGTTTTTTTTTTCGCAGTGTTATAGATTTTTTTCTGAAGAAAATTCTCAGTAGCCACCCGGTCTTTAGATGAATATTTTTTTTTTTGCGGATTAACAGCAATAAGCTTGCCCTCTAATAAGTACATACAGGGGACCTAACCTAACCTAACCTAACCTAACATAGCTGATTTAATTTGGATTTACTTACATAGGGCTTAAAACGGCCACTTTGGCAGAATAATAATAGGAAAATATTATAGATCTCCGTAAAATGTCACGAACTGACAATTCATAATAATGAATTATTCCCTGAACGTCGCTTCTCATAATGTCGCTCCTCAACAGACCTCTTGCTTGCATTCCCATTATATCGCTCTTCACTTTACTGTAACTCCTACAACGTCGCGCCTACTTATGGTACAGTCACAGCTAGTTTTCAAGTTTTATTTTAAGATTGATTATGATCTGCGTGCGATTCATATTACGAAATAATTGGTCTGTTTGACAGTTTTCTATGGAGATTCGTAAAATGGTCCACAAATTATGAATTACTTTTGTATCAAATTAGAGGAATTGCTAATGGCAGCTGGGAATTCAGGAAATTAATTGCTTTTAGAGGAATTGCTAATGTATTATGGCCGTTTTAGGCCCCCTGATCATCTCTATCTACCACTCCGGGGAACACACACATGATATTAATTGATAGTATCACATGCTAGCTTATTTCTACTCGCGTTTGACCACTCTCTAATCTAGCCTTTTCCCAACTGTGTTGGGGTCGGCTTCCAGTCTTACCAGATGCAGCATCTCAAAACATCATGCACCTCCAAAACCCAGTTACTGGGTAACAAGATACTTCTTGGTATAACTGGTGTTTGACCATTATCTCACCGATTTTTTTTGATTTCGACAAACCCGGATCAACAATCACAATACACCTTTTTATAAAACTCTGATAATAGTAAGTAATCATTTGAAAGTATACTTTGACATTTGGTCCCACAGATAACGTATTCTAATTATATTTTATCTGTTGTAATTTAGGCAGCTTTGTGTATGAGCACTGTGATGTAATTTCTTGAGCGATCGAACGATAAAAGAATTATTTAAGAAGTTTATAATATAGATAAAGTACCACCTTTGTAAGTACATAAGTATTTTTCTATAACTGTAGTGTTTGGGATTCGAGTACCAATAAAAATAACCTTTTATGCCACGACAAACGTTTATTTTTGTTAATTTATACTTTCACTCAGCCCTTCAGTAGCAGTGGTGGCCCAGTGAGCAGTGGTGGCCCAGTGGTAACGTAGGTTCGAGCCCTGACAGGCGCTGTACTTTGTGTAAATTATTTCATCGCCACTGCTCACAAAACGGTGAAGGAAAACATCGTGAGGAAACCGGCGTGTCCTAGAACCAAAAATTCGAAGACATGTGACATCTACCAACCCGCACTGGGCCCGCGTGGTGGATTACGGCCCACTCCCTCTCACAGAGAGGTGGCCTGTGTCCCAACAGTGTGAACATTATAGGCTGATTATGCAGCCCGTCACTTACGTTCCGTTCCCTCTATTACTACCACATTCATTCCCACATAACTATTTAAAGGCACTTCAACTTTTAGTAAAGCTAAAAACTTAAGGGTCTTGTAAAACAAAGTTAAGTTATTTACTTTAAAAACTTCAATGAAAAAGAACTTTTTTTATTTTATTATTTATTCATTTACTAATTTTCTTTCTTTTGGGGATAACCACCCTAATGACATTTCGTGCAATTCCACAACTAATAATAGGTCACCTTCAAAGTACAACACTACAAGGCAGTGATGTGATAAAGATTACAATTCACAATAACTATAAGTAACAGTAAAAGTTATAAAAATAACGAATAGCGATCAAATCTGTGTTGACATTTGCGAATGATAGCGGGTCACCTAAGATAAGTTGCTATTAATCATTTACTTTCTACTTGTGCTTATACTTGTTATAAAATGTTTTAAACATTACGTCATTGGCTTTTGTAGTGATTGTTTATCTGGTCTTCAAGGAATATTGAGACCGTAGTTTTTTTTTAATGTTGTTTAGTTATATTTTCTGGCTTTATACCTTTTGCATGTTATTTTTTCTAAAATCAAAATTAAAAGTACGAGTAATTTATTCAGACTAGGCTGAGAATCAGCTCTTTTCGAACGTCAAAATTACATAAGACTGTCCCCTAAAATGCTAATTAAATAATGTGCAAAAGGATTTAAACAATGTAACATAATGAATTGAAATAAAATGAAAATTCTCAATCATCGTCATAATACAAAAAAAAGGAAGCTAGATGAGGTCGGCGTTTCCTATCTGACTACTCTGAGAAGAAAGGCCGAAACGAACTTGTAGGTAACATAACATCACGCTTGTAATCCCCGAAGGATTAGGCAGAGGTGTACATATAGTACACCAACATTTAGCCAATTATGTTTAAGTCCCATGTAATAGGGGGCGAGCCTATTGCTATCAACCGGGCACAAATATATAGGTATACTAGCGGATCGAAAGACGGTGTCCTGCCCGAACAGCGCCACCTACTGGGTTCAACTGTATTATCAAACCATCCAAGGACTCGAATATACAGACAAAATTTCATCAAAATCGGTCGAACCATTTAGGAGGAGGAGTTGTGTGACAAACACACGTACAGATGAATTATTATATAAAGATATACAGGATTTAAATATAGAATTAAGGATGGGTATTGAAAATGGTTAAATTATATCTACTTTTTATTGATTGAGAAGAAATAAAAACTTTCCATTGAACCATCTCATTTTAAAGTTATCAGCTCATAAATATATCAATGACAAGAACTCTTAGTAATATTCATAAAATTATCTAAGTATGTAATAAATATAACAAAATTAATGTACTTAACTCAAGTTACATGACTTTGTACTGCAAGTTAACAATTAGCAATAACACAATACATTATTGTTATATCTCAAAATGTCATTAGCATAATCAGCCTATAATTTTCCCACTGGGACACAGGCCTCCTCTCTGTGAGAGGGAATGGGCCGTAATCCACCACGCGGGCCCAGTGCGGGTTGGTAGATGTCACATGTCTTCGAGTGTTTTGGTTCTAAGACATGCCGGATTCCTCACTTTCCTTCACCGTTTTTAAGATCAGTGTGGTGATGAAACAATTTACACAAAGTAAAGCGCCTATCAGGGTTCGAACCTACGACCTACAACTCGTAAGTCGCGGTCGTTACCACGTAAAAATGTCATTAAGTAAAGTTATTTTAATCGTTTAAAACTATTAAATTAACTTCTTGTTTTATAGTTTTTAAAAAGGTTTTTTATGAGTTGTTGAATGGCTCAATTAGTACTATTAATATGTGTCATAAATAATAGAGTTTATAACTTTATTCTATTGAGAAAAAGATATTTAAAGACATAATATTTGAATATTAAAATTAACTTTTCGGCACACTTGTCTTGAATGAATCAATAATTAGAATTATGTTAAAAAATATAGTACATTCTTTTCCCAAAAAAAAAAAACATCAAAGTCGCTTCAGCAAATTCTCAAGAATTGCAACATTGGGTTTTTCCATCTGAAATTTCTCAGTAGCAGCCCAGAGTCTGGATTTGTGCCCGGTTGATGGCAATAGGCTCGCCCCCTATTACATGGGAGCTGATGAGACTTAAACATAACTGCAAAATGTGGGTGTACTTTAGGTGCACCTGCCTAACACTTCAGGGATTACAGGCGTGATGCTGTTGTGCAACAAAACAAAAAAACATCGAACCCGATCATACATTCACACTTACACCCCCTACACCCAATAGGGAATATGCATGTGATTCAAATATGGGTCAAATATTTTTTTTTTATAAACTACGTTACTTCAGAATTATGCCTCCATCAATATTTTTGAATAAAATTTCTTTTTGAGCGAGAAATTAATTTTTCAAAAGTCCCAAAAAACTGTGGGTAATTCAAATACTTGAAAAGGCTAAGAGCGGATGTGACGTAACAATCCGGGATAACAATCAAAATGTCAATGTCAAGTCAATCAACAAGTGTCAAGTCAATGTCAAACGCTCATGAAAAAGGAGTGTTTGACGTTGACTTGACAGTTGCTTGTCTGTTTTCACGGACTGTGACGTCACCACACCAAGCGCGCCAAATGGCGGCCGTTTAAATAGCCCGGATCGGTTGGATATTTTTAAACATTTTTTTAACTACTTTAAATTGCTTTTTTGCCGTCGATTTTTTTAAAACTATTATTTGACGATGTAAACTATCGAATAAAAATATTAAAAAAATACATGCATATTCCCTATTGAACCCCCTTCCCTCAACCCCGCACCCACCCCATGGTTACAGAACTAAGTTATTTATCAGAACATTTCCACAGTAATTAAAGTTATAACTTAAAGTTATCTTCGACATAGAGATAAGTAAACAATCAAAGAATATTAATACAAGAGATAACAGTTTAACGAACTCCGATGCTCTTCGGTACAAGCGTAGAACAAAAAATAATTATATGTAGTTATGTTACGGTTAAACTGTTGGATTAGTCATTATTTATAATTGCTGGGTTGTGCGGTAAAAGATACGTGGTTTTATTTAAAGAATGGGTTGCATTTTTGTGTTATTTCTTGATTGAAAACTTTGCTAGGTTTTAGAATAGTTGGAATTTAAAGTAGGGAATTGAATTTGCGAGGTGAACCGACGACAGCTTTTCGTTTTGGTATTTTTTTAAATGTGCATTATAAATAATTTGGATCAAGGACTCTAGATAGGTTCTCTCTAAAAGTAAGATCCTGTCTTTGAAACCTAAAGAGTATCGTTGCTTTTAAACAAATAAAAAGTTAGGAGGCATTCTTTAAGTAGTTACATATTATTTCCATATAATTACTAAGACATATGGAATAGAAGAAGAATCTTCAAAAGGAAGGAACCAAGATAAAATAAGATAGCACTTAAACGAGTCATTTTAAGCAAGGAGACAAATGTTGTTCTAGTTTTGTAAGTCCGTCGCCAATTTGTTTATTTGTTACTGTGTGAATAACGTAAAACCTAAAATAATAGTTTTAGGTGCTACTTTATTCGGTTTATCTAATAAATAACTATTCTTTTTTTAGAAATGAGGACAAACCGTTAGTTTATGGCAAAGTGGAATTCTTTTTGAGTGTGAATTAAGTGTGTTTTTTTTACAGAACTTTTAAATTATTTAGTAATAAGTTCCGCCAGCGGCTTCTCCTGTGTGTTAACTTTATAAATTATATGCTATGTTTCTTACTTATAATATAGCATAATACTGGGGAATGAATTTTCAAAATCGGTCGTTATTTTTGACTTTATTCATTACAAATAAAAATACAAATATTTTCTGTTTATAATATTAGTGTAGATTTAAGATTTCCTCCTTCGTGTTTAAACAACGTATTTTTTTTTGTAATCATTCGCTGTTTCTATCGTTTTGTGTTCAAAATAATGGTAATCAGTAGGTAAGTACACCATAGTTATGCTGCATGAATTACTGTTTAAGTATGAGCAAATCTCACAGCAGCTCTTAAACAGTGTTGTTATAATGATTTTAATAAGAAAATTATTCAAATCATTATGTTACAGGAATAACATTTAGAGTTGATGATAAACAATATTATTCAATTTTATGTAGGTATATAAATTAGACGTTCAATAATACTCTATAAAATAAATTAAATTGCGTTTTACTGCTCAAGTTGTACAGCATACAGGAAAATAACATAAAACATAATTCCTGAAAAGACACGTGCGAAGAACTTTCAAAAGTTCACTTATCAAGTTATAGTAGATAAAGACACATTTTGCAAACAGCAAACAATGAAATCAGTCATTTGAAATAAGTTCCAATCTTTTTATCGAAACATAAACAAACAGATTCAAATAAGTACGCGCCAAAACTAAAACTTCCAATTTCAAAGAACGAAAACGTGTCAAATTTGTTTTTACCTTCAATATTTAAAAACTACGTTAAACTTACGTTTCAGCGGTTTGGGGTTGCTCTGCTTCCTTCGAGACATGACCTAGCACGGGGCTCCAGCGATTCCCAACATGACACAAACACTCACTACACACGATACGAGTTTGTTTCCACTAACATGCGACCGGCTCCGTCGAAGGTCGGAACGCGACTGTTTCGGAGGCGTTCTCGACCACGTTGGTGCCAATTCGCGAGACTCTTCGAGGGCTGGGTTTGGCGCCGCCCCCTTTAATCCCCCCCGCCCCTCCGTAGCGCGTAGACCCGTAGCCGCGTAGACGTTTACTGAAACTTTTTTTTTGTAATAATGTAATTCAGTAAATACAACTATTTTATTGGCTATGAGGAAGTAATTTAATAATGATTCATGTTTAAAAATAAAATAATTTTCAGTGCCAAGCTAAGAATAACCATAAGAATATATAGCACCCATTTTTATTATTTTAGTTTAAAAGAAGTACTGAATTAAGAAAAAAAAAGGAAACCCTTTAATTTTTTTTTTTTTGTCTTTATGTTATTTACGCAGGCAAAGTTGAAAATGTCTGTGAAATATGTCTCTGTTTTGATTGATTTGTCAATATTAATAAATGAAATTTTAAAATATTGTTCTATAGTGCATAAAATATTGATTATGAATTGAAATATTTTTATCACTGAATTAAGTGTTGTAACAATGACGAATGTAAAACTTTGTTAAAAAATAATTATGTTATATTTATTGTATTTTACCTTAACACATTTATTTTACAGATTTAACTTAATATAAATCGAGTAACTACTTAAACAAATGAACGCAAACAATAATAGGACGTATAAACAAATTGACAGCTAGAACAGATGACTTAATAGCATTCTTGCGTCCCCTTTGTCAAAAGATGCAAGACTCTGCAGAGTCTTGCATCTTTGCTTGCATCTCATCTTGCATCTCATGCAATTCATTTCCTGAATTACTAGCTGTCATTAGCTATTCCTCTAATTTGACACAAAAGCAATTCATAATGGGTAGACCATTTTACGGAAAACTGTCAAACAGATAAATTATTTCGTAATGAATCGCAGCAATGAATGCAGATCATACTATGCATTGTCAGTTTGTGACATTTTACGATGATTCATAATATTTTCCTATTATGATTCTCCCAAAGTGACTGTTTTAAGCCCCCTGGTATAAATTAGCCAAAATAGGATTTAGATCAAGGAATAATTGTTTGTAAAGTAATAACAGCCGCTCGGGTCGATCCATCAGGTTAAGCTACGCTTGCCGGGGGTGGTCCGTGGATGGGTGACCATTTTCACATATCGAGACTCCTCCGTGCCTCGGAAAGCACGTTAAGCCGTTGGTCCCGGCTGTCATTTGTGGATCTTTGGCAGTCGTTACGAGTCGTCAGAAGCACGAAAGTCTGACAACCAGTCTAACCAAAGGGTATCGTATTACCCAGTTACTGGGTTGTGGAGGTCAGATAGGCAGTCGCTCCATGTAAAATACTGGTATTCAGCTGCATCCGGTTAGACTGGGAGCCGACCCCAACATAGTTGGGAAAAGGCTAGGCAGAAGAAGATCAAGGAATAATTGTTTGTACATAAGGCTACACATCAAGCTATACATTTCCAGTTTATGCTGATCTCGCATTGTGCGGAAATCCTGACCTATACAATGTGAGATCAACATAGAGAGAGAGTAGCATAATCGATTTGTAGTTAAACTCTCTATTAGTAAAATACTAAACTTATAATATGAATGATTGGTTATGGCAACGGAGCAGTTTAAAAGAAGATGTAGTGACAAATTTAAAAGATGGTCATGTTGAAAGGATGAGTGCCACTATCAGAAGGTATTTACAAGGCAGATGTAAGTGGAAACGCCGGGAGAGGACGCTCTAGAAGAACATATTGGTGATCTTCTTCAGAAAGATCAGTGGGCCTAAAACGGCCACATTAGCAATTCCTCTAAAAGCATTTCATTTCCTGAATTTCCAGCTGTTATTAGCAATTCCTCTAATTTGACACAAAAGCAATTCATTATATTATTATGTGGAATATTTTACGAATCTCCATAGAAAACTGTCAAACAAATACTATTTCGTAATGAATCGCACGCAGATCATAATAAATTGTCAGTTTGTGACATTTTACGATGATTCATAATATTTTCCTATTATGATTCTGCCAAACTGTTTCAAGCCAGGTGCGTAGGACTCGTAACCGGCGTGCGTGATGTATGAACGTAAACGAATCACAAGGAGTATGTAAGGGCATAAGTTGAAGAATGTAATAAATATTTAGAAAAAAAAACCTGTCAGTTTTCTCCAGTAAATTAATAATACCTACGAGTCATTTTACAATGCTGCTGCAATCAAATGATAAAAAGACGAAAACTTTTGCTTAAATTCGATTCTTGCACTGATTTGGCCTATGTCCAGCAGTGGACGTCTTCGGCTGAAATGATGATGATAACTGATTTGGTTAAACATTTACCTCCTTACTAATAAACATTGTATAGCGTCTGTATAGTCGGACACTTTTTCTTCTTCTTTCAAAAGTCAAATTACTATCGACTGAATGAGAGAACTAAGCGTGTAACTATTCACCTGCCTTGCTATTCTGTAACCATCTCACCGTGAAAACTTTGGTGAAGTGAGCTTGAAGTGAACTGTCACTGCCTTACGATTGCAATGACAGCTCACTCCACGCTCACTTCACCTAAGTTTTTACGGTGAGATGGTAGCAGAACAGCAATGCTGATATAATCCTTTTATTAGTAAGGCAGTCCAGTATTCATGGATCTTTTATAAATACTGAGAAAAATATTGACGATTTAATTTGACGTGTTTTAAAGGAATTTTGCTAAGATGGTGCAGCTTTTTTATTGCTTTAATTGATAACATTGTGGCATTTGAGGAGATCTAATCCCTGTTTCGTTTTACCCGACTGCGCCAGAAGGAGGGTAATGTTTTTACTGATAGTTTCTGTCGATGCTAAGGTTATTCTAGCAGAAATCTTTGTCAGCAAAAAGAGCATACCTACTTTGTAAACATAAGGAAAATCATTGCTTAGCAAATTGACCGTCAACGTAACTTGTCCGTAAGTAATATAATATTCAAATCACTTACTTATCAAAAATTTGTTTCAGTGCGGTTAGTGGAAGTGCTCAGGTGCGGTTCGGACAAGTGCTGTTGAAATTAGTGCTCTACCTTACCGCTGATCAACCTGTTGATCATATTGTTGATCCATGACATTTGTTTTTCAATTTTGTTTAGTTCAGATGCAATAAATTATACTGTACTAGCGTGAATTTTGTATTACATTATATACAAATATCTAGGATCAAAAGTAGCCTATGTCCTTTTCCAGGCCTCAGGTTACCTATCCGTCATATTGGGCCCAAAACCCAAAGTGCCAGCGAAAAAAAATGTGGGAGGCCTTTTCCCAGCAGGCGTAGCATAGCGCTTTCTATCTCTACGAAGAATAGACATAGCTTTTTCTATACAAAGGGACAGTTCGTTTCTTCATTTTTGACATCCACCGTAGAAATCCTTCTACATCTGTCATTTTGTCTTTCATTTCTAACGATCTTTGTCTAGGTCTTTTTGTTTTGTAGGTAGACTATTTCGGAAGAAAGTTTTCTATTGTTACTGTCAAAATCACACTGACAACCGATAAATCCTATGGCAAAACAAAGAATTCTGAGTCGAATTATGTAAAAGAGTGAATTTCGTAAAAAGTGTAGTTGACTCTTTCTACTTTGCTGCCGTAGTACTGTCTACAGGAAACGTAATTTTTGTCTACTCTTCCATAGACAAAACGGTGCTCATGCTACGCCTGCTGGAGTTCAGCGCAGGCTAGGAACAAAAAAAAGTCTTCGAAAAATGCTTGAGTGGACTTCCCTGACTTAAGTGACATAGGACTTCCCCGACCAGGTTAGCACATTTTTTTTGCTGGAATTATGATATTATGAATTAATTATTTTATCTACACCCATACTATAAATCCTCTATAAAAGTATCTGGAACAGTTAGCTTATAGCCAACATTAAAACATCCAGTGTCATAGTAACCATAATATCATCGAAACGGGTGTTATAATGTTGTACTGAATTTCATTATGCAACTCATTTCAAAAAAAGAACACTGTCATTCACGAGCATTTCACTAACAAAGCACCGTAATTTAAAAACAAAACACATTCGAATTCGAAAAAATCGAATTCACGTCGTACCGCGCCATTTTTGTTCGATATTGGTATTGCAAAGAAACTTTTATAGAAGATTCATATCATGGGTGTAGATAAAATCTTGTATGCAACTGTAAATAATTAGGTATTAAAACACGAATGTGGGTTGTGATAATAGTATCACATGAGTGTATACCCCTTATTATATAACAGTTGCATAAATAACTAATATTATGAAACGTGAATGGTCCACTGATATGTGTGAATCGACCTTAAATAGACGTAAGGTAGCAGATATCTATAATGAACAAAGGATTTAACTCATCTATACAAATAAATAAAAAGTGTCTATTTATAATATCATAATAACAGCTTTTTATACTACGTGCATAATTATTATTAAAGTATATCGATGGTGGAAAGGTAAAATGGCTAAAGCGCCATTTTGGTCGATATTGAGTTATATATATCACTGAACTGGATTTTTTTTTCTGCGTCGATTGGTCTACCTTTCGAGTCGATTTGAGCACTTTTTTGGCGCTTTAGCAGTACAAATTTTGTTGCTTGTTTCATGTAGTCATGGTTTAAAGCGACGTTTTTTTGATGATTCTGAAGTTTATGTCGCTTTAGTGATTGTGTTCACTGTACATTCATGTTTGACAATGTTTTAGCATTTTTGCGTTTCTCTATTTCATGTATAAATACCTTATTAGTAGTTTTACCTGAACTACATTATTACTTGTGTGGCAGTTTAGCAAAAGTCGTTTCTGTTTTATTTAGCGCTTTGGCGCTTTAGCAATCGTGCTCGTAAATATTTTCGTATAGAACGATAGTTCAGAGTTGTTTTACATTCCAAATATTATTTAAAATTGTATATTAGTCAGTAGTACATGCTTTAATGTAAGAAGGTATTGATTTTAGAACTAAAAACTTGCTTAATTTAAAGTAAATAAATTTTGTTAGCATTGCAAATCTAATCATAAGTCTTTGTTCTTGCGTGTAACTTAGAATATTAGTGATTTCTAGCAACGTCAACGGGGCAGACGGCTGCGTACATGAGTACTAAGAGTATAAAGCAGTTAAAATTCTGTTATTTAAAAGATAATGCCCATTTTGGTACCCCTCCAATAGCCATGATAGCTCTTTTTACTATTATTTTTACTTTGTTTGTTACTGTTATGCAACTGTTTAGCTATTCGCATTCTGGACTCCGCCTTCGGTCAGGTTAGGTTAGGATAGTTCAGTCTTTCTTGTTGACTCCGGCTATCTCCTAAGGGGTTTGTTATTGTTACCTGTTTCGTTTGAATAGTAGAAAAGCTTTTAGGTTTGAGGTTTGAGTTGAATTTCCCGAGCTATCACACTGATAAACAAGTTATCTAAGTTATATGTATTTGAGCACATACTAACATTTAACACAGTAGATCTTTGACAGTCGTATCGGGTAGTCAGAAGCCCGAAAGTCGAACATCCAGCTTATCAAGGAGTATCCCAGTGCCTGTATTGTAGAGGTCACATAGTAAATCGCTCGATGTAAAATACTGGTATTCAACTGTATCCAGTTAGATTCAAAGATAATCCTTACGTAGTTGGAAAAAAACTAGATAGATGATGAACGCCTTATTTAAAATAATTAATAGCAAACGTCGTAAAAGATCGGGGGTAAGATGATCGATCACTATGAAATGTAGGTACTTACTTATGGGAAAAGTGATTTGTGACATTTCTAAGTACTCTTACCTCAGTTGAAAAGAGTCTTTGAATCCTTATTCGAAACTGCATCGATTGCCATCATAAAAATAAGGTGTAAGAATTAACAATTTTTTAGCTGAATGTGCCATTTTTCCAATATCTATTAATACAGCTAGCAAGTACTCTAGATGTTAAGGACAGTCTCCTAAGACCGTATTTCTATAGCTACAACACGGCGTCACAACTTCTACCCTGTATTACTACGATCGGACAAAGGCCATTGAAATTCTTGAACTGAATTATTCAATATTAATATCTTTCTAATGATGTATCCTTTATTCTTATTGTAGCGGGTACCAGCTTCCATACATTTCCTGGCATCATCCTTCAAATGTGTATGTGTTCTAAAGACTATTTTGTTAAATTGTAACACGATGTTGTTGTGTGTGAGAAGATGGCAAGAAGATGGCACAATAAGCACAGAATTATTTTGAGTTTCAGAATCTTAGTGCCAATAACACCCCTCTTATTCCGTCGGGGGTTAAAAATGATCATTTATTATCTATTAAATGTTGATTTATTTGTTTAAACTTATAACTAATTACTTACATTGAATATTTAGTGGTACTAACCATGATAAACAATGGTTTTTTGATTTTAGTAGATAATTAGTAACTCTACTTAACCTATCTAATTACCTACGTTATTTGACTTGATTCCAGTTGGCTAATAAAATAATTTCCTTTATTTTTTGCTAAATATTAATTAATTAGTCTTCCCGCTAATATTCCGGACCTAATAGTAGGTAGTACACATTGATTGAGGTTACAGATTGATGCTAACGCCTCATAATCTAAATAATCTATTGACAAAAACGGTACACTAGCAATAATCAATATTTTAAATGAAAATAAAAGAAAACGACGAGTTTTAGAAGTTACGCCTCATTCCCATTATACATCCATCAATTTATTCGCTCTTCAGCTAGTTTTAGTTCAACGTCAGCAACTTTATTTCAAATGAACAGCTCGTTAGAATTATTTTTTTACACTCTATGATATTATTAATTGCATTAGCAAATTTCAGATAGCTAAATAATTGTAATTCTGACAGTAAGCGAAATTAATTATATGTTATACGCAAGTTTTTTGGATATTAGCAATTTTTGCTTACTGGAACTTTTTTAATTTCGATTTTTTTTTGCTAAAGCGACACCTATCTCCTAAAATAAAGGTTTTATAGAAACCATTTATAATACACATTACAGGAAAAAAAATATGATTCATGAAAATATAAGTAACTCAGAAATATTTCCATTAGAAAATTTTCTACGAATTTTTTTCGCAAAAAAAAAACTTTAAAATTCATTCCTGAGATTTCACGTTTTGGCGCTTTAGCCATTTTACCTTTCCACCATCGATATACATACCGCAGGTACACACGGCTACACATCAAGCTATACATTTCAAGTATAAGCTGACCTCGCATTGTACGAAAAACCTATACAATGCGAGATCAGCTTAAACTGGAAATGTATAGCTTGATGTGTAGCCGTGTGTACTTAAAAAAAAAACCATTTCGTCTGTTTGTTCCGAATAAGTCTGAATTAAACAATAAATTATAAAGTAAAAACATTCAAGTACATAAAGTTATTACTAATAAGGAAACTTGGTCGAAAATTAACTATTAATAGTTTTGTTTAACGTCAATTTTGAGAAGGTCATTGTGCTTCGTGCAAACTTTGTCGCCACCCGGTAAAGACATTACATAAACTTATGTAAGAATATATGGGTTAGATGTTATGTTTACTACTGACAAATGCTTGCACTGGCTGGACAGGTCCACTCAAATCTGTGTGGTTCTTTCCTCAAAAGACCATTTCAGACTCTAATCTACATGGTCCTCATATGGCCTGACCAAGATTATGCCTGGACTTTAAAAGAGACTGTGACCTCTGAGTTTGTTTCGGCCTTTCTTCTCAGAGTAGTCAGCTAGGAAACGCCAAATATAAAAAAAAAAATATATGTCGTGTAAAAGTGATTCCAATATCCTACTTACAGAATAAACAATTTCATTTCATTTGATTTCATTTCATTTGTTTATGTTGAACTAAATATTCTACTAATATTTAATCTAATCTGCCTACATATGTTGGGGTCGGCTTCCAGTCTAACCGGATGCAGCTGAATTCTAGTATTTTACATGGACCTACTGCCTATCTGACCTCCACAACCCGTAACTGGGTAATACGATACCCCTTGGTAAGACTGGTTGTCAGACTTTCGGGTTTCTGACGACCCGTAACGACTGTCAAAGATCCACGAATGACAGCCGAGCCCAAGCTTACCGTGCTATCCGAGGCACGGAGGAGTCTCGGTATGTAAAGATGGTCACCCATACACGGACCAACCCCGGCAAACGTACCTTAACCTGATGGATCGACCCGTGCGGCTGTTATTACTTAGCCACGAGCTTCTCACATATTCTACTAATATTATAAAGAGAAAAGATTTGTATTTTTGTGAACATAAACATAAACGCACACCTTCTTTCCCTGGGGGTAGGCAGAAACTACAGAACGCCACCTGCTACCATCCTTACATACTCCTTTTGCCTCGTTACGTTCATACATCAGAAGCCCTAGTGTGAGTTTCTTTTTACCCGACTACGGCGAAGAAAAAGGAGGGTTATGATTTTGACCGGTATGTATGTATGTTCATCTGTTCCCTCTTATCTTCCAAACCACAAATCACAATTTGACAAATGAGGTATCGTTAGAAGCGTCGTGATTGTCCGCTCGTTATAGGCTGTGAAGTCACATTAAATTAATGCGCGCGCCCTCTAGAGGACATAAAGTGAGGAACTTAAAAAAAAAATGGTTTAGTCGTACCATGTTGGGTATCAAATGAAAGGGCTTAATGGGCACATTTCAAAAATATATATATTATAACCCCAAAAGAATTTAAAATCTTAAAAGGTATAAACAAGACACCACAGACAGACAAATTAAAAATCCGGAGTCACACGTGTTAGGGCATAAATCGAACAGATTACGTGTGACTCCGGATTTTTAATTTGTCTTGTTTATACCTTTTAAGTCGTAGTTGGGTTTTCGTTTTTATTACTTGATTTTTTTAACTATCTCGACTTTACGCATCGACCGCGTTTGGCGCTCCGATTGGCTCTTTACCAGTGAAAGCCAGTGAAGGGCCAATCGGAGCGCCAAACGCGGTCGATGCGTAAAGTCGAGATGGTTAAATGAACCTCACACTAGGGCCTCTGGTCATACACGCCGATTGCGAGTACTACGCAACTGACCTTTCTGAAGAACATCACAAATATGTATAGATATAGATATTAATATAGATTATAGTCAGACAAACGTCAACCATGTTGGTTACTTGCTGAAGCTTTGGTACTTTTTTTGGTAGCAGCGTAGCACGTCTACGCAGTGTGCTACGACTGCTACGAGGCTACAAGCATAGAGATATAAATAGTATAGAGTGCGCGCACTATGAACAGTAGGCACGGGTTTGAACTAAATTGAATGATTCATTTAATTGAGTCTATATTTATATGTCTACTAGATGCGCCCCGTGGTTTCACCCGCGTAAGTCTCGATCCCGTGGGAATATCAGGATAAAAAGTATTCTATGTGTTATGGGATCGGCTTCCAGTCTAACCGGATGCAGCTGAGTACCAGTATTTTACATGGAGCGACTGCCTATCTGACCTCCACAACCCAGTAACTGGGTAATACGATACCCCTTGGTTAGACTGGATGTCAGACTTTCGTGCTTCTGACGACTCGTAACGACTGTCAAAGATCTACAAATGACAGCCGGGACCAACGGCTTAACGTGCTTTCCGAGGCACGGAGGAGTCTCAATATGTGAAAATGGTCACCCATCCACGGACCAACCCTGGCAAGCGTAGCTTAACCTGATGTATCGACCCAAGCGGCTGTTATTACTTAGCCACGAGCTCCTCCGGACCGTTATTGGTTAAAATTAAGACTCTTATAACTGTACCAATAATGAAGGAAAGACCTCAAAGCTTTGTTTACGAGCCTCCCTTAATGAAGTGGCTAAAGTCTAAGTAAAATTAGCTTACGAATCTATCTAAATGTCCAGTTTGGCAATAAAAAATGCGAGGTATTCGAATTATATTCGCAGTAGGCACACTTGTGTATCCTATACAGCCCGTGCCGAGCTCTCTTGTGTTTCTGCAGTTATTTTTTTGGTTGGTATATTATCGTTTGCTAGCTGACATTATGGCTAATAATAAGATTTAGCTATCATCAGTAAGCAAAACGAGTCGTTTTTAACCGACTTCTTCAAAAAGGAGGAGGTTCTCAATTCGTCTGTATGTTTTTTTTTTTTTTTTTTGTGTGCATGTTACGCGATTACTCCGCCAATTATGAATCGATTTTGATGATTCTTTTTTTGTTTGGTAGGTCATGCTTCAGAGGTGGTCCCATATAAATTTTATTAGTTTTGCTTGCGTAGTTTTTGAGTTAGCTTCAATAATTACGTATTTTTCCCACTTTGCGTATGTTGATGACATGTTAATTGACTCAGTCACGTAGCAGATAACGGTATACGAATTTGTGTGGGGTAGTTACCACAACTAAAAAGTGAAAAATAAAAACTATTTACAAAAAAAAAAACAACCGACTTCCAAAAAAAACACTAAAAAAGTGAAAAATAACTTTATTTTCGGAAGTCGGTGGCCAAAAATGAAAATTGAAAAGCAAAGACACCGACTTCCGAAAATAAAGTTATTTTTCACTTTTTTAGTGTTTTTTTTGGAAGTCGGTTGTTTTTTTTTTTGTAAAAAGTTTTTATTGTTTATAGGAACTGAGCATTAAAAACAGCTGACGAAATAAGGATGTTCTAGTACACCTCTGGCCAACCCTTCAAAAAATACTAGCGTGATGTTATCTTTTATGTAAAAACGTGTATTTTTTGTAAATACGAATATTATTTTCCTAATTTTCTAACAAACGTATCTGTAGGCTCGGAAGAAGAAAAGACTTCAACGAGCAATCAATCAATCTTCCTAGCCTTTTCCCAATTTCGCTGGAGTCGGCTTCCAGTCTAACCGGATGCAGCTGAATAGGTACCAGTATTTTACATGGATCGACTGCCTATCTGACCTCCACAACCAGGTACTGGGTAACACGATACCCCTTGGTTAAACTGGTTGTCAGACTTTCGGGCTTCTGACGACCCGTAACGACTGTCAATGATCCAATAATGACAGCCGGGACCAACAGCGTAACGTGCTTTCCGAGACACGGACGGGTTTCGGTACCTATGTTAAGATGGTCACCCATCCACGGACTGACCGCGGCAAGCGTAGCTTAACCTGATCCATCGACACGTGCGGCTGTTATTACTTGCCACGACGAGCCCCTCTGACTCCAGACTTTAACGCGCAAATGATGCAAAACTTTTTACTGCGAAATTGTAAATGAAGCAAGATTTTTTTTCTTTATTTCTCACTCCTTGTTATCTATTTTGATAACTTTTTAGTCAGAAACGTGGGACTGGGGGCCTAAAATGGCCACATTAGCAATTCCTCTAAAAGCATTCTACCTGAATTTCCCGCTGTCATTAGCAATTCCTCTAATTTAACACAAAACAAATTCATAATATGTGGACCACTTTACAAATCTCCATAGAAAACTGTCAATGTCAAACAGATGAATTATTACGTAATATGAATCGGACACAGATCATATTATGAATTGTCAGTTTGTGTCATTTTATAATGATTCATAATATTTTCCTATTATGATTCTGCCAAAGTGACTGTTTTATGGCCTCTGATCTGTGTCTGAGACTATAGATATATATATATCTAAGAGTAATTGCATCATCAACCTATAGCTATCTGCTGGGGAGTTTGTTGCGCCACTTCTTCTTCCCAGCTAAAGCACTAGGAAGTGGTGAAGGGTGGGCGTTTTGGGGGACTGTCTTAAATAATTTTGACGTTCGAAAAGTGCTGATTCTCAGCCTAGTTTGAATAAATGACTTTTGATTTTGATTTATAATGTTCCCGCTGGGACACAGGCCTCCTCTTTCTGTGAGAGGGAGTGGGCCCAGTGCTGGTTTGATGGATATCACATGTCTTCGAATGCGACAGCAAAAATTTCATTTTCCTTCACCGTTTTTTGAGCAGTGGTGATGAAATAAAGTGTAGATGTAAAGTGCCTGCTTGGGGTCGAACCCACGTCCTGCTCGTATGTCGGGGCCTTTATCACTAGGCTACCACTGCTCAGGACAAGGTCAATTTAATAAACTCAAACTCAAATTCAAAGCATTTATTTCAATTAAACCATTTACAGGCACTTTTGAATTGTCAAAGAATCGGTCAGTTAGTCAAAAAGTTGAAGCTAGTTGCCCATTCCAAATCGTAGATCTCTATGGAGAAGAACGGGCAAGAAACTCCAAGGACACTCTTTTAAAAATGGATATAGATATTACAAAAACCTGGGTACAGTATTCTTGGACAATCAAAGCAAACAGCAACAATATTTTTTATATTGCAATCATTAGCAAACTTCTTAGTGATTAATTATTCTGCCACCAATATGATTGCAGTGTGGAAGTTCCGCGCGGTAAGTGCCCGAAATGGCTGCGTGTGACTTGCTCTATCAGTACTTGGGTATAAACTTCTTAGTATAATTACTATAAGTCATGTGCCCGATGGAATTTCTCATCGCATTTGCGATCTTTCATACACGCCAGATACTCAGCTAGCTCAGTAGTGCCAGTTTAGTCACACGTTCATAAACATACACACATCACACACATTTACGGTACCTCACATCGTAATTGGCGTAATGTTTAAATTAATAATAATGTTTTACTTACTGTCAGCTGTGAAGCTACCTTATTATTTATTTATTTCAGGCGACTCAGGCCCATAGATAAATACCTTAACCTAAACATACATATCTTTATAAAAATAACTTAAAATTATTGTTACTTATTTATTATATTAAATAAATAAAATTTCATCCAATTTTCGAAAGTTCTACCTTAGTGCTCTAGACATAGTAGTTTAACCCTTTGCGTTCTGTCGGCTCCAACTATGAATTGCAGCGTGAAGCTATAGATGTCATCGAATACCATAAGAAACAGATCACAGAAACTAAACACTAGCGCCACCTATGTGTTTTGTAGTTAACCGGTTCAGTACCTATTTGTTCTAAACAAAGAACTGTGATAGTGTGGTGTTGGTACTCTTGGGGAGTAGATGTTTAAGCGTAGTTTGGGGCCGTTTCAATAGATGGCGCTGCTTTAAATTATGAAGTTTCATTCTGAGTTCGTATTGTAAATATGCCTTTTTTCATAAATAGGTACCTTTGATATGACTATTTTAGACAAAGGAGGAATAAAAGATATTAGTGCTCTTTATATTCTAATGTCGGCCTAATCCTTTATAAGTTACTACATTATGGTGCGACAAAAGGGGGCATTTTTTTTGCTTTTGCATTGAGAGAACTTTTCTGTCTCAATCAATTTAGTAAATGAATTTATTTAGGACTTATTTATCACATGTCTTCTGATTTTACAGCATTTCATTTTACCGCATGAAGTCGCCAACCACAAACTCCAATGTTTTAGTTCCAATATTAACCAAAAGATGTCACTGTGCATATCGTTCCGATTCTCGGTGCGCGGCACCATAATGGTGGAATCCGACGATCGGCAATATTGCAGACGGACACACATTGCAGACGACCACAGACCTCCATTCACCGCGCACCGAGGAGCTTCCGATGTCTGCGATAGCCGCACGTACCTACACCTTTCCACGGTCCGTCGTCCGGGCTCGTCGGTGTCCGTCCGCAAAATCGCGGATCATGGAAATTCGGTATTCACTTTAAGATAAGCCTCAAGCTTTTAAGAAAATCTCTAAAACTCGTCGGGACGGCTAGTATATTAATAAACATAGGTACTACAATAATTATTTCACAATGACACATAATAATAGTCTCGTGTTATCACTATTGCACATCACAATAAATAATAATAAAATATGCATGGTTTCCTGTTCTTGTTGAGAACCAGATTGCGTTTATTAAAATAGTACAATAAAACACTGTTCGATAATAGATAATTTTACTTCATTTAAATAATAATGAACCCTCTAGTTGTATGACGATTTGAAGGTAGTTTAAAGCCGTTAATGGAAATCTTCATCTGCCTAGCCTTTTCCCAACTATGTTGAGGTTGGCTTTTAGTCTAACCGGATTCAGCTGACTACAAGTAGGTATCTCCTAGTCATTCACTAAATATAAGCCTACAAAAATAATAGCGGCAATGAACAGTCATGAGTAATTTTGCTATTATCATGCTAACAGATCGCAATATTAATGGTAAACAGAAGGACCCACCTTTCCCTTATAATAGTACCAGACTGTTATTGTCCCACTGCTGGGCACAGGCACTCCTCCGTGGCTTGGAAAGCACGCTAAGCCGTTGGTCCCGGCTATCATTCAAGGATCTTTGACAATCGTTACGGGTCGTCAGAAGCGAAAGTCTGACAACCAGTCCTACCAAGGGGTATCGTATTACTCTTACTGGGTTGTGGAGTTCAGATAGGCAGTCACTCCATGTAAAATACTGGTTTTCAGCTGGATCCGGTTAGACTGGAAGCCGCCTCCAACATAGTTGGGAAAAGGCTAGGCAGGCAGATTGATTGCTAGACACGGGTAGTATTATAATATCACCACGCTTGCTCAAGACAGATTGGCGATTTCAGACTTATAGGTTTTAACTAGTAAGTCCAGTCCCCACTACGTTTTTAATGTCATCTTTCCTTTGCGACGGAAGTGTGTAACAGGACCAGGGGCAGCTCGCGCTATGTAATTTTTCCAATGAGCGCGCGCGGTGCTACAGTTGGCTGTCAGATGGTACAGTAGAACAAGCTATTTGGTATACAGGCATAATATATTCAATTTCCGCTACACTGCTAAAATTCGTTTTGATTGTGTGTAACTTATTTTTTTTGAGTTTCTAGCTTAGGAGAGTTACATTAAAGGATTGTTGACTACTGAAAAAGCTCCCAAAATTGTTTAAAGTAGTTGTAAGTTATCTGCCTGTATACCAAATAGCTTGTCCGACTGTACCAACCTATTTTCCGAGTGGTTGGTACTGTCAGCCAAGATGACAGATTTTACTCATCATATAAGGCTCCCTCGTTTATTTTCCTTCACCGATTTCAATACCTAAAAACTCAGAAAGTACTTACTAAAGAATTGAAAAAATCACATTAGTACTTGGCCGGATTTTAACCAACGCGTCGTGCTTGAGAGGTGGGGCCGTAACCTCAAGGTCAAGACTGGTTATATTAAAGAGGATATTATCCTCTAAATATAATCCCATAGACCGTTATCTTGTCCCGGTGAGTTCCCTCTGTGCCCTCTTGCTAGCTCAAGTGAGGGAATCTCATCGGACGTTGGGTAGTGTAGGATGGTAAGAACATTCGACTGGAGATAACTGTTTAATAATTCACATTCAGATTTCAGGCACTTTACAAGATGCCAGGGTTGCGGTTTAGTCCGAAAGGGATACCGGGACCTTGGCAACAGGCAACTGAAGGAACACGGGTGGGTTTTAGTCAGTAAAAGTCTGAAACACCCTTCCGCTCCACCCAGAGCGGGAAAAGTCATTGGATGAAATCCCAGACTCAAAAAAAAAAGGCACTTTACAAGATTACAGAATTATGTCTTTGTTGCGGACAGACATTATAATCAAAGGTCTCAGCAAGCTCCAATGATGTAGTGAGGACAAGGCTGAAAATGAGACTGCATAAGAGTATGTGGTGTTCTTAATTTGAATTGAAAGTATAATAATGAAGTGGCCTGACTTAAAAAGATTGCCAGCAATAAGTGATCGGATGAGTAAGGAAGGAAGGACCTCGTCACAATCTCTTGCCTCTTAAAACATGGCTAAAACTGAGAGGTATAGGTACCTATTCTTTTTTGAGAACTAGTGTGGTATACCGACTAATTTCTTGACGTCGCTCAATAGTCATGTATGTAGTAATTGTAGTAGGTAGGTAGGACGAACTCGTTAGAAAAAAGTTAACATGAACGTGTTTCCACTTACCGTATCTTTAGTACTAAGAATGGTTAGGTAAGTAATCTGCGGTTTTACGTCAACACGCTGCGCCTACGACGTTGTGAGAACACTATAATAGGTTTTTGCAGCGAGTTCCATTCTGCTTGATGTACTATTGCAGTTGGTACCTTTTGTCCAACTGCTATTGTTCCATATCAAACATACGTAAGTTGTAAAAACACGAAAATTACAAAATAGCCTGTCAGTCGTACCGCGTGACAAGAGACAGTTACAACTAAATATAAACACCACTTTTTGCGCTCAAAACAAAGAGCTGACCGGTCAACGGACACACCCAGTATACACACACATGTTGTCATGCACACAGCCCGTAAACACACACACATTCACACATCATGCGCGCACGCAACACGAACGCATAGCATGCAGCCATGCGAGACGAGCTGTGTGCAGTTTCCAACGTTTTCCTTATCCAACACATAATTAGGTGTTGTTTTTATTGAAGTACTGTTCTAGTATTGGTAATTATAGGTTTGGTGGTCCTTGACTAATTAAAATGTACGTTAATGGTGTCAGTTTGTAATTAGATAAATTGTCAAGGACAAGATAGGAAGTCGATAGAATAAATATTATAGTCTGGCTTTCTGTATAAGAAACACGATTCTGTACTAAAAAATAGTTTTGTGGTACACATATTCTAAATAACACTTCATATGCATAGTAAAATATAAATGTAAAATAATGAAAAACGTAATGTATGTAATATTTACACCTTCCTATATTGGCGATTCCATTAACATACCTACTAGCTTTTGCGCACGGTTTCACCTGGATGGAGGTCGGAAGTTATACCACGGGAACGAACTACCGTTATAAAAAGTATTTAATGTCCTAACCCAGGTTATGATCTACCCATGTGCCAAATTTCATCCAAATCCGGTCAGCAGTTTTAGCGTGAAAGCGTAACAAACAAACAAAGTTAGTTTCGCATTTACAATATTATTTATTTATTTATTTAACCATTTATGCACACACATATAAATACAGAAAAGAAGAAAGGAACAGAAAAATTCGTACAAAGGCAATGCAATATTAGTAAAATTTAGGTATTTTAAATAAGCTTCGACCAAATTGGGCTACTCGGAGTGCGTCAGCGTTGGCCTCGCAAAGGTGCCATAATGCAGTTGTTGCTGGACAGCGAGCACGCCATGAGGTGAGGCATCGATCGTTTGTGATGTGACAGCGTAGAACGAATAACCTCGTCAAAATATAGCTACAAAATGCAGCAGTTTTTGTAAAACGAAAGCTGAGTTTTTCAAACTCAGTTCTACTCAAAAACAAAATGATAAAAAAGTAGCAAAAAAGAAATGCAAAATGCAAATGTGTGTGTTTGTTGTTTGTATATGTAAGTATGAAAATATAGCGCCACACATCTCACAATTTGAAATATTACCATTTATTTTATATTTATTGCTACTTAACAATCACGTTTATGATTCAATATCCCGTTGACTCATTGTCATACACAAACGATAGATTTTTCATCATGCCACTATTGCGTCAGACGCAGAGCCGGCGAAGTACCATTTAGTGTCATGATAGCACGTTGGTACTACGTGTACAAACTACGCAACATTAGTAGTGTAATATAGTGTAATGTTAACGTAACATTATGCTTGTTTTTGCGAAGGGATATGTTGTATTAGTAGATACACCTGTACACATATTTTATTTATTTATTTATTTAAACTTTTCGCACTAAAAAAGGTGCCTGAGGCATTCTCTACCTGTCAAACAAGCGTGGTGAAGAAATTAGATGATGATAGAGTAACAAAGAGAAAAATATAAAAAATAATAATATCGTATTGCATTATAGATAAAGCAGGTTTACAGTACATAAATAAGCTATAAACTTATGATACATATACTTACACATGTATTTACTATAATATATATATATATATATATAAAACATACAAATTCAAGGGTGAGAGGTGATGACATGACTCTACTCTATTTATTTTGAGAAAAAACTCATAACGCATAACGCATAACGACTGGTGGCCGTCCTGATATCAAGAGGAAGCGCATTCCAAAGAAGAATGGACTGAATATGAAAAGAAGAATGAACAAAGTCAGAAGTATGAGTAGGAGAAGATTGTTAGAAGAACGCAGAGTCTTCGTGTGTGAAGAACACAGATATTGGAAGTGAGACACAAGATAAGAAGGAGGAGTAGGAGAGTTGAGAACGGATTATTTTGATAGTTATGTTTAAGTCCCAGGTACAGATAGTGGAACATGCGCCAAATAATTGCGCTTGCGACTACTAGCCAGCTAAGTCTGCCCATGTGATATCCGTTCACCCGTTTTAGCGTGAAGGCGTAACTAACAAACAAACAAAGTCACTTTCGCATTTATATTATACTACTTAAGCTGGGAATTACCAATCCTAACTATATATATATATAAGATTAGGATGCGGTGTAGGTTTTTCAATGTGCGGTCAGCCAAC
Source organism: Lithophane socia (assembly GCA_947522985.1). NCBI lineage: Eukaryota > Metazoa > Arthropoda > Insecta > Lepidoptera > Noctuidae > Lithophane > Lithophane socia. The sequence goes on from OX383256.1 coordinate 2,497,082, forward strand.
TAGTGACTACACAGAGCACACTCACCATTGTAGTTGTTTTATCATCTCTTTATGATTCTGACTTAGTTTTTTGACCTATATAAGTTAGCAGTAGTAGTCCAGCTCTTTATAAAAGAATTCGTCCGGGAAAGTACTACCAGCATCACGAAGAGTAGAAATAGGAATCCGGTAGCGTACGGTACGGCCAGTGTGAATGTGAAGCTGTGTCGCAAATTATGTACCACCTCCTATTCTGCCCTCTGTGCCCCGAAAAATGCAGCCTTAGCGGCCTACGTTGCCACCGATGATGCTGTGGAACTGGCGAAGTTTTGGGCCTAGCAAATACACTGTCGTGCCGTCGACATGACGAAGAAGCAAACTGCCAAGTCGCGACTGGCGTTTTATGTCCAACTTTGCAAGAGAAGCCGTTGTCACAGGTACATGAGAAGGTACAGCTTGAAAACCTGTTATGCCTCTAGTAGAGTACGTCAGTGATAAGGTTCAGACCTTGACCCTGGCCTAGCGTACTACGGAGTTTCAATAGAATAAGAGGCCATTTTAAACTGGTAATTGGTACCACTGACATGCTGTAGATAACTTTTGCTGATGTCCATAGAGGCGGTAGTTACCACTTACATCAGTTTTGTGTTGCTATCGCGCCGCGCCTCCGCTCCGGTCGCCGATGACGTGTACGTTGATCACGCCGCCTGCGCATGCACAACGCGCTTGTACGTGTAAACAACGCCCTATTTTAATTCTCAATCATTTATTGCATTTCACAATGTGTATTAGGTCGTAAGTTAAAATTTAATGAGATCAATAAGCACCCTGTCGGGCACACATAAATAGTAGGAGAAAATACCTTATTAGTCTTCTTTAACAAAATCTAATGTTATTAGCGTTTTTTACTAATCTGACGTCACCTACCATCTGAGTTGGTCAAATCGACCTGTAACCTGTTAAAACCGTGTTGATAAGCGATAACAATGATCGCCTTATCGCGACGTCAGCCTGCGTGGTTTCCCCAAACACCACCCACACATGATGGACGCACCAGTTTGTTTACATCACATACGTCTGGGATGTGTGGTGCAAGTGATAAGACTGCGGCGGGAGTGACGACAGTCGGTATTTAATTTATGAAATAGTAACACAACAGACGGACAGTGTTTTTTTTAATTATCCTATTTCTGTCAATATATATTAAAGTAAATGTTTTATATAAACCAAAGTAACATAGTTTTGCTGCTTATGCTTACCATAAAGTTTTTGACATATGAAGATTTGATACAGAGGCAATTCACAAATCAATCTGCCTAGCCTTTTCCCAACTATGTTGGGGTCGGCTTCCAGTCTAACCGGATGCAGCTGAATACCAGTATTTTACATGGAGCGAATGCCTATCTGACCTCCACAACCCAGTAACTGGGTAATACGATACCCCTTGGTTAGACTGGTTGTCAGACTTTCGTGCTTCTGACGACTCGTAACGACTGTCAAATATCCACAAATGACAGCCGGGACCAACGGCTTAACGTGCTTTCCGAGGCACGAAGGAGTCCCGATATGTGAAAATGGTCACCCATCCACGGACCAACCCCGCAAGCGTAGCTTAACCTGATGGATCGACCCGAGCGGCTGTTATTACTTAGCCACGAGCTCCTCAAGCAAATTATAACACACTAACCGTAAATATAAGACACAAACAGCTTTCATTTTTCATTCGAGGTTTCTAAAATTCTAGAATAGACAGAACTGGGTAGTTGTGGTTATCAATCAATTTAATACTAGATAGACACGTATTTACATTCTTTTAAAAGCTTACGGACTTTAATAATAATATTCTTTGTTTCCACCTGCAATTGTCCTTAGCTGCACTTGTATAGTGCGAACAAGGGTAAAGGCTCTTACGTACTGGGGCGATTCGCCGCGCGACGCGAATTTTAACAAAACAATTTCTGAGAAAATTTCACGGCGAACAATGCGGCGGCGTCGCGTCGCGCGGTGAATCGCCCCCGTGTGTAAGAGCCTTAATCCTCATTCCATTAAAAAGTCTAACGGGCCTCTGCGAGTTGGCTTCGGCCCCTCGTACGCCTTCCAAAAGACGGTCCGTTAGGACAAAGTCCTGCCAGGGTTGCGGAAAAGTCCGAAAGGGATACCGGGACCCTTGGCAACAAGCAACTGTAGGAACACGGGTGGGTTTTAGTCAGTAAAACTCGGACACACCCTCCCGCTCCGCCTAGAGCGGA